>JAQSEB010000010.1:0-1352500 GCA_030063045.1 Pratylenchus scribneri
CTGCTCAACCATGTACTATTGATGAATGTTTTTGATGGATTCGAAATGTGTTGAATTGAATTGGATGAATGAAGATGAGAAGAAAAATGAACATTATTTAAATTTTTACAATTTATTTTTTTGATCTTAATGATCGATAATGAATATTGCATACCCCATTCCCCAAATATATTTTTTTTTTTTGGGGTGGGGGGGGGGGGGGTAAAATTAAAGAAAATCCCGAATCACAACTGATTGAATGGATAATAATAATCGAAACGGAAATGGGAAATATCAAATAATAAATCCATTCCCACGTGATTTTGGTCTTAAAAATTCTACATTTTTGTCAAAACATTCCATGGCAATTATACTTTGGTCAATTATATTAGAGGCTTATAAATAATCCAATAATATAAAACTTTATGTATATTGAAATATTGGCCACATTTGTGCAAAATTCGGGTAGCCAGACAATTGATTAGCATATTTAATTTTACATTTCTCCAATAAAAATAAAGTAAATCCTGTTGAAAATTGGTATTTTGATGCTTGTAAAAATTTTTCAAAATTAACAACTTGTTAAAATTTAAATATTCACTAGAATTTAGAACTAATAGTATCAAAAAAAAATTAAAATATATTGAACCAATTAAATGAATTGATTTTCCTCAATTAAAATTTATCACATTATATTCTCTTATTATATTTTGTTAGGCCAATTATTTATTTATCAAATCATCAATTCTTTCAGTAATTAATTTCATTCTGGCATCTCTATTTCAGCTTTTTTAAGAAGGTATTTCATATTTATTAATTTGTTCAATCAAAATTCATGGAAATATGTTGAAAAATGGTATGGATGGCAATTTTTGGGGAAAAAGGGGGAATTTTTTTTTAATAAAATAGAAAAAAAATCCAAAAAATTGCTCAATTTTTTGCAATATTGATTATTCATTTTATTGATATATATATTTGATCTCATTCATATTTCATTCATATCGGCATGTCCACGCATTGTTGTTGGCACATTGTGAACACATCCTCCACGACCATTTCCACCATTTTGCCATTTGCTTTCATTCCGCGTTCACACTTCACATTCTGCACAGCTATATTCATCAATATGGGCCAATATGAGATTGAGAAATTGGCCAACAAATGCACTGCCTTCCATTGGAGTTGCCAATTCAAAGATACTTGTGAATGTGCAATACAGTGATGAGACAAAATCGATTAAAATCCTATTTATTGATCAAAATCAATTAAAATTTAAAGAGAAAATACAGTAAATTCTCTTTTAATATCCCATGGAAAATACCGTAAATGCTCTTTTAAACCTCGGCGGTATTATTTTTCAACATTCACAAAATATGGGGGATTATTAGAGAGTGGGGAATTATTTTTCAACTTTCCTCTGAGGTGGTAATTATTTTAAATTTTTTCAATTTTAAAAATTTCTGAATCAAAATTTAGGAGTTGAAGGCAAATTTTATTGATCTAGATTGGTCATTAACTCAATTCAGGCGGGATTATTCATTCATGATTAATAGGGAGCGGATTTATATGCAAATGCATGTTTTGTGCCAATGCTCTTAATGGGTTTCTGGATATATAAATAGTGTTTTTATGATATTTGAAGTGTTTTAAGACTAACTTTATTTTGCATATTTTTGTCTTTTTTTTGGAAAAAATTGTCAATCAAAAATGCAATAAAAATCGAAAAATTGCATATTTTAAGAAAATTTTGCATATTTAAGGAAATTTTTACGAAATTTGCATATTTTGACACTTTTTCGTGCATATAAATCCGCTCCCTAATGATTAAATCAAAATATTTATTATTATGAGATTTGAGATATAATTTTTTCACACAAATAATTCTGTAATTTAATATTTTAAAATTGAACAAAATTTTATGTATATATTATTTAGATTAGTACAAGCGGATTTGTCCTGCGTGACTGTTTTAATCACAATATGCTAGGCCGACTGACTCCGGTCCAATTCCTTGTGCTTGCCTTCTTGGAAACTTCAATCACCGTTTTGCTCAAAATATAATTGAATAATATGAATTGTTTAAATAAAATCAAATTACAGTTCATTAAAATAATATATTATAATTAAAAATAATTGAATAATTAATTAATTAATGAATTATCATATAAATTTAAAAATGAATAATTAATGAATTATTCAAATTAAATTGCGATACAATAAGATAAGTAATATATTAAAATTAAAATAATTAATAAAAAAATTATGTAAAATTATTATTTATAAAATTAAATTGCAACGCAATAAGATAATATGAAGTAATATATAAAATTATATTAAATTAATGAAAATTAAATTCCAATGCAATTTAGCCAAAAAGAACCTAATTCGTATTTTAAAAAATTTATACAGCCAAATAAAATATACAAATTCCAAAAATCATATACAGTTGGACCATACCACGGGATTGGGCAGCCCAACGGACATAATTCATCGTGGTGGAGGCGGGAATAAACCATTGGACATTGAGGCTGCATTGAAAGCAGTGCGAAGTGGATGCATTGAACTGAATGTCATTTTTTAATATAAACTAAAATTTCAATAATAAATGTTAAATGAATATGATTTGAATGAAATGAATAATTTTGTCATAGTTTAATTTTTATTAATGAATTATATTTAAGAATTCAATTCATTCCTGTTGTTGATTATCTATCTATAAAAAAACGCGTGGGGACATCTTAGAAAAACAAATTTGAGAAGTTCTGGGCGGCCAAGAAACTTGAGTGATAGCTCATTCGAAAGCTTAGGACATGGCCGAGTGGGGAAAACTATGGGTTTAAAATTTAGCCGGCCAGTTTTTGCAAACCGGTTTAAAAACCGTTTTTTTACAGGGGAAAAAGTGGTTTAAGAAGTTTCCCCAGAAAACTGGCCGGCCAATCAAGGCAAATGATACCTCATTCGAAAGCCCGTGACCAAGGGAACATGGATCCAGAACTTTTTTTTCGATATACACCCCTAGGCCTGAGATACAGGGGTCTGAATTTTGAAATTTTTGACTAAACGATGGATGCGAGGCTTGAATGGAAAAAGAGTGGCGAACTTTGGCACAAGATTTTCAGGGAAGGCATCGAATTTGATGAGACACCTATTTCAGGAATTTTCGAAATACACCCCTAGGCCTTAGATACGGGGGCCTAGGTTGTTTGAGCTTGGGTGTGAGATATTTTCTTGAAATCCGGGCGTATTTAGGGGTAATCGACTATGGGGAGTCCGAATTTGACATTAGTATTAGTTGTTAGGGGGGTACCTAGGTAGTTAGGGTGGTTCGAAAATTTTTTTGTCGTATTTTTTTGAAAACCAAGTGTATTTGGGGGTAATCGAGGATGGGGAGTCCGAATTTCGTGTTAGTATTATCGGTATGGGGGGTACCAAGGGGGTACCTAGGCCTCGAAAATATTTTTGAAATATTTTTTTGAAAACCAGGTGTATTCGGGGGTAATCGAGGGTGGGGAGTTCAAAAAAGTAGTTAGTATATGCGGTATGGGGGGTACCAAGGGGGTTAGGGGGGTTAGAAAATTTTTTTGTCACAAATTTTTGAAAACCTGGTATATTCGGGGGTAATCGAGGGTGGGGAGTTAAAAAAAGTGGTTTATATATGAGGTATAGGGGGTACCAAGGGGGTTAGCTAGGTCTCGAAAATTTTTTGAAATTTTTTTTGAAAACCAGGAGTATTCGGGGATAATTGAGAGTGGGGAGTTCAAAAAACATATTAGTATATGAGGTATAGGGGGTAGGTACCAAGGAGGGTACCTAGGCCTCGAAAATTTTTGAAAAAATTTTTTTTGAAAACCAGGTGTATTCAGGGGTAATCGAGTATGGGGAGTTCAAAAATGTCTTTCAGGTCCCCAAATAATCCCCCGGTCTTAAAATAATCCCCCGGTCCCCAAAATAATCCCCCGGTCTTAAGATAATCCCCCGGTTTTTCATATAATCCTCCGATTTTTCAATATTATCGCCCGATTTTCAATATAATTTTCCAGAAGTTCATACAATCCTCCGGTTCTCCAAATAAACCCCCGGTTTTTCAATATAATCGCCCGATTTTCAATATAATTCTCCAGATATTCGTACATTCCTCCGATTCCCCAAATAATCCCCCGGTTTTTCATTATAATCGCCCGATTTTCAATATAATTCTCCAGATATTCGTACAATCCTCCGATTCCCCAAATAATCTCCCGGTTTTTCATTATAATCGCCCGATTTTCAATATAATTTTCCAGAAGTTCATACAATCCTCCGGTTCTCCAAATAAACCCCCGGTTTTTCAATATAATCGCCCGATTTTCAATATAATTCTCCAGATATTCGTACATTCCTCCGATTCCCCAAATAATCCCCCGGTTTTTCATTATAATCGCCCGATTTTCAATATAATTCTCCAGATATTCGTACAATCCTCCGATTCCCCAAATAATCTCCCGGTTTTTCAACATAATCGCCCGATTTTCAATATAATTCTTCAGATGTTCATAAAATCCTTCGGTTCCCCATATAAACCCCCCACGACGGCGGTTCGCTTGGGACGAGGCTGAGCTCGCGGAGGCCGCGAAGCGGCCGGAGCGAGCGAAGCCGAGTCCCAAGCGAATTGACGACGCAATATCAAATAGATAAAACTTCGCATGTTCAAAATAATCTACCTATTCCCCAAATAATCCCCCGGTTTCCAACATAATCCCCCGGTTTTCTATATAATCCCTCGGTTCTCAGCTCTCGACGGCGGTTTGCTTGGGACGAGGCGTAGCGAGCGGAGGCCGCGAAGCGGCCGGAGCGAGCGAAGCCGAGTCCCAAGCGAATTGACGACGTAATACCCGCATGATTACATAGTAAATTTTTCAAAAGGACTAGAGACAGCCTTCCAACCCGTTCCCCTAATGAACTTAGTGTAACATTCCGCAACAGTGTACGAGCCGTTTAAGAGCCCGCTTGCGGGCTAGTTATCTATCTATAAAAAAACGCGGGGGGACCTATGAAAAAAAAGGATAACTTTTTTTCTAGGCCGAATTAAGCAATGGGTGAGAGCTTCTTTTAAAGCCCGGAATTTTCCGCATTGCGGAAATTGGTTGCCTACTGTCACCGAGTCATACCTAGGGGGTTAGGCCTCGTAAACCACCTGTATTCGAGATACTTCCCGACACGATAACTCAATTAGAATTAGAGTGGCGAAATTTATAATAGTATCATGGTAGAAGGCATATAGGGGTACCTTTGCCGCCACCTTAAAATTTTAGGGTTAACCCCCCTAGGCCTAAGATACCGTATACCTAGGTTTCCTAAGGGGGGATTGAGATATTTTCTTGAAATCCAGGTGTATTTAGGGGTAATCGAGTACGGGGATTCCGAATTTTACATTAGTATTTCGATATACCCCCCTAGGCCTGAGATACAGGGGCCTAATTTTTCAAATTTTCGACCTATCGTAAATTGTTGAAATTCAGTTGGTTTTAGGGGTAATCGAGTACGCTAAGTTCGAATTTCGTATTTTTAGTACAGGTATGGGGGGTACCTAGGGGGTAAGGGGGTCTAGAAAATTTTTTTATCATATTTTTTTGAAAACCAGGTGTATTTAGGGGTAATCGAGTGCGGTGAGTTCAAAAAAGTGGTTAGTATATGAGGTATGGGGGGTAAAAAGGGGGATACCTAGGCCTCTAAAATTTTTGAAATATTTTTTTGAAATTCAGGTGGTTTTAGGGGTAATCGAGGGTGGGGAGTTCAAAAAAGTGGTTAGTATTATCGGTATTGAGGGTGACAAGGGAGGTATCAAGGTCTCGAAAATTTTTTGAAATTTTTTTTTGAAAACCAGGTATTTTTAGGGGTAATCGAGAATGCTGAGTTCAAAAATCATATTAGTATATGAGGTATGAGGGGTACAATGGGGGGTACTTAGGTCTCGAAAATTTTTGAAAATTTTTTTTGAAAACCAGGTATATTTAGGGGTAATCGAAGGTGGGGAGTTCAAAAATTACATTCCGGTTCCACGAAAATTCTTCGTTTCCCCCAAGTAAACCCCCGGTTCCCTAAATAAACCCCCGGTCCCCAAAATAAACCCCCGGTCCCCAAAATAAACCCCGTTCCCAAAAATAAACCCCCGGTTCCCAAAATAAACCCCCGGTCCCCAAAATAAACACCGTTCCCAAAAATAAACCCCCGGTCTCGGTTCCCCAAAATAAACCCCCGATTTTTCAATATAATATTCCGGTTCCCCAAATAATCCCCCGATTTTCAACCAACAGATTTTCAATATAATTCTCCAGATTTTCAGTATATTTTACCGCTTTTTCATATAAACCCCCCACGACGGCGGTTCGCTTGGGACGAGGCTGAGCTCGCGGAGGCCGCGAAGCGGCCGGAGCGAGCGAAGCCGAGTCCCAAGCGAATTGACGACGCAGTATCAAAAAGATATAACTTCGCATGTCCAAATATTTCTATGTTCCCGAAATAATCCCCCGGTTCCCCAAATATTCTCCCGGCTCCCAAAATAATCCACCGGTTCTTCGAATAATCCCCCGGTTTTCAGCCCTCGACGACGGTTTGCTTGGGACGAGGCGGAGCGAGCGGAAGCCGCGAAGCGGCCGGAGCGAGCGAAGCCGAGTCCCAAGCGAATTGACGACGCAATACCCGCATAATAACATAGTGTAAATTTTTCAAAAGGACTAGAGACAGCTTTCCAATGCGTCATCATATACCTCAACAGTGCAACAGTTCCAACCCAGAAGTTGTACACGGTTTAAGAGCCCGCTTGCGGGCTAGTTGTGGTATTTACTATTTACCAATGAATAAATAAAAAAAATTGAATATTTTTGCATAAATTACAATTTATTATAAATAAATGGCAAAAAATATAATTGTGTTGATTAAAATTAAATGGAAATATCAAGGCAGATTATATCGAATTAAAAAAATTAAAAAATGATTAAATTAGGTTAAATACAAATTTCCATCTCAAAAATGTGATTGTTTAAAAATTAAAATTAAATTAATTATTGAACATTAGTTGAGGATTACAGATCATCGTCATAAAATTGCCTCATTAGCCCATTCGTTTTTTTTTGTATTAGAGAAATATTGCTGCTCAACATCCAAAATTGCTTGGTCCGGTATTTTATGCACAAATTCAGTAATATGTAATGATTTGGCCATATATTCAGCCATTCCCCTTAAATACGTAGTGGACATTAATGAGTGCTTATTGTTGTAGATGAATTTTCATCTTTTTTTTTGTTTTATTAAATCATTGTATATTTAATTTACCGAAAAAAACATTGAAATTGTCGAAAAGAATATGAAAATGTCGATAAACGGTTCAACATTTTTTGGCATAGACCAGGGATGGGTCGCAACTCAAAAATTGCCGCAATTGCGGCAATCGCAACCGCAATTAAATCGAAAAGTTAAGGGTCCCCCCTTTACTTTTTACATAATTTTTCAAAATTTTCCCGAAAAATATCAAATCGCAAGCGAAAATCGCAATTGCGGCCCCATCCCTGGCATAGATCGCCAAACCCTATACCCAATCGGTAGATATCATTAAGAAGCGTCTAATCTCTTACTTATACGGTTTGTATTCGCTTTTTTCCTCATGAGGGAAAAAGTAAGAAAAAAATGAAGGGTCCCCTTATGGGTAATAGGGATATGGTTTAGGGTAGAGGCCAGCAAAATGCCTTTTGCTGGATTCCTGACTGGATTTTTTTCCCGCAATTTTTTGCTGGACGGATCCGGTGCTGGATAATCTAGCAATAATAAACAAATAAGCACTTAGAATTTTTTTAATGCTGTACAATAGTTTATATATGTACTCCCATCCAGATTAACGTCAATGCTTCCAAACAGCAGGCAGAAAATTTGAAAGGAATATTAAAAAAGCTGTTTTATGCTTTATATTATAATCCGTCGCCGCTTCATTATCCATTCTTTGGTTTGTTTTTCATGGCTCCCCATTCATTTAACATCGATGCAACCACAGCTGACAGAAAGTTTATTGAAATTTTTGAGGAGTATATTGAATTCTGTTTTTTTTTATTTTTAATACCTTGTTTCATTGTTCATTTTTTAATGGCTCTCTATCTCTATCTCTATTTTAACAACGTCCATTCACAACAGGCAAAAGTTTAAGAAATATTTCAGACTTTGTTGAATTCTGTTTTAAATTTTTATCATTTGTTTCATTGTCCATTCTTTTATTTATTTTTAATTGGATTTCATTTAATGTAGTAATAATCACTACTGTATGGCAGCAAAAGCAGAAGATGGCAACGGAAATGAGGAGGAGGAGGACTTGAGGCAATCAATGTTAAATGATGATTGAAATGGACGAAAAATGATTAAAAATTTGTATATTTTTTATGATCTCAAATATTTTTTACTTGTTTATTTCCTAGTCATTTTGAATAAAAATTACCGTAAATGCTCTTTTAATTTCCCATTGGAAATTATTTTCCAACCTCTCAAAAAATTTATAAATATGGAATCTAACAAACAAAATGATATCCATCTAAAATGAAATTAAATTTGAAATTCAAGGATAGTAAAAGCAAAAAGGTAAGAAAGCAAAAATAAAATTCATTCAAGAAAATGAAAAAAGAATATTTTATAAATCTTGCCATTTTATTTATAAAAATTTTTTCGCATTTCTTTGCCTCCTTTTTGTTATCCACCTCTATAAATGAATTACGTGGGTTAAAATCACGGAAATTAATTACAGCCTAATAGACGATTATCCAACAATAATTTGAAAATAAGTTTTATAAAAAATTTTATAAATTCGCCAAAACAATCCAACTTTAAATTTTGCTAATTTTTGATCGATCTGACAGAAAATTGAATAAAAAATTGGAGTCATTTTTAGCCATTCTCATTCTTTCAATATTTTCAAATCCAGCAGGGAAATTACCAAATTGTTTGGAATGGCATTAAATATTAAAAAGAATAAATAGAATTAATAAATCAAAAATATTAAATATATAATAAATCAAAATTATTTAAAAATATTTTATTTTATTCAGAAGATTTATTAATTATGAAAGAATTTCTATAAAATCAAATAATAGAAATTAATTCAAAGTTTGATAATGATGTCAGGCGGATATGTGGTTGGACCATTCATGAATGTTGTGGACATTGTTCTGGGTTGCAGTTGTTGTGGTAGCTATTTCAGAGGCAGGCAATTTTCTACTTCTTCATTTTCAAAATCTTTATAATGCACTAGATATTTGTATGGGGGTGAAGGCTAAAAAAGATAAAAAAAAATTTTTTAAATTATTTATTTGATATATAAAGCTAAATAAATTGTTCTATTTTCATTATTCATCAAGGCTCACGAAAAAATATTCCAATGATGTTCGAGCAGAACATTTAGAGGCATTCGGATTCATTACATTTCCCCATAGAGAAATGGAATAAATTTTATAAAATTTTGAAGCTGGAAAATCGGATGGAATTTCTTTTGGTTGCCAAAACATAGGCGAATCAGCCCATTGAGCACAATTAAATTTATATTGGATTCCGTCACGAACAATTTTCTAGTAAAATTATTTGCACTAATTTTAGGAAAAAGGATATATGTACTAGTGTTGGGCGGTACCGGTACTTTGGACGGATCGGTACTCGGTACTTTTCACTTGCCGGTACCGGTACTAGTCGGTACTGAGGGTACTGGAGTAAAATTGCCAAAAAATTTTTAAAAAATCAATTTTTTTTTCTTACAAAATTCATAATTTTTTTAGAAAAAAAAATTAAAATTTGAACAAAAATGCCATTTATGGGGGTGCTTGTCAGTACCGACTAGTACCGGGTTGAAAAAACGGTACCGGTATTGGCTAAAGGTCGATATTTCGGTACCAGTGACCGGTACTGCGGTATCGCCCAACCCAAGAATATACCAAACTCACTGGTGTCTCATCATTATCTATTTTGCAAAATGGGGCATTCATTTGATAGATCCTTTTGAAAAAAATTGAAATTAAATTTTAATTTTTCAAATAAAATTATTTTCAGCCTATATAAAATTTCCCTTATTAAGCTGTGTTCACAATGGGGAGTAAGCTTAAAAAAACATTTAATTTATAATAAATAAGAGAATTGGGGCCCTATTTAATAAGACAGGCGAACAATTCTAATTATGATTACAATGAATAAAATTTTCTTACTTATCCTGTTCTCGAAAATATTCGTCATGATCACTGCCAATGCAATCAGAAGGTTTTTCTGTCATTGGTGAATCCACAATTCGGTATTCGAAAAAATTGCTTATATTCAATGGAACAAGGAAGGCGACGGGAAAAACTATCATTTCACGGTCATCATTCTCGATTTCTTTGTCTGTGCGTGCTTGAATATAGCTATATAGGATTAAAATGTTATAATTGAAAATTAAATAATTTCCCCTTTTATACATTCCATCCGATTTGATTTTCACAGTGCCAGGCCATGGCAAGTCCATCCAAGATTTTTCATGGAGGCCTTTAAATATTGTTTCCTCCGTTGCACAATACCATCCTTTCAAATCGTCTTTGACATAATTTTCCTTCCTATTTGAGAGAAACATTTTTGGCCATTTAACTTTCAAAATTTCCCATCCATTTCCATCATTTTTCATTAATTGTTTGCTTTGAGCCAAATTTGGTGTTGGAATTGTGATCAAAAATTGTAAAATAAAAAATAGAAGGAAAAATGAGAATATCATTTTTTGATGAAAATTTGACGATTTAAGGCGAAAAAAACTGTTGGCAAAAAATATTCTTTCGCAATTTTAATTAAAATAATTTATTCGCCAATGAGATAAAATTGGTTTATTTTTAAAAAATAAATGGAAATTATCAATTCAAAGAATAGCGCATCGGGGGATTAACGTGGAAAAATATTATATTAGTAAAATAGGAAAACTTTTGGCTAGAAAGCCGTATTTTTGAAAAAATTAAAGAATTTCAATTTTTAATATATATAAATAATAATTTTTTTATCTCAATTCAAAAAATATCTTAATTATTAATTCAGGCCATTAACTATTAACTCAAATCAAGAAAAAACTGATGGAGAAATGAATAGCCAAATTATACATACTCAAAATATATTTGTATTTCTCAAACATCCTAAAATATCTTTTTCTTTACTAGATTGACGATTATTTAAATTAATTATTATTTTAATTAATAACAATCAATTTATTTACTTTGTTGGAATTAATTATTCAAATCACTTAATTATTATTCAAATCACTTAATTATTACTCAAATCACTTAATTATTACTCAAATCACTTAATTATTACTCAAATCACTTAATTATTATTCAAATCACTTAATTATTATTCAATGTATTTAAGATTTGTGTTTTTAGTCAAATGTATTTTCATGCCTTCACGCAAAAACCAATCCAAATGGAATTCTTAGCGTGGAATTTTGGGGGATTCGAATTTTATCACGCTCACATTTAAAATCCAATAATGCACACACAATGTTGCACCAATGCACACTGGAAAAATTATTTCCTAAAATAGGCATATCCTAAAAATTAGATTTTTAATTTTAAAAGTTGTTTTCGTTTGATTTTTAATTAGTAATGCTTAATAAGCAATTTTTATTATTTTTAAATTTAAGAAAATCTTGATAAGTAAATGCCGACATTTACCATGAATATAGGTCACAGACATTTATTAAGATTTATAAAATTTGCTTTTATAATTTTTCATTCCTTTGAATGGCAAATAATTTTTCCAGTGTGCATTGGTGCAACATTGTGTGTGGCACATATAAACCATAATTATTAATTTGAACAATTCTTATAAAATTGAATACAATTTTAGTCAAATTTTGAATCTGATAGCCATTTAAAAATTTTGGTGAAAAATTAAATTGGAAACAGTTAGAGGCTGGAAGATTACTGCATATTGAGTAATCCTATATAGTAAGTGAGCTGTGTTAGTCCGTCAGTCAGTAAACCAAAAAGGCGCAGTTAAATATTTATTTTTTGGCGTTTTGTATTTTTAAACTTTTTTAGACTTTTTATCCAAAATAAAAGAAATAATTAAAGAATAGAGAAAAATAATTTTAAATAGTTACAGAATAAAGAAATAAAAGAAATAAATATTGTTAGATTAGAATATAAAAAAAAGCATTTGAAAAATTTGGAAAAATTATTCCAAAAAGTTAAAAAAATAAATAACAATTTATGTAAATAAAAAATAATGTGGATATGTTATGGTGATAATGATAAATGAATGTGAAATTATACATAGATTGAGAAATTTCTTAAAGAAGAAAAATAATGGGCCCGGAAAATTCTAAATTTAGTTTCAGATGATATTTTTGAACCAATGGGAGCGGCCGGGAGCCGCGCAGCGGCGACCGGGCGCTCCCTTTAAGCAATTAATTAAGAAAATGTAACGAAAAATATATTATAGAGGAGGATGGATAATGGAATGCGGGGAATGTAAATTGATAAAAAAGGATGTGAGAAGTATTGAGACAATAGGAGCGGCCGGGAGCCGCGCAGCGGCGACCGGGCGCTCCCTTCAAGCAATTACGTCACAAAAAATGTATAATTGAGTTCAATCGTCATTATAATAGGATTATGAATCAATTAAGGCAATTGATCTATCGGCTAATCTCTTTGGTCTTGAGGGCGCTCGAGCCTTAGCTGAAGCACTCAAAGACAATAAGGAATTATTTTAATGAAAAAGAATGTACATGGGGGATGAGAAATGATAAATGGGAGAATGAGAAAAGATGAATGGGATGATGAAAAGGGATAAATAGGAAGAAGGATTAATAGGAAGATGATGAATGCGAAAATGTAAGTAATGAATGCTAAGATGGGGAAGTGATGAATAGAAGGAAGAAAAGGATGAATAAGAAGATGAGGAGAGATGATAGGGAGGAGGAAAATAGATGAATAGGAAGAAGGATTAATGGGAAGATTAGAAGAGATGAATGGGTAGAAATAGAAAGATGAATGGGGAGATGGATGAATAGGAAGATGAGATGATTATGAGAATGAAAAGGGATGAATACGAAGATGAGAGGTGAATGGGAGTAAGAAAAGGAATAATGGGAAGATGAGAAGATACGATTGGGAGGATGAATAGGGATGAATGAGAGAAACGAAATAGAGTAAATCGAATATGAAAAGAATTTTGCGAGGGGAAAAATATAGAGGAAAAGTGAGTATTATGTTTTATGAATAAAGTAGGCTAATAGATGGTCGATGAATTAAGTCTTCCAATGTTCTATTAAAAAATTAATTGCTTCCAATATTTTAATTTTTAAGAATTTCAACGAGCGTTGGGATGCCGCGAAGCGGCATCCCAACGCTCGTTGACTTTAATTGCAGTAGTTCTCTTCTATGTTCATTCACTATTTTGAGAACACACTTTTCTTTTTTCACTGACACTTATATAGTGGAGTAAATGAAAGAAATATTTCATGGGGGAAATAATACAGAAGAAAAGTGAAATATGAAAGAGAGTGTGCTGAATTAATAGCGCATTTTCCTGTTTATTTGATTGGGAAGAGTGGGGAAATTGGGGCCTTTTTGTGCCCTTCCAAAGCATTTGTAATTTGCCCTCATTCCCCGATCAAATTCCCTCTTTTCACTTATATATTCGGTTTAATTACCCAGATTTGAGGTACTTAGTTTTTTCTACTTTATTTTTAGTGGTTTGGAGTAAATTTTTGAATTGCATTGCCCAACAATATTGGGTGGTGCTTAAAATATGGAGAGCTTTTTTTATTTTCTTTCTTCGCTGATCAAAGCATTAAGCAGTTTTATTTAATCATTTTATAATATATAAGTGATTAATTTCATCTTTTAAGATTTATATTTACTTGAATTCTTTCGTTTAAAAAATAATGCTTTATGATTCTTTCGATTTTTTAAATAAATATTCGAAAGATTTTACTAATATAATTATTTATTTACTGGCAATATTTATATACTAAATTTGTTAACAATTACAAAAATTCAAACAGGCTAATTTATATTTATCAATTATTTAATCTAATAATAATTATTTGAATCCCCGAAGGGGATCCAAAAATTGCTTAAGGCGGTCAATTAGTATGTTTTCCAACAGCAATAACAGAACCTCGGCTAGGCCTCATTGGCCTCGTATTGCCCGAGCGCAAGGCTAAACAAACAAACAAAAGAGGGAACTTTATTCAACCCTAGGCCAAAAAAGTGGATGGAAAGCAACCATCCAAGTGCGAAGAATATTTTCCATTGCTATGCCTCCATTTCATTTTTCTCTTTCCATCATAGCGATTGAATGTCTTTCACATCAAAATTCTCCGCATTTTCAACACTATAATTTCATTGAATGTATTGTCTGCTGGCCGTTAAAGGGCAGAGTGGGGAATGGAGAATAAGGATAGGTAGACTATCCAATTCCAAATCTAATTTAATGTGGTCGGGTGCCAGTTGGGGTCATTTCCGTTCCGTCTCGGCCATTTCCGTCTCAGCGACTTTGATGAACCATAGCACAGCAACAAAATAACCAATCAAAATGAACTAAAGTGCATTTTATAGCCCTAAGTGTTAGCTATCTATTGGTATATGTTCATCCAAAACTATAATGTTTTGGCCAAGATATGGCCAGAAATAGAAGTTTAAATACGATTTTTCTAATTTTTTGGCCACAACTTGGCCAAAACTTACATTTTTGGATGATCAATGTATCTATGGATAGCCAATATTTAGGGCTATTAAATACACTTTAGATCATTTAAATTAGTTAATTGGGTGGCGATCTACAGCTCATCAAAATTCCTGAGACGGAAGTGGCGAGACGGAAATGTCCCTCGCCGTCGGGCCCCTATATTTAAAAGAAATGAGAAATCAACCTTTTATACATTTCAATTAATATTGTTGCATTGCTATCTTAAAGTAGAGTAGGACAGAGTCGGTTCTAGACCGAGGTCTCTGGTTCCGGTTCCGCTCGGTTCCTAGATCGGTTCCGGTTCCTGAAAAATCCTCGGTTCCGGTTCTTCCGGTTCCTTGGTTTTTGAAAAATGATCATAAAAATTTTTAAAATTTATTTTTTTTATAAAATATCGAAAAAAATCAAATAAAATAATTTAAATATCATGTATTCACTAATTCTTTCATGATTTCTAAATCTTCTACTGAGTCTGCTTCAATAAAATAGCCTCAAAAGAAAAAATTGACCAAAAAGGCCCCGATAGGGAAAATTTTAGCGGAAAATGGTCGTAAAAGAGGAAATTTTTGACCAAAATAGCCTCGCAGGGAAAAATTAGACTAAAAAAGCCATACATATAAGAATTTTAACTAAAAATGTCCGTTAAGGAAAAAAAATTTAGTTTATTATGACCCAGGAGGGAAAAATAGACCAAAAATGGCCCCGCCAGTGAAAATTTTAAACCTAAGATGATTCGGTAGGGGGAAATTTTAGCTAAAAATGGTCCGATAGGAGAAAATTTTAAGGTAAAAATGGCCCCACAAATGTAAAATTTTGCAAAAAATTTCCCCTTCGGGGTGAATGCCAGAACCGTGGAACCGCCGGTTCTGACCCTCGGTTCCCGGTTCTGCTCGGTTCCAAGACCTCGGTTCCGGTTCTTGGCCCAAAAATGGCCTCGGTTCGGTTCGGTTCCGGTTCGGGTACCCGACTCTGTCCTACCCTATCTTAAAGAACATAAATTCAACAAAATTTATTTGTGAATTTGCAATTGTTCCACAAAATTCCACCCATTTTATTTCAATTAGTTTATTTATTTTGTAGTTTATATTTCATAATGTTATTTACTCCATTCCCAAAAACCAAAACTCGTTTTTTCATCCCTTTCAGTTATCTTGCATTAATCAATTTTTATTTTTATTTATTTCAATATTAATTTGTGGGAAAAAAATTTTTTTAATGTAGATGAATGAATAATTATTCTAATACAAATTTCTTTATAATTTGTTCACAAATTTAAAATTAGTGAATAATAAATGTCCTTGTTTTCATTCCATTGAATTTGTATTCATTTTTTTGTACTTTAATAATCTCTTGCTTCACCGCTTTGCGCAAAGTTTTCATTTCTTTGTGCAAATTTCCATCTTCATCAAATGATGAAAAATTAGTTGAAAAATATTATTCGGTGGATTAATCATTTTTCGAATGAATTTTATTCCATTTTCTTATTTAAAGTAAAAATGCATTGATAAATCATAAAAATGGTTAAAATGGGTGTTTACAAATTGCTTTAATTAATTCTAGAGATGATGAATTATTTGCCACATCATTTTTCGCTATTTGTATTTATACCACTATATTTTTTAGAGATCCGCACGGCACTTCGTTCGGATCTTCGGATCGGGTTACCCGAAAAAATTCGAACCCAAACAAACCCGAAAATTCAAAAAATTCTTCGATCGGTTTTCGGTAAGGTTTTTCCCAAAAAAACCCGAGTCATCCACCTCGGGTTTTTCGGGTTTTCGATAATTTTCAAAAAACAGTGTAAAAATGGCAAAATTTTTTTCGATAATTGAAAATTGATAAATAAAAAATAAAAATCAAACAATATTTTGTATAGATCAGTATCCTATATATAATTTTAGAAGTGTGTGTTTGTCCCCACGCTATATCTCTGCAGAGATAAAAAGAAATACCGTAGAATATGGTAGTTTTGTAGATTACCGTAGTTTTGTAAATATGATGAAAATGTCAAGTATAGGGTAATCAAGGGTGCTGACTGCTGAGTGTGATAGTGATATTAGTTAGAAGAAAAAGGTATGGGGTTTTTCCCCCTCCCTTACTGTAGGCCCCCGAGGATTTATTCCCTTTTTTGAATTAATTATTTTTTAAAAAATTTATAAATTATTTTAATAATTTTAATTCATTTTTAATTTTAACTTTTTTATCTCCAATAATTTTGCAATTTCCAACTACAATCCTATTGGCGAGTATAACCTTGGGGCACTTATACTTAATTGAAAATAATTTTTGTTCCATTTTCATTTTCAATAGGTGAAAAGGAATTTTTATCGTCATTTTGCTTGGATTTTTTTGTATCGGATTGTGGATGATTGTAAAGATAATGGATTATTTTAATTCATTTTTCGGCCCGAATCGGCATTCCTTTTTATTTTTCTTTTTTGGAAACGTGGTAATACCCTCCGAAATTTTGACGATTAAAGTCTATTTGGAATTAATTTAATACATTTATTTTTTTGTCTATAAAAGTGAATGAATGAATGAATTTATGGTTCATTTTAATCAATCAAATTTTCCTTCAAATTAATTTCGACGAATTTAATATCATTTCATTTCAATTAAAAAATGCAATTTTGTCATTAAGCAAATATGCTTCCCAAATGCCGATTTTTAGGCATTTTTTATCCCCTTTATCGTTTTTGGCATTTTTGGCTAAAATTTAATCCTATGTGCCTATTTTTGAGAAATTTTCTAATTTAAATAAACTAAATTTACTCCTAATCTTAAACGAAAAAACCTTAAAAAACAACTTCCAATTCGCATACACAAAAATTAGTTAAAATTGGCATCCTTTCCTAGCTATGATACCGAATTGATTATTCAAAAAATTAAAGCATTTAATTTCTTTACGTCTAATTCAGATTATACCAATTTGTAGATATCATCGGGACGCATCGAATGGTGTAGAATATGTTAATTTTTGGCCAAAATTTAAAAAGTTAAAACCAAAAACTGGAAAACATGGTTTAAACGGTTTAATACCCTTTATTTTTGGCCATAAGCTAAAATGTTATATACCATTCGATGCGTCTCGATGAGATCTACAAATTAGTATAAGGTTCGCTGGGTCTTAAACCGGTTTCTGATTTATTAGAAGCCAAAAATTGCTTATTGACATTTTTTTGGAGTAGCAACTAAATTTCTTCGAGGAAGGAATTAACAATTAATTATTTGCATTTGAACACACACAATCCAACAAATTTATTCAAAAATCAAAGCAGAGAGCATTGAGAACTTCCAAATTATTTTCAATTCCCGGAATTGATATTCAAAAGTGAAAACAAAGAAAGTTTTATTGTTTATTCACGCTTCATTTTAAGTGTATCGACATAATCGTATCAATGAACGGGATGTGCCGAAAAGTCAGCATACAATATTCATCCGTGGTCTACCCGGCGCTATGACAACTGAGGAAATTCGGTAAACTTTTGAAGGCCAATCAAGGTTGCCAAAATACCTTATTTTTATGGCATTTATCATATTTTTAAAGATTTGCCATATTTTTGTTTGCCTTAAAAACTACCATATTTTTAAAATTAATATTAACTAATTTAAACATTTTTAATTTATTTCATTTTCAGCTCTTTCTTCGCCAATTATGGTAATTTCAGTTTTGATTTTGTTAAAGAATCTCCTGATCGAAAAAAACTTCATGTGGCCGTCCGTTTCGATAGTAAAAAATCGGCCCGTAGAGTGATGAAAAAGTTTGCTTAATTTTTAAATTGAATCTAATAAATGAAATTTTTTCAGGTATGGAAAGGATGGTCGAGGCGAAATTCTTGGGCATGAAGTGGAATTGAGCTGGTTTCGAAACATTCGCCGCTATATAGCGGATTGTGCAAAAAAAGGTTTGTTGGTTTTAATGAAGCATATTTTACCAAAAAAAAATAATACCCGATTTTTAAAAACCACTTATATTTCAGGCATTGCCCCATCTCGTTTCAATAGCAGGGGTGGAAATGGAGGAGGACGCCATGATATTCGCTATGGTGATGACTATAATCCAAGAGGCCGAGGACGTTCAAGGTTTAGAATAGGACTAAAATTTAGGTAACTTCCTCCGTAATTCGAACTTCGAAAACGGTTTAAAGTTGGGGTTTGCCTTTCAGAATTTAAATTTTATGAAACTTAGGTCATCGAGTTTTAGAATTATTAGAGTTAAAATAATTAATTTGTAATAATTTTTCTCATTATTTCATTAGTAGATCCATTTCTCCATTGCGTACCACCCGCAGTCGTTCCCGTTCTTCTCAACAAAATTCTAGCCATTCTAAGTCAAAATCCCGATCCAATTCAATGTCTTCAGCTGATGAGAATGACGATGATCGCCGTCGATCAGCAAGTCACAGTCGCTCTCCATCCGATGAACCCGACGACCATCAGCGTCGTTCCCGTTCACAGAGCAAATCGGTCTCATCCGTTGCTTCATCCTGTAGCCGTTCGGATCGAAGCAAATCTGCCGATTACAACGATATTGTAACTTAATTTTTTTATTGACAAATGAGGGAATATTTAATATACCGAAAAACATTGAAATTGCCTAAAAAAGATTACGAAAATAATAACAGTTTAATGGTTTGTCCCTAAATTCAAAACCATATTCCATATACCTAATTGGATAGAGCTGCTGTTCAAAACGCATTGAATGGTATATAATTTGTTTTGATTTGTTCAACAATTAAAGGGCATTAAATGTTTTAAACCCATTTTGGTTTTTCGTTCAAAGCTAAAATAGAATTGGTTAAATCCAAAAGTAAATTATAATCAGATGATGCATATTGACGAGATCTATTGATTGGGTTTTGGGAATAAGGGGATTTAGGATCAACAATTGAACCGTTAGGAAAATTAAATATTTCTCATTTTTAATTTATTTGTAGTAAAAAATAATCAAATCAAAATTAAAGAAGAAAGAACGTTTACCGACCACGCCTCCCATCAAACGGAGCAAACAGAAGAAAAAGGAGAGAAAAGCGGAACGAAAGCGCCTCCGCCATCATCATCAACGTTCATCCCAATCGCCGATGCACAGTGATGGACGCGGCGGAATAGACGATGGGTCGGACATGGAAACGAGCAAAGGCGAAATTGTGCCATCAACGAAAAGGGGGGAAAAGAATGAAAAAGCACCAACTTCGATGATGAATACTTCAAGCAAATCGAAGGAACAGCAACGCCAGGTATGGTGTATGGTCTATAATCTTTATTAATTAAATAAAAAATAAATTTTAATTGAAAAATAAAATTATTTAACGAAAAACATGACTCAAAAATTAGGAAATATTTAATTTACCGAAAAAAATTGAAAAATTTTGCGTATGCCCATTTGATAGATACCATATTATGATATATGTTTGATTTGGGTTTAATTGTAACTTAGCTTTAAACCAAAAATGGTTTAAACCGTTTAATACCCTTTAATTGTTGAACAAACCATGACAAAATTATATACCATTCAATGCGTTTTGACCAGCTCTATCCAATTTTAGGTTTATGGTTTATAAATTATAGGATAAACACTTTTTAATTCATTATAATTATTTTGGAATTAATCCATAAATTTAATTAATTTCATGCATTTTAGTCTCCACCTAAAGCGTACACCATTCGAAATAGTCCGGCTGATGGGTCGGTAGCGACTGGTCAAAACAATGTGAAAACAATCAAAAAGGTAATTGGTGGGGGAAACCAAAATAGCACAAACAAAAATAGCAAATTCCGGCAAACTTTATTCACCAATCACCATCGATTTGGATTTGGATGTAAGTTTGTGAGGGTTTTGAGGGGGAAATTTGGAAATAAATTTACTATAAAATGCAAGAAGGGTTTTGAAAAATAATTCATTTTTGACTTTAATGAATTTTTCCCTCAAAAAATTAACACAATTGGTAAAATAGATCAAAAAATGAAATAAATTCTTAAATATTATGTGTTTATGTGCTTTTCTCGTTAAATCTGATACATACAAAAATAGATAAAAACATAAAAATCCGCTCCCATTCCCTAATAATAAATCATTTAAAAAATAAAATTATTACAACAAATGAAAACATAGTTTTAAAATAATTTTCAAAAAGCTATTATTGTAATAATTAGTTCCCAATTTATATTTATTTCAATCCATAAAATTATTAATAATTTATTTTATTGTTCAGAACCCATCCAACGTTACAACAAAGATTTCGTCTTACTCATCAGCATCAATTAATGATGGCACCAAAGCGGGTAAGTATGTAACCGAAATCGTTGCTACATATTATTTGAGTCCAAAATTTTAATATTTAATTTTAATTTTATTTTCAATATTTGATTGTAAAATAATATTTCAAAATACAAATTTTTGGCTTAAAATCTTATTATTAATTTTGGGAAAACTTAGGGTGATTTTGGAAATGTTAAAAATTTAGCCCCAGTAGATAAACACTCAAAAACTATCCAATTTGTCCATCAAATAATTGGTTCACTTGCACTTTAGCCAACCTTTCGCTGTTTATGCGACCTTACGCCGTTTATGCGACCTTTAACAGGCAGAGTTTAGGATTCAGACTGCGAGCATTTGGTTAAGCTAGGTCAAGTTTTAGGGCATGGAGCATACAAGTGAAAGATAGGTCGCTCCCGCCTAGACTTTTTTGAGACTGATTTTAGCGTGTATATTCTAATTCTCGTCAAAAATTTTCATTTGTCGCTTAAACAGCGAAAGGTCGGCTAAAGTACAATTGAGCCAAATAATTCTCATTTTTTTCCATTTTTAAAGAAGATATGATGGCCAAACGCCCTCGTCTCGATGCATCGCCACCCACCGTCCAATCTTCGGCCATTTCTGCCAACATTCTCAATTCGGCCCCAATGAATTCATCCTCGCCCCTCCGGGAGAGTGGCCTATTGGCCGGAAGTGTTTTCAAGGATATTCAGGTGGGATAAAATTTGTATATATTATATATTTATATAAAATTAATTTTACCTTAAAATACCATCGAATTTACCCTTAAATTTTCTTAATTAAAATATAATTTTAAGAGAAAATATTAATTTAATCATTACACAAAAATAAAAATTTTTCATTTTTAATAATAAAAAAATAAATTAAAATTGTACATATATGTTTGAAAGTGATGAAATAATTTTTTCAAAATATTTCTCAGTTTTAAATTTTTATTTATTAATTTTGTTGTCATTGAATTTACCCAAAACTTAAATATTTTTTTAAAATCGTAAAACTTAGTCGTAATATGTATTGAGATGAGGAGAGGGCAGTCATTTAGGCCGAATATAGTTAAAAACTAGCCCAATTTGGGAATATTTATTTTTGATACAAAATTTTTGGGTTATTTCCATATGATTATAAAAGTAAATAGTAAAATTAATTGCCAGCCTTTAATTTTATAAAAAATTTTAACAATTTTAAAACATATTTTCAGCGACAAATCTTGCAAGATGTTCGTTATAAGCCACAGCCGGACGCGGAGGAGGAAAATTTGGGCGGACTTCGTCTCAGCGCCCTCTCTCATCAACGAATGACGGATGATATGCGCGAGGAGAAAGTGGCCAAATTGTCGCCGGAAATGCGCGAACGTGTAGCCAAAAAGAAGAGACAATTGGAATTGGTCAGCGATAAATTAAAACGGAGAAAATTGTTCAAAATTTCCAATTTTTAGAGCTATCGCCACGATTGCGAGACTTTCATGTTGGTCGTACGAAAATTGATTGAAAAGGATCGAACATTGGAAGGTGGGATTTGGGGGGTTTTACCGCCATGGGAAATATTTAAAATGTCGAAAAGAATGCTGAAAGTGGTATACCTATAACCGTTTCTTAAATTCTAAGCCCTAAACCATATACCCACCATTACCCAACCGAAGATCTATTCAAGAAGAATCATTTTTAATATGATTTTGATTTAGGTAACCAATACTAACATACTTTTAAACCAAGAACCAAATCGGTTTAAACCTTTTAATATGCTTTAATTGTTTTTGACCAAACCATCACAAATTATATACCATTCAATGCATCACCGTCTCTATCTAATTGTGTATTGGGTTTTTGAATGTAGGACAAACCACAAAACCATTATAACCTTTTCTCTATTTTCAGTATATTTTTCGGCAAATTAAATATTATTCTTTGCCTATTAATCACAATTTTTATTAGACCGCCTCAAATTGGCATTGCTGGACACAATGAAGGATTTGGAGGGCGAAACATTGAAACAGCTGGACGAATTTTTGAATCAACTCAGCTTCATCTTTTGATATCATTTATTTGAAAATGAGAGAAGGATGAATTATTTTGTAGCGGATGAATGTTGAATAATTTACAAAGAAATTTCTTATGATGCTAAAAAACATGTTTTCATATTTAACAAAAACTATTCCCTTCCCTATTTTATGAATTTGATCGTTTACTATTTTGAAATTAAATGTACGAGAAACCGAAAATCGTCAATTATTCTTTTTTTTATTTAAAATAACAACATTATATTTAAACTTGGATAAATGTTTTTGGTTGAATTGTTTGTTGGAAATTTAATTTTTTTGAGGATTTGGGAATCGAGTCCAACTCACTGTCTTTATACCCAGGGTCGCAATTTTTGTGTTATAAACTGAGAATATTCTGAGAATATGTCATAATCTAACCCATAGCCCCAGTTTGGGAATACATCAAATTCTGAGAATATGCTCAAAATATGCAACATTCTGAGAATATATCTCAGAATATATCATATTCTCAATTCTCAAACTCAGAATATGGTGAAAATACGGGGAAAAAATAAAAACTCAGAATATAACAAAAACTGAGAAAATCTTATCAATTTCATAAAAATTTGTTTTTTGTTAATTAATCAACCTACACAAAGGAGATGAGGATTTGTAATCACATTTTTCAAAAATTACCGAGTTAAATAAATTTGAAAATATTTTTTTATTTTCTAATTTCAATATTTCACCAAATCCTTTGAGATTAATTCATAATATTTATGATTTTTAAGTGTCAATTTCTCATCAACAAAAATTATTCAAATAGGTATTTACTATTTTCAACAATAATTTTGGTATGGATAATTTTTTCAAAAGCTAAAAGTGGATTTTTTAATAGCTGAATGCTCTATTTTTAATTAGCGGGACATTTTCGCCCGGCATATTATGATTAAAAAATTGGATTTTCGTCAAATTTTTACAAGAAAATACCAATGAAAATCAATATATATGTTGCAGCCGATACTGATTTTTTTAGCCGATTCTGAATCGGCTAGCCGATACTGATTTCCTTTGACCAGTGAAATAGTATAGTGGCAGACATTGTAGTTTGTGATCAATGGCCATATCTCGGCTCCTAGGCCACTTAGGGTTTTAATTCTTTTTCCTAGCCCTAGCCTACCCTAGCCCTTTCCATCTTCTTGTTCATTATGACTCTCATCACCATATTTAAATTCTGAAAATAATATTTAAATGAAAGTTCAATAATTATTTTTATTTATTAAAAAACGTAACAGTTTTATGATTAAAGGATAATTAAAATATTTTTCGATGATTCAACTTTACATTTGGAGAAAGAAGCAAGAAATAAATTGTCAATTTTTGAAAAAAAAATTATAAAATACCAGAAAAAAGTATGAAAAAATAAAGAAATTCCCTTAAATTTTTCGGTATAGAAAGATGCTATAGCTATAGGAAAAAGTATAGGAAACACCTCTACCTTTAGCTGAAAATTTTTAGCTATACTCTACATCTACCTTTAGCTGGCCTCCGGTAGAGTATAGGTATAGGACGTCGTAAAACATTTTCATAAAATTTAATGAAAAATTCACTCATTTCTATTTATAGAACAATGTGAAGGACAAATTTTCTTAGCTAATTTTGGGAACTCATCTTAATTAATTTCACTGATCAATGAACACCGATTATCCCTTTCATTTATTATTCTAATTCATCTTTTCCCAACTATTTGCATGTTAGTTTTATCAAACATTTGATTGTTTTCGTTTTCCCGAATAATTTATGTTTTTGTTTTAGAATGTTTTTGTTTTCCCGAACAATTTGTGTTTTATTCATCCGAACATTTGAATGTTTTTGTTTTCCCGAACAATTTGTGTTTTTGTTCATCCGAACAATTGAATGTTTTTGTTTTCCTGAATTTGTTCATCCAGACATTTTGTGTTTTAGTTCTCCCAAACTTTTGTTTCAGTTCTTTATACACAATCATTTTCTATCCATTGTTTTAATTGCTTAATGTCAATTTTCAATATTTCTCACATCCTTTTTGTTGTTTTACATTATCAGTAATACAATATACTTAAATTTTAGCAAAAAAATTATTACTTCATTAACGATTTATTTAAAATAATTAATTATAATGATGAAATATATTATATTTTGCCAAACGAATTTGAAATAAATTGCACCAATTCATTCTTTCTTAATAATTTGGCCATAACATTTTGAATTTTTTTAAGGCTAATCCATTTATTTTCTTCACTCCTTTAATACTAGACCTCATCAAGCCATCTTTCATTTAACAAATATTAAATTCCACAATGATTCCAATCGTAAATTTAAAAAATCTGAATCTTTCCTTCACAATTGATCACTTAGCCTTGAGGCATCATTTTTGACTCATTCATATATCAATGAGACAATTAGCAATAGACGAAGGTGATATGGATGGCTATTGGAATTCCCGAAATGTCCTCTATAATTTAGCATTTTTTAGATTTTAAACATAAATTTTACTATAATTAAACTCGAATTTTCAGAGTAAAAGTTGTCATTTATGCTAATTTGTCCCTAAAAATATTTCCTTCAAAATGAGTAAATCTTGAAAGGAATAGGAAGAAAACATTGCTCTCATCCTTCCCTTTTTTGTATTAATCTTTCCTTCCATCCGCAGCTTTCAATTTTCCTTCCCATTTTCTCCCCTCTGGGGCTCTGGCCACACACTCAACAATTATTCTGGGAAATGGGGAAAGAGGCCAAAATTATTCAGCAGAGAGTGTTGGGTTTGGGTCAAAAATGCAATCGATTGGGCTTTGGAGAATTTTGTTATGTTGACTTCTTCACAGTTCTTCCCCATCTACGCTACAACAAGAAAATTATCCATTTTTTGGGTTTTAATAATTTTATAAACAAAAATACATTTTTTAAATTATTTTTCTTTTTATAAATATTAGATTAAATTTAACTAAACATGGGAAATAACCAAGCAGAGCCAGGCCAAGGGAATAGTGACAATAGCGATCAAATCAACAACAATGAAATTAACATGGGAAATAACCAAGGAGAACATGGCGATCAAATCAACAACAACGACAATGACGCAATAGAAGTTACTAAATACGGAAAAAAAAATATAAATGCAGGTTAAAATGGGCAGATTAGGCATAATTTGTTTGGGATGATATTAATTTGGCGAAACTTGGAAATGGCGAAAAATGTATTTAAAATGTCGGACTAATCGTTAATCCTTGAAAACAAAGCCTAGATCAAATCAACAGATTTCACTAAGTTTCATCGAATGATATATAATTTGTAATGGTTTGGTCAAATTAGAAGAATATTAAGCCATTCAAATTTTATTATGTTTTTGCTTCAAAACTAATTAATTAAAATTTGTTAATCTTAAGCTTAATTATTATCATTGAGCCTCGAATATATGGTTTGAACTTCTAGGACTAACCATTAAATTATTAAAATCTTATTGCCATTTTCGCTAGTATTATTGCCATTTTAAAATCTCCAATTTATTTATAGGAATACATACAAATTTCAATTTTTATATTTCAGACAATGCCCTTTCAGAGGGCTAAAATTCCATTTGATAGATCATGGCAAAATCCACAACCGTAATTTTTTGAATATTTTACATAAAAATTAGACTTTTTAAGGTGATTTGCAACTGAAATGTGAAGAGTGTGATGCCTCATTCCATGAACATAATCCGGTAGCAAAAATGAATCATAAAAAAGTTCATGAAGCAGAAAAAAAAAGAGTTAATCGGGTGGCTTGCCTAGACTTTAAGTTTTGAATAAATTTTTTCTCATTTCAAAGGTGCAAGTGGCAAAGAAACTTCAAAAGGCAGTGGTGACTATGCCAGCAGCAAAAAAATCGGTGACAAAAGTGACTTCTATCAAAATTGATTGGGGTCCATCCAAAAGCAATGGGGCAACATCAATTAATGACGGCAAACGCAAACTTATTGAACCCAAAGATGGTCAGCCGGTCGAGGTTTTGGTCATTTTCAATTTTTAATTAATTTTCCAAAAAGAAGAAATCCGTGGGTCGTCACCGTAAATTGGTTCCACATAAGTCCATTGAATTGCCCACAAATGTTGATGCCTCAAATGGCAAAAAATGCATGGGCGAACTCGAAGATGACAATGGTACGAAAATCTGCGGACCGTCTAAGGTTATTTTGACAATAAATATTAAAATATTTTAAGGCAAAGATCTAGAATTGTGGTCCCAAAAAAATTTTTTGGATTTTTCAAAATATGGTTTCTGAAGGTTTTCGGGGACCTAGAACACGAATCTGACATCCATTTTGTCATCTTAGTAAGATAATGCCGACTACTTAACAAGAAAAACCTAAGGGGGACCAAGGAAAATTTTAATGCAAAAATTTTTTAATGTAACAAAAATTGTTTAAATTTGAATATTATCTTACAAAAATGGTACCATTCGATTCGGCATGATGAGCTGCGTCGATTGAGCTCTAATATGACTATATAAAAATATTTTCACCAAAATTGCCCTTGGTCCTCCCTTCCCGGATCAACGCTATTTTAGTATATTCAAAAAATTGATTTTATTATACAAATCCCAGTTGAATTTAATTGTTGCCAAAAAATCGAATTTTAGATCAATCTTCCAAATCTCTAAATTTTCATTAAAATTCCCACAATTATAAAAATTTTCAAAACATTGTAGAATTAAATTTTGGGAAAATCCGCAAAAACCGTTTTTCACTTTTATTCTCAAAAAAAGTTAAAAAATGGCGAAAATATTTTTGGACTAAATTTTGGCAAAATTTCTTACGATTTATTTTAGAAAGATTCTCACCAAAAAATAAATTTTCACAAATTTTCCAAATTATATTTTCAAAATATTTGCTAAAATATTTCAGGAATATTTTCCAAAATATTTTTTATCGCCAAAATTATTTTTTCATTAAAGTTTGGAAAAATTTGTTACAATTTATTTCAGAAAAAAACTGACAAAAAATAAATTTTCACAAATTTTCCAAATATTTTCTAAAATATTTTAAAGAATTTTTTCCAAAATATTATTTATGGCCAAAAATATTCTCAAAATTGTCATATTCTTCGAAATATTTTCTGACAAATTTTGGCAAAAATTCCAACAATGTGCATAAGCACAAATTTTCGGAATTTATTACATTTCCAAAATAAATGTGCAAAATATTCTCAAAATAAAAATGAAAACAAAAATAAAAATTTTTCCCAATATATTAATTTATTCCTAAAAATATTGTCACGATTCACAACTTTCTCATATTTATTCCCACGATCCGAAATATTTCCAAAAATATTCTCACGATAGTTAACATTTTCAGCATATTTCGAAAATATTTCACATTTTGATAAATATATTTGAACCACATTTTCCAAAAAATTCCGACTACAAATAAAAAATTTATTTTGAAAATGAGAAATATTCCCAAAAAAAAATGCCACGATGGCAAATATTTTGACCAAATGGTCACGATTTTACATATTCTCACTAATATTTCCTTTTTATGCTATTAATATTTTTTGTCAGACTATTTTGAGAAATATTTTTTGAACAAATTCCCGAAATTATTTCCAAAATCTGGTTAAAATATATTATTCAGAACATGTAAATTTTAGGAAATATTTTTCAAAATCTAGAATATTTTCATGATATCGGCAGATTTATTTGTATTCTGAGGTCGGCATACAATTGCCGATATTCGCATATTTTGGAAAATATCGTGGGAATTTATCCGAAGTTTGAGACTCCGGGTTTACGTTTTCTTGGTAAAAGTCGGCTACCTTACCAAGATGGCAAGATATGACAAAATAGATATCAGATTCGTGTTTTGCAACCACACAGTAAACCCTCAGATACTAATTTTAGAACAAAACAACAAAAAATTCAAAACAAAAAAATGGGACCACAATTCTAGACATTTGCCTATTTTAAATTATTATCCAAAAGGTGGACCATCGTTCACGTGAATTATTGCCGGATCCGGATATTGCTTCTATTGAGTCACAAAATGTTACCGGTGAAATAATTCCGAACAATGGCACAAACGAACCCGATGGGGATGATGAGGTGCAAATATATATGCCAACTAAGGTTTTGGTCAAATTTGTTAAATTTTTAATTATTTATTCTAAAAACAGGAATCAGTTGATTGCCCCCATGAATTGGTCTCTGCTGTCGCCCCCATTGAAATTGGCCAAAATGATGCATCAACTTCGGGTATTTCGGTGAATCCATGCAACAAATCGGTTTGTTTTAATTTCAAATAATTTATTGGTTGGAACTTAATAAGATACTTTTCTGGTATGCACCACCTTCACCAAAAATTATGAAAATGCATTCTAGCTTGGGTTAATTTTTGGGTTTTAAATAAATGTCAGGCGGAATTAAAATTTGTTTCATCCAGATATAATTAAATGTGTTTCATCATAGGAATTAGAATGTATTTCATTCTGCTAGAATTAAAATGTGTTTAACGTGGGAATTAAATTGTGTTTCATCTAGGGGATCAAAAATAAGCACAAATTAATGTCATTCAGCACCAAAAATTATCTATAGAATATGATTTCCATAATTTTTGTAGGGGGTGGCACATAAACGAAAAGTACCCTTAATATACCGAAAAAATAATTCAATTTACCAAATAACCTCAAAATTCCAATCCTAGCCCTACCTAACTTAACCTTAAACTTAATCCCTAATGTAAGTTCTATCCAACACCTAATTATGGCTAATTAAGATTAGTGTTGGACCGGTTCTGTCAACCGAACCGAACCGAGGCGATTTTTGGGCAAAAAACCAAACCGAAAACCGTGGTCCGAAAACCGAGGGTCCAAAACGACCGGTTTTTCGATTTTTAATTTCCACCTTGAAGAACAATTTATGGTTAAATTTTTAAGTTATTCGGCCATTTTTATTTAAAATTTTTCCCTAACGGGCCTTTTTTGGTTTAAATATTAACTTTTGATTAATTTTTGTATTAATATTTTCTCTAGCGGGTGTATTTTTTTGTCTTCTTTTTTAACATACAGGGTGCGTAAAAAGTCCTTGCACTCATTTTAAGATGAAATATTCAGATATTTATGATCAACACTTCTAAATCTTTTTTTTCAGAAATAAATTCTCCAATCTTTTTTACCCTTATAGCAACTATGGCTGGCCTGTTAACAATTTGTTAAATTATTTTATAAATTTTTAAAAAAAGGTCCATTCATTTTGAACCTGAAAATCCACTTTTTGACGAATAATACTTTAAGGCATAACTCGAGAATGGGAATATGAAAATTTAAAAAATTTTCAGGGATTAATATTCCACATCTTGGCTTCATAAATTACTAAAAATTTTGCATCCCACCCTGAATATAAAAAAGTGGCATAGAAAAATGTTGAAAAAATCCTGCGACCATGGGAAAACCCAAAAATCGGCCTATAAATGATCCTCAAAAATGGTCTTAAAATGGGGTGGCTGTTCTCAAAATATGCCTTTTTAATAAAAATGGATAGAAGAATAATATTTAGGCCAAACCCAAATGGTTCAGCCAATTCAGAATTTTAAAATTTTGGTTTTTCAAGTCATCGATTTTTGCATTTTGATATGAAAAAGTTTGTTGGGGCTAATTTGTTTATTTTTTAATATTTTTATTTCACTTTTTTATATTATTTTGCCCTATGTTTAAGCTTTTAGAGGATATAGTTAAAATTTTCTAATTTGCAATTTAAAGTAGGAAAAAAATTAAAAAGCCCCTAAAAAATGAGCGGCCATCCTCTCGAATGAGAGGTACTAAATTCACAATTCTTTTAATAATTCCAACAAAGAGCATAATGATTTATTATTATACCAAAAATGAAAAAATTTTATTCATCCAAAAAATTTTTATAATGAAAAAACCGAGTCTCCGAACTTTTCTCGCACCCTGTATTCAAGTCCGCCTCCCAATAGTGAGGCTTCAAATTCCCAATTCTTTTAATAATTCCAACAAAGGGCATAATGCTTTATTAATACACAAAAAATGAAAAAAATTTATTCCTCCAAAAAAATTTTATAAGGAAAAAACCGAGTGCAAGGACTTTTTACGCACCCTGTATAGCCATCTTTGCCTTAAATTTTGCCTTCAAGGTCAATTTTGATCTAATTTTCTATACGATGCCATTTTCAACTGAAATTTTTCTCTTAAACGCTCACGTTTAATATAAATTCTACTATGCATAGGCCCTTTCTTTTCTGATTTTTTCCCTGCGGGGCCATTTTTCTTCTAAATTCTTCCTTTTGTAAGCTATTTAGGCTAAAATTTTTCCCTGCGGTGCTTTTTGAAATATTTTTTCCTTTTGGGCTTTTTTATTGAAACTGATTCAGAAAAATATCTAGAAAATGTTGAGAATGATGAAAATGAATGGATATGTGATATTTAAATAATTTTATTTGATTTTTTATGACCATTTTTCAAAAAACCGGAAAACCGAATCGAAAACCGAGGATTTTTTACAAACCGAACCGAAAACCCAGGTCGGCAAACCGGACCAACCGAAAACCGAAGACCCCAGTTTAAAACCGACTCTGTCCAACACTAATTAAGAAATAAAAAATAATTTTGATATAATATCTGCTCTGTCCAAGCCGGGAAAATAAGTTCTGAGGACCAAGACGAAAAATCATGCAAATAATATACCATTCTATAGAGCTCAGCGTGCTGAGTCAGAAAATTTCGGCTGTGACGCGACTTTTGCTGCGCCCACGATTTTAGCTACGAATTTCGTCTAAAAGGCATCTAAGACATTTTTCATCTTGGTTTCTTGAATTTATTATGATTAAACTAAAAATAAATAATATTTTCGGATTTAGCATGTAGAAAAACCTGTTAAAACGGTTTAATACATCATTAAATGAATGTTAAACTATTGAAAATTATTTTTCTTACATTTTGTTAAAATTGGGAGCGCAGCAAAATAGCACCGTAAAAGTCGAGCTGCAATTGTCACAGTGCAAAAATCCAAGTCAAAAATGTCGCAGAATCAATTTCCCCCAAACTATTTTAGGTGACTTTGCATGATGTGAACATTCAGCGAGAGAATATCGGCAAAACGTTGAAATTCGATTGTGACAGTTGTCATGGAGAATTTTGCGTGCCTCGATGTTATCAAGGCCGTGCGTTATGCATCATTTGCTGTGGCGATCCAACATGCACATGGTTGCGCAACTAAAGCGGCACAAGAACAACAGAAAAGGGAAAGAAGAATGGATCGATGAATAATTTTTTTTTGCATCATATGGAATCATAAGCAATTTCCCCTATAATATTTTCCTTTTTATAAATTCGGGCAAATTTCAATTAATCTTTTAAAACACTTTAATTTAACATGGAATTTTAATTTTTTTCTAAACTCTTCTTGGTTTGAATTTTAAAAGAATTTTGAATAATAATTGATCAATTTATATTATTTGTATGCCTATATTTTTTAAATATTTGAAAATAAATTTATTGGGATTTGAAAATTTGACTAAAAATGCCTGATTTTTATTAAATTCCCATTCGATTCGTATAAGGCAAATCGTTCAAGGGAAAATATTTCTAATTGGCAAAAAAGATTGGAATTTTCTGTTTCGGTTAAAATCTGATGAGACTATATTATTCAAGTGGATCTAAAGAAAATTTAGAAATGGGTGGAAAAAAATATCATGGAATATGCATTTAAATTAATTTTTTGCCCATTTTACTGTTGAAATTGAACAAACAAATATGAATCCCATCGTTCATAAAGTTCATAATTTTTGTAGAAAATTGTGGCCAATGCCAATATTCGTTCAATAATGAAGAAATAGTCAATCAAATTGCCAAAAACAATTGCAAAAAAGTTGTAAAATAAATCCAATTTGGTAGAATTAAGTAAATATTCATTGAAATAAATTTGCCAAAAACGCAAAAAATACATGTGAAAGCGAAAAAAAGAACATATAAAATTTAGACAAGCAAAATACATCTGCAAATCATTCAACAACAAGTTTAATAATTTTATTAGATAATTGATAATTCATTGTTTTTTTTTTTTCAAAATTATTAATTAATTTAATTTTCACGTCATCATCAAATATATTTTCAAATAGTAATTCCATTTCATTATTACTCTTTTGATTCTAAAATTAAAGATGTCACCATCGCCAATTGATTTTTGCATGGATTATTTTGCTGGTGGTTATTTCAATTTTAATAATTGGCCGGTATGCTTTTTATTAATCTACTTCTGCCCATGAGTTAATCCAATTAAATATACAAATTACAAAATTAATATTTTAATTAATATTAAACCAAATGAAATTTTTTGCGTAAAATTACAAATTATTGAATTAATATTATCAAATTAATAAAAAAATAAATAATAACCAAGTTGGCCACGCCAAGTCGGCGGCGCCAAGTCGGCCGGCGCCAAGTTGTCCTGCTGTTCCCACAAATGTCTTCTTCGTCTTTCGTTTTCGTCTCATATTTGTATTAAAAAATGCAACGAAAATACAAGAGAAAAAAAGGCAAAGACAAGTGTGTGGAAACTCTGGAAAGCAATAGCCAATAGGTAGCTAAATGACAAAACTAAAGAGTAAAGACCTAGAAATGAATAGATTTTCGTTCTTTTCCTCGATAATGACGAGTGAAGCGATATTTTTCGTCATTCTTTTGTCTCATCTCATCTCTTCGGAAAAACGAAAAATACATAGAAAGACGAGTGAAGGGTAGAGACGAATGACGAGGGAGGGACGAAAAAGGGTAGAGATGAGAGAAGAAAGATGAGGATGAAGATGAGCGATTTATTAAAATTTGTGCAACACAGATTTAAATTTCAACATTTTTAACATTATTTTTGGCACAGATTTATGATAAAACGCTTTCTCATTCATCCATTCCTTGAAATGTTCATTCAAACAACAACGAAACGGGCGGCTGAAGAAGGAGTGGAAAAGGCTGCGATGGAAACGGCAAAAAAGAAACGAAGGGAGAAAAATATAAAATATGCAGTGTTGCTTTCCTATCAAAACCAAAACTATTTTGGAATGCATGTTTCCTTTTTATTTTCTCAAAATTTATTAAAAATTTAAAAAAGGATTTTTTGATAACAAAAACAAGATTTTAAAAATTTTAATTGCGGTTCTTGAATCTTGATTGAAATTTTGGCTCATTTGTAGTTTAGCCAAACTTTTTTAGTTTAAACGACCTTTCATAGTTTAAGAGTTTAAGCAACGAATGAAAAGTATAGGTGATATTCCAAAGTTGGGCAATTACAAGCAAATGCATATCAAACCTTTAAGCCTAAACCTAATACATTCTAAATTTAACTTTGCCTACCTAAATCACATGCTACTTATTCGGAAGGCTAGTCTTAATCCTAATTCGATATTTATGTCATCAAATTAACCAACAAATTTTATTAAAACTAAAAGTTTTAAGGCTCGAGTTAGCGTGTTTTACGCTAGACAAGAATAGGTTTAGAGGTCCAAGCTTTGAAGCATGAAATAGGTTTGGCTGGGCCGGATTTAGTGCTTGAAAAACATGTAAACGCAAGAAAGATTGTACCACAGCCTAGACTTGGTCGATTTTAGCTTTGATAGTCTAAAGTGCGTTTAAAATTTCATTGCTCTCTTAAAGGGCGAATTGTTGCCTAAAATTTTTTCGTAGTTAAAAACCGCAAATGGTCAATTAAATTGCAACATAACCACAGTACTTAAGCTTAAGTTTTTCTTTCTCATTTTTCTTCTTACAAAAAATAACTTAAAAATATTTAAATAAAATTAAAACAAAATTTAGACTAATTTATCTCCTCTTCATTTTCATTTTTAGTATCAACGGAGGGAGGCGGAATTCCCAACGATTGAATCGCATTTGTTTAGGGCAATGCTGGCCAATGGATTCATCAACCAAGAGCATATGGACGATTTGTTTCTATGGCATTTTCAACGAGCGGCCCGCACCGATCGAAATGTTTCCGCCGTTCGACAGGTTTTTTTTTTGTATTGATGGGAAAAACATTTATTTGGGAAAAAAAGTTTAAACAAAAAACAAATCCGATTTTGGTTATTAAAACTAATAATTAGATGGCATTTAAATTTTAAAAATTATTTTCAATACAATTGAGGGAACGGAGCCCAACTTGTCGCCATCCGGCTTGTCTCCAAACCCAATTGTTGCAATTTATAATAACTAATCAACGAATGAACCAATTTTTAATGGTTTTAGTATAAAATTAATGAGCAGACTTTTGCCTATCCAATAATACTAATTTTACTTAAATTAATTCAAAAATGATGTAATTAATTAGTAATATTTTTTACTAAAGAATAAAAAATTAATTAATTAAAATAAATAAATAATTAATTAATTTTTTTCCAGGGAATTTAAAGACCAACGTGTCCGGCGGAGAATACTTGAAATTCGATTGGAATAGTTGGTTTTCTCTAACAATTATTTTAAATTTTTGATTATTAATTTAATAAATTTTAAATAATTATTTTATTAAATTTTTAATTTTAAAATTAATTTTATAAATTAAATTTCAAATTCAGGCCATTCCTTTTCACGGACCCAATTCGGCAAAAGGAGGTGGAATTTATGCGAATTTATATTAAAGGCCAAAGTTTCATATTGCATCAAATTCGCAAAATGATTGGTAATATTTTTTCAATTTTTAAATTAAAATTTTATTCCATTTTTTAAGGCTTTTCCATTGCAATTTTGCGTGGTTTCTGCCACAAAAGTGATATTACCCGATCATTTATGGAGCAGCGAATGGACGTCCCTCGGGCACCTGGGCTTGGCCTTTTGCTTGGTAAATTCCATTTACACAAAATTTTTAAATAATTTAAAAAAGAATCTTATTTCAAAATTTACAAAAAAATCTGACAATAATTAGATTTAAAAAAATTTATTTAATGGAAAAACAGAATTTCTGGACGAATAGGGGATTTTTATCCGGAGATCCGATTTGGATGAGTGAAAGCTCATTCGAAAGAGCTCGAAAAACTGGGTCGATCTAGGGGTGGGAGAATCTATGATTTCATTAAATATTTGATTTTTTGTTAAATCTATGATTTTTTTTTAAATAGATTGTTTTTTTGGCAAAAATTAAACTCCGACGATATGTTGGATTTCTTTAAGATCACTCATCCTCCGAGCCCTAAACCCCAAACCTAGCCCTAATCCTAGACCCTAATCTTAGTTAGCCCATATGTGAAAATAAAAAAGGTCATAACTTATTGATTATTGGGTTTTATGCGAAACCAATGGCATATTCGGGCTCCTCTCATCGAGACACGTCGATTGAGCTATATTATGCCCGAAAAAAAATTCAAAAATATTTTTCGAGTTTCGACCCATAGGGGGGACCAAGCACTTTTTCAGATTTAGGCATACTGTATCTCAGCCCCTGGGGGGTTATCGAATTTCCCCCACCCCTATTTCGACTCAGTTTTTCGAGCTCTTTCGAATAAGCTATCACTCATCCAAATCGGATCACCGGATAAAAATCCCCTATAAGTCAAGAAAGCCGATAAACATTTTTACTCACATATTTTTTTGCCCTAAAAGTAGTTTTTGACTTCTAATAAATCCTAAACCGGTATTAGGCCCACAAACCTTATACCAATTCGTATATCTCATCGAGATGCATTGAATGGTAAATAAAATGTAAGAATTTGGCCCAAAATTAAAGTGGTTTAAAACCAAAAATGGTTTAAGCGGTTTAAACGGTATAACTCCCATGTTTCGATTTAAACTAAGAAATTTATAAATGCGTTTCGATGAGATATACAAATTGGTATAAGGTTTATAGGTTTTAAAACCAGTTTCTGATGGGGAAGATGAGGGAGAAGAAAAGCCTAAAAAAGTGGCATCATCAATGTAAAATTGAGGAGATGAAATAGTTTATTTAAAATATTCAAACATTTTACTTCCATTTTTGTTGTTTTTCAAATGGAAAATTAATAATTTTACATTAAATTAAAAACCTTTCAACAAAATTTTGCCTTTTGATAACCACTCATGAATCCAGATATTGGTATATATATGTTGCGGCCGATTTGCGTAATCGGCCAATACGCGTATTGGCCGGCCAATTCGCGTAATTCACAGATTGGCCGGCCAAATCACGTAATTCACAGATTGGCCGGCAGATTCATGTAATTCACAGATTGGCTGGTCTAAGTTGGACGATTCGCGTAATTCACAGATTGGCCAGCCCTTCCTGGCCATTTCGCGTAATTCCCAGCCTAATCGGCCAATTCGCGTAATTCTCAATCAGAGTCGGCCAATTTTGGAAATATCAAATAAAAATTAATAAATATTGTCCATTTTCTTCAAATAAAGATAAAAATGATTTTAAATCCATTTTCGTTTTCCATCCATAACTATCATTACGAATTTTTATTTATTATATTTTATTGCAATAATTTATTTATTAAAAACAGCGCCTTGTTGAGTCTCACTACTTTGGTAAAAGGACTAGATTGTTTCATTTCACATGTTTCACCCAAGTTATTATGACATTTCAATGAAAATTTTAGCATCACTGTGGTTGATGGGCATTTGAGAAAAAGCAAGTATGGATGTTTTTGAGTTGCTTCGCGAAAACCCTTAAAAATATAGAACAATGTGAATTTTTGTTAAAAAATAAATAAATTTTGTGAAATTCCCTTCCAAATACAGCTGACATTAAAAAAATAATTTATAGATTAGCAATACATTTTTTCATCATAATCATATGGCATTTTTTCATATCTGAAATGTTCATATTCTAAGATTTTTAGAGGTTATTTTTATTGAAAGTAAAAACCCCAAAAAAGAATGCTCAAGAATATTTTCTAAAAAAAACAAAATCTGCGATCCGTCTCTCAAAAAAATTGCCTATTAGGATTTGCCATCGAAAAAAAATTATCCCGTCATTAAAATTCATCTCCGCCTAATCATCAGATTTTAATCCAAAAAAATGGCTTAAATTAATTTACCTTGAATACGGAACCGACCAATTGCAATGGTTCAGCATATTCTGAAAAAAAATTTAAATTATCTTTTCAATAAAAAAAATACGGGAAGAATTCCCTAATAATTAAAAGGCGATGCAAATATATAAGCGATTCCTAAACAGTGTAATAAAAACTTCTAATCTGCAATCCGGTTTAAATATAGATTAATACTATAATGACTAAAATTATTAAGATATTAAAATATAAACATATCCCGGCTTTTCATTTTAAATTCAAGCTTTATTATTTGTAATAATATTGTCCAAATTCAATTCATACTTAATTTTAATTTGAACTAAAATAAATTATCCTGAAATTTGTAAGTTTAATATAATCCTTTTGGAGACATTATTTCTATTTTTAAATTTAAATCGGAAATTTTAATTGCATCATTGAATGATCGATCCAAAAAAAACATATAATATTAAAAATAAGTATATTTTTTTTCAAACATCTTTAATTCTAGTTAATTGTTTGAGGAGTATTTTAATGGTACATATTTCATACTGCAGATATATTAATATTATCAAAAAATTATAGTGCTCGATTATTTTAATAATAGAAAAACAAAAATTATTTATTTCTACCTGAAATTCCGAATTCTGGGTGCATTATTAATTTCAGATCAATGCATAGAATACGTCCGGGAAGGAAAAAGAACTCTCTTGTCAAAGAATTGAACAAGTTGCTGGCAACTGATTGATGTGAAGCATGGAAACTGGGAATGCAATGAATAAAATCAACATTCTGCAGACTGTCCCGGGATCTCACATTTCTGAAAATTAATATTTTATAAATAAAAATTTTAAATAAATTTTACCCGCCAAAAAGACTTGCATATTCAGTATGATTTAGTAAATTGCTTATAAGGAAATTTGAAATTGTCGAGATAGAAATCTTCGGTGGTTTATCAAAATCTCTAGCAGCACTCGCCTTCAGAATCACTAACTTGCAATTTCGGAATACATTCATATCGGGAAGACATTTAAAATCAGACTGAAATTTAAAAATGTAAATTTATTGGTTTTAATTTTATAAAGTGCTTCTTGAATAACATTATATCAACAATAAATCATATTTTTTGCTATATTAGCAATTATTGTTCTGATAATTAAATGATTCCAAATTATTATTCTTTTTCATTTTTAGGAAGTTTATCTTTATTTCTTCAATGCCAACCATTTCTATCACCATTGGCCAATCATCCACACAATAGTTAGGATTAGGATTTCTAAAATATTTTAAAAAGTCAATTTCGTCTCCTGAGCGAGCAGTTCTCATAAAGCCAAACTGCTCCTTGTTTCACGGATGTATCCAATGAAAGCAATTGCCATGCTGATAATCCGTCAAAATGAACTAATGCAGTTTGTTTGTCTTCGCCATAGAAAATGGATGTTAAACTTTTGCTGAAATTTGGAAGAAAAATAATAGCATTAAAATTTATGTATTTAACTTGCTTAAAATATTTCAAATTTTTGGGACTCCTTATATAGAGGATGGACAATTGGGGGCTTTTTCTTGTGAAAAAACCTTTCTTACTGCATTTGATTAAATATTAGCATTCTACTTAGGTTTTAGGTACCTACTAGCTTATATAAATAAAGTCAAATTAAAATCCCTTTTAAAATTATTATATTTTGGAAAATCCAAAACCAACACAAAAGAGAATAGTTTAAAAGATAATGGGAAGATATTTTTATTTTTCTAAACTAAAAATGGATACATTTTATTATTTCTGAAGAGAATTTTTTCGAACTATATCTTCCAAAGAAAATTTTTTGCATCTAATTTGTGCTTTTTTGCATCTAATTTGATTATTTTTGTTTTTCCTTGGAAAACTTTTTAGGCTAGGGTTAAGGTTAGGGCTAAGGTTCAAGTTAAGTTAGGGGCGACATGGGATCTAGGGGTTAAGGGGTTGGGATATGTAGGGGTAGGGGCTTGGCCGTAAATTTGTTGAGTTATGGCCATTTTGGTGATAATGAGTTTTTTGGCCATATCTTTGTAGCCAATGTGCCAATTTAAGGTATCTAAACTGCATTTAATAACTTTTTATTCGTGGGCTATCGGATGGTTATTATACTTTTTGACAAACAAAATTTTGGCAAAGTTATGGCCAAAAAACCACATTTCGTTAAATTAGATGCAAAAAAGCACCTAATTAGATGCAATAATAAACCGCACGTTATTTTCCAATGTATACTGCTCAAATTCTAGAGAAATATAAAAAAATATTTTTGGTCTAATATTTTGCGGTTTTCACAAATTATTTCAATTTTAATGCATTTTTAGTCAATTTTAAATAATATTCAATCAAATTTACATTTTAAAATTTCTATCGAAATTTTATTTTATACATCCACCAAAGCTCTTACAGCTTTTTTAAAAATTATAATTTTTCGCTCTCATTTCCCAATCACAATCAATGATCGCTAATAGGAAAAACTTGGTTGAATTAACCCCATTGGTTTTGAGCAATAATAATAATCAATTAATTTTAGTTCATTTGTTACCTGTCATGATCCATGTCCTCATTGCATTCGGATAATTTTTCAAAGAAAATAGGATTGGAATTTTTGAGTTGATATCCCGTGCACAACATTATCCCATTTATATTAGCAATATATAAATTGTATAATTTAAATTGATATATATTTATCCAGGAGCTATCTGTTCTACTTTGATGAGCAAAAATTAATTAATTTTAATTGATATAAAAAATTTTGTGATTTAAAAACCCTATTAGCCGAAACCCAATTCGTAGTCTCCAATATTCCAATGAAGTTATATAAATGTTGCAACTGAGATTTTTCAATCGATTTTGATGTCCACTTACAAGAAAAGGCATAGTGGTCAACTTTGTAGTTTTTGAATTTTGACCAATGGCCATATCTTTCTCAACCAACTCGTAGGCATTTTAGAGCATTGATTTATGGCCCTAACTCTAATTATACCCCTGAACTAAGCCCATGCCGGCCATACTTTATTCTTACTCCAGCACTATAAATGTTATGACGCTTAAAAATCCTAATGCAAAAACTTATGTTAGCTTCAAACTGTTCACTCAGATCATATTTGAAATTTTATAAATAAAAATCGACAATCGATAGTGCCATAAATCAAGTCCGCCGTACTATAACTAGAATATGATCGTAAAATGTAAATAAAATCGAGTGAAAATTCTATATCAGCTAAAAACTACAACAAATACATATATAAAAGTCGGTATTTTTATGGTTTTGGTCCTCTTTTTCCTCACACTGGAAAAGTGAAGGGTCCCCATTATAGATCATCAGCAGGATTAGAGCTAAGGTCATTCAGGAATAGTTTCCGGATAATATGGTGCAAAAAACTTATCGCATAATCCCTAACCTAATTCCCAACACCCTGAAGAGGGAATCTTCATTTTTCATCCAGTGCAGATTTTACTACAAACCATACAAGTATCTAAAAGTCTTGGTTTTAGTTTATCGTTCTTTAAAAACGAAAATTTTTTAAAAATTCTCAAAGATACCAAAATTGGGTGATGATTCTTTAGAGTGGAGTTAATCAAAGTGCAAATCAATTGAATGATGGCAAGTGTGAACGGGGCCAAGCCATCCATTTTTTCAGCAAAAAATGTAATCAAATTTAGATGTTATTAAATTATAGAAATTCAAATTTGCAAAAAGGAATAAAATAAAATAAATTTCTTACATTTTTCCTGTAGAATTTAAAAATAATTACAATAATTTTTTTGGAATATTTTGATATTAAAAATTTTTAAATTTAATTTTGAAAATTAATATATTTTCTGAGTTGGCCAAATCATTTGGCCATAGTGAAAAATCATAAAAGGAAGATTGGATATGCGGCTTTATCAACAGTGTAAATTAAAGCCATCATTTAACCATTTTTATAGCCTCAAAAAAAAAACAATTTATGAATTAATTATTTTTTGGAAAATTTTCCCATAAGTCTATACTTTTATTTACTCAAATTATATTTTTAGGGGAAAATCGAAAAGGGTGGTATTTAAAATTATTATGAGAAAAAAGAGAGAGGAATAGTACGAATTAACAAAATGAATTCATTCATTTGGGTGACAAACAAACAAATATGAAAAAAAAAACTAATTTATGAGAGACTATCGTCTGCTGATGAGGCGATTAAAACTAAAACTAACAGAGTGGATGGTAGGGAAAATTGAAAAATGAAAAGGACAAATTCATAACCCTGGAATTACAATGGAGCTTTTTCCCGCCGCGGGTTGTAAAAAGTGTATTCACAGTGAAGCGGGAAAAATGGAGCGGGAAAACGCTCAGCGGGAAAACGCAACCCGCCAGCGGGTTTTGGTTGTGAACACTCTCCAGCGGGTTCCCGCCGCGTTTTCCCGCAGCGGGAAAACGCAACACGCTCGGCGGGTTTTTTGTTGTGAACACTTCAGCGGGTAAATCAGAGCGGGAAAACGCTCAGCGGGTTCCCGCAATCGCCAAAAATCGCCTACCTATTCACAGTGAAGAGTTTTCCCGCGGCGTTTTCCCGCTGCGGGAAAACGCAGCCGAATCAAATTATTTGATTCTACCCGCAACCCGCCGAGCGGGTTCCCCCTAAAAATACTCGGGTTGACTTTTTTTAAAAATATTTTAAAAATATTTAAAAATTTTTGAACATTTTCAAATCGATCCTACCCCATGTAAAAAACTCTGCTCTTTTCAATGATATAAAAATTAATTTATTTGAAGCAAGAATAAATTTATTTATGATAGTGAAAGTTAAATATTTACAAATTTTCATTTGATCATTTATTTTTTTTATAAAAATTTATAAAATATTATTTTCAAATTGGTAATTAATCAACTTATTAACTATTTTCAGATTTTATATTTTTCTGGAATTTTTTAATCATTTTAATTCATTATAAAAAATATCATTAAAAAGAGGCGATCTTTCTGCATCGCATAAGCTACCTATAATAAATTTATTAATAAATTTTAAAATTTTTATATAAAACCCTATCTCCAAACCTAATATATTCCATAAATAATTTCTTTCAGGTTGTAAAAATTTAATTTCTATATCATTGGAAAGAGTAAATTTTTCTGTATCAGAAATGGGTTAATTTAAATTTTTCTAAAATTTTTAGAATTTTAAAATGATTTTTTAAAATTCTTTCACTGATATAACTTTCAAAAGGACCATTCATTCATTATTTTCCCGCAAACGCTCAGCGATTTTCCATTATGAACACCAAAAACTGGAAAACGCTCAGCGGGTAACGCCGAGTTTCCATTGTGAACAGAGCGGGTTTTGCGGGAACCCGCCGCGATTTTTTTTCCCGCTGCGGGTAAAAAATCGGTGTTGCATTGCGAACAGAGCGGGTTTTGCGGGAACCCGCCGAGCGTTTTCCCGCCGCGTTTTCCCGCTGCATTGTGATTCCAGGGTAATCAATCATTAAAATATTTTTTACTCTTCTGGTCTAATTTCATTGTTGTGCGCAGTGGTTAACCGTAATTTGCGGCCCCGAATTTTGCGGCCCATATCAAAAACGAAATTTATGGCCGGCCCAATAAATATCCTCCGAGTTCTGAAGTCTAGCTTAAATCCTGAGGCACATCTCCTTTTAAAGCCATAATCTTGGCCCTAAATTTTATCCTTTTATAGTTATGTTGGTTATTGTTTTGTTGGGGCCGCAAACTTCTTTTTTGGTAAGAGCCGCAAAATTCTGAGACGCAAATTTCGCTACATGGTGCGCAGCAGAGGTTGCAACCGAAATGGCTATTTGTGAGTCTATTTTATATAGGAGGAGAAATTTTTTGGAATCAATGATTGTGACGTGGGACGTGGCTTTAGGCGGGATTCGGGGACAGAAAATATCCATGGTTGGGAATTCAAGAAAATCGGCAATTTATTAATTGGATCTCAATTATGCAAAAAAAGAATATTTCATTTACTGAAAAATCATTGAAAATGCATAAAGGATTATTTAATATTTTACGGATAATAATAATTATTTTACTCAAAAAAGTCATATTAATTTACCCAAATAAATTTTATGCCAAAAATGCGACTTTTTTGAAACTATAAATATTGCCGAATTGAATTCCAGCTATGATTCTAGCGTAAACTTAAAATTAAATTTAATTATAATGAATCCCTTAATTAAGCCAAGACGAAGAAAATTATTCATTATTTAATTCCGCTTCATCAAATTTCTTTTTTCTAAAAATAGGTGAAAAAAGAATTGAAAATGAATTCGAAAATAATGGAGGAATATTATCGCAATAAATTAGAGAAAAGTAAAAGAATAAAATTAACTTTTGACAACTTTCGACTTTTGGAAAATATTTTCTGCATTTGCTAATTCAAAAATTTTTGATATCAATAAATTTTGGGTATTTTAATTATTAAATAACCTAAAAGTCTTCTACTTCAAAATCAATGATATATTCTTTGGATTTCCCAACATTCAAAACTACTTAAATAGTAGATTTTTTAATGAAAAAAAGTAAAAAATATTTGTAAAAATGAAGGAACACGAAACATTGAAATACGTTTTTGAGCCTTAAGGAAATTTTTAACTAATTTTAATATGATGGAACATGACTGGTCTTTCGGGTTTGGGAATTGGGAACGAAACAAAGGGCATTCGTTATATTAATTTATAAAAATTGAATTAAATATATCAAAATGGGGACATTTCAGGGATGCCAGAATCCCCCCCCCCCCCCCCCCAAGGGGGTCATTTGCCTCCTGTTTGAGATTTTGACCCCTTTTTTGCCCCCCAATCCGAGTTGCCCCCAAATGCCCCCTTTTTAAAATTTTGACATTTTTTCCCTTTTTTGGTATTTTTTGGCTAAATTTTCTCGCTGCGCGGCAAATTTCGGTCAAAATTTCTCTCTCCTAGGCTATTTTTAGCTTAATTTTTTAACTGCGGGGCTATTTTTGTCAACATTTTTCTCTAATGGAGCATTTTTCGTTCAAATTTTTCGCTGCGCGGCAAATTTTTGGTCTAATTTTTCCAAGTCGGGCCATATTTTGTTAGAATTTTTCCTTGATGGGGCATGTAGAAAATCGAACCCTATGTAGTCTGTGCACTATAAAACGATTTCGATGCCCCCTCCTTGCTCATTATTCAAGAAATTATTTTTTTAAATCAGAAGCATTTAATTAATTTATAAATTTTACGCATTCTTTCCTTTTCCTTCAGCTGCTGACTTGGCTTCGGCTGGCGCTAGAAGAGAGGAATTGGTTAAAAAAATGGTGGGCAGAAAAATATATGGGAATGGAAGCAAGAAAAAGGGGCATATTTACCCATAGAACTGAGGAAATATTTATTTGATTGTCAAAAATTTTCGATTAATTGTCAATTTTAATGAGTTGGCCCTATCCATTTTCTACTTTTTTTCCATTAAGATATATTTTTATGAATAATGACAAAGCATTATTATTACTTTGTGATGAATTGAAAATTTAAAAGGTTATCAGAATTTTGCATCTCGAAATGAATTACATTAGCAGACTAAATAAAAGTCAATTATTTGAGAGTGAATGACACCATTTTAACTCGCGTAACCAACGCAAAAATCTTATTTCCCTAATTGGTATATTTTAGGATATTATTAATTTAATGTTACAATTTGTGCTTTAGTTTGATTGATTAAATGTTGTGGAATCATTTTTACATCTTTTTACCATATTTTATTTCGTTTTTTTTCACTTTGGATCTATATTCTATATATATATATATATATATATGTTGATTTTACTAAAAAAGATAAGAAAAACCAAATTTCTTTATTAATTATTTGTTTAAATTTATAATAAAATTTTTATGCAAATTAATTCGTTATTAAGTTAAAATAGTAAAAAAATACATTGATATTTGTTCGACAATTTGATCATCTAAGTAAAATGTGTTTTCGATTAACCAAGAAAAATGTGTTTTCGATTAACCAAGAAAAATGTGTTTTCGATTAACCAACAACAAGTGAATTTTTTTAATGAAAATTTATAAAAGTTATTTTTTTAGAAAAACAGAAAAAAGGCCCATTGAATGCTGTTAAAATTTATTATAAGCGAGGTTTTCGGCTTCCATGTGAAATACTTTTTTAATGTAATATTAAAAAATATTTTTTTCAGTAAAAACCTCAACAATAGCGGAGGAAAATCTACCTGTACCAGCAGATTGATAAAAATCAAATTTATGAAATAATTTTTTCCTCTATGTTTTGTTTAAAATTATTTTTAATTTTAATTTAAATTCTGTCAAATGTACGAAAAAATATGTCGAGGAAAAAAGGTGGCTTACAATTTTTCAGGAAATAATGATGAAAAATTTAAAATAAATATATGATCAGTGATCTGTTTTTGGTGTTTATATTATTCATCTATTATTATTTTTTGGGCATTCTTTTGCTTTGTCAATATTATCATCATCTTATTATTCTTCTCTAGCAACTGCTGCATTTTAGAGAGAAGAAGGACATTCCATTGAAGAAAATTTCGTCTTGAGTTTTTCATATAACATCTGTAGAAATTAGGAAATTGTTAGAAACTTTAGCTCCGGAATTAATTATTCAAAAATTTTAATCGAAAAAATTTTCTATAAAATTAGAATAGATTATCAAAAAAATTTAGGCAGTTTTTTCTTTCTTTTTTCTATAATTAGAAATTTCTTTAGAGGGTTTATTTTACAATCTAGAGGCTAACAAATAAATTGTAAAATTTTTTTCAAAAATTTTTTTCCGATGAATCCTAATATACTAAACGGATTTGTTAGTAACGCAAAAATTATTATTTGAATTTAAGTTCTTGGCGTTGTGTATAGTCCCAAAAATGTCCAAAATATAATGATAGAGTGTAGAAATAAAGATAAAGAACTTTTTAGACATAAAAAAATAAAGAAAAAAAAGAAAAAATATATTAAAAACATTTTCATGAATCATCATTTTTGTGTAATAATTAATTATTTAATTAAAGAGTAAACTAATGTGTAAAATAATAGCTGTTTTTTTAATTTAATTTTAAGAATTTGGAATTGAAGAACGTGAAATGATAAACATTTTTGTGTAATTAATTATTTAATTAAAGAGTAAACTAATGTGTAAAATAATAGCTGTTTTTTTTAATTTAATTTTAAAAATTTGGAATTGAAGAACGTGAAATAATAAAAAAAAGGATGAAAATTGAAAAGTTATGAAAGATGCCGAGTTTTAATGTAAAATGGAAATATTGTTTGTAAAAAAAGCCGAAAAATTTTTGGAAATATTGAGAATAAATTATTAATTTTTGCTACTAAATGAAAATCATTAGAAATTAAGTAGAATAATTATAAAATTGTGGAGATTAGTAAGAGTCAGGAATCATTTAAAATGCAGTGGAAATTGGATGTATGTAAATTGCTGGCAGTGAAAAAATAAAATGCATCTGATTTGACTGAGATGAGATTGTTTAGAATGGAAGAAAATAATGGACAAATCTGAAAATGAGTTAATAATAAATTTTTAGAATTAATTATATCAATGTGAGCAGCCGGGATTGGTGAAACGGCAACCGGGCGCTCCTTTTAGTATTATGGTAAAAGAATTTATAGAAAATATACCGAAAATGGATAAATTGAGAAGAATTATCAATGAGAGGATGAGAAGAGATGATTTTATAATTGGAACATCTTGACAGTATGAAGAGGAATGATTAGAAGGAATTAGAAAGGTGATATTGGTATAAGAAGAGATTCATGAACACATTGAGAATGAAAAGCGAATAATTGAATGGAAAGAAAAGATAGATAATTGAAGCATAAATGAAGGGATGGGGGAATTGATGAAAAGGATGAGAAACGGTGATTGGGATCATGATAAAGGATGAAAAAAGTTAATGGGAGGATAAAAAATAAATGGAACGGTGAACGGGATCAATAGATAGATGAGTAGTGGTGAATGAGAGGATGAGAAGAAATGAAAAATGAGAAGAGATGAATGAGTAGATGAAAAGGGATGAATGGGAGGATGAAAAGGGATGAATAGAGAGATGAAAGAGAGAATGAAAAGAGATGAAAGAGAGAATGGGAGGATGAAAGAGGATGAAAAGAGATGAGATGAATTGGAAGATGAGAAGAGATGAATGGGAGGATGAAAGAGGATGAAAAGAGATGAGATGAACTGGAAGATGAGAAGAGATGAATGGGAGGATGATGAAAAGAGAAGAGATGAATTGGAAGATGAGAAAAGATGAATGGGAGGATGAAAAGAGATGCGATGAATTGAAGATGAGAAGAGATGAATGGGAGGATGAAAAGAGATGAATGGGAAGACGAGAGGAGATGAATGGGAGGATGAGATAGGATGAAAAGAGATGAGATGAATTGGATGATAAGAAATGAATTGGAAGATGAGAAGAAATGATTCGGAGAATGAAAAGGGATTAATGGGAGGACGAAAAGGGATGAAAATGAGAATGAAAAGAGATGAATGGGAAGATGAGTAGAGATTAATGAGAAGATGAAAAGGATGAATAGAGAATGAGTAAAGATGAAAGAGTGGATGAAAAGAGATGTTTGGGGATGAGAAGAAATGAATTGGTAGATGAGAAGAGTTGAATGAAGAGACAAGAAAGGATGCAAATGCAAATGAAGATGAGAATATCTGAATGGGAGGATGAAAAAGAAGAAGAGATGAATTTGAGAAGGAGTAATATGAATGTAGTAGATGTGAAGAGAGAGAAGAATAAAAGAATATATAAGGATGTTGTGAAAGGAATAATGGCAAGGGATAAATGAAGCGAAAGGAAGGATTAATGAAAGAATAAAGGAGGGAAACATTTAGAGAACGAATTTAAGGGATAAATGGAAGGTAATGAAAGTAGAAATAGGAATAAGGGAAATGAGAAGAGAGTATGGATTATGGGGATGAGAAAAGGGATGTAGAAGAGAAGGATAAAGGAAATTTAGAGGGCAAGTGAAAGGATTAAGTAATTGATAATAAAGGATGAATAAATATTAAATATAGAGAATATTATATGGTAATGGAATGAATGAAATGAATTGAAGCCATCCAAATATTAAAGGGAAATGGTAGTTAAAAATTTCCATCTTAAAATAAAGACTAATTTTAATCCAATCCAAAAAAGAATGTTTACCATTTTTAATAATATTCTTTTTAATGGTGTATTACAAGCGCTCGGGAGCCGCGAAGCGGCGACCGAGCGCTTGTCTAAATATACTAAATGGAGACTTCCCGGACAAATTGACATTTGAATATTTTAACTTTGGCGTTTTGTATTATGAAATAAATATCCAAAAAATAAATGATATAGTTAAAGAATAAAGAAAAAGAACTTTTAAACATAAAATATAAAGAAATAAAGAAAAATAAATATTTTAGAATGATATTAAATGAGAAAAATTTTTAATTATTTAAATGGAATAGCCGAGAATTATTAAAAAATAATGTAAAAATTTGCCAAATTTTGTAAATAATTTATAAAATGCTAAGAAATGATTGAGATAATTTTATTTTGAACCAATCGGAGCGGCCGGGAGCCGCGCAGCGGCGACCGGGCGCTCCTTTAAGCAATTAAATCATTGGAATAATGTAATAGGTAATAGCAAACTCGGGAATAGGTTAAAATAGTTTGGATCGGATCAAGTTGTAGAGAGATTCATGAATTAAATAAGATATTAATTAATATTTATCGGGATCTGATTTAAAAAGCCGATAATAATAGAAAAATGAGGAAATGAATTAGAAATGCCATGAATGAGTTCACGAATGAAGTGATAAATACCGGAAATAATCGATAATGAAATGATGGGTAAAAAATTGAGAAAAACTCAAGGATGGTCGAGAATGAAATGCAAAAAGCTGGAATAGTCGAGTATGAAGGGTATGAAGCCGGGATTAGTCGAGAATGAAAGAGGTAAAAAGCTGGGAATGGTCGAGAATAAAAGGTAAAAAGCGGGGAATGGTCGAGAATGAAGGTTATAAAGCTGGGAATAGTCGAGAATGAAAGGTAAAAAGCTGGGAATGGTCGAGAATAAAAGGTAAAAAGCGGGGAATAGTCTGAGAATAGTCGAGAATGAAAGGTAAAAAGCGGGGAATAGTCTGAGAATAGTCGAGAATGAAAGGTAAAAAGCGGGGAATAGTCTGAGAATAGTCGAGAATGAAAGGTAAAAAGCGGGGAATAGTCTGAGAATAGTCGAGAATGAAAGGTAAAAAGCGGAGAATGGTCGAGAATGAAGGGTAAAAAGCTGGGAATGGTCGAGAATGAAAGGTAAAAAGCTGGGAATGGTCGAGAATAAAAGGTAAAAAGCGGGGAATGGTCGAGAATGAAAGGTAAAAAGCTGGGAATGGTCGAGAATAAAAGGTAAAAAGCGGGGAATGGTCGAGAATGAAAGGTAAAAAGCGGGGAATGGTCGAGAATAAAAGGTAAAAAGCGGGGAATGGTCGAGAATGAAAGGTAAAAAGCGGGGAATGGTCGAGAATAAAAGGTAAAAAGCGGGGAATGGTCGAGAATGAAGAAAAAAAAATAAATGGAAATATTGAGAATGTTGAGGATGAATGAAGTTGAAGTAGAAGATTGAATGAAAAAATTAAAATTGATGAATTAGAATTAGTTTTATAGTTTGAAATCATAATCAAGATTAGAAATTAAAAGAGTTTGAGGCTTTTGTACTTTCCATTTTCCAAATAGGCAGAATCGAAACTGAGAGTTTTACGCTTTCCATCTTTTTTATTTTAAAAGTTTTAGCGAGCGTTGGGATGCCGCGAAGCGGCATCCCAACGCTCGTTTTAATACTTAATTGGAATAACTTTAAAATTGGCTTCGGACTATTCTAATAAAAAGTAACATCTACCTTATTTATTCTATTAGAAAGGCTATGAGGGCTTATGAGTTTCATAGCCCTCCGAGGTGGGGGACTTTTCTGAAATTTTTGAGACAAAAAATGCTTATTTCGACTTAATTTCAGACAAAAAATTGGTTATTTTTGACATAAATTTTTCGATGGGTGGGCTTCTATTTGAGACTGGGCTTCTAATAGATACTGATTTTCTAATAGATTAAATATTTCTAATAGAATAAATACATTTCTTTCTACTTTCGTCCTAGTCCTGCTCCTTATTTTGTAAAAGCCATCAAACGCATACCCATTTATTGCCGGTAGTTTCAAAGTTTATTTACATTGGTTCATTCGGATAATTCGCAGTGAAAAACACATCAAATTCGAAGCATCCATTGGCATAGGGCGTTCCGGCAGGTCCAATAATTCAGTGGAATTGCTCTCCAATATCATTCGAAAATTGCAATTTGTGCATCTAAAAATAATTTAAAAAAATTTTTAGTAATTAGTAATTTCTTTTTAAAAATTTTTGGTTTTCGGTTTCGAGTATTTATGTTTTTCTCGAGCAAAATTTTCCATTTTCGTTTTAATTTCATCAATTTTTTTAAACCGCTCAAAAACTTTTTTTTTTATTTTTTTAGTAAAATGGGATGGGATGAGAATGGAAAATTTGATAAATTTATTAGAATAAATTTTATTCATTAATTTAAAATAAAAAATTAGATTCATTTCCCACCTTTCCAACTTGCCGATATTTTCAATGAAATATTCAATTGCCAACTCTTCAAATTGTTTAAAAATATTTTTGAGCAGAATTCTTTGCATTTGAGCTTAAATAAAAATAAGGTAAAAATATTAATTACATTTTTTTATAAAATAAAAAAGAATTATTGAACATCAATAATTATGTTAATCCAAAATATGTTTTTAGTAATTTTTTTTTATAATTTTATATATCCGTACTAACATGATTTTTGCAATTCAGAAAATGATTTTTAGACTAAAAACATTTTATCGAATATGTTTTTGTAATTATTGCTATAAAATTTTCAAATAAATTACCCAATCCGGTAAAGCACATTCTTTCCATGAGATAGTGGCCATGATTAGTTAAATTGAAATTGGAGAGACATTTTGCTTAATATAATAAAGAGCAGAGATTGGTATAGCTATAGGAAAAAGTCGAGTATAGGTGATTCTATACCTATAGCTATAGCATCCTATATACTAAGCGAGCCATGTTAGTCATAAAAAAATTAATATCAAAAAAATTTATTTAATTTTGTGCATATTAGTGCATATTTTGGAATTTTTTGGCATATTTGGTGCATATTTTGGCCTTTTTTGGTGCATATATATACGCATATATTGGCACTTTTCGGTGCCTAAAAAACCGGTCCCTAATTATTAGTAATAAACAATTTTTATATAGGCTAGGTCAATATAAATTGGAAAAAATAGAATTAAAAAATTTTCGAAGATTAGGGAATAGAGAGCAGGAATTGATCAGTCAAAAAATTCAGATTTTTAAAAATTTAACACCAAGTTAATATTATATATAGATTTTAGGCCTATTATTAGTAATAAACAATTTTTATATAGGCTAGGTCAATATAAATTGGAAAAAATAGAATTAAGAAATTTTCGAAGATTAGGGAATAGATAGCAGGAATTGATCAGTCAAAAAATTCAGATTTTTAAAAATTTAACACCAAGTTAATATTATATATAGATTTTAGGCCTATTATTGCCCAATAGTTCGAAAAAATTAAAATTTTTTCAAATTTTTTGAATATTGATATTTGGCCATAAAAATTTTATCAAGTAAAATATTCCAGTAGAAAATATATTTAAAGACAAAATTTGAAACAATAAAATGATTTTAGAGACACAGAATAAGATTTGAAATTTTTTCGAAAAAAATTCGACTTTTTGGAATTTCAATTTCATCAAAATCTAATCAATAGTATTTCATTGGATGTAACAGTATATTAAGAATAGATGAATCGAAATTTAGAAATTGGGAATAATAATGTAAAAAATGGTAGCAGAAACGATCTGTCAATATAAATTTAAGTGTCACTGTTATGGCTAAAAGGAAGCCAACAGCAAAAAGTGCCAAAAATAGACAAAGGGAAAAGGAAAGGAACATGGCACAAACGAATAACAACACTCCCGGTGGTGGACGATGGCCTAGTGGTTTAGGCACCAGAGTGGAAAGGGCCCCCGAAACGACGGTTCGACAACGACTCTCCACCCAAATTTTTCAACTCCATAATAGTCACATTTATAGAAAAAGATAAATTCCGGAATAATCAAGTGCCTTTGTTTGATTAATTTTGGAAATCTCGGCTTCCAGGAGCCCAGGGACTCGATAATAGGTTCGTCCAATTCGGCATAATCAATATACTATATGAAATTTCAATTTCAATCTCAAGGCGATTTAGTAGTGCAAGGGGTAGAGATCTAGCGGAACGTGTTTGTTAACAAGCTCAAAACATTCTGAAATTGAAATTTCATAGAGTAAATCGACCATGTGGAGTCGAATTAGCCAATTCTATAGCACAGGATGGGCTCGATGGTCCAAAAAATAAAAACGAAGATCGAACTTTCGATTTAAAAATTTTTCAAAATCGAAAAACCAACTTTAGGAGGGGCAAAAAAATTTCGAAATCGAAAAACAAATTTTTGATGCCAAAGTTTTATAGAAGCCATAAACTTAGCCAATGGATAAAAGTATATTTTTGTTTATCCATCTTTGCTACATTAATGCAAACAATTCTTCGATTTCATCATCAAGTGGTCTAAAACATTTTGTAATTTCTCGATGCAATTTTTCATGCAATTTTCCATCGGTCATCCTTTCAGAATTGTTTAAAGACATTGCAAAAAATTTCAGGTCAATTGGTAAGGCCAATGCTGAGGAAGGGGAGGATGATGCCATTGTGCCAAATTCTTAATCTGCATTTTAAGAGTGCAAACTGCGAATTAAAAATAGATAATTTTTATTTGCTTAAAAGTGACAAAATAAATTTGATTAAAAATTGGGAAAATATTCTTGATTTTTTTCTGCTATTTTAATTACATATTGTAGGATCAATGCTATTTTTTTATCATTTTATTAACTAATTTTTATGTTTTACACTAAATATTGTAAATTGGTTAATTCCGGAATTATTTAATTTATCTTAGTAATATAAAGATTCTAGAACAGGGATGGGTTCGATTGGTTTTTATGGCCATAGAATGCAACGATTGGTTTCAATGAGTGAAGTAATAATTAATAATTTTGGAGACAAATGCTTGAAAATGTATATCCTGGGCCATTCTTTTGGCCATATCTCAAGAAGGAAGCAACCAATTCAGGAAGGCGATACGCCATTTGAAAGCCCTAAATGTCCTCTAAAAAGTGGCCAATTCTAATAGTTTTTGAAATGTTAAAATAATTTGTAAAATAAGCGGCTTTTCCTCCAACAAACAAATATTCGGGTTTATTCCACTCAAGGACATATAACTTTTTTAAAGCCTTGATTTTATAAAATTTAAATTAGCCACTTTGTAGAGGACACTTTTGGCTTTCAAATGATATATCGCCTTCCAAAATTGGCAATTGCCTCGTTGAGATATGGCCAAAAGAATGGCCTAGATCGTGAAATTTACCCCAATGCCCAGTCATTAAATTCAAAAAATCAATAAAAAAAATAATTTTCCTCCCATCTTTTTCATAGAGTTCGGAAGAATGGAAGAGTTCGACAAAGCGGGAGACGTACACATTGTTAGAACATGAACTTGGCAGATTGCTGCAAACGGCTGCTCCCAACAAAGTGGAATACTGGCGCAAAGAATTAGAAAATTTCAAGAGCCTTTTTGCCCGATTTTTGCGCGCCAAAACGACCATCAATTGGAAGTGGGTTTTTTGGGTCACATTTGATACAAATAACATAAAAATTTAGAAATTCAGGATGCCCAAAACTTTTTATTCCTTAATAATTTTAATTTTCCCATTGGGAAAATGTGAGCCATGATTAAGTTTTAGACCATAAATAGCCTGGAATAAAGCAATTTAATCAAATAATAAAAAATTTCAATATAATTTTCCATCTCTTAAATTTGGATAGCCGAGACCGAGATTCATGGTTAGGATCTGAGCTGTGCTTTTTATAAATCTTGACTCCGACTCCGACTCCGGACTCCGATCTTTCAAAAATTTAGCTCCGACTCCGACTCCAGACTCCGGGTTTTCCAATTTTTGACTCCGACTCCGACTCCAGCTCCGGAGCGGAGTCGGAGTTGGAGTCGGAGCCGGAGTCGGAGTCGGACCCAGCTCTGGTTAGGATTAGAATTTAATGAATAGGTTAATAATGTTGGGATAAAACCGAAACAAATAGTAAATTTTCCTCGAAAATTTCTTCATTGGATAGCCGAGATCTTTGATTAGATGGGAGCCGTATTTATCGTATCAAATTATTAATAAGGAAAAAATTCAGTAAAATTAGTGTACAAATACAAAGTCACTGGGTCGGCATTTGGCAGTGAAAATGCCATGAGGCCTGAGTGAGGCTTATTTCTTCTTTCCCAACTTTTCTTTAGCCTCGGGCCAAATTAGGGTGGAGAGTGGCTTTTAAATCATCAATTTACAAAAGCCATTTTAGTTTATGGGATTCTTAAAAAATTAATTGAATTCATAATGTAAATTATTAAAGGAAAATTCAACCATTGCCGGAGGGGTCAATCATACCGTACACCTAATTGGATATGGTAAAAGAACAAAGGGATGGTTGTGTGAAAGAATTGTTGGACTCCCTTGTGGTGGTCAAATTGAACGGCGGTTTGGGTACATCAATGGGCTGTAAAGGCCCAAAATCGGTTATTTCTGTCCGCAACGACCTCACATTTTTGGACCTCACCCTTCAACAAATTCAAAGTTTGAACCGTGAATATGGAGTGAATGTGCCATTGCTTTTGATGGTTAGTCAGTCGCCCAGGGCCCAGGCCAATTTGGCGCCGTCTAAAATAACTTGTTAAAAACTGAACCAATTTTGATGAGTATCAAATTAAAGAGCAAACACTTGGCTATCAAATTAAATTAATTTTATTTAAATTTGTTCAGAATTGATGGAATTATGCCCAAAAAACTATTGAAATTTTTGCCAATCTATAGTAAAGGACATTTTGAATGGTTTTTTTGGCCATAACTTCATCAATTCTGAACCAATTTAAATAAAATTAATTTAATTTGATAGCCAAGTGTTTGCTCTTTAATTTGATACTAAAAACATCAAAATTGGTTCAATCCTTGATGAGTTATTACAAAATGGGTCAAGTTGGGTCATATATTCAAGCAAAATCCTCTCAATTTCCACTATAATTTTACCACTTTCAGATAGCTTCAACACGGATGAGGACACCCAAAAGCTGTTGAAAAAGTACACAAATGTTCGAGTGGAGGTATTTTTAGGGGGAGAAGAAATGATTAATCTTCCCTATATTCAAAAAGGTTCAATCGTTTGCTCAGTCCCGTTATCCACGTGTGAATCGCGAATCGTACATGCCAATTGCGCGCAATCTTGAGGACAATGACATGGAATGGTAGGCGTGATGAATTTTTAATAGGATATATAATTTTGGTAAACAAAACATGCCAAAAAAGTAAATTTCGAAAAATGGGATAAACTTTTGAACCGTTTTACTTTCGGCATTTTCATATTTTTCGGGAATTAAATATTCTCCAATTTTCAATTATTATTAACTAATAATTATTTATTTTCCCCTCCATTCTAGTTGGTATCCACCCGGCCACGGCAACTTCTATGATTCCTTCCTGAACAGCGGATTGTTGGACAAATTCATTAAACAGGGGAAGAAATATGTGTTCCTTTCGAACATTGACAATTTGGGTGCCACCGTCGACCCAAATATTCTGAATTACATGGCAAAAAGGAAGGCGGAATTCATCATGGAAGTCACGGACAAAACTCGGGCTGATGTGAAGGGAGGAACATTGTTAGTAAAAGAATCAGAATAAAACAAAATTGGGCAAAAACGCAAAAAAATCAGAATGAGGAAAAAACACAAATTTGGACTGGGCAAAAACACAAAAAATCAGAATTGGGCAAAAACACAAAAAATCAGAATTGGGCAAAAACACAAAAAATCAGAATTGGGCAAAAACACAAAATCAGAATGGGGCAAAAATACATAAAATCAGAATTGGGCAAAAACACAAAAAAAAAGAATGGGGCAAAAACACAAAAATCAGAATCGGGCAAAAACAAAAAATCAGAATGAGGCAAAAACACAAATTTGGACTGGGCAAAAACACAAAAAATCAGAATTGGGCAAAAACACAAAAAATCAGAATGAGGCAAAAACACAAAAAATCAGAATGGGGCAAAACACAAAAAAATCAGAATGGGGCAAAAACACAAAAAATCAGAACGGGGCAAAAACACAAAAAATCAGAATGGGGCAAAAACATAAAAAAATCAGAATTGGGCAAAAACAAAAAAAAATCAGAATGGGGCAAAAACACAAAAATCAGAATGGGGCAAAAACACAAAATCAGAATGGGGCAAAACACAAAAAAATCAGAATGGGGCAAAAACACAAAATCAGAATGGGGCAAAACACAAAAAATCAGAATGGGGCAAAAACACAAAAATCAGAAAGGGGCAAAAACACAAAAATTCAGAATGAGGAAAAAACACAAAAAATCAGAATGGGGCAAAAACACAAAAAAAATCAGAATTGGGCAAAAACACAAAAATCAGAATTGGGCAAAACCAGAGATGGGGGATAGGAGAATATTTTGGAGGATTATATACTTATATGCTTAATTTATTTGCAGAATTGAATATGAGGAACGGCTTATGCTGTTGGAAATTGCGCAAGTTCCACCAGACTATGTGGATGAATTCAAATCCGTGAGCAAATTCCGGCAAGTTTTAAAAATGATTTTGGATTGGGAAAAACGATGTTTAATTTCCGAATAAACGTCGAATTTGTCAAAAAATTTTCGTGCCGAAAAATTATCTTTTGAGGCCATAACTCATAAAATAAAACTTGTTTATGAACAAATTCTGCTGAAGGCTTATTAGGATTAGATTTATGATTAGAATACTTTAGAAAAAGGAGATTAACCTAATAGTAAAAAAGCTTAATTAATGGATTCTTCAAGGATTACTAATAAATTGGCCATAATGTAGAAAATTCCGTTCCACTCAATTAAAAATCAATCAATAAATAAATATTAATCAAATTTATCTATTAAAGAATTTTCAACACAAATAATCTTTGGGCCGATTTGGAAGCAATCAAGCGAGTTGTGGAAGCAGGCGAATTGAACATGGAAGTGATCGTGAACCCAAAACATTTGGACCGTGGCATTGATGTGATTCAATTGGAGACGGCAGCCGGTGCTGCCATTAAATGCTTCAAAGGGGCATGCGGTAAATTTGTGGGATGGAATTTTTGGCGACAAATGACAATACTAAAGGCCACTCTTTGTCCATATCTCAAAAAGGAAGCAACCAATTCAGGAAGGCGATATGCCATTTGAAAGCCCTAAATATCCTCTAAAAAGTGGCCAATCTAATTTGTTTTTGAAATGTTAAAATAATTTGTAAAATAAGCAGCTTTTCCTCCAACAAATAAATATTCGGGTTTATTCCATTTAAAGACGTGTAACTTTTCTAAGGCGTGGATTTTATAAAAATTTAAAATGGCCAAATTGTAGAGGACGATTTGGGCTTTCAAATGATATATTGCCTTCCTAAATTGATAATTGCCTCATTGAGATATGACCAAAAGAATGTAGCAGCCAAGAAGTATTGAAAATGTCCATTTTGGATATTAACGAATAATTTAAAAATTTTTTAATTTTTTAAAGGAATCAACGTGCCTCGTTCTCGATTTTTGCCCGTGAAGAAAACTTCAGATTTGCTACTTTTGATGAGCAACCTTTACGACATCGAAAATGGCTACGTCACTTTGAGTTCCCTCCGCTCATTCCCAACCACACCGCTGGTCAAATTGGGCAGTTCCTTTGACAAGGTCAAAGAATTTTTGAAACGTTTCCAAGGAATTCCGGACCTTTTGGAATTGGATCATTTAACCGTGTCCGGCGATGTTTGGTTTGGCCGCGATGTGACATTGAAGGTAAAAATTTGTGGGAGGGGACTATTGAGTACTGCTTGGGAACTTAGTTCGGTTTTTGGCCCATATCTCATCGAGGCAACAACCAATTTTGGGAGGCGGTAAACCATGGAAAAGCCTAAAATGTCCTTTACAATTTGGCTAATTTAAATTTTATAAAATCCAAACTTAAAAAAATTACATGTGTTTGAATGGAATAAACCCAAATTTGATTGTTGGAAGAAAAACCAGCCTATTTTACAAATTATTTTAACATTTCAAAAAACAATTAGAATTGGCCACTTTTTAGAGGACATTTTGGGCTTTCAAATGGCGTATCGCCTTCCTGAATTGGTTGCTTCCTTCTCGAGATATGGTCAAAAGAATGGCCCTGGGTTTTCTCAAACTCAAATGTCATATTCCCAAAAATTGAAGCGGAAATTTTTGTTAATTTTTAGGGTACGGTGATCATCATTGCCAACCACGGTGACCGAATTGACATCCCGGCTGGCACAATCCTGGAGAACAAAATTGTTTCGGGCAATTTGCGCATTCTGGACCATTGAGAGAAATGAAATGTGCCAAATCAATCAATTAATCAATAATCCAATAGCAAATAAACAATTTTAACAGAAAACAAAAACATTATTCAAATTGACAATGTTACACCTTCATATTTTGTGACATTTTTTCACATAATTTTTCACAATTTTTTAAAATTGATTCTTAATAAATTTTCAAATGCAAATTTATTCTAAATATTAAATGTCATGTAAAATTATCGAAATATTATTACTTCTTTAATTTATATTAAAAAAATGCACATTTTTAAATGGCTGTATCTCTATTCATTCTCACAATTAACTATGCCAAAATTACTATCATTAGATAGAGGAAAGTCAGTTCTATAAGCTTGATTTTTTTTCAAAATTTTTGGAACACAAAAAGAATTAAAAATGAATTTAAAAGTTCATTGTTATGGCCCATAACATAACTTATGGGTGGGTTTAAGTTTGCACTTAAGACTTAACCACCAAAACAACAGCAGAGCAGCAGTTCGCGGTCGTTTGACGGCGTTAATTATTAATTTAAAAATATAAATTTTTTATAATACGTATACATAAGCGTCAGTGGCGTAGCCAGAAATTTTATTTCGGAGGGGGCAAATTCCAAAAAAATGAGATTATAGGGGTGCATTTTTAAAAAATTTTAAAAAACACAAAAAATTGAAATCTTTCACAATTTTTTACGAAAATTCCATCTAGAAAAGCTTAAAAACTATTATGCGAGCGCCGATAGGCGCGAGCACGAAAATTTTTTCGCCTTTTTTAAGAATTTTTCAAGAAAAAAATCTATTTTTTTCTCTCCAATTTCATTTCGGGGAGTGCGATTGCCCCCCTCTGGCTACGCCACTGATAAGCGTCGATTTATTTATATCGATCATCCAATAAATTTTGGGGTACTTATCGGCAGCTCTATCCAGGAATGGGTGGGACAAACCCTACTTAAACCATCATAATATTGCCATTATTTAATCTATTTTCTGACATTTAATTTTTTTCGGTAAAGGGAGCATTAAATATTATACAAAAATTTTCAAACGCACATTTATTCGAAATAAAAAAGCAGGATGGAAAATATATTCAGCTCACCAAATTTTAAAAAAATAGAAAAAAAATATTTAGCAATATTTGTCCGATTTCAATTTCATTCGTCGATCCAACAATGTCTCATGCAAATTTCCCTCCTTTTGTGCTCTTTTCACTGCCTCTTTGTCCTTCACATCGTAGCTGATCATTTTGTTTTTCAGCTCCACTCGAGAATGTTGGTACATTTTCCTGAAAAAAATAATTTTTTTAATGAAAAAAATTTGAATTTTTTGTGGATTTTTTGATAGAAAAATTTGGAATTTTTGGTGGAAAAATTGGATTTTTGGTGGAAAAAATTGGAATTTTTTGATGGAAAAATTTGGAATTTTTTGGTGGAAAAATTGGAATTTTTTGATGGAAAAATTGGATTTTTGGTGGAAAAATTGGAATTTTTTGATGGAAAAATTTGGAATTTTTTGGTGGAAAAATTGGAATTTTTTGATGGAAAAATTGGAATTTTTTGATGGAAAAATTGGAATTTTTTGATAGAAAAATTTGGAATTTTTTGGTGGAAAAATTGGAATTTTTTGATTAAAAAATTGGAATTTTTTGGTTGAAAAATTTGGAATTTTTTTAGAGAAAAATTTGGAATTTTTGGTGGAAAAAATTGGAATTTTTGGCGGAAAAATTGGAATTTTTAATAAAAAAATTGGTTTTTTTTTGGAGAAATATTAAACTTTTTAGTGAAAAAAATTGTATTTTTTGTGGATTTTTTGTGGAAAAACTTGGAATTTTTGGTGGAAAATTGGATTTTTTTGGTGGTAAAAACTGATTTTTTGGTGCTAATTTAGAATCCAAATATGCCAAAAATATTAATTAAAAATTAAAATTAAACACACATATATGCGGTCTCACAATCACCGGCTTTCTTTTTGTCTTCCGCCGATCGCCAATCCATTGGTCCCTCCTTCACTGCGTCCGTCCGAATCTACAAATTTAATGTGAATTGATGAATTAAAATTGAATCAAAATTTTTATTCAAAAAATTACAAAATTCCGAAAAAAAATAAAAATTTCTCTAAAAATTTCAAATTCTCAAAAATTTAAAAATTTCTCAAAAATTTTTTAAAAAATTTCAAAATTCCTAAGAAATACAAATTTCTCAAAAAATTTCAAAATTAAAAAAGCAACTCATCAAATGCATAAACATTTTATTTTTGAATATATTCTTTTCCAGCTAAAAGTAAATTTGTGTAAAAAAAGCTACAAATTAGAATGCATAAGGAATTTATCTCCTTAAAAAAGCAACTCATCAAATGCATAAGCATTTTATCTCATTAAAAAAGCAACTCATCAAATGCATAAGCATTTTATTTTTGAATATATTCTTTTCCAGCTAAAAGTAAATTTGTGTAAAAAAAGCTACAAATTAGAAGGCTCTACCCCGAAACATTCAAAAGACGAAACATCCAAAGGACGAAACATCCAAAAAGGGAAAATGGGACGAAACATCCAAAGGATGAAACATCCAAAAGACGAAACATCCAAACGTCCAAAATGTCCCGAAACATCCAAAAATTTTATTTTTTTTTATTTAATAATAAAATGTTTAAAAAATATATTTCAGGGGTAATTTGGGGGTGCTGATCACGATTTTGATGACCATTTTGCTGTATCTTTTAATCGAAAAATTTTTTGGAAAATTCTCACTAAATGCCTTGGTCCCCCTTATGCTTTTCATCCGAAATTTCAAAATGATTTCCAAATGACATGTTCTAGATAGCATTGGATAGAGCTCGTCAAGCTGATTGGTAATATGAAAAGATTTTTCGAATTGGTCCACAAATAAAGAAGTTATAGCCACCAGAAATTCCGAAATATGCAAATTTCCAGCGCAACTAACTCAGCAATTTCCCAGCCAAATTCAATGTTTTAGCTCATTTGAAAGAGGAGAAAAAGGGCTACAAAATATCCTAGAAGCATTTTATTCCGTAGATCTCAGCCGAAAATTTGACTTGGCATATTTCAGTTTTTCCACTATGGCACCCTGATTCAAATAGTTGCCATATTTGCTTGTTCGTTTGCAATAATTGATAGATCTCGACGAACTGATAACGAAAATATTTTAAATTTCATGAATTGATCAAGAAATAAAAAAGTTATGAGCTTTGAAAAATTAAAAAATTGAGAATACCATATTATTTTTGCCAATTAAATATAAATCTTTAGAAGCTTGTTTGGCCAAATTCCGATGCAGCTCATCGAGACGAATCGATTAACCTATCATTTGAATATGTTCAAATTGATTTTTATTGTCAAATAAAATTTTGGATGTTTCGGGACATTTTGGGCGTTTGGATGTTTCGTCCATTGGATGTTTCGGAAATTTTTCTCCTTTGGATGTTTCGTTCAATTTTCCACGTTTGGATGTTTCGTCCTTTGGATGTTTCGTCCAATTTTCCACGTTTGGATGTTTCGTCCTTTGGATGTTTCGTCTTTTGGATGTTTCGTCCATTGGATGTTTCGGGGTGTAGCGAATTAGAATGCATAAGCATTTTATCTCATTAAAAAAGCAACTCATCAAATGCATAAGCATTTTATTTTTGAATATTTTCTTTTCCAGCTAAAAGTAAATTTGTGTAAAAATGACGCGAACAGCCCAATTGAATTGTTCGTCCGCGACACGCTACCACGCCAGAGTATCAAGTCCCCAGCGCAGGCACAAATCGGAATAATTATTGCCCCAAATGAAGACACCAAAATTAGTAAAGTACTTTTATTTTGAGACCTTAAACTTGGGTAATTAAACCCCCAAAACCCAACCCAAATATACAAATATAAATATGAGGAAATTCCAGCCATTTGGCCGGAAAAATATTCCAATATGAAGAGAATGATGGCCTTTAACATCGGCGGCCAATCATTCATAAATGATGAGAATATGTGGTCGGGAATTGGTTGCCGCCTCCGTCCCGAGATATGTGTAAAATATGGAGAAGATTTTAGATGGGAACGGAGGTGGCAGCAAAAATTAAAAGGAATGGAAAACATGGGAAAATGTTCGAGGGCAATTGGAGGATGGATATGGAGGGGAAATGAGAGGGAAGGAGGGGGGAGGTGATCAAAGTTCATCTCGAGAATTGGCCTTTTCCCTTCCTTCTTTCATCCCGGGTCACTCTGTGCCAAAATCCCCAATTTAGGATGGCCAATTCGCGACACTGCCCTCAGAGCGAGAAGTTGCTTCTTTCGCCTTTTGTATTGTCCTCTGCTCCTCTGCATTTTTCCAACTTTCTTTGCCCAATTCCGTTGCATTGTGCCGTCGCCATATTGTTTCCATCTGTGGAAACTACAGGCATTTTTGGCTGTTCGCCTCTTCTGGCGATTTGCCTCCTTTGCTGGCACTTTTATGCGAGTCCATTTCCAGGGTTCATTGATTCCAGAGAGCAAGCTGAGCTTGTTCCGGATATTCCTGGTTTTTGGCATTGACTGGCGTTTTCTTTGCCTTTTGGCTTTTTCGAATTTCGCCTTATTCTTTTTTATTTTTGCCTTTGACTTTCCAGTCACAACAAAAGTTGCCCTGGCTTTTGCCGGCTTAAATTCGGCCTCAACTTGAGCAATTTCGACTGTCCTTTTGCATTCGATCGCCAAAAATTTGTGGTGCGCGGTCTGGTTCCAACATCTCGTTTGACTTCTGCCGTATTTGTCGACAATTTCAGTCCCATTTTCGAGATGAATCGGTGTCTTTTGCACATCCATCCGCATTTGCCCGATTCCCTTTTCGGCCTGCTTGCTTACTTGGAGTTCGTCGCTGTTTTCTTTTGTTGTCTGGCCATTTGCACTTTTCATATTTGCTGATTCGCTTAGCAATGCGAAGCATAATGAATCGTATGGGCACGATTCTATTTCAGGATTTTGCGGATCAATTTCCGACGAAAAATCGTCTCCGCTTTCATCCATTTTATTTGGTGATGAAGTTGGTCCTATAATTATTTCTTCCAGTGGTTCAGCTATCCATTTGTCTTCTGCTTGCGGATATTTGTTGGTCATTTTCGGCACCAATTTATTTTCCGATTTTGCAGTCAATATTTCGGAAATCTCCGTTTCCTTATTGATGACCTCTTTCAGCTTCGCCCGGAATTTTGTCGTTGACCAATTTTCTTCATCTTTTTTCTTTTCTCCCAGAATTGCGCGTAGCACAACCGGGGTTAATTTGCATTCGAGCATATTTGTGAACACTTGATCATCGGTGTCCTGCCCGAGTGCTGCAAGTTGTCTGCAAATTCTCTCAATATTGTTCGACAATTTGCGAATATCCGCCAATGAATGGCATTTTGGTTGATATAGGGTTCCTGCTGCAATTTGCGCACACGCCTTTTATTGTTGCCAAATGCCTCTTTGAGCAAATCGATGGCCAAATTATAGTCGGTTGGCGTGAGTCCTGCGATCAATTCTGCTGCTGGACTTCCTTTTGGAATATATGAGCGCAGATATAGGAATTTCCTTCCATCTGCCAAATATTCGTCCTCATGGATGGACTTGTAGAGTTCCCACCATTCGGGCCAAAAATCCGGGTTTGTTCCGGTGAATATTCCCACTTTCAGCGGTTCATGTTGAATGCTAATTATGGCTGGTTGTATGGTCGGCACTGCGGCTGCGGCTACCGGCTGAGCCGGTTGGGTCTTTTTTGCCTCTCTTTTCTTTAAGCGAATGGTCCTGGCCAAATTATTTTTGATTTTCCGCAATTTCTCCAAGCGTATTTCGGCTTCGCCCACTAAAGCTATGAATGCCCTTTGTGTTGCGAATGTTTTGATCCGATTTTCCAATTCGGTTCTATCTGCTTGATTGCATTTTTGCATCAAATCTGTCCATTCATTTTGTGCCTCAAGAATTCGATCCTTCGCTGAACAGAGTCCAGCTAGGACATCATCCAAATCGGCATATGTGTTCTCCATTTCAATTACATTTTCTTCGGCAGAGATATTCGGATCCGGCTGGATTTGGAATTCAATGATGTCTCTTCCCATCAATCGCTTTATGGCCAAAATTGCCAAATCCACTTTTTGTTCGATGGGTGCAGACATTTTTCCCCAGTCCTGGATTGCTCCTTATCTTCTTTTGCCAATAATTTGTAATTGAAATAGGTAATTAAGCTGAGCTTAATCACCACTCAAATTGGTTAATGGCTAGAAGCCCCAAAATGAGTGAGAAGAATGGACGAATGGCCTGAATATAAATTCAAAACTTGGATCTTATTCCTCGCTCAAATATCCACGGCTGAGCCCCCACTTGACGCGAACTGCCCAATTGAATTGTTCGTCCGCGACACGCTACCACGCCAGAGTATCAAGTCCCCAGCGCAGGCACAAATCGGAATAATTATTGCCCCAAATGAAGACACCAAAATTAGTAAAATACTTTTATTTTGAGACCTTAAACTTGGGTAATTAAACCCCCAAAACCCAACCCAAATATACAAATATAAATATGAGGAAATTCCAGCCATTTGGCCGGAAAAATATTCCAATATGAAGAGAATGATGGCCTTTAACATCGGCGGCCAATCATTCATAAATGATGAGAATATGTGGTCGGGAATTGGTTGCCGCCTCCGTCCCGAGATATGTGTAAAATATGGAGAAGATTTTAGATGGGAACAGAGGTGGCAGCAAAAATTAAAAGGAATGGAAAACATGGGAAAATGTTCGAGGGCAATTGGAGGATGGATATGGAGGGGAAATGAGAGGGAAGGAGGGGGGAGGTGATCAAAGTTCATCTCGAGAATTGGCCTTTTCCCTTCCTTCTTTCATCCCGGGTCACTCTGTGCCAAAATCCCCAATTTAGGATGGCCAATTCGCGACAAAAAAAGCTACAAATTAGAATGCATAAGCATTTTATCTCATTAAAAAAGCAACTCATCAAATGCATAAGCATTTTATTTTTGAATATTTTCTTTTCCAGCTAAAAGTAAATTTGTGTAAAAAAAGCTACAAATTAGAATGCATAAGCATTTTATCTCATTAAAAAAGCAACTCATCAAATGCATAAGCATTTTATTTTTGAATATTTTCTTTTCCAGCTAAAAGTAAATTTGTGTAAAAAAAGCTACAAATTAGAATGCATAAGCATTTTATCTCATTAAAAAAGCAACTCATCAAATGCATAAGCATTTTATTTTTGAATATTTTCTTTTCCAGCTAAAAGTAAATTTGTGTAAAGAAAGCTACAAATTAGAATGCATAAGCATTTTATCTCATTAAAAAAGCAACTCATCAAATGCATAAGCATTTTATTTTTGAATATTTTCTTTTCCAGCTAAAAGTAAATTTGTTTAAAAAAGCTATATTCCAAGAGTTATTGTTCCACGAGGCTCGGATAAAGATGTTCATTTGACTAAACCCGAAGACAACATCTACAAACTAGCCCTGCTCAAAGTCTTTGTCATCACACCTCGTCAAATCGATGTCCCCGTTCTACCAATGAAACTCGATAATAGTGACGATGATAAAAGGCTCTTGTTCCCGCTTTGTTCAAAATGCGCCAGAGAAAATAAAGAGGGCGGCGTTGATGAAAACTATGAATGCACGCATACAGATGAAGAAAGGGGATGGATGAGTGAGTGTACATCTGTTGAATTGGATGAGGCATTGAAAGAGGGATATGTTGTAACAAGAGTGATCCGGGTCTATAATTATGAAAATGAAGATCGAGAACTCTTCCGAAGTTATATGCGTGAATGTTTGGCGGGGAAAATTCACGCAACCGGTTTCGATCCAGATATCAAAGGTAATTATGAAGCAGAGGAAAAATTTATACGTGACAACAAGGAGATATTTAGAATTGAATTAGACCGGAAGAAGATGATTCCCTATAAAGGCCTTCGGGAAGTGGAAAAACTACGGGCAAACAGTCTATGGGGTCGTTTTGGTTTGAGAAATTACGGGTTGGCTCAAACTATCATCACCGACGAACCCTATATCCTCCGGCAATATCTCGATAATCAAAAACTTGAAGTCGTGTGGTTCGATAGAGTGGCCGATGAAAAAGAAGTATTCATGATAACGTATATGAAGAAGAGTGAATGGACTGATGCGCACGCCTCATCCAATCCTATCATTGCGCTTTGTACAAAAAGCTGCGCTCGTTTGCATCTCCTCAAATTGATGCAAACCATTGTCCTTCACCTGGTTGTCGACTCCTTTACACCGACACAGACTCAGTCATCTATTAACACCCAGAAGACAAAAATCCACTAAAAACATCACCATATCTTAGAGGATTGACCGATGAATACCCAAAACACAACATCGTTGAATACATCTGTGGGGGTTCAAAACAATATGGATTGAAACTCCAGCCAAAAAACAATCCATCGGCTCCCTTTGAATATGTCACAAAAATTCGCAGCCAAACATTAAATGATGATATTGTGACAAACCAAGGATTACATTATGAAACATTCAAAGATATGGTTCTAGAATATTTTAGAACCGGAAAAGCCCTGTTGAAAGATGGAAGAAAAATTTGGCGGATGAATTTATTGTGGAAATGGATAATTGGCAAACGATTGGAAGAAAACATGATGGGCCGAAAAATTAAGGGCATTTTAATAAATTAAGCTGAATTTTAAGAGAAAAAACTGCTTATTTTACAAATTATTTTAATTATTTAAAAAGTATTTAAGCCACTTTTTAGAAGACACTTAAGGCTTCCGGAAGGCATATTGCCTTCCTGAATTAGTTACTTCCTCATAACATGATGGGCTGAAAAATTGGAAGACATATTTAATGAATTAAGTTGCAATTTTAAGGGAAAATGCTCAAATTTTTTTAAATTAGAAGAAAATAGGATAGCCACTTTTTAGAGGACATTTAGGCCTTTCAAATGGTATATCGTCTTCCAAAATTGATTTCTTCCTTGTTGAGCTATGGCCAAAATAAACCAATTTTATCAATTGTTCTGTTCCGTTTTAAGCGACAATTAAAAAGGAATATGGTTTCCAAAAAAGGACTAAAATCAATTAAAAGGAATTAGACTAGTTTCCAAAAAGGTATATTTAAATGTGATTTTTATCCTTCATTATTGTCCAAAAAAGTGCTTTTTGGCTTCAATAAATATTTATTCCTACCTCATACATATGAATCTAATCTCGAAATTAAAAGGAAATCAAATTGATTCCGAAAATTTCCAAAAATTTAGTAAATGAATTTGACTAATTTGTCCACAAATCAAAATTGGTAGGATCCTGCCTGCTGTTTTTTTTACCAATCCTCTATATTTATTATGTCCAAGGATGGCACACAATAATGGCCGCGCAGCGAAAAATTTTAGCGAATATTAGCCATTAGTGAAAAAATTTTAGCCAAAAATTCAAAAATTATAAAAATTTTGCTTAAAATTTTTTCCATTTTCCTTGAAAAATCCAAAAATATGGGGTGCATGTTCATCCCCGCGGGGATGAATCCCCGCGGGGGCCGAGTTTGCGGGGACGGGGATTTGCGGGGATGGACTTGCAGGGACGGGGATGAGGCCCAAAAAGTGCGGGGATCCTCCCCCGTCCCCGCGGGGACGGGGGCGCAACCCTAATCATAATCAACATATCGAGATCGAGATAAGTAAATTGCGCTATTCGAAAATCCTAAGTAAATGTTTTTAACGAAATTCAAAATTTTTGAACAAATTAAATTAAACTATTAGAAAATTTCTCTCTTGGGACGCATAATTTGGGACGCAAATTTCGGGACGCAAAATTCGGGACGCATAATTCGGGACGCAAATTTCGGGACGCAAGTTTCGCACTACCGTGGGAAGGAAGGGGAATTGGTTGGATGGGTATATGGGCAAAATTGAATGTTCCCTCATCAATTGGCTGAATAGTCGAAAGGAGAAGGCTTTGGGATTTGTGATGGCCGGGTTCGATTCCTGCCGGTCGGGTCATGGAATTTTTATTTTATAAAATTTATAATTTATTTTATTATTATTTATTTATTAAAAGCGTAAATAATTTTAATTAATATAGTAGTTTCAAGAAAATTAATTAAAAATTAATTAAATAGTCAATTAATTAATTGACCCCATTTTGAAATGGGGTCACCTTCTCTTATAAAGTAATGCTATAGGATAGGGCTGTGGATTATCGATTTTTATTAGACAACAAAACTGTACTAAATGCTGCTTTTGTTGGTATAATCGCACATGGAACATTTCTTTAGGCTTTTGAATCCGCCCATTTCACAGCTAAATATATAAAATATTTATGAATTTTTATATGGAAAAATCAATAAATATTAATGAAAAATTGGATCAATTCCAATATAAAATTTGTCATTAGATTTTATACAAATTTATCGATTTTTAAATAAAAACAAATATTTAAAGGATATTTGGTTAAAAAATATTGGAAAAACAATTGAGTTCATTTACAAAAATTTGTTAAATTAATTATTTGATGAGGAAGTTGATGAATCGCCGTCATAATCAATCCTCCATTCTTCCAATTAATGTATATTTCTGTATGCGATTTCCCCAATGTTTTGAGTGACATATGCGATGTTCCCTAATGGTCATTTTTCCCTAATGACGCATTTTTCCCTAATATTTTGATTGAAGGGAAAATTACAAAATGATTGAAATATTCATCCTAGAATCCTTTTAACTGTGTTGTGTTGTGTATATGTTTTTTCATTCTTGCTAAAATTCTCAACAGCATGTCATCTAGGCCCCAACCCTAAACCTTAAAATATTAACATATTTTGGCATTACTGCATTATACGGAATGTTCGAATCCGGGGTCAAATGATATACCATTCGACTCCTCTCGGTGAGCTGAGTCTAACGGTACCAAAATTATGTCCCGGACTTTACCGGTTCTGAAGTTACTGTATCATGAAAATCGAAAAAGTGCTTGGTCCCCCCTATGGGTCGAAAGACGAAACATTTTTTTTAATTTTTTCGGCTAAATTATATATCAATCGATGCATCTCGATGAGAGAAGCTCAAATCTACCATCGGTTTCGTATAAAATTCAAAATTAAGAAATTTATGATCATTTTAATCTCGCTGGAACCTGGAATGTGTTGGAACTGCGGAGGAATGTAAGAGTGGACTCCGGAGTGTGCGTAGCCGAAGCGCGGGAACTGGACGAGCTTGTGGCGAGCGAAGCGAGCCAAGCACTCTTCTGGTCGCGCTGAGGCGGAGCACACGTAGGAGTCCACTCTGAAATGCCCACCGGAGCAGTTCCAATCCGTATTTCCTTTGCGCGACTATAACTTTTTATTTTTGCGTTTTATGTGAAACCAATAACATTTTCGTAATCAGCTCATCGAAACGCGTCGATTGAGCTATAATATTTCTGAAAAATTTTTTTGAAAATTTTCAACCCATAGGGGGGACCCTTCACTTTTGCAGTTTTTATTTGTTTATCTTACTGTAACTTCAGAACCCATAAAGTCCGGGACCTAATTTTGGTACCGTTGAACTCAGCTCACCGAGAGGAGTCGAATGGTATATCATATGACCCCAGATTCGAACATTCCGTTTGCTACAGGGCGCCCCATATTTTTTGTGATCAATTCTTTGATAAAAATAAATTAATTAAAATATTTAATTTATCAAATCCATAAAGGAAAATATTTAAAATGGAAAAAGGTTATAAAAATTTAGTTTTTATTTTATAATTATAACAAATATCACAATGGCACACATCAATTTAAACAATGAAATCCAAAATTTGCTATTAAAATAATTGTGAATATTCCATTTTTTACAATTTTATTTGTTTTTAATTTAAAAATTAACAATGCCTCAACTTCCATGTTTTCCACCAATTAATGACAAAAGGAGATAGCACCCATAAATGAGCATCAGGAATTCAAGGAATGCAATGCATGCAGGCAGAAATTAATAAAAAAAAATTCGTGCTGCTGTTCTCGATCGGAAGGAAAAATTTGATCAGTCAACTAAATACCTTTAAAAAGACTTTAGAGGCTGCTGATGTTGTGATAAATGGACATTGAACTCTCCTCCCATCATCCCTCTTTATTCCCTCTTCCCATCCTACCCGCCTATTCACCTCACTTATATTTAAATCGATTCCACCCATCCCTCATCCGTTGTTATAAAAGCTTAGCCATTCGACCTCTCCACATCATTCACTTATTCCAATCATTCAACTTGTTATTTGATAAATAAATAAAGAGTGAATAAATATTCTCCCTAATATTTGGGAATTGGGGACAACCCAACATTATTACATGGCAGCACCGAATGTACTATTCACTAAATTGGTGAATAGCGATCTTCAACAAAATCGATTTGAATCAGCCACAAAATCCGACTCGCCAATAAAATATTCCAATTGTGGTTTTGCAAAAACGGTTGTGATCAGGGTCAGGGACCAGCAGAAAATACAAGGCAATGGCATTGATACTCAACTCCAAATCAATCCATTCAACAATAAAATGGAAAATAGCGAGAGAGCAAAAGCCGCCGACGTTGACTCTGGCCCAAAAGCACCAAGCAACGGGAACTCCCCAACCAACAATGAATTATTGAGGCTGATCGGCAAAATGTGCGACGATCTCAAAAATCATTTTGCACGAAAATCGAATTCGACAGGCCAGGAGAATTGGGCAATCACCCAGAATAAATATTCCGGAGAGGACGACAATAAAAAATGTGCAAATTTCAGCAATTAAAGTGAAGAAAAGATCCAAGCAGACAAGGAAAGCATCGAAAAAATCCTCAATGGATATGAAAAACGTCTGCTTGAATTAATTGCAAAACATTCTACAAAGGTCACCACAAAATTACAATCGCCGGAACTACAGCCAGCATGTGAAATTCTCGAAAAAGGAGTGAACAATGTGGAAAAAGGTCACCCTTTGGATACGAACCTTGGATCGGACTTTCAATTCATCGATGATTTGGACGCGCAATTCGGTCAAACCGGCAAAAATGGTCAGCATCCGATTCAGGTTTATCCTACGAAAAAAATCGATCGAAAAGGACCAGATTGGGCAAACAAACAATTCATTCCAAATTTTATGCCCAACACCAAGCCCATGAGCGAAGAACAAATTCATCCATTCTACAAGGTCATCAATAAAGCTCAAATTACACCAATAAATCGCTCTGTGCCAGTGGAAGGCACCAAATTTTCGGCCGAGCGGGGAAGGCTCATCCGCCAATCCAAAAACTATCCGCTCAAAATAATTTCAACCATGAACATCAAGCCACCGATCATCGCAAATTTTGGCACTGGTTGTTTTGAGCTGGAATGGAATTACTTCCCTTCGGTTAAGTCGAAGTCCAACAATAAAATTGCCGCGCATCATCCGCCTTCATCATTTCGATTGTTCGCCGAATTTGCTAAGCACGATTGGTCGATGATTGCAAAAGTTGTCAACACAATAAACTTCGATCAAAATCCAATTTCATCCATCGAAAATTCGTCAAGAATTCCTGTGGGATTTATTTCGGCTCATGTCCATCGATTATTCAATGGTTTTGGAGGTCATCCGCGGTCCAATCCTGGTGCGCAGTTCTGCCGATCAAGTCCAACAATGGGCCATGCCAATTTTGAACAAAATTCCATGCAAGAAGAATGAAGAACAATCGCGCGTGGAAGCGCTAAAAAAGCACAATGTTTACCGTCAAATCGTAACAAGGATTTCAAAAAAGTCTTTTACAGAAGGATGAAATTCCGCGGAACTGCATGATAGTTTTCCTTTTTAAGCAATACCATCTATGCTTGACATATTTAGAATTTGAACTTGCCCTCCAATAATGTAAAATGAATCAATTAAGAAAAACGATCTATCTTTATCGAGTTCATTTTTTATGTTCTGGCTCCTGGCTCGAAGCTAAGTCAGCAACAACACTACTATTTCAGCAGGCAATGAGAGAGGGAATAAAGTAATTTTCATACATTCATCATCAATCAAAAAAGAACAAAGTTCACAGCCATTCACCTTCCAAGCTTTAATAAAATATTCAAATTTTATCACGAGGCAATTTCCCAAAGCCATTCACCTTCCAAGCTTTAATAAAATATTCAAATTTTATCGCGAGGCAATTTCCTAAGCCACAATTCCATCTATGAATTATGACCCTAAATATGTCAGTATGTGCAATTGCAATGGTAATGACTAATGGGTATGGTAAACTATTCATATTCAAATCCAACACTGTCGCTGATGAAGGTTGACACAGTAAACGATTCTACTGGCCAAGTAGAATGTCTCTTATGCGGAATGAGTTTTGGGGATGATGGAAGGAATTTGGGATGGGATGAAGATCGGAATGGCCAGAGCGAAATGAGTTCGCGATTACTCAATTGTTGATGGAACGCCCCAGCCCTTCCCCAAACCCAATTCTCCCCAAAAGATGGTCGAGAATAAGATGTTTATTTATTCATTTATTCCGCATGAAAATGGCAGTGGGTGGAAAAAGCGATGCTGGGAGTCAAATCCCAAGAATGGTGGTAGAATGGCGATAATAAAGGGGATAAAGTTGGATTAAATAAGCCAGGGCGATTCAACATAAAAGGGGAAGTGGGAATGGTCGGGATTGAGAATGGAAGGGGAAGTCCAAAGTAGGGGAAAGATGAGTAGAGGGGAAATGAAGATGAGAAGGATGAATGGAAAATGAGTGGGCAAAGGTTGGAAGAGGGAATTGATTGGGCCACTAGAGCTGACCAAACCCGGGAATCATCACACGCCCCACCTGAGGCAAAACTGGTCCCTCAGTTTTAATTTTGAGTTTTTGTGTATTTTTGCCCCTGACTTTGACTTTGTAAAAGTCTGAATTTCAAAAATTTTCGGCTAAAATTTGATTCCGCTCACCCAGGTCAATTTTGGTTTAAAATCCTAGTCGCCCTTGGGAATTTGATAGGTGGCCTGATTCCATGACGCCTCTTGGGTTTTCACACTCCCTTCGTCTGCCCCCTTACCGACCCGTGACACAAATAGGCTTTGAAATCACCCATTTTATCCTCCTTTCGAAGGAGTGTCCTAAGGCCGGCCCCGTGGCACGAATAGGTTTTGAAATCGCCTATTCTATCCTCCTTTCGAAGGAGTGCCCTAGGGTTAACTGTGCAGCCCCCCGTTTGTGTTAGACCCGGTGGAGGCTGTCTTGAACCAATGTTGGCCTACCATCGTATCCCTGAGGGAAGGATTAAACCAAACAATTAGCCCTGGGTGAAAATAAATGAAGAAGATTAACCTTTTTTTTTGTGGGCTAAGATCTTGGCTACTTTTTTTTTGAGGGACCAATGCTTCAGGAACAGAGTTGGTGCTTCTGGGAAGGCTAGCTGTGTGATCCCAATAAATTGTACCTTTCTTTCCTTATACCTAGTAATGGATTGAAAAGAGTTGTGAATGTGATGAATTTGAAGAGAGAAGTAACAAAAATATTAGAAAATTTGAAATTGACAAAATATTAAATAAAGGAATGAATGTTTGAATAAAAAGGAAACAAATGTTGCAAAAAAAAACAATTATTTATAGATATGTTTTTGTGTGGATTTTGAATGTGATTGCCCTGGCCAGTTGGTTTCTTGCACATTTGCCCATTGAATTGACCACCACCCATTTGATTGTCCCATTGTCCATTTGGAGGCACATTGAATGGATGAAGATCATTTATCTTAGAAAAGAAAAATTGTGAAGGAATTTGAAAAATGAAAACGCAAATTGGTTTGGATGTCGGGTGTTGAGTTGAGTCAAGGCTTGGCTCTCAATTTGAAGCATATTTGAGCCACAATGATTGCCATTGGATGGGTTGAAGACCAATTATCTTAGAAGAAGAAAAATTTAAAAAAAATAAATGATGAAAATGCAAATGTTTTAATGCCCTATGCTGAACTGCTGTACAATTGAATGAGTGATCGACGGAGGCCTAGGCTGGATCTGAAATAAGAATGCCAGTTGGTCCTCCGACATTAAACTGTCTATCGGTACAGTTGCGCCGAAAAATTAGAGTTTATTTTGGATTTGTTGTCATCGAATTCCTTTGTTTATTTTGAAGGCATGGACGTTTGTGAAGTGGCTCTGCCATTGTTGATTTTTGTATTATCTGAAAATGAGAAATAGAAATGTTTGAATGCTTAGAATATTTTGAATTTGTTTGTTATCAATTTTAATTAAAAAGAATTTTCATTTTTTAGATATTCAATTTTTCCGCTTTTGCATTTCATCGAGCAGTTTATGTGTGATCAATATTGCCAATTCCTCTGGGTCGATCGAATTTGCTTGGTTATTTTGATTATGGCTGGATAATGTTGTGGCACTGTCATTCTGGTTTCCAAATGGCTTTCGATCCCATTTCATTTGGCAACAGCAAACACAAGTTGTTTGCCCTTGATTTTGGACCGCCGGTTGCTGGAATGATGCAAACACTGGTGGTTGGTTCTGTATGGGCATATGAGACATCGACATTAATTCGGATGCATCGTTCTTTTGCTGCCCAATTCCACAATTTTGTCCATATTTGGAGGCATAGTCAGCTCTGTCGTTGTTGATTCTTGTTGCACTCTTCTTGCCGTTTCTTTGCTCATTTCGCTGCCTTGTGCGGCAGAAATGAATCGTGTGTCCTTGCCGTTTACAGTAGGTGCAATAATAGTCTTTGCTGCGAAGTACAATTGTGCTTTTCCTGTAATTTTTGTCTTCATCATGGTTTGTTTGACTTGAAGTATCACTCTGCATATCTAAACTGAAAGTTTTACTGATACGGTATTAATAAAGATTTGAACGAATGAACTCTTTCTTTTTAAAGAATCTGCGTCCTAATTGGTAGGTACGATTGGTTCGCCTTGGATATAAATTTTTTATTGAAAATTTTATAAAAATTTTGAAATTTGTGAATATTTTTGGAGATTTAAACCCACCTTTCCACTTGTTCGCTTTCTGTCCAAAGATGACTGCACAATTTGTGGTCGTTTCCAATGGTTCTTATTCACTTTTGATGGCCCAAGACAATTGTTTTTGTCCCACACTGTCCAACTGTGCCCAAAGGATGGTTTACAGCCAGCCACCAAATTGCAAATGTCCTTTGATTGTTCTGAAATTTAGGAAATTAATAATAGAAATGATTTTGAGATGGAGGGGGATGGTCCGAATTGATGATGCTGCAACGGGTTTACCTTTGCTGTGCCTTTGAATTTGGAGAATTAAAGGCCAATTGAGGGAACAACAAACTTTAAATTCTTTTCTGAAAACAGTTGAAAAATATTTAAAATGAAATAAAAATGAGAAAAATGGAAAGCGATAATAAATTTGGGCTTGAAATGCATAAAGTGATGGATGAATAACTTCATCGTTTTTCGCTGAGTCCATTAAACGCTGTAAAATTGCCTTTTCCGCTTCTTACACACATAAATGATAATGATACGAATGCCTTTTGGCGAAACGAGGGTAAAATTGCCGGAATTCATGCGTGAGAATCTTTTTCATTTTCCCCATTTGTTTATTACATTGTGTGATAATCCTATCCACTTTCCCGGGGAGCAGAATGCCTGAGAAAGAACCTCTTGATCGGATGGTCCCTTCTCAATCCTTACGATTTCCGCTCCTTTGCGGAAAAGTGTGAGAATGGATGGGAGAAGAGATGAATGCTGATTGGTACCAAAGATGGGAAAATGTAACAGCGCCGAGAGTGGGCTGATGGAAGGGAAAAGACGATGAATCGCGGAAATGCTTTTTTGGACTGTGGACTTTGTTTCCTAGCTCTTGATGGAAAATGTCAAAATTGTGCAATTTTTGGTTAATTTTTGAGGACGGGAAATTGGGGCAAGGTAAGGCTGAATTGACCAGTTTTTTACTTATTTTATATTAAATAAATGACACTTAATAATTTTATATTAATATTATTTTTGATAGGGAAGGATGCGGGGATAATAGCTATTTTGTTTTGGAACATATCTCCCTTAAGAGGGTAGGTTAATTCCTTTTATATTGAATAACATAATTTTAATTTGGGTATTTTTCGCAGGGAAATGATTGCCCTTTTGGGTCAATTAATTCCTTTTTTTTAAATTACACATTTGAATGGGATGTTTTATTCAGTAATTGGTTAATTTTATCCTGAAAAATCAATTTTTGTTTTGTGGAATCTATCGCCCTTTTAGGGGTCGATTTTCTTCCAATTATTTTGAAGAAGTTTTAACGCACATAAAGGTGTGAAGGAGGCTTATTCCTTCACAAAGTTGTGAACATGGCCAGAAGAAGTGTGTTCACAAAAAGATGGATCTAAAATTGTTCGCAGAAATTTAAAGCACTTAAAAGGTGTAAAGGTGGCATTTCCCTTCACTAAAAATGGCCAAAGGAAACTGTGCACAGAATGTGGGGACCAAAACGAGGTACGCACCACGGATCCAAATGAATATTTGCTCTTTGGGCATGTAGGCCATGGGGCATCCCCAGCTCTTTGGGCGTAAAGACCATGGGGGCTTCCCCAGCAGCTGATAAAAATTAAGCGCGCGAAAATTGTTGGGATAGGCCAAAGGGAAGACTCCATTCGGTGCTACCAGTAAACGATTCTACTGGCCAAGTAGAATGTCTCTTATGCGGAATGAGTTTTGGGGATGATGGAAGGAATTTGGGATGGGATGAAGATCGGAATGGCCAGAGCGAAATGAGTTCGCGATTACTCAATTGTTGATGGAACGCCCCAGCCCTTCCCCAAACCCAATTCTCCCCAAAAGATGGTCGAGAATAAGATGTTTATTTATTCATTTATTCCGCATGAAAATGGCAGTGGGTGGAAAAAGCGATGCTGGGAGTCAAATCCCAAGAATGGTGGTAGAATGGCGATAATAAAGGGGATAAAGTTGGATTAAATAAGCCAGGGCGATTCAACATAAAAGGGGAAGTGGGAATGGTCGGGATTGAGAATGGAAGGGGAAGTCCAAAGTAGGGGAAAGATGAGTAGAGGGGAAATGAAGATGAGAAGGATGAATGGAAAATGAGTGGGCAAAGGTTGGAAGAGGGAATTGATTGGGCCACTAGAGCTGACCAAACCCGGGAATCATCACAACACCTACATTAAAAATAAAGGAGAAATCAACCCAAAACTCATTTTCATTTCACAGATTTTATATTTTTTATGCTTATTTTTTGCATTTTTTTTATATCAATTCAACATATTCCAGATAACCAATTTTAATTTTCTTTGTTTTTCATCGAATTCTTCAAAAAATTTTCAACAAAAATGGAACCAAATAACAGTGGATTTATCGTGGAAGATGAGCTGAATGAATCCGATTTTACGGATGCCTCGTCTACTGTTGGAATGGACCCAAAAGAAATGGTCGAAAAAATTCGAAAATTGGAGGTAAATTTTTGATTGCTAAAATTTAATATTTTTACTGAAGAATGTGGCAATAAAAAAGATGAATGGCCAAAACAATATGGATCAATCAGGGATGATGCAAATTGTTTGGCAAATGGGCGAAAAATTTGGCAAAATGGAAATTAAAATGGATGAAATTAGCAAGGAAAATGTTGAATTAAAGGAAGGAATAGGAAAAATGATGACAAAATTGGAAGAATTGAAGAAGGAAAATGCCGAAAAAGACAAAGAAATGGAAGAAATGAAGGGAGAAATTGCTAATGGAATGGCCAAAATTGTGCAGGCATTTGAGGAATTAAAGAAGACAAATGGATTCGTTATCCAATTGGTTGAAATGGCTTATGGATTAAAGGAAGAAAATGAAGAAAAAGTTGGTGAAATGGAAGAAATGAAGGAAGCAATTGAAGAAGTGAAAACGGCAAAGACAGAAGAGAATCGCATTTTTGAGGAATTGAAGGAAGAAAATGGACGCAAATTGAGGGAAATTGACGAATTAATTACGGAAATTACTGGGACGAATGTCAAATTGGAAGTAAAAATTGTGGAGAATGGCCGTAAAATTGAAGAATTGGGGGCAGCATTCAATGGATTGAAGAATGTAATCGATGGGAAGAATGCGGAATTAGATAGAAAAATTGCCGGGTTGAAAGAAAACAAGAAGAAAAATTGAAGGAAATGATGCGGAAAATGCTAGGGCCAATTGAAGAGGTAAAAAATTGGTGAATTTAAAGTTTAATATATTTTACATCCGCTTTTTTTTTCTCGGGGAAAAATGAAGGGCCCCCACTCTTCATTCGATTGTTATTTGTTAAGGATAGGATTAGGGGTTTAATGAGATGATTCTTACCCCATCATATCCGTAATTTATCCCCTATGACCTAACCCTTAACCTGATGACCCAAAGGGGAGATCTTCATTTTTTCCTTCTTGAGAAGAAAAGCGGATGTAAACTATATAAATAACATTTTAAGTTGACTTTTAATTGAAGATCGAAAACATTTTTATTAAAAATTGAACATTCCAAAAATTCGATTTCTAATTTGGATTGAATTTATTTCATTTATCCTCGCCCTCTTTTATATTTTTTTATTTTTTTTTGCATATCAAATTTTTGAGTTAAATTAGCCCAAAATAAAATTCTTTATGAGAATTTTTGATAACGTATTTTTCTAGAGGCTCAGAGGCTTATAAATTTCAGAAACCCTCTAACTAAGGAGAGTTTCTAATAGGGAGGTGGGCTTCAAAAAGAGAGAGATTAATAATTTTCAGTGCCGGAAAATGCGTGAAAATAAAATTTTATCGATAAAATTTGCATTAAATCAGAGATTTTATAACCTAAAACACATTTTTACAAAATTTTTATAATTTTACATATAATAACATATTTTTACGATTCCAAATATTTCATAGAACATATTTTTGATATTGCAAATATTTTTAGCTTGAAATTCAAACATGTTTTTAGAGGAAATATTCGCAAGATGACGAAATTTTTTTATTTTTAATTGTGTTAATTCTTTTACATTATAAAGAAAGATGGCATTCGAATTTTGAAAACGAAATTTTTTAATGCTGATGAAAATTAAAAATAGTAATGATGACGAATTTTTGAAGGTCAGCAGCATCAACACAGGCTGCATTGTTGATAGATATTTCGGTGCTAGATGCTGTGGATATGACACATCGTTTTTATTTGCATGAATATAATGAAGTTCGTGCGAAGAGTTGGAAAACATTTGCTGAACAAAGGAATAAAGACAATAATAACAGACTTTACAGAAACGCGCCGAAAGGCAGCAATAAACAAACAACTAAAAATATTTACATCATTGTTTGCTGTTTGGATGTTTAAAAAATTTATTTCATCAACTTTTTTTATTTGTTATACATACTAAATAAATTAAAAAGTGAGCAATTTTTTTCTAGTTTATTCATTTTATATAGTCAAATATTTTGAATCAATCACATTTTTCAGAACTTGCATAATACGATTCATATGAATGCCCTAATTTATTACATTTTTTCAAGAAAATTTAGACAAAAATTCTAAATTAATTTTTTGGACACAATATTTGATTTTTTATGGAATTTATATACAATTTTTTCAATGTTTTTATCATTTTTTTTATTAAAATTAAAATTTTTAAATCCATACTTTTACAAAGTGATTTTTTAAATAAATGTTCATTCTAAATTTGACCTTAAAAATAAAGCGCAATAATTTCTGGCCAATTTAAAAAAGATTCATCAACAAAAATGTCTTTTTCCTGCTACAGTTTGGTGAACAAAAAGTGTATCGTGGAACATGCCGGCTGGGTGTCCAGCGAACCCTGCGATTGCCCTACTCGATTCTGGAGCACAGAGGAAATTGCTTGGCAGGAAGTGCCAATGTGGCATCCTATCAGTGAGGTGTGTGTGTTGATTTCGGAGGAAGAGTAATTGTATATGTATATTATGTGTTACGACACAACTGGGAACACGACAATTGTGGGCGAAAAAGTCTAGTACCGAAAGTAGTAAAGTTGTCGTGATAAATTATAATGATTTTATTAAGTATAAATTAGCTACGGAATAATATCAAAAATAATGGCCAATGTTGAATATTCTTCGATTTATGGCCAAAAACGACCAGAAACACAATTTTAATTAAATTAAGAGTTTTTGGCCTTATTTCTTAAATATTCAATCTTGGAAAATGTTTTTGATATCATTTTGTAGCTAATTTTATGCTTATGCTTAATAAAAAGCAATATAAATTATCATAACAAACTTACTACTTTCGGTGCTAGACTGTTTTGTCCACATTTGTAGTAAAGTCATTAATTTTATTAAAAAATTGAAATTATAATTTTATAGAATGGAACACGCCTGCTGGTTTTTGAAACTGTGAATGTTAGTGATAATTTTATTAAAAAAAAATTGAAAATCACAGAATATTATAGAAAATTCTCATTTCCCTCAATGTCAAAGAATAATATTTGAAAATTTTATTTAGATCACATACAAATGCGCCAATTGTGCCAAACAATTTCATCGAACTTATGAACTGGTGTCCAATAACAAAGGGACAAAGCAGAAGTTGAATGGACATTACAAGACTATTTACAAGGTGAAATTTTAATAAATTTAAAATTTCTTAAAAAAATATTTATTAATAATTTAATTGTTTCCTTTTTTTGTAAATTAATTTAAAAAATTACATTCATAATTATTTTATTGGATATTTTTATAAGAATTTTATTGACAAAGATAGAATAATATTCGATCGGATTTTAATTTTTAGTTAAAAAATTAATGCGGAAAAATCATATATAGAAATCTGAGTAATTAGAGAATAATAAATTTTAATAATGGCCTCTTTCTGAATCTTGTTATTCGAGGAATTTGTTTGGCGTAATTTTATAAATCAAAATTTTTTGTATCTTACACAGATTTTAAATTATTTAATTTTTATAAAGTTGTTCTTTTTAGAATTTTTACGAAGAACAATTCAAAGCGTAAACACAATAACAAAAAATGATATAACATATTTTGATGGCTTTGTTTCCGTCATAATGCGATGTTTTTATATGTGTCTTTGCCCAGCAGTCGAAATTTTTTAATTCTTTCTTCTGATTTTCTTTTGTCCAATTCAATTTACTGCAACTACAATTCTGACGGTGTGGCGAAGTTTGCAGCCCCGAATTTTGCGGCCCTTACCAAAAACGAAATTTGCGGCCCGAACTTTGCGGCTTAGAATTTTGCGGCCCGAATTTTGCGGTTCCGAATTTTGCGGCCCCGAATTCTGCGGCTCCTACTGAAAACGAAATTTGCGGCCCGAAATTTGCGGCCTTTACCAAAAAATGATAAAAAAAAATTAACATAGCCACAAATCATCATAACAAAGTATAAAATAATACAAAAGAGAAATTTTTAATGGGTGTGCATTTTTTTTAACCCGTACTTTCAATTTTTTTAACCCGTAAAAAATAGGAACATTTTTTAACCCGTACTTTCAATTCTTTTAACCCGTACAGATTTTCCTTCTTCTCTGCTCCCTCCCTCATGCCTATCTCTCATCCTCTTTGCTCTCTTGCTTACATAAACGGTTCCGGGGGTGCGCGGAAGTCAAAAAGAAGGTGCACGGGATATCCGGATATATGGGGATTAAGCCGGATTAAGGGGGATTAGGCCCCGAAAAGCAAGGTAAATGGTCCGGAAGGCCACTGGAAGGTCAGGGAAGTGTAACTGAGGCCCGAAGAGTGTGTGGAATTAAGCCGGATAAAGGTGGATATATGTGGATTAATTTATTTAAATTTGATTAATTTTACAAATTTGATGTTCCCTTTTATGTACACCCATCCCCCAATTTGCAATTAACTGAACCAAATTATTTGCTTAACAAATATAAAATAAAATTTTTGTAACTGATTTTTAAAACAGACTGAAACATTTGTTCTTTTATTAGTCAAATTTAGAATATTAATTTGTAGTTTTAAAATTATTTGCTGAATAAACAAAAATGATTTTTTGTACAGACAGATCTTTAATCAGACAGAATGTTATGTCTATTCTGCTTGGCTAAAAGATCAAAAATAATAGACTGTAGAATCGGGCGATATCCGGTCTAATTTATTGTGGAAAATAATAAAATTTAATCATTCAAAGAATGGGGATCGAACCACTTCAGCCATACCCGCCTCCCCATTTACCGAGACTGAAAATAATTCTGCCATTTGCCACGCTATTTAAAATTCCTCATGGAATATTATTTTTTAATGTCTTAAAAATTGGTAAAATTTGGGTTCTAATTCCTTACTTTTTAACTTTTTTTAACAAATTACAACAAATTTTATAGAGTTTTAGGAAATGTTAAAATGCAATAAAAAATTTACTTTTTTGTTCTAATAGAATTTTAAGAGCTATGGGTCTCAAAAATCGAAGCTGGGGAATTATTAGAGGGTGGGATATTAAAAAATGATTTGTTATATTTTACCAACTTGATAATGGAATAAGTATGCAAACATTTGCGAATGTGACCTATCCATTGTGAATGAAGAATTTTAGGGCTTAACAAGATTGTCATAGAGGAAAAATTTGGGAAAACATTTCTATCATAAAAACAGCCTTTAAATATCTAATATTAAGCAATTAATTTTTTGAAAATATGACATTTTTCCTTTAATTATTTTAAGATCTTGATTTCTTCATATTATTTTATATTCAAAATTCAAATTATATTCAATTCCAACAAACAATAAGTTCAATTATCAAAGAGAGATCAAAAAAGGACAATTCAAAAATTAGGTTATAAAATTGGAGATCAAATTCTCATTCAGAGTCACTTCATTATATTATTTCCATATGGCATTTTTATTCATCGTGTCTGCTTAGAAAATTTGTTTAGAATTTTCATAGAAGCCATTCAACAAAATCGTCGATGATGCTTTTTTGCAATAGGCTTTTGCCTGAAATAATAAACAAAAATTTAGGAAATCATTTTAAAAGATTGTTTACTTCTATTCCATTTGCCTTAAAACATTGTAATTGAGCTCCACAAGCGCATGAATGTTCGCAATATTTCCTTCACTGTTATCATAAAAAGTGCACACAGCTTCAATTGAATTGGTAGATTCGAGTTTTACCTTAATTTTATTAGAATTATTTTAAGTAATATGAAATCATTTACTTAGCTAATTTTGGTCTAGGAATTCTTTCCTATCTTATTCAGCAATTTTGTCGAATGATAGGTCAGTAATTATCCAACCAATTTAAGTGATTTATGAAGGCATTTAATAGCTTAAAGTCTTGACTATTTATTGGTAAATTTAGATTATCCATAACAATAAAGATTAGGCCAAGTAAAGTCATGATGGTGGCAAAATTTTCATGTTCAATTGGATATCTTCCAATGTTTGAGTTAATAAATTCGTTATGGATCATTTTAAATTGGTTTTTTAATTGCCAAGTTGATTCATTAAAATTTCCTAGAATGCTAGAAGTAAAATGACTTAGATAAAATAATTACATAGAGATCGGACGGTCGGGGAAACTGACTTGGTACTGATTCGGAAAAATCTGAACCGAAACATACCTAAGATTTTTTGAATTTTCTGTTCTAATTCGGGTTCTTTACAGCAGGAAACCCTAACAGAGGTTCTGACCTAAGCCTTGCCGATCTATAGAAATAATTCTGTCCCAAAGGAAAACAAACTAGGGAGTAGGGATGCAATCATTGTGTGTTTTGTATGCATTTCCCTCATATATTCGCCGTTTAATTTCCACTTTATGAACTTGGCCATTAATGTATGACGCCAATATTGTTGTTGAATTCTATAAATTAGGGGAATTAAACTGGAGAATTAATTAATTGCTTCAGGCATTTTTCTTTACATTTTTTTTGAACTTTTGCTTCTTCCATTTTGAATGGCCAATTTTTTCATATTCTTTCGTTGTTCCAGAATTTTCTCTTGCATTTCCTTCATTCGTTCTTCAATTCATTCGAATTTTGAATGCATTTTCTTTCGCAATTTTCGTATTTCTCGATTCATTGTCCTAAAATAGACAATTTAAAATAAGTTTGTCTATTCATTTGGTTATAGAGTTCATTAAGGAAACAACTCAGTCAAAAATGCGACTATTCGAAAGCTATAAATATTTTCAAAGAAAAGACTCTTCTAATTTTCGAAAATTTTAAATAATTTTTAAAATAAGCGGCTTTTCCTCTCAATAAATTCGGAGTACTCTATGCAAGAAGTATAATTTTTTATAAAGCTCGAATTCACAAAATTAAATAGCCCAAATTTTAAAGGACATTTTTGGCTTTCCAAGAGTATATTCCCTTTCCAGATAATTATTTCCTCGCAAGAACTATGGTCAAAATAATAGTCTAACAAGTACTAAAATGGCTGAAAAGAAATATCACCTACCGGAATTCAGCTGAACTGCTGCTGGAATCAATTTTTGAAGTTGGTTTTTCTAAAGGTAAACATTTTTAAATTTAATTTTTTTAAAATATTATGGTCTTCTACCTTTCCTTTTCCTTCTTCTTTCTGTTTAATTTCATTTGCCAAAAATTTCACTTCCTCTATCAGCTCCTTCAATCGTTCAATTTTTCCATCTGTTTCATTTTTTGAAGACTGAATCGAAGGTGACATTTTCTTAAAAATATTGATTTTATTTAATAATATTTATTTTAAAAATTTTGATTTAATTTATCCAAAATTTTCTTGTCAAAAAACGGCGATTTTAATGACCATAAAAATTGGCCATAGGGAAAAGTTATGGATTACTTATTAAAATTGATAAAAAATGGCATATTTTATAGGGATATTTTGTGCATTTCAATGCTATATCTAATTTCTGTCTCAACCATTCCTGCTGGCTATTTGCCTTTCATTCTCAACCATTCCTGGCTTTTTGCCTTTCATTCTCGACCATTCCTGGCTTTTTGCCTTTCATTCTCGACCATTCCTGGCTTTTTGCCTTTCATTCTCGACCATTCCTGGCTTTTTGCCTTTCATTCTCGACCATTCCTGGCTTTTTGCCTTTCATTCTCGACCATTCCTGGCTTTTTGCCTTTCATTCTCGACCATTCCTGGCTTTTTGCCTTTCATTCTCGACCATTCCTGGCTTTTTGCCTTTCATTCTCGACCATTCCTGGCTTTTTGCCTTTCATTCTAGACCATTCCTGGCTTTTTGCCTTTCATTCTCGACCATTCCTGGCTTTTTGCCTTTCATTCTCGACCATTCCTGGCTTTTTGCCTTTCATTCTAGACCATTCCTGGCTTTTTGCCTTTCATTCTCGACCATTCCTGGCTTTTTGCCTTTCATTCTCGACCATTCCTGGCTTTTTGCCTTTCATTCTCGACCATTCCTGGCTTTTTGCCTTTCATTCTCGACAATTCCTGGCTTTTTGCCTTTCATTCTCGACCATTCCTTTTGCCTTTCATTTCGACCATCCCCGGTTTTTTGCCTTTCATTCTCGACCATTCCTGGCTTTTTGCCTTTCATTCTCGACCATTCCTTTTGCCTTTCATTTCGACCATCCCCGGTTTTTTGCCTTTCATTCTCGACCATTCCTGGCTTTTTGCCTTTCATTCTCGACCATTCCTTTTGCCTTTCATTTCGACCATCCCCGGCTTTTTACCTTTCATTCTCGACCATTCCCGGCTTTTTGCCTTTCATTCTCGACAATTCCCGGCTTTTTGCCTTTCATTCTCGACCATTCCTGGCTTTTTGCCTTTCATTCTCGACCATTCCTGGCATTTTTTAAGATTACCGGCTTTTCTTATTCATCTTGAATTCAATCATGCCCGCTCCATATTCTTCCTTCCTATTTTTGTGATTTCCTTCTCATTCCAGCAGGCATTTCTAACTCATTTACCTATAATTATCGACTTTTTAAATCAATATTATCATATTTAACTTATTATTGGCTTTACCTCTCATTCCAAGCTATTCTAACCTGGTTTTCTTTTTCCATTATTCTAATGAATTAAATGTTTAGGGGAGCGCCCGGGAGCCGCTGCGCGGCTCCCGACCGCTCCCATTGGTTCAAAAATTACCTTTTTCAACTCATTTCGATATTTTCTATACTAATTTAGGAAATTATCACAATAATTTCATATCATTACAAATTTTCGCATAAATTCTTTATTTTTTAATATTTCTTTACTAATATTCCATTAATAATTAAAAATTTTCTCATTTAATTTATCAAATTATTTTTCAAAATGTTTATTTCTATTCTAAAAATATTTCCTTTTCTTTATTTCTTTATACTTCTTGTCTATAAACTATTTTTCTTTATTCCTTCACTACATCATTTAATTTTGGAAAAAAAATCCAAAATTAAAAAAAAAAACAAAACGCCAAAGTTAAAATATACAAATCTCTCTTTGTCCCGGACATCTCCATTTAGTATATTTAGATAGACGAGCGTTGGGATGCCGCTTCGCGGCATCCCAACGCTCGTTAAAACCTTTTAAAATAAAAATGATGGAAAATTCTAAATTTAGTTTGAGTTCTTTTTAAATGGAACAATGGAAAGCATAAAGTTTCCTCCCTTATAATATACCATAGATCTCGACAATTCCCGGCTTTTTACCCTTCATTCTCAACTATTCCTGGCTTTTTACCCTACATTCTCGACTATTCTTGGCTTTTTACCCTTCATTCTTGACTATTCCCGGTTTATTAACCTTCATTCTCGACTATTCCCGGCTTTTTACCCTTCATATTCGACTATCCCTGTCTTTTTACCCTTCATTATCGACTATTCCTGGCTTTTTACCCTTCATTCTCGACTATTCCTGGCTTTTTACCCTTCATTCTCAACTATTCCTGGCTTTTTACCCTACATTCTCGACTATTCTTGGCTTTTTACCCTTCATTCTCGACTATTCCCGGTTTATTAACCTTCATTCTCGACTATTCCCGGCTTTTTACCCTTCATATTCGACTATCCCTGGCTTTTTACCCTTCATTATCTACTATTCCTGGCTTTTTACCCTTCATTCTCGACTATTCCTGGCTTTTTACCCTTCATTCTCAACTATTCCTGGCTTTTTACCCTACATTCTCGACTATTCTTGGCTTTTTACCCTTCATTCTCGACTATTCCCGGTTTATTACCCTTCATTCTCGACTATTCCCGGCTTTTTACCCTTCATTCTCGACTATTCCCGGCTTTTTACCCTTCATATTCGACTATCCCTGGCTTTTTACTCTTCATTCTCGACCATTCTCGGTTTTTCATTCATTCTCGACCATTTCCCGGATTTTTACCATTAATTCTTGACTATTCCCGGCTTTTTTCACTTCATTCTCGACTATTCCCGGCTAATTTCACTTCATTCTCGATCATTCCCGACTTTTTACCTTTCATTCTTGACCATTCCTAGCTTTTTTCACTTCATTCTCCACTATACTTGACATCTTTGACTTCATTCTCTATTATTCCCGACATTTTAGACTTTATTCTAGACTTTTTCTTGCTTTTCATGGATTTCTGAACTCATTCCCGGTTTATCATTACGATTTTAATCCCAAACATTCGAATGTTTTTGTTTTCCCGTACAATTTGTGTTTTTGTTCATGCAAACATTTGAATGTTTTTGTTTTCCTGAACAATTTGTGTTTTTGTTTATCCAATATTTGTTTCAAATTCATTATACTCATCAGTCATTCTCCATCCATTGTTTTTTAATTGCTTAAAGGAGCGCCCGGTCGCCGTTGCGCGGCTCCCGGCCGCTCCCATTGTTATTTCAATTTGTTTATTTCCATTTCAAAAATATTTCTTTTCCTTTATTTCTTTATAATTTATGTCTAAAAACTCTTTTTCTCTATTTATTCTTTGCATCATTTAATTTGGACAAAAAGTCAAAAAAAATTAAAAATACAAAACGCCAAAAAACAAATATTTAACTCGTATTTTTAGCGTGACGGACGAACACAGCTCACTTACTATATTTCGACTATTCCCGGCTTTTTACCCTTCATTCTCGACTATTCCCGGCTTTTTACCCTTCATATTCGACTATCCCTGACTTTTTACTCTTCATTCTCGACCATTCTCGGTTTTTCATTCATTCTCGACCATTTCCCGGATTTTTACCATTAATTCTTGACTATTCCCGGCTTTTTTCACTTCATTCTCGACTATTCCCGGCTAATTTCACTTCATTCTCGATCATTCCCGACTTTTTACCTTTCATTCTTGACCATTCCTAGCTTTTTTCACTTCATTCTCCACTATACTTGACATCTTTGACTTCATTCTCTATTATTCCCGACATTTTAGACTTTATTCTAGACTTTTTCTTGCTTTTCATGGATTTCTGAACTCATTCCCGGTTTATCATTACGATTTTAATCCCAAACATTCGAATGTTTTTGTTTTCCTGAACAATTTGTGTTTTTGTTTATCCAATATTTGTTTCAAATTCATTATACTCATCAGTCATTCTCCATCCATTGTTTTTTAATTGCTTAAAGGAGCGCCCTGTCGCCGCTGCGCGGCTCCCGGCCGCTCCCATTGTTATTTCAATTTGTTTATTTCCATTTCAAAAATATTTCTTTTCCTTTATTTCTTTATAATTTATGTCTAAAAACTCTTTTTCTCTATTTATTCTTTGCATCATTTAATTTGGACAAAAAGTCAAAAAAAATTAAAAATACAAAACGCCAAAAAACAAATATTTAACTCGTATTTTTAGCGTGACGGACGAACACAGCTCACTTACTATATAGGATGAGGATTAAAATTGGGAGATTATGCTTGATCATTTTGGAATATAAAAATGGAATTACTATTCATTAATTTTTAGGATTGTCTGACTGTCTTATATCTACTTTACTGTCTGAATATCGCCTATAATAAAGCAAATTAAACAAAGTCGTGTATTTTATTTCAACAACAAATTATTTGAGTATTTCGTCGTCAATTTTGCATTTTTGCTTCATCGTATTTTATCCCTTGAAACAACACGTACCCCCATTCCCTATCCCTGCAATTTCCTATCCCCCAAAACCCAAATTTATTTCATATTTTTTCATTGAAACTAAAACATTATTTTGTTTTAGTTTTCAACATTTTTAAATTACTTATACTTTAAAACTAAGATAAAATTTCTAGAGTTTTTTTTTTGATGAGAAAAGAAATCAGAAAGCTTTGAAACAAATCATATCACAATCACACTAATCTCTTCATATCATAAGTTCATAAGCAACCACCATAAATAAGATTAGCATCTAATTTTTTCGAGCTCTTTCAAATGAGCTATCACTCATCCGAATCGATTCAGAAATAAATAAGCCCGTATATTTTACCAGATCCGAAAGTTGATAAAAAAATGCCTTTTAAAATTTCAAACTTTTTAAAATGAGAACAAAATATTCAATATTTCTATCAATTTATTTATATATTCAAAAAAAGTTTTATGATTTTCAATTTTTTTAATGATTCATTGATCAATAATCGGTTTCCTTTTAAAAGCGATTTATAAAATAGTATTTTTTTATCGACGTGGATACTTGAAGAGAATTTATAATTTCCATTAAATTTTTAATTTTCTCGAGTCCCATAGAGGGGAATCCTTTACCTTTCCGTTTTATAGGGGTCATAACTTTTCAACTTTTAGTTTGTTCGATTAATGCATCTACATTTTCGACTGAACTCGTCGAGAAGAGTCGATTTGTACCAACTTTTAGCACCAACAAATAACTTATGTATTCTGTAATATTGTCTTTTTTATTTCTTTGATTTTTAAGATGAATACAAAAATTCTAATCGATTTTTGTCTTCTATTTTTGACTTTATTAATTTTGGGTGCGCAAAATGGATCCACACTTGCTATAATGAATTCATCATCACTACAAATTCATATGCAAAATGGTTTGAATTTTTTATAAAAAAATCTAAAATTATAAAGATACCTTACAAAAATGTTTGAGTAAAATAATATAGTTAAATAAAATTGTAATTTGCTGTTATAGACAGGGGTCCGATCAAAAAATTTTCAAATTCAGACAAATTAGATCAAAAATTCAGATTTTGAGGTCAAAATTCAGACATTTTAAAAAATGTTTAAAAATCAAAGAAAAACTATTTTTTCTTTCGTAGATTCACCTCTAATTATTTTTTGAGCTATAGATTTTTACGAAGCTAGCAAAAATTGTAAGAAGAAATAATTATAGAGAAAAATTTTTACCAAAATCAGAGAAAATTCTAACTAAAAATTGACCGTTAGGGGAAAAATTTTAATCCGCAAAGGCCGCGAAGCGAAAAATTTGAGTTAAAAATGGCCGCGAAGCGAAAAATTTGAGTTAAAAATGGCCGCGAAGCGAAAAATTGAAGCCAAAAATGGCCTCGCAGTGAAAAATTTAAGCCAAAAATGGCCTCGCAGTGAAAAATTTAAGCCAAAAATGGCCGCGCAGCGAAAAATTTAAGCCAAAAATGGCCTCGCAGTGAAAAATTTAAGCCAAAAATGGCCTCGCAGTGAAAAATTTAAGCCAAAAATGGCCTCGCAGTGAAAAATTTAAGCCAAAAATGGCCTCGCAGTGAAAAATTTAAGCCAAAAATGGCCTCGCAGTGAAAAATTTAAGCCAAAAATGGCCTCGCAGTGAAAAATTTAAGCCAAAAATGGCCGCGCAGCGAAAAATTTAGATATTTTCAAGGAAAATATGACAATTTTATAAGAAATCAGACAAATTCAGACAATTGGCCAAAAATCAGGACAAATCTGAGAAATCAGGACATTTTTATTATCTCAGATTTGACCTCTCAAAATCAGGAAAAAATCTGAAAAATCAGGACAGATCGGACCCCTGGTTATAGAGTTAAAAAGTGCTAAAATAATTTTATTGCGAAAAATAATTGATAAATGAAAAATATGCCAAAATTATTAATAAAAAAATTGAATAATTTGAAATAAATATTCTATGTTCCCTAAAAATATGCAAAAATGTCTCATTTCTCAAAAGTGTAAAAATGTAAATTTTAATTTTTATTCAAAAAAAAAATTATTTTAAAAATATATGCTGTAGCCGCCGATCTTGAAATTTAGCCGTTTCTGAAATGGCTAACCAGGGCTGCCATAATACCACATAAATACGGCATTTGCCGTATTTTTGATAGCTCTGCCGTATATTAGTTCATGCCGTATTTTTGCCGTAGTTTCACAAATCATAACAAGTTAATAAAATTCACTAAATTTTTCGCTGCGCAGTTATTTTTGGATCAAATTTTGCCCAAACAAGCCATTTTTGTATTAAACGTGTGATTTTTAAAGCTAAAGACATCTTTATTTCACAGCCTAAATTGCTTATCACAAGTTAGAATACAAAAAAAACTTATTTTAAAATATTTATATTGCATTATAACAAGTTTTTAAACATGCCATATTTTTGCCGTATTTTAAAAAATTTTTGCCGTATTTTTCCGTATTTTTTGAGGGAAATGCCACATTTTTTTTGTTTTGGAGATGGAAGCCCTGGGCTAACCGATTTTGAAATGTTTCAAAATCGTCTAGCCGATTTTGAAAATGTCATATAAAATCAGAATAAGTGGAAATAGAAACAGCATAAGTAGAAATAAATTTAGATTAGGTGAAAATTAAATCAAGCGAGCTATTTAACTAAAAATTGTTCTTTTAGAATCTTATGTATTATGCAAAGAAGATTTGCAATCAATCGAATTTTTCCAAAATTGCACTAATTCAATGATAGTTTACAAAGATGTGTACGGCAAATATTGTGGAAGACCATCAATGTGCAAACATGGGTAAAATCAAAAAAAAAAAAATAAAAGATTGAAAAATTAAACAAATTTTAATTTGATAAAGTGAATTTATTTAAAAATGTATAGAAAAAAATCAAGATGAAAAAATAGTAAAAAAATTAGGCCGGAGAGGGGGGAGGAAATGAGAAAATACATCGAGAACAGCGCTCAGATTTATCAGATTTTTGGAGATGATTTTGTGAAATTTACCAATAAATGTATAATTATTTTCTTGCAAAACTTTTCTTAGTTTTAATTTCTCCTTATCAGGGCCTTTTTGCATTTTTCAATATAATTTTTGTTTGGGGCTTAAAAATTTGTAGCTAAATGATTATAGGAAGTGAAAAAATGATAGTTAAATGAATTTAAAAGAATAAGTTGATTTTAATTCATTTTTAATTTTTTTTATCATAACTCTTACTTTTGAAATTAAAATCTCTATTTTTGAGATGGCCCGTCAATTCATCATCACGATAATTCGTCACTTCGAAAATTCGTCACTAATTTTTTTTTGTATAAAATTGATTTAAATTAATTTGGAGTAATTTTAATGCCAATCGATCCATCTTAATTCGCTGAGCATAAATATATCTTTGATTTTTTATAAAACGAAAATATGAAAAATGTTATGTTTATGAAAGTTATGACTTCATGAAAATTAAAATAATATTATGAAAATTCCCAAAAATTTTCGAAGTTACCTATTGCTACTTTCTTTGTTCCAAAAATGGTTTTAGGATTTTGAATAAGATTTGGGCAAAAACTTTAGCATTATAGAGTAAAATCAAATATGTTTAATAGCATTACCTTCCCTCTGTTAATGGACTATAGTAGAAGCGGATATGTTTTAAAAGAGAATAAAGTCACATATTTATTATTTTTGTCATTTTATAAAATATATATTCTTAGATAAATCAATTTTTTGAACTTGAATACATAAAATATACATATAAAAACTTAAAATTATCTCCAAAATAATTTAAATTATTTTATACAATAAAAAATTAGTGATGAATTGTCGTGACGGAGAGTCGTAGGGACGAATTTTAGCAGTGACGAATTGTCGCGGAACCATTTGATGAAATTCGTCTGAATTAGAAAAATTTTTGATTAGAGCATTGATCTAGAGAGAAGTAATATAGAGCCTAGTTTCCTCGTTATTATTGCTTTTTTAAAATTTTTAACTTGAGCTGCTTTAAACATAATAAAAAATAAACTTCAAATTCGAGATCCTTGGGAGCGAAAAACCATCCATCCCTTCATATATTTGTCGATTTAAACCATTCTGGTCCACTTACTATATTAATTATTAACAGAGTTAATTATTCGCTGAGGATAATGGAAAAGTGGATAAGAGATAGTGCAGATGGTCAGGGTGCGGATAACGGAAGGGTTAGGCCATTTCCGAAAATTATCCGCGGATACTAACCGTTCCGCTCTCTTTATAAGACTAAAATTTTAAAATTTGCTTAAAAAAATTAAATTATTTGTTACTAAATGATCATGTTGAGCATAGCTGCCATCTCTAAAATAATAGAATTGGCATATTGGTTCCAAAAAATGGCAAAAAGCCGGTAAAAATAAAAGTTGCGGATAGGCGGATAGTCAAAGTACGGATAAAGTATAATGAGGATAATTGTGGTGCAGATATCAGAACGGTTAATTAGCCTAAAATATGTGCGAATAACCTTTCCGCGTAACCGTTCCGCAAACGAATAATTAACCCGATTATTAACCTTATTAATTATTAACCAGATCAAATTTTTTATTTTGTTTTATTAAGATATAAATGAATTTTAATAATTTTTTATTTAGGAACGTAATGATGATGAAAAAAAAGCATCCAGATCATACAATAAAATGTGTACCCCAATTCATGTGCCTAGATGATTTGAAATATCCGACAAAACAAGTGGTAAGCACCTTAAATATTGTTTTAACACCATAGGAAATAATTTTACAATCCATCAAAAATTTGGAAAATTTGAGGTCTAATTACTTAATTTTTTGACATTATTGAACAAATTATACCTTTAGAGAACTAACTAAGAAATTGCGAAAAAATTTTAAATTCTGAGGGGAATCATGATTCCTTAAAACCGAGGGTGGAGAATTACTAGAGACTCTGATATTAAGAGAATTTACGGTAAATATATGATTAATAATTCATTTTATGCTTATTTTAGATTTTTTTACAACACATTGGCACGGAATTAAATAATTCAACAACAGCAGAAGAATTATGTGAAAAGCACGGACATGGATCCATGTATTTTAATTTTCTTAATAATCAAAGATTATTAATTAGTTGACTTTTTTTTGATAAAATATATTCATATTTTTTCCTAGTGACTATATTATAAAATATTATCATCGGTGATCGGTGATATCGCATTTGTCCGAAATAATCGTTTAAGATATAATATCAGAATTAAAAATTTTGAACTTAGTGTTTTTGTTTAAAAACTTGACTCAGATCAAGATCATATTTTAATAAATTAACTAGTTTAAAAATGTTTTCAGTGAAATATTTCAATCGCATTTTCTAAGCATTGACTTTTTAAATTTAAAAAAAAAAATTATTTAAAAAGAAACAATAAATTTTTAATGCATCTCAATAAATTGATGGATTTGAATTATTTTTTTTTAAAGTAATGCTAATTTTGTTGTTGATTTATATGGGGTAAAAAAATATGTCAGCAGTGCATTGCATCTGATGACCAGAAAGGATTTCTCATATTGTTTCGGACCATGCCAAAGGTAGAAAAATACTGCCAATTTTTGCAATATTTCATTTTTTGCAAGTTAATAATAAGATATTTTTTACTAGTTTTAATATTTTTTTCACAAAAGATTATTGACCTCCCTAATTCGGAGCATTTATAACTCTTGAACTTCTTTGAGAAGTAATTATTTCTTGAAAATTCATAATTAACAATAAATCCCTCATAGCTTGCAATAAATGATTGGAAATCATTTAATTTGGCAAGAAAAACAGAATTCAGCAAATAAATAATTAATTTGGCTAAAAATTATTAAAAAGTAAAAACGAGCATTATAATCGGTGCAAACCGATTTCAACATTTAGCAAAAATAGTTTATATTTTTTTTTAAAATAATATAAATTTTATTATTATATAATATTTTTTTCTATACATAAAATATAGACACAAACGGTTTTCTTTAGAGCTACAAACCAATGAATTAAGCATAGAATATTTGGACTTTTTCAATTTTACAATTTTATTTAATGCAGTTTTTTAAATGCAATTTCTAATTTGCGATTTTATTCATAGTTTTTTCAAACATTTACCATCATATTCTTTCATCTTACATTTTTTGAAGATTTCAAATAAGTTAATCCTATTTTACGTTACGTACAGAATGAATTTATTGTACAAAAATCAAGTCTTAAAAATTCATGGATTTTTGGCCTTTTCTGGCTCATTGTACGGAAATGATTAAAATATAAAAATGGAAATCGAAATTTTAACCATAAATTTATTTTTTTCACATTTTAACCAATTACGCTGGAAATTCGAAGATTTCATGCTCAATATCATAATTATATTCCTCACAAATTGTGATGTGACTTGGTGATTTTCTTCGTATTCATACTCGTACTAAAATAATAATATTTTTATAATTTTAAACCAATTTTTGTTCGTTTCAAACCGGTTTATATAGGTTTGTTTTAGATTATAGTGTTGATCGTTTTTACCAAATTAGATATATTTTTTGCCAATTTCATTATTTTTCTTGCCAAATTAATATCTCAATAAATACAATAGCATGCAAAAAAATGATTTTTAGTGAATGCCAGAATTTTTGCTTAACTCTTACTTCTCATTATGTTTGGCCGAAATTTCCTATTATTAATTTTGGAAATGAAAAAATTAATTGCCATCATCGGTAAGTTTAATAAAAATCATTCTGGGGGATTAAAGCAGATATCTATAGATAGGCTTTATAGTTTATATTCGCCCTTTTTTCTGATATTTCTCTAATGAAATACTTTTTTATTGTTTGTTTTATAAGTCATAAGCATTGCTATTTTTAATCCCATTTATTTATTCAATTTGTATAGCATCAAATTGAGTAATCAAAACAGCAAAATGAAAAATTTCAAAATGACAAATACAAAAATTTCGAAATTATTATTGATGAGAATATGGGATGCACTGCTAAGCGAAAGACATCGAGTTTTTCCTCTACAATAATTAACCAATACGATATCATTCAGTATTATATGCAGCCTTTTCCCTTCTGATTCTGACGATCCCATAGTTTAGTTAGACTTCAATAAGGATGTATTACAAAACGGTATCCTGATTCCTGTAAAATAATAATTTTAAAAATTAAAAAATACAAGTGAATAAATCAGAGGGGTGGGAAACGGATACAGACTGGATACGGAATACGGATATTAAATTTTTCGCGGATACGGTTATGAAGTCGTATCCGCGTGGATAATGGATATCCGTCATATCCGCTCCGCCCTTTTTAAAAATTGAATAATTTTTCTCCTGGGCGGCCCATTATTTAAAATTTTTTCCTGACATGGCCTTTTTCAGTTGAAATTTTTCAATAGCTAGGCTATTTAAGACTGAAATTTCCACTGGCGGGCCATATTTATTAAAAAATTTTATCTTAGAGGCTATTTTTCGTAAAATTCTTGCCAGCGTGACAAAAAAGTTGATCCCGAAGAAATTTTGTTAATATAATGTTTTTCAGAATCAAATTAATGAATAATATGGATATGCCAAAAATTAAAGAAATGGAAACACGAATGATAGATGCTCGCTGCATTAAAGATGGTACGGTTTTTAAATTTTAACGCAAAAATATGGCAATGGCAAGGCAATACAAATTTGCGGATGGATTATTTGCGGACGCAAGTTTTGCGAAAGACAGTTGCGGCGCGATATTTACGGAATATTTTTTTGGTACTTTTCCGTTTTGCTACACCCCACCAAAAATGATGAAAATCATATTAGGGGTAATATTAAGCGTAGAACACGAATCTAGCATCCATTTCGTCATATTTTGCCATCTTGGTAAAGTATTGTCAACTTTTACCAAGAAAAAGCAAAGGGGAGTCCAAGGGTATTTTTGATCAAATTTTTTATATGATCAATATATAGCTCATTCGACGTAACTTGACGTGTCAAATCTTATGGTATCATTTTTATTGGATAAAATTGTAATATAGGCAAGTTTAAGGTCTAAATATTTACTATGGCAAATATTTATTTCGATTCTTAACTCCCCATTAATTCAATATTATCTAATAAAAATGATACTGTTTGATTCGGCTCGATGAGCCGCGTTAAATGAACTGCAATTTGCCTTTATTAAAAATATTTCGAAAATTGGCATTGGTCTCTTCTTGACATTTTCATGGTAAAATTTGATATTCTCTCACCCAATATGGCAAGATATGATAAAATGGATGTCAAATTCGCGTTCTATGCCCAAAATTACCATTAAAATTTAATTTTCATCATTTTTGGTGGGGTGTAGCAAAACGAAAAAGTACCATCATAAATTTTCTACTTGGTATTAACAAGGGTTGCGCCCCCGTCTCCTCGGGGACGGGAGGGGGGAGGGTGGGGTTGGATCCTCGATGTTTTTGGCTTCGAGTATGTCTCTGTTCCCCGAAGCCTGTCCCCACGGGGATGAATGGGGATGACAAATACCTTTTATTAATGGATTTTCAAGTAAAATGGGATATGAAAAGGAAATTTTTAGCAGATTTCTATAGGATTTTTAAATTTTCATTAAGAAATTTTCGCTTTACGGCCATTTTTTATTGTTTTTTGGTTGAGCGGCTATTGATAATCTTCTATTATGAATGAACCCCATACCCCACAATCAAAAATAGTGAAAAACACTTTCTTTGGTTAATTTAGGGTGCTAACTGCTAATCAAGAATCTGATTTCCTTTTAATCATATCAGACCATATAGTTGATTTATATAAGACTTTTGGTCATTATAAACTGTCCGATAAATTTTGGTTGTAAAATCAAATTTGGAAATGTGTAATCGGCGAATGACAAAATTAACTATTCGTGTAGAAATTCTTCTATGTTTTATTTTAGGTCTAGAAATAATTCCAATTTTGAAAAATACGACATATAATATATACTTGTCGTCAACATATATGGAAATGCAACATTATCAATTAAATAAAACTCATCGAATCCGATTACCGTTTGCTTCCAGAATTAAATTCGAAGAAGAAGAAGAAAAAACACATAAAGTAAGTATTTATTATTTATTATCACTTCTGCTCAATCAATTCGAGTTTCATCCAGAGCTTCTCGGGTCTGTGGATATCCAAACCAGGGATGAGACCGGATTCCGAATTCCGATTCCATATGACGGAATTCCGGGGATTTGGGTTCCTCCGATTGCGAAAGTGGTTAAATTCCGAATAAAAAAGCAAAGGGAGGGGCAGTACCCTTTGCTAATTCAACAAAAATTTAGACTATTTTTTTGAACAAATTCGTTTTTTAATTAAAAAATTATTTCATTTTCTTCGGATAATATTTAATTTGTCGAAAAATATTGAAAATGTAGCAAAAATGCTTAAATTATCTCTGAATATAATTTTTTGAATATAATTTCATTTTTTGGATTTTCTGATTTTTTTTCAAATTTTAATAGATAATAAATTTTTTAAAAAATTTCGAAAGTCGGAATTCCTTCTGTTTGAATTCCGTTCCGATCCCAGAAAAAATTCCAATTCCGATTCGTTTAAACTGATTTTGATGCTCGATAATAATTTTAAATATTCTTCATTTAATATACCTATTATTTTGCTCATACGGCATTTAAATAGATATTTGGTTATTATTGGTTAATTTAAGCAATCTATTTAATATCTTAAAAATTATTCCTTTATAAAATTTTATATTCGCATTGATTATTATACCAAATATGACAATGGCTTTGAAGTTTTATATTGCAATTCCAAATTTATTTGTGACGAATTAAAATTTAAAGGTTAATAAATAATATTATAAAGAAATTTTTTAATATTTAGGTATTTCTACAGAGATAATATAAAATGTTTTTTAAAATTATTATTTAAAAATATTTTATTCGGTAATCCGACAATTCGGCAGTGCGACAATTCAGCAATGATTTTTTTTGTAAAAAATGTATTTAGGATTAGGGACAATCGATTATGAGGAATCTGAATATTGTATTGTTTTTAATAAAATAATTTTAAACCGTTTTCAGTATACAAACTGGTTTGAAAAAATTTGAACCTTACTATTTTGGGTCATAATATATATCATTCGACACGGCATGGTGAGCTGAATGAATCTGTCATCGATTTCGCATAATACTTAAAAATAAAAAAAGTTATGACCTTAAATTTGCATAATATACCTACTTCTTGACTGAAATGGACATAACTTTTTTATTTTTAAGTATTATGCGAAATCGATGACAGATTCATTCAGCTCACCATGCCGTGTCGAATGATATATATTATGACTCAAAATAGTAAGGTTCAAATTTTTTCAAATCAGTTTGTATACTGAAAACGGTTTAAAATTATTTTATTAAAAACAATACAATATTCAGATTCCTCATAATCGATTGACCCTAACCCTAAATACATTTTTTACAAAAAAAAATCATTGCCGAATTGTCGCATTGCCGAATTGGCGCACCGCCGAATTGTCATGTAACCATTTATTCTACTGAAATTAAAAAAAACTTTTAATTTCATTTAAATACAAAAAATTTTACTAAAAATTCACTATATTTTTATTAGAGAGATATAATTTTGTTTTATCATAACCAACTAAATTCAATTTTGATAAACTGTTATCAATTTTTAGTCAATGATTTTTATAAATTTTTGTGGGTGTGGGTTTCTTAAATATTAATGCAAATTGTCACGTTTTATAAAAAAAAGGGCAAATTGTCGCGTTTATTTGAAAAAAAAAAAACAAAAATGAGGAGAAAATTAACTAATAAATTAAAATTATTTAAAAAATTCAATTTATAAATTGCATTATCAAGAAATAAGAAACGAAAACAAGTCAATAGGTAGATTAAATTTTTTTTTCTTTTTTCCATAATCACTTTTTCCTTCATTTTATTTATTTTAAGTTGGAATATAATCAGCAGAATGAGAAAAATGCCAATTCTCAGAATAATCAGAGTAAGAGAGAATTGGTAAAATAGATTTTTATTAGCTATTTTTAATCCTATATAGCTTACTCATATTCATATAAAATTAAATATTTAAAAATTTTACATTTTTTGGAATGTGTTTATGGAAACATAAGCACAACGTCAATTTCTTTTAATATAGGATTGAGTACAAATTGCAATTTATTAATTTTATTTAAAATTATATAGCATAATATTAATCAATTACACATTACAGATATTGTTAATCATCCAATGTGCTTCCGTCATTCTTTGCGTAAAGGGTATTAAAATAATAAATAAAAATTTCATATTAAATTTTATTAAAAAACAACTAAATCTAATTATGTATTTTTGATTTATTTTATTTTTTTCTAGTAATATTATAAATTATTAGAAGGGGCCACTCCCGATTACTCTTATGTTAACAACAGTGTTGTCCAAATTTCAAATTCCTCGTCATACGTCTCGTCTCTCGTCACGGCCTTTTTTGCCCCTCGTCATTCGTCTCGTCTCTCGTCTTGGCTTTTTTTACCCCTCGTCATTCGTCTCGTCTCTCGTCTTGGCTTTTTTTACCCCTCGTCATACGTCTCGTCTCTCGTCACGGCCTTTTTTGCCCCTCGTCATTCGTCTCGTCTCTCGTCTTGGCTTTTTTTACCCCTCGTCATTCGTCTCGTCTCTCGTCTTGGCTTTTTTTACCCCTCGTCATACGTCTCGTCTCTCGTCACGGCCTTTTTTGCCCCTCGTCATTCGTCTCGTCTCTCGTCTTGGCTTTTTTTACCCCTCGTCATTCGTCTCGTCTCTCGTCTTGGCTTTTTTTACCCCTCGTCATACGTCTCGTCTCTCGTCACGGCCTTTTTTGCCCCTCGTCATACGTCTCGTCTCTCGTCACGGCCTTTTTTGCCCCTCGTCATTCGTCTCGTCTTTTCGTCCTTTTTTACCCTCGTCATTCGTCTCGTCTTTTCGTCATTTTTTTTCAAATTTAAGAAAGTTTATTTAAATTCAAAAATCAAAATGGAATATTCATTTCTAGCAAAATATAGAATAGGCATGAAATAATGGAATATTGAGTATAATTAATGAATGAATACTGAAATAATAATATAATTGAGTTTTGGAAAGGAAGGAGGGAGGAGGGAATAGAGAGGACAGAGAGAGAGGAGCGAAAGACTTGGCGAAGAGAAAGGCCCAAATTCCAAATGGAAATGGAATGATTGAATTGTTAAATCGATAGCCCTTTGCGCTTTGCCCCCCTCCCCCTCGTCATTCGTCTCGTCTTGGCCTTTTCATTCGTCTCGTCTCTCGTCTCGGCCTTTTTTGCCCCTCGTCATACGTCTCGTCTCTCGTCACGGCCTTTTTTGCCCCTCGTCATACGTCTCGTCTCTCGTCACGGCCTTTTTTGCCCCTCGTCATTCGTCTCGTCTCTCGTCTTGGCTTTTTTTACCCCTCGTCATTCGTCTCGTCTCTCGTCTTGGCTTTTTTTACCCCTCGTCATTCGTCTCGTCTCTCGTCACGGCCTTTTTTGCCCCTCGTCATACGTCTCGTCTCTCGTCACGGCCTTTTTTGCCCCTCGTCATACGTCTCGTCTCTCGTCACGGCCTTTTTTGCCCCTCGTCATACGTCTCGTCTCTCGTCACGGCCTTTTTTGCCCCTCGTCATTCGTCTCGTCTTTTCGTCCTTTTTTACCCTCGTCATTCGTCTCGTCTTTTCGTCATTTTTTTTCAAATTTAAGAAAGTTTATTTAAATTCAAAAATCAAAATGGAATATTCATTTCTAGCAAAATATAGAATAGGCATGAAATAATGGAATATTGAGTATAATTAATGAATGAATACTGAAATAATAATATAATTGAGTTTTGGAAAGGAAGGAGGGAGGAGGGAATAGAGAGGACAGAGAGAGAGGAGCGAAAGACTTGGCGAAGAGAAAGGCCCAAATTCCAAATGGAAATGGAATGATTGAATTGTTAAATCGATAGCCCTTTGCGCTTTGCCCCCCTCCCCCTCGTCATTCGTCTCGTCTCTCGTCTTGGCCTTTTTTGCCCCTCGTCATTCGTCTCGTCTCTCGTCTTGGCCTTTTCATTCGTCTCGTCTCTCGTCTCGGCCTTTTTTGCCCCTCGTCATTCGTCTCGTCTCTCGTCTTGGCTTTTTTTACCCCTCGTCATTCGTCTCGTCTCTCGTCTTGGCTTTTTTTACCCCTCGTCATTCGTCTCGTCTCTCGTCTTGGCTTTTTTTACCCCTCGTCATTCGTCTCGTCTTTTCGTCATTTTTTTGAGACGAGACGAGGACGAAGACGAGGACGAGACGAATGACGAGGACGTTTGGACAACACTGGTTAACAGTCTATTTGGGTAGAATTCCAGAAGTGATAAAATGTAAAATTTTGCAATAATACCAAGTTTAGTTGAATATAAATCATAATTTAAAAAATTAAATATCGAATTATTAGATGGCAGTAAATTTTACAAATATTTTTTTTAATTTTTAATATGAATACATTTTTCAGCATTAACATCAATTATTTATTATGTGCTCTTGCATTTATATTATCTCTGGTCATAATGTAATTTTTTTAATTTTATTAGATAATAAATTAAAAAGTTTTAATTATAATTGGTAAAAATGGTCGAATGAAACTTTAAAACGTAAATTTTATGTATAAAATTTTTTTCAAAAAGACCTAAAAAGAGATCAAAATACTTGTATTTGGCTTGAAGTTAAATCTAGGGTTCAGCGGTACCGGTACTTGCCGGTACCAGCCTACTCGGTATTCGGTACCGGTACTGGGTTTAGGGTCGGTACCCGGTACCGGTACTCGGCACCGGTCGGTACCGGTACTAGTCGGTACTGACGGTACTGGAGAAAAAATGGAAAAAAATCATAAAAATTTTTAAAAAATCAATTTTTTTCTTTCAAAAATCAAAAATTTTTGATACAGAGAAATAAAAAATAGCTTCATAAAAGATTTAAATTTGACTGAAATTTTCATTTTAAAGAAAAAAATTTTAAAAAAAAATAAAAATTTGGCCAAAAATGCCATTTTAGGGGGTGCTTGTCAGTACCGACTAGTACCGAGTTGAAAAAACGGTACCGGTAGTACCGGGGTCGGTTCCGGTACTGACAAAATCGGTACCGGTACTGGCCAAAGGCCAGTACTTCGGTACCAGTACCGACCGGTACTGCGGTACCGCTGAACCCTAGTTAAATCCCAATACCTATGTTATATTCATAAATATGATTACTAAAATTTTAGCTATTTTCGTCCAAAGAAGGTATATCTGCAATGTGATCACACCAAATCGGATTGTCCAGGGAAAATTAATATTCCGTCGGCACCGCCATCATATACGGTAATAAATTATATAGTAAACAATGCTAATTCATTACTTCAATTAATACCAAAAAAGGCATTATTTCTAAAAAAAAAGTATAAAAATCATAATCTAATTATTCAGTAAAATTTCTTCTTATCTTTGTCCTATTCTTAGAGCTTAATAAATTATTAATTGCAATTTGTAATTTAAAATAGATAAGGAATCCAAATAATGTAAGATATGTTAGACATGTTCCGGTAACTGGCAATGAATAAATTTATTGGTCAATAATGGAAATTTATCGTCATAAGATTAGCATATGAAAATTGAATTAAAAACAGGCCATCATTCAAATATTTCAAATAGATTTTTGCTAAAAAAATTTATATATTTTAATGATTTGATTTTTTCATCAAAATTCTTAGAAATAGAAAATCGAATTTTCGGAGGGTGCAAATTTTTTCGAAAAAGAAAATCGACATTTCTGTCCCAAATATGATCGAAATTCGATATCGATCGAAAAAATCAAAAACAAGCCATCCCTAACAATGATAAACGGAAATAATTTTTTTAAAACAATTTTTCGTACAAAAAACTAACATCCCTCTTTTATTATTATTATTATTATTATTATTATTATTATTATTCAATTTTATAAAAATTTAAATTATAAAAGTTCATAGTATTAAAAAATAATATATATATTAGAGCCGGGAAAATTTATTTTTCATAATATAACTGTTAGTACCACCTTTCCCCGTCCCCAATTTGTTCAATATAAGGGAAATCATTCTCCAATCGGAGTCTCGCCCCCCCCCCCCCCCCCCCCATCATTCCATCACCATCACTTTGGGTGTGTCGAGATCGAGACCCGCTCGTCCTTTCCACCTTCCCTCGTCTAATATTGTGAATAACAACTGGATAAAATGAAAGAAAAACCCCTGTAAAAATGGCACTGAAGAAGAACACGAGAGGGCAACTGGGACCTCTTCGGGGGCTGGCGAAGGTCCTTGGGAATTAGCCATTCCCGAAAGGGTATGCGACGGTTTGTGGCGGGCCGGTTTGTGGCGAACTAGTTTTTGTTTTATAACTAATCTTAATCTGAACCGTTTTGGAATGTTTTTATATTCATTTGATAGAGCAATGCATTGTCTATCGAATGATATAAAAATCTTTTTATATTATTCTAAATAAAGAAAGTTATGAGCTATTGAATAAAAGTGGGCAAAATGGTGTCAATTTTGAAGGTTTTTGAATTTTTAAAAATGCAAAAATATGTTTTTAATTTTATTTTTATATGTGCTGATAGAGAATTTTTTGCTCTATTCAATGATATAAAAAACATTCGAAAACATTCATTAGGCGCTGAGCTATTAGCTTTCGCCACAAACCGGCCGCGCCACAAAACGTCCCGCTCCGTTCCCGAAATATCCCCGCAAAACAACTTATTACTGAAAATAACAATAATAGATTTGAGTTTGAACAGCAATATAAGCTGCTTTTTTTGCATTGTATCATAATTCTGCCCTTATCATATTCTCGACAATTCTCGGTATTTAAGACTCATAAAATAGATAAGAAAAATCTAAAAGATATAAATAAAAAATTCCAATAGTTTTTGCTTAATTAATATAAAGAGAATAAATTATAAACTTTATTATAAAATAAGTTTATTTTAGTTGCAAGATTCGTGGATTCCATCAGGACCGCCAACGCCAGCTATGGTCTTATTTTTTTATTAATTTTAAATTTGCTTGAGAGAGAAATAATTTCTATTCATTTTTTTTGTCGTTCTAGTGGGTTTTTGATGAGAATGGCTAAATTTGACCCTCATATACGAATTTAAAAATTAAATATTTTAATTTAGCTCTCTCTAAAAGATTTTTATTTCATAGGAAAAAAAGAAAGATCAGACAAAATTTTAAAAAAATATTTAAAAAATAATAGCACAAAATAATCAAAAATAAAATCAAATTTTACAAAATTGAAAATTTTTTACTATAATAACAAAATTAGATTTTTTGAAACCGGTTTATGAACCGATAACGGTTCAGCCAGTACAGATAATGAAAAACCAATGCCGTATTCGTATTTCCCATCATCGAAAACCTCTGAATTCATGTTTTTAGCATAAAATAAAATTAAAAAATTTTTTGGAAAAAAGGGGGAACGAACGACAATATTACCCTCAATTATAACTAATTTAATATATTTTATAATGACGATATACTTCTATAAAATTTAATTTTTTTTCTGGTGGAAACACCCGATGACAGCTTTATGAAAAATGTCAAACATGGCTTAACCTGCCTGAAATGCCAAAAAAAGGGTGAGCGTTGCCACTATGACTATGATGGGCCATTTTGTGTAGCATGTTGTATACACAAAAATTGCATGAGTGAGTTTTATAAAAGTCGAAATTTCTGATAATATAATCTCTAATTATTTATTGGAGGCTAGAATGCTTGAATGCTGCTGCTGTTCGGTTATCATTCAGCAAAGAAAGAAGTATAAATGTGGATTTGATCTGTTAATCCCCTCTCCCATATAATTGTCACTTTTTGGTCAAATGAACATTTGATTTATAAAATATAAACATTTATACTTAAATTAGTAACTTCGATTCCTTTTTCACTCAACATTTAAAACTTTCCTCATTCTCGCCCGAAAACAATTGAAGTAAGTACAAAAATGGAAGAGAAAAAAAAACAATTTTCAACATAAAAAATTTATTAAATTCAAAAATCTTTTAAATATATGATTCTGTCTGTATTTCACCGCAGGCATGCACACGGCTACGGCTAAGCCGCGGTTAGCCGCGGCTACGGGCGGCTAACGGCTATGAACCCTATAGCAGCGGTTAACCGCAGCCGCCATGTACAAATTTTATAGAAGTAGAAAATTCCTTCCATTATGAATTATTTTTATTTTCCAAATTTTTGCATAATTTTAAATCTTTTTTTTTTGTTAAAAATTGACAAATTTTCCCTGCGGGGCCATTTTTGGTCTAATATTATCTCTAAAAGGGGCCATTTTGGATTGTAAATGCTTATGATCGTAATTTTTTAAGTCGAATTGTTCATTCAAATATATCAAGTTAGGTGATAAAAATGAGATAAAAAAAAATAAAAATCTTAACAATTTCAACAATTATTTTAGAAAATAACGCTTACAATATTGCACTGAGTATTTAATCATTCTATCCTTTTACTTAGGTAACAGACAGTCCACCCAAGACAAAAGGCAGATTTAACTTTTTACAATTTTATTATTTTTGTAAATCAGCGTAAAATGCAAACCTTTTTCCTCCTCGGTGACCCGCACTTTGGCTGCAATTTCCATGGAAGGCACAGCGCTTTTTGACCGTTCCAAAACCACGAATTTTTGTGCCGAACCAATTACCAAAATGTCAAAATTTGGGCATGCGGCAATCAGGGCGTGCCGTAGCCAATGTTTGTGCCAAATTAGTTTTCAATTCTTGCAATTTTCTCATTCAATGTTGCCAAAGCATTGTTCATCTCCACACGAAATTGCCGCCTACAAGCAAAGCTAATTGAAGAGTGTCGATGCCATTAGAATCCAAGTTCGGAATTGTCTTTTTTTTTGCAATTTAAAAAATATTATTGTAATTATTTTAATTCACCTCCTTTTTTTTCCTTTCGATGTTTCTAAAATCCATTTCAGTCGAAAATAATATAGAAATTTATTCGTAAAATTAGGTTGTCTAAACTCTAAAAAAATTATTACATTTATAAAAAATGGTATTCTTTATAATGGAATTTATTTATTTTGTATAGGGAATGCATTTTTTAGTAGCAAACAAATATAAGATAAATTGTGAATAAAAGTAACAATTTTCAATAAATAACTTTTGTTAAATTATTGGAGAATCATCAGCAGAAAAAATATTAAACTTTAGAAAAAATAAAGAATTTACAAAAGAAAACTGACGAGAAGGTAGGTAAATGAGTTATTCTAACAGCTGAGGAACTATTTTTATCATTTGAAAAAAATTTTTATATAAATAATTCTTTGAAAATGTATGTAATTAGACCCCGACAAAATGGTCTTTCTGGTCTGCCACTGGTCAAGATACGGCAGAGAAAAAAAGGAAAGACCAGAAAAACCAGTGAAAGTCACTGGCTAAAATTGTCAATTGGCTAAAATGGCTAAATTGGTCTTTTTGGTCTTTTTTGGGGGCCGTTCGATTTGAATTTACTGTTTGGCGTAAAAAGAAAAAGACCATTTTGGCCACTTTTAGCCATTTTAGCCAGTTGACCATTTTGACCAATTTTAGCCACTGGTCTTTTTGGCTTCAAAATGGTCTTCGGCGAGAGATAGACCAGAAAGACCATTTTGTCGGGGTCTATATGTAATGAATGTGATGTAATCTAATAAGGTCAATTTTATGTTTTATTATGCCAGTACCAGTAAAAAGAAAAATAAGACGGAATTTATATTTCCGAGAAGGAAGTAGACATCAAAGGTGAATTTGGGTAATGCCAGAAAACCCAGAAAAATAAAGAAGGAATCGAAGGACTATTTTGTGAAACTATTTTTCAATTTGTATGCCATTTTACAATTAAATGATAATAAGAATGAATTATATTAATTAATGAAAATAGTTGAAAGTGGAATTTTAAAATAAAATAAATAAATCATTCAAATTAACCATAGAGGAACCGATCAATAAGCAACATAGATGATGATATAAATAACCAGTAAGAAGGAAATTTGCATGAGACATTGTTGGACCGGCGTATGAAATTGAAATCGGACTAATATTGCTAAAATAAATAATTTTTCTAATTTTATTTTAATTTGATGAACACATTTCCATCCAATTTTTTTATATTTGGAATAAATTTGCGATTGAAAATTTATGGGTTGTATTTAATTTAGGGAGATAACATTGGAAATGCCAAAATAATTAGGATGGTTTAATGCCATTGTCCCACCCATTCCATTCACAAACCAAATATACCCAAAATTGGATAGAGCTGGTCAAAACGCATTGAATGGTATATAATTTGGTTATGGTTTGGTCAACAATTAAAGGGTTTTAAACGGTTTAAACCACATTTTGGTTTAATGGTTCACAACTAAGTTTAAAATTGGATAAACCCAAACCTAAATATAATCAAATGATGCATTCTTGATGAGATCTATCGATTGGGCATAAGATTTATGGGTATTTCTAAACCGTTATTATCTTTTCGGCATTTTCAATATTTTTCGGCAAATTAATAATTTCGAATAAATTTGCATTTGAAAATTTATTAAGAATCATTTTAAAAAATTGTGAAAAATTAATGGAAAAATGTCACAAAATATGAAGGTGTAACATTGTCAATTTGAATAGGGTTTTTTCGTTAATTGTTATTTGCTATTGGATTATTGATTAATTGATTGATTTGGCACATTTCTCTTCTCAATGGTCCAGAATGCACAAATTGCCCGAAACAATTTTGTTCTCCAGAATTGTGCCAGCAGGGATATCAATTCGATCACCGTTGTTGGAAATGATGATCACCGTACCCTAAAAATAGAAAATTAATATATAAAATTCCTCCATTTTTTATTCCAAAATGATTGAAAACCGCCAAATGGGAACTCGAGTTTTTTGGCCATATCTCGAGAAGGAAGAAACCAATTCATAAAGACGATATGCCATTTGAAAGCCCTAAATGTACCCTAAAAAGTTTCTTTTCTAATTTGTTTTTGGAAATCTTAAAATAATTTCTAAAATAAGCGGCTTTTTCCTCCAACAAACAAATTCAGATTTATTCCACTCAAAGTATAACTTTTTTTGAAGCTGAGATTTTACAAAATATAAAAAGGCCACTCTGTAGAGGACACTTTTGGCTTTCAAATGGTATATCGCCTTCCTGAATTGGCCATTGGCTCATTGAGATATGGGCGAAAAACCGAAGGAGGTTCTCAAGCAGTAGCAGTACTCAACAATGTCCCCTAATTTCCATTTTTACCTTCAATGTCACATCTCGGCCAAACCAAACATCGCCGGACACCGTTAAGTGGTCCAACTCCAAAAGGTCCGGAATTCCTTGGAAACGTTTCAAAAATTCTTTGACTTTATCAAATGAACTGCCCAATTTGACCAGCGGAGTGGTTGGGAATGAGCGGAGGGAACTCAAAATGACATATCCATTCTCAATGTCGTACAGGTTGCTCATCAAATGCAGTAAATCCGAAATTTTCTTCACAGGCAAAAATCGCGAACGAGGCAAGTTGATTCCTTAAAAAAATACAAAAATATTCAAATTATTAGCTAAAATAACTTCTAATAATTATGATTTTTAAATTAGGGCTTAATTGCGTTCGTGCCAACTTTCCAATCCTTCCATTCAAATTGGCCATCAATAAATCCACAATTATTTTCTATTTTGAAGTAGAAATTCTCCAAAAGTATGTAAATTTATTTAATTGAAACAGAAATTCCTCTACACGAGGACCAAACACTTGACTTGCGGTAAAGTATACGATTTGACGAAAAATCAAGGATTTGGCTTATTGAAACAGAAAATTGACTTGCTTGACCACAAGTCAAGTACTTGACGGAAATTGAAATAGGCCCCAGGCAAGTTTTTTACTCGACTTTTTCACATTGACTGTAATTTAAAATTAATCATGAGGAAAAATGTAGACTTAATAAGCTCAATTCAGAATTTATTTTAGACTAAAAAATTTATGGTCAGAAAAAAAACAAATAGTGCCGGCTTTTCTGAATTTTCCGTATCGACCAAACAGTTTAAATTTAGAAGACCATTAAAAAAATTAAATCAATGGGAATTCCCTATTAATGAAATGTATTTTGATATTAAAGTTAGTTTTAAAATTAATTGACCAAAATGTTATAGTTAAAATTGGCAAATTATGGCTGGCATATTTTTTCAATAGTTCTTCTACATATAACTTTTTGTGATCATTTCTTTCAAATTCAATCACAATTTCTATAAAAACAACTTATTCCAATTAGAGTTAATTGATTTAATTGAAAATTTATTAACTTTAATGTAAATATTTAAATAGAAAATTTATGATTTTTGTTACCGAATCTTCTAGAATTAATTTATTATTTTTATTTAGGACGATGGGGCAACAATGGAAAGAATTTCGGCCACTTGGCAATCTGAGGTGAATGCGGACGAATGCTCTAATGAAAATTGCAAACGGGAATTTCTTTCCCGCTATGAATGGCGTCAACATTGCTATTCATGTGGAAAGGTAGATTTTTAAATGTTCTTAAAATTCGAAAAAATTTAAAGGCAACACCGCCAATGTGATTTGTTTCAAATGCAGACTAATAAAATGATAATTACACATTTTTACATTTTTAATATTGTAAAATTTAATTCCACAAAATAATAAAAGACATTTAATTTAATTTTTCACATTTTTTATTTTAATTTATTCCAAATAAAATGATAAAAATGGAATTGATGTCGTAAATTCTGACTGTCTCCTTTTTCCATAAGCCTAATTTTTGTACAGATTCGAGAATAAGCTCATTCGACTCGGTATGGTCGATTTGGTTTAGGAAATTTTAATTTCAAACCGATTTTAGCTTGTTTAGAAAATCCGAACCGTTGGTTAACCCAAACTGATTTTAGTTTTCAAATTTTTTCTTAAGCCTTCTCAAAATGGCCCACCGAGATGTTGGTGCAAAATTGATTCAAAGTGAAATATAAATATTATTGATCGAAAAGCATCGAAATGGAAATATTAAAAAGACAAAAAGAAAAACACATATTTTTGTGAATAAGTTTATGCCGAACGAAACCAAAAAATACTTATAACAAAAATGATGAAAAATAAGTTCTCCTCCAAATTAATATAGTAAATAATTGATGTCCGCAATCAACAAATTGTTATTCCCTCCTTTCTCAGCGCATTGTAACCAATTCCTCAGCAGCGGTTGGATGAATTGCCTTTAAAATAATGAATAATGATGATGGATAAAAATGATATTTATAGGGAGCGGATTTATATTGATATAGAAAATTTTAATATTTCATTTTCAAAATATGCAATTTTTAGTTAAACTGTAGATATACTGATCAAAAAAATTTCAAAATCAATTTGGTTAATTTTTTTCAGAAATAATAAAATTTTTCAAAAAATTCGAAATTTTTTCAACTGTCAAGATTTTTTCAAAAAAAAATGGTTAAAATTTTTCATTTTTTTCTAAAAAAACTATAAAATTTAGTAAATTCTTCAAAAATCCTCAAAATATTGATGAATATTGACAAAAAATATCATGAAAAATCAATAAAAACATTGATAAAAACATGTTTTACATTGGTTTCGAACTATTTTAAGTTAGCTAGAAAAATATTGATATCAATAAAAATCTAGTATAAAATTATTATTTTTATTAAATTAAATATTAGAAACATGGGTTGAGATTAATTTACTCCCAATTCTCTTCAATATTTTAATTTTCACCAGAAAATTCGAAAAAATAATATTTTTTGAAAATTTTATAATAAAAGCAAAAAATTTTTCTTCTCTTAAAAATTTTTCTCTTAGCAAAAATAAAAGCCCTGACTGAGGTTATGAAAATAATAATTTTTTTTTAATAAATGGTAGAACATTTGGTTTATTATTATTATTTTAAATTAATGTGAATTAAAAATTTTAAAAAATGGGTTTGAAGGCATTTAGGACCTCCAATACTTATCAATAATTCTGACCAAAAAAATCCAAAAAAATTATGATGAAATTTTATATTTTTTGTTTACTTTCCATATAAAATTAAAAAAATTTTTCCCTTAGAAAAATAAAATAGAAAGAATACGGTAATTATTTTTTATTTTTTAAAGATGGTAAACAAAGTTCAAGGCAAAGGCTTTGCGGACAGCCGAAATTACACAAATATTCAATTCCACTTTTTTGAGCCATAAAAAATGCCTTATTTTTTTATATAAATTGCCATATTTTTCACTTAGGGACCTGGCTTCCCTGTCAAGGCTTAAATCGAAACAAAAAGTTATTTTAATTAATATGGAGCAACGACGGAACTTTTCTTTCCGATTTGTAAAATAAAGAACAAATTTTAGCCGAAAAATGGAAACTTTTAGGCATTTTCCTCTTTAAATTTAAGAATTGTTGCACAATAAACTTGTTTTGATGACAACATTTTTAGAATTCTTTCAATTTTTAATGGATTTCAGTTCCCAATATTCCAAAAAATGTTCATTTATCTAATCATATCCAAATTCCAGAAAATAATAAATTTGAACCCAAGAGTTTATCAAAATCAAAACTCACATCATCTATGAGCATATCGGCTGCTGTAATTTGGCACAATTCCAACAATTAAATCTGTGCGGAAAAAATTTTGAATATTATTTTAATAAAATCATAAATAGAAAAAATTTATTTTATTGTCTCAAGGATTTGAAAAGCCCCGAGGGAATTCTCCTCTCAGGCGATAGAATTGGCCCAAAGCAAAATTCCCTAAATTTAATTTTCTATCCAATTTTAAATCTTTAACTATTAATTATTTCGTCTTATCCCCTTCCAACCCAACAAAGATCCAATTTTCCCAATGCCAATTTCCCATCTAAATAGCGTACCCTCAATCTGGCCTTGACCACAATCCTCTGCGTCCTTTCTCGACCAATTTCCACTCCAGGCCGAACTGTCATTTGTCCATATTGGTCCAATTTGAACAAATCCGTCCCGTTCAACAGTTCAACGCCTTCCACCTATGGGGAGGAAATTTTCTATTTGTGGAATAGGTCAAATAAAAAATGGTATGACCTGCTATATTTCTATTAAGGTTAAGGTAGCTAGCTAATCGCCGCTTAAAACAGGTCATTTGTCACGGACAGAATTTTGCTCATTTTATTATGCCATTTTTTATATTAAAATAATTTTATAATTATCATTAATTAATCAATGATCAAAAACGTAAAAAATGGAGTTTTGCTCGGGGTAAATTTTTTTTATTATCCTTTATTAACGCGCATAGGTGATTAGAAATTCTATCCCCAAACAATATTGCCGTGGATTCCGCCTGCTATTGCTGCTGCTGCACTGCTCTATTATTGTGCCCGATTGGATGATTATGAAGATGGAAATTGGAATTGGACTAAGAAGATAGATTATATTCATTACTTTTATGTCCTATATCGCATTTTAACTCTAAATTTCGCTATAAGTATATTCTAATTTTATTTAGTCTGTTTGATTTTATTTCTGATTTTATTTTAACCAATTCTGATTTTAATTCAGCTGATTTTATTCAATTTTAAAAAATATTTAATTTTCTGTTATTTTATTTAATTTTTTCTAAAAATTTATACACTTATTTATCAATTTTAAATTGAAATTTAATTAATTTTATATTAAATTTGCATTGTTACATCTGGGTCCCATTATCAATCCAAAAAAACGTTCAAAAATTGGATTATTCCAATAAATAAATAAATTAATTTTTCTGATTATAGAACAAGGAAAAAATGTTTTCTTCCAGCAATCGCCAACAATCCCATCACGCTGTTCATGCCCTTTTTCCCAATTGTCTCGGCCAATTCCAATGCTCACTGATAGTGGGGCAATTTAAAATTTCATAAAATAAGCCATTAAAAATAAAAAACGAATATTTGATTCATTTATAATTGAAATTAAATATTCTTTTCAAGCGAAAAAGAATTGTTGAAAGAGAATTAGTAATTCATTTTTGGTTTTTCCAATTGCCAACACAAAAAAGGGAAAAAATTCACTTTACTTTCTTTAACCAGCAATTTTAAATTTAATACATTCTTATTAATTTTAGTCAATTTTATTTTTATTCAAATTTTACTTTTGTAAAGACAATGAACCAAAACGAGGAAGAACAACTTTTGAACCGTTTACGTCAGCAATATAACCATTTAGAGCAGGAAAAGACTGAAATTTATCGTCAAATTGCAAATCTTGAAGTTCTAGTAAATTACATGCATTAAATTTAATAAATTTCTTTTTTTTCAGATGACCGCTTTGGAGAATGTGCCCGGATCGGAATACCAATTAATTGCAATTCTAGCATATCTTTCGCAGCTGTATGGCCAGGCCATTGAAGTACTCAGAAGTCAACGACAATTGATCACTGTATCGCAGCGTCTTACGTCGGCCGACGATGAAGAGCAGGAATAGGAAGACGATAGCAGTCAATGTGAAGGAGTGTGATGTGAAAATGAAATGACCAGAAGAATTATTTTGCTAAAAGAATCCTTTTTTATTTTAATTCAACTTTTCGGAACATTAATATTAAATCATACTTTTCTATTATAAACAACTTTTCATAAATAAAATAGTGAGAAGAACATTGTTTTATATTTTGTAAAAGAAAAAAAATTTAAATTTAAAAAAGCAAATAATGCTTTAATTTCCAAAGTGTCATCAATTGTTTTAAAAAGCGTTTAAGGCAATTTTAATTTTCCAAACTCATATCTCATATATATAAATTTGTAAAAATTTTTATTCAATAGAAAAATGCAAATTTAAAAGTATTAAATAGTGATGAAAATGTGTCGATAAAAAATGGATAAAAAGATCATCATTCGAAACCAGCAAAAAATTCTCCTTAAAAATGAGATCAAATTAATTCATTTCCAAAATCAAATTTTTTATTTATTTTTTTGTGAAGTCAAAAGCAATAGCCACTCTTCAACTTTATCCGGCTATTAATTTGGCTCGCAGAGATGATTCAACCCGCGCAAATTTTGGAAATGAGAAATGGCTCTTCAAGGAATTCAACGAACCTCTCAGGTAATGGGGATTAGGGGCAGGAATTGGAGCAAATTATGTTTGGTATTTTTTACAATATTTTTTTGTCTATTTTTTGCGTTTTGCGTTTATCAAAAAAATATTTGTGCTAATTTTTAATTGGGGGAAAAGAATATAAATTACAAAAATGTAGATAAATTCCCCACCAATTTTTCTGTTTGTTAAAATTTCTAGTAAATCAATTTTATTTAAAATTTATTTTTTAATAAATCTGAATAATTATTTTTATTTTATTTGAAGAACAGAGATGACAGCGATACAGAGAAAGATGAAGAGGAGGAAGAAGAAGATGAAGAAGAATGAAGAGTAAAATGGGAAAGAGGAGGAGGATGATAATAATTTTGATGATAGCCAAGATGAATGAGATGACAATAACAAAATTAGCTGAAAAATGATAGGAAATTCCCTGCACTAAATCCATGTTTCAAAATGTTTGGATATTCATAACAATTTTTATTGGATTTTAAAAAAATTTGTTAGCCTAGAAACAGTTTTTAGATACTAAGAAATAGTCTAAAATATTTTATTGAATTTAAAAATATTAATTTTGGCTAGGTCATAGATGAGTTAGAGGGTAACTTATTCGATTTTTCGGTGGAAAAAATATATTTTTATTGGATTTTAGAAAAAAATGTTAGGCTAAAAACAGTTTTTAGATACTAAGAAATAGTCTAAAATATTTTATTGAATTTAAAAATATTAATTTTTGCTAGGTCATAGATGAGTTAGAGGGTAACTTATTCGATTTTCTGTCCAAAAAATATATTTTTATTGGATTTTAGAAAAAAATGTCAGGCTAAAAACAGTTTTTAGATACTAAGAAATAGTCTAAAATATTTTATTGAATTTAAAAATATTAATTTTGGCTAGGTCAGTGAAAAAATAGATGAGTTAGAGGGTAACTTATTCGATTTTTCGGTGGAAAAAATATATTTTTATTGGATTTTAGAAAAAAATGTCAGGCTAAAAACAGTTTTTAGATACTAAGAAATAGTCTAAAATATTTTATTGAATTTAAAAATATTAATTTTGGCTAGGTCAGTGAAAAAATAGATGAGTTAGAGGGTAACTAATTCGATTTTCTTTCCAAAAAATATATTTTTATTGGATTTTAGAAAAAAATGTTAGGCTAAAAACAGTTTTTAGATACTAAGAAATAGTCTAAAATATTTTATTGAATTTAAAAATATTAATTTTGGCTAGGTCAGTGAAAAAATAGATGAGTTAGAGGGTAACTTATTCGATTTTCTTTCCAAAAAATATATTTTTATTGGATTTTAGAAAAAAATGTTAGGCTAAAAACAGTTTTTAGATACTAAGAAATAGTCTAAAATATTTTATTGAATTTAAAAATATTAATTTTGGCTAGGTCATAGATGAGTTAGAGGGTAACTTATTCGATTTTTCGGTGGAAAAAATATATTTTTATTGGATTTTAGAAAAAAATGTCAGGCTAAAAACAGTAGATACTAAGAAATAGTCTAAAATATTTTATTGAATTTAAAAATATTAATTTTGGCTAGGTCATAGATGAGTTAGAGGGTAACTTATTCGATTTTTCGGTGGAAAAAATATATTTTTATTGGATTTTAGAAAAAAATGTCAGGCTAAAAACAGTAGATACTAAGAAATAGTCTAAAATATTTTATTGAATTTAAAAATATTAATTTTGGCTAGGTCAGTGAAAAAATAGATGAGTTAGAGGGTAACTTATTCGATTTTTCGGTGGAAAAAATATATTTTTATTGGATTTTAGAAAAAATTGTCAGGCTAAAAACAGTTTTTAAATACTAAGAAATAGTCTAAAATATTTTATTGAATTTAAAAATATTAATTTTGGCTAGGTCAGTGAAAAAATAGATGAGTTAGAGGGTAACTTATTCGATTTTTCGGTGGAAAAAATATATTTTTATTGGATTTTAGAAAAAATTGTCAGGCTAAAAACAGTTTTTAGATACTAAGAAATAGTCTAAAATATTTTATTGAATTTAAAAATATTAATTTTGGCTAGGTCAGTGAAAAAATAGATGAGTTAGAGGGTAACTTATTCGATTTTCTGTCCAAAAAATATATTTTTATTGGATTTTAGAAAAAAATGTTAGTCTAAAAACAGTTTTTAGATACTAAGAAATAGTCTAAAATATTTTATTGAATTTAAAAATATTAATTTTGGCTAGGTCATAGATGAGTTAGAGGGTAACTTATTCGATTTTCTGTCCAAAAAATATATTTTTATTGGATTTTAGAAAAAAATGTTAGGCTAAAAACAGTTTTTAGATACTAAGAAATAGTCTAAAATATTTTATTGAATTTAAAAATATTAATTTTGGCTAGGTCAGTGAAAAAATAGATGAGTTAGAGGGTAACTTATTCGATTTTTCGGTGGAAAAAATATATTTTTATTGGATTTTAGAAAAAATTGTCAGGCTAAAAACAGTTTTTAGATACTAAGAAATAGTCTAAAATATTTTATTGAATTTAAAAATATTAATTTTGGCTAGGTCATAGATGAGTTAGAGGGTAACTTATTCGATTTTCTGTTCAAAAAATATATTTTTATTGGATTTTAGAAAAAAATGTCAGGCTAAAAACAGTTTTTAGATACTAAGAAATAGTCTAAAATATTTTATTGAATTTAAAAATATTAATTTTGGCTAGGTCAGTGAAAAAATAGATGAGTTAGAGGGTAACTTATTCGATTTTCTGTCCAAAAAATATATATTTATTGGATTTTAGAAAAAAATGTTAGTCTAAAAACAGTTTTTAGATACTAAGAAATAGTCTAAAATATTTTATTGAATTTAAAAATATTAATTTTGGCTAGGTCATAGATGAGTTAGAGGGTAACTTATTCGATTTTCTGTCCAAAAAATATATTTTTATTGGATTTTAGAAAAAAATGTTAGGCTAAAAACAGTTTTTAGATACTAAGAAATAGTCTAAAATATTTTATTGAATTTAAAAATATTAATTTTGGCTAGGTCATAGATGAGTTAGAGGGTAACTTATTCGATTTTCTGTTCAAAAAATATATTTTTATTGGATTTTAGAAAAAAATGTTAGGCTAAAAACAGTTTTTAGATACTAAGAAATAGTCTAAAATATTTTATTGAATTTAAAAATATTAATTTTGGCTAGGTCATAGATGAGTTAGAGGGTAACTTATTCGATTTTCTTTCCAAAAAATATATTTTTATTGGATTTTAGAAAAAAATGTTAGGCTAAAAACAGTTTTTAGATACTAAGAAATAGTCTAAAATATTTTATTGAATTTAAAAATATTAATTTTGGCTAGGTCATAGATGAGTTAGAGGGTAACTTATTCGATTTTCTGTTCAAAAAATATATTTTTATTGGATTTTAGAAAAAAATGTTAGGCTAAAAACAGTTTTTAGATACTAAGAAATAGTCTAAAATATTTTATTGAATTTAAAAATATTAATTTTGGCTAGGTCATAGATGAGTTAGAGGGTAACTTATTCGATTTTCTGTCCAAAAAATATATTTTTATTGGATTTTAGAAAAAAATGTTAGGCTAAAAACAGTTTTTAGATACTAAGAAATAGTCTAAAATATTTTATTGAATTTAAAAATATTAATTTTGGCTAGGTCATAGATGAGTTAGAGGGTAACTTATTCGATTTTCTGTTCAAAAAATATATTTTTATTGGATTTTAGAAAAAAATGTCAGGCTAAAAACAGTTTTTAGATACTAAGAAATAGTCTAAAATATTTTATTGAATTTAAAAATATTAATTTTGGCTAGGTCAGTGAAAAAATAGATGAGTTAGAGGGTAACTTATTCGATTTTCTTTCCAAAAAATATATTTTTATTGGATTTTAGAAAAAAATGTTAGGCTAAAAACAGTTTTTAGATACTAAGAAATAGTCTAAAATATTTTATTGAATTTAAAAATATTAATTTTGGCTAGGTCATAGATGAGTTAGAGGGTAACTTATTCGATTTTCTGTTCAAAAAATATATTTTTATTGGATTTTAGAAAAAAATGTTAGGCTAAAAACAGTTTTTAGATACTAAGAAATAGTCTAAAATATTTTATTGAATTTAAAAATATTAATTTTGGCTAGGTCATAGATGAGTTAGAGGGTAACTTATTCGATTTTCTGTCCAAAAAATATATTTTTATTGGATTTTAGAAAAAAATGTTAGGCTAAAAACAGTTTTTAGATACTAAGAAATAGTCTAAAATATTTTATTGAATTTAAAAATATTAATTTTGGCTAGGTCATAGATGAGTTAGAGGGTAACTTATTCGATTTTCTGTTCAAAAAATATATTTTTATTGGATTTTAGAAAAAAATGTCAGGCTAAAAACAGTTTTTAGATACTAAGAAATAGTCTAAAATATTTTATTGAATTTAAAAATATTAATTTTGGCTAGGTCATAGATGAGTTATAGGGTAACTTATTCGATTTTCTGTCCAAAAAATATATTTTTATTGGATTTTAGAAAAAAATGTTAGGCTAAAAACAGTTTTGAGATACTAAGAAATAGTCTAAAATATTTTATTGAATTTAAAAATATTAATTTTGGCTAGGTCAGTGAAAAAATAGATGAGTTAGAGGGTAACTTATTCGATTTTCTGTCCAAAAAATATATATTTATTGGATTTTAGAAAAAAATGTTAGTCTAAAAACAGTTTTTAGATACTAAGAAATAGTCTAAAATATTTTATTGAATTTAAAAATATTAATTTTGGCTAGGTCATAGATGAGTTAGAGGGTAACTTATTCGATTTTCTGTCCAAAAAATATATATTTATTGGATTTTAGAAAAAAATGTTAGTCTAAAAACAGTTTTTAGATACTAAGAAATAGTCTAAAATATTTTATTGAATTTAAAAATATTAATTTTGGCTAGGTCATAGATGAGTTAGAGGGTAACTTATTCGATTTTCTGTCCAAAAAATATATTTTTATTGGATTTTAGAAAAAAATGTTAGGCTAAAAACAGTTTTTAGATACTAAGAAATAGTCTAAAATATTTTATTGAATTTAAAAATATTAATTTTGGCTAGGTCATAGATGAGTTAGAGGGTAACTTATTCGATTTTCTGTTCAAAAAATATATTTTTATTGGATTTTAGAAAAAAATGTTAGGCTAAAAACAGTTTTTAGATACTAAGAAATAGTCTAAAATATTTTATTGAATTTAAAAATATTAATTTTGGCTAGGTCATAGATGAGTTAGAGGGTAACTTATTCGATTTTCTTTCCAAAAAATATATTTTTATTGGATTTTAGAAAAAAATGTTAGGCTAAAAACAGTTTTTAGATACTAAGAAATAGTCTAAAATATTTTATTGAATTTAAAAATATTAATTTTGGCTAGGTCATAGATGAGTTAGAGGGTAACTTATTCGATTTTCTGTTCAAAAAATATATTTTTATTGGATTTTAGAAAAAAATGTTAGGCTAAAAACAGTTTTTAGATACTAAGAAATAGTCTAAAATATTTTATTGAATTTAAAAATATTAATTTTGGCTAGGTCATAGATGAGTTAGAGGGTAACTTATTCGATTTTCTGTCCAAAAAATATATTTTTATTGGATTTTAGAAAAAAATGTTAGGCTAAAAACAGTTTTTAGATACTAAGAAATAGTCTAAAATATTTTATTGAATTTAAAAATATTAATTTTGGCTAGGTCAGTGAAAAAATAGATGAGTTAGAGGGTAACTTATTCGATTTTCTTTCCAAAAAATATATTTTTATTGGATTTTAGAAAAAAATGTTAGGCTAAAAACAGTTTTTAGATACTAAGAAATAGTCTAAAATATTTTATTGAATTTAAAAATATTAATTTTGGCTTGGTCATAGATGAGTTAGAGGGTAACTTATTCAATTTTCTGTTCAAAAAATATATTTTTATTGGATTTTAGAAAAAAATGTTAGGCTAAAAACAGTTTTTAGATACTAAGAAATAGTCTAAAATATTTTATTGAATTTAAAAATATTAATTTTGGCTAGGTCATAGATGAGTTAGAGGGTAACTTATTCGATTTTCTGTCCAAAAAATATATTTTTATTGGATTTTAGAAAAAAATGTTAGGCTAAAAACAGTTTTTAGATACTAAGAAATAGTCTAAAATATTTTATTGAATTTAAAAATATTAATTTTGGCTAGGTCATAGATGAGTTAGAGGGTAACTTATTCGATTTTCTGTTCAAAAAATATATTTTTATTGGATTTTAGAAAAAAATGTCAGGCTAAAAACAGTTTTTAGATACTAAGAAATAGTCTAAAATATTTTATTGAATTTAAAAATATTAATTTTGGCTAGGTCAGTGAAAAAATAGATGAGTTAGAGGGTAACTTATTCGATTTTCTTTCCAAAAAATATATTTTTATTGGATTTTAGAAAAAAATGTTAGGCTAAAAACAGTTTTTAGATACTAAGAAATAGTCTAAAATATTTTATTGAATTTAAAAATATTAATTTTGGCTAGGTCATAGATGAGTTAGAGGGTAACTTATTCGATTTTTCGGTGGAAAAAATATATTTTTATTGGATTTTAGAAAAAAATGTCAGGCTAAAAACAGTAGATACTAAGAAATAGTCTAAAATATTTTATTGAATTTAAAAATATTAATTTTGGCTAGGTCATAGATGAGTTAGAGGGTAACTTATTCGATTTTTCGGTGGAAAAAATATATTTTTATTGGATTTTAGAAAAAAATGTCAGGCTAAAAACAGTAGATACTAAGAAATAGTCTAAAATATTTTATTGAATTTAAAAATATTAATTTTGGCTAGGTCAGTGAAAAAATAGATGAGTTAGAGGGTAACTTATTCGATTTTTCGGTGGAAAAAATATATTTTTATTGGATTTTAGAAAAAATTGTCAGGCTAAAAACAGTTTTTAAATACTAAGAAATAGTCTAAAATATTTTATTGAATTTAAAAATATTAATTTTGGCTAGGTCAGTGAAAAAATAGATGAGTTAGAGGGTAACTTATTCGATTTTTCGGTGGAAAAAATATATTTTTATTGGATTTTAGAAAAAATTGTCAGGCTAAAAACAGTTTTTAGATACTAAGAAATAGTCTAAAATATTTTATTGAATTTAAAAATATTAATTTTGGCTAGGTCAGTGAAAAAATAGATGAGTTAGAGGGTAACTTATTCGATTTTCTGTCCAAAAAATATATTTTTATTGGATTTTAGAAAAAAATGTTAGTCTAAAAACAGTTTTTAGATACTAAGAAATAGTCTAAAATATTTTATTGAATTTAAAAATATTAATTTTGGCTAGGTCATAGATGAGTTAGAGGGTAACTTATTCGATTTTCTGTCCAAAAAATATATTTTTATTGGATTTTAGAAAAAAATGTTAGGCTAAAAACAGTTTTTAGATACTAAGAAATAGTCTAAAATATTTTATTGAATTTAAAAATATTAATTTTGGCTAGGTCAGTGAAAAAATAGATGAGTTAGAGGGTAACTTATTCGATTTTTCGGTGGAAAAAATATATTTTTATTGGATTTTAGAAAAAATTGTCAGGCTAAAAACAGTTTTTAGATACTAAGAAATAGTCTAAAATATTTTATTGAATTTAAAAATATTAATTTTGGCTAGGTCATAGATGAGTTAGAGGGTAACTTATTCGATTTTCTGTTCAAAAAATATATTTTTATTGGATTTTAGAAAAAAATGTCAGGCTAAAAACAGTTTTTAGATACTAAGAAATAGTCTAAAATATTTTATTGAATTTAAAAATATTAATTTTGGCTAGGTCAGTGAAAAAATAGATGAGTTAGAGGGTAACTTATTCGATTTTCTGTCCAAAAAATATATATTTATTGGATTTTAGAAAAAAATGTTAGTCTAAAAACAGTTTTTAGATACTAAGAAATAGTCTAAAATATTTTATTGAATTTAAAAATATTAATTTTGGCTAGGTCATAGATGAGTTAGAGGGTAACTTATTCGATTTTCTGTCCAAAAAATATATTTTTATTGGATTTTAGAAAAAAATGTTAGGCTAAAAACAGTTTTTAGATACTAAGAAATAGTCTAAAATATTTTATTGAATTTAAAAATATTAATTTTGGCTAGGTCATAGATGAGTTAGAGGGTAACTTATTCGATTTTCTGTTCAAAAAATATATTTTTATTGGATTTTAGAAAAAAATGTTAGGCTAAAAACAGTTTTTAGATACTAAGAAATAGTCTAAAATATTTTATTGAATTTAAAAATATTAATTTTGGCTAGGTCATAGATGAGTTAGAGGGTAACTTATTCGATTTTCTGTTCAAAAAATATATTTTTATTGGATTTTAGAAAAAAATGTTAGGCTAAAAACAGTTTTTAGATACTAAGAAATAGTCTAAAATATTTTATTGAATTTAAAAATATTAATTTTGGCTAGGTCATAGATGAGTTAGAGGGTAACTTATTCGATTTTCTGTCCAAAAAATATATTTTTATTGGATTTTAGAAAAAAATGTTAGTCTAAAAACAGTTTTTAGATACTAAGAAATAGTCTAAAATATTTTATTGAATTTAAAAATATTAATTTTGGCTAGGTCATAGATGAGTTAGAGGGTAACTTATTCGATTTTCTGTCCAAAAAATATATTTTTATTGGATTTTAGAAAAAAATGTTAGGCTAAAAACAGTTTTTAGATACTAAGAAATAGTCTAAAATATTTTATTGAATTTAAAAATATTAATTTTGGCTAGGTCATAGATGAGTTAGAGGGTAACTTATTCGATTTTCTGTTCAAAAAATATATTTTTATTGGATTTTAGAAAAAAATGTTAGGCTAAAAACAGTTTTTAGATACTAAGAAATAGTCTAAAATATTTTATTGAATTTAAAAATATTAATTTTGGCTAGGTCATAGATGAGTTAGAGGGTAACTTATTCGATTTTCTTTCCAAAAAATATATTTTTATTGGATTTTAGAAAAAAATGTTAGGCTAAAAACAGTTTTTAGATACTAAGAAATAGTCTAAAATATTTTATTGAATTTAAAAATATTAATTTTGGCTAGGTCATAGATGAGTTAGAGGGTAACTTATTCGATTTTCTGTTCAAAAAATATATTTTTATTGGATTTTAGAAAAAAATGTTAGGCTAAAAACAGTTTTTAGATACTAAGAAATAGTCTAAAATATTTTATTGAATTTAAAAATATTAATTTTGGCTAGGTCATAGATGAGTTAGAGGGTAACTTATTCGATTTTCTGTCCAAAAAATATATTTTTATTGGATTTTAGAAAAAAATGTTAGGCTAAAAACAGTTTTTAGATACTAAGAAATAGTCTAAAATATTTTATTGAATTTAAAAATATTAATTTTGGCTAGGTCATAGATGAGTTAAAGGGTAACTTATTCGATTTTCTGTTCAAAAAATATATTTTTATTGGATTTTAGAAAAAAATGTTAGGCTAAAAACAGTTTTTAGATACTAAGAAATAGTCTAAAATATTTTATTGAATTTAAAAATATTAATTTTGGCTAGGTCATAGATGAGTTAGAGGGTAACTTATTCGATTTTCTTTCCAAAAAATATATTTTTATTGGATTTTAGAAAAAAATGTTAGGCTAAAAACAGTTTTTAGATACTAAGAAATAGTCTAAAATATTTTATTGAATTTAAAAATATTAATTTTGGCTAGGTCATAGATGAGTTAGAGGGTAACTTATTCGATTTTCTTTCCAAAAAATATATTTTTATTGGATTTTAGAAAAAAATGTTAGGCTAAAAACAGTTTTTAGATACTAAGAAATAGTCTAAAATATTTTATTGAATTTAAAAATATTAATTTTGGCTAGGTCAGTGAAAAAATAGATGAGTTAGAGGGTAACTTATTCGATTTTCTGTCCAAAAAATATATATTTATTGGATTTTAGAAAAAAAATGTTAGTCTAAAAACAGTTTTTAGATACTAAGAAATAGTCTAAAATATTTTATTGAATTTAAAAATATTAATTTTGGCTAGGTCATAGATGAGTTAGAGGGTAACTTATTCGATTTTCTTTCCAAAAAATATATTTTTAATGGATTTTAGAAAAAAATGTTAGGCTAAAAACAGTTTTTAGATACTAAGAAATAGTCTAAAATATTTTATTGAATTTAAAAATATTAATTTTGGCTAGGTCATAGATGAGTTAGAGGGTAACTTATTCGATTTTCTTTCCAAAAAATATATTTTTATTGGATTTTAGAAAAAAATGTTAGGCTAAAAACAGTTTTTAGATACTAAGAAATAGTCTAAAATATTTTATTGAATTTAAAAATATTAATTTTGGCTAGGTCATAGATGAGTTAGAGGGTAACTTATTCGATTTTCTGTTCAAAAAATATATTTTTACTAGCTCAGGTACGCGCGCTATCGCGCGCGTCCCTGAGCTAGTTACTTTTTGAATAAAATAATATTTGAAATAATTAAATATATTAAAAAATCAATAATAATAATTTTATCCTAAAAAATATAAAAAAAATTCTATTTAAATACATTAATTCATCCCTCATCAACTTCAATAATTCCTTATTCCCTATACTCATAACTCATCATCATCTTCATTCATCCCCTAACAATTTTTATTACTATAATTTCCTTTTTTTATTCTTTTTAATTCTTTCTTCTCTTCCATTCTCTTCATGCTTCAAACTTTCCTTCAATTTTTATCTTCTAATTTAACTAGTGGACGTAAGGGAAGTGTGCGTTAAGAAAAGTGGGTGCAAGGAATACGTGGACCAAAGAAATATATGGGAGGGGTTTATATGTTGGGAACGTTTGTAAAAACGCGCCAGGGCGCGTTCGACCTACCCTAGGGCTACGGATTTTGGAATTATTCAAAGATTGTGGGCAGGCTCGCTTCGCTCGCCAGCAATTTTAGGTCGTGTGCAGGCTCGCTTTGCTCGCCAGCCATTCTTTAGGTCGTGTGCAGGCTCGCTTCGCTCGCCAGCCCTTCTTTAGGTCGTGTGCGAATTTTGGAACCGGTTTGTAAACCGGTTTTTATCAAATCACAAAACTATTATTAAATTCGAATTACTCATATTCGAAAACCTCCAAATCCCGATTTTCACTTCTTTCTGACAAAATTTCCATTTTTGGACTTTTTTTGAACCGGTTTGCAAAGCACATCTTGCTCGCGTCATAAAACTAATGTCTTATTTGAACTCTCCATATTCGATTACTTATAAGTCCCAATTTTCATTTCAATCCGTCCATATTTCCAATTTTTGAATTTTTTTAAACCGGTTTGCAAACCAACTCTTGCGCAGATCTTTAAACCATTATCATTTTTGAATTCTCCATATTCGAAAACCCCTGATTCCCAATTTTCAACTCATTCTGACAAAATTTCCATTTTTTGGTGTTTTCTAAACCGGTTTGCAAACCACCCATTACGCTGATCACAAAACTGATGTCATATTTGAATTCCCCATGGCCGAAAACACCCTAGTCCACATTTTCACGGTCCAAATCTGTCATTTTATATAGGCTTAGCTCTGGAGCGAGATATGGCCAAATCATGACCTGCGCGCCTGACGAATCGAACTCCTCCTAGGCCAAGCTGCGCACCCCAACATGCTATATATCATTTTGAAGCTCCCACATTGGAGGTTTTCTCAGGCTATATTTCATTCCAAAATACCCAATTACAAAAAAGTTATGAACGAAAATCTAAAAAATTCGGCCAAATTCTAAGTCCAAAAACCGGTTTTCCCCCTCTGCTAACGACCTGGCCAAACTCAACCTCAAACCAAACCCTCTTAAATTTTTCTAAACGAACGCATTTTGGATATAATTATCGAAGTCCCATCCCCCAACTCTCAAAACGAACCTTATTATACCCCAAAAACCGCCTGACATTAGCTTTTTATATTGTATATAACTATTCCCATCTTCCGATTCATTCCCTTTCATTCTTATGTACATCCTTTCTAATCATTTCATTAATCCCTCTCATCCTCACATTCATCCTTTGTCATCCTCCCATTCATCTCTTCTCATCCTCCCATTCACCCCTCTCATCCTCTCATTCATCTCTTGATTTTTGATTAGACTTCATCTATTCTATGATTTTCATAAATCTATGGATTTTCAATTTTGTTTCCCAAAATGATGCCGACTAATCGTAATGTAAAATTTAGCTGATTATATTTTAAAATGGATCAATTTACCTTATTTATTCTATTAGGAACCCCGTCTCTATTTATATCCCCCACCAAAAAATTTTTCCAACTTTAATTTTTTAGTTTGACATGTTTTAAATAATAAAGACATGTTTTGAACAGCAAAAACATGCTAGATAAATGTTTTTAGTCGGAAAAATATTTTGCGAAATGTTTTTAGTCGAAAAAACATGTTGCAAATTCTTAAAACATGTTCGGAAAAATGTTGTGAATTCCAAAAACATGTTCGGAAGAATGTTTTTAGTCAAAAAACCCGGGAAAAATGTTTTTAGTCGGAAAAACATGTTTTGAATCGTAAAAAATGTTTGAAATTTTTTAAAAATGTGTAAGGAGCTCGCGCATTTGGCTAAATCATTATTTATTCCATATTCAAGTGGTTCCCATTTATCATCATTATCATTCATTCACCTCTTAATCCCGCCTCTTCAGATCTAATGGATATCTCCTCTCATTGCCCCGAAAGGCACCGAGAATTGTTCTCCCCCAATGCCATCCAATTCAGTTCATCTTCTCATCCCGATTTCCAACCAAAGAATTGTCCCATTTATCTTTGCTTTCGAGCGGATTTATCCAGATAAATAAATATATTTATTCGCTTGACTTAATGGGGATTTGGAAACTTAACATGGCCCAGGGCCCGGGTTTAATGCAATTCCACCTTCCTAAAACCTATTCCTCAATTCCTCGTCATTCCTCCTTATCCCCTCTGGCTCAGCAGGCTTCACACTTACTAATGTATTAAAAATGTTTAAGAATCGCGAAAAATATGTTCCGATAAAAAAAATTTGTTAAAACATGAAGTAAAAAGATGTTTTGGTTGTAAAAAACATGTTCTGATTTGTCGCAAATTCTATTGATTAAATTTATTTTTCATCCATTTTTCTTCTCTGAAATTTAGTGACCCCGTCTCTATTTGTAGCCCCCCCCCCCCCTGGAGAGCCTCTGAAAATTAGTAACCCCGGGTTTAATAATAGAATAAATACGGATAACCCCGGGGTTCATAATAGAATAAATACGGATATTAGTAACCCCGGGGTTAATAATAGAATAAATACGGTTATTAGTAACCCCGGGGTTAATAATAGAATAAATACGGTTATTAGTAACCCCGGGGTTAATAATAGAATAAATACGGTTATTAGTAACCCCGGGGTTAATAATAGAATAAATACGGTTATTAGTAACCCCGGGGTTAATAATAGAATAAATACGGTTATTAGTAACCCCGGGGTTAATAATAGAATAAATACGGTTATTAGTAACCCCGGGGTTAATAATAGAATAAATACGGTTATTAGTAACCCCGGGGTTAATAATAGAATAAATACGGTTATTTTATTAGTAACCCCGGGGTTAATAATAGAATAAATACGGTTATTAGTAACCCCGGGGTTAATAATAGAATAAATACGGTTATTTTATTAGTAACCCCGGGGTTAATAATAGAATAAATACGGTTATTAGTAACCCCGGGGTTAATAATAGAATAAATACGGGGTTATTAGTAACCCCGGGGTTAATAATAGAATAAATACGGTTATCTGTTTGAACTTATTCCACAGATTAATTCATCTGAAAACTCAATTCAATTTCTTCGAGACCGCGGAATTCTTTGATCCCAGCCATCAATTTTCGAACATGCGGCCGTCGTGCATTTTTATCACAATTCATTTTATATTGCTTTTGTAACATTTTCATTTTCATGCACTTTTGTCTCAATATTCTTTCTCTTCATTTTAAAAAATTAAGAAAAGTTGATTGATTTGATGCTGTATTGCTTTGCTTGAATACTAATTTATTTTTTTAAATGTTTTATTTAACTTTTATTCACAAATAATATTAGTGCTTTTTTGCTTATTCTTAATATTGTAAATTTTTTGGAATAATCATAGATTTTTGAAAATCATAGATTAGATGATGTCTAATCAAAAATCTAATGTGAGATTCGTGATCAGCGCCCCAAATTACCCTTAGAAAGTTGCATCATTTTTTTATTTGTTTATTTTTACTCTAACATTTATTTTTATTTTATTTATTTGGATATTTTGTCATTTATGCCAAGCAAAAATTTAAACAATATTTTTTTTGGTGTCGGTCGACATGGAAAATTATATATAGGATTGGATTTTAGAAAAAAATGTTAGGCTAAAAACAGTTTTTAGATACTAAGAAATAGTCTAAAATATTTTATTGAATTTAAAAATATTAATTTTGGCTAGGTCATAGATGAGTTATAGGGTAACTTATTCGATTTTCTGTCCAAAAAATATATTTTTATTGGATTTTAGAAAAAAATGTTAGGCTAAAAACAGTTTTTAGATACTAAGAAATAGTCTAAAATATTTTATTGAATTTAAAAATATTAATTTTGGCTAGGTCATTGAAAAAATAGATGAGTTAGAGGGTAACTTATTCGATTTTCTGTTCAAAAAATATATTTTTATTGGATTTTAGAAAAAAATGTTAGGCTAAAAACAGTTTTTAGATACTAAGAAATAGTCTAAAATATTTTATTGAATTTAAAAATATTAATTTTGGCTAGGTCATAGATGAGTTAGAGGGTAACTTATTCGATTTTCTTTCCAAAAAATATATTTTTATTGGATTTTAGAAAAAAAGTTAGGCTAAAAACAGTTTTTAGATACTAAGAAATAGTCTAAAATATTTTATTGAATTTAAAAATATTAATTTTGGCTAGGTCATAGATGAGTTAGAGGGTAACTTATTCGATTTTCTGTCCAAAAAATATATTTTTATTGGATTTTAGAAAAAAATGTCAGGCTAAAAACAGTAGATACTAAGAAATAGTCTAAAATATTTTATTATTGGATTTTAGAAAAAAAGTTAGGCTAAAAACAGTTTTTAGATACTAAGAAATAGTCTAAAATATTTTATTGAATTTAAAAATATTAATTTTGGCTAGGTCATAGATGAGTTAGAGGGTAACTTATTCGATTTTCTTTCCAAAAAATATATTTTTATTGGATTTTAGAAAAAAATGTCAGGCTAAAAACAGTAGATACTAAGAAATAGTCTAAAATATTTTATTGAATTTAAAAATATTAATTTTGGCTAGGTCATAGATGAGTTAGAGGGTAACTTATTCGATTTTCTTTCCAAAAAATATATTTTTATTGGATTTTAGAAAAAAAGTTAGGCTAAAAACAGTTTTTAGATACTAAGAAATAGTCTAAAATATTTTATTGAATTTAAAAATATTAATTTTGGCTAGGTCATAGATGAGTTAGAGGGTAACTTATTCGATTTTCTTTCCAAAAAATATATTTTTATTGGATTTTAGAAAAAAAGTTAGGCTAAAAACAGTTTTTAGATACTAAGAAATAGTCTAAAATATTTTATTGAATTTAAAAATATTAATTTTGGCTAGGTCATAGATGAGTTAGAGGGTAACTTATTCGATTTTCTTTCCAAAAAATATATTTTTATTGGATTTTAGAAAAAAAGTTAGGCTAAAAACAGTTTTTAGATACTAAGAAATAGTCTAAAATATTTTATTGAATTTAAAAATATTAATTTTGGCTAGGTCATAGATGAGTTAGAGGGTAACTTATTCGATTTTCTTTCCAAAAAATATATTTTTATTGGATTTTAGAAAAAAAGTTAGGCTAAAAACAGTTTTTAGATACTAAGAAATAGTCTAAAATATTTTATTGAATTTAAAAATATTAATTTTGGCTAGGTCATAGATGAGTTAGAGGGTAACTTATTCGATTTTCTTTCCAAAAAATATATTTTTATTGGATTTTAGAAAAAAAGTTAGGCTAAAAACAGTTTTTAGATACTAAGAAATAGTCTAAAATATTTTATTGAATTTAAAAATATTAATTTTGGCTAGGTCATAGATGAGTTAGAGGGTAACTTATTCGATTTTCTTTCCAAAAAATATATTTTTATTGGATTTTAGAAAAAAAGTTAGGCTAAAAACAGTTTTTAGATACTAAGAAATAGTCTAAAATATTTTATTGAATTTAAAAATATTAATTTTGGCTAGGTCATAGATGAGTTAGAGGGTAACTTATTCGATTTTCTTTCCAAAAAATATATTTTTATTGGATTTTAGAAAAAAAGTTAGGCTAAAAACAGTTTTTAGATACTAAGAAATAGTCTAAAATATTTTATTGAATTTAAAAATATTAATTTTGGCTAGGTCATAGATGAGTTAGAGGGTAACTTATTCGATTTTCTTTCCAAAAAATATATTTTTATTGGATTTTAGAAAAAAAGTTAGGCTAAAAACAGTTTTTAGATACTAAGAAATAGTCTAAAATATTTTATTGAATTTAAAAATATTAATTTTGGCTAGGTCATAGATGAGTTAGAGGGTAACTTATTCGATTTTCTTTCCAAAAAATATATTTTTATTGGATTTTAGAAAAAAAGTTAGGCTAAAAACAGTTTTTAGATACTAAGAAATAGTCTAAAATATTTTATTGAATTTAAAAATATTAATTTTGGCTAGGTCATAGATGAGTTAGAGGGTAACTTATTCGATTTTCTTTCCAAAAAATATATTTTTATTGGATTTTAGAAAAAAAGTTAGGCTAAAAACAGTTTTTAGATACTAAGAAATAGTCTAAAATATTTTATTGAATTTAAAAATATTAATTTTGGCTAGGTCATAGATGAGTTAGAGGGTAACTTATTCGATTTTCTTTCCAAAAAATATATTTTTATTGGATTTTAGAAAAAAAGTTAGGCTAAAAACAGTTTTTAGATACTAAGAAATAGTCTAAAATATTTTATTGAATTTAAAAATATTAATTTTGGCTAGGTCATAGATGAGTTAGAGGGTAACTTATTCGATTTTCTGTCCAAAAAATATATTTTTATTGGATTTTAGAAAAAATGTTAGGCTAAAAACAGTTTTTAGATACTAAGAAATAGTCTAAAATATTTTATTGAATTTAAAAATATTAATTTTGGCTAGGTCATAGATGAGTTAGAGGGTAACTTATTCGATTTTCTTTCCAAAAAATATATTTTTATTGGATTTTAGAAAAAAAGTTAGGCTAAAAACAGTTTTTAGATACTAAGAAATAGTCTAAAATATTTTATTGAATTTAAAAATATTAATTTTGGCTAGGTCATAGATGAGTTAGAGGGTAACTTATTCGATTTTCTTTCCAAAAAATATATTTTTATTGGATTTTAGAAAAAAAGTTAGGCTAAAAACAGTTTTTAGATACTAAGAAATAGTCTAAAATATTTTATTGAATTTAAAAATATTAATTTTGGCTAGGTCATAGATGAGTTAGAGGGTAACTTATTCGATTTTCTTTCCAAAAAATATATTTTTATTGGATTTTAGAAAAAAAGTTAGGCTAAAAACAGTTTTTAGATACTAAGAAATAGTCTAAAATATTTTATTGAATTTAAAAATATTAATTTTGGCTAGGTCATAGATGAGTTAGAGGGTAACTTATTCGATTTTCTTTCCAAAAAATATATTTTTATTGGATTTTAGAAAAAAAGTTAGGCTAAAAACAGTTTTTAGATACTAAGAAATAGTCTAAAATATTTTATTGAATTTAAAAATATTAATTTTGGCTAGGTCATAGATGAGTTAGAGGGTAACTTATTCGATTTTCTTTCCAAAAAATATATTTTTATTGGATTTTAGAAAAAAAGTTAGGCTAAAAACAGTTTTTAGATACTAAGAAATAGTCTAAAATATTTTATTGAATTTAAAAATATTAATTTTGGCTAGGTCATAGATGAGTTAGAGGGTAACTTATTCGATTTTCTTTCCAAAAAATATATTTTTATTGGATTTTAGAAAAAAAGTTAGGCTAAAAACAGTTTTTAGATACTAAGAAATAGTCTAAAATATTTTATTGAATTTAAAAATATTAATTTTGGCTAGGTCATAGATGAGTTAGAGGGTAACTTATTCGATTTTTCGGTGGAAAAAATATATTTTTATTGGATTTTAGAAAAAATTGTCAGGCTAAAAACAGTTTTTAGATACTAAGAAATAGTCTAAAATATTTTATTGAATTTAAAAATATTAATTTTGGCTAGGTCATAGATGAGTTAGAGGGTAACTTATTCGATTTTTCGGTGGAAAAAATATATTTTTATTGGATTTTAGAAAAAAATGTTAGGCTAAAAACAGTTTTTAGATACTAAGAAATAGTCTAAAATATTTTATTGAATTTAAAAATATTAATTTTGGCTAGGTCATAGATGAGTTAGAGGGTAACTTATTCGATTTTTCGGTGGAAAAAATATATTTTTATTGGATTTTAGAAAAAAATGTTAGGCTAAAAACAGTTTTTAGATACTAAGAAATAGTCTAAAATATTTTATTGAATTTAAAAATATTAATTTTGGCTAGGTCATAGATGAGTTAGAGGGTAACTTATTCGATTTTTCGGTGGAAAAAATATATTTTTATTGGATTTTAGAAAAAATTGTCAGGCTAAAAACAGTTTTTAGATACTAAGAAATAGTCTAAAATATTTTATTGAATTTAAAAATATTAATTTTGGCTAGGTCATAGATGAGTTAGAGGGTAACTTATTCGATTTTCTGTCCAAAAAATATATATTTATTGGATTTTAGAAAAAAATGTTAGTCTAAAAACAGTTTTTAGATACTAAGAAATAGTCTAAAATATTTTATTGAATTTAAAAATATTAATTTTGGCTAGGTCATAGATGAGTTAGAGGGTAACTTATTCGATTTTCTTTCCAAAAAATATATTTTTATTGGATTTTAGAAAAAATTGTCAGGCTAAAAACAGTTTTTAGATACTAAGAAATAGTCTAAAATATTTTATTGAATTTAAAAATATTAATTTTGGCTAGGTCAGTGAAAAAATATATGAGTTAGAGGGTAACTTATTCGATTTTTCGGTGGAAAAAATATATTTTTATTGGATTTTAGAAAAAAATGTCAGGCTAAAAACAGTTTTTAGATACTAAGAAATAGTCTAAAATATTTTATTGAATTTAAAAATATTAATTTTGGCTAGGTCAGTGAAAAAATAGATGAGTTAGAGGGTAACTTATTCGATTTTTCGGTGGAAAAAATATATTTTTATTGGATTTTAGAAAAAAATGTCAGGCTAAAAACAGTTTTTAGATACTAAGAAATAGTCTAAAATATTTTATTGAATTTAAAAATATTAATTTTGGCTAGGTCATAGATGAGTTAGAGGGTAACTTATTCGATTTTCTGTCCAAAAAATATATTTTTATTGGATTTTAGAAAAAAATGTTAGGCTAAAAACAGTTTTTAGATACTAAGAAATAGTCTAAAATATTTTATTGAATTTAAAAATATTAATTTTGGCTAGGTCATAGATGAGTTAGAGGGTAACTTATTCGATTTTCTTTCCAAAAAATATATTTTTATTGGATTTTAGAAAAAAATGTTAGGCTAAAAACAGTTTTTAGATACTAAGAAATAGTCTAAAATATTTTATTGAATTTAAAAATATTAATTTTGGCTAGGTCATAGATGAGTTAGAGGGTAACTTATTCGATTTTCTTTCCAAAAAATATATTTTTATTGGATTTTAGAAAAAAATGTTAGGCTAAAAACAGTTTTTAGATACTAAGAAATAGTCTAAAATATTTTATTGAATTTAAAAATATTAATTTTGGCTAGGTCAGTGAAAAAATAGATGAGTTAGAGGGTAACTTATTCGATTTTTCGGTGGAAAAAATATATTTTTATTGGATTTTAGAAAAAAATGTCAGGCTAAAAACAGTTTTTAGATACTAAGAAATAGTCTAAAATATTTTATTGAATTTAAAAATATTAATTTTGGCTAGGTCATAGATGAGTTAGAGGGTAACTTATTCGATTTTCTTTCCAAAAAATATATTTTTATTGGATTTTAGAAAAAAAAGTTAGGCTAAAAACAGTTTTTAGATACTAAGAAATAGTCTAAAATATTTTATTGAATTTAAAAATATTAATTTTGGCTAGGTCAGTGAAAAAATAGATGAGTTAGAGGGTAACTTATTCGATTTTTCGGTGGAAAAAATATATTTTTATTGGATTTTAGAAAAAAATGTCAGGCTAAAAACAGTTTTTAGATACTAAGAAATAGTCTAAAATATTTTATTGAATTTAAAAATATTAATTTTGGCTAGGTCAGTGAAAAAATAGATGAGTTAGAGGGTAACTTATTCGATTTTCTGTCCAAAAAATATATTTTTATTGGATTTTAGAAAAAAATGTCAGGCTAAAAACAGTTTTTAGATACTAAGAAATAGTCTAAAATATTTTATTGAATTTAAAAATATTAATTTTGGCTAGGTCAGTGAAAAAATAGATGAGTTAGAGGGTAACTTATTCGATTTTCTTTCCAAAAAATATATTTTTATTGGATTTTAGAAAAAAATGTTAGGCTAAAAACAGTTTTTAGATACTAAGAAATAGTCTAAAATATTTTATTGAATTTAAAAATATTAATTTTGGCTAGGTCAGTGAAAAAATAGATGAGTTAGAGGGTAACTTATTCGATTTTCTTTCCAAAAAATATATTTTTATTGGATTTTAGAAAAAAATGTTAGGCTAAAAACAGTTTTTAGATACTAAGAAATAGTCTAAAATATTTTATTGAATTTAAAAATATTAATTTTGGCTAGGTCAGTGAAAAAATAGATGAGTTAGAGGGTAACTTATTCGATTTTTCGGTGGAAAAAATATATTTTTATTGGATTTTAGAAAAAAATGTCAGGCTAAAAACAGTTTTTAGATACTAAGAAATAGTCTAAAATATTTTATTGAATTTAAAAATATTAATTTTGGCTAGGTCATAGATGAGTTAGAGGGTAACTTATTCGATTTTTCGGTGGAAAAAATATATTTTTATTGGATTTTAGAAAAAAATGTCAGGCTAAAAACAGTTTTTAGATACTAAGAAATAGTCTAAAATATTTTATTGAATTTAAAAATATTAATTTTGGCTAGGTCATAGATGAGTTAGAGGGTAACTTATTCGATTTTTCGGTGGAAAAAATATATTTTTATTGGATTTTAGAAAAAAATGTCAGGCTAAAAACAGTTTTTAGATACTAAGAAATAGTCTAAAATATTTTATTGAATTTAAAAATATTAATTTTGGCTAGGTCAGTGAAAAAATAGATGAGTTAGAGGGTAACTTATTCGATTTTCTTTCCAAAAAATATATTTTTATTGGATTTTAGAAAAAAATGTTAGGCTAAAAACAGTTTTTAGATACTAAGAAATAGTCTAAAATATTTTATTGAATTTAAAAATATTAATTTTGGCTAGGTCAGTGAAAAAATAGATGAGTTAGAGGGTAACTTATTCGATTTTTCGGTGGAAAAAATATATTTTTATTGGATTTTAGAAAAAAATGTCAGGCTAAAAACAGTTTTTAGATACTAAGAAATAGTCTAAAATATTTTATTGAATTTAAAAATATTAATTTTGGTTAGGTCAGTGAAAAAATAGATGAGTTAGAGGGTAACTTATTCGATTTTTCGGTGGAAAAAATATATTTTTATTGGATTTTAGAAAAAAATGTCAGGCTAAAAACAGTTTTTAGATACTAAGAAATAGTCTAAAATATTTTATTGAATTTAAAAATATTAATTTTGGCTAGGTCAGTGAAAAAATAGATGAGTTAGAGGGTAACTTATTCGATTTTCTGTCCAAAAAATATATTTTTATTGGATTTTAGAAAAAAATGTCAGCCTAAAAACAGTTTTTAGATACTAAGAAATAGTCTAAAATATTTTATTGAATTTAAAAATATTAATTTTGGCTAGGTCATTAAAAAAATAGATGAGTTAGAGGGTAACTTATTCGATTTTTCGGTGGAAAAAATATATTTTTATTGGATTTTAGAAAAAAATGTTAGGCTAAAAACAGTTTTTAGATACTAAGAAATAGTCTAAAATATTTTATTGAATTTAAAAATATTAATTTTGGCTAGGTCATTAAAAAAATAGATGAGTTAGAGGGTAACTTATTCGATTTTTCGGTGGAAAAAATATATTTTTATTGGATTTTAGAAAAAAATGTCAGCCTAAAAACAGTTTTTAGATACTAAGAAATAGTCTAAAATATTTTATTGAATTTAAAAATATTAATTTTGGCTAGGTCATTAAAAAAATAGATGAGTTAGAGGGTAACTTATTCGATTTTCTTTCCAAAAAATATATTTTTATTGGATTTTAGAAAAAAAAGTTAGGCTAAAAACAGTTTTTAGATACTAAGAAATAGTCTAAAATATTTTATTGAATTTAAAAATATTAATTTTGGCTAGGTCATAGATGAGTTAGAGGGTAACTTATTCGATTTTCTTTCCAAAAAATATATTTTTATTGGATTTTAGAAAAAAATGTTAGGCTAAAAACAGTTTTTAGATACTAAGAAATAGTCTAAAATATTTTATTGAATTTAAAAATATTAATTTTGGCTAGGTCAGTGAAAAAATAGATGAGTTAGAGGGTAACTTATTCGATTTTCTTTCCAAAAAATATATTTTTATTGGATTTTAGAAAAAAAAGTTAGGCTAAAAACAGTTTTTAGATACTAAGAAATAGTCTAAAATATTTTATTGAATTTAAAAATATTAATTTTGGCTAGGTCAGTGAAAAAATAGATGAGTTAGAGGGTAACTTATTCGATTTTTCGGTGGAAAAAATATATTTTTATTGGATTTTAGAAAAAAATGTCAGGCTAAAAACAGTTTTTAGATACTAAGAAATAGTCTAAAATATTTTATTGAATTTAAAAATATTAATTTTGGCTAGGTCATAGATGAGTTAGAGGGTAACTTATTCGATTTTCTTTCCAAAAAATATATTTTTATTGGATTTTAGAAAAAAAAGTTAGGCTAAAAACAGTTTTTAGATACTAAGAAATAGTCTAAAATATTTTATTGAATTTAAAAATATTAATTTTGGCTAGGTCAGTGAAAAAATAGATGAGTTAGAGGGTAACTTATTCGATTTTTCGGTGGAAAAAATATATTTTTATTGGATTTTAGAAAAAAATGTCAGGCTAAAAACAGTTTTTAGATACTAAGAAATAGTCTAAAATATTTTATTGAATTTAAAAATATTAATTTTGGCTAGGTCAGTGAAAAAATAGATGAGTTAGAGGGTAACTTATTCGATTTTCTTTCCAAAAAATATATTTTTATTGGATTTTAGAAAAAAATGTTAGGCTAAAAACAGTTTTTAGATACTAAGAAATAGTCTAAAATATTTTATTGAATTTAAAAATATTAATTTTGGCTAGGTCAGTGAAAAAATAGATGAGTTAGAGGGTAACTTATTCGATTTTTCGGTGGAAAAAATATATTTTTATTGGATTTTAGAAAAAAATGTCAGGCTAAAAACAGTTTTTAGATACTAAGAAATAGTCTAAAATATTTTATTGAATTTAAAAATATTAATTTTGGCTAGGTCAGTGAAAAAATAGATGAGTTAGAGGGTAACTTATTCGATTTTCTTTCCAAAAAATATATTTTTATTGGATTTTAGAAAAAAATGTTAGGCTAAAAACAGTTTTTAGATACTAAGAAATAGTCTAAAATATTTTATTGAATTTAAAAATATTAATTTTGGCTAGGTCAGTGAAAAAATAGATGAGTTAGAGGGTAACTTATTCGATTTTCTTTCCAAAAAATATATTTTTATTGGATTTTAGAAAAAAAAGTTAGGCTAAAAACAGTTTTTAGATACTAAGAAATAGTCTAAAATATTTTATTGAATTTAAAAATTGTCCAAAAAATATATTTTTATTGGATTTTAGAAAAAAATGTTAGGCTAAAAACAGTTTTTAGATACTAAGAAATAGTCTAAAATATTTTATTGAATTTAAAAATATTAATTTTGGCTAGGTCATAGATGAGTTATAGGGTAACTTATTCGATTTTCTGTCCAAAAAATATATTTTTATTGGATTTTAGAAAAAAATGTTAGGCTAAAAACAGTTTTTAGATACTAAGAAATAGTCTAAAATATTTTATTGAATTTAAAAATATTAATTTTGGCTAGGTCATAGATGAGTTATAGGGTAACTTATTCGATTTTCTGTCCAAAAAATATATATTTATTGGATTTTAGAAAAAAATGTTAGGCTAAAAACAGTTTTTAGATACTAAGAAATAGTCTAAAATATTTTATTGAATTTAAAAATATTAATTTTGGCTAGGTCATAGATGAGTTATAGGGTAACTTATTCGATTTTCTTTCCAAAAAATATATTTTTATTGGATTTTAGAAAAAAATGTCAGGCTAAAAACAGTTTTTAGATACTAAGAAATAGTCTAAAATATTTTATTGAATTTAAAAATATTAATTTTGGCTAGGTCAGTGAAAAAATAGATGAGTTAGAGGGTAACTTATTCGATTTTTCGGTGGAAAAAATATATTTTTATTGGATTTTAGAAAAAAATGTCAGGCTAAAAACAGTTTTTAGATACTAAGAAATAGTCTAAAATATTTTATTGAATTTAAAAATATTAATTTTGGCTAGGTCAGTGAAAAAATAGATGAGTTAGAGGGTAACTTATTCGATTTTTCGGTGGAAAAAATATTTTTTTATTGGATTTTAGAAAAAAATGTCAGGCTAAAAACAGTTTTTAGATACTAAGAAATAGTCTAAAATATTTTATTGAATTTAAAAATATTAATTTTGGCTAGGTCATAGATGAGTTATAGGGTAACTTATTCGATTTACTGTCCAAAAAATATATTTTTATTGGATTTTAGAAAAAAATGTTAGGCTAAAAACAGTTTTGAGATACTAAGAAATAGTCTAAAATATTTTATTGAATTTAAAAATATTAATTTTGGCTAGGTCATAGATGAGTTATAGGGTAACTTATTCGATTTTCTGTCCAAAAAATATATATTTATTGGATTTTAGAAAAAAATGTTAGTCTAAAAACAGTTTTTAGATACTAAGAAATAGTCTAAAATATTTTATTGAATTTAAAAATATTAATTTTGGCTAGGTCATAGATGAGTTATAGGGTAACTTATTCGATTTTCTTTCCAAAAAATATATTTTTATTGGATTTTAGAAAAAAATGTCAGGCTAAAAACAGTTTTTAGATACTAAGAAATAGTCTAAAATATTTTATTGAATTTAAAAATATTAATTTTGGCTAGGTCATAGATGAGTTATAGGGTAACTTATTCGATTTTCTTTCCAAAAAATATATTTTTATTGGATTTTAGAAAAAAATGTCAGGCTAAAAACAGTTTTTAGATACTAAGAAATAGTCTAAAATATTTTATTGAATTTAAAAATATTAATTTTGGCTAGGTCAGTGAAAAAATAGATGAGTTAGAGGGTAACTTATTCGATTTTTCGGTGGAAAAAATATATTTTTATTGGATTTTAGAAAAAAATGTCAGGCTAAAAACAGTTTTTAGATACTAAGAAATAGTCTAAAATATTTTATTGAATTTAAAAATATTAATTTTGGCTAGGTCAGTGAAAAAATAGATGAGTTAGAGGATAACTTATTCGATTTTTCGGTGGAAAAAATATTTTTTTATTGGATTTTAGAAAAAAATGTCAGGCTAAAAACAGTTTTTAGATACTAAGAAATAGTCTAAAATATTTTATTGAATTTAAAAATATTAATTTTGGCTAGGTCAGTGAAAAAATAAAGAGTTAGAGGGTAACTTATTCGATTTTCTGTCCAAAAAATATATTTTTATTGGATTTTAGAAAAAAATGACAGGCTAAAAACAGTTTTTAGATACTAAGAAATAGTCGAAAATATTTTATTGAATTTAAAAATATTAATTTTGGCTAGGTCAGTGAAAAAATAAAGAGTTAGAGGGTAACTTATTCGATTTTCTGTCCAAAAAATATATTTTTATTGGATTTTAGAAAAAAATGACAGGCTAAAAACAGTTTTTAGATACTAAGAAATAGTCTAAAATATTTTATTGAATTTAAAAATATTAATTTTGGCTAGGTCAGTGAAAAAATAGATGAGTTAGAGGGTAACTTATTCGATTTTTCGGTGGAAAAAATATATTTTTATTGGATTTTAGAAAAAAATGTCAGGCTAAAAACAGTTTTTAGATACTAAGAAATAGTCTAAAATATTTTATTGAATTTAAAAATATTAATTTTGGCTAGGTCAGTGAAAAAATAGATGAGTTAGAGGGTAACTTATTCGATTTTCTTTCCAAAAAATATATTTTTATTGGATTTTAGAAAAAAATGTTAGGCTAAAAACAGTTTTTAGATACTAAGAAATAGTCTAAAATATTTTATTGAATTTAAAAATATTAATTTTGACTAGGTCAGTGAAAAAATAAAGAGTTAGAGGGTAACTTATTCGATTTTCTGTCCAAAAAATATATTTTTATTGGATTTTAGAAAAAAATGTCAGGCTAAAAACAGTTTTTAGATACTAAGAAATAGTCTAAAATATTTTATTGAATTTAAAAATATTAATTTTGGCTAGGTCAGTGAAAAAATAAAGAGTTAGAGGGTAACTTATTCGATTTTCTTTCCAAAAAATATATTTTTATTGGATTTTAGAAAAAAATGTTAGGCTAAAAACAGTTTTTAGATACTAAGAAATAGTCTAAAATATTTTATTGAATTTAAAAATATTAATTTTGGCTAGGTCATAGATGAGTTATAGGGTAACTTATTCGATTTTCTGTCCAAAAAATATATATTTATTGGATTTTAGAAAAAAATGTTAGGCTAAAAACAGTTTTTAGATACTAAGAAATAGTCTAAAATATTTTATTGAATTTAAAAATATTAATTTTGGCTAGGTCATAGATGAGTTATGGGGTAACTTATTCGATTTTCTGTCCAAAAAATATATTTTTATTGGATTTTAGAAAAAAATGTTAGGCTAAAAACAGTTTTTAGATACTAAGAAATAGTCTAAAATATTTTATTGAATTTAAAAATATTAATTTTGGCTAGGTCAGTGAAAAAATAGATGAGTTAGAGGGTAACTTATTCGATTTTTCGGTGGAAAAAATATATTTTTATTGGATTTTAGAAAAAAATGTCAGGCTAAAAACAGTTTTTAGATACTAAGAAATAGTCTAAAATATTTTATTGAATTTAAAAATATTAATTTTGGCTAGGTCAGTGAAAAAATAGATGAGTTAGAGGGTAACTTATTCGATTTTTCGGTGGAAAAAATATATTTTTATTGGATTTTAGAAAAAAATGTCAGGCTAAAAACAGTTTTTAGATACTAAGAAATAGTCTAAAATATTTTATTGAATTTAAAAATATTAATTTTGGCTAGGTCATAGATGAGTTATAGGGTAACTTATTCGATTTTCTTTCCAAAAAATATATTTTTATTGGATTTTAGAAAAAAATGTCAGGCTAAAAACAGTTTTTAGATACTAAGAAATAGTCTAAAATATTTTATTGAATTTAAAAATATTAATTTTGGCTAGGTCATAGATGAGTTATAGGGTAACTTATTCGATTTTCTTTCCAAAAAATATATTTTTATTGGATTTTAGAAAAAAATGTCAGGCTAAAAACAGTTTTTAGATACTAAGAAATAGTCTAAAATATTTTATTGAATTTAAAAATATTAATTTTGGCTAGGTCAGTGAAAAAATAGATGAGTTAGAGGGTAACTTATTCGATTTTTCGGTGGAAAAAATATATTTTTATTGGATTTTAGAAAAAAATGTCAGGCTAAAAACAGTTTTTAGATACTAAGAAATAGTCTAAAATATTTTATTGAATTTAAAAATATTAATTTTGGCTAGGTCAGTGAAAAAATAGATGAGTTAGAGGGTAACTTATTCGATTTTTCGGTGGAAAAAATATTTTTTTATTGGATTTTAGAAAAAAATGTCAGGCTAAAAACAGTTTTTAGATACTAAGAAATAGTCTAAAATATTTTATTGAATTTAAAAATATTAATTTTGGCTAGGTCATAGATGAGTTATAGGGTAACTTATTCGATTTTCTGTCCAAAAAATATATATTTATTGGATTTTAGAAAAAAATGTTAGTCTAAAAACAGTTTTTAGATACTAAGAAATAGTCTAAAATATTTTATTGAATTTAAAAATATTAATTTTGGCTAGGTCATAGATGAGTTATAGGGTAACTTATTCGATTTTCTGTCCAAAAAATATATATTTATTGGATTTTAGAAAAAAATGTTAGGCTAAAAACAGTTTTTAGATACTAAGAAATAGTCTAAAATATTTTATTGAATTTAAAAATATTAATTTTGGCTAGGTCATAGATGAGTTATAGGGTAACTTATTCGATTTTCTGTCCAAAAAATATATATTTATTGGATTTTAGAAAAAAATGTTAGTCTAAAAACAGTTTTTAGATACTAAGAAATAGTCTAAAATATTTTATTGAATTTAAAAATATTAATTTTGGCTAGGTCATAGATGAGTTAGAGGGTAACTTATTCGATTTTCTTTCCAAAAAATATATTTTTATTGGATTTTAGAAAAAAATGTCAGGCTAAAAACAGTTTTTAGATACTAAGAAATAGTCTAAAATATTTTATTGAATTTAAAAATATTAATTTTGGCTAGGTCATAGATGAGTTATAGGGTAACTTATTCGATTTTCTGTCCAAAAAATATATATTTATTGGATTTTAGAAAAAAATGTTAGTCTAAAAACAGTTTTTAGATACTAAGAAATAGTCTAAAATATTTTATTGAATTTAAAAATATTAATTTTGGCTAGGTCATAGATGAGTTATAGGGTAACTTATTCGATTTTCTGTCCAAAAAATATATATTTATTGGATTTTAGAAAAAAATGTCAGGCTAAAAACAGTTTTTAGATACTAAGAAATAGTCTAAAATATTTTATTGAATTTAAAAATATTAATTTTGGCTAGGTCATAGATGAGTTATAGGGTAACTTATTCGATTTTCTGTCCAAAAAATATATATTTATTGGATTTTAGAAAAAAATGTTAGTCTAAAAACAGTTTTTAGATACTAAGAAATAGTCTAAAATATTTTATTGAATTTAAAAATATTAATTTTGGCTAGGTCATAGATGAGTTATAGGGTAACTTATTCGATTTTCTGTCCAAAAAATATATATTTATTGGATTTTAGAAAAAAATGTTAGTCTAAAAACAGTTTTTAGATACTAAGAAATAGTCTAAAATATTTTATTGAATTTAAAAATATTAATTTTGGCTAGGTCATAGATGAGTTATAGGGTAACTTATTCGATTTTCTGTCCAAAAAATATATATTTATTGGATTTTAGAAAAAAATGTTAGTCTAAAAACAGTTTTTAGATACTAAGAAATAGTCTAAAATATTTTATTGAATTTAAAAATATTAATTTTGGCTAGGTCATAGATGAGTTATAGGGTAACTTATTCGATTTTCTGTCCAAAAAATATATATTTATTGGATTTTAGAAAAAAATGTTAGTCTAAAAACAGTTTTTAGATACTAAGAAATAGTCTAAAATATTTTATTGAATTTAAAAATATTAATTTTGGCTAGGTCATAGATGAGTTATAGGGTAACTTATTCGATTTTCTGTCCAAAAAATATATATTTATTGGATTTTAGAAAAAAATGTTAGTCTAAAAACAGTTTTTAGATACTAAGAAATAGTCTAAAATATTTTATTGAATTTAAAAATATTAATTTTGGCTAGGTCATAGATGAGTTATAGGGTAACTTATTCGATTTTCTGTCCAAAAAATATATATTTATTGGATTTTAGAAAAAAATGTTAGTCTAAAAACAGTTTTTAGATACTAAGAAATAGTCTAAAATATTTTATTGAATTTAAAAATATTAATTTTGGCTAGGTCATAGATGAGTTATAGGGTAACTTATTCGATTTTCTGTCCAAAAAATATATATTTATTGGATTTTAGAAAAAAATGTTAGTCTAAAAACAGTTTTTAGATACTAAGAAATAGTCTAAAATATTTTATTGAATTTAAAAATATTAATTTTGGCTAGGTCATAGATGAGTTATAGGGTAACTTATTCGATTTTCTGTCCAAAAAATATATATTTATTGGATTTTAGAAAAAAATGTTAGTCTAAAAACAGTTTTTAGATACTAAGAAATAGTCTAAAATATTTTATTGAATTTAAAAATATTAATTTTGGCTAGGTCATAGATGAGTTATAGGGTAACTTATTCGATTTTCTGTCCAAAAAATATATATTTATTGGATTTTAGAAAAAAATGTTAGTCTAAAAACAGTTTTTAGATACTAAGAAATAGTCTAAAATATTTTATTGAATTTAAAAATATTAATTTTGGCTAGGTCATAGATGAGTTATAGGGTAACTTATTCGATTTTCTGTCCAAAAAATATATATTTATTGGATTTTAGAAAAAAATGTTAGTCTAAAAACAGTTTTTAGATACTAAGAAATAGTCTAAAATATTTTATTGAATTTAAAAATATTAATTTTGGCTAGGTCATAGATGAGTTATAGGGTAACTTATTCGATTTTCTGTCCAAAAAATATATATTTATTGGATTTTAGAAAAAAATGTTAGTCTAAAAACAGTTTTTAGATACTAAGAAATAGTCTAAAATATTTTATTGAATTTAAAAATATTAATTTTGGCTAGGTCATAGATGAGTTATAGGGTAACTTATTCGATTTTCTGTCCAAAAAATATATATTTATTGGATTTTAGAAAAAAATGTTAGTCTAAAAACAGTTTTTAGATACTAAGAAATAGTCTAAAATATTTTATTGAATTTAAAAATATTAATTTTGGCTAGGTCATAGATGAGTTATAGGGTAACTTATTCGATTTTCTGTCCAAAAAATATATATTTATTGGATTTTAGAAAAAAATGTTAGTCTAAAAACAGTTTTTAGATACTAAGAAATAGTCTAAAATATTTTATTGAATTTAAAAATATTAATTTTGGCTAGGTCATAGATGAGTTATAGGGTAACTTATTCGATTTTCTGTCCAAAAAATATATATTTATTGGATTTTAGAAAAAAATGTTAGTCTAAAAACAGTTTTTAGATACTAAGAAATAGTCTAAAATATTTTATTGAATTTAAAAATATTAATTTTGGCTAGGTCATAGATGAGTTATAGGGTAACTTATTCGATTTTCTGTCCAAAAAATATATATTTATTGGATTTTAGAAAAAAATGTTAGTCTAAAAACAGTTTTTAGATACTAAGAAATAGTCTAAAATATTTTATTGAATTTAAAAATATTAATTTTGGCTAGGTCATAGATGAGTTATAGGGTAACTTATTCGATTTTCTGTCCAAAAAATATATATTTATTGGATTTTAGAAAAAAATGTTAGTCTAAAAACAGTTTTTAGATACTAAGAAATAGTCTAAAATATTTTATTGAATTTAAAAATATTAATTTTGGCTAGGTCATAGATGAGTTATAGGGTAACTTATTCGATTTTCTGTCCAAAAAATATATATTTATTGGATTTTAGAAAAAAATGTTAGTCTAAAAACAGTTTTTAGATACTAAGAAATAGTCTAAAATATTTTATTGAATTTAAAAATATTAATTTTGGCTAGGTCATAGATGAGTTATAGGGTAACTTATTCGATTTTCTGTCCAAAAAATATATATTTATTGGATTTTAGAAAAAAATGTTAGTCTAAAAACAGTTTTTAGATACTAAGAAATAGTCTAAAATATTTTATTGAATTTAAAAATATTAATTTTGGCTAGGTCATAGATGAGTTATAGGGTAACTTATTCGATTTTCTTTCCAAAAAATATATTTTTATTGGATTTTAGAAAAAAATGTCAGGCTAAAAACAGTTTTTAGATACTAAGAAATAGTCTAAAATATTTTATTGAATTTAAAAATATTAATTTTGGCTAGGTCATAGATGAGTTATAGGGTAACTTATTCGATTTTCTTTCCAAAAAATATATTTTTATTGGATTTTAGAAAAAAATGTCAGGCTAAAAACAGTTTTTAGATACTAAGAAATAGTCTAAAATATTTTATTGAATTTAAAAATATTAATTTTGGCTAGGTCATAGATGAGTTATAGGGTAACTTATTCGATTTTCTTTCCAAAAAATATATTTTTATTGGATTTTAGAAAAAAATGTCAGGCTAAAAACAGTTTTTAGATACTAAGAAATAGTCTAAAATATTTTATTGAATTTAAAAATATTAATTTTGGCTAGGTCATAGATGAGTTATAGGGTAACTTATTCGATTTTCTTTCCAAAAAATATATTTTTATTGGATTTTAGAAAAAAATGTCAGGCTAAAAACAGTTTTTAGATACTAAGAAATAGTCTAAAATATTTTATTGAATTTAAAAATATTAATTTTGGCTAGGTCATAGATGAGTTATAGGGTAACTTATTCGATTTTCTGTCCAAAAAATATATATTTATTGGATTTTAGAAAAAAATGTTAGTCTAAAAACAGTTTTTAGATACTAAGAAATAGTCTAAAATATTTTATTGAATTTAAAAATATTAATTTTGGCTAGGTCATAGATGAGTTATAGGGTAACTTATTCGATTTTCTTTCCAAAAAATATATTTTTATTGGATTTTAGAAAAAAATGTCAGGCTAAAAACAGTTTTTAGATACTAAGAAATAGTCTAAAATATTTTATTGAATTTAAAAATATTAATTTTGGCTAGGTCATAGATGAGTTATAGGGTAACTTATTCGATTTTCTTTCCAAAAAATATATTTTTATTGGATTTTAGAAAAAAATGTCAGGCTAAAAACAGTTTTTAGATACTAAGAAATAGTCTAAAATATTTTATTGAATTTAAAAATATTAATTTTGGCTAGGTCATAGATGAGTTATAGGGTAACTTATTCGATTTTCTTTCCAAAAAATATATTTTTATTGGATTTTAGAAAAAAATGTCAGGCTAAAAACAGTTTTTAGATACTAAGAAATAGTCTAAAATATTTTATTGAATTTAAAAATATTAATTTTGGCTAGGTCATAGATGAGTTATAGGGTAACTTATTCGATTTTCTTTCCAAAAAATATATTTTTATTGGATTTTAGAAAAAAATGTCAGGCTAAAAACAGTTTTTAGATACTAAGAAATAGTCTAAAATATTTTATTGAATTTAAAAATATTAATTTTGGCTAGGTCAGTGAAAAAATAGATGAGTTAGAGGGTAACTTATTCGATTTTTCGGTGGAAAAAATATATTTTTATTGGATTTTAGAAAAAAATGTCAGGCTAAAAACAGTTTTTAGATACTAAGAAATAGTCTAAAATATTTTATTGAATTTAAAAATATTAATTTTGGCTAGGTCAGTGAAAAAATAGATGAGTTAGAGGGTAACTTATTCGATTTTTCGGTGGAAAAAATATTTTTTTTTTGGATTTTAGAAAAAAATGTCAGGCTAAAAACAGTTTTTAGATACTAAGAAATAGTCTAAAATATTTTATTGAATTTAAAAATATTAATTTTGGCTAGGTCAGTGAAAAAATAAAGAGTTAGAGGGTAACTTATTCGATTTTCTGTCCAAAAAATATATTTTTATTGGATTTTAGAAAAAAATGACAGGCTAAAAACAGTTTTTAGATACTAAGAAATAGTCGAAAATATTTTATTGAATTTAAAAATATTAATTTTGGCTAGGTCAGTGAAAAAATAAAGAGTTAGAGGGTAACTTATTCGATTTTCTGTCCAAAAAATATATTTTTATTGGATTTTAGAAAAAAATGACAGGCTAAAAACAGTTTTTAGATACTAAGAAATAGTCTAAAATATTTTATTGAATTTAAAAATATTAATTTTGGCTAGGTCAGTGAAAAAATAGATGAGTTAGAGGGTAACTTATTCGATTTTTCGGTGGAAAAAATATATTTTTATTGGATTTTAGAAAAAAATGTCAGGCTAAAAACAGTTTTTAGATACTAAGAAATAGTCTAAAATATTTTATTGAATTTAAAAATATTAATTTTGGCTAGGTCAGTGAAAAAATAGATGAGTTAGAGGGTAACTTATTCGATTTTTCGGTGGAAAAAATATATTTTTATTGGATTTTAGAAAAAAATGTCAGGCTAAAAACAGTTTTTAGATACTAAGAAATAGTCTAAAATATTTTATTGAATTTAAAAATATTAATTTTGGCTAGGTCAGTGAAAAAATAGATGAGTTAGAGGGTAACTTATTCGATTTTTCGGTGGAAAAAATATATTTTTATTGGATTTTAGAAAAAAATGTCAGGCTAAAAACAGTTTTTAGATACTAAGAAATAGTCTAAAATATTTTATTGAATTTAAAAATATTAATTTTGGCTAGGTCAGTGAAAAAATAAAGAGTTAGAGGGTAACTTATTCGATTTTCTGTCCAAAAAATATATTTTTATTGGATTTTAGAAAAAAATGACAGGCTAAAAACTATTTTTAGATACTAAGAAATAGTCTAAAATATTTTATTGAATTTAAAAATATTAATTTTGGCTAGGTCATAGATGAGTTAGAGGGTAACTTATTCGATTTTTCGGTGGAAAAAATATATTTTTATTGGATTTTAGAAAAAAATGTCAGGCTAAAAACAGTTTTTAGATACTAAGAAATAGTCTAAAATATTTTATTGAATTTAAAAATATTAATTTTGGCTAGGTCAGTGAAAAAATAGATGAGTTAGAGGGTAACTTATTCGATTTTTCGGTGGAAAAAATATATTTTTATTGGATTTTAGAAAAAAATGTCAGGCTAAAAACAGTTTTTAGATACTAAGAAATAGTCTAAAATATTTTATTGAATTTAAAAATATTAATTTTGGCTAGGTCAGTGAAAAAATAGATGAGTTAGAGGGTAACTTATTCGATTTTTCGGTGGAAAAAATATTTTTTTTTTGGATTTTAGAAAAAAATGTCAGGCTAAAAACAGTTTTTAGATACTAAGAAATAGTCTAAAATATTTTATTGAATTTAAAAATATTAATTTTGGCTAGGTCAGTGAAAAAATAAAGAGTTAGAGGGTAACTTATTCGATTTTCTGTCCAAAAAATATATTTTTATTGGATTTTAGAAAAAAATGACAGGCTAAAAACAGTTTTTAGATACTAAGAAATAGTCGAAAATATTTTATTGAATTTAAAAATATTAATTTTGGCTAGGTCAGTGAAAAAATAAAGAGTTAGAGGGTAACTTATTCGATTTTCTGTCCAAAAAATATATTTTTATTGGATTTTAGAAAAAAATGACAGGCTAAAAACAGTTTTTAGATACTAAGAAATAGTCTAAAATATTTTATTGAATTTAAAAATATTAATTTTGGCTAGGTCAGTGAAAAAATAGATGAGTTAGAGGGTAACTTATTCGATTTTTCGGTGGAAAAAATATATTTTTATTGGATTTTAGAAAAAAATGTCAGGCTAAAAACAGTTTTTAGATACTAAGAAATAGTCTAAAATATTTTATTGAATTTAAAAATATTAATTTTGGCTAGGTCAGTGAAAAAATAGATGAGTTAGAGGGTAACTTATTCGATTTTTCGGTGGAAAAAATATATTTTTATTGGATTTTAGAAAAAAATGTCAGGCTAAAAACAGTTTTTAGATACTAAGAAATAGTCTAAAATATTTTATTGAATTTAAAAATATTAATTTTGGCTAGGTCAGTGAAAAAATAGATGAGTTAGAGGGTAACTTATTCGATTTTTCGGTGGAAAAAATATATTTTTATTGGATTTTAGAAAAAAATGTCAGGCTAAAAACAGTTTTTAGATACTAAGAAATAGTCGAAAATATTTTATTGAATTTAAAAATATTAATTTTGGCTAGGTCAGTGAAAAAATAAAGAGTTAGAGGGTAACTTATTCGATTTTCTGTCCAAAAAATATATTTTTATTGGATTTTAGAAAAAAATGACAGGCTAAAAACAGTTTTTAGATACTAAGAAATAGTCTAAAATATTTTATTGAATTTAAAAATATTAATTTTGGCTAGGTCAGTGAAAAAATAGATGAGTTAGAGGGTAACTTATTCGATTTTTCGGTGGAAAAAATATATTTTTATTGGATTTTAGAAAAAAATGTCAGGCTAAAAACAGTTTTTAGATACTAAGAAATAGTCTAAAATATTTTATTGAATTTAAAAATATTAATTTTGGCTAGGTCAGTGAAAAAATAGATGAGTTAGAGGGTAACTTATTCGATTTTTCGGTGGAAAAAATATATTTTTATTGGATTTTAGAAAAAAATGTCAGGCTAAAAACAGTTTTTAGATACTAAGAAATAGTCTAAAATATTTTATTGAATTTAAAAATATTAATTTTGGCTAGGTCAGTGAAAAAATAGATGAGTTAGAGGGTAACTTATTCGATTTTTCGGTGGAAAAAATATATTTTTATTGGATTTTAGAAAAAAATGTCAGGCTAAAAACAGTTTTTAGATACTAAGAAATAGTCTAAAATATTTTATTGAATTTAAAAATATTAATTTTGGCTAGGTCAGTGAAAAAATAAAGAGTTAGAGGGTAACTTATTCGATTTTCTGTCCAAAAAATATATTTTTATTGGATTTTAGAAAAAAATGACAGGCTAAAAACTATTTTTAGATACTAAGAAATAGTCTAAAATATTTTATTGAATTTAAAAATATTAATTTTGGCTAGGTCATAGATGAGTTAGAGGGTAACTTATTCGATTTTTCGGTGGAAAAAATATATTTTTATTGGATTTTAGAAAAAAATGTCAGGCTAAAAACAGTTTTTAGATACTAAGAAATAGTCTAAAATATTTTATTGAATTTAAAAATATTAATTTTGGCTAGGTCAGTGAAAAAATAAAGAGTTAGAGGGTAACTTATTCGATTTTCTGTCCAAAAAATATATTTTTATTGGATTTTAGAAAAAAATGACAGGCTAAAAACAGTTTTTAGATACTAAGAAATAGTCGAAAATATTTTATTGAATTTAAAAATATTAATTTTGGCTAGGTCAGTGAAAAAATAAAGAGTTAGAGGGTAACTTATTCGATTTTCTGTCCAAAAAATATATTTTTATTGGATTTTAGAAAAAAATGACAGGCTAAAAACAGTTTTTAGATACTAAGAAATAGTCTAAAATATTTTATTGAATTTAAAAATATTAATTTTGGCTAGGTCAGTGAAAAAATAGATGAGTTAGAGGGTAACTTATTCGATTTTTCGGTGGAAAAAATATATTTTTATTGGATTTTAGAAAAAAATGTCAGGCTAAAAACAGTTTTTAGATACTAAGAAATAGTCTAAAATATTTTATTGAATTTAAAAATATTAATTTTGGCTAGGTCAGTGAAAAAATAGATGAGTTAGAGGGTAACTTATTCGATTTTTCGGTGGAAAAAATATATTTTTATTGGATTTTAGAAAAAAATGTCAGGCTAAAAACAGTTTTTAGATACTAAGAAATAGTCTAAAATATTTTATTGAATTTAAAAATATTAATTTTGGCTAGGTCAGTGAAAAAATAGATGAGTTAGAGGGTAACTTATTCGATTTTTCGGTGGAAAAAATATATTTTTATTGGATTTTAGAAAAAAATGTCAGGCTAAAAACAGTTTTTAGATACTAAGAAATAGTCTAAAATATTTTATTGAATTTAAAAATATTAATTTTGGCTAGGTCAGTGAAAAAATAGATGAGTTAGAGGGTAACTTATTCGATTTTTCGGTGGAAAAAATATATTTTTATTGGATTTTAGAAAAAAATGTCAGGCTAAAAACAGTTTTTAGATACTAAGAAATAGTCTAAAATATTTTATTGAATTTAAAAATATTAATTTTGGCTAGGTCAGTGAAAAAATAAAGAGTTAGAGGGTAACTTATTCGATTTTCTGTCCAAAAAATATATTTTTATTGGATTTTAGAAAAAAATGACAGGCTAAAAACTATTTTTAGATACTAAGAAATAGTCTAAAATATTTTATTGAATTTAAAAATATTAATTTTGGCTAGGTCAGTGAAAAAATAGATGAGTTAGAGGGTAACTTATTCGATTTTTCGGTGGAAAAAATATATTTTTATTGGATTTTAGAAAAAAATGTCAGGCTAAAAACAGTTTTTAGATACTAAGAAATAGTCTAAAATATTTTATTGAATTTAAAAATATTAATTTTGGCTAGGTCAGTGAAAAAATAGATGAGTTAGAGGGTAACTTATTCGATTTTTCGGTGGAAAAAATATATTTTTATTGGATTTTAGAAAAAAATGTCAGGCTAAAAACAGTTTTTAGATACTAAGAAATAGTCTAAAATATTTTATTGAATTTAAAAATATTAATTTTGGCTAGGTCAGTGAAAAAATAAAGAGTTAGAGGGTAACTTATTCGATTTTCTGTCCAAAAAATATATTTTTATTGGATTTTAGAAAAAAATGACAGGCTAAAAACTATTTTTAGATACTAAGAAATAGTCTAAAATATTTTATTGAATTTAAAAATATTAATTTTGGCTAGGTCATAGATGAGTTAGAGGGTAACTTATTCGATTTTCTTTCCAAAAAATATATTTTTATTGGATTTTAGAAAAAAATGTTAGGCTAAAAACAGTTTTTAGATACTAAGAAATAGTCTAAAATATTTTATTGAATTTAAAAATATTAATTTTAGCTATGTCAGTGAAAAAATAGATGAGTTAGAGGGTAACTTATTCGATTTTCTGTCCAAAAAATATATTTTTATTGGATTTTAGAAAAAAATGTTAGGCTAAAAACAGTTTTTAGATACTAAGAAATAGTCTAAAATATTTTATTGAATTTAAAAATATTAATTTTTGCTAGGTCATAGATGAGTTAGAGGGTAACTTATTCGATTTTCTGTCCAAAAAATATATTTTTATTGGATTTTAGAAAAAAATGTTAGGCTAAAAACAGTTTTTAGATACTAAGAAATAGTCTAAAATATTTTATTGAATTTAAAAATATTAATTTTTGCTAGGTCATAGATGAGTTAGAGGGTAACTTATTCGATTTTCTGTCCAAAAAATATATTTTTATTGGATTTTAGAAAAAATGTTAGGCTATTTAATTAAAATTGAGCAAAATTCAGCTTGCGTATTTTTGTAAATGATAAAAAAATATTTCTTTATTTAAATTAATTTGGTAAAAAATTTATTTAAAAAAATAAAAATTAAATCTAATTTTTAGTAAATTAAATTTACTCGTTATATTGCTTCGAATGGATATAGTTTTTTGGATGCCGGTGTTTTTGTGGTAAGAATTATTTTAAAATTTAAATAGAGATGGTCCAGCAACAGTTTTCAAAAAACCTACTAAATTTTGAATTAGGCAATGACATTTTCTACCTCCATCCATTAAGCGAAAAAAAGTGGTAAAAACCGCAAAAAATTTTAAAATTGGCTTGTTTTAAATTAAGATAAATTATAAAGAATAAAATTTTATTTTTGAGATTTATCCAGCAATGAATTAATCTGGAAAAACGATATGCTCTTACGAATTAATTTTCCAATTTTTTATCAATTACACTTAACTATTTTAAAATTTGAATGTTTATAAATTTAAAAACAATAATTTATGTAGTAGATTTTTTCAAAATGCTAAATCTATATTTAAAATTGATCATTGCCTTTGCCTTTAGCTATATTCCAATACTCATGCAGATACTTAACAGTTATCCCTACCAATGTTGTTTATAATTATTTCATTTGTTAATTATTCCATTTACTATATTTTCAGATCAATGGTGACATAACAATCATTGAACCGCTAAAAATCGAACCAATTGAAAAACCAGCCGAAGGAACAACAACAGAAGAATCCACATCAACGATGAATCCACCGAAACCGAAAATTAATAAATGAAGTGGTAAGATGGACAAGAGAAGGACTTGATCTGTGCCATTCATTTCATTTAAAAACCTTTGCTTTTACATTTTTTATTTTCAAATATAATTTTTCACAAATCTTTTGATTTTGAAACATCTTTTTTTTAAGAATGAAATCATTTTTATTTATTATGAATTAATTGCTTTCCAAAATTTCCATAAATGTGCGCATTTTTTAATTAATTTTTTCCAGGTTTTTTTTAATCATTTTCAATGGCCTTTCATTTCTGATGAGATAGGTGGAAAATGGCTATCAAATTTCCTCCATTCTATTTTCTTTTTGTGCCCTGATGAAGGCTATGATAAACAGTGAGAATAATGTTTATTAATTAAATCAAATTTTTAAATACAGGAAATTACTTGTGGGTGTGGAAGGGCATTGGGGCCGGCAATTTGGGTGCATGAATGCATTGAACCCATATGAATGCGAATTACATAAGCCATGATCAATGTATGACACAACCAGGGCTTCGCCAAGAGCCAATAATGCTGGTATAATCATGTTAATTTTTCAATCAGGTAACTTTAATGTTATCCCAAATTCAGAAAATTAAATAAAGTTTTAAAATGAAACTGATTAAATAATTATAAAAAAATTTCATTTATTCAAAAATTTTTTTCTAGAAACTTAAACCTTGTCATCTCTCACGAACGCGATAATGTGAAAGTGGCCACAGATGTGAAGGCCGAATCAAATCCTATATATCAATTTTAGAATAATTATTTGTCTTTATTCTCCCTTCAAGCTCTTCCCCATCCCCGCATCCATTTTTGCTATGTTAATTGTGGAATTTGGTCAGCAAATCTTTAGTGCGCGATTGTGTTGTGATTGTGAGTAATGAATTTAGTATTGTATTTGTTTTTGTTATGGATTGATTGGATTGAGTTGAAAAAATAATTCTTTTAAGAATATTTTTTATTATTTTTTATTTCACAAATTCCCTGAGGTAAAGTGAGCCCCGAAAGGGCGATGGCGAATAAGCTATAAGAAATGCAAAATTTCTTAAATAGCATGATTTTTGAAATCAAAAATTGTAATCCTGAAGACCAGGCTATATGTACCGGTCTCGGAATCGAAAGCTGCATTAATGCTACATTTTACGATAATATGTAAATTTTTATAGTAAATATTAAATTTTCCATTCAAAAAATAAATAATATTTTCTAGGGAAAATAAATCACCGGCGCCATTTTGTCTGGATTCCAGTGAAACATAATTCAATTTTGTCTTTCTATGCGACAAGCCACCGAATGCATGCATATGATCTAATTTTGGTTGAAGCTTTTTTGAATAGGAAGAAATTCCTTGATGTCCCTGTGACTAATAAGTAAGTGCCAAGCAGCAGATTATTTACAAGCAGAGGTCCCAGATTTTTTTTTCAAAAAAAAGTACATTGGCCTTGAAAAAAAAGATTTTGGTATCAAAAAAAAAGATTTTCGTTTTAAGCTTATAAATTGATTAAAATTTTTTAATTATATTTTTTTATCATAAATGAATAACCGGGGATCATCCAGAACTAAGATCACGTGTTTTTGAAAAGAAATTTTTAAAATTTTTTGTGTCGCAAACAAAAAATTTGAGTCAAAAATGGCCGCGCAGCGAAAAATTTGGGTCAAAAATAGCCGCGCAGCGAAAAATTTGAGCCAAAAATAGCCGCGCAGCGTAAAATAGCCGCGCAGCGAAAAATTTTACGATTTTTCCATGATTTTGTGAAAAAAAAAAGTACAAAAAGTACAGCAAAGTAAAAAAAAGTACAAATCTTTTAAAAAAGTACATTTTTATTTTCAAAGATTTGACCCCTCAAAAAAAGTACAAATCTTTTAAAAAAGTACATATGGGACCTCTGTTTACAAGTAATTTTTTTGCATATCTGCTTGGGGAGGGGGGGGGGGGGGTTCAAAAAAGGGGCAAATACCCTCTCGACAGGAAGATAATCTGAGAGATCCCTGATTTTATATTAACATCTAGATAAAAAAATTATTTATAATTGCACCTTATTACAAATCTTTTATTTAGCAACCAAAAATGAATTGGATGGTAAATGGTATTTAATTTGGCGAAAAGAGTATTGAAAATGGCGAAAGTTTATAACGGTTTAACGGTTTGTCCAAAATTCACAAACAATAAAAACCATTCGATAGATCTCGTCAAGACGCATCGAATGGTATATATTTTGCCTTGGTTTGATCAAAAATTAAGGGTTTTAAACCACTTAAACCTTCATATGGGTTTTGGTTCAAAACCAATTAAACCATGACAAATTATATATCATTTGATGCGTCTTGACCAGCTCTATCGAATGGTATATGTTTTGTGAATTTTGGACAAACCGTTAAACCGTTATAAACTTTTCGCCATTTCAATGTTTTTTCGTCATTTTAAACATTTCCCAAATGGGATTTAAATGCATAAAAATTTAACCATACTTTTTATAGGGATTTCTGTCAAGTCTTCCTCCCTTCCCACTCCTGCCCCGAAAAGTACTATTGAAAAATTATTACATAAAAAAATTTTTTCATAAATATCGGCTGACCGTTTATGGATACTAGTGAATTTTAAAAAGCGATATTAAACAAATATATCAGAATTAAAAAATTGCAAAATTCACCTTTCAAGTATTTATAATAATTTCAATCTCATCTCAATACAAATTATATTAATACATTTAATAATTTAAAAAAATATAATAACATGTAAGCATAAATATTCAAGAAAAACATAAAATAAGATTGCGAGTATTTTTAATTTCCAAAAATTTTTGAAATTTCATAATTTTAAGGTAAAAGGTGACTTAAAAAACATTATAAAATATCGGTATAATCACCGTAGAAATTTGAGAATAAGTTTGAAAAAAATATAAATTATCAAATTTTAATTAAATTAAAATTTGAAACATACTTTAGAAGAAGTATTGTTCTCAAGTGCTCTCCGCATTCCACAACTTTTTGTTTAATTGGCTAAAGGGCATATCCAACATTTTGTATATTTTTGATGGCATTATTTTACTCCATTTTAATTTTTAAATAGACTGCGCATGCTGAATGACAATTAAAATGAACAAATTGGAATTGTCGAAAGCAATTTTCATTTTTCAATGTTCTCCATAAATTTCTTTTTTTTCTGTCTCTGGAATTTATTTATTAGTTGTCTGCCAAAAATATGAGAATTATTTGTTAATATTTTCCAAATTTAAGATTTTGATAATGATATTTCCAATCAAAATTCATTATTTTTTGGCAACCATTTTAAAAAATTTATAATTTATAATTTTGTATTAATTCAATTCATTAATCGCGAATGTGAATTAGAATCTTGATAATATTTCTAATGTAAAATATTATCAATTTTCTTAAAAATCTTGGGAACAAATTTATTCTTTACGTGAAAAATTTATAGACGCAATATATATTTTTCATCAATTCAACATATTGATATATGGATTGTGAAGGGAGCGGGACATTTCGACAGTGACATTTCGACAGTGGACTTTTCGACAGTGTACATTTCGACAGTAGGCGGACATTTCGACAGTGGCGGATTTTTCGACAGTGGACACTTCGACAGTGGACATTTCGACAGTAAGCTAGGACTTTTCGACAGTGATGGAAAAAACCTATAAATCGGTTTTGTTTTGGTACAAATTATATACCAATCGACTCGTCTCAGTCAGCTGAACCTAATATAATATTAACTTTGATCAAAACTCAAAAATAAAAGAGTTATAGATATCTTTATCTTATAAGGAACTTATCACATTTTTATCCAAAAATGGGCATATTTTTTAAAATTTCATACTTTATTCGTTTCCCTTCATCAAAATGAATATCAAAATCAAATTATATTCTAGTGAAAGCTTCAAATAAAAAATAAATAACATGATCAAATTAATGAACTAAAAAGTGAAGAATCCCCCCTAGGGGTCAAATGTTTAAAATTTTCATTTGATCAAATTATAGCTTAATCGATGCATCTCGATGTGCTAAATATGAATCTGTCATTGGTTTTTCATAAAACTCAAAAATAATTGAGTTATGGTCATTTTTATTCATATACATTACTTAAATACCTACTCTAACTTAAATGAGTATAACTTTTTTATTTTTGAGTTTTGATCAAAGTTAATATTATATTAGGTTCAGCTGACTGAGACGAGTGGATTGGTATATAATTTGTACCAAAACAAAACCGATTTATAGGTTTTTTCCATCACTGTCGAAAAGTCCTAGCTTACTGTCGAAATGTACACTGTCGAAAAGTCCACTGTCGAAATGTCCTAGAGCCGATTGTGAATTATTTGGCTAGGAACATTGATTGTGAGAATCGAAAAGTAAAGGAAAAATTAAGATCAAAACAGTGATTGATTTTATGGAAGCAACAAAAATGAGTGCCTTTCATTTAAGTGTAAAAAGTATTTTTAGAATATTAATTTTTTTGATCTTGAATATTTATTTTTCGGAAAAAATATTAAGGCATCATTTCAGTCCAAATTGTTTTATAAGTCAAGCCATTTTTAATGGAGACATATTATATTTTAATATCAGTCGAAATTTCAATCTTTTTCCAATATTCAGAGTGAATTTTTTAATTTAAGTTAGTATTATTTTTCAAATCATTTGTCTTGAAAAAGTAGTTAATAATGGTCCAATACAGACTTTGGAAAAATTGATATGGAAGGGTGGAGAACTTTTAAAATGTGTCTAAATATGTCTTCTTAAAAGAGTGTGATAATTATATATGATTATGATGAGGAATATCCAATTTAAACGAAAATTTTCTGTGTCGCAGTTTTGGAAGAATAAAATCATTAGGCCAATATAATATACATATAAGGTTTATTTTCTATTTTAATAAATTTGATAAAAAAACGAAAAAAAAATTATAATCATTTTAATTCAAAATTCATAATCATTTCTTTTTAAAGATTCATCATCATTGGCAACAATTATGGTAAGCCGCAAACTGTAAACTCTTCAATACATCTAAATGGGTTCACAGTTTGTGCATCAATTTTAACTGGTTTCCCCTCAATTTTATTTTTTATTTGTTTAACAAGCCAAAGACAGTCCGTTAAATATTTCCCCCAATTTGCAAAAAATCTGCCAAATTCAGCCCAGAAGCCATAATCTTCCTTTTCAATTAGTGCTCCATATTTCCATGCGTTCCACTATAAAAAACTTTTTGTTATAGAAATAAGATTCTAATTAATGTTGTCAAAGTTATTTAAAAATTTTTGCATTGAGCTCAATTAGCTGAAAAATATTCCCATTTATGTTATTAGCCCAGAAGGATGATCTTCCCTTGTCCAAATATGATAAATAAAAATAATTTTTTAACTATTTTATTTTACAATTTTATATTTAATTAAAAAATATTTGTTTTCCGGACATGTTATTTTGAAAAATCTGGTAACCCTGAATTTGTACAAATTTTATTAAAATCCATAAAATATATTTTGAAAATTATAGATTTATACCCAAATCCTAAAATGAATTAACAAATTAATTAATTGGTCAATATTTTATATAAAATTATCATAATAAAAAAGAAATAATTAACGATTTAAAATTATGGAAAATTTGGATTGACAAATTCATTTTTTGGAGATAGCCTCTTAATTTCTATGCTAAATGCCCAATTAATTTCCATCGTTTTTATATGACTAAGCAATATAGATATTTTAAAAGGTTTTTAAAGACACAACTTCAAAAATTCCGGACGAATTTAATTAAAATTCTTATCTTTTGATAGCGAAAATTCTGCGCTTTAATTTGATAACAAAAATCTAAATTGGTTCAGTATGATGTTGAGTTATTATAAACTGGCCCAAGTTTAAGCATATCTAAGAGAATAGATGATGATCGTTTCCTAGGTCACCTCGATTCTAAAACCCGGTTTCAAGTTTTGAAAAATGTCGATTTTCGGTTCCCATTACTATTTTCGGTTCTAAAAATTACCAAATTCTGTTCTAAAATGCATCGATTTTTTGGTATCGGTTAGCGAAACTGACCACAATTTATTCTAATATCTAATAAGGTTCTAATTCCCAAATTCATTCCAATTTTCCTTTCCCATTTATTGTTTAGTGCCTCCATGACCGTGGCGATGTTTTGCACAGTTGTTTCGAACTTGCCTTCATTGGCAAAAACAAAATCAAGCAAAGGGCGACGCCGCCATTGCCGAGGATCAATTTTGACCGGAGCTGGTCTGTCCGGACTATGCCCTGTTGATGGAATCCGATGAATGCTTAATTCCCGTACATTTGTCAACACCAAGTCAAATGGCGGTAAAGTTGAAGTGGCATTGTTTATGACTTATTATTATTCATAAAATTAGCTACAAAATGATATCAAAAGAATCAGCAAATTTTATGTATTCACCGAGTTATGAGCACAAAAACCGTCGGTTTAATTAAAATTGTGTTTTTGGCCGTTTTTGGCCATAACTCGGTGAATATTCAATATTGGTCAAAGTTTTTGATGTCATTTTGTAGCTAATTTTATGACAAATAAAATGCCATAAATAATGCTTCATCAGCTTTACCGCCAGCGGCACCATACCGTTTCATCCGCAAAATGGCGGAGCCGCAAAACGCGTAACACCCTTTTCCACATTCCGAATTGTTTGTTGCCTGTTTTTCCATCAAATTGGTCAAAAATAGTTAGGCAAATTTTTTGAAAATTATTATTTTTTCGAGCTATGCCACCGCCATTCAAAATTTTACAATTTCATATATTTATTAAATAAACCTTTTTACAATTAACAAACAATTTGGCCCTTGTTTGCATTATAGCCGCTTTTTTCATTGTGTTTTTTTGTCTCAATATAAAACAATAGCTATAAAAACTGCCAAATTTCGAAGTTTTGTAGATGCTATAAATTCAAGCTATTGTCAATCCGCAAATGTACCACTTTTATAGAAGGACTAATGGCCTAAATAACGACCAAAATAAATATGCACAACGATTCCTTGATCAAATATAAGATTTTAAGGCAGTGCAAAATTGTATATTCACTTTACCCAACTCTGTTACTTTTTCGTAGGAAATTCGAGAATGGTTTTATAAATTTTCACTAAACTCTCTCATTAATTATAGTAGGATATACGTAGATTTTTTAATGTTGGTTAAAAAGAAAATGTATATTTGGTCCAAATGATATATTTATTTTCGTTGTATTCAAATGTTAAAACCTAATTAGTAATTAGTTTTTTACCAATTAACTAACTAATTGTCAAGCAAAGCCATAAGAAAATAATAAATAATAATATTATATAATTCGATGCACACACCGTTTATTTTTTTATATTAGCTTTTTTTTGATTTTAGGAATCTTTCGATTTAGTGTTACATTTTATGACATTTGTTCCATTACAATCTTTTCTTAAATACTCGTCATTGGTAATAATTTTTATCACACATACTGTAAAATCATTAAAGTTAAAAAACTCCGCTGATTTAAATTTATTTTATACGGTTTAATAAATTTTCATCTTAAGTAAGGAATTAACTTTTATTCCATCACATCATAATTCCTCATTCAAATAACAGCAACAGCAATTGTCTCAAACTTGCGTTCGCAATTACATGAATGAAGCATGTCGTTCATGTCGAAAACTAAAAATATAAAGGAAAAATTTAAAAAAAAAAGATTTACAGAGAGCAGTGTAGAAAAATCTGATTAAAATCAAAACGCATGAAATGCTGGAAATCCATAGGAAGGCACGACCGACAACATTAATTGGATACTGATTTAGAGAGAATTCCAGTTCTTGAACAATTAATCCGTACGAATTCATAAGGGAATCCCCAATTTGATGGAAATCTTCAGTCACTTTATTTGCAATCTGAATCACCATTTCGTTTATATATGCAATTGAAAAGAATTTTTCCCGGTGGGCTGTCAATTTTTTGATGGACATTTCCATCAAATAAGGGAACATCAATTTAATTGCATAAAGCTTTTGACGAGTTAAATTTCCATCCTATGGGCAAATAAGAATGAATGAGAAAAGAATCTAATATAATTTCATTTTACTTTGTCCCCACCAATTCCATTGAATAATTCACTGTGCAATTCGGCCAATGTCTCTTAGGAAAGTTGGTAGGTCATGGCAGCAGAGGTATTCATGGGCTGAACCAATGCGGTTGACATATCCATGGGGCTATTGGTGGTGCCATTGCCATTGCCATTGTTGGTACTGTTCATCATTGGCATGGCACAAATGATTGGCATTGGCCCCATTTGGCCCAAAATGAAGAAGAGAAAAATTGGGGAAAAAAGGAAAATTAATGGTTTGATGGAGAACATCATTTTGGGTGATTATAAAATTGGATTGGAAATGAATGAAATTGATATGAAATGATTGGACAAATACGTGGAAATAAAATGGGTTTGGGGGGAATATATTAAATAAATCAACAAAGAATTCCGATTAAATAAGATGATGAAATAAACGAATTGGCGGCTTTAACAAAAAAGAAATAAAAGTGGATGGCATTTTAATAAAGGGAAATGAACACATCAACATCATAGAAAATCGAAAAAATAATGGCGATACATCTTTGGAAAGCCCAAAGTATCCTCAACAATCTCCAGTTTAAATTTTGAAATCTAATAAAAAAAGTTACTTGTCTTTGAGTAGAATAAACTCGAATATTTATTGCTTAAAAGAAAACCGCATTTTTACAATGTTTTAGCATTTCAAGAAACAATTAGAATTGGCCACTTTTTAGAGGACATTTAGGGCTTTCAAATGGCATATCGCCTTCCTGAATTGGTTGCTTCCTTCTCGAAATATGGCCGAAAGAATTACTTAATCTATCAATTCACACCTCTTTAATATGTATCCTTCCTTCCTCCCATCCATTCTCGCAATTCTTTCTCCAATCCACTTTGTGCCATTCCATCGAAAATTGCCCTCATCTCTAATCGAACCATCGATTCCCGAACCAATAGGGCTAAATTCACCTTTTTGGGAAATTATTAATTTCTGGGATTAATTTTCTATGGAATTATATGCCTCGCCCAATTCCCATCCAAAACTGCTGGCATTCGCCTTCTTCTTGGAAGCATAATATGCGGCCAATTTCGCCAATTCATTTGCCTTTTCAGCCAATAGATATTCTCTCTTAAAATAATTTAGAAAAGGGATAATAGTATTATGCCGAATAAATTATTGAAATTGCCAAAAAATAAAATAAATAATAGGAAAATAATTATAATAGTATAAGCAGGGTTTGTCCAAAAAATTCAAACCAAATATACCCCAAATTGGAAAGAGTTGGCCAAGACGCATTGAATGGTATATAATTTGGTTTTGGTTTGGTCAACAATTAAAGGGTTTTAAACTGTTTAAACCACATTTTAGTTTGGTCAACAATTAAAGGGCTTTAAACGGTTTAAACCACAATTTGGCTTAATGGTTCAAAATTAAATTAGAATTGGTTAAACACAAGCCAAATCATTATCAATCATTCATTTTGATGTAACTATTGATTGAATATAAGGTTTGTGAGTCTAGGATAAACGTTTGAACCATTTTTAAAAAAATCCTTTTGGCAATTTCAATAATTCGGCAATTAAAACATTTTTCTTTGGGGTATTTTCTAACCATTGGCACCAATTGGTCCAATTCATCCAGCGCAAATGATAGTAAATTCTCGATAAAATTTTCAGCAAAATGTTGAGGGCGCCATGTTGTTGGTCCATCAATTTGTTGGGAATCATTCAAATTTTGTTGGACAATAGTCTCATTTTCGTAGAAAAATTGATGAAAGCACAGCAAAATGAATAAAATAGAAAGAGAAAAACAGAAGGTGAAATGCCATCCCGGAAATGGAGGCGGCCAAAAGCGAATCATTTTATTCAAAAGAAAGCAATTTATGAAAATTTAGGACGAAAAATACAACCGGATATCGCCAATTGATTACCCGACTATTCTTTTGACCATATCTCGAGAAGGAATCAACCAATTCAGGAGGGCGGTATGCCATTTGAAAGCCCAAAATGTCCTCTAAAAAGTGGTCAATTCTAACTGTTTTTGAAATATTAAAATAATTTGTAAAATAAACGGGCTTTTCCTCCAACAAATAAATTCGGGTTTATTCAATTCAAAGACATGTAACTTTTTATAAAATCAACATTATAAAATTCTAAATAGGCTAAATTGTAGATGACATTTTTGGCTTTCAAATGGTTTATCGTTTCCAGAATTGGCTATTGCCTTGTTGAGCTATGATGGCAAAAAATGAGCTCTCAGGTACCCGATCGGCGCTACCCCAATTATCCTATTAACAAATTTATTAATATTTATGGACGGAAGAAAGACACAAAAATGGATGGATAAAAGGCCAATTAATATCAAAGGGGAATAATTTGTTTCTTGATAATTTCTTCAATATTCGCGCACAAATTAGGCCTTCTTTCTTCGCCAGTTTTGCTGCGAAGTCGGCGCTCTCTTTCCCACCAAACTTCGCCCAAATTGGTCCAATTGGGGTGGCTCGGGGAAAGGCAGCTCCCTGCCTAATTGTCTGAACACATAACAGGTATTTCCATGCACATGGTCCTGGCAGAATTCCTGAAAACAAAATAATAATTAATAAAAATAAATAATATTACCTCAGTGTTGGAAATGTAGGAAAAATCTCCCCGGGCGCAAACAAGATTGAATCTGGTGGAAAAAAATTCGCTCAGTCAGCCAATGCTTGAATATTCCGTTTCAAGCAACGCTGTCCCTGTCTTTTGCCTGACATGAAAATTAATAATTGAAATTCACAAGTAGATTTCCCTTCGGGTGAATCATCGATTATGGAATAGGTCAACTAGTCGTGAGACTTTATAAAATTTTCATTTTAATAGCAATTTCAATGAATTTGATGGCAAATCAGAATAGGAGAAAACGCAATTACAATAACAAATCAGAATAAGGGGAAGCACAATTACAAATCAGAATAAGGGGAAACACAATTACAATTACAAATCAGAATAAGGGGAAGCACAATTACAAATCAGAATAAGGGGAAACACAATTACAATTACAAATCAGAATAAGGGGAAGCACAATTACAAATCAGAATAAGGGGAAACACAATTACAATTACAAATCAGAATAAGGGGAAGCACAATTACAAATCAGAATAAGGGGAAACACAATTACAATTACAAATCAGAATAAGGGGAAACACAATTACAATAACAAATCAGAATTGGGGAAAACACAATTACAAATCAGAATTGGGGCAAAACACATTTACAAATCAGAATTGGGGAAAAAAAAAATTACAATTACAAATCAGAATTGGGGGAAATACAGAATTACAATTACAAATCAGAATTGGGGAAAAACACAATTACAATTACAAATCAGAATTACAATTACAATTACAAATCAGAATAAGGGGAAACACAATTACAATTACAAATCAGAATTACAATTACAATTAAAAATCAGAATTGGGGAAAAACACAATTACAATTACAAATCAGAATTACAATTACAAATCAGAATTGGGGATAAAAACAATTACAATTACAAATCAGAATTGGGAATAAAAACAATTACAATTACAATTACAAATCAGAATTACAATTACAATTACAATTACAAATCAGAATTACAATTACAAATCAGAATTACAATTACAATTACAATTACAAATCAGAATTACAATTACAATTACAAATCAGAATTACAATTACAATTACAAATCAGAATTACAATAACAAATCAGAATTACAATTACAATAACAAATCAGAATTACAATAACAAATCAGAATTACAATTACAATTACAAATCAGAATTACAATTACAATTACAAATCAGAATTACAATAACAAATCAGAATTACAATTACAATTACAAATCAGAATTACAATAACAAATCAGAATTAAAATTACAATTACAAATCAGAATTACAATTACAATTACAAATCAGAATTACAATAACAAATCAGAATTACAATTACAATTACAAATCAGAATTACAATAACAAATCAGAATTACAATTACAATTACAAATCAGAATTACAATTACAATTACAAATCAGAATTACAATAACAAATCAGAATTACAATTACAATTACAAATCAGAATTACAATAACAAATCAGAATTACAATTACAATTACAATTACAAATCAGAATAGGGCGAAAAACACAAATATACAAAACAGAATAAATCGTTTCAGTAAATCACCATTTCAATTTTTTCCGTTCTATTGAAACTCATTCGATAGCCAAAACCCAAAAATTGCTTCTTCAAATGATATCAAATTCAATTAAAAACAATTTAATGCTTCAGAATAATGCTACAGCCTAAAGGGAAATACTCCATTGTGCCCACCTTTCGAATGATTTGCCGAATTCTTTCACTATTGCATTTTGTGCCCTCCGGGCCTGCCAATGCCGGATCAACAATTTGGTTTGGCTGTTGCTGTAGCCTTTTTGGCCGATTGTGTCGTCGATTCAATTGTTTTGTGGTCCGACCGGTTCCCTTCTTCTTCTTTTTCCCCTTTCCACTGGTGCCACCCGTCTTGAATGGTGCCAACCGTTGGCCAACATCGCGCAGAGCGCCCAGCAAACTTTCGTCCATGACCAGTGGGGCCAACTTTTCTTCCCCTCCTTTGTCCGGCGCCTTGGCCTGCACTTTTACCACCTTCATTTTTGGGATTGGCATCAGTGGTTGTTTTGCCGTTGGACATGGACATGGTCGACGTGAGTATGAGGATACCGCAGCAGAAAATGCCGCCGGCGAATGGGTGTATGGCAAAAGGAGTTGGCCAAATGTGAATGTGGGGATCAGCAAAGATAGAAGAAAGAGGATGAAATTGTTGGCCCCAGCACGCCAACACTGTGCAAACGATCCATCAAGGGGCGGTTTCCATGGTTTGATGAGATGGTATGGTACATCTCATCAATCGATCAAACCCAAATTGGATGGCCCACCAGGGAACCCCGAAAGGGATGAAGCCAAAAAGCAATTGCCAATCCCAAGGGTTGATGACTCCCTGTCCAGAAATGGACTTGGAGACCTGGTGCCAAAACGATGCACAAACACAGGTGATTGTAATTGCACCCATGGCCCTCCTAGGGACACAAAAACTCAATTTATTAAAAAATGAACTCAATGCCTTCCAATTCCAACTTTTTGTCCATTTTCAATTTATTTTGCCACAAAAAGAGAATAATTTTCAAAGAGATGCGTGAACTTATTTAAAAAAAAAACATTAAAATAAATCAAAAATAATTGAATTGATTAAAAGAATAATAAAAATTTTGATTTGAATGGAAAGATTATTATTTAAAAAATTTTCATCATCATTGGTCGATTTGCGCCAAAATTGAATTATTCACATGGATTGACGGAAATACATTAATCCGCTTATTGACTTTTTTTCATTGTTTGAGCTCTTCTGTGGCGGTTTGATGGAATTATAAATGAATTAAAAATATGAAAAAATGTTCGCCCAATTCGCCCCCCCCCTCCCTCCTACATTCATTCAATTTCACCAAAATGCATGAAATTTTAGGCTACTTTTAAAATTGGATATTTCATATTTGATTAATTTTTCATTTCATTCCCCACTCTTTTGCCTTTTATATTATACTGTCACTTATGTATTTCTGCCTATACTTTTGGAGTTTTGTTTTTATTTTACAAATTATTTTAACATTTCAAAAACAAATTAGAATTGGCCATTTTTTAAAGGACATTTAGGGATTTCAAATGGTATATCGCCTTCCGGAATTGGCTACTTCCTTCTCGAGATATGGCCAAAAGAATGGCCTGGCCTAATCTTATTTTGATTTATTCATTAATTTAATCCAATTTTTCCCATTTTTATATTTTAAAATGCTAAATTGAGTCGAAATGGTTGATGAAAAAGTGGCAAAAATGGGACGTTCAAATTTTAATGTTTAAAAATCATTAAAAATGAATTAGCCTCCAGCAATGGAAAATGTGCCTCCACCCCATGCCCAGCTTCTGCTGTCCCCTTCCAATTGCCAACTCTAAATTCAATTCGCCATACTGAAGCAATGCACGTCAACGTGGTCAAAGTGCTTGAGGATTCCGACTACAAATATGCAAGGTGCCGTTACGGTCTCTTCATTCCCCCCACCCGGTGACAACTAACGAAAAACCAATTATGTTTTTGAATTCGCTTTTATTAGAACACCACAAAAACAAATTATAAAACATTCATTATTTATGTTAAAACATTTCATATAAATTATGATTATTGCAAATTTTATTGAATAAATTTTATTTGTCATCCATTTTTCCATTCTGAAATTAATTACCCCTCCCTATAATAATAATAATCCCCTCTAGGGGGGATCTGAAAATTAGTAATTCCGGGGTTACTAATAGGAAATTTGTGGTTTAAAAAATACTCGCATTAATTTCACATTTTTCTTCCCTAAATATGTAAAATATGCCCCAAGGTTGTTTACTTCATTTGGATAGGGAAGGGGCAAAAAATAATTTTGGAGACTAAAAAGTTAAAAAAATCAAAATCTTTTTAAAAGGAAATGCCAAAAAATTAGGCATTATTTAGATTTTGAGATATAGTTTAATGAATATAGTTAAATAATTATTTTATTTGTGTTTATCCAATATTAAAATACTCAAATATACCAAAATATATAAATCTGAAAAATGCATTGGAATTAAGTTTTGATTGTTCCCTTTTTTCATGCCATTTATTCCTAATTCTCTTTCAACGGCAGATTCAATTTGGCTTGAATAATGAATACCAAGAGCAAGATGCTTGAACATTTTATATTACTTCCCCCCTCCCCCCCCCCCCCCCCCACTCTTTCATTATGTTATTGAATTTCTCATTTTTGGCCTTCAATTCCTCATCTTTTGCCTTCAATTCCTCATTTTTGGCCTTCAATTCCGCAATTTCTTTCTGTTTCCTGGTGAATTCATCCTTCATTTCCTCATTCATTTTTGCAATTTCAACATTCATTTTTGCCATGCCATCCGTCAATTCAGCATTTTTCTTCTTCAATTCACCATTTTCCTTCTTTATAGATTTATAAAATTTAATATTTATTTTCAATTCCTTTTCCACCTTTGCTTTGGCCAAATTTTTCTCTGCATTTCAAATTGCCACTTTTCGCTGCCTCATTCAGATTGTCCTGCCATTCTTTACAAATTTTTTGGAAATCAGTGATCGATTCCTTGTATTCATTCACTTTATTTGAAAACAATGCTGAATTGGGAGAATTGAAATGGATAATCAGCAGTGAAAAAACCAACTAGTTTTTGTCCAATACCAAAAGAACCAGAACTTTCCATCATTTTTGGCCTCAACCGTTTCATTTAGGAATTGCTCAATTTTATTCCCAATGGCATGCCACTTTTCATAAATCACTTTGGCCCGGCACTTTTCATAAAGATCAAGAAAAATTTTATTTTTCTATGAAAATAAATAAAAAATATACCAAAAAAATGTACACAAATTCAGATATTAAAACGGTGAAAAAAAGGTAGTATTTAAATAAACCTCCAATTTAGCTTAAACAGAAATATTCAAAAAAGTTAAACGAAAATGTAAAAAATGTCGTCCAATTCTATGTTCATAACCGGTTTTCCCCTTCTGCTAACCATTATGCTAAACAAACCTCAAACCCGATCATGTTCAAATACATTAATTTGTGTCCTAGGTTGATGCAGTTTTCCATACCCCCCCCCCACCCCCCCCCCAACTCTAAAACCGAACCAATACTCCCAAAACCCAACATTTCTTTTTATTATATTATAAAAAAAGTAAATGTACTTTGGGTTTTGATGTCACAATTTGGTCGTTGCATTCCATGTTTACCGCAACCACCGGTAAAAACATTTTTTTCAGCATTTTCAGTAATTTTTTTCGGCATTTTCAGTAATTTTTTTCGGCATTTTCAGTAATTTTTCCAGTAAATTAAATACTTAATTGATCTTTATTATTTAAGTTCGACTGCAAATTGTCAACAATTGTGGATTTGGTGCTGAAAATTTTCGTCCTTTTCCTTGGATTTTGGTACCCCCCAATGCCGAAAAGTTTATTCATCGTATTGGTTTCTTCAACAGTGACCTCTATAATAGCCTTGTATGGCCTCTACATTGAGAAGGAGCCAATCAACAAACATAAATGGCTTTTGCCGGAGCTCATCCATCGTGTAGGTATTTTTGGAAATAAAGCGCGTTTAGTAAAATATTAAAAATTTTTCTTTGATTACCCGAATTCCGTTTTTTCTTGCCATCTCGGTAATCCTTACGAATTGGGGTCCCGAAAGAAATTTTTTTTGATTTTTCAAAAATTGGTTTCTGGGGGTTTTCGGGGGCGTAGAACACGAATCCGACATCAATTTTGTCATATCTTACCATCTTGGTAAGATAATGCCGACTTTTGTCAAGAAAATGTCAAGGGGGACCTTGGCCAATTTACAAAATATTTTTAATATAGACATATTATAGCTCAATCGATGCAGCTCATCGAGCTGAATCTAATGGTACTATATTTATTTCATAATATTGTGATTGACTCAAGTTAATTGTCTAAATACCTTACCAAGATAAATTTTTCTTTTGGTCATAACTTGCCTATATAGCAGTATTAAATAATAATAATGGTGCCATTAGATTCAGCTCGATGAGCTGCATCGATTGAGCTATAATATGTCTATATTAAAAATATTTTGTAAATTGGCCAAGGTCCCCCTTGACATTTTCTTGACAAAAGTCGGCATTATCTTACCAAGATGGTAAGATATGACAAAATTGATGTCGGATTCGTGTTCTTCGCCCCCGAAAACCCCCAGAAACCAATTTTTGAAAAATCAAAAAAAATTTCTTTCGTGACCCCAATTCGTAAGGATTACCGAGATGGCAAGAAAAAACGGAATTCGGGTAATCAAAGAAAAATTTTTAATATTTTACTAAACGCGCTTTATTTCCAAAAATACCTACACGATGGATGAGCTCCGGCAAAAGCCATTTATGTTTGTTGATTGGCTCCTTCTCAATGTAGAGGCCATACAAGGCTATTATAGAGGTCACTGTTGAAGAAACCAATACGGTGAATAAACTTTTCGGCATTGGGGGGTACCAAAATCCAAGGAAAAGGACGAAAATTTTCAGCACCAAATCCACAATTGTTGACAATTTGCAGTCGAACTTAAATAATAAAGATCAATTAAGTATTTAATTTACTGGAAAAATTACTGAAAATGCCGAAAAAAATTACTGAAAATGCCGAAAAAAATTACTGAAAATGCTGAAAAAAATGTTTTTACCGGTGGTTGCGGTAAACATGGAATGCAACGACCAAATTGTGACATCAAAACCCAAAGTACATTTACTTTTTTTATAATATAATAAAAAGAAATGTTGGGTTTTGGGAGTATTGGTTCGGTTTTAGAGTTGGGGGGGGGGGGGGTGGGGGGGGGGGTATGGAAAACTGCATCAACCTAGGACACAAATTAATGTATTTGAACATGATCGGGTTTGAGGTTTGTTTAGCATAATGGTTAGCAGAAGGGGAAAACCGGTTATGAACATAGAATTGGACGACATTTTTTACATTTTCGTTTAACTTTTTTGAATATTTCTGTTTAAGCTAAATTGGAGGTTTATTTAAATACTACCTTTTTTTCACCGTTTTAATATCTGAATTTGTGTACATTTTTTTGGTATATTTTTTATTTATTTTCATAGAAAAATAAAATTTTTCTTGATCTTTATGAAAAGTGCCGGGCCAAAGTGATTTATGAAAAGTGGCATGCCATTGGGAATAAAATTGAGCAATTCCTAAATGAAACGGTTGAGGCCAAAAATGATGGAAAGTTCTGGTTCTTTTGGTATTGGACAAAAACTAGTTGGTTTTTTCACTGCTGATTATCCATTTCAATTCTCCCAATTCAGCATTGTTTTCAAATAAAGTGAATGAATACAAGGAATCGATCACTGATTTCCAAAAAATTTGTAAAGAATGGCAGGACAATCTGAATGAGGCAGCGAAAAGTGGCAATTTGAAATGCAGAGAAAAATTTGGCCAAAGCAAAGGTGGAAAAGGAATTGAAAATAAATATTAAATTTTATAAATCTATAAAGAAGGAAAATGGTGAATTGAAGAAGAAAAATGCTGAATTGACGGATGGCATGGCAAAAATGAATGTTGAAATTGCAAAAATGAATGAGGAAATGAAGGATGAATTCACCAGGAAACAGAAAGAAATTGCGGAATTGAAGGCCAAAAATGAGGAATTGAAGGCAAAAGATGAGGAATTGAAGGCCAAAAATGAGAAATTCAATAACATAATGAAAGAGTGGGGGGGGGGGGGGGGGGAGGGGGGAAGTAATATAAAATGTTCAAGCATCTTGCTCTTGGTATTCAAGCCAAATTGAATCTGCCGTTGAAAGAGAATTAGGAATAAATGGCATGAAAAAAGGGAACAATCAAAACTTAATTCCAATGCATTTTTCAGATTTATATATTTTGGTATATTTGAGTATTTTAATATTGGATAAACACAAATAAAATAATTATTTAACTATATTCATTAAACTATATCTCAAAATCTAAATAATGCCTAATTTTTTGGCATTTCCTTTTAAAAAGATTTTGATTTTTTTAACTTTTTAGTCTCCAAAATTATTTTTTGCCCCTTCCCTATCCAAATGAAGTAAACAACCTTGGGGCATATTTTACATATTTAGGGAAGAAAAATGTGAAATTAATGCGAGCATTTTTTAAACCACAAATTTCCTATTAGTAACCCCGGAATTACTAATTTTCAGATCCCCTCTAGAGGGGATTATTAATAGGGAGCGGGTTTCAAATAGAGAGGGGTCATTAAATTTCAAAGGGTGAAAATGGATGACCTCGTACAAATTTGGACAATATTGAGGCATTTTTTTGTGCAATTCCTGGCATTCACTTTCAATTTTGTTAATTTTTTCTTCATCAATATTTGGAGATTGATTAAATTGTGGTTGTTTCAGTGTCCAATCTTTCCAGAGGAGATAACGCACATTTTCAATCTAATATAAATATAATATAAAAATAAATCGGAATAAATAAAAATATTTAAGTATTCAATTATTTAAAAATGAATTTTTAGTTGTATTTTTCTTCAAAATGTTTTTTTTTTGCATTTTTATCTAATAAAATTATGAATTTAATGTTTAGACTTTAGATCATTGCCTTTTCTTGCTTATAATTTGTTTTTTTTACATTAAAATATAATTTTGTGTTGCTTTGCATTAAAATTTGTTTTTGTTTGCCCTTAAATGAGTTTTTTCCCTAATTTTGTGTGTTTCCTAAAAATTTTTTTTGGATGTTTTGCAGTAAAATGTCATTTTATTTTCATCATTAAAAAATGTAAAATTATTTTTTGCATTTTGCACAAAAATGCTTTTTTTTGCTTTAATCTTCATATGCTTTGTATATTAATTTTATTTACCATTTTTATCCTATTTTTGCTTTTTATATACTATAATTCGCGTTCTTTATATTTGTTTTTCATTTAAATAATTGTCATTTTTTTATTAATCTTTAATTTAATCATTTTTATATCTTTACTTTGTGATTTAAATTAATGCTGGATAATTGGCAATGGCGCATCTCAATTTCAAGAATAGTTCGAAATTTATTTCCATTATATTCCTCAAATTTTTCATCGACAATTATATCTTTTTTTGAGCATTTCAACAAGGACTAAAAAACAAAATTAATTCCTAAAAATATGAAAAAAATCAAACTTTTAAATTTGAATTGTCCTCAAATTTCAATTCGGACTTTTCCTTTGCATTCATCCCATTCATTTTATGCAAATTCCCTTCAGCAGCGCGACTTTTTTCATGGCCAATTTTGCGTGGTTGAATGATGTTATTCCCATCAATTGCATTGATAGTTATTAAAAAGATGATTGGAATAATGAATGGGAACATTTTGAGAAATTGGATGGGGACAATTATGCTTTCTGTAAATGGAATGATATTAATTAAAAAGGAGAAATACATCAATATTAATTGGAAAAAAATTGATTAAATGATGACAAAAATAAACCATCATTCAACTATTCATTTCAATTTTAAAGACAAAAAATTAATGTATTTAATCAATTCAAATAGATTTTCATCGCCAAAAATTCGAAGGCCATTTGACACGTTTTCCAATAAATCGGAAAAATTAATGTATTTAATTAATTCAAATAGATTTTCATCGCCAAAAATTCGAAGGTCATTTGCCAAGTTTTTCAAAATATCGGAAAGAAAAGGCATAATCTTGTGTACAATCCAAAATTAAGAAAAAAATTTTTCAATTTTTAACAAAAAAAAAATTTAAAATAATGCAAAAAAAATAATAATCCACAAGGAAAGAAATTTTATGAAAAGACCTAAAAAAGCACAAAGATTATACATGAAGCTATTTGGCGGCTAACCGCGGCTACAAGTTCAATAGCCTTCTTTTAAAAATTAAATCGAAAAAGCGAATTGAAAATGGAAAACGGGTAAAATCCGAAATTCCATTAGCCCTATTCCATTAGTTGATGTATATAAGATTTAAAAATGGAAAACATATACTATATTTAAATATGAATTTTAAATGGAGGCGTAATGGATTCATAAAATTTTAATAAAAAAAATCCATTTATAATATGAAAATAATTTTCCTTTTAAAAATTCATAAACTGTTTGGCTCCCATTTGGCTAATCCCTTTTTTCGGTGCCCCTATTTATGTTTATACTACTGTTTTCCTTGCTTTCCATTTCTATATTATGATTGAAAGTTATCGGGCAAGAGTTTTGGTTGAAAAATATGAAAGAAATGAAGTAAATTCGACATCTAGACAACTTTGTTATTTGTATTACAATTTTCAATATTGATTAATAATTTAAATATTATATCACATATATTTTATTGAAGTCGAGACCGACATGAAGGTGGTGGCGATGGTTATGGAGGGGGCCGAGGCGGCGGAGGATCACGCGGAGACGGTTGTAGAACGCCAGTTGGTGCTATGCTTATGATGCTTCCAACTCGTAAATTGGCCATCCAAATCCAAGTCAAAGAAATTGCATGCGAATATTCCAAGATAATGCGATTGGAAATGACTTGTTGCTATGGTGGGGCTCCAAAAGCAAGTCAAGCAAACGACCTGCGTAAAGGTTAGAAAATAGAAAAGTCAACATCCGCAAAAACACATTTTCAACAAATTTGAATTGGGCATAAACCAGAGGTCCCAGATTTTTTTTTCAAAAAAAGTACATTGGCCTTGAAAAAAAGATTTTGGTGCCAAAAAAAAGATTTTTGATTTAAGCTAATATAAATTGACTAAAATTTTTTAATTATAATTTTTTTTCATAAATGAATAACCGGGGTTCATCCAGAACTAAGATCACGTGTTTTTCAAAAGAAATTTTTATTATTTTTCGTGTCTCAAACAAAAAATTTAATCCAATACTGGCCACTCATCGAAAAATTTTAGCTAAAAATAGCCGCGCAATGAAAAATTTGAGCAAAAGTAGCCGCGCAGTGTAAAATGTAAGCCAAAAATAGCCGCGCAGCGAAAAATTTTACGATTTTTTCATGATTTTGTGAAAAAAAAAGTACAAAAAGTACAGCAAAGTCAAACAAAAAGTACAAATCTTTTAAAAAAGTACATCTGGGACCTCTGGCATAAACACATTTTCAACAAATGCTCATCAAAGTTTGATGCATTATGTTGTAAATAAATGGTCATATCCATCAAATTAGATAAAAATCGAAAATCCATCTCAATTTTAATTTTACTACCAATTTCCAATGATTTATCAAGTTTATAGCTGAATGGCAAGACAATATCCGATTCGAACTAAAAAATATTTTTATATAAGAGAATTTATTTTTTTGTATTCAATCAATAAATAAAATATATTTTACGGCTGGAAATATGTCATATTTTTACAAAATTATTCGCATTTATTTTTCCTCCATTTGGGCTTTTCTTTAATTTGTTGCTAATTTGGTTAATTTTGGCAAAAACTCCAAAGGAAATGGTCAAACACAGTCGAATTTTACTTCAAAGGTTCAAACCTGCATTTATGACCTACTCTATCTTTTGCAAGAATTCATAGAGATTGAGGTAGATAATTTGGGTTAAGGATGTTTCATAATCGAAATAATTTTATAGTTGCCTGCCCGTTTAGAAGATGATATATTTATTGGAATTTATTATGGTTATTTTTCAAATAAATTTTATCAGCTATTTGGACCATTTGGTCTTATTATTCTCATATGCATCAACACACTTCTATATTACTTCGATATATTACTTGTGCTTTTTCAATTTATTTACAGATATTTCCTGTTTAATCGGTTTGTAAAACAAAAAAATGACATATTTTTTTGTATAAATTTAAAAATCATAATATTGAAATATTAATAATTAAACTTTACCAAGGTCCTATTATAAATTAGATCTATTCGGGGGCCATTAATCAATTTTCCCATTAAAAAAATTTACATAACCAATTTTCTGTGGCGGATAATGTGAAAATAAATAAATCAAACAAATTCTAATGGGGCCCCAATTTCCCATTCTTTTCCCTTCCCTCAATTCTCCCATTTTTCCTAGTTGATTATTTCCGGCGAAGAGAGCACCCAAGCCGAAGGCCGTCTCTGGCATTTTGGCCATTTTCGTTGTGCCAATTGCCGAATCCCACTGGGTGGCCGCCAATATTTGACCATGGTTCAATCCTTTAAAAATTCACTAAAATCCAAATTTTTGCCTCACAGCAATCCGAAAATGCCGTCGCTCTATCCAAAGGCCATTCTGGCACTGGCATACACCCTGCATTTTGCTTATCATGTTTTCGCCTTCATTTGTGCCAAACTTGTTCCCATCGAATTTCACCTGTTCAGCCGCATATAGCACAGGTCCATTCCATTCCCCCTCCTTTCCAATTATTGAATAGGATTCAGGAATTTGGCGAATTTAAAACCTTCTTTTTGAATTTTAGCCTAAATTTAAACCTCCTTTTTGAATTTTTGGCCTAAATTTAAACCTCCTTTTTGAATTTTTGGGCTGAATTTAAACCTCCTTTTTGAATTTTTGGGCTGAATTTAAACCTCCTTTTTGATTTTTTGGCCTAAATTTAAACCTCCTTTTTGAATTTTTGGCCTAAATTTAAACCTCCTTTTTGAATTTTTGGGCTGAATTTAAACCTCCTTTTTGATTTTTTGGCCTAAATTTAAACCTCCTTTTTGATTTTTTGGCCTAAATTTAAACCTCATTTTTGATTTTTTGGCCTAAATTTAAACCTCCTTTTTGAATTTTTGGACTAAATTTAAACCTCCTTTTTGATTTTTTGGCCTAAATTTAAACCTCATTTTTGATTTTTTGGCCTAAATTTAAACCTCCTTTTTGATTTTTTGGCCTAAATTTAAACCTCATTTTTGATTTTTTGGCCTAAATTTAAACCTCCTTTTTGATTTTTTGGCCTAAATTTAAACCTCATTTTTGATTTTTTGGCCTAAATTTAAACCTCCTTTTTGAATTTTTGGACTAAATTTAAACCTCCTTTTTGAATTTTTGGCCTAAATTTAAACAAACTTGCCCAAACTTTTATTCCAATTGATAACTAGTATATTAATAATATTGAGCTATTAAATATACAAAAGTTGACCCAAATTGGATAATTGGGTATAGGAGATAATGAATATCGACGATTAGTTTTAGCATTAGATTTTGGCCTATACTCAACGAGACAATGGTCAAGTTTGAAAGGCAAAATACTATTTAAGAGCCTAAAGTGCCCTTTACAAAGTGGCTATTTTAAATTAAATAAAATCCATGCCTTAATGAAAGTTGCATGTCTTTGAGTGGAGTAAACCCGAATATTTATTGTTGGAGGAAAAGCCGCTTATTTTCCAAATTGTATTAACATTTCAAAAAACAATTAGAATTGGCCACTTTTTAGAGGACATTTAAGGCTTTAAAATGGCATATTGCCTTCCTGAATTGGTTGATGCCTCGCTGAGAAATGGCCAAAAGAACGCCTAGTGGGCTCGGGTTCATGCCGATGGGTCGGAAATAAGTTCGATTCCCATGGCGATGAATTATTTTTTTTAAAAATTTATGACTTTTTAATTTTAGTAATCATTTTTACTTATTTTAATTTTTAATTAATATTTTTATCTTTTTATTGGCTATATAAACCCTCCCTCAATCCTCTAATTGCCTTTTAAATTCCAGGCTCTCTTTGCTCCTCCACAGCCGAAAAATATAGTATCAAGAATCCATCCACGGCTATTAAAATGCCAAATTCATCAATTTCTGCCAATTTGGTGCCAATGCCCACTTCTTCTACAGATGAAGAGGAGGAAGATGGGAATTGACCAAACAAAATGGGCCAAAGAATTGGAAGGAGAAGATGGCAAAGTGCCGAAGGAAAAGGAAGGGGGAGGAGGCCGAAAAGATTGGAAGGAAGAAGTCCATCACCTCCGGAAATAGCAATGAATGTGCCCACAGGCAAAAATATTCAACGACGTGGCACATTCGAAGGGTAAGTCTTGGTCCTTTTCATTTGGCCATATCTCGAGAAGGAAGCAACCAATTCAGGAAGGCGATATGCCATTTGAAAGCGCTAAATGTCCTCTAAAAAGTGAATAATTCTAATTTATTTTGTAAATATTAAAATATTTTGTAAAATAGGCGGCTTTTTCTCCAAGAAAAAATTCAGGTTTATTCCATTCAAAGAGATGAAACTTTTTAAAGCCTGGATTCTATAAAATTTAAATTATGCAACTTTGTAGAGGACACTTTTGACTTTCAAATGGTATATCGCTTTCCCAAATTGGGCATTGTCTCGTTGAGTTATGGCCAAAAGAATTACACATATACCGATGAATTGGCGATATTTAGAATTACTTTTGGCCATAGCTCAACGAAGCAATTGCCAATCTGGGAAGGCAATATGCCATTTAAAAGTCAAAAGTGTCCTCAAAAAAGTAGATTATTAAAGTTTTATAAAATTCTGGCTTTAAAAAGTTATATCTCTTTGATTGGAATAAACCCGAATCCATTTATTTTACAAATAATTTTAACATTTCAAAAAACAATTAAAATTGGCCACTTTTTAGAGGACATTTAGGGCTTTCACTTTCAAATGGCATATCACCTTCCTGTATTGGTTGATGCCTCGCTGAGATATGGCCAAAGAATTTCCTTGATAGTAGATAGAATATTTGCCCATCTCAAATCTCAATCCACCTCATCCATTTTTGCAGGCAAAATTCCCCTCAATTGATGGTAAAAAGTGGCCACAAAATTAATCAATTGAAGGAGGAATCCAGCAGTAGCAGTGACAGTGAAGAATGCCAAAACAGTGGCACCCTTTTCCTGCATCATTATTTTACCGCATTGGCGGCGGAGGAGGCGAAGGCACAAAATGGACGGAGGCGAAAGAATCGGATGCGGAAACAAAAAACAAAGGAATCCAGTTGTAGAATATCATAAATACATAAATTTTATTTAATCAATTGTGTATTTTATTTATGAATATATATGCCAATTTCATAAATTGGATTACTTAATTATTGTTTAAAACATGTCAAGCGGTGAAAGAAATATTTTAGGTGGCATTAAGGATTTTAACATTTTTCATGGCCTGCCTAAATCTCACAAGCCCCCTCCCCCATTTAAGTAAAAAGGTAAGCATTTTTATTTGGTCATAAAAATGTTTAATATCCATGACCATTAAATAGAGCAGTTTATCCCAAAAAATGAATAAAATAAGTGCATATTGGTGAATGTGGTAGATCTGTCATCGATTGAATAAATTTAATAATGGGGAATTAGTTTACTTTCACAATTCTTCACGTTTGGCAGCGAACACCTCTTTAAATTTATTGAATTGCCATTCTTGTTTACCAAAATTCACGCGGATGAAATCGGCGATGCTTGTCAATGTGATGGCAGGGAAAAGTTGGATACGGCTAAATTTTGTAGGCAATCTCACTTTCCCTGGAATTTAAACTTTTAATAATTTTTTCTTACAAAAAATTTTCAGCATTTTATATTATTTATAAATAACAATATTTTGTAATGATTTTACTATTTTACCCATCAATTTGCCATTAAATGTTATAAAGAATTCCATCCTCGAATTTGATTGATATATTATGCCAACGCCAACAATATCCCCTTTACCGTACCATATGAGTTTGCCACTTCCACCCATCATCTTCTTAATGAGATAATATTAATTTGTTAAAAAAAAACACTGAATTTGTCCAAAATCTTTCGTGTAAAAAAATAATATATTTTTGAGGCCATATAACTTGGCCCTAACTAGGGGTTTAGGGTTAGGGTTCAGGGCAGGATGGAATTAGGAGCTAGGGAATCTTAAAGAAGTCTGATTTGGCCAAATTTATATGGCCTCAAAAATATATTAATTTTTCGACACGAAAAATTTTGTACAAATTCAGTGTTTTTTTGGATAAATTAAATGACTCCCCAGTCCCCACCTTGATTCTTCTCCAGGATCCATCAATCCAAGTTGCTTCCAATGGGTGATAAATTCCAATTGTATTTTTCGCCTTTCCAAGTTCATTGTCTTCCATTGGAAATTGTTGGTCACAAAATCCAATGCCAATGATTATAGGCCTGAATAATTTGTTTATTGTTAATTATTGGTAGATCCTCTATTTGAAACCCTACTCCTATTTGAAGAGCCCCCCCCCCCTCCCTTCTATTTGTCTATTTAGAAAGCTACCCCAAAAAAATTTTTTTTCTTCTTTGCTTTTTAATAATTCCCATAAAGGTGATTCTAATGGTAAAAACATTTTCTAATTTATAAAAACCTGGTGAATTATAAAAAAACATTTTGAAAAAACATATTTATTAGAATCTTAAAAACATATTGAGAATATAAAAAAATGCTGTAAAAACTAGTTCTGATTAAAAAATTTGTTGAAAAAATATATATTTTCAAAGCATACAAAAACATGTTTTGAATCGTAAAAACTTATATATTATATATAGTCAACATCCCACCCCCCCACCCCCTATTTGAGCCCCTCATCCCCTTCTATTTGAAGCCCTATTGGAGGGTCTCTGAAATTTATAAGCTTCGAGGCTTCTAATAAAGAATTTACGGTAAAATGTAATAAATGAATATGCTTAAAAAATTTTTCCTAAATATATTTTAAGGCAACAAATTTTGTCTTAAAAATTAATAAAAATCAAATTAATTTACAAATCTGCTGATTTGTTGAGGATTTGCACTTCATAATAGGAGACAATGTTTGGATTATTGGTGCCACTCAAATGTAATGTTGGAATTGGCAAAATTGCTCGAACCGAATTGAATAGTAATACTTAAAAATTGGGAAATATTTTTTTTTGCAGAAAAAAAACTGTTCTTGACTTATAATAAATCGGGAACCGGTTTTATACCCCACAAACTTTATACCATTTTATCGATCTCATCGAGACGCATCGATTGGTATATCATTTGTCAGGTTTTGGTTCAAAATTAAAGAGTTTTTTAAACCAAAAACTGGAAAACTGGTTTAAACGGTTTAATACCCTTTAATTTTGGGCAAAACTATGACAAATGATATACCAATCGATGCGTCTCGATGAGATCTACAAAATGGTATAAAGTTTGTGGGATATAAAACTGGATCCTGATTTATTAGAAGTCAAAAACTGTTTTTTTTGCAGAAAAATAGTAATACATAAAAATTAAATAAAATAAAATGTTTTTTTTTTCAATTGGGGGAAGGAAGCAGCAGTGGGGTGGGAAAAACGACGGAGGATATTATGGAAGAGGATTTTGAGAGGAACAAAAGAAGTATAAATGAAGCATTGTGGGAAAATGATGGGCCATTTGGAGGAGGGGAAATGCAGGGGTGGGAACGGATACGGATATATCCGGATACGGACGGATAACGGATATGAATTTGTGATGGGGCGCGGATACGGAGCGGATAGCGGATATGAGGTCATATCCGCGGATATCCGTAAATATCCGCCTTATAAAAATATTTTTTTCCAACACGAATTCCTTTATAAAATTAATATTTTCCTTCACGAAAATTTTTTTTTCAATTTTTTATACAATTATTATTCATTCATTTATTTATTTTTTTGTTTTTTAGTTTAGAAAATCAAATTTCATGAATTAACAATTAACAAGAGCTTCCGAATCCGAATATTCACCCTACCCACGGCCCACAAAGAGAACAGTCCAACTTTTCTCGAGCCAATTGTTACCATTTACATTACAATAACTCTTCAATAACTGAACCAATATTTTGGATGATGGGGAATCCGAATTTGATGTCCTTTTTCCCATATCTTACCGTCTTGCTAAGATATCCAAATAAACCTATTTTGGTGCAAAAATAAAATGATTTTGGGAGAGAAAAAATTTGGTGCAAAAATAAACCGAATTAGTGAGAAAAATAAACCGCACGTATTAAAATATATTCATTATTTCTTAGCAAATAACAGTATTTTAAATAATAAACAATCTTTAACAGCACACATTCGTCCGATTGTAATTTGGTGGGTTGTTGTTGTTGCCATTTTGGCCATTATCGAGCAATTCATGCTTTAAGAAGAAGATGGAAAAAGAAATGGTCATAAAATTGTTGCTAAATGATGACCATTCAAATATGTTAATGTCTATCCCTTTTCTGTCCTTATTTTATATTTTCGGTTATTTTTGGTTCCACTTTCCTCTTTCCAATGTTGAATAAAAATATTAAAATAAAAATGTGAAAATTTTATATTAAAATTAGATTGACCTTGGAGATAGGAATGAATTTAAACATTGATTTATCAATTTTCAACAAAATAATAAAATAAAATGAAAAAGAATTAAAAATTAAAAATGTTTTTGCGTATTATTCGTGTTATTTTCAAAATTCAACAATATCTGCTATTTGATTAATTTATTTCCCTTCTTGGAAGATGATCTCTCCATATCCAATCTCCAGCCACCATATTACAAACGACCCAAAATTTTGGAAAAGAAAATTTGAATGTTCTTATTACGTCCTTTGACGTTAAAAAGTCAAAAAAAAAGAAAAATCAAAATATATTTATTACCTTTTTATTAATTTATTTAAAAAAAGAAATAAATTGACAAGAACAATTTGAAAATTCACAAATGCAATTATAAAAATTTTAGAATGTTGAAAACCGGAAAAGAAAATTAAGGGGGAATGGATTAAAATTAAATGGACAGACTATAAAATTATGAATTTGATAAGAAAATTGAAAACAAAAAAAAAAAAGAATATCGAATTATTCAGAGGTGACAGATTTTTTGACTGACTGAGATTTATTTTTATTTTTGTTAATTAGAGAGAAATTTTATAGTGGATTAAATTTTTCAAATTATGTTTTTCATTTAAAATATTAATTTAATTTTCGGAAATTCAATTTTTTTTTTTGAAAAATATCAATCCAATACTTTCTTTTCAAAACCATTCATCAAAGAACATTTGTGCTTGTTGTTGGCCTTTTTCCCCTACTTGCCCATTGCCCTGGGTCATCATCAAATTTTCTGCCGCCTTCGTTGGTTGTCCTCTTCCAGCAATTTGTGTCGTCATTAGTGGTGGTGGATAAATGTCGGCGGTTCTGACACCAATGCCGAATCAGGGATGCGTTCGGAATTCAAAAAAATCGGAATCGGAATTGGCCTCGGAATCGGAATTTAAATTTTTTTCGGAATCGGAATCGGAACGGAACTCAAACACCGGAATTCCGGCATTCGGAACCGGAATCGGCTTTTCAAAAAAATTTTTAATCCATTATAAATTAGAAAAAATTCGATGAAATAAAATAAAGTGAAATTTTAATTCATAAAATTTTTTTTAGGCTTAATTTTTAAATAAAATTTATCAAACCAGAAAAAGTGTAAGAAAAAGAAGAAAATTGAAGGTAAAAATGGAATTCGTTTCGAAAAATAAACCAAATTTTTGCATAAAAGTAGCAAAGGGTCCCCCCTTTGCTTTTTTTCGGAATTTTTCGGAATTCGACTACTTTTCGGAATCGGAATTCGGAATTCCGAACCCATCCCTGTGCCGAATTGATGAACTCCTCCGGTTGAGAAGTCGGGAGGGATGTAATATTGATGTTGTGATAGATCTGGAATGCCATGCATTTGATGATGATGGACCATTTGTTGTTCTGGGATCTGTATATTTAAATAATAATAGATTGATTTCCCGGCAATCGTAAAGAATTCATGACACAAAAAGTTTTTAAAAAAAATAACTAGCACGGGGGCAAGCCCCGTGCTAGTTATTTTTAACAGAGAATATTTTCTTTTCAAGCTAAGTTAAAAAAAGCTACAAAATTAGAATGCATAAGCATTCTATCTCATTAAAAAAGCAACTCATCTAATGCATAAGCATTTTATTTTTAGAATATTTTCTTTTCCAGCTAAGTTTAAAAAAAGCTACAAATTAGAATGCATAAGCATTCTATCTCATTAAAACACACAAAAAGTTTGGGGGCGAAGGCGAAAAGGCCACACCTCTCTGGGGGCCAATTCTTCTTCTTCTTTTACGGGGTTGGAAGTTGGAACTTGGAATATGTCTTTTACGGGGTTGGAATATGTCAGTGAAGGAATTGGGCTTCTTTGGATGACGTTGATTTTGAGGAGGTCTTTCCATGTGCAATTATTTTTGTGGCCACCAGTGGCCGGATGCTTGGCCTAATCATTTTATGCGCGCGACACTTATTTCCGGGATAAAAATTTATTTTTATTTTGGAACAAAAAAAACAATAAAAAATTCCAATTAGAATTTTGTTGAAAAAATGAAAGGAAATTGGAGGGGAAAATACAATAAAGCCATGGTTTCCTTCTCTAAATTCCACTAGGAATTTATTTTTATTTAATTTTGGAACAAAAATTTTTTTTCAAAAAATTTGAAGGTAATTTAAAGAAAATTTGGGGAGGAAAAAAAACAATAAATTTTTAATTTCGTAGGGAAGAAAACAATAATTAAAAATTTTCCAAAATATAAAATTTGTTAAAATTGCAAAAATTTAGTAAAAATTTGGAAAAATTAAAACAAAAATGAAAGGAAAGATACAACAATTAAAAAGGAAATGAAAACCTGAATAATTGAGAAAATGTGTGGAATTTAAGTATGGAAAAAATGAATATTCCACAAAGGCACAAAAAAAAAGTAGAATTGGGGAATTGGAATGGGATGGAATATTTGCCGAATCTAACAAATAAAGCTAGGGATTGGGGAAATTGTTTGGGGGCGGTGGAATTTAGGGGGTGGTTGTGGCATCGAATTGCATCGTTATTTTTTTTTTGTTAGGTTAGGAAAGGGAAATGATGGGAGGAAATGAGTGGAAAAAATGTTGGGGGAAAATTAATGTGAGGAGGAGGTGGGTTAAATTCAATTCAAATTAATTCACACATCATTTGCCATTGTTTTTGTTTTGTGTGCCAATGCCAACAAAAAAGTGCCGCCGTCGCCGTCTCTGATTGTTTTCCTTCCATTATTTCATTTCATTATCCGGCGCCACCAATGTTTTGCACTTTTCTTCATCAGCTTCATTTCCGCCTCCTTCTTCCCTTTCTTCATCATTTTGGTTTTGGCCTTTCCCCTTTACAATAATCTCTTCCATTTCTTCGCCTTTGGCCTCCTCATCTTTTGCCTTTCGATTTCGCTTTTTGTACGGGAAAACACCGTAGAGGACGACGGCGCCAATGACTAGGGCCTTGAAGCAAAAAGGGAAAATTTAATTGTTAAAAAATAATATTAATTTAATTGTAAGCGCACTTTTCATATTCTGATTTGTAAATGTGTTTTGCCCCATTCTGATTTGTAAATGTGTTTTTGCCCCAATTCTGATTTGTAATTGTTTTTTCCCCTTATTCTGATTTGTAATTGTGTTTTGCCCAATTCTGATTTGTAAATGTGTTTTTGCCCCATTCTGATTTGTAAATGTGTTTTGTCCCATTCTGATTTGTAATTGTGTTTTGCCCCATTCTGATTTGTAAATGTGTTTTGCCCCATTCTGATTTGTAAATGTGTTTTGCCCCATTCTGTGATTTGTAAATGTGTTTTGTCCCATTCTGATTTGTAATTGTGTTTTGCCCCATTCTGATTTGTAAATGTGTTTTGCCCCATTCTGATTTGTAAATGTGTTTTGCCCCATTCTGATTTGTAAATGTGTTTTGTCCCATTCTGATTTGTAATTGTGTTTTGCCCCATTCTGATTTGTAAATGTGTTTTGCCCAATTCTGATTTGTAAATGTGTTTTGCCCCATTCTGATTTGTAAATGTGTTTTGCCCCATTCTGTGATTTGTAAATGTGTTTTGTCCCATTCTGATTTGTAATTGTGTTTTGCCCCATTCTGATTTGTAAATGTGTTTTGCCCCATTCTGATTTGTAAATGTGTTTTGCCCCATTCTGATTTGTAAATGTGTTTTGTCCCATTCTGATTTGTAATTGTGTTTTGCCCCATTCTGATTTGTAAATGTGTTTTGCCCAATTCTGATTTGTAATTGTGTTTTGCCCTATTAATTTTTTTAACTGTAATTGTAAATGTGTCTTCGATGAACTATGGATTTTAATTTATGTAAAAATTTATATAGTAACTTGAAAATTTTGGTCTTCACAAAAAAATCCCTGTCCTATGTAAAAGTGGAAAAAAAACTTACAGCGCCGCCAATAAATAAAGGCGTCGTGAGCCAGATATTGGGGATTAAGGCGGTTATAAGAGGAGTAAGCCGGATTAGGCACCGAAATAGATGGGCGCGAGTCCTGGTTTAGGCTGTTTTTTATTTAAATGCCCAATTTAATTTATTAATAATTTTGATGTTAATATTTTTTGATATTGATATTAAATTAATATTTTAAAACCGTTTTGATTCGTTGAACATTGCGAAGTGTTCTGGGCTTATTAATGTCAACAAATGCCCGGGATGAAATATTCACCAAAACATGGATTGCATTTGGCAATGGCAGGCATTTATGCATTTCTTCGTGTAATTCAAGAGGCAATGGTCGACTTTGTTCCAAATCCATAATTAAATTTTGATTGATTGATTTGTGTAGATTTGTCTAAATTATATTTTAAAATATAAAATCGATAATAAAATAATATAATAGGTATTGAATGATTCAAAACATTTTTTAAATTAATATTTCACATTAAATAAACCGGCATAATTTTATCAATAAAATCAATATGGTGTCAAATAAATGAGATTATGATGGAAAATAAATATCAATAAAGCATCAGATCAATTTTGTTTTAAATTCATCGGGCGGAATGGTCAAATAATACCCGGGTCATCAATCCACCCGGCTTCGCCCAATTTGCCTATCCAACGAAGAGGACCAACATTTTGGATGTGCATTTCACCCGAAAGAACACTGTGATCGCCGTTGGCGCATTTGAACAAAATAAAATCCATTTTCATTCATCAATTTATTTTGTTGTTTTTTGTAAATTTAATATAGTTTGTTTTTTCCCATAAAATTTATTCAAAATGAATGAAAACTATTTGATAAAAAAATGAATTACAAATTATAGAAAAATTGGAAGAGAGGGGGAAAGATGGACATGGACTAGATGATACGAGCGTTGGGATGCCGCTGGCGCGGCATCCCAACGCTCGTCAAAACGTTTTGAAATATGAATGATGTAAAACTCTAAATTTCAGATTTATTTAAATTAAAAATGGAATCCGCTCCCTTTATATTAATTAATTAATTAATAATCATCATCTCCATCTATATCTCTAATCCATTATTTTTAGTTCTCTTCATTCTTCAAATTGCCGTTCATTCAATCCCAAAATTCTTGACTATTCCCAGCTTTATAACCTTCATTCTCGACTATTCCCAGCTTTATAACCTTCATTCTCGACCATTCCCGGCTTTCTACATTTCATTCTCGACTATTCCCAGCTTTCTACCTTTCATTCTCGACTATTCCCAGCTTTCTACCTTTCATTCTCGACTATTCCCCGCTTTTTATGCTTCATTCTCGACCATTCCCGGCTTTCTACCTTTCATTCTCGACTATTCCCAGCTTTCTACCTTTCATTCTCGACTATTCCCGGCTTTCTACCTTTCATTCTCGACTATTCCCAGCTTTCTACCTTTCATTCTCGACTATTCCCGGCTTTCTACCTTTCATTCTCGACCATTCCCAGCTTTCTACCTTTCATTCTCGACTATTCCCAGCTTTCTACCTTTCATTCTCGACTATTCCCAGCTTTCTACCTTGCATTCTCGACTATTCCCCGCTTTTTATGCTTCATTCTCGACCATTCCCGGCTTTCTACCTTTCATTCTCGACTATTCCCAGCTTTCTACCTTTCATTCTCGACTATTCCCAGCTTTCTACCTTTCATTCTCGACCATTCCCCGCTTTTTACCATTCATTCTTGACCATTCCCCGCCTTTTATCTTTCATTCTCGTCCATCCTTGAGTTTTTCTCAATTTTTTACCCATCATTTCATTATCGATTATTTCCGGTATTTATCACTTCATTCGTGAACTCATTCATGGCATTTCTAATTCATTTCCTCATTTTTCTATTATTATCGGCTTTTTAAATCAGATCCCGATAAATATTAATTATTATCTTATTTAACTCATGAATCTCTCTACCACTTGATCCAAACTATTTTAACCTATTCCCGAGTTTGCTATTATTACCTATTACATTATTCCAATGATTTAATTGCTTAAGGGAGCGCCCGGTCGCCGCTACGCGGCTCCCGGCCGCTCCGATTGGTTCAAAATAATTAATTATCTCAATCATTTCTTAGCATTTTATACAATTATTTAAAAAAATTGGCAAATTTTTCATTATTTTTTAATAATTCTCGGCTATTCCATTAAAATACGTGCCACTTATTTGTCTCCCAAAATCGACTTATTTTTGCACCAAATTTTTCCCTCTCCCAAAATCGACTTATTTTTGCACCAAATTTTCACCTCTCCCAAAATCGACTTGTTTTTGCACCAAATTGGGCGGAAATTTGAATTTTCACATTTACTTCCTCTTTTCTCTACTCAAATCTAATATGCATTAACGCTTTTTGATCTGATATAATCGAAATAATTATAACTTTAGCAAAAATGGGTTCATATAATTTATTAAAAACAAAAACAAAATAATTGGAAAATATCAATGAAGTAAAATCGACAAAATAATTTTTATATCAATGAAAAATGAAGCAAAACAAACAAAAAATTTTCATTTTATCATTTAATTTCCTCGTTGCTTTGGTGCCTTGGGCGGACGTCCTCTTTCATTATCTTTCGTTCTTCCCTTCTTTCGCAAACCTTCAACGGCACTTGATTCTTTTACGGCTTGTGGAAATGTAAGTATTCCTTCATTGACCATGGCCGCAACTGCATGAATGCACACATATTTTTTTGCTCCTTCTGGGCAACTGCACCGCCAATGGCCACCAAAATCGCCCATAGTTGCCACAAAAACCTAAGTTAAAATTGAAATATTTAATGCAAATTTGTGAATGAAACCTTGAACCGATTATCCACATATTCCTCCCAAACATTCCATTCGGTTGGAGGACGGAAAGTTCCAGCAGCTGCTTCTTTCAATTCAGTCAACGTTTTGAAATTCCCTTTTTCCGATGAGAAGAGATAGAGCGACTTCTCTGGTTGCTGGCGATTCGATTTTTTGCCCCATAAAAGTGTTTTCTCCGCAAACAATTTAGAATATGTCTCCTTATAAAGTTTTGGGCTTATTGTTGGAAATGTGGCAGCTTTCTAAATAAAAATTAATGAAATATTGCATAAATATAAATAATACAGTCGATTTTGTGCTCCAATCCTGAATAATGTCCGGGCCAACTTTCATGAATTCTTCAAATTTGAGCTTATTCCTAAATGTGTGCACATGTTTGATGTATTTGTTCGCAGACTCCAGCCCATTGTTATTCGCAATGAAGGGTGATGCGCCTGTAAAATATAAAACTTACCATAATTATCTTGATTTCTTAACCGACCTTCAAACCAGCGCCATTCACCGCTCTCAATCCATGTTTGATAAACATATTCTGCCAACTCTGGCATGCCATTGTCCACCCATGAATCAAGCATTATACGTGAAACTGAATAAAATTTATTTTATTTGTAAAATCATTCAAACCTTTCACAAATTCTTGTTCATCCATGGCCATATGCAAAAAGTGTATGTCGCGATGAACTCTTCTTTGATTTTGTTCTGTCAAACCCTTTGTTCGTTTTTCAAAGGCCCTCCACATATGCGCATAACACATCAATCGAATCGATTGCGGCCACACCTTAAAATTATTTTTATAAAGAACAATTTTTAATCTTACATTGGAACAAGCTGCTGTGATTGCCCTTGAACCATCGCCCAAAACAAAATCCGGTTTGTATTCGCCAAGCGCCCTAAAAATATTCGCATAGACCCATTGGTCTTCATTGCTTGACAAAGCCAAAAACGTGGGGTGGAAATGTTTGTCCACGTCCGAATAGCCAAAAACCTGCACTGGAAAGTCATCGAACCAGCGAAGATTATACGTGAGGGAGTAGGTTGAATCTGCCTGAAGGTTGGGTTGGAATGGAGAAAAATGTCAAAAAAATTTACCTGAAGCAGTGGAGATTCGAATTGCTTTTGTTGCAATTTATTGGTCGTCCAAAGGATGTAAAATCTTTTGGCTGCCTCATCAATTGTGTAGCTTTGAACAAAAGCTTGGTCATTATCATCTGGAGTTCGATTGTTTTTGGCACAATATTCTTCAAGTTGAGCAAATGTGAACGGCAATGCTGGCCCTTTAGTATTTCCGCAAAAATTTTGCACTTGTTTTAGAGTTGGCAATGGATCGAATTTTTTTTGCTAAAGATTTTAAAATTATTTTTAGCTTTATTATTGTTTGTAACAAATTATATAAAATACCCTAAGAATGTTTAGAATTTGTGCGGGTGTTAATTTTTGACTCATTAATTGTTTGATTTCTCTTTTGGCCTCTATTGACAATGCCCTTTTTTCACCTTCGTGTTGATGCTCGTCGATGGTTTCCTCGATGACCACTCCGTGGTCTGTTGCATTGAACTTAATTTTGAGTGCCTTTTTGCATTCGGTGCCTAAATAAATTGATAGAATATTTTTATATAAAAATTATATACTTGAATAATATTCGCATTTCCACATTAGTGTTAGTCCATCCTTTAAAATATTCTCACTTTTCTTTCTCCAATTGCTCTTCTCTTGCTCCCAAAATTCATTGTATTGGTGAACATTGTCAAAAAGTTTCCAAATTCTATATGGTTTCCCTTTCCCTCGTTTGACTTTTTCGGATACTTAATTTTAATTAAATATTTTTATTATATTTTAATCAATTCAAACCTTGAATAACAACGTTGTTTGGTTCGTGGAAAATTGTCTCATCTAGTCGCGGTTCTTCAAAACTAGATGAATTATTTTGTGTTGAATTATTTGGTAAATAATCATGCTCATTATCATTATATGAATCCATCTCTATAAATTTAATTTTATTCCATTTTATTTACATTTTAATAATATTAACATATTCATAGATTAATAAAAGCGTAACGTTAATGCATATTAGATTTGAGTAGAGAAAAGAGGAAGTAAATGTGAAAATTCAAATTTCCGCCCAATTTGGTGCAAAAACAAGTCGATTTTGGGAGAGGTGAAAATTTGGTGCAAAAATAAGTCGATTTTGGGAGAGGGAAAAATTTGGTGCAAAAATAAGTCGATTTTGGGAGACAAATAAGTTTTTCCGCATTAAAATAATTAAAAATTTTTCTCATTTAATATCATTCTAAAATATTTATTTTTCTTTATTTCTTTATATTTTATGTTTAAAAGCTCTTTTTCTTTATTCCTTAACTATATCATTTATTTTTGGATATTTATTTCATAATACAAAACGCCAAAGTTAAAATATTCAACTGCCTATTTGTCCCGGAAAGTTGCGGATTAGTATATTTAGATATGTGTCCACAATTATAACGAATCTTCCATTATTTTTTTTCAATTTGATCCGAGAATAAATTGTTTGGCTTTATTTGTGTAATTTTTTACATAAAAATGTGGTTCAAATTTAATTTTAATATCATCAGAATCGAATTCAGCATGCTCGAAAACCTAAATGACAACGAAATTGCCCGAAAATCCATCCCCGAATGACGAAACAAGTGAAAATGAAGCAAATTGGCAAAATGAAATAATTTGGCTGGATTGGCAAAACGAAAGATTGGCAGATTGAAACTCCGCCTGCCAAATATTGGCGTGGATTTTGCCGTCCTTCCGCGGTTTTCTCTCAAATTATGTTTGAGCACGGAGCTTTGATGGGGACCTCCCGCCAATCCGCCAATTCTGCGAATCGACAATTTGGCTTGGGCCCGCCCATCCTTCCTATCTAATTATAAATAGGGATTTGAGCGTCTTTTTCGGTTTTGCTCTTTTGCCATCGAAAAAGGATGAGACTCTTTGCCTTGTTCCGGCAAAGGATGTTTGGAAACACGATGCAGAAAAATCTGCTCCGTTACAAAAATCAGAACAAATTAAAAACATTTTCCGGAATGAATATCAAAACAAATTAAAAACATTTTCCGGAATGAATATCAAAACAAATTAAAAACATTTTCCGAAAACTTTTAACCGTAAAGAATTAATTCTATTTAATCAAATTTTATTGAATTTCATTTAAGCCAATTCAATGCTCTACCATGCGTTCAAACAAATTATGGATGTGATTGTTGGTCTAGAGGTGAAATTTTCCTTTCCATAATTGCACACATTTTCCTTCAATTTCCACAGTCATCTCCCCACGTGATGTCCTCCAAACCAGTTGCATTTCTGGCTTTTGCATCGGCGAATATTTGGGCTCGTTGGGAAAACAATTGCCGGAAAGGGAGGTGGAAATCCACTTTTCGGCAAAAAAGGCACCAATCATGGTTTTCGTGGAAGGCAGAGCTCGGTTTAGGCTTCATGGACGAATGGATTTGGTAAGTGGGAGGAGGAGAATTGTAATTCAAATTAAAATTAGAAAGGGAAATTAAAGGGTGACCACAGCCTCAGGGGCCTTAAGATAATCCTTTGGGAATGCTAAGATACGTTGGAGATATTTCATGCCCCTGTGTCAATCTTTTCCCTATAAAGTAGGGTTAATTATCCGTACGCGGATAATGAAATCACGGGTAACAGGTAGTGCGGATAATCAAGGCACGGATAAGGGACGGGTAGGCCATTTTCAAAAATTACCCGTGGATACTACCCGTCCCGTGCCCTTTAAGGCATTTTTTTGAAATTCGTTAAAAAAATTTTAAAAATTGCCAAAATAATATCATAATTTTAACAATCTTTTTTTCTATTTTTATATTATTCAAATCTTATTCATTTCAATTTTTATTTAATTTTTTGATCAATAAAAAGCGAGCACTCCAAAGTCCAAACCAAATTGATAAAAAATTCAAAAATTGATAAAAAAAAAATTTAAAAGAAACATTTTAATTGAAACACTGTACACGATTCTGAATTTAATTTAAATAAACTTTTTGATAATTTGCCATATTGATTATGTCAAATTTTCCATGAGAAAGCAAAGGATGGACCAAGGGCATAAAATATTTTTATCGAAAATTTTTTTGCACCCCAATCTTAATTCAACTGGCTGAGATTATTAAAAACATAATTTTTTTATTTTCAAATGAAAATAATTCGATATTTTAAAGACATGATCGAAAAATTTATATAAGTTGAATATTTGCGAGCGCCGATAGGCGCGAGTGCAAAAATTTTTGTTTGGTTTTTTACACGCAAATTTTTATCACAATTGACCTCAAATTATAATTTCTCCATATTTTCTTTTATGAACAGAATTTTCTAGGTCATTTTTCCAGAAAGACTAAAAAAATATTAAAAATTTAAACACATTTTCTCACCACAACCCGGTGTTACAAGAAAATATATGGCATGCTACAGCATCAGATTTTGATCATATTATGAAAATAATTTAAGAATATCCATATTCTGAGAATATTATTAGAATTTGTGAATTCTGAGATTTTGTCTCAGCATATGATATATTTTCAAAACATATTTTCAAATTATTTTGAGATAGAATCTCAGATTAAGTTAATAATATATTCTCAGAATATGAATAATCTCAAAATATTCGGAGATTTCATATATTCTTGAAATGTCCTGAGAACACGAAGAATTCTTAAAATATTCTCAAAATGTTTATAATCTTAGAATATGTTGAGAATGCACATATTTTGACAATTTATTTTAACTCTTATTTTGAAAATAATTCTCAGATTAACTGAATAATATAAGCTCAGATTATAGCAAATTTTCATTAAATTCTCAGAATTCTGTGAAATTTGAGAATATTCTGGGGAATTGTGTTTATTGACTTTTCCTCTCGTTTGACTTGGGCCTAGGGCAATGTAAGGAATAAATAAATGTTTTAATGGACGAGGATACATAGCCTCTTTAGCTCAATGTTATGTCGCTGACTTTGGGCCTTGACTACTCAGGTTCGAATCCCAGCTACGGCAGATGATTAAATAAGTGAAATCAGAATCAGAATAAGGGAAAAAAGTCAGAACAGTGCGCGAGAAAAATCAGAACAAGGGAAAAATCAGAACAGAAAATCAGAACAAAGGAAAAAGTCAGAATAAGGGAAAAATCAGAACAATGCGCGAGAAAAATCAGAACAAGAGAAAAATCAGAAAAGTGCGCGAGAAAATCAGAACAGAGGGAAAAATCAGAACAGAAAATCAGAACAAAGGAATCAGATTTTTGCCCCATAATCTCAGAATATTCTGAGATTATTCCATATTTTGATGATATTTTTTGTCCATAATCTGAGACTACATGCTGAAAAAAGTGAAAATAAGGTGAAAATATCATCTGAGAATATGATATATTCTACAAAAAATCTCAGAATTTCATATATTCTGAGAATTCATTTCTTCGCCATATTTTCACCCATATTCTGAGATTACGAACGGGATATAATCTGAGAATATTCTCAGATTGTTTCATATTTTGATCATATTCTCAGAATATCGTAAATTAGCAATCTGGTATTTTAATGAAAATATGAAGTAATCTCAGAATAATCTCAGAATATATGACAAAAATTGTAACACCGGGAATGAGTCCCTCTTATACCTGCAATATAAAAATATTATATTTAACAATTGTTCAAAAAAATCTTTTAAAAAATGAATCAAATTTTTCGCAATCTTTTATCAACAAAATAATTCATTTTAGTGAATAAAAATATAATAAAATTATTTTTCGCTGGTAGGATTCGAATTTCGAACCATCGTCAAATAATTATAAGTCAAGCAGTATCCAACTGAGCAAATTGAATTCATATATGACCCTTTCTTTTATTTTTGTTAAGTTGTGAAGAATTTTTGTTCCCGATATTCCCAAATTATGGTGTTATTTTTTACATTACGGGACGGGTAGGAAAAGCACGGGTGGTAATTCGGAAAATACGGGACGAGTAGGCAGGACGGATAATTAGTCCAAAATCGCGCGAAAACCCTGCCCGCGTACCCGTCCCGTCAACGGATAATTAACCCTACTATAAAGCCCATAGCTTAACGAGGCAATTTCCCATCTGGTAAGCGATATATGAAAAGCACAAAGTATCCTCTATAATTTGACCATTTTTAAATTGTATTAATTTCAGGCTTTAAAAAGTTAAATGTCTTTGAATGGAATAAACCCGAATGTTTGTTGGAGGAAAAGCCGCTTATTTTACATGTTTTAACATTTCAAAAACAATTAGAGAAGCGACTTTTTAGAGGATATTTTGGGCTTTAAAATGGCATATTACCTACCTGGAATTGGTTGCTTCCAGAGCTGTGCTTTTCATAATTCTTAGCTCCGGCTCCAGCTCCGGGCTCCGACCTTTCAAATTTTTAGCTCCGACTCCGGCTCCGGGCTCCGACTCTCAAAATTTTTTGCTCCGGCTCCAGTTCCGGAGCTGGAGCCGGAGCCGGAAAATTGGCTCCGACTCATTTTTTTGGAAAATAATTTTGAAAAATAGTATAAATTTAATCTTCTCAAAATAAATTAATTTTATTTTCACTTCATTAAAATGAAAATTTAATAAAAAATGATCTAAAAAAGAAAATTTTTCTAAAAAAACCGAAGTCGACCGGAGCCCGGAGTCACCCAAAATTTTTAGCTCCGACTCCGGCTCCGGGCTCCGACCAATAAAATTTTTAGCTCCGGCTCCAGCTCCGGCTCCGGAGCGGAGCCGGAGCTGGAACCGGAGCCGGAGCTTAAGTTGGAGCTCGACACAGCTCTCCTTGCTTCATTCTTGAGATATGGCCAAAAGAACAGATCAGTGTATTGAACTCCAATTTCGGATTATATTCTATCTCTAACCTCTAGGGCCTTAAGATAATCTTTCTTAATTAAAGGAATGCTAAAACTAGAAAATCAATGGAATTTTGATCAATCTTGGGGGGGGGGGGGGGGGGATGTTCAAAATCTGCATGCCGTAAGTATAATAATTCTTTAAAAAATATTTTAAGTTTGCAGGCCCACGAAACCCTAGCCAGAAAACCGAATTGATTCTCCGCTCCGAAACCACACTAACATCGAATGTGAATTTGTGGATCGAGGTTGGTGGTTTTTGGCCCAAATAAAATTGCTTTTTACAATTTGAAGAAAGCAAACATTTTGGACAATGCCAGCGTTGAGAATTTGGACTTCAAATTGGTGGAAGCCAACATTTCAGACGTCGATCAAGGGAGGGGAAGGGGTCAATCAAACAACAAACCAATTTATTTTTGTGAATTTAATTTGAAAGTCAAAAATAATTATAACGGTTTAAGGGTTTGTCCCACACATTCACAAACCAAATATACCCAAAATTGGATAGAGCTGGTCAAGACGCATTGAATGGTATATAATTTGGTTATGGTTTGGTCAACAATTAAAGGTTTTAAACGGTTTAAACCACATTTTGGTTTGGTCAACAATTAAAGAGTCTTAAACGGTTTATTTAAACCACATTTTGGTTTGGTCAACAATTAAAGAGTCTTAAACGGTTTATTTAAACCACATTTTGGTTTGGTCAACAATTAAAGGGTTTTAAACGGTTTTAACACATTTTGGTTTTGTCAATAATTAAAGGGTTTTAAACGGTTTAAACCACATTTTGGTTTGGTCAACAATTAAAGGGTTTTAAACGGTTTAAACCACATTTTGGTTTTGCAGTTCAAAACTAAGTTAGAATTGATTAAACCCAAAGCAAAACATAATAAAATGATGTGTCTTGACCAAGATCTATCGATTGGGTATAAGGTTTACGGTTTTAGGTTAAATCACTAAACCGTTTAAAGCTTTTAGGAATTTTTAATACTTTCATAATTTTAGTATATTTTAAATTAATTAAATATTATCATTTATTATTCCCATCCTTTCCATTTAGAGCACTTTCGGTGATTTAGGCCTATTCGGCGCCGAATTCTTGGAAAAATTGCTGACCGAAATTCTCCAAATGGGCCTACTTTTGCCCACAATGCGAGGTGTTGTTTTGCGCAGTCCAAAGTGAGGAGAAAATTAATTAAAAATTTTTTAAAATTTATTTTTCGTTTTCAATTATTTTTTATTTCAAAATTATTTTTAAAATTAGTTTTAATTAATTTAAAAATTATTTTAATTTATTTTTTTTCCTTTTTAAAAAAATTTTAAAATTTTTTTTCAATTTTTTTTTTAAATTTATTTTTAAATTTCAAAATTATTTTATATTAATTTTTCTCCTTTCCCACAAGGTTGTCCATCCACGACAGGTACATAAAAGTGTAATCCTATTTCAAGTTGGACGAACAATATGCGGAACGGATAATCCAGGGGGTAGTTCGGCAAACTTTATTGAATATTGGATAATCTCCCACCCTCCTTTTTTATATTTTTCATTGATTTTTCTTCATTTTCAATGATTTTTGAATAAAATTTATTTAATTTTTTATTTTTAACAATAAAATAGACAATAAGGTGTAATCTATGAAATTGGGGATAAACGAAGAGGAATTCGGCTGTACGATAATTGGGGACGGAATGGTCTAACGTCAAAGGTCCTAAAGCTACATGGCTAATTTATATTCCATTTTATTAGGCATAAAATTAGCTACAAAATGATATCAAATGCATTGATCAATATTGAATATTCACCGAATTATGGCCTAAAAACGGCCAGAAAAACTTTAATTAAACCAACGGTTTTTTGGCCATAATTCGGCGAATATTCAACATTGGCCAATGTAATTTGATATAATTTAGAAACAAATTTTATGCCGAATAAAATGTCATATAAATTGGCAGTGCAGCTCTACAGCCTTTGACGTTAGACTGTTCCATCCCCAAATGTCGTAACACCGAGGAATTCAAAGTTTCAAAATTAAAAAAGGAATTAAAAATGCCGAAGACAAAAAGGGGAAATCAAACTGTTTGAAAGAGGAGAGAAGGGGAGAATTCAAATAAAGTGCCAAAGGCAAAAAGAGGAATTCATCAAGTGAAAATAGTGTATTTGAAATTTGACACATTGATAGGGTTAATTATACTTACTCAGGCGTATAATGAAAAAAGGCCGGACCAGGCCGGGATCGGATTTCTTGGGCCCGTTCGCATTCACACCCTGAAAATATAAAAAAATTGTTCATTATTTTTAGTTAAATTTTGTTAATTATATTTGCAAAATAGTTAGTGAGATAGACAATTTAATCGAAATACTTATCTGAATTGAATCACTCTCTGTCTCATCAGTAAAGAACAAAATGTCATGTCAACAGGAGTTTGGGCTCATAATTTTAGCAATTTTGGATTATGATACTATACATTAGTCAGCAAACCTACGAAATTCTGAGTCCAAAATTTTTAATTCAATCCATTCTAAAAAAACAAAGAAAAAGCGCCGTGAAATACAGACAGAATCATATATTTAAAAGATTTTTGAATTTAATAAATTTTTTATGTTGAAAATTGTTTTTTTTTCTCTTCCATTTTTGTACTTACTTCAATTGTTTTCGGGCGAGAATGAGGAAAGTTTTAAATGTTGAGTGAAAAAGGAATCGAAGTTACTAATTTAAGTATAAATGTTTATATTTTATAAATCAAATGTTCATTTGACCAAAAAGTGACAATTATATGGGAGAGGGGATTAACAGATCAAATCCACATTTATACTTCTTTCTTTGCTGAATGATAACCGAACAGCAGCAGCAGCATTCAAGCATTCTAGCCTCCAATAAATAATTAGAGATTATATTATCAGAAATTTCGACTTTTATAAAACTCACTCATGCAATTTTTGTGTATACAACATGCTACACAAAATGGCCCATCATAGTCATAGTGGCAACGCTCACCCTTTTTTTGGCATTTCAGGCAGGTTAAGCCATGTTTGACATTTTTCATAAAGCTGTCATCGGGTGTTTCCACCAGAAAAAAAATTAAATTTTATAGAAGTATATCGTCATTATAAAATATATTAAATTAGTTATAATTGAGGGTAATATATATAATATTGTCGTTCGTTCCCCCTTTTTTCCATTATTTTATGCTAAAAACATGAATTTAGAGGTCTTCGATGATGGGAAATACGAATACGGCATTAGTTTTTCATTATCTGTACTGGCTGAACCGTTATCGGTTCATAAACCGGTAAAATTTTCAATTTTGTAAAATTTGTTTTTATTTTTGATTATTTTGTGCTATTTTTTAAATATTTTTTTTTAAAATTTTGTCTGATCTTTCTTTTTTTCCTATGAAATAAAAATCTTTTAGAGAGAGCTAAATTAAAATATTTAATTTTTAAATTCGTATCTGAGGGTCAAATTTAGCCATTCTCATCAAAAACCCACTAGAACGACAAAAAAATGAATATAAATTATTTCTCTCTCAAGCAAATTTAAAATTAATAAAAAAAAGATCATAGCTGGCGCTTGCGGTGCTGATGGAATGCAAATTCCAGCAGGGAAGATACTGTAAAATTTATATTAATAGTTAATACTTAATAATATATTTTATATTTCATATGGTTAAGAATATTTAATTCGGAAAAGACAAAATATTTCAAATTTTAGTATTAATGAAATTTTTTCATCATTTTTCGTTATTATAAGAGTTTAAATTTTTTAAAGTATAGAAAAAATTTTTTATTTAAAACTGAAATTTGACTCATTTTTCGATTAAATTTGATTTTTATATTAGATCTGAATCTAGCAAGATCAAATTACCTAAACTAGGAATTTAAATAAAATTAATTTATTCACTTCGGCTGTTCCAAACTGCTCTGATTGAGCCAATTAAATTTTCCAATGAAGCATTTGGCCAATTCTATAATATTTTTAACATGGCCAACGCATTCCCAGCAGCAACAGCAACACATAATTAATGAAAAAAGGGCCATAAATATAAGTAATAAGTCCAATGTTTCTTTGTCATTCATAATATTAAATTTGCTATTATTCTAAAAAAAAATAAAATTATTTGATGAATTTTTTAGGGTTAATTACCCGTTGGCGGGTAGTGTAGTCGAGTAGGGTACCCGTAAGGATTTTGGGCAAATTACCCGACCCGATACCCGAACCCCAATAACCGCAATACCCGTTACCCAGTTTTTCATTACCCGATTACCCGCCTACCCGAAACTATTATTTTTTAGCGGATTTTTGCCACTTTTTGGATCTATATGCCGGATTTTTTTTATTTTGGAGATGAGAACCATGTCAATATGGTCATAAAAACAAATAAAGATTAATAAAAGAATTTAGTAAAGATAAAAAAGATTTAATTATTTGAACAATTTTTTAATTTGCGTAAGCAAATTTCACAAAAAAATTTACAGTACCGCAAACGAGATCGGGTCGGGTACTACCCGCGGGTAATTTTCGAGATTAGCCTACCCGACCCGATACCCCAACCCCAATTACCCGCATTACCCGATACCCGGTTTTTCATTACCCGGTCCCGAGTAATTAACCCTAGAATTTTTCCTTAAAGATAAAAATTCTAGACATATTTATTCATTAAAAATTTCTAACCTATTTAAACCAGCAGATAAATAAATTGCATGAATTAATAATTATAATAATTTTGGTATTTATATGCTTAAAAATACTTTTTGAATCTTCCCGTAATCATTCGGCATTTCAGCCAAATCCAAATATATTTGGCCCGTTTTTGGGTAACACTAGCGATTTTCTTACTTGATTTTTGCCTTTACCTGCTGTATTACGACTTTATATGTATTTAAATGTTTATAAAAAAGTCCAAAAGTGACAACCGTGTAAGTTATGGTATCATGAAAAGCGAAAAAGTACTTGGTCCCCTCTCCCCTCTATGGGTCAAATCTCGAAAAATTTTTCATGAATTTTTCATTACAATATTATAGCTCAATCGACGCGGCTCGATGCAGAGTCCTATCTGCCTTCCGTTTCGCATAAAACTCAAAAATAAGAAAGTTATAAACCAAAGAAATAAAAAAATCGCGCAAAGGAAATACGGATTGGATCTGCTCCGATGGGCATTTCAGAGTGGACTCCTCCGTGTGCTCCGCCTCCGCGCGACTAGACGAGTGCTTGGCAGCTACGCATACTCCGGAGTCCACTCTTACATTACCTCTGCAATTCCAACACATCCAGCGAGATAAAAATGTCCATAACTTTTTTTGGGTTTTAAGCGAAACCAACCACAGATTTGAACTTTGCTCACCAGCCGCATCGATTGAGGTATAATATTCTCATGAAAAAATTTCAAAATATTTTCGAGATTTGATCTATAGGGAGACCTAGCAATTTTTTCTTGACACAATTACTACAACGGTTGTCACTTTTGGCATTTTTATACACTACAATACATATAAAGTCTTAATACAGCAGGTAAAGGCAAAAAATCAGGTTGGAAAAGCGCTAGTCTAGCCCGTTTTTGAGTTTTATGAATATTTTGGATTGAATTATTCAAGCCAACGCTCTCGAATACAGTTTTTCCACAGCAAAATAGTATATATTTTGAGGCGGAAATTTCCAATTTTAGGCATGGAATATATATTTTAAAAGCCGAAAATGGTTCGATTTTAAACGGAACTATTAACATCCACCCTGACAGAGATGTGAAGGCCGAATCAAATCCTATATATCAATTTTAGAATAATTATTTGTCTTTATTCTCCCTTCAAGCTCTTCCCCATCCCCGCATCCATTTTTGCTATGTTAATTGTGGAATTTGGTCAGCAAATCTTTAGTGCGCGATTGTGTTGTGATTGTGAGTAATGAATTTAGTATTGTATTTGTTTTTGTTATGGATTGATTGGATTGAGTTGAAAAAATAATTCTTTTAAGAATATTTTTTATTATTTTTTATTTCACAAATTCCCTGAGGTAAAGTGAGCCCCGAAAGGGCGATGGCGAATAAGCTATAAGAAATGCAAAATTTCTTAAATAGCATGATTTTTGAAATCAAAAATTGTAATCCTGAAGACCAGGCTATATGTACCGGTCTCGGAATCGAAAGCTGCATTAATGCTACATTTTACGATAATATGTAAATTTTTATAGTAAATATTAAATTTTCCATTCAAAAAATAAATAATATTTTCTAGGGAAAATAAATCACCGGCGCCATTTTGTCTGGATTCCAGTGAAACATAATTCAATTTTGTCTTTCTATGCGACAAGCCACCGAATGCATGCATATGATCTAATTTTGGTTGAAGCTTTTTTGAATAGGAAGAAATTCCTTGATGTCCCTGTGACTAATAAGTAAGTGCCAAGCAGCAGATTATTTACAAGTAATTTTTTTGCATATCTGCTTGGGGAGGGGGGGGGGGGGTTCAAAAAAGGGGCTGAGGAATGGCCGCCGGGCATCTCGCCATGTCTAACCTATTTTCCCCTTATCCCTATTCTGTTATTATCTCTCCCCTTTTATCCCCCACTCTTGATCCAATCCCCCTTTTTTATGCTTTATCCCCCTTTCTCCCCTTCCTTTTCACCAATTGTTCAATCCCTTTTATAAACCCCCAAATCTCCTTTGTCCTAGTCCAGTCCTAATCCCAACCCCCTTTTTGTCCCAGCTTGTTCCCTAAATATGTGCCTATTTTAATTGGATAAATATTAATAAAGATGTTCGAACTTGGGGAGGGAAACCGCGCCTTTCATGGAGGTCCTAGGCGGATGGCTGTGGAAGCCTGCGCATAAGGGACTCCAATCGCTGGACAAAAGGGGGGAAGGACAAAATTGAAGCGAAATTCCGGCCAAACCCAAAATAAATAAAATGGCGAAAATTCCCCATAAAATAAACCCAATTTGCACAAATCAATAAAATACAAAAATATGAAGAAATACATAATAAACAAAATTTTCCTTTTATAAAATGGGCCAAAAATAAAATGATTTTCAATTGATTAAAAATACTGAAAAATATGAATTATTATTATCCAAAAATTGAAAATGGCCATTCATTTTTTCCCTCTCAATTCTTTCCAATCAATTCATCCATTCGGCCACCAATGCCTACAAGGGAATTCTGAAAATTCCAAATTCGAATAAAATAAAAACAAAGATTAACTCACTCCTCAACGCCACGGCGACCGCCCGGGGGGAGCCCAACATTCCCAACGCCAATTCCTCCACCTCCAGCCATCACATGCGGATTGCGGCCTGAAAAATTATTCAATTATATTAAATATGATTAAAAATAAAAGAATTATTACGGAAAAATGCCCGGACGGAATCACGGAATCGGCCAAATGGTGGATTGGCAAGAGCAGGCACATTTTGACGGCGGCGGCAGACAAAAATGATGGCCAAAGAAGCCAGGACCCCCACACTCAAGGCACCCAAAACCGCCCACAGCGCGATGAAGAAAACCGTGGTCACATCAAAAGTGACCCAGACATGGGGCAGGTTGTTGGGGTTGAGGCCGGGAGGTGCGCAAATGCCGAGTTCGGGAACATCGTAACGGATGGACGTGTAGCAGGCATTTGGAGGCAAGCAAGGCACACCAGCGCAGGTCACGTTCGCAATTAATTCCCAAATCATTTCAAAAAATTGAATGAAATTTATTAAAATTTTGCTAAATCAAGGACTGAAATAATTAATAAAAGGAAATAGAGATTGTAAAAAGCTACTGAAAAGCCTAAATTTTCGGAAAATGGTTGGAATGGAATACCGACCAACAGGAAACAAACAGGAGTCCGGCCAAATTGAAAGTTGGAAATGGAAGGAAGATGGCCGCGAATTGAAATGAATGATCGTTTTAGCCCTTCGGGGACAAATCCAATGAAAAGGGGCGGAAAGCGCAAATCGAAAGGAATGGAATGAAAATGCGAGCAACTTTTGCCTTGGTGAAGAAGCATGCGTTGAGGATGACAGAAAATGAGGAGGAAAACAAAAAAGAGGAAAAGGAAGAAAAAGAAAGAAAGAATGAGCCGATCAATGAATTGAATCCTAATGTGGACAGGAATAAGAAAAGATTGTTTGAAGAAGAAAAAGAAGGAGCCTTGAGAATGATGAAGAGAAGCATCGGAAGCATTGATAAAAACAATCAGAAGGAAACAGAAAAATTTGAGATGGGAAGAAAACAAAGAGATGTGCAAGCATTGATGCAAAAGTCGATGGAAGAAAAGGAAAAAAGTGGGAAGGAAATTGAAAAAGAAATTGAAGAAAGCAGACGAATAATGCACAGGAAACGTTTGGATAATATGGAGAAAAAGCGAAACAATTTATTAGCCCAGTTGGAAATTGAAAATGAAAGAAATTGGGGGAACAAAAGGGAATATAATAGTGGAAGACGATTTGAGAAAGGAGGAAACAATGAAAGAAGAAGAATTGAAAAACGGATGGAGAATGAATACAGAAGTGAAGGAAGAACAGAAAGGATAAAAGAAAAAGAAGATAAAAACGAAACGGAGAAACAACAGAAAAACGTAAATGAGAAGATGAAATCAACAATCAAAATAGTTGAAGAAAAGCCCGAGGGCGAAGTGAATAAACAATTGAATAATTCCTGCAGCATTGCAGAAGAATTGAAGAAATTAGAGGAAATAATTAAAGAAAGAAATGATGAAAATAATGGATCGAAAAGAGAAAGCCTTGAAGATAGATTGAGGAAATTGAAAGAAAGAATTGGATCAGGAGGAGGACAAAAAGCTCGAAACCGGTATGATCATTCGACCACGCCACCCAGGCCACCTATACTACCATTGGAAGAAATCGAAAAAAGGGATAATCTCGACTATATCTGTGGATGTCCTATTTGGGCCGATGCTATTCTCGATGGTTCTGGGACAAATATCCCAAAAATATTCAAGCAAATTCGAGGGAGGCCAATTCCCTCTATTATCCATGCGTTTTGCCTTGACTATCAAATCAGACATCACCATATAAAAACATTTGGGCCATCTTTTTTCATTGAAATACCGGAAATCGAGGTTACTCTGGAGTCGTTTGTTGATTGGGTGGCATGGAAAAATGAAAAGGAATGTTGGAAAGAAGAGAAAATTGAGAAGATTGTTAAAATATGGACGGCATGCCCACATAAAATAAGCGCCATCAAAGGCGAAAAGAAATTAGAATTAAATTGGCCTCAATTATCGAAAAGCCATTTGGAAATATGGTCGAAACCATTGAAGAAAAGAATTGGAATGATTGTGGACAAAATTCAATTGGAAGAAAAAATGAAAGAAAAAGCAAAAGAAGCGGTTCGGAAGAAAGAAGCGGAAGAAAATGAAAGAAAACGAAAAGAAGCAGAGATTAGGAAGCAGAAGGAAGAAAGAAACCAGTGATGATGAAGAAAGAAGAGAAGAGGATGATGGAAGATGAGAAAATTTGATTGATTTTTTTTTAGGTCCTATTATCAAATATTTTTTCCCTTACCTATCATTTAAATACCTATTTTCTAATTAATCCCCCCTTTCCTCACTATTCATTTAAGTCCTTATTCTTTTGTTTTATCTTTTCTTTGTAATTAATAAACACCAACCGTTGGAACAAATTTGAATGCGACGCACAAGGCCATGTCAAGCCAAGAGCCAACCAACATTGCACACAATGCACCAATCGCCAGAACTCCCATCCACATTTGGCCACCAACAGCTCTTTCACTATACAAAATTTTTAATTAATAATTCAAATTGAAATAAAAATGAAACCTCGCCAAAAATCCACCCAATTCACCAAAACTTTGATGGCATTGACCAATGGCAAACATGGATTTTCAATGCGCCTGAAAATAAAATTTAAAAACTGATTTAATCACCAAAAAGTTATCTCGTTTATGGGCCATTCCAGAATGCATCACCAAAAAGCCAAGCCATTGAGCCCAATTGGAGTATTAAACAGCATTAATGGAAAAGAAAGTTAATTTAAAAATAAATTGAAACAATAACCTCAATGGAACATTCACCAAAACATTGATCGCATCGGCCATTCACCATTGGCATGAACCATTTTACTAGAAAAATTAAAATTATATTGATTTAATCAAAAATTATTATCTCGTTTATGGGCCAATCATTCCATTTTCCGGAACAAAACCATGGCCATGAACGTCCAAAATTGGGATTTGGCCCACCACACACAAATTATTGTTGTCAAATATTATTGTAATAAACATTTCTGAAAAACAAAAATATGAGACGTAAAAATGAAATGCGGAAAGTAAAACGAGAAATATTGCTAAACGGAATAATTATTGGAATGAATAAAAATGGCAACGGGTAAAAAAATAGTAATGGCCGAGGATGAAAAGTTGTGGATGAATGTGGGAAATGAAAATGCGAGCGGCGAATGTGTCCGAGCAAGGAAAAGGGACGCTTACCCAAGCCTTCCATCAACTATACCCAAGCCATCACCCAATACCCACGCATCACACACATAAAAGTTGACCTTGTCAACTGATGATGGGAATTGAACGCGAGGAACTATGGAAAACTATGGAAAAACGAATAATGAAAAATTTGCCGATTTCCCGAACCATAATACGAAATAATCAAAAAGATTAAACACTTTTCATTTTACCGGAATATGGACGGAAAAAATTGGAAAAGTTCGGGAAAGGATTTTGGAAATTAATTGGATTTGGAAGATTGGTGGATTGCGGTCGCGAAGCAAATATTGGGTCCCAAAAGTTATCGCATAAAACATTTATGGCATTGGAAAAGTGGGTGCGGAAAGCTTGAATTAAATTGCCAGGAATGGGAATAAAAATTGGATTAGTTTGGAATTGTTAAAACGCGGAGTGGATATTTGGAAAGAGCAAAGTTGAAGAGAACGAATGTGAATGAAGGATGGCGGTGAAAGTGGACCAGGAATGGACGGTGATGACGGCTGATGAGCATTAATGGAATGCCCATCTCTTCAATGAAGGCTGCGGCCGCGGACGGCCTTGTTGGATGGGAGAGCATGAGGAATGGCCGCCGGGCATCTCGCCATGTCTAACCTATTTTCCCCTTATCCCTATTCTGTTATTATCTCTCCCCTTTTATCCCCCACTCTTGATCCAATCCCCCTTTTTTATGCTTTATCCCCCTTTCTCCCCTTCCTTTTCACCAATTGTTCAATCCCTTTTATAAACCCCCAAATCTCCTTTGTCCTAGTCCAGTCCTAATCCCAACCCCCTTTTTGTCCCAGCTTGTTCCCTAAATATGTGCCTATTTTAATTGGATAAATATTAATAAAGATGTTCGAACTTGGGGAGGGAAACCGCGCCTTTCAGGGCAAATACTCTCTCGGCAGGAAGATAATCTGAGAGATCCCTGATTTTATATTAACATCTAGATAAAAAATTATTTATAATTGCACCCTATTACAAATCTTTTATTTAGCAACCAAAAATGAATTGGATGGTATTTAATTTGGCGAAAAGAGTATTGAAAATGGCGAAAGTTTATAACGGTTTAACGGTTTGTCCAAAATTCACAAACAATAAAAACCATTCGATAGATCTCGTCAAGACGCATCGAATGGTATATATTTTGCCTTGGTTTGATCAAAAATTAAGGGTTTTAAACCACTTAAACCTTCATATGGGTTTTGGTTCAAAACCAATTAAACCATGACAAATTATATATCATTTGATGCGTCTTGACCAGCTCTATCGAATGGTATATGTTTTGTGAATTTTGGACAAACCGTTAAACCGTTATAAACTTTTCGCCATTTCAATGTTTTTTCGTCATTTTAAACATTTCCCAAATGGGATTTAAATGCATAAAAATTTAACCATACTTTTTATAGGGATTTCTGTCAAGTCTTCCTCCCTTCCCACTCCTGCCCCGAAAAGTACTATTGAAAAATTATTACATAAAAAAAATTTTTCATAAATATCGGCTGACCGTTTATGGATACTAGTGAATTTTAAAAAGCGATATTAAACAAATATATCAGAATTAAAAAATTGCAAAATTCACCTTTCAAGTATTTATAATAATTTCAATCTCATCTCAATACAAATTATATTAATACATTTAATAATTTAAAAAAATATAATAACATGTAAGCATAAATATTCAAGAAAAACATAAAATAAGATTGCGAGTATTTTTAATTTCCAAAAATTTTTGAAATTTCATAATTTTAAGGTAAAAGGTGACTTAAAAAACATTATAAAATATCGGTATAATCACCGTAGAAATTTGAGAATAAGTTTGAAAAAAATATAAATTATCAAATTTTAATTAAATTAAAATTTGAAACATACTTTAGAAGAAGTATTGTTCTCAAGTGCTCAATGCGGATCAATTTAAACTTGACAATTTGCATGCATAGAAAATCAAGCAGCCATAACAGCAGCAAACAGAATTTTATTTTTAAATCCATAAATATTTTCACATCTATAGGAATATATAATATTTATTTTTCTATAAATGCTAAAATTTGAGACAAATGCATGGAACTCAACATAATGAAAAAAATAAAATAAAAAGAATAAATTTTCACTAAAAAACCATGGTGTCCTTTATTTGCTTTTTCTTATAAAAGTTGACACTACCTTACCATTATGCAAGTTATGATTAAAGAATATAATATTCGTGATTAGCACTCAAAATTAACCATAGTAAAAGACAATAGAAAGACAGAAATTCTAAATGTAAAAAAATTTTAAAAATTATTTTTATAATTTTAGAATAGAAAATTTGTAATTGATAAAAAGAGTAAAATTTAAAAATTATTTTTAAACCCATAAAATATTTCGATAACAATGGGAATAATACTAAATTAGTTCGAAAGCCAATGCGACATTAAAATATTAAAAAAATTTTTTTTAATTTAATGGAAGGAACCACATAATCATTTAATTCCTCACTGCTGCTGATTGGTGATCTAACCACCCATCCAATCCCAACAATCGCCAAGCAAAAACAATAAAATCAAATGCAGTGCACAAATGTCCCCCCTTCAAAATTTTCATCATCATCCTTACATCCACTATATCATCAGTTAAACAGAATATTCTTCTTACGGAAAATTCCTAGGAATAAATAATTGAATTTTTAAATAATTTTTTTAAACCATAAACTTTTTTCCCATTCATTTATTAAAAGCCATCTTTATATTTTTCCTAACCTTGTATATTGCAAATTTGCCGTCCTATTTCTCTGGAACTGAAATCAGCTAAACTTGACTCAAATTTCGGTTAATATTGACTCAAATTTCGGTTATTTTTCACTTAAACTTGCCAGAATTGAGGCTATCTTTAATCTACTTGACTAAATATTGACTCAAAATTAACCGACAATTGAGTCAATTTTAGACATAGAAATGATTACGGTACCGGCTAAATTTGGGTAAATTGTGGGTTAAATGCAGAGCTGTGCTTTTCGTAATTCTTGGCTCCAGCTCCAGCTCCGGACTCCGACCCCAAAAATTTTTAGCTCCAGTTCCGGCTCCGGACTCCGACCCCAAAAATTTTTCGTTCCGGCTCCAGCTCGGGCATATCCAACATTTTGTATATTTTTGATGGCATTATTTTACTCCATTTTAATTTTTAAATAGACTGCGCATGCTGAATGAACTTTTTAAAATGTAACCAATTTTGATGATTTCGGTGACAATTAAAATGAACAAATTGGAATTGTCGAAAGCAATTTTCATTTTTCAATGTTCTCTATAAATTTTCTTTTTTTCTGTCTCTGGAATTTATTTATTAGTTGTCTGCCAAAAATATGAGAATTATTTGTTAATATTTTCCAAATTTAAGATTTTGATAATGATATTTCCAATCAAAATTCATTATTTTTTGGCAACCATTTTAAAAAGTAATTTATAATTTTGTATTAATTCAATTCATTAATCGCGAATGTGAATTAGAATTTTGAAATATTTCTAATGTAAAATATTATCAATTTTCTTAAAAATCTTGGGAACAAATTTATTCTTTACGTGAAAAATTTATAGACGCAATATATATTTTTCATCAATTCAACATATTGATATATGGATTGTGAATTATTTGGCTAGGAACACTGATTGTGAGAATCGAAAAGTAAAGGAAAAATTAAGATCAAAACAGTGATTGATTTTATGGAAGCAACAAAAATGAGTGCCTTTCATTTAAGTGTAAAAAGTATTTTTAGAATATTAATTTTTTTGATCTTGAATATTTATTTTTCGGAAAAAATATTAAGGCATCATTTCAGTCCAAATTGTTTTATAAGTCAAGCCATTTTTAATGGAGACATATTATATTTTAATATCAGTCGAAATTTCAATCTTTTTCCAATATTCAGAGTGAATTTTTTAATTTAAGTTAGTATTATTTTTCAAATCATTTGTCTTGAAAAAGTAGTTAAAAATGGTCCAATACAGACTTTGGAAAAATTGATATGGAAGGGTGGAGAACTTTTAAAATGTGTCTAAATATGTCTTCTTAAAAGAGTGTGATAATTATATATGATTATGATGAGGAATATCCAATTTAAACGAAAATTTTCTGTGTCGCAGTTTTGGAAGAATAAAATCATTAGGCCAATATAATATACATATAAGGTTTATTTTCTATTTTAATAAATTTGATAAAAAAACGAAAAAAAAATTATAATCATTTTAATTCAAAATTCAAAATTCATAATCATTTCTTTTTAAAGATTCATCATCATTGGCAACAATTATGGTAAGCCGCAAACTGTAAACTCTTCAATACATCTAAATGGGTTCACAGTTTGTGCATCAATTTTAACTGGTTTCCCCTCAATTTTATTTTTTATTTGTTTAACAAGCCAAAGACAGTCCGTTAAATATTTCGGTACTTATGTACTTTGTGTGCACACTTTTTGTCAAAAGTGAAAAAGTGCTTGCTGGAATCCATCTCACCTATCTTGTAAATTTCCTTCCTATGGATCTTTATTTTCAAAACTTACGAGCCAAATGGAAAAGACTACGCATATGATGTTTGTTGTGAAAAAAAGGAACAACCTTAAGATATGTTTTTAATTTAATTTAAATAAATATTTATTATCCAATAAATAACATTATTTATTTGAATTTTTGCCCAACTTAAAAATCCAAAGTACAGAAAAATAGCGACTTCTTTTTCCTTTTAATGGCCATCAAATTTCGTAAAGATGACAAATATTCCGAAGAAAAAATAAACATAAACATATCGAAATATAATATTTATTAAATAATTGAATTATTAAGGAAAATTTTTTTTTCGTCCATTTCAATGTTTATTTTCATAAGTTTCTCGAAAATCATTTTCACTTCTTGATGAACTGACAAGTTGAGTCGAAGCGAGAGAAAATTTGAGATACCGTATTCTCTTTCCATTTGATAGAGGAATTAACGATTTCCATTTCAAGTGAGCTGTGACTGTGAGGATAAATTTGTGTTAAGTGGTACGATCATTTCAGCTAGAAGAAAATAGCAATAAAATAAATAGTAAAAGTTACATCTACATCAGTTTTTGTTTTTTGGCTTAGTATCTCACAATCTCAGCAGGTCTCAGCAAGGCAATTATCAATTTAGAAAAGTGTGATATCACTCGAAAACTCTAAAAATCCTCTAAAAGTGGCATGACAATTTTTTATTTTAAAAAATTAGCTAAATAAGCGACTTTTCTTCAACAAATTCGGGTTTATTAGTACACTAGTAGAAATATAATTCGTAATAAAACTATATTTCAAAAAATAAAATAGGCCAAATTGTAGAGCACATTTTGGATTTTCAAAAGTTTTTATAGAGCCTTCTCGATTTGATTAAAATCCAAAATCGTAAAATAATTTTGAATTTATTCAATTTCAATTTTTAAGCTCGGCCTTTTGGAATCATTTCTCGGCATTAAATTGGCCTCATTTGGTGAATATTCTGTGCAACCAATGTTTGCCCATTTTTTTATAATTAATCAATTAATTTATTTATTTTCAGTCGAGAAGGCCAATTTTTGGCTCTTCAAATTTTCTTTTCAATTTTCAATGGAGATTGTGGCCAAATGCGCGATTTTGCAGCCAAAACTGTTTCCTACAGCAAAGAGGTAATTATTTTGAAAATAATTAATTTTATTTATTTATTTATTAGATTGAATATGCCACTTTTGAATGTCGTTGTGGCGAAGGTTGGATGATTTCAAAAATTCATTGAGGCAAAAATAATTACTCATTATTATATTTCTTTTTTAATTTTTATATGATAAAAATTGTGTAAAAAAATATATAATAATATTTATTATTAAATTCTCTAAAGCATAGCACACATAGAATTTTATTACTTCTCGAATTTGGGGTTCCTTTTTTGTTGAGAAAGGAAATACTGAAGGTTCCCTTTTTGGATCATCAAGATTAGGGTTAGGGTCATTAGGGAATACCTGGATGATTTCTCTCATTGAATGCCCTACATTACCATAACCCTAATCTTTATGACCTAAAGGGAGATCCTTAATTTTTCCCAGTTGACCCAAAAAAATCTCCCCCGGGATAACCGATAAGTACCGAATTTTTTTCCTGAAAACAATAAGCATATTAAAATATTATATTTGATTATTCACTGTCAATTGTCAATAAAAATCCATTTTATTCCTATATTCAAATTTCATAGCACATAATTAGTGGTTTTAACGCGTCATTTTATTAGGTGAGTCAGAAAAAAAATACCCTTTTAAAATAATGATTAGAAATATTATTTATGACAATTCCATTCCGCCGGAATTCCCCTCCCAAACTATTCTCCCAAGTCCCAAAAATTGATAAGAATATTGGTCGCATTTTCAATACATTTTGGATTTTGGATGGAGACAGCACATGTATATTAAATAATATTGATATTTTTGATTCAACAAATAAAAATTTTCAGGTCATCAAATTCCACAAAAATATTAATATTAATTTTCGGATGCCCATTTTTAAGAATTAACAATTAAGATATCACTTTTATAATTTAAAAAATTTTTGTGGCATTCAAGTAAAAAAAATAATTATTAGCCCAGGCATTTTGCTGACATTTTTTTGAAAAAAATACCATTAATAATAAGAAGCTGGAAATTAACAGAAGGGTTTCCCATCCCAAAATAAGCTAATTAACTTTTATGGTTAAATTAATACCTCTAATTATTTAGTGAAAAAGAAGAATTTAATAATAAAAAATCTCCAAATTTATTTGGCATTATACTAATACTCATTTTCCAATCATCTCGCGATCGCGATATCATTGTCTTGAATTGATTAAAAATCATTTTTATATTTGATAGAAATTTCCTTGATTTTGAATGTGGCCCGCATAATAGTCGTCGGAGTATTTTTATTCATTAATATGAATTTGTTTCGTTCCATTCGCTCATTTTTTGGCAATAATTCATCAGTTGGCAGCGCCGAGAATGGCCAAGTCAATGGCCATCCAAATCGCCAGCAAATTAATCCAACAGCTTATTTATTATATAACAGCCAAACTGGAATGAGCAAAGAAAGGCGGAAATTTTTAATCGGTTTGATTCATAATTCGGAAAATTATATTGGGGCTTTTATTTGGAAATTCACCACTAAAAACCTTTCTTGGTTTAATTTTTTGAATTCCTCAATTATAAAATGTGATCTTTTCCTTCACAATTACTGAAAAATGCCAAATTTTAGTGAACATTTTCGATTTTGTCCTTTGCACTCTCCTTTGGTTGTTTTCGGCTGTCACAAAACCGTATAAGACAACATGGCTGGAAACATTCCTGAAAGAGATCGATGTTTTTGAATGAACCACATTTCCTCTACAATTCACTTTTCGATTTGGGTTTGATATTCAGTTTTATTAAATTAAATGAGAATTGAGCTATACTTACATTATTGGAAACTACAAAATTGTTTCATGAATAAATTTTTCTATAAATTATTATGGACAAATTTATGAGATAATAATATCAAATGAAATGATCAAAAGCAAAGCTGCTTGGCAACATTGTATTCCTAGGAAAAGAATTCTGCAGTTTAGTCCTTCATTTAGCCTATAATTAAATTAATATAGGTATTATCGATATCTAGAAATTAGAAGAGTAAATGATGTTCTTGTATTTGTTAAATTTCGGATTAGGGAACGCTGATCCGTTTCCATTATAACATATCCTTAATTCACTTTTCTCTCACCTGATTATAGTGTTTATGTTTATTCGGCTATAAGTTTGGGTCAATCTTTGAACATAATTATATATTCCCAAATATTTTCAGCATTGCTCGCCTTTTTCCGCATGCTAGTCCTCCTTTTCTCCTATGCCTGGGCCCCATTTCAATTCCAACTTTAACTTTTAACTTTGAATTTTTTTCCCTTCTAAAAATTCAAAGTTAAAAGTAACTTTGAACTTTTTCCCTCCCAAAAGTTCAAAGTTAAAGTTAAAAGTTGGAATTGAAACGGGGCCCTGGATCAAATGCGATCATTGGTTTTTCCATTATAATTTAATTAATTAATTCAAATTATTTTAGGCTTCCCGTCGCATTGACCACTGCAGTTTCTACTCTTTTTATTGGCATTAAAATTTTCTTCTTCTTCGACAAAGATAAAGGCTCAATGCAACAAGTTTGTTACAAACTAATTGGAAATTCGGAAATTTAATATAAATTGTTTTCCTATATAAACCGTTGAGCATTGATGGTTTCCGAAAGCCACTAAGAAATGTGTTTTAACAAATTAAATATAAATAGATTTAAATTTATTAGGAGAATAAATCCAAATAAATATTATTTATTTTCTAGTCCCTTGTGATCATTGCTTCACTTTGTGTTGCCTGGTTCGAACTTTGGCTAATGCCATTCCGAGTGCTTGAGAGGGAACAACAAAGAGACATGTTTGTTGGCATACAAAATTATTATCCATTCAATGGAAATTGAGCTAATTTAATAGATTTTCTTTTTCATAATTTATGAATATCAAAAATTAGATAATTTATTTTGTCCAAAAATTTTGGTCATAAATTTTCAGTGGAGTTGAGGCAGGCGGAGCAGATTCAGAAAGGCGAATGACAGCGCAGGCTTTAATCCGCCAAATCATCACAAATGAGGAGGAACTTTTCCAAACGGCAATGGAGGCTGATTCCAGCGGTTAATCAAATACTCAAATGGAAAAAATTTAAAAATTCTTTTAGAGATGACAACGAAGATCGATGTAAAAATGTGAGCAGAATTGGCAAAATTTCACGGCGAAAATGCAAAGAGGCAATCGCAAGGGCACAAAATCAGGCGAATTTCTTGATTGACGGTGTTCATAGCTGGAAAGTGTTACAACAAGGAGGCGAAAATTTGCCAGATGTGAGGGCTAAATTTTAAATAAATATTTTATTATTTTTTATTTCATCATTAATATATTCCTAATTTCAGATTCGTTACCATGATCCAACGAATAGCTATTATGTCAAAATTGAATTCAACAATTCCCCCAGAGGTATATATTAATTTGACTTTTTAAAAATTATATTCCCCATTTTAAGCTGTTTTCAATGCAATTTGGAAGGAAAGCCAAAAATGGAATATGCAAATTTTGGAGTCGCGCATAATTGCAGGTAACGGAGTAAGGACATATCGATAAATATTTTATATTTTCACAGTCGTTGATCCAACAACGGATATTGTGATTACGGTGACAAAGGCATCTGGCGGTGGCTATATTGCGCCAAGGTTACATTTTTCAATGATTAGTTTTTGTTGGGATTTTGGAAAGATTATTTTCGTATTTTATAACTTTTTAATACCCCATGCTAATTATTTTTCAAGTACTCAAAAATTTTGAAAATTAAATGTTCCTTTATTTATGACGGACATTTTTTAATAAACAGCGCATTTCTTTGAGTTTTAAGGAATTAAGAAAATGCAATAAAAAAATTTTAAAGTTTACTCTACCATGAGCTATGTAATAGATTATAGATCCTCAAAGTCCAGACAGGATGGGAAATTAATAGAGTGTTTGATATTATATAGTATATATACGGTAATTAAATCCCATCCCAATTGTCTGATGACTTAACCCTCTAAATAAATTTATATTATTTTTCCAAAGACATTTCATCGACATTCGACGTTTCATCGAGGATCCATCAGGCAATGTTTTCATTGGGTGTTATGTGTCCGTGGATTCGGCCGAGGATGGAGGCAATCAACAGCCACAGAAACCAGCAAAACGATATCCAATCAAAGGGAAGGGCGGACCCGAAGTTAGGTATGGAATAAATGGCATTTAATTAATTTTATTATTTATTTTGTCATATTTATAGGAATGTATTTTTTTTTAAATTATTTCAGAGGCCGCAATGGAGTGAATATGATTCGAATTACCCAAATTGGTGAAAATAAAGCACTCTATGAATGGATTATGAATACCGATTTGAGGGTGAGAATGCATTTTAATAAATAAATTTAAATTAATTAATTTATAAATTTTAAAATTAATATTTTTCTAAAATTAACCATTAATATTAAAGTATACATACAAAAAAATTTATTTTAAAATAAATACAAGGAATTAAAAATATTTTTAAAATAATTTTTTATTAATTTTTCAGCTCACTATTCCCAGAATGTTGATCAGAAGAGTGAGTATTTTCCTTAAACAATAAATAATTTTTAAAATATTAAAGACAATTACTGGCTTCTTCGTGGACTATACCCGAATGTTGGCAGCATTCTTGTCAGAAAATCCAACTGGCATCCAATGAAAAATAATTTAATACGAATCATTCCATCATTAAATTCCCATTTTGCACATATCAAAAATAAAATTCATTTTCATTTATGCAAATTTGCAAAAATTTTTATTTATTTTTATTATAATTACTTATTCAGAAAATAAAATGAAAATTTTTTTATGAGTTTTAAATTAAATATTTTATTATAAAATAATTTTATAATTAATTCCGGTTGGGATATGGACATGAAATTAATTACGGCGAGTTAATTTGATGTTGGAATTTAAAAAATGAAAGACAAAAAAAAGTGTAAATAAAGAAATATGCTTTTTAAGGTTCAATTGTTGTTGATGAAGTTATTGGCATTGGGGCCATTGAGCTCATCAAAATCCACTCATTTCGAAGTAATTCTAAAATATTTTTATTCGGTCCAAAAATTTTACACTGGGTAATTCCCTTTTAAAAATGCCACCCACGCTATTAAAGTATGCTTTTGTTAATGCCGACAACTCCTTCTCATCACTCTCCCTCACATTTTAGTTGGAATTTTGTATTAATTTATTAAATTTATTCCCACCAAACCATTTCCACTTTCCACGTTTCATTTCATCTTCATTCCTTCTCCATTCAATTTATATCATCATTCAAAATAAATTAATCATAAAATAGGTTGTATTTGTATCCCAAATTCGAAACTTGTTCAACTGAAAAAAATTATTTGCAGTTGGTGGCCTCCTCTATCCCCATTTTCATCTTTTTAAAGCCACCCCCCCCCCCATTTTCGCTAATTGACCAAAAGAGAAAAACAACTCTAAATTCTATAACTTAATTATTTACAATTTAATTTCACACAATTTTTTTAGATTGTGGTCAAACAATTTTTTTATTTTTCACATCTTCTTCGCTCTCCCTTAAGTAAAACCACATTTGTCGCAACGCCATTTCCTTCCTTGCCCCTTCAATAAATTACCTACTTTTTCCGAATTATTAAGTGCAGTAAAACAGGTAAAATTTAAGGGTGTTAAATGCTTGATGAGAATTTGGGCAAAATGAAATTATTTTATAGAAAAGGAATATCCATTTTCTGAGTTAAAAATGGAACATCATCAAATGATAAAGCCAGATTAAAATTTCAAAAATTTAATTTAAAACAGGGGACAAATGGCATCATCCATGTCATCATCCATACATAAAGGCGTTTTCTTCCTAAGGGTTCTTTGCCAAGCTATAATTCAATAGTTAATTATCCAGTATGAGAATGATATATATTTAAATTTTATTTCTCAATTATTGGATGTATATATCCATATATTAAATCATTAAAAATTATAAAGTTTAGCCATAAATACGCAGTTATATAATTTTTGACCATAGTTTTAGTAAAAAAAAATGCGCAATAAAAATATTTTTTACTTAGATAGGATGAAATAATATTGAAATATTTGCCTAAAGGCTATTTTCCATCCATTTTAAATCAGGGTTCGGATCTGTCGTGATTTTTCAAATTTGTCTGATTTTGAGAGTTCAAATCTGAGAAAATAAAATGTCTTGATTTCTCAGATTTTTCCTGATTTTTGGAAAATTGTCAAATTTTTCATAAAATTATTACTTTATTTTAAAAATATCTAAATTTTCGCTGGGCGGCTATTTTTGGCTAAAATTTTTCGCTTGTGTCACAAAAATCTAAAAATTATTAAAATTGGAAGTTAAAAAATAAGCTTTTTAAATGTATTATACAAGAATAAATTGTTTTTCAAGTTTTTCAAAATGTCTGAATTTTGACACCAAAGTCTGAATTTCTGAATTTTTGATGACATTGTCTGAATTTGAAAAATTTTTGATCCGAGCCCTGTTTTAAATTAAATTTTTGAAATTTTAATCTGGCTTTATCATTTGATGATTTTCCATTTTTAACTCAGAAAATGGATATTCCTTTTCTATAAAATAATTTCATTTTGCCCAAATTCTCATCAAGCATTTAACACCCTTAAATTTTACCTGTTTTACTGCACTTAATAATTCCATATAAATAATTATATTCATTTATTTTGAATAAAATATTATCGAATATGGATCGTGAAGAAATTCGCCAAGTATAACTCTTTTTAATTTAAACAAAAAACTTCCATTTAATTCAGGTTTTTGGGTTTTTTGGCCTTATCAATATCGAAAATGGCGAAGGAAAAATCTATACAAAGCAAATGGAATATGTTTTGAGATCATTAGGGCAAAATCCAACAGAAAATGAAATCAAAACTTGCTTACAAGAATTAAATGAACGGGGTTAATATTTTTATAAATTGCTTGAAATTTTCACATCAAAATTTTAGACAGATAAACTTCAGAAATATTAATTTAGTTGAAGATTGTATATTTCTAGATAATATTTTATTATTTTGCAATTTTTTTGGGTTGATATTTATAATCAAATTTATATCAAAATATGTCAAAAAATCAATTATTTCGGAAATTTTTTATTATATTTTAACAGAAATTTATTTTTAATCAGAATTCTTAAGAAATTTTTTAATTAATAATTTTCAGAAATTATTTTAATTAAAATTTTTCGGATTGCATTTTTTATCTAATTTATTTCAATATTTATTTTAACTAAATTCCTTCAGAATGTTTTATTTAATGCATTTCATGAAATTTTTTTTAACTAAAAATTTTTGAAAAATTAATCAGCAGTGAAATTTCTTACCAATTTAAATTTTATTGAATCAGAGATTAGCATTTGGATATGTGATTGATATTGGGTTGAGCATCTGTGGACCTCAATTGAGGCTCAAAAAATGATTTAAAAAAATTAAATAATGCAATTTTTCTTGGATTAGTTTAAAATTTCATTTAAATAGGTATTTATTTTTCCATAATTTTTAGAATCTTAAAAGCCATTTTTCGAAACGCTTTAATTTCCTGCATGTAAAATTTTTGACCATCAGAATAGAGAGAAAGCTTCTAAATTTGGAAGGAAATTCCAATAAAATTAAGTTCAAATTTTTCAATATTTTTTATGTTTTAATAAAATTTTTAAATCCCTTTGTCAAATCTTAATCTTCGTCCCAGATTGTCGCATATGGCATATCCAATTGCTATTCCCTAATCCCAAGCCTCATTTAATATATTAAAATTATAGGAAAGCTGATCATCACCTTTGAAGAATTTGTTCCAATTTACGAAAAAATATGCCAAAAAAGAAAGGAAGATGAAGTAATAATTCAAATATATTAATAATTATAAATATATTTTTTTCAGTATTTTTTCATTCCATCTCAAAGAGGCGGAAATTTGCTTTACCATCAGGGACATCTTTACAGTAAATATTTTGGTAAGTTTCGAAATTACCTAAATCCATAAAAAATTCAATATTAATATTAGAAAAAAAATTAGAAAAGTTAATTATATAACCTATGTACATACAAAATTCTAAACGATAAAAATTATAGAACAGTAAAAACATAAAATTTAAAAAATCAAAATAAAAATGTTCAGAAAAAATATTCCAAATAACTAAAAATGTTCTGAAAAAGACAAAAACAAAATTTTTTGTAAAGAAAAATAAAAATAATAGGAAAAACATAAAAATAAAAAAGGTTTAAAATAAAAATGAATTTAAAAAAACAACATATTTAGAAAGATACAAATCTTTCGAAAAACTTAAAATATTTGGAGAAAGAAAACATATTAGAAAATCAAAAAATGTTTGGATGATCAAAAATACAAAATATGTAATTGAAAGAATTAAAATAAAATATTTGGATGAAAGCAAAAAAAATATTTAAAAGAATAAAAATACAAAATATTCTGAAAACAAAAAAAAAAATTTATAGAAGAAAAAAAAATATTCCCAGCACAATGAAAAAAAAGGGCACATATAGTAAAAATAAAATAAAAACTTTTAAATAGTAAAATTTAATTTTCTCAGTTAGCGAACCCTTTAAAAATATCTTTGATCCTTCTGAATATTATTAATAATTAAATATACAATTTTTATAATTTTAATGTACTTATTTCTTAATTAATTCCCCTTTTATAAATAGAAACGCAAGAAGGAATTCAAAAATGGCGATGCCGTTTATTCAAATCTGAAGAATGCAAGGCTTTGTGCGAATTGGATACAGCTGGAAATATAAAGGTTTTTTAAAATAAAAACCAGCATGCTTCCGGAAGAAATACATAGAACTTTTTTTGAAAGCGCGAGGGGCTTTAAGGACCACAGATACCCTTTTCAATGGCCCGCTCCGCTCGCAAATTGGACATTTTTTATTTTTTTCAATTTTTATACCACTTTTTCATGTTAAAACACATTTAAAAAATTCAAAATAAATTATTAAAACGATTTCTCCTACCTAAATACCTTTTCCCACAATTTGTTCATCTAAAAAATAGTTGACATTGGTGGAATTCGAACCAACGAACTCCGACTTCACCCCCCATTTTCACCAATCGACTAAAGGAAAAAAATGCCGAATTGGCCGGCTTCGCCGAACCGCGGTACTACGAATTTTATGAATTGACCCATAAACCCATATAACATTTTAAAGCTGAGATTCTAAGCAACTATTTATATAACATTAGGTATCGAAAAATCAGAAGGACCTTATAAAACCATTTTTGAAACCGATTTATGATTATATCTCCAAACCGGTTTGGCAGTCCAACTCGCGCAATGGCACATTTTAACCGCCTTATCATGCTCTATAACTTTGCATTTTTTACCAAAAAATTCTATCTCAACTTATTAAAGAATTATAATGAAATTTCCAGCTCGCGCACTATACTTGACCAGCAGAGGTTACAATTTTCTGACCAAACTTGGACATCGTAGACCTCCCGACCAATATATCAAAATGATACAAATATAACGGTCATTTCACTTATTGAAATTGATTTTGATTTAGGTCATTAAAAAAATTCCAATTGCAAACCGTTTTCCAAATATGTTTCAGGACATTACTGAATCCCTCAGAAAAACGCATATTTTTCCTGAATGCGCAATGAAAATTACCCTAATGAAATTCAATTTTCTAGAGTTAAAAATCCCTAGAAAAAGAGTTTTAAAGCCCTAATTTTTTGTGTCAAAACGTTCTCTATTTTAGAGTATTAATATATTTTTATTTTTTCATTTAATTTTTGGTCACACGTGGAGGACATGTCGAGCAACCAAAAATCATAAAGAGACCAGAAGTTCCCACTGCTGACGCCTCAAAATCAATTTATAACCCGGAAACAACTACCAGATTTTTTGCGGAAATTTATCGCAATTGGAAAAAATTTAAAAAAATTCCGCCCAAAAAAATCCATGAAACAATTCAATCAGAAAAATATCGATTTGTATATCAAAGCTGTTTATCGGACGAAAAATTTTCATTGAACTTTGATGATGTGAAAAATTCTTTAGAATCAAGAACACTGGGGAAAATGAAAGATTTTGAACAAGTATAATTAAATCTCTAAAAAGAAATAATTAATACAAAATTTAGTACCAAAAAATGTTTAGTTTATTTGATGCTATCATGTATTGTTATAATGAACTACGAATTGTCCGTGAATTGAAATTAGAACATATATTAAATATTCATAAAATTATTTACCAATACAGGCCGCTTGAAAGCGGTATTCTGCGAGAGAGACAAGTTCAAGTTGCGACACACATGCCACCAAGTCATGAACAGGTATTAAATAATTTTAAAACTTATGTCTCCATTTTGGGTTTTAAAATTTTTCATAATTATTCTTGTCTATTAGTTCTGAAATTTATATTTTTTTATTAAGAAATATTAAAATTTATTTAACCAAGAATTCCAAATCATTTTTTAAATAATAATTATGTATTTTTGAAGAATAATTCTTAAAAACTAAAATTTACTTTTATCATTTTTTATTATATTTTTTTTCCAAAATGCTCGTTAGTATTTTATTTTTGATCATTTAAAAATTAAAGAATTGAAGTTAAAATTTAAAAGTAAATTTAAAACGATTCAGTTTTTTTCCCCAGCTATATTAAAAAAAATTGGAAAGAAAATCCGGTACGGTATCCGCAGATGACAGTCTCTACTTTTTAATCAAATTTTTTGCCATTATTATATTCTATATTTGCAGTTGCCTACTCTCATGAATGAATTTGTTGATTGGTTAAACAATGGTGAAAATTCGGGAATGAATCCAATCGAACTTGCTACTATTGCTCATATCAAATTAGTCGAAATTCATCCATTTATAGACGCAAACGGTCGCACAGCACGTGTGATCTTGGCATTGCTAATAATGCGCGCTAAATTACCAATGGTATTTAGAGATGCCCAATTTTATTGTTAATATAAGGGAGGATTTCATTATTGTATTGGGTAATGCTACTGGGGTTTTGATAATGGGATATTGGACTGGAAAAATGGCCTATTCAAAGTAAAAAATAGAAAGGGAGTCAACATAATTAGTATAGAAGTCGAATTGACTACACATAGATAAGGCTGAATAGTGCAGAAGGTAAGAGCATCTTTTCTAAGAATGAGTGAGTGGGTTCAAGCCCCAGCAGATCGGAAAATTTCCAGGTTCCAATTATTTTTACTATTCACAAATCAATTCCGAACAATTGGGAGAAATCTGAGCTACTTTAAATTATTAATCTTTTTTGGAATAATAAAAATAAGTCAAAATATTTTATTCGATATAATTCCAACATGGCTGTCAGATAAACTTTATTTTTAGATTTGTACTATTTTTTACTCAATAATTTTACTTGCTTTTTTCGAAATTTTTGTAAAATTATTAAATTTTTTCACTGTACGGCAGGGTTGTAAGATACCTTATTTATAGGGCATTTGCCCTATTTTTGGTGATTTGCATAAGATGCCTTATTTTTTATTTGCCTTATTTTAGCCATATATTTGTAAATTTCTTTAAAAAACGATTTTTCATCAATAATTGATTAAAAATTGTAATAATATTTCGCTGCGCGGCCAATTTTGGTCTAAATTTTCGCTGCGCAGCCAATTTTTGGTCTAACTTATGCCCTTCGGGTCAATTTTTGTAAAATTTTTTTGCTGCAGCCAAAATTTGAAAATTTTTATTGAAAAAAATCATTGGGCTCCTCCAGATCAAAATTCTGGTTGTTACAAGCTTGTACAGAATTTTCAATTTTGAATTAAAGCAAAAAAGCGAAAATAACAATAAATATTGAGAATAAATGTTTTGTTTTATGTTTTTTCACGACTATTTTAAATGCCTTTTAAAATGCTATATTTTTGATAATCAGAAACTTTTTGATAAAATCTTAGTAATTAGATGCTAGAAAATTTAAAAATTTCAAGATTCAATTTTTCAAAAACCGTCCGTTAACGATCTGACAACCCTACTGTGCGGCAATTTTTTGTAAATTTTTCGCTAAACAAAAATTTTAAAGAATTAAAAATTAACTAATAAAGAATTTCAGCCAATAATTTATCATCGTCAACGAAATGATTATTTTAAATGTATGGCAACAGCCAATGAAGGAGATGCTACTCCTTTCGTTCAAATGGTAGCAAATAATGTTCTTCAGGAATTGACCATCATAATTGAATCGGCTCATGGGAAATAAATTTAAAAAAATTGTAGATTTTCTTATTTTGATGTAAAAATGAATTTTCTTCAAATTTTCTGGCTTCGAATTTTGGCAAAATCGTCCCCAATGAACCCAGCCGATTTAATTTTCCGATCTAATTTTTTTCCTCATTCTTGATAAAAAAGTTTGCGTTTTTAAATGATGTATTAATATGGTTATTTTTTTATTGGGCATAAATAATTGGTTATTTTGTATGCGGTTTTTCATGTTGCTTTTAATATTTGTCCAATTCTTTCAAAATAATACCATCAAAAATTATAAAATTTTAAAAAAATTATGAAATATATTTTATGATTTAATTGAAAAATAAAGTAGAAAAAGAAAATATATTGTAAGAAAAAGAAATAATTTTTAATTAAAAAGGAATTCGTGTCAAAAATTATCCAAATTTTTGGTTGAAACTAGCAAAGGGTCCCCCCTTTGCTTTTTTCGCAAATTTCCGCAACTTGAGCACTTTTCGCAACCGCAATCGCACCGCAACTAAAACGCCGGAATTGCGGCAATCGCAACCGCAATTCGCAATTGCGGTTCCACCCCTGATTCGTAATATACTGATGGATTTATGTATATTCTATTGGAATATATTTACAAAAAAAAATGAAATTTGAATAATTGACTTTTTTTGCCTAATAGGAAGGAGTTTTATGGTTACGGTTGAGCTTATTTTTTAGAAGATTTCCCCATTATTATTTCTGCCGTCAATACACCCTCTACATAGTGCTTAACATATATGTATAAAATCAAAATATTTTATTTACCAATCAACTTTCAATCTAGCTGTTAATTCATTATTCCAATAAAAATTATGATTCCCCCTACAGGCTCTTTTCTCGCTGATTGACGATATAGGCACTCTGTTGGCCCGAATCGCGAATCGCTACAGGAAATGATGATCTTAAATGAAATTTTAGATAAAAAAATAGCCGCCTTGATCATAGTCAGGCTGGATGGATTCGATAATTGCGCAACAGAGTTGCGAGAAAAGATGAAGGAAATGGTTGTTTTCCTTATTTTTTTTTTATCAAATAAATTCGAATCAGAGAGCGTGAAAATTCATTCGAAAGCCCTTGAAAAAATTGAATAGATTGGTGAATGTTTTTATGTATAAGTTACGTTGTAATTTTATGAACATTTTTACGAGGGATTTTCTCTTTCTAAATATTATTTTCTTTTTTTCAACGCCATTTTATTTCGCATTATTATTTTGGAATTGAAATTTAAAAAAGAATCTAATGACCTAAGAAATTAATTATTTATACAAATAAGTAACTAAAAAATTCAAAAATATTTATTAGGGCTAGGTATGAATCTAATGACCTAAGAAATTAATTATTTATACAAATAAGTAACTAAAAAATTCAAAAAATATTTATTAGTGCTAGGTATGAATCTAATGAATTAAGAAATTAATTATTTCCTAGAAATAGAATCTTAAAAAATTCAAAAATATTTATTAGGGCTAGGTATGAATCTAATGAATTAAGAAATTAATTATTTCCTAGAAATAGAATCTTAAAAAATTCAAAAATATTTATTAGGGCTAGGTATGAATCTAATGACCTAAGAAATTAATTATTTATACAAATAAGTAACTAAAAAATTCAAAAATATTTATTAGTGCTAGGTATGAATCTAATGACCTAAGAAATTAATTATTTCCTAGAAATAGAATCTTAAAAAATTCAAAAATATTTATTAGGGCTAGGTATGAATCTAATGAATTAAGAAATTAATTATTTCCTAGAAATAGAATCTTAAAAAATTCAAAAATATTTATTAGTGCTAGGTATGAATCTAATGACCTAAGAAATTAATTATTTCCTAGAAATAGAATCTTAAAAAATTCAAAAATATTTATTAGGGCTAGGTATGAATCTAATGACCTAAGAAATTAATTATTTATACAAATAAGTAACTAAAAAATTCAAAAATATTTATTAGTGCTAGGTATGAATCTAATGACCTAAGAAATTAATTATTTATACAAATAAGTAACTAAAAAATTCAAAAAATATTTATTAGTGCTAGGTATGAATCTAATGAATTAAGAAATTAATTATTTCCTAGAAATAGAATCTTAAAAAATTCAAAAATATTTATTAGGGCTAGGTATGAATCTAATGAATTAAGAAATTAATTATTTCCTAGAAATAGAATCTTAAAAAATTCAAAAATATTTATTAGTGCTAGGTATGAATCTAATGACCTAAGAAATTAATTATTTCCTAGAAATAGAATCTTAAAAAATTCAAAAATATTTATTAGGGCTAGGTATGAATCTAATGACCTAAGAAATTAATTATTTATACAAATAAGTAACTAAAAAATTCAAAAATATTTATTAGTGCTAGGTATGAATCTAATGACCTAAGAAATTAATTATTTATACAAATAAGTAACTAAAAAATTCAAAAAATATTTATTAGTGCTAGGTATGAATCTAATGACCTAAGAAATTAATTATTTATACAAATAAGTAACTAAAAAAATTCAAAAATATTTATTAGTGCTAGGTATGAATCTAATGACCTAAGAAATTAATTATTTATACAAATAAGTAACTAAAAAATTCAAAAATATTTATTAGTGCTAGGTATGAATCTAATGACCTAAGAAATTAATTATTTCCTAGAAATAGAATCTTAAAAAATTCAAAAATATTTATTAGGGCTAGGTATGAATCTAATGAATTAAGAAATTAATTATTTCCTAGAAATAGAATCTTAAAAAATTCAAAAATATTTATTAGTGCTAGGTATGAATCTAATGACCTAAGAAATTAATTATTTATACAAATAAGTAACTAAAAAATTCAAAAATATTTATTAGGGCTAGGTATGAATCTAATGACCTAAGAAATTAATTATTTATACAAATAAGTAACTAAAAAATTCAAAAAATATTTATTAGTGCTAGGTATGAATCTAATGAATTAAGAAATTAATTATTTCCTAGAAATAGAATCTTAAAAAATTCAAAAATATTTATTAGGGCTAGGTATGAATCTAATGAATTAAGAAATTAATTATTTCCTAGAAATAGAATCTTAAAAAATTCAAAAATATTTATTAGTGCTAGGTATGAATCTAATGACCTAAGAAATTAATTATTTCCTAGAAATAGAATCTTAAAAAATTCAAAAATATTTATTAGGGCTAGGTATGAATCTAATGACCTAAGAAATTAATTATTTATACAAATAAGTAACTAAAAAATTCAAAAAATATTTATTAGTGCTAGGTATGAATCTAATGAATTAAGAAATTAATTATTTCCTAGAAATAGAATCTTAAAAAATTCAAAAATATTTATTAGGGCTAGGTATGAATCTAATGAATTAAGAAATTAATTATTTCCTAGAAATAGAATCTTAAAAAATTCAAAAATATTTATTAGTGCTAGGTATGAATCTAATGACCTAAGAAATTAATTATTTCCTAGAAATAGAATCTTAAAAAATTCAAAAATATTTATTAGGGCTAGGTATGAATCTAATGACCTAAGAAATTAATTATTTCCTAGAAATAGAATCTTAAAAAATTCAAAAATATTTATTAGGGCTAGGTATGAATCTAATGACCTAAGAAATTAATTATTTCCTAGAAATAGAATCTTAAAAAATTCAAAAATATTTATTAGGGCTAGGTATGAATCTAATGACCTAAGAAATTAATTATTTATACAAATAAGTAACTAAAAAATTCAAAAATATTTATTAGGGCTAGGTATGAATCTAATGACCTAAGAAATTAATTATTTATACAAATAAGTAACTAAAAAATTCAAAAATATTTATTAGTGCTAGGTATGAATCTAATGACCTAAGAAATTAATTATTTATACAAATAAGTAACTAAAAAATTCAAAAATATTTATTAGGGCTAGGTATGAATCTAATGACCTAAGAAATTAATTATTTATACAAATAAGTAACTAAAAAATTCAAAAATATTTATTAGTGCTAGGTATGAATCTAATGACCTAAGAAATTAATTATTTATACAAATAAGTAACTAAAAAATTCAAAAATATTTATTAGGGCTAGGTATGAATCTAATGACCTAAGAAATTAATTATTTATACAAATAAGTAACTAAAAAATTCAAAAATATTTATTAGTGCTAGGTATGAATCTAATGACCTAAGAAATTAATTATTTATACAAATAAGTAACTAAAAAATTCAAAAATATTTATTAGGGCTAGGTATGAATCTAATGACCTAAGAAATTAATTATTTATACAAATAAGTAACTAAAAAATTCAAAAATATTTATTAGTGCTAGGTATGAATCTAATGACCTAAGAAATTAATTATTTATACAAATAAGTAACTAAAAAATTCAAAAAATATTTATTAGTGCTAGGTATGAATCTAATGACCTAAGAAATTAATTATTTCCTAGAAATAGAATCTTAAAAAATTCAAAAATATTTATTAGGGCTAGGTATGAATCTAATGACCTAAGAAATTAATTATTTATACAAATAAGTAACTAAAAAATTCAAAAATATTTATTAGTGCTAGGTATGAATCTAATGACCTAAGAAATTAATTATTTCCTAGAAATAGAATCTTAAAAAATTCAAAAATATTTATTAGGGCTAGGTATGAATCTAATGACCTAAGAAATTAATTATTTATACAAATAAGTAACTAAAAAATTCAAAAATATTTATTAGTGCTAGGTATGAATCTAATGACCTAAGAAATTAATTATTTCCTAGAAATAGAATCTTAAAAAATTCAAAAATATTTATTAGGGCTAGGTATGAATCTAATGACCTAAGAAATTAATTATTTATACAAATAAGTAACTAAAAAATTCAAAAATATTTATTAGGGCTAGGTATGAATCTAATGACCTAAGAAATTAATTATTTATACAAATAAGTAACTAAAAAATTCAAAAATATTTATTAGTGCTAGGTATGAATCTAATGACCTAAGAAATTAATTATTTATACAAATAAGTAACTAAAAAATTCAAAAATATTTATTAGGGCTAGGTATGAATCTAATGACCTAAGAAATTAATTATTTATACAAATAAGTAACTAAAAAATTCAAAAAATATTTATTAGGGCTAGGTATGAATCTAATGAATTAAGAAATTAATTATTTATACAAATAAGTAACTAAAAAATTCAAAAAATATTTATTAGAGCTAGGTATGAATCTAATGAATTAAGAAATTAATTATTTATACAAATAAGTAACTAAAAAATTCAAAAAATATTTATTAGTGCTAGGTATGAATCTAATGACCTAAGAAATTAATTATTTCCTAGAAATAGAATCTTAAAAAATTCAAAAATATTTATTAGGGCTAGGTATGAATCTAATGACCTAAGAAATTAATTATTTATACAAATAAGTAACTAAAAAATTCAAAAATATTTATTAGGGCTAGGTATGAATCTAATGAATTAAGAAATTAATTATTTATACAAATAAGTAACTAAAAAATTCAAAAAATATTTATTAGGGCTAGGTATGAATCTAATGAATTAAGAAATTAATTATTTATACAAATAAGTAACTAAAAAATTCAAAAAATATTTATTAGGGCTAGGTATGAATCTAATGAATTAAGAAATTATTTATTTATACAAATAAGTAACTAAAAAATTCAAAAAATATTTATTAGGGCTAGGTATGAATCTAATGACCTAAGTAATTAATTATTTATACAAATAAGTAACTAAAAAATTCAAAAATATTTATTAGGGCTAGGTATGAATCTAATGACCTAAGAAATTAATTATTTCCTAGAAATAGAATCTTAAAAAATTCAAAAATATTTATTAGTGCTAGGTATGAATCTAATGACCTAAGAAATTAATTATTTATACAAATAAGTAACTAAAAAATATTTATTAGGGCTAGGTATGAATCTAATGACCTAAGAAATTAATTATTTCCTAGAAATAGAATCTTAAAAAATTCAAAAATATTTATTAGTGCTAGGTATGAATCTAATGACCTAAGAAATTAATTATTTATACAAATAAGTAACTAAAAAATATTTATTAGGGCTAGGTATGAATCTAATGAATTAAGAAATTAATTATTTATACAAATAAGTAACTAAAAAATTCAAAAATATTTATTAGGGCTAGGTATGAATCTAATGAATTAAGAAATTAATTATTTATACAAATAAGTAACTAAAAAATTCAAAAAATATTTATTAGGGCTAGGTATGAATCTAATGAATTAAGAAATTAATTATTTATACAAATAAGTAACTAAAAAATTCAAAAAATATTTATTAGGGCTAGGTATGAATCTAATGAATTAAGAAATTAATTATTTATACAAATAAGTAACTAAAAAATTCAAAAAATATTTATTAGGGCTAGGTATGAATCTAATGAATTAAGAAATTAATTATTTATACAAATAAGTAACTAAAAAATTCAAAAATATTTATTAGGGCTAGGTATGAATCTAATGAATTAAGAAATTAATTATTTATACAAATAAGTAACTAAAAAATTCAAAAAATATTTATTAGGGCTAGGTATGAATCTAATGACCTAAGAAATTAATTATTTATACAAATAAGTAACTAAAAAATTCAAAAATATTTATTAGTGCTAGGTATGAATCTAATGACCTAAGAAATTAATTATTTATACAAATAAGTAACTAAAAAATTCAAAAATATTTATTAGGGCTAGGTATGAATCTAATGAATTAAGAAATTAATTATTTATACAAATAAGTAACTAAAAAATTCAAAAATATTTATTAGGGCTAGGTATGAATCTAATGACCTAAGAAATTAATTATTTATACAAATAAGTAACTAAAAAATTCAAAAATATTTATTAGTGCTAGGTATGAATCTAATGACCTAAGAAATTAATTATTTATACAAATAAGTAACTAAAAAATTCAAAAATATTTATTAGGGCTAGGTATGAATCTAATGAATTAAGAAATTAATTATTTATACAAATAAGTAACTAAAAAATTCAAAAAATATTTATTAGGGCTAGGTATGAATCTAATGAATTAAGAAATTAATTATTTATACAAATAAGTAACTAAAAAATTCAAAAAATATTTATTAGGGCTAGGTATGAATCTAATGAATTAAGAAATTAATTATTTATACAAATAAGTAACTAAAAAATTCAAAAATATTTATTAGGGCTAGGTATGAATCTAATGAATTAAGAAATTAATTATTTATACAAATAAGTAACTAAAAAATTCAAAAAATATTTATTAGGGCTAGGTATGAATCTAATGAATTAAGAAATTAATTATTTATACAAATAAGTAACTAAAAAATATTTATTAGGGCTAGGTATGAATCTAATGACCTAAGAAATTAATTATTTCCTAGAAATAGAATCTTAAAAAATTCAAAAATATTTATTAGTGCTAGGTATGAATCTAATGACCTAAGAAATTAATTATTTATACAAATAAGTAACTAAAAAATATTTATTAGGGCTAGGTATGAATCTAATGACCTAAGAAATTAATTATTTCCTAGAAATAGAATCTTAAAAAATTCAAAAATATTTATTAGTGCTAGGTATGAATCTAATGACCTAAGAAATTAATTATTTATACAAATAAGTAACTAAAAAATATTTATTAGGGCTAGGTATGAATCTAATGACCTAAGAAATTAATTATTTATACAAATAAGTAACTAAAAAATATTTATTAGGGCTAGGTATGAATCTAATGACCTAAGAAATTAATTATTTATACAAATAAGTAACTAAAAAATATTTATTAGGGCTAGGTATGAATCTAATGACCTAAGAAATTAATTATTTATACAAATAAGTAACTAAAAAATTCAAAAATATTTATTAGGGCTAGGTATGAATCTAATGACCTAAGAAATTAATTATTTATACAAATAAGTAACTAAAAAATATTTATTAGGGCTAGGTATGAATCTAATGACCTAAGAAATTAATTATTTATACAAATAAGTAACTAAAAAATATTTATTAGGGCTAGGTATGAATCTAATGACCTAAGAAATTAATTATTTATACAAATAAGTAACTAAAAAATATTTATTAGGGCTAGGTATGAATCTAATGACCTAAGAAATTAATTATTTCCTAGAAATAGAATCTTAAAAAATTCAAAAATATTTATTAGTGCTAGGTATGAATCTAATGACCTAAGAAATTAATTATTTATACAAATAAGTAACTAAAAAATATTTATTAGGGCTAGGTATGAATCTAATGACCTAAGAAATTAATTATTTATACAAATAAGTAACTAAAAAATATTTATTAGGGCTAGGTATGAATCTAATGACCTAAGAAATTAATTATTTCCTAGAAATAGAATCTTAAAAAATTCAAAAATATTTATTAGTGCTAGGTATGAATCTAATGACCTAAGAAATTAATTATTTATACAAATAAGTAACTAAAAAATATTTATTAGGGCTAGGTATGAATCTAATGACCTAAGAAATTAATTATTTATACAAATAAGTAACTAAAAAATATTTATTAGGGCTAGGTATGAATCTAATGACCTAAGAAATTAATTATTTCCTAGAAATAGAATCTTAAAAAATTCAAAAATATTTATTAGTGCTAGGTATGAATCTAATGACCTAAGAAATTAATTATTTATACAAATAAGTAACTAAAAAATATTTATTAGGGCTAGGTATGAATCTAATGACCTAAGAAATTAATTATTTATACAAATAAGTAACTAAAAAATATTTATTAGGGCTAGGTATGAATCTAATGACCTAAGAAATTAATTATTTATACAAATAAGTAACTAAAAAATTCAAAAATATTTATTAGGGCTAGGTATGAATCTAATGAATTAAGAAATTAATTATTTATACAAATAAGTAACTAAAAAATTCAAAAAATATTTATTAGGGCTAGGTATGAATCTAATGAATTAAGAAATTAATTATTTATACAAATAAGTAACTAAAAAATTCAAAAAATATTTATTAGGGCTAGGTATGAATCTAATGAATTAAGAAATTATTTATTTATACAAATAAGTAACTAAAAAATTCAAAAAATATTTATTAGGGCTAGGTATGAATCTAATGACCTAAGTAATTAATTATTTATACAAATAAGTAACTAAAAAATTCAAAAATATTTATTAGGGCTAGGTATGAATCTAATGACCTAAGAAATTAATTATTTCCTAGAAATAGAATCTTAAAAAATTCAAAAATATTTATTAGTGCTAGGTATGAATCTAATGACCTAAGAAATTAATTATTTATACAAATAAGTAACTAAAAAATATTTATTAGGGCTAGGTATGAATCTAATGACCTAAGAAATTAATTATTTCCTAGAAATAGAATCTTAAAAAATTCAAAAATATTTATTAGTGCTAGGTATGAATCTAATGACCTAAGAAATTAATTATTTATACAAATAAGTAACTAAAAAATATTTATTAGGGCTAGGTATGAATCTAATGACCTAAGAAATTAATTATTTCCTAGAAATAGAATCTTAAAAAATTCAAAAATATTTATTAGTGCTAGGTATGAATCTAATGACCTAAGAAATTAATTATTTATACAAATAAGTAACTAAAAAATATTTATTAGGGCTAGGTATGAATCTAATGACCTAAGAAATTAATTATTTCCTAGAAATAGAATCTTAAAAAATTCAAAAATATTTATTAGTGCTAGGTATGAATCTAATGACCTAAGAAATTAATTATTTATACAAATAAGTAACTAAAAAATATTTATTAGGGCTAGGTATGAATCTAATGACCTAAGAAATTAATTATTTCCTAGAAATAGAATCTTAAAAAATTCAAAAATATTTATTAGTGCTAGGTATGAATCTAATGACCTAAGAAATTAATTATTTATACAAATAAGTAACTAAAAAATTCAAAAATATTTATTAGGGCTAGGTATGAATCTAATGACCTAAGAAATTAATTATTTATACAAATAAGTAACTAAAAAATTCAAAAATATTTATTAGGGCTAGGTATGAATCTAATGACCTAAGAAATTAATTATTTATACAAATAAGTAACTAAAAAATTCAAAAATATTTATTAGGGCTAGGTATGAATCTAATGACCTAAGAAATTAATTATTTATACAAATAAGTAACTAAAAAATTCAAAAATATTTATTAGGGCTAGGTATGAATCTAATGACCTAAGAAATTAATTATTTATACAAATAAGTAACTAAAAAATATTTATTAGGGCTAGGTATGAATCTAATGACCTAAGAAATTAATTATTTATACAAATAAGTAACTAAAAAATTCAAAAATATTTATTAGGGCTAGGTATGAATCTAATGACCTAAGAAATTAATTATTTATACAAATAAGTAACTAAAAAATTCAAAAATATTTATTAGGGCTAGGTATGAATCTAATGACCTAAGAAATTAATTATTTATACAAATAAGTAACTAAAAAATTCAAAAATATTTATTAGGGCTAGGTATGAATCTAATGACCTAAGAAATTAATTATTTATACAAATAAGTAACTAAAAAATATTTATTAGGGCTAGGTATGAATCTAATGACCTAAGAAATTAATTATTTATACAAATAAGTAACTAAAAAATTCAAAAATATTTATTAGGGCTAGGTATGAATCTAATGACCTAAGAAATTAATTATTTATACAAATAAGTAACTAAAAAATTCAAAAATATTTATTAGGGCTAGGTATGAATCTAATGACCTAAGAAATTAATTATTTATACAAATAAGTAACTAAAAAATTCAAAAATATTTATTAGGGCTAGGTATGAATCTAATGACCTAAGAAATTAATTATTTATACAAATAAGTAACTAAAAAATTCAAAAATATTTATTAGTGCTAGGTATGAATCTAATGACCTAAGAAATTAATTATTTATACAAATAAGTAACTAAAAAATTCAAAAATATTTATTAGGGCTAGGTATGAATCTAATGACCTAAGAAATTAATTATTTATACAAATAAGTAACTAAAAAATTCAAAAATATTTATTAGGGCTAGGTATGAATCTAATGACCTAAGAAATTAATTATTTATACAAATAAGTAACTAAAAAATTCAAAAATATTTATTAGGGCTAGGTATGAATCTAATGACCTAAGAAATTAATTATTTATACAAATAAGTAACTAAAAAATTCAAAAATATTTATTAGTGCTAGGTATGAATCTAATGACCTAAGAAATTAATTATTTATACAAATAAGTAACTAAAAAATTCAAAAATATTTATTAGGGCTAGGTATGAATCTAATGACCTAAGAAATTAATTATTTATACAAATAAGTAACTAAAAAATATTTATTAGGGCTAGGTATGAATCTAATGACCTAAGAAATTAATTATTTCCTAGAAATAGAATCTTAAAAAATTCAAAAATATTTATTAGTGCTAGGTATGAATCTAATGACCTAAGAAATTAATTATTTATACAAATAAGTAACTAAAAAATATTTATTAGGGCTAGGTATGAATCTAATGACCTAAGAAATTAATTATTTCCTAGAAATAGAATCTTAAAAAATTCAAAAATATTTATTAGTGCTAGGTATGAATCTAATGACCTAAGAAATTAATTATTTATACAAATAAGTAACTAAAAAATTCAAAAATATTTATTAGGGCTAGGTATGAATCTAATGACCTAAGAAATTAATTATTTATACAAATAAGTAACTAAAAAATTCAAAAATATTTATTAGGGCTAGGTATGAATCTAATGACCTAAGAAATTAATTATTTATACAAATAAGTAACTAAAAAATTCAAAAATATTTATTAGGGCTAGGTATGAATCTAATGACCTAAGAAATTATTTATTTATACAAATAAGTAACTAAAAAATTCAAAAAATATTTATTAGGGCTAGGTATGAATCTAATGACCTAAGTAATTAATTATTTATACAAATAAGTAACTAAAAAATTCAAAAAATATTTATTAGGGCTAGGTATGAATCTAATGAATTAAGAAATTAATTATTTATACAAATAAGTAACTAAAAAATTCAAAAAATATTTATTAGGGCTAGGTATGAATCTAATGAATTAAGAAATTATTTATTTATACAAATAAGTAACTAAAAAATTCAAAAATATTTATTAGGGCTAGGTATGAATCTAATGACCTAAGAAATTAATTATTTCCTAGAAATAGAATCTTAAAAAATTCAAAAATATTTATTAGTGCTAGGTATGAATCTAATGACCTAAGAAATTAATTATTTATACAAATAAGTAACTAAAAAATTCAAAAAATATTTATTAGGGCTAGGTATGAATCTAATGAATTAAGAAATTATTTATTTATACAAATAAGTAACTAAAAAATTCAAAAAATATTTATTAGGGCTAGGTATGAATCTAATGACCTAAGAAATTAATTATTTCCTAGAAATAGAATCTTAAAAAATTCAAAAATATTTATTAGTGCTAGGTATGAATCTAATGACCTAAGAAATTAATTATTTATACAAATAAGTAACTAAAAAATTCAAAAATATTTATTAGGGCTAGGTATGAATCTAATGACCTAAGAAATTAATTATTTATACAAATAAGTAACTAAAAAATTCAAAAATATTTATTAGGGCTAGGTATGAATCTAATGACCTAAGAAATTAATTATTTATACAAATAAGTAACTAAAAAATTCAAAAATATTTATTAGGGCTAGGTATGAATCTAATGACCTAAGAAATTATTTATTTATACAAATAAGTAACTAAAAAATTCAAAAAATATTTATTAGGGCTAGGTATGAATCTAATGACCTAAGTAATTAATTATTTATACAAATAAGTAACTAAAAAATTCAAAAAATATTTATTAGGGCTAGGTATGAATCTAATGAATTAAGAAATTAATTATTTATACAAATAAGTAACTAAAAAATTCAAAAAATATTTATTAGGGCTAGGTATGAATCTAATGAATTAAGAAATTATTTATTTATACAAATAAGTAACTAAAAAATTCAAAAATATTTATTAGGGCTAGGTATGAATCTAATGACCTAAGAAATTAATTATTTCCTAGAAATAGAATCTTAAAAAATTCAAAAATATTTATTAGTGCTAGGTATGAATCTAATGACCTAAGAAATTAATTATTTATACAAATAAGTAACTAAAAAATTCAAAAAATATTTATTAGGGCTAGGTATGAATCTAATGAATTAAGAAATTATTTATTTATACAAATAAGTAACTAAAAAATTCAAAAAATATTTATTAGGGCTAGGTATGAATCTAATGACCTAAGAAATTAATTATTTCCTAGAAATAGAATCTTAAAAAATTCAAAAATATTTATTAGTGCTAGGTATGAATCTAATGACCTAAGAAATTAATTATTTCCTAGAAATAGAATCTTAAAAAATTCAAAAATATTTATTAGTGCTAGGTATGAATCTAATGACCTAAGAAATTAATTATTTATACAAATAAGTAACTAAAAAATTCAAAAATATTTATTAGGGCTAGGTATGAATCTAATGACCTAAGAAATTATTTATTTATACAAATAAGTAACTAAAAAATTCAAAAATATTTATTAGGGCTAGGTATGAATCTAATGACCTAAGAAATTAATTATTTCCTAGAAATAGAATCTTAAAAAATTCAAAAATATTTATTAGTGCTAGGTATGAATCTAATGACCTAAGAAATTAATTATTTATACAAATAAGTAACTAAAAAATTCAAAAAATATTTATTAGGGCTAGGTATGAATCTAATGAATTAAGAAATTATTTATTTATACAAATAAGTAACTAAAAAATTCAAAAAATATTTATTAGGGCTAGGTATGAATCTAATGACCTAAGTAATTAATTATTTATACAAATAAGTAACTAAAAAATATTTATTAGGGCTAGGTATGAATCTAATGACCTAAGAAATTAATTATTTCCTAGAAATAGAATCTTAAAAAATTCAAAAATATTTATTAGTGCTAGGTATGAATCTAATGACCTAAGAAATTAATTATTTATACAAATAAGTAACTAAAAAATTCAAAAAATATTTATTAGGGCTAGGTATGAATCTAATGAATTAAGAAATTATTTATTTATACAAATAAGTAACTAAAAAATTCAAAAAATATTTATTAGGGCTAGGTATGAATCTAATGACCTAAGTAATTAATTATTTATACAAATAAGTAACTAAAAAATATTTATTAGGGCTAGGTATGAATCTAATGACCTAAGAAATTAATTATTTATACAAATAAGTAACTAAAAAATATTTATTAGGGCTAGGTATGAATCTAATGACCTAAGAAATTAATTATTTCCTAGAAATAGAATCTTAAAAAATTCAAAAATATTTATTAGTGCTAGGTATGAATCTAATGAATTAAGAAATTATTTATTTATACAAATAAGTAACTAAAAAATTCAAAAAATATTTATTAGGGCTAGGTATGAATCTAATGACCTAAGAAATTAATTATTTCCTAGAAATAGAATCTTAAAAAATTCAAAAATATTTATTAGTGCTAGGTATGAATCTAATGACCTAAGAAATTAATTATTTATACAAATAAGTAACTAAAAAATATTTATTAGGGCTAGGTATGAATCTAATGACCTAAGAAATTAATTATTTATACAAATAAGTAACTAAAAAATTCAAAAATATTTATTAGGGCTAGGTATGAATCTAATGAATTAAGAAATTAATTATTTATACAAATAAGTAACTAAAAAATTCAAAAATATTTATTAGGGCTAGGTATGAATCTAATGAATTAAGAAATTAATTATTTATACAAATAAGTAACTAAAAAATTCAAAAAATATTTATTAGGGCTAGGTATGAATCTAATGAATTAAGAAATTAATTATTTATACAAATAAGTAACTAAAAAATTCAAAAAATATTTATTAGGGCTAGGTATGAATCTAATGAATTAAGAAATTAATTATTTATACAAATAAGTAACTAAAAAATTCAAAAATATTTATTAGGGCTAGGTATGAATCTAATGAATTAAGAAATTAATTATTTATACAAATAAGTAACTAAAAAATTCAAAAAATATTTATTAGGGCTAGGTATGAATCTAATGAATTAAGAAATTAATTATTTATACAAATAAGTAACTAAAAAATTCAAAAAATATTTATTAGGGCTAGGTATGAATCTAATGAATTAAGAAATTAATTATTTATACAAATAAGTAACTAAAAAATATTTATTAGGGCTAGGTATGAATCTAATGACCTAAGAAATTAATTATTTCCTAGAAATAGAATCTTAAAAAATTCAAAAATATTTATTAGTGCTAGGTATGAATCTAATGACCTAAGAAATTAATTATTTATACAAATAAGTAACTAAAAAATATTTATTAGGGCTAGGTATGAATCTAATGACCTAAGAAATTAATTATTTATACAAATAAGTAACTAAAAAATATTTATTAGGGCTAGGTATGAATCTAATGACCTAAGAAATTAATTATTTATACAAATAAGTAACTAAAAAATTCAAAAATATTTATTAGGGCTAGGTATGAATCTAATGAATTAAGAAATTAATTATTTATACAAATAAGTAACTAAAAAATTCAAAAAATATTTATTAGGGCTAGGTATGAATCTAATGAATTAAGAAATTATTTATTTATACAAATAAGTAACTAAAAAATTCAAAAAATATTTATTAGGGCTAGGTATGAATCTAATGACCTAAGTAATTAATTATTTATACAAATAAGTAACTAAAAAATTCAAAAATATTTATTAGGGCTAGGTATGAATCTAATGACCTAAGAAATTAATTATTTCCTAGAAATAGAATCTTAAAAAATTCAAAAATATTTATTAGTGCTAGGTATGAATCTAATGACCTAAGAAATTAATTATTTATACAAATAAGTAACTAAAAAATATTTATTAGGGCTAGGTATGAATCTAATGACCTAAGAAATTAATTATTTCCTAGAAATAGAATCTTAAAAAATTCAAAAATATTTATTAGTGCTAGGTATGAATCTAATGACCTAAGAAATTAATTATTTATACAAATAAGTAACTAAAAAATATTTATTAGGGCTAGGTATGAATCTAATGACCTAAGAAATTAATTATTTCCTAGAAATAGAATCTTAAAAAATTCAAAAATATTTATTAGTGCTAGGTATGAATCTAATGACCTAAGAAATTAATTATTTATACAAATAAGTAACTAAAAAATATTTATTAGGGCTAGGTATGAATCTAATGACCTAAGAAATTAATTATTTCCTAGAAATAGAATCTTAAAAAATTCAAAAATATTTATTAGTGCTAGGTATGAATCTAATGACCTAAGAAATTAATTATTTATACAAATAAGTAACTAAAAAATTCAAAAATATTTATTAGGGCTAGGTATGAATCTAATGACCTAAGAAATTATTTATTTATACAAATAAGTAACTAAAAAATTCAAAAAATATTTATTAGGGCTAGGTATGAATCTAATGACCTAAGTAATTATTTATTTATACAAATAAGTAACTAAAAAATTCAAAAAATATTTATTAGGGCTAGGTATGAATCTAATGACCTAAGTAATTAATTATTTATACAAATAAGTAACTAAAAAATTCAAAAAATATTTATTAGGGCTAGGTATGAATCTAATGAATTAAGAAATTAATTATTTATACAAATAAGTAACTAAAAAATTCAAAAAATATTTATTAGGGCTAGGTATGAATCTAATGAATTAAGAAATTATTTATTTATACAAATAAGTAACTAAAAAATTCAAAAATATTTATTAGGGCTAGGTATGAATCTAATGACCTAAGAAATTAATTATTTCCTAGAAATAGAATCTTAAAAAATTCAAAAATATTTATTAGTGCTAGGTATGAATCTAATGACCTAAGAAATTAATTATTTATACAAATAGGTAACTAAAAAATTCAAAAAATATTTATTAGGGCTAGGTATGAATCTAATGAATTAAGAAATTATTTATTTATACAAATAAGTAACTAAAAAATTCAAAAAATATTTATTAGGGCTAGGTATGAATCTAATGACCTAAGTAATTAATTATTTATACAAATAAGTAACTAAAAAATATTTATTAGGGCTAGGTATGAATCTAATGACCTAAGAAATTAATTATTTATACAAATAAGTAACTAAAAAATTCAAAAATATTTATTAGGGCTAGGTATGAATCTAATGACCTAAGAAATTAATTATTTATACAAATAAGTAACTAAAAAATTCAAAAATATTTATTAGGGCTAGGTATGAATCTAATGACCTAAGAAATTATTTATTTATACAAATAAGTAACTAAAAAATTCAAAAATATTTATTAGGGCTAGGTATGAATCTAATGACCTAAGAAATTAATTATTTATACAAATAAGTAACTAAAAAATTCAAAAATATTTATTAGGGCTAGGTATGAATCTAATGACCTAAGAAATTAATTATTTATACAAATAAGTAACTAAAAAATTCAAAAATATTTATTAGGGCTAGGTATGAATCTAATGACCTAAGAAATTATTTATTTATACAAATAAGTAACTAAAAAATTCAAAAATATTTATTAGGGCTAGGTATGAATCTAATGACCTAAGAAATTAATTATTTATACAAATAAGTAACTAAAAAATTCAAAAATATTTATTAGGGCTAGGTATGAATCTAATGACCTAAGAAATTATTTATTTATACAAATAAGTAACTAAAAAATTCAAAAATATTTATTAGGGCTAGGTATGAATCTAATGACCTAAGAAATTAATTATTTCCTAGAAATAGAATCTTAAAAAATTCAAAAATATTTATTAGTGCTAGGTATGAATCTAATGACCTAAGAAATTAATTATTTATACAAATAAGTAACTAAAAAATTCAAAAATATTTATTAGGGCTAGGTATGAATCTAATGACCTAAGAAATTAATTATTTATACAAATAAGTAACTAAAAAATTCAAAAATATTTATTAGGGCTAGGTATGAATCTAATGACCTAAGAAATTATTTATTTATACAAATAAGTAACTAAAAAATTTAAAAATATTTATTAGGGCTAGGTATGAATCTAATGACCTAAGAAATTAATTATTTATACAAATAAGTAACTAAAAAATTCAAAAATATTTATTAGGGCTAGGTATGAATCTAATGACCTAAGAAATTAATTATTTATACAAATAAGTAACTAAAAAATTCAAAAATATTTATTAGGGCTAGGTATGAATCTAATGACCTAAGAAATTATTTATTTATACAAATAAGTAACTAAAAAATTCAAAAATATTTATTAGGGCTAGGTATGAATCTAATGACCTAAGAAATTAATTATTTATACAAATAAGTAACTAAAAAATTCAAAAATATTTATTAGGGCTAGGTATGAATCTAATGACCTAAGAAATTATTTATTTATACAAATAAGTAACTAAAAAATTCAAAAATATTTATTAGGGCTAGGTATGAATCTAATGACCTAAGAAATTAATTATTTCCTAGAAATAGAATCTTAAAAAATTCAAAAATATTTATTAGTGCTAGGTATGAATCTAATGACCTAAGAAATTAATTATTTATACAAATAAGTAACTAAAAAATTCAAAAAATATTTATTAGGGCTAGGTATGAATCTAATGAATTAAGAAATTATTTATTTATACAAATAAGTAACTAAAAAATTCAAAAAATATTTATTAGGGCTAGGTATGAATCTAATGACCTAAGTAATTAATTATTTATACAAATAAGTAACTAAAAAATATTTATTAGGGCTAGGTATGAATCTAATGACCTAAGAAATTAATTATTTCCTAGAAATAGAATCTTAAAAAATTCAAAAATATTTATTAGTGCTAGGTATGAATCTAATGACCTAAGAAATTAATTATTTATACAAATAAGTAACTAAAAAATTCAAAAATATTTATTAGGGCTAGGTATGAATCTAATGACCTAAGAAATTATTTATTTATACAAATAAGTAACTAAAAAATTCAAAAAATATTTATTAGGGCTAGGTATGAATCTAATGACCTAAGTAATTATTTATTTATACAAATAAGTAACTAAAAAATTCAAAAAATATTTATTAGGGCTAGGTATGAATCTAATGACCTAAGTAATTAATTATTTATACAAATAAGTAACTAAAAAATTCAAAAAATATTTATTAGGGCTAGGTATGAATCTAATGAATTAAGAAATTAATTATTTATACAAATAAGTAACTAAAAAATTCAAAAAATATTTATTAGGGCTAGGTATGAATCTAATGAATTAAGAAATTATTTATTTATACAAATAAGTAACTAAAAAATTCAAAAATATTTATTAGGGCTAGGTATGAATCTAATGACCTAAGAAATTAATTATTTCCTAGAAATAGAATCTTAAAAAATTCAAAAATATTTATTAGTGCTAGGTATGAATCTAATGACCTAAGAAATTAATTATTTATACAAATAAGTAACTAAAAAATTCAAAAAATATTTATTAGGGCTAGGTATGAATCTAATGAATTAAGAAATTATTTATTTATACAAATAAGTAACTAAAAAATTCAAAAAATATTTATTAGGGCTAGGTATGAATCTAATGACCTAAGTAATTAATTATTTATACAAATAAGTAACTAAAAAATATTTATTAGGGCTAGGTATGAATCTAATGACCTAAGAAATTAATTATTTCCTAGAAATAGAATCTTAAAAAATTCAAAAATATTTATTAGTGCTAGGTATGAATCTAATGACCTAAGAAATTAATTATTTATACAAATAAGTAACTAAAAAATTCAAAAAATATTTATTAGGGCTAGGTATGAATCTAATGAATTAAGAAATTATTTATTTATACAAATAAGTAACTAAAAAATTCAAAAAATATTTATTAGGGCTAGGTATGAATCTAATGACCTAAGTAATTAATTATTTATACAAATAAGTAACTAAAAAATATTTATTAGGGCTAGGTATGAATCTAATGACCTAAGAAATTAATTATTTCCTAGAAATAGAATCTTAAAAAATTCAAAAATATTTATTAGTGCTAGGTATGAATCTAATGACCTAAGAAATTAATTATTTATACAAATAAGTAACTAAAAAATTCAAAAATATTTATTAGGGCTAGGTATGAATCTAATGACCTAAGAAATTATTTATTTATACAAATAAGTAACTAAAAAATTCAAAAAATATTTATTAGGGCTAGGTATGAATCTAATGACCTAAGTAATTATTTATTTATACAAATAAGTAACTAAAAAATTCAAAAAATATTTATTAGGGCTAGGTATGAATCTAATGACCTAAGTAATTAATTATTTATACAAATAAGTAACTAAAAAATTCAAAAAATATTTATTAGGGCTAGGTATGAATCTAATGAATTAAGAAATTAATTATTTATACAAATAAGTAACTAAAAAATTCAAAAAATATTTATTAGGGCTAGGTATGAATCTAATGAATTAAGAAATTATTTATTTATACAAATAAGTAACTAAAAAATTCAAAAAATATTTATTAGGGCTAGGTATGAATCTAATGACCTAAGTAATTAATTATTTATACAAATAAGTAACTAAAAAATATTTATTAGGGCTAGGTATGAATCTAATGACCTAAGAAATTAATTATTTATACAAATAAGTAACTAAAAAATTCAAAAATATTTATTAGTGCTAGGTATGAATCTAATGACCTAAGAAATTAATTATTTCCTAGAAATAGAATCTTAAAAAATTCAAAAATATTTATTAGGGCTAGGTATGAATCTAATGACCTAAGAAATTATTTATTTATACAAATAAGTAACTAAAAAATTCAAAAAATATTTATTAGGGCTAGGTATGAATCTAATGACCTAAGTAATTAATTATTTCCTAGAAATAGAATCTTAAAAAATTCAAAAATATTTATTAGTGCTAGGTATGAATCTAATGACCTAAGAAATTAATTATTTATACAAATAAGTAACTAAAAAATTCAAAAAATATTTATTAGGGCTAGGTATGAATCTAATGAATTAAGAAATTATTTATTTATACAAATAAGTAACTAAAAAATTCAAAAAATATTTATTAGGGCTAGGTATGAATCTAATGACCTAAGTAATTAATTATTTATACAAATAAGTAACTAAAAAATATTTATTAGGGCTAGGTATGAATCTAATGACCTAAGAAATTAATTATTTCCTAGAAATAGAATCTTAAAAAATTCAAAAATATTTATTAGGGCTAGGTATGAATCTAATGACCTAAGAAATTATTTATTTATACAAATAAGTAACTAAAAAATTCAAAAAATATTTATTAGGGCTAGGTATGAATCTAATGACCTAAGAAATTAATTATTTCCTAGAAATAGAATCTTAAAAAATTCAAAAATATTTATTAGTGCTAGGTATGAATCTAATGACCTAAGAAATTAATTATTTATACAAATAAGTAACTAAAAAATTCAAAAAATATTTATTAGGGCTAGGTATGAATCTAATGAATTAAGAAATTATTTATTTATACAAATAAGTAACTAAAAAATTCAAAAATATTTATTAGGGCTAGGTATGAATCTAATGAATTAAGAAATTATTTATTTATACAAATAAGTAACTAAAAAATTCAAAAAATATTTATTAGGGCTAGGTATGAATCTAATGACCTAAGTAATTAATTATTTATACAAATAAGTAACTAAAAAATATTTATTAGGGCTAGGTATGAATCTAATGACCTAAGAAATTAATTATTTCCTAGAAATAGAATCTTAAAAAATTCAAAAATATTTATTAGTGCTAGGTATGAATCTAATGACCTAAGAAATTAATTATTTATACAAATAAGTAACTAAAAAATTCAAAAAATATTTATTAGGGCTAGGTATGAATCTAATGAATTAAGAAATTATTTATTTATACAAATAAGTAACTAAAAAATTCAAAAATATTTATTAGGGCTAGGTATGAATCTAATGACCTAAGAAATTAATTATTTCCTAGAAATAGAATCTTAAAAAATTCAAAAATATTTATTAGTGCTAGGTATGAATCTAATGACCTAAGAAATTAATTATTTATACAAATAAGTAACTAAAAAATTCAAAAAATATTTATTAGGGCTAGGTATGAATCTAATGAATTAAGAAATTATTTATTTATACAAATAAGTAACTAAAAAATTCAAAAAATATTTATTAGGGCTAGGTATGAATCTAATGACCTAAGTAATTAATTATTTATACAAATAAGTAACTAAAAAATATTTATTAGGGCTAGGTATGAATCTAATGACCTAAGAAATTAATTATTTCCTAGAAATAGAATCTTAAAAAATTCAAAAATATTTATTAGTGCTAGGTATGAATCTAATGACCTAAGAAATTAATTATTTATACAAATAAGTAACTAAAAAATTCAAAAATATTTATTAGGGCTAGGTATGAATCTAATGACCTAAGAAATTATTTATTTATACAAATAAGTAACTAAAAAATTCAAAAAATATTTATTAGGGCTAGGTATGAATCTAATGACCTAAGTAATTATTTATTTATACAAATAAGTAACTAAAAAATTCAAAAAATATTTATTAGGGCTAGGTATGAATCTAATGACCTAAGTAATTAATTATTTATACAAATAAGTAACTAAAAAATTCAAAAAATATTTATTAGGGCTAGGTATGAATCTAATGAATTAAGAAATTAATTATTTATACAAATAAGTAACTAAAAAATTCAAAAAATATTTATTAGGGCTAGGTATGAATCTAATGAATTAAGAAATTATTTATTTATACAAATAAGTAACTAAAAAATTCAAAAAATATTTATTAGGGCTAGGTATGAATCTAATGACCTAAGTAATTAATTATTTATACAAATAAGTAACTAAAAAATATTTATTAGGGCTAGGTATGAATCTAATGACCTAAGAAATTATTTATTTATACAAATAAGTAACTAAAAAATTCAAAAAATATTTATTAGGGCTAGGTATGAATCTAATGACCTAAGTAATTAATTATTTCCTAGAAATAGAATCTTAAAAAATTCAAAAATATTTATTAGTGCTAGGTATGAATCTAATGACCTAAGAAATTAATTATTTATACAAATAAGTAACTAAAAAATTCAAAAAATATTTATTAGGGCTAGGTATGAATCTAATGAATTAAGAAATTATTTATTTATACAAATAAGTAACTAAAAAATTCAAAAAATATTTATTAGGGCTAGGTATGAATCTAATGACCTAAGTAATTAATTATTTATACAAATAAGTAACTAAAAAATATTTATTAGGGCTAGGTATGAATCTAATGACCTAAGAAATTAATTATTTCCTAGAAATAGAATCTTAAAAAATTCAAAAATATTTATTAGTGCTAGGTATGAATCTAATGACCTAAGAAATTAATTATTTATACAAATAAGTAACTAAAAAATTCAAAAAATATTTATTAGGGCTAGGTATGAATCTAATGAATTAAGAAATTATTTATTTATACAAATAAGTAACTAAAAAATTCAAAAAATATTTATTAGGGCTAGGTATGAATCTAATGACCTAAGTAATTAATTATTTATACAAATAAGTAACTAAAAAATATTTATTAGGGCTAGGTATGAATCTAATGACCTAAGAAATTAATTATTTCCTAGAAATAGAATCTTAAAAAATTCAAAAATATTTATTAGTGCTAGGTATGAATCTAATGACCTAAGAAATTAATTATTTATACAAATAAGTAACTAAAAAATTCAAAAATATTTATTAGGGCTAGGTATGAATCTAATGACCTAAGAAATTATTTATTTATACAAATAAGTAACTAAAAAATTCAAAAAATATTTATTAGGGCTAGGTATGAATCTAATGACCTAAGTAATTATTTATTTATACAAATAAGTAACTAAAAAATTCAAAAAATATTTATTAGGGCTAGGTATGAATCTAATGACCTAAGTAATTAATTATTTATACAAATAAGTAACTAAAAAATTCAAAAAATATTTATTAGGGCTAGGTATGAATCTAATGAATTAAGAAATTAATTATTTATACAAATAAGTAACTAAAAAATTCAAAAAATATTTATTAGGGCTAGGTATGAATCTAATGAATTAAGAAATTATTTATTTATACAAATAAGTAACTAAAAAATTCAAAAAATATTTATTAGGGCTAGGTATGAATCTAATGACCTAAGTAATTAATTATTTATACAAATAAGTAACTAAAAAATATTTATTAGGGCTAGGTATGAATCTAATGACCTAAGAAATTATTTATTTATACAAATAAGTAACTAAAAAATTCAAAAAATATTTATTAGGGCTAGGTATGAATCTAATGACCTAAGTAATTAATTATTTCCTAGAAATAGAATCTTAAAAAATTCAAAAATATTTATTAGTGCTAGGTATGAATCTAATGACCAAAGAAATTAATTATTTATACAAATAAGTAACTAAAAAATTCAAAAAATATTTATTAGGGCTAGGTATGAATCTAATGAATTAAGAAATTATTTATTTATACAAATAAGTAACTAAAAAATTCAAAAAATATTTATTAGGGCTAGGTATGAATCTAATGACCTAAGTAATTAATTATTTATACAAATAAGTAACTAAAAAATATTTATTAGGGCTAGGTATGAATCTAATGACCTAAGAAATTAATTATTTCCTAGAAATAGAATCTTAAAAAATTCAAAAATATTTATTAGTGCTAGGTATGAATCTAATGACCTAAGAAATTAATTATTTATACAAATAAGTAACTAAAAAATTCAAAAAATATTTATTAGGGCTAGGTATGAATCTAATGAATTAAGAAATTATTTATTTATACAAATAAGTAACTAAAAAATTCAAAAATATTTATTAGGGCTAGGTATGAATCTAATGAATTAAGAAATTATTTATTTATACAAATAAGTAACTAAAAAATTCAAAAAATATTTATTAGGGCTAGGTATGAATCTAATGACCTAAGTAATTAATTATTTATACAAATAAGTAACTAAAAAATATTTATTAGGGCTAGGTATGAATCTAATGACCTAAGAAATTAATTATTTCCTAGAAATAGAATCTTAAAAAATTCAAAAATATTTATTAGTGCTAGGTATGAATCTAATGACCTAAGAAATTAATTATTTATACAAATAAGTAACTAAAAAATTCAAAAAATATTTATTAGGGCTAGGTATGAATCTAATGAATTAAGAAATTATTTATTTATACAAATAAGTAACTAAAAAATTCAAAAATATTTATTAGGGCTAGGTATGAATCTAATGAATTAAGAAATTATTTATTTATACAAATAAGTAACTAAAAAATTCAAAAAATATTTATTAGGGCTAGGTATGAATCTAATGACCTAAGTAATTAATTATTTATACAAATAAGTAACTAAAAAATATTTATTAGGGCTAGGTATGAATCTAATGACCTAAGAAATTAATTATTTCCTAGAAATAGAATCTTAAAAAATTCAAAAATATTTATTAGTGCTAGGTATGAATCTAATGACCTAAGAAATTAATTATTTATACAAATAAGTAACTAAAAAATTCAAAAAATATTTATTAGGGCTAGGTATGAATCTAATGAATTAAGAAATTATTTATTTATACAAATAAGTAACTAAAAAATTCAAAAATATTTATTAGGGCTAGGTATGAATCTAATGACCTAAGAAATTAATTATTTCCTAGAAATAGAATCTTAAAAAATTCAAAAATATTTATTAGTGCTAGGTATGAATCTAATGACCTAAGAAATTAATTATTTATACAAATAAGTAACTAAAAAATTCAAAAAATATTTATTAGGGCTAGGTATGAATCTAATGAATTAAGAAATTATTTATTTATACAAATAAGTAACTAAAAAATTCAAAAATATTTATTAGGGCTAGGTATGAATCTAATGACCTAAGAAATTAATTATTTCCTAGAAATAGAATCTTAAAAAATTCAAAAATATTTATTAGTGCTAGGTATGAATCTAATGACCTAAGAAATTAATTATTTATACAAATAAGTAACTAAAAAATTCAAAAAATATTTATTAGGGCTAGGTATGAATCTAATGAATTAAGAAATTATTTATTTATACAAATAAGTAACTAAAAAATTCAAAAAATATTTATTAGGGCTAGGTATGAATCTAATGACCTAAGTAATTAATTATTTATACAAATAAGTAACTAAAAAATATTTATTAGGGCTAGGTATGAATCTAATGACCTAAGAAATTAATTATTTCCTAGAAATAGAATCTTAAAAAATTCAAAAATATTTATTAGTGCTAGGTATGAATCTAATGACCTAAGAAATTAATTATTTATACAAATAAGTAACTAAAAAATTCAAAAATATTTATTAGGGCTAGGTATGAATCTAATGACCTAAGAAATTATTTATTTATACAAATAAGTAACTAAAAAATTCAAAAAATATTTATTAGGGCTAGGTATGAATCTAATGACCTAAGTAATTATTTATTTATACAAATAAGTAACTAAAAAATTCAAAAAATATTTATTAGGGCTAGGTATGAATCTAATGACCTAAGTAATTAATTATTTATACAAATAAGTAACTAAAAAATTCAAAAAATATTTATTAGGGCTAGGTATGAATCTAATGAATTAAGAAATTAATTATTTATACAAATAAGTAACTAAAAAATTCAAAAAATATTTATTAGGGCTAGGTATGAATCTAATGACCTAAGTAATTAATTATTTATACAAATAAGTAACTAAAAAATATTTATTAGGGCTAGGTATGAATCTAATGACCTAAGAAATTATTTATTTATACAAATAAGTAACTAAAAAATTCAAAAAATATTTATTAGGGCTAGGTATGAATCTAATGACCTAAGTAATTAATTATTTCCTAGAAATAGAATCTTAAAAAATTCAAAAATATTTATTAGTGCTAGGTATGAATCTAATGACCTAAGAAATTAATTATTTATACAAATAAGTAACTAAAAAATTCAAAAAATATTTATTAGGGCTAGGTATGAATCTAATGAATTAAGAAATTATTTATTTATACAAATAAGTAACTAAAAAATTCAAAAAATATTTATTAGGGCTAGGTATGAATCTAATGACCTAAGTAATTAATTATTTATACAAATAAGTAACTAAAAAATATTTATTAGGGCTAGGTATGAATCTAATGACCTAAGAAATTAATTATTTCCTAGAAATAGAATCTTAAAAAATTCAAAAATATTTATTAGTGCTAGGTATGAATCTAATGACCTAAGAAATTAATTATTTATACAAATAAGTAACTAAAAAATTCAAAAAATATTTATTAGGGCTAGGTATGAATCTAATGAATTAAGAAATTATTTATTTATACAAATAAGTAACTAAAAAATTCAAAAATATTTATTAGGGCTAGGTATGAATCTAATGAATTAAGAAATTATTTATTTATACAAATAAGTAACTAAAAAATTCAAAAAATATTTATTAGGGCTAGGTATGAATCTAATGACCTAAGTAATTAATTATTTATACAAATAAGTAACTAAAAAATATTTATTAGGGCTAGGTATGAATCTAATGACCTAAGAAATTAATTATTTCCTAGAAATAGAATCTTAAAAAATTCAAAAATATTTATTAGTGCTAGGTATGAATCTAATGACCTAAGAAATTAATTATTTATACAAATAAGTAACTAAAAAATTCAAAAAATATTTATTAGGGCTAGGTATGAATCTAATGAATTAAGAAATTATTTATTTATACAAATAAGTAACTAAAAAATTCAAAAATATTTATTAGGGCTAGGTATGAATCTAATGACCTAAGAAATTAATTATTTCCTAGAAATAGAATCTTAAAAAATTCAAAAATATTTATTAGTGCTAGGTATGAATCTAATGACCTAAGAAATTAATTATTTATACAAATAAGTAACTAAAAAATTCAAAAAATATTTATTAGGGCTAGGTATGAATCTAATGAATTAAGAAATTATTTATTTATACAAATAAGTAACTAAAAAATTCAAAAAATATTTATTAGGGCTAGGTATGAATCTAATGACCTAAGTAATTAATTATTTATACAAATAAGTAACTAAAAAATTCAAAAAATATTTATTAGGGCTAGGTATGAATCTAATGACCTAAGTAATTAATTATTTATACAAATAAGTAACTAAAAAATATTTATTAGGGCTAGGTATGAATCTAATGAATTAAGAAATTATTTATTTATACAAATAAGTAACTAAAAAATTCAAAAAATATTTATTAGGGCTAGGTATGAATCTAATGACCTAAGTAATTAATTATTTATACAAATAAGTAACTAAAAAATATTTATTAGGGCTAGGTATGAATCTAATGACCTAAGAAATTAATTATTTCCTAGAAATAGAATCTTAAAAAATTCAAAAATATTTATTAGTGCTAGGTATGAATCTAATGACCTAAGAAATTAATTATTTATACAAATAAGTAACTAAAAAATTCAAAAAATATTTATTAGGGCTAGGTATGAATCTAATGAATTAAGAAATTATTTATTTATACAAATAAGTAACTAAAAAATTCAAAAATATTTATTAGGGCTAGGTATGAATCTAATGAATTAAGAAATTATTTATTTATACAAATAAGTAACTAAAAAATTCAAAAAATATTTATTAGGGCTAGGTATGAATCTAATGACCTAAGTAATTAATTATTTATACAAATAAGTAACTAAAAAATATTTATTAGGGCTAGGTATGAATCTAATGACCTAAGAAATTAATTATTTCCTAGAAATAGAATCTTAAAAAATTCAAAAATATTTATTAGTGCTAGGTATGAATCTAATGACCTAAGAAATTAATTATTTATACAAATAAGTAACTAAAAAATTCAAAAAATATTTATTAGGGCTAGGTATGAATCTAATGAATTAAGAAATTATTTATTTATACAAATAAGTAACTAAAAAATTCAAAAATATTTATTAGGGCTAGGTATGAATCTAATGACCTAAGAAATTAATTATTTCCTAGAAATAGAATCTTAAAAAATTCAAAAATATTTATTAGTGCTAGGTATGAATCTAATGACCTAAGAAATTAATTATTTATACAAATAAGTAACTAAAAAATTCAAAAAATATTTATTAGGGCTAGGTATGAATCTAATGAATTAAGAAATTATTTATTTATACAAATAAGTAACTAAAAAATTCAAAAAATATTTATTAGGGCTAGGTATGAATCTAATGACCTAAGTAATTAATTATTTATACAAATAAGTAACTAAAAAATATTTATTAGGGCTAGGTATGAATCTAATGACCTAAGAAATTAATTATTTCCTAGAAATAGAATCTTAAAAAATTCAAAAATATTTATTAGTGCTAGGTATGAATCTAATGACCTAAGAAATTAATTATTTATACAAATAAGTAACTAAAAAATTCAAAAATATTTATTAGGGCTAGGTATGAATCTAATGACCTAAGAAATTATTTATTTATACAAATAAGTAACTAAAAAATTCAAAAAATATTTATTAGGGCTAGGTATGAATCTAATGACCTAAGTAATTATTTATTTATACAAATAAGTAACTAAAAAATTCAAAAAATATTTATTAGGGCTAGGTATGAATCTAATGACCTAAGTAATTAATTATTTATACAAATAAGTAACTAAAAAATTCAAAAAATATTTATTAGGGCTAGGTATGAATCTAATGAATTAAGAAATTAATTATTTATACAAATAAGTAACTAAAAAATTCAAAAAATATTTATTAGGGCTAGGTATGAATCTAATGAATTAAGAAATTATTTATTTATACAAATAAGTAACTAAAAAATTCAAAAAATATTTATTAGGGCTAGGTATGAATCTAATGACCTAAGTAATTAATTATTTATACAAATAAGTAACTAAAAAATATTTATTAGGGCTAGGTATGAATCTAATGACCTAAGAAATTAATTATTTCCTAGAAATAGAATCTTAAAAAATTCAAAAATATTTATTAGTGCTAGGTATGAATCTAATGACCTAAGAAATTAATTATTTATACAAATAAGTAACTAAAAAATTCAAAAATATTTATTAGGGCTAGGTATGAATCTAATGACCTAAGAAATTATTTATTTATACAAATAAGTAACTAAAAAATTCAAAAAATATTTATTAGGGCTAGGTATGAATCTAATGACCTAAGTAATTATTTATTTATACAAATAAGTAACTAAAAAATTCAAAAAATATTTATTAGGGCTAGGTATGAATCTAATGACCTAAGTAATTAATTATTTATACAAATAAGTAACTAAAAAATTCAAAAAATATTTATTAGGGCTAGGTATGAATCTAATGAATTAAGAAATTAATTATTTATACAAATAAGTAACTAAAAAATTCAAAAAATATTTATTAGGGCTAGGTATGAATCTAATGAATTAAGAAATTAATTATTTATACAAATAAGTAACTAAAAAATTCAAAAAATATTTATTAGGGCTAGGTATGAATCTAATGAATTAAGAAATTATTTATTTATACAAATAAGTAACTAAAAAATTCAAAAATATTTATTAGGGCTAGGTATGAATCTAATGACCTAAGTAATTATTTATTTATACAAATAAGTAACTAAAAAATTCAAAAAATATTTATTAGGGCTAGGTATGAATCTAATGAATTAAGAAATTAATTATTTATACAAATAAGTAACTAAAAAATTCAAAAAATATTTATTAGGGCTAGGTATGAATCTAATGAATTAAGAAATTATTTATTTATACAAATAAGTAACTAAAAAATTCAAAAAATATTTATTAGGGCTAGGTATGAATCTAATGAATTAAGAAATTATTTATTTATACAAATAAGTAACTAAAAAATTCAAAAAATATTTATTAGGGCTAGGTATGAATCTAATGACCTAAGTAATTAATTATTTATACAAATAAGTAACTAAAAAATTCAAAAATATTTATTAGGGCTAGGTATGAATCTAATGACCTAAGAAATTAATTATTTCCTAGAAATAGAATCTTAAAAAATTCAAAAATATTTATTAGTGCTAGGTATGAATCTAATGACCTAAGAAATTAATTATTTATACAAATAAGTAACTAAAAAATTCAAAAATATTTATTAGGGCTAGGTATGAATCTAATGACCTAAGTAATTAATTATTTATACAAATAAGTAACTAAAAAATTCAAAAAATATTTATTAGGGCTAGATATGAATCTAATGACCTAAGAAATTAATTATTTCCTAGAAATAGAATCTTAAAAAATTCAAAAAATATTTATTAGGGCTAGGTATGAATCTAATGACCTAAGAAATTAATTATTTATACAAATAAGTAACTAAAAAATAGGAAATTTATTTATTCGATGACATTTTCTCATCCATTGACCAACCGGTGGCTGAAAGAATTTTTGCCCAAGGCATCAAGGAGATGTTGGCCACAAAAACACGATTGGTCGTGACCTGCAATCCGGGATGTGAGGAAGGGAGAAATTAATATATTTTTTAACAAATCGGATAATTAAATTTTAATAAATATATGTATTTATGGATTTGTATATTTTTTTCATTTTTTTAAATTAAAATTTTTTTTATTAAAATTTTGCATATTATGAATATGATCATAGAAAGAAATAATTAAAAATGCATTTTTAATTTTAAGATCATTTTTAGTTCATTCTGTCTCTGACTTTATTTATTCATTTAGAAGAATTTTTTATTATTTTAGGTTCAAATTCTTTATGGGTTTAAAAATTATATCAAAAATAATAAAAAAAACAGAAAATTTTTTAATTGATTTTTCCTTTTCAAAAAATAACAAATTTATATCCACGTGAGGTTTTTTAAATTAGCTTTCATTTTTGTTCTTAAATGATTTTTTAATTTCTAATTTGGCTGCCTTGTTGCACTCCTTTATATTATTAAATCCAAAATTTATTTATATTTCTTTTCATCTATTGGAAAATATTTTTAAATAGATTTTTAGACGTATTCTGTGTTTGTAATTTCTAACCAATTTGGATTGAGTAGAATCCAATTGCTCGGAAAACTATCTAGGGGTTGCATGTAAACTTTCATAAAGTTTCGAATATTATTGCGGGTGGATCAATCCGCAGTCCACAATATAACCAAATTTTCGTGGCACAAATCAAATTCAATAACTTTCCGAATTCAATTAACCTTTTTTCCGTCAATGCACTTTCCCAAACTTAACTAATTTCCCCAAAAAAAGGAATAAAAATAAAAATTTACCGATTTATTTATTTCCGATTAAAAACTTGGAAAATATATAGGAATTGTGTATACTCAATTAAAAGTTAAGAAAAGGGGAAAAGTAGAAGGAATTCACCCTACGTTACGTGAATTTGAGCGTTGAAAAGGTTGGCGGACAAAACTTGGAACAATTTTTGAAATAGTTTTAAATAAAAATATTATGAATTAATATTGAATTCAATCTCTATTAGAAATCTGTAATATTCCTTTTATATTATTGCAGGGCGAATTGGTCGGTATTTGCGGTGTAATTGGTTGTGGAAAAAGTGCAATGTTAAATGCCATAACTGGGCATGTAAGTTAAGGGAAAACTTTAAAATTAAAACTAGCCAAAATTAAAATCTAAAAAATTACTGGAAAAATTCCTCATTTTATTGAGTTATCTTCGGTTGGAAAAGTTATTTCATTGATATTGCAAGTGGAGTGGCGGTGCTAGGCCATCTCCACAATTCTGCAAATATGGGCGAGTCCACAAAAATATGCAAATATAAGTTTTTGACTTTTAATAAATCAGAAATAGGTTTTATACCATACAAACCTTATATCATTTTATAGATCTCATCGAGACGCATCGAATAGTATATAAAATATCAGATTTAGGCCAAAAATTAAAGAGTTAAAGTTAAACAGTTTAAACCATATTTTTCAGCTTTTGCTTTTAAACTCTTTAATTTTTGGCCTAAAACTGACATTTTATATACCATTCGATGCGTCTCGATGAGATCTATAAAATGATATAAGGTTTGTATGGTATAAAACCTATTTCTGATTTATTAAAAGTCAAAAACATATATTTGCATATTTTTGTGGACTCGCCCATATTTGCAGAGCCCTTTGTCTATTTTGGAGATGAACACGGACGGTTCGATTCCATTAGGATGCACATAAATTTTTTCAATTTGAAATATTTTAATTTTTGGAAATATAATAGTTGAAAAAAAAAAGCTAACAAAATGTTTAGCAAAACAAAAACATAAAATGTTTGTCAAAACAAAAACATAAAATGTTTGGCAAAACAAAAACATAAAATGTTTGTCAAAACTAAAACATAAAATATTTGTCAAAACTAAAACATAAAATATTTGTCAAAACAAAAACATAAAATGTTTGTCAAAACAAAAACATAAAATGTTTGGCAAAACAAAAACATAAAATGTTTGTCAAAACTAAAACATAAAATATTTGTCAAAACTAAAACATAAAATATTTGTCAAAACAAAAACATAAAATGTTTGTCAAAACAAAAACATAAAATGTTTGGCAAAACAAAAACATAAAATGTTTGTCAAAACTAAAACATAAAATATTTGTCAAAACTAAAACATAAAATATTTGTCAAAACAAAAACATAAAATGTTTGTCAAAACAAAAACATAAAATATTTGTCAAAACTAAAACATAAAATGTTTGTCAAAACAAAAACATAAAATATTTGTCAAAACTAAAACATAAAATGTTTGTCAAAACAAAAACATAAAATATTTGTCAAAACAAAAACATAAAATATTTGTCAAAACAAAAACATAAAATATTTGTCAAAACAAAAAAAAAATATTTTTCAAAACAAAAACATAAAATGTTCGCTTTGTACCATTTTCCCGTGCTGAATTCCTCGCCGGAATGCCAAGGACGAGTTATCAAATTGATGGATCTTTTAGCCGAAATAAATGAGCAATCGAAACACCATTTTCGGCAGCCTTTCCTAAGCCAAGACATAGCACAAAGTTTTTAATTTCTAATAATGCATTCATTCCAAATCTTTAATAAGTAGATAAATGTGCAGATCTTTTTATGTACACTCCAGACCAGAGTTCTGCTCATCTGAATTGATTTAAAAAATATTAAATTATGATTTTATTGGTTGATTTATGAAGATGATGAAATTATGGTAATTGGGATGTATAAGTGTTTTAATTAATATTTTTAAAATTAACTTATATGCTATAAGAAGCTATAACCTATAACTTATTATTAAAAAACACAACACAAACTGAGAAGCAACGATAGCTAGCAGCATACGCCGCGCACGCTCACATTTCAAATCAAAACAAGGTCTAATCACTTATTACTAAATGTCTACACCCTAAAGACATTTTGGAAAAAGTCTAAACAAAATAAGATATTTTATCCATCGTGCTTTTCACTTTTCTCATCAATCAAAAAAACTAGTGAGATTTTTCGGATTTAGTGTATTGGAAAACCGTTAAAATCAATTTTTAAACTTGAATTATTAAATTTTAAACTGAACATTCACAAAAAAATTATTACCATCTCATCTATAATTAAGTGAAAATAGAAATGGAGGCAACAAATTTTAATATGAATTTTCATCATTCTAATCCATCAATGATTATTACTAATGTTCTTAAATACTTTAATTCCAGAAATCAACGACCTATTCTATCGAAAATAATTATTTGCAAATTCAACCGAAATTAACAAAAATGTCTGATGAACTTTTTGAATTGAAGGAAATGGTTAGAAAATTAGAAGCAAAAAATGCGGAATTGATGGAGAAAAATGACAAATTGGAAGAGGAAATTGAATCACTGAAGGCGGAAAATTCACAGGTTTTGCTTATTAGATTCATTTTTGCAAAAAATTAAATAAATTTCCATATTTATGCAGCTGAAAAACTCAGCAGCATCAAATGTTGCCATTCAAACTTCTCAGCCAGTAAAAGGGGAAAAGCCCAAATCCAAAAGGTCAAAAAAACCAAATAATATCAATTTTATCTAAAAATGTTAATTTAGATTTTTCAAAAATTGGCTATTATTCGAAACATTGCCATGGATTGATCGTAAAGAATTGGCCAATTCATCATTATGCACATCAAACGAAACCTTCCAAAGACTTTGTTGGCCAAAACTTCACGGAAATGCGAAGCCGCATAAAATTCAATATCTGAGAATTTCTCGAGCCCACCTTGAATTGGGAAATTTTCGGGCCCTAGTGCATTTACGCACTGCTGGATATTCGAATTCGGGAAGAAACGAAGTTATTGTTCCAATTGCATCGATTCCACCATTGGATTATATTTTGGGCATCGATCGGATTGAAATAAAGTTAGATTAAATATTCAAATCAAATATAAATTTTATTAAATTTAGCTTTGTGAATGACGAAGTTGTGAATTTCCTCAAAAGCATTGCAAACTTGCTGAAAAATTGCGAACTCTTCAAAATAATGATGACCAAAAAACACATTGCGTCAGTGCGCACTTTGATGGATTGTTTGGCCGATAAAATATTCATCTTGCAATGGCGCCATACTGAGCTTCGTTTGAATGATTTCAATAAAATTTTCACTGGATTTATCGACAATATTCAATTTATTCAATCTTGGGACCGCATTTCGAGCAATGATGATAAAGAAATTGATACAATTCTGAATTGGCTAACAAAACAACCAAATAATGGAAAGCAAAAGTTTTTGGAAATCGGCCAATATGATGAAAAATTTATTAGTCGCATCAATGAGGTTAATTGAAAACAATAATTCATTTTTTACTAATTATTATAGGAATTTTCGAATTCAAATTCACCATCCATCTTTATGATTAATTTTTGGACCGAGCAAAATTTGGAAGAATTTACTCAGGAGAATGTGCGAACCAACGAAATTTTGGCATTATATTGCAAAAATAGTTGTGACAATGGATGGGCGGTTACTAATTACTACATTGTTGCTCGCTATCCGAAAGGAGAAGAAGAATATTGGAAAGAAGATAGAACGAATAAAATTCGAGAAACAGAGAATTCTACATCCATCTCAATAAATATTGACGCATAAAAATGATGATGATTGATTATGATTTTAATAAATTTGTTTTGTTATTATTTCCATATTTATGAACGATGCATTGGCTAATTTTACCAGATCCATCTTTGAATATTTATCATTATTTCTTTAAAATATTCTTTGAGGTCACTAAATCTCATAATTTTCGCCCTTACATTTTATATTGAAAAATTGCCTTTTATGGATGGTATTGGCTCGGATTCGGTCGACCTATAGCTCATTCGACAGAGCTCGTCGAGCTGAATGAGTATGAATATGTTAAAAATTTCCCGTGGGCAACCACTTTTGACCAAAGTTATGGCGCGATAATTGTCGAGGATGTCACCTCACAAAAATGTTTATTGATGGGAATGGACCCATTGATAGTTCAGTTCAGCTGAAAATAATTGAACCTTAAGAGAGGGGCAAAACATTGCAATTCATTGTAATAATATGCCATAAAAAATGCCGCAGCAGCTTTACAACCATTGGCACTAGACCGTTTCGTCTGCAAATGTCGCAACAAGTGAATGCGTTTCTGCTGAGCATCTACCATCCCAAAATTGTACAGCCCTTTGAAATAATCAATTGTGGCCGCCAACAAAACCTTGTGTGATATTTTGGAATATTTGGGAAATTAAGCAAAATAAATCGAATAGAAGAGATTATTAATTGAATAAACAATCTCCCATATTTTATTATAGACTAAAAGGCATTTTTATTTCAAAATTTATCGATAAAGAAAAAAAATGTTATATCCAAATATGTAAATTATTTTAAATGTTTTTGAAAGATCAAAATAGTTATCAAAAATTTTAAATCAAAATAAGAGTAACAATAAAATTTTAAAATCCATTCATATTTTCTCACAAAAAAATCTTCACATTTCATTGACATTGTTGAATGGATGGAAATCTGGTGCCGATGTTTTGTTGTTTGGTCGATGGCCAAAGATTGCTGTTTTTGAATGCCCGATTAATTCCTTGAATCCAATAATCCCTTTCCTCTGGTGTATCGGCGGCAAATAACATTCTTGAAAAAGTTTTGAATTATTTAAAAATAAGAGGGATTAAATGAATTTTTAATAATTAAATGTCCAAAATTTAAAGGCCATAATTAATCGAAAAAATATTAGATTTTTCTAAAGAAGGTTAGGAAGGTTAAGTTTTGAGAAGAAATGGAATAATTTTGCTTAATTTTTTAGATTCTCAAAAATAGTGCCATTTTTCTGGCATAAAAATTTTAGAAAAATTAATTTAGACTTGGCTGAAAAATTAAATTTAAAAAAGATGGCCCAACCTCTGATGCATTCTTTATGCTCTCCTTCCACTCTGTGGGTGGTTCCATTAAATCAATTGCATTGAATTCGGAAATGATGCCGTCGATTGGGGAACGATGGTCACTTGCGAAATGACCATGACAATTTGAAATGAGCAGTTGGATTCTGTTAAATTTACATTTTTTTAGTGTTTAGAAGAATAGATGAATTAATTTTATGGTAATATATAAAATATTCTTTTTTATCTTAAACCGAAATATTAAATATTCTTGAGATTGGGAATTCCATAAAATTGCAATAATTTTGAAAGAGAAAACATAAATGGTTTAAAACTGGTTTTAAATTTTTTAAAAAATTCAAAATTATTGCTAAAAATACAATTTTAAACCGGTTTCTAAACCATTTTGTTCTTTAAGGATTTTATCAAAATTAATGTGGCATTTTGAATACCCGAACCTAAAAATTTTTAATTGTCATTTTATTGAAAATTTTTGTCAAAAATGGTAGTTGAATGGGAATATAACCCCAATTTTACCTTATTAGTGGCCTCCTCCGGATTACGCCAAAAGTTCAGCTCCCCATTGCCCAGCACACACCAATATCGATTCCACGAGCCCAGCCCACCGATGATTTGGTAGAGGGAAAGGAATGAACGATGTTGGCATTGTTGAACGGAATTCTGGTCCGGATATGAGTCCATGTTGAGGATCAAGCATCCATCCAGTGGATAGGCTGTATCAATCACAGTGAGAATTTTTCACGTCCAATCAATAGACGAGAAATGGCACATTTTCCAATTATCGAGAATCCCGATTTAATTTTGCCAAATGGTGGACTGGCGTGCACATTTCTGGTTGTATTGTTGGCTGAAATAAATATAATTAATTGATTTGGATTAAGACATTTAGGTACTTATGTACTTTGGGTCCGCTTTTTTGGAAAGTGCTTGGTCTCCCCTTTGGGTTTGCGATTTGGGTTAGGGTTTGGGTTCAGGATACACGTAAGATGATTCTTACCCCATCCTAATCCTAACCCAACCCTGATTGACCCTAACACAAAATATGAGAAACCAAAGGGGGGACCAAGCACTTTCCAAAAAAGCGGACCCAAAGTACATAAGTACCGACATTTAGTATAAAATTTTAGGTAAATTTTGGTATAAAAACCGATAAAAAAGGGGAAATTATTGTTTTTGTGATAAAAAATTTTATTCATCGTCATCAGACTCTTCCCTCTTGGTCTAATAAAATAATGTCAAAAATATACAATTTAGGAAATATAAATTTGGGAGAAAATTTTCGTAAAAAGGCAAACTTACACTCAAAAACGATCATAAAATGAATTTTATTTTTTTTTAAATTACATTTTTGCCCAGAAAAATTATCATTTTTGACTTGAAAATTCTACCCATATCCCTAAATCAATTTTAAATGTCCATAAACTGACTGAATATATGGGTGTATGCATTCAGCGGTGTGCTGCTCACCATTCGACGCCATGTTCCCTTTTTGCTAGGCGCATTTTGGCCAGCCTCTGTGCCATCGGTCAATGATTTCTGAACGAATAAATAAATTTAATATAATTTTAATTAAATTTTCCCATACCAATGAGTAAACTTCCAAATGGCAAATAAAATCGGGCGAAACGTCCGGAATGGTGATGTGATGAGTGAATTCAATGAAATCACTTTTTATGCAATCCTCGCTGGATTTCAAAGTTGTGTGGGAAATTTGTTCACCGCATTTGATTAGCACAATGAAATGGTATCGATTTGTCGCTGTTTTTGTGAGAGAATTATAGAAATTTTTTATGTATTTTGGTTCTGGTTGAAGTCAGTTTTTTGATTTTTTTACTTTTCCTTTCTATGTAATTTTTTTTTGTGTCATTTTTTGACCTCGTTTTTTGAACCATTTGATTAATGTGATCAGGATTTAAAAAATAATGCTAAAATTCGGATCACTCACAACCCCAAAAACTCTATAATAAGCATTTTAAGACAAAAAAATAAATTCAAGGTTTTTATTTAATGTGGAGCCCAAACAAACATCAAATTAATCTCTAAATTTAAAAAAACTCACTTGTAGGCTGATTGATGTAATTGCTCACATATTCACGGTTTAATCGGACACGGATTGATTTGAATGCCAGCGTCCCTTTTGGTTCATTCAAATTTGAGATGAAAGAACGATTTTTAAAAATGCGATCACGTTCCACATGTAAAGCAGCTCCACGTTGAGTTGAAATGAGCAATGCGTGACGAGCATCCACCTTCAAATTAATTATTAGATTTTTAACACATTTTTTTTGTAAATTTTTGAACCAAGAGTTACCTTAACTCCTGTGAATTTAGGTCATAGTTTCGAACCCGTCCAGAGACCAAAATTTTTTGGGGCTTGGTTGTTTTTTTATGCTTTTTTTCACATTCTAAAGTAGATTTTTCGATGTAATATTTCGAACAAAAAACTTTTAATATAATTTCGCTAAGTTAAATTAAAAATCCTTTTTACATTTTATCCCCAATAAATTCCTCCAATTTTAACAACATTAAAATTGGATGGCACATTTCCCCTTTTGAACTCTCTTATTATTTGGCAATGTTATTGTTGTTGTCCCCGAAAAAATGTGGCCAATTTCCCGCTACCAGGTCTCCAACTGGGCCATTTCTCCCCTCATCCAACCCATCCACAATTCATCCACCTTTTCCCGCCTGAAGCATCGATTGCCTTTGCGGGGCATTCCACCCCAACTATGGCATGGCATCCACCCTCATTCTTCTTCTCTTTATGGCCAGAGGATGGGACAATTGTGTGCTTCATCCCGCTCTATTCGCTCCATAATATTGTTCGCCCAGCCGCTTCATTTGGCATTCCCCTTTTTTGCTGTTCATCCAATTCCCCTTAATTTTCACCCTCAAATCCTCCTTCCTATTTCAATTACCAAGAAAGAAGTAAAAAAAAATACCACGGCGCATTATTGCACTTTATAATATTGTCAATTGTTGTTTTTGTTATTGTTTTGGCACTCATTTTTATAGATGTCTAAACAAAGTCGGTTTTAAACCGGAATTTTCGGTTTTCATTCTGGCCTATTTTCGTATCTCCGGTTTGTCCAATGTCGGTTTTAAACCGGAGTTTTCTGGTTCGGTTTTAGGGCCAAAAATCCTTGGTTTCAGCTTTCGGGCCAAAAATTCTGACTTTGGACAACTCTACTCAATTTGACCATTTTTATTATCTGATATTTTTGTCCCCCCTTTTCCCTAATTTTCACCGTCGGGTCAAACTCCTTGCTTATTTCAATTTCCAAAAAGGATTGAAAAATGCCATTGCATCATTACAATTTGTTGTGGTCAAATTTTTTTTGTTTTATCTATTTATTTAGTTAATTTCTATCCCCAACTCAATCCTATAGTTCAAAATCGGTTTGAGAAAATTGGTAAAATTAAAAATCAAAATTGGGAATTTTTAGGAAAAGCTTATTTCTAACTCTAATTGGGCTTATTTTAGCCTCTAATTTGACTATTTTTGTTTCTCCCTGGAAAACTTTTAGGGGCTAGGTTTAGGGTTAGGGTCAGGTTAGGGGCGGCATGGGATTAGGGGCTAGGGTCTTGGCCAAAATTTAGTTGAGTTATGACCATTTTTGTGATAATGTGTTTTTTGGCCATAACTCTGTGGCCATTGGGCCAATTTAAGTGTTCTAAACTTAATTTAATAGATTTTTTGTTGGCTATCGAATGTTATATTATACTTTTTGACAGAAAAAAATTAGGCCAAGTTATGGCTAAAAAAACCATTTTTCGCAAAATTAGAGGCTAAAATAAGCCGAATTAGAGGAAGAATTAAGCCCCACGTTTTGAACTAATAATACTATACTCATTCCGCTTTCTCTTATTTTCGTTCAGCAGAAGAAGAGAACTATAGGATAAAATGCCACAGTATTTGATGCCAATTATTATTATTTTGGCACTAATTTTTCTACCATTGGTTGCTGCCTTCAAACAATTCGAGAAGATGGGCCGTATGGAGGAATTGTCCAGCTCCATTGAGGCCTGGGGCTATCGTCATTTGGAGGGGGAAATTGCACCTGAAATGACCATCGATGACCTTCAATTGAGGGGATTCGTCCTTCGAGAGGGCCGGTTGCCTCGACGGAGTGCCAAGGAATCCATAGAGGAGGGCTACGGCCTCAGATTGGCCCAAAATGAAAGCCAAAATGGCAAATTGGCCGATTTGAATTTGCCATTGGCAACAGATGATGGTAATGGGACATTTCATCCCTTGGCCATTCTTTTGGCCATATCTCAATGAGGCGATTGCCAATTCGGGAAAGCCATATACCATTTGAGAGCCCAAAGTGTCCTCTACAATTTGGCCATTTTTAATTTTATAAAATCCAAACTTTATTAAAAGTTCCATGTCTTTAAGTGGAATAAACACGAATATTTATTTGTTGGAGGAAAAGCCGCTTATTTTACAAATTATTCTAACATTTCAAAAAACAATTAGAATTGGCCACTTTTTAGAGGACATTTTGGGCTTTCAAATGGCATATCGCCTTCCTGAATTGGTTGCTTCCTTCTTGAGATATGGCCAAAAAAATGGCTTTGTGTAATTGAAATTTATTGTTTCAAATAGATGATCGCCAACTTCGAACGGGTCATCGAAGGCTGGTTGAAGAATTATTGGACCAGCCATTCTATGATCCAACAGGTCCGTCCAAAATTAAAATTAAATCATTTCAATTCCTCTCTCAAATTTTAGTTCATCCTCGACGAAATTTTCGGCAATCTACTCGGGTCAATTTGTCAATGTCCCTTTACCAAATTTTGGAAGTGGTTTGTAATTTTTCTTCCTCTTTTTCTATTCTTTTGGCCATATCTCGAGAAGGAAGCAACCAATTCAGGAAGGCGATATGCCATTTGAAGGCTCTAAATGTCCTCTAAAAAGTGGCTTTTCTAATTTGTTTTTTGAAATGTTAATTTTATAAAATAAGCGGTTTTTCCTTCAACAAATAAATATTCAGGTTTATTCCACTCAAAGACATGTAACCCTTTTTAAAGTTATTGATTTATAAAATTTAAAAGGGCCAAATTTTAAAGGGCACTTTGGGCTTTAAAAAGGTATATCGCTTTCCCAGATTAGTTATTTCCTTGTTGAGCTATTGGCCAAAAATTTGGTCATGGTATAAAAAACTACCCTTTTCCATTCATCAATTTTTTGCCGCTTTACAAAGTATAAATTCAGAATGAACGAAGGCAAAGCATCACGGTGAATGTGTGGATGGTGAGTTGCATAAATATTCATTTTCCAAAAATCTTTTTTTATTTTGTTAATTTAGGTGCAAAATTGGTTCGATGAAGTTAGTCCCACCCCATCCCCCAAAGATTGCTAACTTTGCGCCTTTTAAAATAACTCATCAATGACTGAACCGATTTTGATGATTTTTGATATCAAATTAAAGAGCAGACTTTTGGCTATCAAATGAAATTAATTTTATTTAAATCGGTTCAGAAATGATAAAGTTTTGCCCAAAAAACCATTCAAAATGACCATTACTATGGATTTGCGAAATTTTCTGTGCTTTATTGTGCACAAATTCATCAATTCTGAGCAAATTTAAATAAAATTAATTTCATTTGATAGCCAAAAATCTGCTCTTTAATTTGATAACAAAATCATCAAAATTGGTTCATTCATTGATGAGTTGTTTTAAACGGCGTCAAGTTGGTCCCACCTCTTCCCATCCATTTTCCCAATTTAAATCATTCATAATTCCATAAATAGTTCCTCGATTGGGATCCGGCCCAATTCGAGGGGATCAACCGAACCATTGTGCCATATCAACAAATTTGGGTGCCCGACACTGTGCTCTACAATTCGGAGCAGATGGATCGACGCGGGACGGAGGCATTGATGAATGCCATTGTGGAGACCGGACATTGGAGGGTGAATTTTTGGGTTGCCAAAAGTCAGATTTAAATAAGGATTTTTGCAAAAATTCGGTTTTCGGTTTAAACCAAAAAGTTAGGTTTTCGGTTTTAAACCAAAAAGTTAGGTTTTCGGTTTTAAACCAGAAACTTCGGTTTTCGTTTTTAAATCAGAAAGTTCGTTTTTCGGTTTTAAACCAAAAAGTTCGGTTTTCGGTTTTAAACCAAAAAGTTAGGTTTTCGGTTTTAAACCAAAAAGTTAGGTATTCGGTTTTAAACCAAAAATTCGATTTTCGGTTTTAAACCAGAAAGTTCGTTTTTTCAATTTTAAACCAGAAATTTCGGTTTCGGTTTTATACCAGAAAGTTAGGCTTTCGGGCTTAAACCAGAAAGTTCACTTTGTGGTTTTAAACCAAAAAGTTGGTTTTCGGTTTGAAACCGGAAAGTTAGGCTTTCGGTTTCGATTTCTTATATCGGTTTAAAAAATTCCCAATTTCGGTTTTAAATTTTATCGATTTTTTAAAACCGAAACCGACCGTGGAATTTGAATATTTTATGGAAATTATTTATAGGGAGATGGCCAAGGTGCAGCCGTTCAATTGATGTTCCCAGCAATTTACAAACTCAGTTGCCGAATGAATGTGTAAGATCTGATTAATTTCTAGGGCTGTTTGCCGAGACTTTGGTTTTTGTTCATAGTTCTTCAAGTAGTTTATTCCAATAATTGAATTTATATATTATTTTATAGAGCATTTTCTACCCTACAAAATGATATTAATTTGGCCAGAATTGGTTTAATTTTAAGGAAGTTATGCACAAAAATGTAAAGACACCTCTTTTTGTTTATAACTTCCTGCTCATGATTTTTGTTCATAATTAGTCAGAAAATTATTCCAATAATTGAAATAATATGTTTTTTCATAGAGTATTTTCTGGATTACAAAATTACACCAATTTTTCTAGAAATACTTTAATTTTTGGAAAATAATAATCAAAAATACAAAGATTCCATTTGTTTTGGTGATTTGGGAGTGACCTGTCCATGAATTTTTATTCATAGTTATTCAAATAATTATCACAACATATGAATCTATATGTTATTTAATAGAGCACTTTCTGTTCTACAAAACTGCACCAAGAAAACCAAAAATAGTTTAGTTTTAAGGAATTTATGTACAAAGTAAAGACATTTCTTTTTTTGACGATTTGGGAATTGGGAATGGCCTGTGGCCTTCCCATGATTTTTTTGTAAATAGTTTATCAAAAATTATTCCAATAATCGAATTTTTATGCTATTTTATAGAGTATTTTCTGGTTTACAAAATGGTATAAAAATTGATTGAAATAATTTAATTTTTAGGAGAATAATGATCAAAAATCCAAAGGTACACCCCTCATTTTGATGATTATGAATGGTTTTTGGTTATGCATGGTTTTTGATCTATAGTTCTTCAAGTAATTAAACAAATAATTGAATTTGTATATCATTTAATAGATTATTATCTGCCCTATAAAATGATATCAAGAAGGCTAGAAATGATTTAGTTTTAGTGAAGTTTGATCAATAAACCCAGCCGTCTTTTTTTGATTGGAAATTGGAATTTTTAACTGATGAGTGCCTAAGGCATTATTCACTCCTCGCTGTTATATTCATTTCCCTTCAATTACGGTATCTCCGACAAAGGAAAATTGGAGGGAAAGAGGAGGAACCTTTGTATTATCCACCCACCAATCAAAAGAAAAAGGAAGAAGCCCTTGAACTACGATACTCCAATTTTTAGACCATAACCATAACTTTTGATTGGGCCTGACCAATTTGCTTGACTATTATCTTATTTTGAAGAGCAGAAAATTGGCAATAAAGTTGATATATAGGATAGAGTTTTTAGTTCAATAGGCCATGAATAAATCATCCATCAAACTTCAAAGCGAAGAATCTTCAATGATCATTCCCAGTTTTTAGGCCATAACTTTTGATGGAATTTGTCAATTTTGTTGATCTTTATTCTTTTAGAAGCCCATGGGCTTATAAATTTCAGTGCCCTCCGAGGTGGGAAGTTTTCAGAAATTTTAGAGAGAAAAAAATGCTTATTTCGGCTTAATTTCACCTTTAAAATTGGTTATTTTTAACATGAATTTTTCGATAGGTGGGCTTCTATTAGAGACTGGGATTCTAATAGAATAAATACGGTGTGTTGAATAATATTGCCAATAAAATATCTAGGAAAGCCTTTTTCGTTTCCTTGGACAATAATTATTCATCCAACCCAATCTCGAGGGTAAAATATAATTGCCTCAAGCGACCATTTCCCCGGTTTTTAGGCCATAATTTTTGATTGAATTGGCCAATTTTTCTTCATCGGTAGATTATTTTGTAAAGTAGAAAATTGGTTATTAAACGATATCAAAAATTCAAATTGATTATTTTATATTCTTAAGAAAATTTAGGAAAGAAATTTAATTAAGCACCAAATTTAGTCGAGAAGACTTCAGTTTTTAGGCCATAACTTTTAATTGAATTGGCCAATTTAGTTGATCGATATATCATTTTAAAGAGCAGAAAATTGCCAATGAAATTATAAAAATATTCAAATTGAATATTTTTATATTTTTACGAAAATTGAATAAATAAATTTGATTAGCCTCCAATTTACTCGAGCATTCCTCGATTTTATGGCCAAATTTTTGGGTGAATTGGCCAATTTGCATCATCAGTAGATCATTTTGAAAAGCAGAAAATTGCCAATTAAATGATATCAAAAATTCCATTTTATTATTATTTTTACAAAAATTTAGCAAAGAAATTTAATTGACCACCAAATTTACTCGAGTTCTCTTTTCGTTAATTCTAATTAAATTTCCACCCCATTTCCAGCCGCTTCTTCCCCTACGATCAGCAAGTTCATTCATTTCCATAATTCTATAGCCAAAATTCCCCCAAAAATATTCCCTCAGAACTGCAGTTTCATCATTTCCTCCTGGACCCATGACAGTTCCACAATTGACTACCATTTTGCGCGGCCCACTGTGAATTTGCTCAATTTTGCTCAAAACGATGAATGGACGGTGATCAGTTTCGAATTTGAACGGGTCCAAGTATGTGCTATCCCCATCTCCATTCCCTAGAAAATCAGAATAGAGCAAAATATAAAAAATTAGATTTGAACAAAAATACAAAATTTAGAATAAGAATTGCAAATTCGAACAGAATAAAAATACAAAAAATCATAATCAGAAATATGGCAATCCAGAATTGGGCAAAAATAAAAAAATTAGAATCAAAATGGGACAAAAACATAAATCAGAATAAAAATCAGGATGAGGAAAAACATAAAATTAAATTAGTCAGCATTACAAAAAATGGAGAAAAACACAAAAATCAAAATTAAAAATAAGATTAGGTCTTACTTAGGAATAATGTAAATTAGAATAAGGCCAAAAAAATCCGAGTCAGCAGGAATAATTACAAATCAGAATCTTCCAGAGTTAATTCCTTTCCCCATATTTTCCAGCAACATTTCAAATGTTGCCCCCATCCATGGACAATGCTCTATGCCCATTTGGTATATGTTCTCCAAATTCCACAATTACACCTTAATAAATGGGAAATATTTAAAATTGCGAAAAAAAATTGAAAATTGCGAAAAGAGTATTGAAAATTGCGAAAAGTTTATAACGGTTTATTGGTTTGTCCAAAATTCACAAACTATATACCATTGGATAGAGCTCATCAAGACGCATCGAATGGTATTAATTTGTCATGGTTTAATTGGTTTTGAACCAAACCCCATTAAGCGGTTTAAGTGGTTTAAAACCCTTAATTTTTCATCAAGCCACGACAAAATATATACCAATCGACGCGTCTTGACGAGATCTATCGATTGGATATAAGGTTTGGGGGTCTAGAACAAACCACTAAACCGTTATAAACTTTTCGCAATTTTCAATACTCTTTTCGCAATTTTCAATGTTTTTTTTCGCAATTTTCAATGTTTTTTTCGCAAAATTAAATACCATCCCTTAATAAATTCCCCCATTATCCCCATAATAGGTGATTCGACGTAAACCACTCTACTATGTTGGTTCGTTTTTTTTCTTTTTTCCTCACTTCCTAACTTGACACCGTTTATCATAACTCAAAATGGCTCAATCAATTTGAATAATTTAATGCAAAATTAAAGAGCAGGCTTTTGGCTATCCAATGAAATTCATTTTATTTAAATTGGTTCAAAAATGATGGAGTTATGGCCAAAAAATCCATTCAAAATAATCTTTATTATGGATTTGCGAATTTTTCACTGGTTTTGGGTATTATATAAATTCATCAATTTTGAACTTATTTGAATAAAATAAAATTCAACGGATAGCCTTTATGCTATTTTTAATCTGATATTAAAGTTATTAAAATTGATTGAGCCCCTTATGAATTATGATAAAAGGCGACAAGTTTTAGGCTGTTCTTATTTATTTATTTTGCCTTTTTCCAGTTAATTTGGTGCTTCCAACTTCGATTATTACCATTGGTTTGTTTATTAATTAAAATGCATTTTTAATTATTTCATCTATTCAGTGGCGGTTACCGGTTTCTTCACTCCTTCTTCCAGTTCCAGTGAACGCGATGAAAAATTATATTTAGGCATCAATACGGTAAAAAATTCCAAAATAAAGTGATTAAATACCGCCAATTGAGTACTTAGCCAATTCTTTTGGCCATATCTTAAGAAAAAATTGACCAATTCAGGAAGGCAATATGCTGACGGATTTCAAAGAAACAATGTGTGCAGAATCAACAAAACCAAACCAAATTACCAAAATAAAATTTCCAATTCCAAATTTGATGGAATTGAATTTGTGGATGTTTTGTGTTGAGTAAAGGCGATATTATTGCCTTTAGAATTAGGTGACCGGTCCTTCAGGGACTGGAAGTTGGGCCAAACTAATTTTGAGTTGAAATAAAATTTACAAACTTTATTATCAAATCAATTTATTTTATTTTATTTCCAAGGAAAAAAAATGTTGATTATTGCAGCATTGAAAGTGTTGATTGGGAATGAATTGATCATTTAATGGGGAACATTTGCTTGGGGGAAATGATGATAACAATCTTTTTGGAATGGAAGAAAGTGTGAGAAAGTGAAGAAAATGATTAAATAAAAGAATTGATTGATAAAATAATGAAAAATGAAAAGCCAAAAATTTGATGGACCAATAATAGAATTAACCAAAAATTAGCCAATTAAAAATCTTCGTCCGGATCCTCGGATCCGCGACACTCCCCCTTTTTGAAATGACCTGAATAGGGAGGTCGATTGAGAGATAGATTTTTCATCCTAAAATTTTGAAGAATGCAATTTGGTCTTTTTAGTTTCACTCTTGTGTGTTTCCATTTCCATAACCGGTTTAATAATTCAAATGGATAATTTATTCCACTGATAATCCATGATTTCTTCCTACCTATTACATTCACATCAGTTAATGATTGTTTTGGACCACTATTCCTCATCTCTTCATCATTCTTATCCAATAGAGTTTTAGCAAATTTTATATTCGCATTGCTTTTCATATTGTTTTCACTCTCTTTATCAGGTTCCAAAATTTCCTTTTCACCAGATATCTCCCAAAATTCTTTAGCTCTTATGCCAATTTTAATTCCTTGAAATATTGACAAATTGTCGTGATGGCTATTTGAAGCTCTTTCATAATTTACTATACTTGTAAAATTTTCCGTTACGATCGGAAATCGATCGGTAATCAATGCTTCATTACCAAAATCTATATTATGGTTTCTTACCAGATTAATTCCAAAAGTGGAATAAATTTTCAAATTCTCAGAATCAAAATTTACCAAAAATTTATCCATTATTATCGTTATCCATTTTCTATTGTTTTCGCAATTATCTAACTCCTCACTATTTTTCTTCTTTACATTTTCTTCAGTAAGATTCGTCTGAATTAAACTGCTGATGTCAAAAATTCTTTGATTTGTTACCGAAAATATTTCCCTCGAGGGATCATTAAATTTTTCGCTTGAATATCCACCAAAAATTTCATTAGAGCATCTCGCAAAATTTTCCGAATTATATTTTGTGCATTTATTTCCATTAACCTCACTACTCATATAGGGTTTTAATCCTTCCATATTTCTATTATAGTCAATTCTAAATGCACCTCGAACCCAAAAATTAGCAAAAGAATAATTCTCAATTTTTAAAATCGAATCGTTATTGAATCGATTTTTATCTAGATTCACCTCTGTAATATTTTCTTCCAAATTTTGTTTCATAAAACTTTTTTCCAATTTTTCAGAATGTTCAATTCTATTACGTCCTTTATCAAAACGATTCCGACCAGAAAAACAATTACCAAAAATTTTCTCTTCTTCCTCAATTCGGTCATAATTTTTTCGACCTCTTTTCTCTGAACTCTTTACTTTTATTACAATATTGAAATTTAAGCTTAATTTTCTTCCCAAATCATCCATAAACCTTTTAAGATCAGCTTTTGTTCTTCTCGCGTTTTTCAATTTTTCTGTAATATCAAATTCATCCAAAAATTTCTCGAATGAAGCTTTTTGTGCTTCCCCAATTTCCTTCCTATTCTTACCAAAATATTTAAATGCTTTCCTTCTCATATCCTCAATTTCCAAAATTGATTTACTCAATTCATCAAAAAATTCTTTCAGTTTTAAAAATTGCCTTTTAAGCTGAATTCGGGTTGCCAAATTTTCAAGTTGAGGGGGTATTTCTTCTACCATTATCTCCTCAATTTTATCCCACATATCCCTTATATAATTTTCTTGTAATGTTGATATCATTTTTCCAAAAATTCATTCAATTTCACAGAAAATACCACCAAAAAATTTTTAATTTTGACTAAATTCCACTATTAAAAAAAAAATATAAATTTGGCCAATTTATATTTTCTTGCCCCTTTTCAAAAATGCCAACCGTATCCAAAAATGTTGATTCCGCACCAGCAGGCTCAGGTCGGGTCGCCACTTGACGGATTTCAAAGAAACAATGTGTGCAGAATCAACAAAACCAAACCAAATTACCAAAATAAAATTTCCAATTCCAAAGTTGATGGAATTGAATTTGTGGATGTTTTGTGTTGAGTAAAGGCGATATTATTGCCTTTAGAATTAGGTGACCGGTCCTTCAGGGACTGGAAGTTGGGCCAAACTAATTTTGAGTTGAAATAAAATTTACAAACTTTATTATCAAATCAATTTATTTTATTTTATTTCCAAGGAAAAAAAATGTTGATTATTGCAGCATTGAAAGTGTTGATTGGGAATGAATTGATCATTTAATGGGGAACATTTGCTTGGGGGAAATGATGATAACAATCTTTTTGGAATGGAAGAAAGTGTGAGAAAGTGAAGAAAATGATTAAATAAAAGAATTGATTGATAAAATAATGAAAAATGAAAAGCCAAAAATTTGATGGACCAATAATAGAATTAACCAAAAATTATCCAATTAAAAATCTTCGTCCGGATCCTCGGATCCGCGACATATGCCATTTGAAAGCCCTAAATGTCCTCTAAAAAGTGGCCAATTCTAATTGTTTTTGAAATGTTAAAAAAATTTGTAAAATAAGCGGATTTTCCTCCAACAAACAAATATTCGGGTTTATTCCATTCAAAGATATGTAACTTTTTTGGAAGCCTGGATTTTATAAAATTTAATTATGCCAAATTTTAGAAGACATTTAAGGCTTTTAAATGGTATTTTGCCTTCCAAAATTGGTAATTGCCTCCTTGAGATATGGGCCAAAAACCAAGCTCAATCGGCGATACACAATTTCACTCCTCTGGTCACATCAAAAAAATAATTTCCTCAATACGGGTGATTTTTTAGTTGTTGACCTATCTTTTTTAAAGATCAAATTTTTTGAGAAAAGGACATAAATAATGTTTCTTAGTATTTATTTCATGTTTTCGAAGTAATTTTTGACCTATTTTACCTATCTTTCAAGGAAAATTCAGTTAGAAAAATGCAACAAAAAAAAACAAAAAATCACTAATTTGTGGTTTCTGAACAAAATCAAATAATTTGTTGTTTTTGAAACCTAAAAATTCACAAAAAAACCAGGGTTTCATTTTCAGAAAATTGATGAAATTAAAACCGAAATTGGGAATTTTTGCTCTTTAAAACCGAAAATAGTATAAACCGAAACTGAAAACCGACATTTTTCATAGACCGAAAATTGAAATTTAAAACCGATATTTTTGTAAACTTAATTTTATCAACCTTATTTGTGACCTAAAATTCACCTCTACCTATCCCCCCCCCCCCCCCATAGTTGATGACAATGATGCTAATGTTGTTGATGGTCACAAATCAAATGCCAAACACATCCAACTATGTCCCACTGATGTCCTGGTACTATATGGGCATTATCGGGACTTGTGTTTTGGGCACTTTGTTGGCCACCGTTGTCCTCTTCCTGCATGCCCGCAAAATTCAATGCCGTCCGCTGCCACGCACCCTTCTTCGGCATTTTATGCTTCGACCGTGGCTTTGGGCCATTGTGCTGGAGCCGCCGGCCAATTTGAAGGAACTTTGGATGGAATATGGCCTTTTGAAGCAATCGCCGGGGAGGGGCGAAGGGAAGGAGAAGGAGGAGGAGGCAAGTGAAGATTTGGGTAGCCAACTTGACGCGATCGCTTATAACCAATTAAGGATTGAACCAAAATTGATGTTTTTGGTATCAAAATAAAGATCAAACTTTTAACTATCTAATGAAATTTATTTTATTTAAATTGGTTCAAAATTGGCGGAGCTATGCCTAAAAAACTTTAAAATGACATTTAATTATGGATTAGCAAAATTTTCAGTGTTTTTTTGAGCATAACTTCATCAATTCTGAACCAATTTAAATAAAATTAATTTCATTTGATAGCCAAAAGTCTGCTCTTTAATTTGATATAAAAATCAATAAAATCAATTAAGTCCTTGGTGAGTTATTTTAAAGGGCGTCAAGTTGGCTGGAGGCAAATTAGAAGGGAGGAAGTATCGATTAGAAATGGGCGAATTTATTCAAATTTATAAATTGTTTTCAGCCACCCCACTCCTTTGGCCAACTCCTCCAGCAAGGCCTTCCCCATCATCATCATCGAAGATTAAGTCATCGCGAGGATTTGCGCCATGAACGCCGATTGGCTTCGGCCACTCAGCGTTTGGCAAAGATGGCAAGTCGAACGGTGGGAAGGGAAAGGCGAAGGCGAGAGACCATCGTGGAGGCAGCCGATTTCCTTGCAAAAGTGAGCTCCTATTATTGAATATTTTTTAAATATTTTCGAAGGGCGTGTTCGGCAATCGCAAACGGGAATTGCACCAAATGCAAAGGCGAATTTCATTGGGCGTAGCTGGGGCTGGAGCAGCAGATGCCCAATTGGTGAAAAGGCAGAAAATGATGCGAAGGTAAAGAAGGAAGAGAGGGGGAAGGATGCCCCATAGGCCAACTCGAGGCGGGTAAAATTCAGATTCCCCTAGATCTCTTGATAATCTGTTTTTTTGTGCAATTAATTATATCTCTTATTAAAGAGTAAAGTTTTATATATCGAATGTTATGTTAGATATAAAAAGATTAGTTAAACTGTCATAAAATGGCTTCGATAGATCATGATTTTAGGCCAACCCTATTTCCTATAAGTTGCTATGAGTATTAAGTCTTTGTTGACTTAAGTAATTTTAGCAGGTTCCTTCCCAAGCGTGGTTGCCTTCGGGGGAGCCACGAGAGGGGAATTGCCGAATTGGAATTTTAACATTCATTTTATCCAGATAGAAATCACAATAATAATAATAATAGGCAAGATTGGGAATTAGGGCGGCTGGCCCATCGCTGGGCCGCTGGGATGTTGGGGAGCCCAATCCCAACTAAACCAGGGCCTATCGGGGCGAATGAACACTTATTAGTGGAGGATTTGGATTGGTTTTATAATCCCGGAGAGTTATGGGGACCTAGGAGAGAACAGTTGTTTTAATTCCCTCTAATAATGAGCTATAGCCGAAATGGTAAAAAAAAACAGGTTTTATGGCCATAAAATCAAGTCGAGGCAAGCTCATACGCAGATAAATATTATGGTTTAGGCATCATACGGGTTAAACGCATGTAAAGTTTCATCAAAAATGGCCACTTTTTAGTCATTTGGAACTTTAGGACAAATTGGCCTGCTCCAAATTAGACTTGCCGAAATTTCACTTTATCTCAAAATTAAATTTTAGATGTGCCCTTGAATGGGAATATTTGGCCAATTGCGTGGATCGATGCTTGCTCGCCTTTTTTGGCTGTTTGACCGCATTCTTCTTCTCCCTTTTGGCATTCTACGAACGATGGAATGAGCTGAGATTGAAAATGGACATGGGAGGCGGGCATACAAATAATTCAGAATGATCAAAAAATTTCACATTTTATTCCACAAAATTTCCACAAATTATTTCCACATCCCAAAATTATTCATTCATTTAAAATTGTTTTCCTTCCATCTATTGTTCTTCTTCTCTTCCTCCGTTTTCCTTCTCTTCCCATTCCCATACTGCTCAAACTGCCGTCCATTCCGCCACCCGAATAATTTGGTTCACCGCCAATTTGTTGGAAGAATGGGGCATTCAAATTGCGCGTTTCCTATTTTTTTTAAATAAATAAATAAATGATTTTTATTGATGAATTATTTGGATTTAGAAACAAGGGAGCACCTAGACCTTTCTTTTGGCCATATCTCAGCGAAAGGAAGCAACCAATTCAGGAAGGCAATATGCCATTTGAAAGCCCTAAATGTCCTCTAAAAAGTGGCCAATTCTAATTGTTTTTTGAAATGTTAAAATAATTTGTAAAATAAGCGAAATTTCTTCCAACAAACAAATTCGGGTTCATTCCACTCAAAGACGTGTAACTTTTTAAAGCCTGGATTTTATTAAATTTAAAATTGGCCACTTTGTAAAGGGCACTTTGCGCTTTCCAAAAATATATTGCCTTCCTAAATTGGTAATTTCCTCGCTGAGTTATGGCCAAAAAATAGTGAGGTACCCAATCGTCCCCTGCCCATTATATAAATTCACCTGAATTCGTTGGGGATTTGTGAATTTATCGCCGTGGAAATTTGGCAAAAATCCAATTCCTTGTTCGCCTCCTCCTCCTCCGCCAGCAGCTTCACTCAATGACGGGGTCGACCAATAACTTGCCGTTGGACTGCCCGGCAATGGACCGCCGCCTCCTCCTATTTGTGTTTGGAAATATTTTAAAAAATCCGCCAACATTTAAGGGTTAAGGCAGGCCATATAAAAATTGGCCATAACTAAAATCTTATAGTACTTTTAGCTTTATAATAAAAGATTTATAAAGACTTATATTTAGGCGTTAGGAAGAGGATAAGGAGGATTAGAATGGATCAATTGATTTTGGTCAAGTTTTATGGCCTTAAAATGGCCAATAAAATTTTTGAGTAAACCCATAAATGATTTTGATTTAATTTTTTGGATTGATCATAAATTTGAATATGAAGGGAAAGAAAAAAGACACCCACTTTGCTGGAGAAGCGGACTGCTGAGGCCGCCATTTGGAGGAGGCCCAAATTGTGGGCCAATGCCCTGTTAGAAAATGGAAAAATTGCCGTGCATATGAAATGGCGTATTTTTCCTAATATTAGACCCTCTCTGTTAGAAGCCCTCCCCCTCTCCACAAAGGAAGTTCTCTTTGAGGAATTTTTAAGAAAAAAATTTTGCAAAAAATAAATTTTTTGCCTTCTTTAAAGTGCCCTGAAAAATAGTCTCCTCTTTCTAGTAAAAGTCCTTTACTCTAATTAATAATAGTTCCCTTTAGAGGATAGCGGAAAAATTCCCAGAGGCAATATTAGGAAAAATACGGTAACTTGAGAAAGAATGACACAAACTTGACGCACTCCATATCCATAGCGTTGATCATCCAAAGCGGTTGGGCTGGAAATTGGCCAAATATTCACAAAAATTGTGCTTTGCCTTTACAACTTACTTTGGCCCTTGAGAAGCAGGGATTTGGGGAAGGAGCGGAGGTTGTGGAGGAATTTGGGGAATTTGAGGCTGATTCGGAGCGGGGAATTGGCCAGCCGGAGGAGGGCAGCAACAAAAACAGCAGTCAACACGCATTGAAATTGGTGGCGGAGGACACGGTAGATGTGGCCATTGTTGATGAAAGGCATTGGAGGATGGATCGGAAGTGCGCCAAGGGGCCATCATCAGCTGGGGCAGTGGTTGAAATTGGGCAAAAACACCCACCAAAGAGAGGAGGACAAAGGCAAAAATGATAGAAATTGGCAGCATTTTTAGCTGGAAGAATATTTAATTTGCATGAAATGGTTGAATTTACATAAATAATTATAACCAGCGGCTTCGCACAGATAGTGAAATTCCACACCGGCCTAGTACTTAACTCGCCTCTTCGGGGCTCAACCCTCAAAGCAGTAGAAGCCATTTGGTAGCCTTATTTTGATTTGGGAAACAAAAAGCGAAAAGTTAAAAATCATCTGCCGCTATCGGGATTCGAACCCGAGACCTCCTGACCATATTTGCCCATCCACTAACCCAAGCCACCTACCATTGAGCTAAAAGGTCATACTGCTGACTTCACCTAATTGTCCTATATACTTAAGGAGACATAATAGGAAATCACAAATTTGCATATAACTCGCGCATATGGCCAAAAGAAAAAAAAACAAATATCATGCAGGTGCCCAAAGGTTGTAATTCCCTATGGTCAAAATTTCAGAAAAATCGGTAAAGTACAAAAAAAAAGTTATAGGGATCAAACCGAGTTACCCACCCCCCCCCCCCCCATTTTTAGTAATAATAAAGAATAATTTACTTATTTTGAGGCCACATAATTTGGCCATAAATAAAATGTTGAGGCTTATTATTCAGTTTAGGTTCAGATTAAAGCTTAGTTCACGGAGCAGTCTTAAAGTAGGCCAATTTGGCCAAGTTATAAAAGGCCCCAAAAAAGGATATTTTTTTGGAGAAAAGCTAGGCCATAGAACTTGGCCATAAAGAGAAGAATTGAAGGTTATTAAGGGGCCATGGTTAGGCTAAGATTAGGCCTCAGGGCTTTGAGGATGAAAGTCTTAAAGAAGCTCAATTTGGCCAAATTTATGGCTTCAAAAAAAAATCATTTTCGAGACGAAAAGTTTTGGGCAAATTAAATAGTATCCTATTTTTATTATGGGGGCATTGTGGCGTAATTGTTGAAATGTATAGGAGTTGAATGGATAGAAAAGCCAATTGCGCATTTAGTATAATAGATGATGATGATGGCCCTTTGGCCTAGGCCACAAAACAAATACAGGAAGGAAGTGGAAGGCAATGAATGAGAAATGATCAAGGCGTATGGGAAGGTGCAGGGTGTGGCCGGAATTTTTTTCCCGCTAATCCCTTTCCGCATTTCTCTTGACTCGCCTCCCCCCGAAAATCAAATTAATCGGATAAAGCGTATGTGGCTAATGAGTCGACTTAATTATTGGCCGCCGTCGTTAGCAAAGAAAACAAAGCAAAAAAAAAGTATTAAAAGTGGAATTTTGGGACAATGTCAATGGAATTTATTTATTGCGGATGAAATGGAATACAATAAAAAAAATTGGGATGAGGGAGGAATATGCATGGAAAGTCAAAAATGAATGTTCGCTGGGATTTAATTAATAAATTGAATGTCAATGTAAATTTTTTTGGTCATAATTCCGTGGACATTGGCTTCCCAGTGCTGCCAATGCCAACTTCGTTCAAAAAAGAATTTTAATAAACCCATTTTTGGTTCAGAAAAGGGTTTTAAACGGTTTAAGCCCATTTTGATTTTTGGTTCAAAAAATGGTTTTAAACGGTTTAAGCCCATTTTGATTTTTGGTTCAAAAAATGGTTTTAAACGGTTTAAGCCCATTTTGATTTTTGGTTCAAAAAATGGTTTTAAACGGTTTAAGCCCATTTTGATTTTTGGTTCAAAAAATGGTTTTAAACGGTTTAAGCCCATTTTGATTTTTGGTTCAAAAAATGGTTTTAAACGGTTTAAGCCCATTTTGATTTTTGGTTCAAAAAATGGTTAAACCCGTTTTTGTTTCAAATTTAATTTAATATTGGTTAAACCCAAATCAATAAATAATCAAGTGATACATCTGCTGATCTATCGATTGGGTATAAGGTAAAAGGTTTATGAGTTTAGGATTAACTTCTGACCCGTTACATTTTTGGCCATATTATTTTTCAAATTTAAATTTATTTTAATTCGGATGAAATGGAATACAATAAAAAAAATTGGGGATGAGGGAGGAATGTGCATGGAAAGTCAAAAATGAATGTTCGCTGGGATTTAATTAATAAAAATGAATGTCAATGAATGAATTTTTTGGGGTCACAATTCCGTGGACATTGGCTTCCCAGTGCTGCCAATGCCAACGACAATTTTACTTCTGGCCGACCATCCTTCTGCTGCATTCCTTTCATCATTCTTCGTTCAAAAAAGAATTTTAATAAACCCATTTTTGGTTCAGAAAAGGGTTTTAAACGGTTTAAGCCCATTTTGATTTTTGGTTCAAAAAATGGTTTTAAACGGTTTAAGCCCATTTTGATTTTTGGTTCAAAAAATGGTTTTAAACGGTTTAAGCCCATTTTGATTTTTGGTTCAAAAAATGGTTTTAAACGGTTTAAGCCCATTTTGATTTTTGGTTCAAAAAATGGTTTTAAACGGTTTAAGCCCATTTTGATTTTTGGTTCAAAAAATGGTTTTAAACGGTTTAAGCCCATTTTGATTTTTGGTTCAAAAAATGGTTTTAAACGGTTTAAGCCCATTTTGATTTTTGGTTCAAAAAATGGTTTTAAACGGTTTAAGCCCATTTTGATTTTTGGTTCAAAAAATGGTTAAACCCGTTTTTGTTTCAAATTTAATTTAATATTGGTTAAACCCAAATCAATAAATAATCAAGTGATACATCTGCTGATCTATCGATTGGGTATAAGGTAAAAGGTTTATGAGTTTAGGATTAACTTCTGACCCCGTTACATTTTTGGCCATATTATTTTTCAAATTTAAATTTATTTTATTGCGGTTGAAATGTGGAATACAATAAAAAAATTGGGATGAGGGAGGAATGTGCATGGAAAGTCAAAAATGAATGTTCGCTGGGATTTAATTAATAAAAATGAATGTTAATGATTTTTTCGGTCACAATTCCGTGGACATTGGCTTCAGAGCGCCGCCAACGACAATTTTACTTCTTGTCGACCATCCTTCCCGGCCATCTCCGTTCCTTTCATCCATCTTCCGGTGTTGTTCCCTTCCAATTCCAATGTTTGGCGTTGATGCCGATGTCCTCACCGGGATCAATGTTGGCCCTAAAACTGTGAATTTTTTATTGGCATCTTAAAAAGAAGGTAAATGGAGTGTTTTTACCGGGATAAGGGAATGGTAAACATTTTACTAGTTTCTTTAAAATGCATTACAAAAATCAGAAATTCTAAAAAATTCAAAATTTTAAAAAATTCAAAAATTTAAAAAAAAATTCAAAATTTGAAAAAATTCAAAAATTTTAAAAATTCAAAATTTTAAAAATTCAAAATTTTAAAAATTTCAAAATTTTAAAAAATTCAAAATTTTAAAAATTCAAAATTTGAAAAAATTCTAAAATTCAAAATTTTAAAAATTCAAAATTTGAAAAAATTTCTAAAATTCAAAATTTAAAAAATTCTAAATTTTAAAAATTTCAAAATTTTAAAAAATTCTAAAATTCAAAATTTTAAAAATTCAAAATTTTAAAAATTTCAAAATTTTAAAAATTTCAAAATTTTAAAAATTCAAAATTTTAAAAAATTCAAAAATTTTTAAAATTCAAAATTTTTAAAATTCTTAATTTATTAAGAAAGAGGAAAGTTTTTTCTATAGGAAAAAATTTGGATTTGAATTTTTAAAAATTTCTCATTTTTTATCGAATTATAAAGAGCTGTGGTAAATATTTGCTGGTAAATTTACCCGGGTTTTCACCATGTTTTTATTTTTAAAAGATCGACCTGGTGATGGTCCATTTCCGCCAGAATCTGTCGGATTCGGAGGTGGAAGCGGCTCTCTGGGTGCATATCGCCGGGATGGACGCCGGAAAACGTGTCCACCTGCTGCTGCCGGCCTTTCCGCTGATTCAGCGCGTTGTTGTCGTTGTTGTTGTTGTGGATGGCCAATTATTGGCGTATTCCCCTTTCGTTGGATTGTTTCATACTCGGTTCGGCCTCTGTAAAAAGTTAAATCATTTTATTTAAATTTGCAAAAATGTTGATTTATAAAAAATTTGCTATCTCTATCAGAGCCTCTGAGGCAAATCCCTGCACTCAAAATCCGTATAGAGAGTAAAATTTTCTAATGAGTATGAAGTATTTAGATATAGCTTATTAGCTTAGGTTAGAGGGCTTATTGTTTGTTAGGTTTTTCGGAACATGGGGAAAAGAAAGAGATCAAAAGAAAGTGAGTGATAATTTTTCCAGAATTTTTGCACTAATTAGATTTTGGGTTATACCTTTTATTAGAGTTCAATCTTTTTTGAAAAAAAAACTGAATTTTTTTTTTATCAAAATATACCTATACCTTATTCTATTATTAGTGGCAGGGAGGAATTCGAATTTCGGCGCTTTTGTTTTTAAACCTCACAATTACAAACGGTTAAAAAACGGATTAATTTGTTACTTTTTTTTTCTTTGGCCAAAATAAAAAACTTACGGTTTGTTTAAGTTTAAAACCAATTTTAAGGCAAAAAAAAAATTATTAAATTTTGATTTTCGCTTATCTGGGTGCAGATTTGTAATTTTTTTTTATTTGATTGAAAAACGATGAAACATGATTTTATAGGTGATTTTAGGGTTGACCATGGCCGTCGCTAGGAATTTCTGACGGGGGGGGGGGGGGGTTGACCAATAAAAAGTCCAAAAAAATTTTTTTTACACCAGAGGCGCGAAAAATTCTCTAGAGTAGTTCTGTTTATTTTTTTGATAATGATCCAATATATAAAAGGAAAAAATTGCGCCGCAGGCGAAAATTTTCCCGAAAATTACCTCTTAATTTAAAAATTGCCCCGCAGGGAAAAATTTTAACGAAAAATATTTTTTCAATAGCAAATTTCTTCGAATTTGTATACCGCAGCCCCCTGCGAAGGCCATGGGGTTTTGGGGTTGACTTGTCTTTGACCAATTTTAGGTGTGAAAAAATCTGCTGGCGGGTGGGTGGTGGTAGATAACGCAGAACCGCAGAAGTACCAATTTTTGATCGGAATTCTTATCATATTTTACCATTTCTCCCATCCCAACAAATCACACCTGTATCTGAATGTGCTGCCCAGCCGCAAAAGTGATGGCAGCACTCGCCGCTGCTGTTGCGGGGGCCGCAGGTATTTTAGCCGAAAAAATGTGTGAAATTCGATGGCACATTTCCAAAGATGTTTTGCCGCCCGGCTGGAGGAAAGATGGAAGAGGAAAGTGTGCAGTTGGACAAGTTGGCCACCCTTTTGTTGCTGGTGTTGGGTTGGCAAATCCTCCTCAACAACCAGCGAAAGACGACGGCCCCGGAAGTCGAGGCGTTGAATTTTTTCCCAAAGGAAGAGGCCTAAATAAAATAAAATTGGTTTGTTTGGTTTAGATTATTTTTTTAGAGCTGGGATTTTTATTGATGTCAAATTCATCAATATTTTGCCTTTTTTTACCATCAATATTAATTCAATATTTCGGCATTTTTGGCAAGAATTTTACTAAATTTTTAATAAAAAAAAAGATTTTTTTTTGAAAATTTTTGGCATTTTTTAGAAAATGATTGCATTTTTTGAAAAAATTTGGAAATTTTTGTAAAAATTTTCGCATTTTTTAAAAAATTTAATCATGTCTCTAGAAAATTGCATTTTTGGAAATGAAATTTATTAATATTTTTAGAATAAAAATCTCAAAAATTTGAATAATAGCGGGTAAGAAAAAAATATTTTTTCATAAATTTTTGATAAATTATAGCTTTTTTTTTAAAAAAATTTCATCAATATTTTCATCAAATATTTCAGGATTTATTGTTAATATAAATCCGAGTCCTAGTTATTAAATTATTGTACAGCAGAGAACAGGTAGGTGTAAAAATTTTTAAAAAAATAATTGCCTTTAGCGGGTCTTGAACCGCCCACCTCTAGTTTACAAGACTGGCTACCTACCCTTGCGCTAGAAAGGCTTAGTATTAAAAATTGTAATTTTGCATTTTCAGTTGTCAAATTCCTCTGTCTGAATTTTTTATTGCTAATAATTTGTTTTTATTTAATTAATAATTAATTAACAAATTTAAATTTATTAAAAAATCTACAAAAAATTTCTAACTTAAACCAGTCCAGATAAAAAAAACCCAAACTGACCAATTTTTTGTGCTCCATCCAAAACGAGCATTCCCTGCGGGCTCAGCCCAAGTCGATATTCTTGTCCGTCTCGGCCGAGCACAAAATGCTGAAAAATTAAAATTTAATCAATTTGGAAGATCAAACTGGAGTCCACCCCCAAAAATCACTACACCTAAATCCCTAACCCCAAAATATCTAATAACCCTAAAATCCCCACAATATTTTACCTTAAATGTCTACAGAAAAAAAATAAAATTTTTCTCTTAAAAATTTCTAAAATTTTTCTGAAAATTTTTAAAATTTTTCTAAAAATTTTCTAAAAATTTTTTGAAAATTTTTCTAAAAATTTTTTGAAAATTTTTCTAAAAATTTTTCTTAAAATTACTGAAAATTTTTCTAAATTTTTTCTAAAATTTTTCGAAAATCTTTTTCTGAAAATTTTCAAATTTTTTCTAAAAATTTTCTCTGTAGGGATATTTTGGCTGTACCCGAATTGACTGACCAAATCGACGCCATAAAGTGGCAATTGCCGCGCCTTTTCTAGGAAAGCCATTTCCGCCTGGGAAGGAGAAAATCCCTGCATTTGTCCGGCGGAAGACCAATGCCGCAAAATTGCCAATTCCATTTGCCTGTCCTGCATTGGATGGTAGCGAAATTCGGAGACAAATGTTTGGGAATGTTCCCGGGGATTGAAGTCGCCAAATTCTGCTGAAAATAATAAACAAAATTAATTAAAATAATAAATAATTTTACTTAGATTTTTGTTCATTTTTGGATTTTAAATTAATTTCTAAATTTATTAAAATATTAAATAATTATAACTTTCTTTAATAAAAATTTTTTTAAATTTTTGGGCTACCATTTTGAATTCCTAAAAATTAATAAAAAATTGAAAAAATAAATATTTATTGCTTTAAATTTTTTTGATTAAAAAATTTTTATCAAATAATTCATTTCATTTTCAAAGCAAAATAAAAATAATTTACAATTTTTTCATTAATTAATTAATTTTTCTACATCCAATTAAATAATTAATTAAATTAAATTTTTGCGAATACATTGAAGTCGAAGGGCACCCAATTCAATGGCAATGGTTTTCGAACATTCCAAACGTCCAATATGGATATCTTGCCGAAGTTGGAGGAAAAATAGATACCTGGAAATTGGAGTGGAATTATTTTAATTGATTGGAATGAATTTTTAAAATATCGGGTATCCAACTTGGCGCCGTTTAAAATAACTCATTAAGTACTGAACTAATATTGAGGATTTTGTTATCAAATTAAAGAGTTGACTTTTGACTATTAAATGAAATTAATTTTATTTAAATTGGTTCAGAATTGATGAAGTTATGCCCAAAAAACCATTTAAAATGATCTTTATGATGGATTTGCAAATTTTTCAATAGTTTTTTGTGCATAAATTCATCAATTTTGAACCAATTTAAATAAAATTATCATAAAAAGTGGTTCAGACCTTGATTAGTTAAACGGCACCAAGTTTGGTCTACCATTTAAATATTGTCACCTGGTTAATTCATCCCGAAGATTGGCCGGTTCATTGGGGAAAAATTTGACCCGAAATCGTAGGGTATAGGGTGGCCCAATTGGAATTTGTTTTCGAACTCGTTTGGCTAAAACAAAATTAAATATTTTATCTATCTCTGAAAAACAAACCTGGATCTAACCAATGTTGGACCTGAAAATGATCAGTGAATTGGAGGCCAAAATAGTCGCGTTCATCCAGGTCCAAGTAGGCAAATACTCGGGAATATAGGTCTTGGCCCAGTGCCACTTTTTCAATGGCCAAATTCAGGTCGGTCCCATCCAACAGTTGAATGCGGCATTGACATTGAGTGTCCTTCAGATTTATTATTTCCGCCGGAGGTTGTTGTGGTGGTTTTAATTCTGCTGGTTGAGGTTGGTGATGAGAATGAGATTGTCGATTTTTGGATTTAAGGCGTTGACTAAGTGAACGAAGAAAATTTGGCGTCATCTAAAATTGACAAAAAAAAAATAATTTTTTAATTAAAATTGTCAACCCAAAATCCTAAAAATAGTAAAGAGAAAAATTAGGCCCTAAGATTATTTTAAGCTTAGAGGATAAGCCTTAGGCTAGGTTTAAGTTAAGTTTAAGATTTAATTTTTTGTCAAGATTTTGGGCGTGTTTTAGGATTTTGGGGTGAATTTTTATTAAAATTCTTGATTATTATTCGAGAATAAATGCGAATAATATATGGGCTTTGGGCTCAAAATAGTAAAGTAAATTAAAATAAAAATACCTAGCTGCACGATTTGGGAATTGAATTGATGAAGTGAAGAAGATGGAAAGATGGGAGCAAAAACGAGGAAAAGTGCTTATTCACCTCTGTGTCTGTGCGCTGCTCAACAATTTTCTCGTTTTTCTAACAAGTAAATGGATGTGGGGGAAGAAGATGGATGCGAAATTGGGTCAGCCACAGCCGGCTGGCTCTGGTTGATCTAATAGATTCGGTCCTGACTTTGGGTTAAAGCATTTAATGATGGGGGAGTTGAAATTTTAAAAAAGGAAAGAAAAAGAAGAATGATGCGCTGCGCAAATCGAAAAGATGGGGAAAAATGATTAACAAGAATAAGATTTTTAGGTTGATGCATTTTAATAACCAGGGAGCGGATTTATATGCAAATGCATATTTTTTGTCTGTACTCTGAATGGGTTTCTGGGTACATAAATAGTGTTTTTATGATATTTGGAGTATTTTAAGAGTAACTTTATTTTGCATATTTTTGCATATTTTAGCATTTTTTTGGAAAAAATTGACCGTCAAAAATGCAATAAAAATCGAAAAATTGCATATTTTGAGGAAATTTTGATAAAATTTGCATATTTTAAGAAAATTTTCCGAAATTTGCATATATTGGCACTTTTTCGTGCATATAAATCCGCTCCCTGTTAATAACATAAAAAATGTATTTAAAAAATAATTTTGCTTATTTTAAAAAGGGGTTTCAATTTCAACAGCTAGTTTAAAACCTTGAAGCTTGATGCTTGAAATAATTCCGAAGAAAATAAAAGGTTTGGATAAAGTGTCTTAAATATATCGATTCGATTATCGACTGCGAAAAAACCAATTGCTTTATTTAAAAAAGGTTTAAAATAAAATCATTAGATGTTTAACAGTTTAAAAACCTAAACTTGAAGCTTGAACTCAAAATTTAAAAGAAGAAAATAAAGGTTTGGTGGACAAAATGTCTTAGGGAAGAGGAGAGCGGAGAGGAGAGCTGCTTTGCTTGTAAAAAAAACGAATGATCTTTCGTTTTCTTTGATACCATGCCATGCGCCATGCCCCATGCTCCATGCCACGGCATTTTAAGCTCTAAATCCTATCAATTAATCATTAATGCCTATATCAGTTAATCCAATCATAATTATATTTGTAAATATTCAGCAAAAGAATGGTGGATTATCACAAAAAACCGCCCACAATTACGCTAAGTCCCGCCTCGGATGATAATCATCAAGAACCGAATTCCTCTTCCACCCTAATCAATAACAATAAATCAATTGATGGTCTTGATTCCTCACTAAATGATTCGTCTTTTGTTCGTTCATTTCGTCCAGGTTTTTTAACATTTTAATTAATTTTAAAACAAATTTATAGCATTTGATACTTCGCCTAGCAAATTTTCACGGCTATCCCTTGCCATTCGTCGATCTCTTCGGATTGGAAGCAGACGAGACTTCCGATCAAATTTGCCACATTGGAAAACGGTTCAACCAGATAAACCGGTAATATTTTTAAAAATAACGGTTTAAGGGTTTGTCCCACTCATTCACAAATCAAATATACCCAAAATTGGATAGAACTGGCCAATATGGACCGCATTGAATGGTACATAATTTGGTTATGGTTTGGCCAACAATTAAAGGGTTTTAAACGGTTTAAACCATATTTTGGTTTAATGGTTTGAAACTTAGTTAAAATTGGTTAAACCCGAAGCCAAAAATAAAATCGAATGATGCGTATTGGCAAGATCTATCCATTAGGTATATCGTTTGGGAGTATAGGATAGACCATTGAAGATTGAACCGTTAATATAAACCATTTATCTTTTCGCCATTTTAAATTTTTCCCATACATTTAATTTGGATTGGATTTAAGCTAAAATTATGGTCGAGAATAGGCCAAAATTTGAGAATAGGCCAAAATTTTATTTTTGGAATAATTATGAATAGAAAAAATGGTTGCTAGGATACCAAAACAATTACAAAATAAACATAAACTTAGTAATTTCCTAAAAAAACAATGAATATTCCTCGGGATGGGGAAAATCGCCCGGTAAAAATTTAATTTTGACCAATTTAATTATTAATTTTTCCTATCTTTTTAAGCCACCAACCTTCACCGAATTCACAGATCTACGGCCGGAAATATTTATTGAACCCCAATTTGGTACCCTCGACCACCTGAATAGATTAATTCAATTTCGTCAACTTCGTCAGGTTTTCAAATATTTTATAATTTAAATATTTTTTCATCCTACAGTTTTTGACTTATAATAAATCCGCAACCGCTTCTTGACCCCACAAACCTTATACCATTTTGTAGATCTCATCGAGACGCATCGAATGGTATATAAAATGTCAGATTTTGTCCCAAAATTAAAGGGTATTAAACCGTTTAAACCATTTTCCAGTTTTTGGTTTACAACCACTTTAATTTCTGGCCAAAACCTGACATTTTATATATCATTCGATGCGTCTCGATGAGATCTACAAATTGGTATAAGGTTTGTAGAGTTTAAAAAAACCGGTTTCGGATTCAATTGAAGTCAAAAACTTTTGTTGGTAAAAAAATAATTTTGTGGGTAAAAAATAGAAACCTATTTAATTTTAGCTGAAAAGATTTTTACGGGACAATGATTGGCCAGTCAGCCATGAAATTCGCAAGGACCTTTGGCGCATTCTGATCTCATTCGATGATAAGGAATTTGATTCGAGCAAATTTTTCTACCAGGAACAAGTCAATTCATTGTTGAAAAGTAAAGGTGGGGAATTGATTAAAATAACTCATCAAGGACAGAACCAAATTTGATGATTTTAGTATCGAATTAAAGAGCAGACTTTTGGCTATCCAGTGAAATTAATTTATTTAAATTGGTTCAGAATTGATGAAGTTATGGCCAAAAAACCACTGAAAATTCCACTAAATCCATAATAAAGGTCATTTTAAATGGTTTTTTGGTCACAAATTCGTCAATTCTTTACCAATTTAAATAAAATTAATAATTATTTGATAGCCAAAAGTCTGCTCTTTAATTTGATGCTCATCAAAATTGATTCCTTCCTCGTTGAGTTTTGGCTCATCAATATTACTAAAAACGCAAAATAATTAATTTACTTTATTGCAGTACAAAATTTTCGGCCCGCATTCATTTCGGAACCGGGCATTGTTGTGTGCGATCATGGCTTGAAAGAGATTGGCGTCATCAATTTACAACGGCTTTTAATTGTAAACTTATTTTACTTAATTAATATTATTTTGGGTTTTAGCATTAACTATAAGACAGTTTTTGACTTCTAATAAATCAGAAACCGGTTTTAGACTCTTCAAACCTTATACCAATTTGTAGATCTCATCGAAACGCATCGATTAGTATATAAGATGTCAGGTTTTGGCCCAAAATTAAAGTGGTTTAAAACCAAAAACTGGAAATAAGGTTCAAACGGTTTAATACCTTTTTAATTTTGGGCCAAACCATGCCAAATTATATACCATTCGATGCATTTCGATGAGATCTACAAATTGGTATAAGGTTTGTGGGGTCTAAAACCGATTTCTGATTTATTAGAAGTCAAAAACTGATTTAGTGCCAAAAAATTGTTACCCTTTAAATTCAATTTAAATATTTTTTTGTGAATTTTAGGTCATTGAATATGCGCGGCCGGAAATTCGTTTTGTTCCAGTTCGTTCAAATTAAAATTTTTTAATTGAAATTTGCTCTAATTTGCCAGATTCTCTATCCACTTTGTGCCATTTTCCTCCATTATCAGCCAATTGATGAGGCATTCGCCTGCATTAATCGATTGTTGGTTCAAGGCAACAGATTTGTGCTTCAATCCGAATTGGTGAGTTTTTTTTTAATTAATTTTGATAAATTATTTTTCCAAAAAAATATAGCAAAAATATAAAAAATTTCTACAAAGCTCGGAAAAAAATATTTGCCTATAAGCGGATTCGAACCCGAGACCTAATTTTACAAAAAATAAAGGAAGTACCTCTCACACAAATTTCTGAAATTTTTTTGACTATAAAATATTTTGTAGAAAGAAAATATATAAAAATGAATAAAGGTTGAAACCAAATCGAAAAAAATGATTTCTTTGGGCGGATTCGAACCCGAGGCCCCTTCACGCATCACCCCTAAATTTGTAAAAGTGAAGGTTCCTCACCTCTGATTTGGAAAATTTTCGTAAAATTTTTTTGCCTATTAAATGTATTCTAAAATGTTCATAAATTCATAAAAGTGACAATTAAACCATAAAAAAATTTCTGAACGGATTCGAACCTGATGAGACCCTGAATTTTTCAAAATTCAAGGAGCCCTTCCCTTTCGGGTCGAAAATTTTCCAAAATATTTTTTTTTGCTTAAATATTCTTAAAACCTTAGCCAGCTCTAAACCTAGTAAATCCGTAAATTTAGGCGGTCTATGCATCTCGGTACACATTTTTGGCATTGTTGAAAAAGTTCAAGGTATTTATTGATTTTTTTCAAATGATCGGTTTTTACTTTTTAGAGCAAAGTTTACAATAAACTTCGCAAGAGATTGGCAAATGAGGAGTCAAAATTGCCGGAATTATTGGGAAATTGGCACTTTTGGATATTCAAATGTCTTCCATTTCATTATATTGTTCGGTTGATTGATTGCTTCCTTTTTGAAGGTGCACCCAAAAGATTAAACCGGTTCAGACTTCAGAAGTTAAACCTAAACCCATAAACCGTATAGCCAATCGATAAATCTCGTCAAGACACAAAATTTTATTATGTTTTGGTTTAGGTTTAACCAATTTTAATTTAGTTTTGAACCAAAATGTGGTTTAAACCGTTTAAAACCCTTTAATTGTTGACCAAACCAAAATGTGCTTTAAACCGTTTAAAACCCTTTTAATTGTTGACCAAACCAAAATGTGGTTTAAACCGTTTAAAACCCTTTAATTGTTGACCAAACCAAAATGTGGTTTAAACCGTTTAAAACCCTTTAACTGTTGACCAAACCATAACCAAATTATATACCATTCAATGCGTCTTCTTGACCAGCTCTATCCAATCCCATTTGGTATATTTGGTTTGTGAATGTGTGGAACAAACCCTCCTTTAAACCGGTTTAATTATTTTGGCCTAATATAAAATTTTCCGAAATTTTAATTTTTTTACAACAAATTAAATAATATTATTTTATTTGTTAAGGACAAAAGATGTTGGCCAGGGCTGTTTTGACCGTCCTCTACCTTTGGTACAAACAAGAGGGCTCAATCACAATTGTTATGCCAAAAAGTTCGCGGGCTTTGCTGTCAAAACCGAATGATCGTACAGAAGACAAAGTAGCAGAGTTAAATTCAGAGGTAAGCAATTTTATGATTTTTTTTGTGAAATTCGACCCAGAACATATACGCCCAAAATTTCATATATTTTATAGAGAATCCTTTAAAATTTGCCCATCATTTGAATATTGTTTTACTTTTATAGTTTTTACTTATCTTTCATAATTTTTACTTTTAAAATTTTTTTTCAGCTTTTTCGGATACATATTGGCCAAATGTAGGAATTTTATTTGATTTTTTGGTCACATCAACCTTTGACAAAAGACAAAACCGTAAGCCATAGTCAAATAAGCCATAAAAAGACAAATTTCGGGTGAACTTTTTTGTGTCCTTTGAGGGTTACTCCTCGGTTAACGTAAATCTTTTTGCTAATTTCTAAAAAAAATTTGGAGACAGCAAATTTAAATTATTTATTTTTTTATTTGTTGAAAAAATGTCAGTCCCATTTTCGGGCTTGGCCGACAATATTTTTGGTCCATAGCCTAAATTTAATGAATGGATTTTTGGGTTATTAAAAGTGTTCTGGGTTGATCCTTTTATTTTAAAAATTTTTAAATTGTATTTTTCCCCAAAAATAGATCAGTTCAATTGCCTCAAGGATTCCCGTTTCCGTGCAAACATTCCTCGACATTGGCTTCTCAATTCGCCGATTCAGCAACAATTCACTGTTCCGGAATCAACGGCATTATGAAAATAAATTCAGGGAAACTGTGGTGAAATTGAGGAATGAAAAGAATTTACGGCAACCTGAAGAGCGAATTTATACGCCAGGTAAAATATGGGACGAAATAGGACTTTTTGGCCATATCTCAAGAAGGAAGCAACCAATTCAGGAAGGCGATATGCGATTTGAAAGCCCAAAATGTCCTCTAAAAAGTGGCCAATTCTAATTGTTTTTTGAAATGTTCAAACAATTTATAAAGCGGCTTTTCCTTCAAACAAACAAATTTGGGTTTATTCCACTCAAATACATGTAACTTTTTAAAGCCTAGAATTTTATAAAATTTAAAATGGCCAAATTGTAGTGAACACTTTTGGCTTTTAAATGGTATATCGCCTTCCCAAATTAACAATTGCCTCATTGAGATATAGACCAAAACCAAACAATTTTGGAAGTAAAAATTGATTTTATTTTTGCTTCTTTTTAAAGCATTCATTTCCAAAATAATTGATGAGGACGCGGCCCGAGAATTGATGGCAGCTTTGCCCGCCCGATTCCAATTGGAAACACCAACAATTCTGTTTCGTTTGTCGGAACATGGTCAGTCAGGGAATTGGGTACTTTTGTGGGTTATCTAATCTAGCATGTCCAGATTTTGAATATTCCCACCAAAATCATCTCAAGATTTCCCAAAAATTTAATCACTGATCAACTAGAGATCGGATTTTTATTTCTAGGTCGAAAAATCACAAAATAGTTGCCTATTCATGTTTTTTTTATGAAATTTGGCATAATAGATTTGGGGAAAAGGGAACCTCAAAATACGTAATTTTTGGCTTTTTATTGCAATTTTCTAATGAAATTTTCCACAAAAAATGCCAAAATAGGTAAAAAAACAGGTCAAAAAATACAAAAAACTGCCAAAATAGGTAAAAAAAATAGGTCAAAAAATACAAAAAACTGCCAAAATAGGTAAAAAACAGGTCAAAAAATACAAAAAACTGTCAAAATAGGTAAAAAAACAGGTCAAAAAATACAAAAAACTGCCAAAATAGGTAAAAAAAAACAGGTCAAAAAATACAAAAAACTGCCAAAATAGGTAAAAAAAAAACAGGTCAAAAAATACAAAAAACTGCCAAAATAGGTAAAAAAAAAACAGGTCAAAAAATACAAAAAACTGCCAAAATAGGTAAAAAAAACAGGTCAAAAAATATGTAAAAATATGAATTAAATGCTCAAAAACATTTATTTTTGGTACTTTTTTCATCAAATCTTATTAATAGAAAAAATAGTTTTATAAAACCTAAAAATTTGATCATTGACGATGGTGGTCACTATAGCTCAGTGGGTAAAGTTATAGCACAGCCAATATGATAGTCGCAGGTTCGATTCCCTGCTATCGTAGGGAATTTCCTCGCCTCCCCTAATGAATTCACACAATGATGAAAGACTGGAGCTGAAATTTATTAATGCAGAATTTTGAAAATCCAGTCCACTGCTGCCATCCTTCTGAGTCTGATCTCTTTTTTCCGTTTATTGTTAACATTTTTTGGAGATTAAATTAAGGGATTTTCTTTACTGGTAATGTAATGTAAAGGATAATCCACATTTATTGAAATGAATTTTTAAATTGACTAAAAAATAATTTTGAAGGTACATCTTTTGTTCAATTTTGGTCCAGGTATTTTTTACTATCGCATCAATTCCACCCTTATAAATAAAATTAATAACAGAATTGAGGAAGCGGAACAATCTATTTTGATAATTCGCACAACCAACAATCACATTTTTGGTGCATATGTTTCCAGCTCATGGGCCGAACGGAAAGGTGAGAATATAAAAAATGTTGGACGAATTTATTCTAGCATTTTATTAAGCAGTAAAATTAGCTACAATAAATTGGTTGACCTGGTTAGAATAATTCCGCCTGGTTAGAATAATTCCGCCTGGTTAGAATAATTCCGCCTGGTTAGAATAATTCCGCCTGGTTAGAATAATTCCGCCTGGTTAGAATAATTCCGCCTGGTTAGAATAATTCTGCCTGGTTAGAATAATTCCGCCTGGTTAGAATAATTCCGCCTGGTTAGAATAATTCCGCCTGGTTAGAATAATTCCGCCTGGTTAGAATAATTCCGCCTGGTTAGAATAATTCCGCCTGGTTAGAATAATTCCGCCTGGTTAGAATAATTCCGCCTGGTTAGAATAATTCCGCCTGGTTAGAATAATTCCGCCTGGTTAGAATAATTCCGCCTGGTTAGGATAATTCAGCCTGGTTAAGAATAATTCCGCCTGTTTTAAGCTAGATTAATTCTTCTAGAGAAAAATATGTTTCCCTAAAGAAATAAATTTTCTAGAAAAATTTTATGGCTTTATGGCTAATTTTTTACCCAACAAAATATAATTTTAAAATAATCTCATTTTCCTTTGTTTTTTAGATGTGAGAGAGCGGGCAAAAACGCGCTATTTTGGTACTGGCGAATCATTTGTAAGCCGAGATTTAAGAATATTCCCTTTGATTAATGTAAATAACACAATTCAAAGGTTTGGCGACTTGATGAAGAACTGAAGTTGCCCGTTTTTTACACTTGGTCCGAACAAATTTGCGATAATTACTTTATGGCGGCCAATGATAAATTTATGATTGTCAGTGAAATTTTTATATTAAATAATTTAAAATTAAATTCTAAGATTGGAAGCGGAGGCGGCGATGCAATTGCAATACGGGATGAGCTGGTGGAAGGATCTAGTCGACCATCGCAAACTTTTCAATCACCCGAATTGATTCCTGGAGGTACAGTTTGAAAACATTTTTGGGAATTTTTTTGGTTTTCTGTCTTCCGAATTTTTAATATCCCCTAAGGCAATGATAGTCCAAACTCCAAAGTTTCCCTAATTCTAAGCACAGGCTAAAGGTATTCCATTGCTTTTTAACCCATAGCTCAACGAGGCTAAGGCAATAGACAATTTGGGAAGGTGATATACCGTTTTAAAGCCTAGAGTGTCCTCTACAATTTGGACATTTTAAATTTTATAAAATCCAGGCTTTAAAAAGACATGTCTTTGAATGGAATAAATCCGAATATTTATTTGTTGGAGGAAAAGCCGCTTATTTTACAAATTATTTTAACATTTCAAAAACAAATAGAAATGGCCACTTTTTAGAGGACATTTAGGGCTTTCAAATGGCATATCGTCTTCCTCAATTGGTTGCTTCCTTCTTGAGATATGGCCAAAAAACCAACATACCCTCTTTTTTACTTAATGCCCTAGGGCTTAAATTTTCCCTGACTGAGGGATATTCAAAATTCGGTTCCGGATAACCGTAATAATTACCAATTTTTCTTAAAAAAATAATATTGTGTTAATTTTTATATTCACCGCAGGTCAATTTGAAATCGATGAACTGGAAGTCTGGTCAATTCCGAGTAGCATGTGATAGAAATATTAGAACAAATTCAAATTAAATTAATAATTTCCCCCCAATTTTCAAGCAAATAAATCTCACTCTTTTCATTTTATTACTTTTATTAAAATTACACCAGTATTTTCCATTTCCACAAAATTCCACAAAAAAACAAAAATAATTTCGTGCCATTCCCCAACACCTATTCATTTTACCCCGGCCAACTGCATTTTTTCCAATATTGTTTTTTGTCAAAATTATACGATAAAAATGTTATAAAAAATTTGAATAAATTTGAATTTAATGTTTTTTTTAAATTATATTTATCTTTATATTTAAACAAATCAACTGAAGTTTAAAACGTATGCTTTTTCTAATTTTCTAATTCAGAAAGAAAAACAGCTTTTAGGGAAGCGCAGGGTACTTTAAGGTATTCAGTATTGACACTTTTTTCGACCGCATATTTTGTGAAGATTTTTTGCATATTTTTTGAAGATTTTTTGCAAATATCGGCTAAAATATTATAACATTCGTTGCAATTCCAAAATTGGCACCTATCAAATTTGGAAAAAAAGAAAATTTAGATTTTTCAAAAATAGAATTTAATAAATTTATATGGTCAAATTACGTTAATAATGCATTTTTAATTATATACAATAAAAACCAATTAGAGCAATGGGCAATAACGACATTTTTGCTGATTATTGATATCACATAATAAACGTTACATAAAATTTCTCAATTTTTCCCCTTTTCATGCAACTATTTTACTCTTTAACTGTAAATTTTTGTAAAATAATGTATTATATTGTAATTATTTATTATTATATTATGATTACGATAATCAGAAGAAGATGCCAGAAATGGGCCAAAAAATATGCAAAATAAATAAATTGAATTTATTTTTCACAAAATGTGGGATTGGGATGCACTTATTCAAATAGCATTTTAATGATAGGAAATAAAATTCCCTCACAATCACAAATATTTAAAAATTTAGAAAAATGGAATTTATCCTCATCAGCAGACATCTTTTCCAAATTTTGTTCGCTTCTTTCTTCAAATGCCAATGATGGACGGCTGCTTCGACCAATTTGCCAACAATGAGATAACTAAATAATTAAAACTATTAAAAAAATTGAATATTTTTTTTTGAATTTGCACCTCCACCAATCATGGTCAAAATCATCAACCAAAAAAATGACGACCCATTGCGAAAACCGGCATTGCACAAATCCATGTCAGAGCACTGGAAACATTTACAACCTTCCGTCATTTTTGATGGACATTTTCCGCAATCTCGATACACTAAAAAAAAGAATTCATTATCAGTAATAAATGTATTAATAAATGTGAAGGGTTTTCCCATTTTTTCATTGTGACCAAATTCCCTATATATTCTCTTTGGTAAAAGTAAAAAAATATATTTTATTAAGTATAGTAAATCATATAATCTTTTAATTCCCCTCCCTCTATTAATTTTCTACCGAGGACCTATAACTCTTGGTAAGGTGAACTTAAAATTTATTGAATTTGTTTAGTTCCCTAAATCTATACAAAATCCACTATTATTTGCTAAAAAAATGGCCATAAATTTAGGAATTAGAACCTAAATTTTCTCATTTTTATAGGGTTGAAAAATAATTCCCAGCAGGGTTTTAAAGGAGGTTATACAATTTTAATTTTCCAATTTTAAAACCCAATAAATTTTATTATTAAAAAATAAAAAATTAAAATGATTTTATACAATTTATATTTCTTTTAGATTCTAGTAATTCAATACGTGTTTATTCACTTAGGAAATGGTTAAAAAAAAAAGAAATTTGAAAAGATACCCGTCTCAGTGGTAACATTTCCCTTTCCAGCAGTGCCAAAACATTTGACCTTCTGACAGGCCATGTTGTTGTCAACCTTGCAATCAAATGCCTCATAATTTTGATCATTGCCCCAATAGCATTGGTTCACCACATCTGAAAATAATATTATCACCAGAAAATGACTGATTATAATGGAGATAATAATAATTTGGCGAAAAAACACTGAATTTGGCGAAAACTTTTCGTGTCAAAAAATATTATATTTTTGAGGCCATATAACTTGGCCCTAACTAGGGGTTAGGGAATCTTAAAGAAGTCTGATTTGGCCAAGTTATATGGCCTCAAAAATATAAGATTTTTCGACACAAAAAGTTTTCGCCAAATTCAGTGTTTTTTTCGCCAAATTAAATGACTTCCATTATAATGTATTAAAAACCATCATATATTGTGGCATAAATTCGTTGTAAGAAATAAATCAAAAATGAATTTGGACACAAAAATTATAATTTTAATTTCCAACTTCAAGATTCAATTTTGTTTAATTGTTTTTGTTTTCCGATTAGTCTTTTTATTTTTTAGTATTTTGTCATTGAGATAATATTAATTTGGCAAAAAAAACACTGAATTTAGCAAAAATCTTTCGTGTCGAAAAATATTATATTTTTGAGGCCATATAATTTGACCCTAACTAGGGGTTTAGGGCTAGGGTTAGGTTCAGGGCAGGCATGGGATTAGGGGCTAAGGGCTAGGGGTTAGGGAATCTTAAAGAAGTCTGATTTGGCCAAGTTATATGGCCTCAAAAATATAATATTTTTCGACACGAAAGGTTGTTGCCAAATTCAGTGTTTTTGTTGCCAAATTAAATAACTCCCTTTTGTCATTGCATTATTTTCTTCTTTCTCATGTAAGATTTGATGGAAAATAAGGAGTGTAAGCCTTTTATATTATTTGATGTCATCCCTTTTTAATGATTTTGCCTAATGCCTATTCTACTATTTTCGACCAGCAGAAAAAGAAGCAAAGCCATATTTTAGGCCAAATTTTCTGACCACAATGCTCTCTCTTTTTGATATTGAAATTTATTAGCCCCAATGCATATTTTGTGATGGAAATTAAAAAACAATGATCAAAATATCATCCATTCTTTTTCTATTCCTCACCTCTGGTCACGTTTGCATTACACATGTCCCCATGGCATTCCGAACATTTGCATCCCGGGCCCAAATTTTTCACTTGTTCGGGTGTTGGACATTTTCCACAATTCTTTGATTCCACTTTCGCGTCTCCACAGGAAATAGTGAAGCAGCGGTCAAAATTCTTATTGCATTCTACCTCTAGGTAGCCCCCAATATGACCAAAGCCTCCATAGCATTTATTCACGGAACCTAGAGAGAGAAATAGTAAAAAATTAATTATTATAAAATATAATTGGCTCATTATGGACAAAATCGGTCACAAATACCCCCAAGAAACAAGCAATATAAGCATTTAATAATGTTTTTTTTTAAAATACATTATTTTATTCATTATTTGATATAAAATATTAAAACTAGAATATGTTTAATAATTTTAGAAATTTATTTTTTGGAAAAGTGACTACCGTAAATTTCCTATTAGAAGCCCATGGGCTTATAAATTTCGGAGCCTCTCTAGGGTGGGGAATTTTTGGAATTTTTGAAAAATAAAAAATGCTTATTTCGGCTTAATTTCACTTAAAATTGGTTATTTGTGAAAAAAAAATTTCAAAGGAGAGGTGGGCTTCTAATAGAGAGTGGGCTTCTAATAGGGAGTGGGCTTCTAATAGGAAATTTACGGTATATAAAAATCTAAAATTTAGAACATTTTCAAATTCCAATATTAGTGATATGAATGCTCAAAAGGTAGCCAGCCCCATTTTTCGGCATAAGATTTATTTTTTCCCCGAATTTTTGGCAAATTAATAAAGCTCATCGAATTTTTTCCTTTCTTTCCCCCTCACCTTCAAGCAAATATGGCATCATGATGATTGCCACCGGCAAAAGGAGAAGAAGGAAACGGTACATTGAAAAAACCATTTGAAGAAGATGCCAGAAATGAATGGGATTTATATGGAAAGTTTAATTTGAATCTAAAATAATTTTAAAAGAATATTATTATATTATTAATAATTAACTAATTAATACAAATTTAGAGCCATTTTAGGCGGTTTTCTCCTATTTTCATAAATAGTGAATAAAATAGGAGAAAAGTGATGATGAAAATTTTAGTGAAATGCGGTAAATAAATTCATCCAATGAAAATTTCATTCAGTCAGTAAATGAAACTGATTCATCCCAATTCCCAGCCAGCACACAGCTAGTGAATGATCCCATCACCCAATTTTTTTGACGATGATTTCATCAAAATTAAATTTAAATTATACATGAAAATTAAAATTATGAAGATGAATTTAATGATACAATATTAGGGCAATACCGGAGAATTATGGTCCCTCCAAAAAATTTTTTAAGAATTAGAAAACCACTTTTCTAGGGGTAATCGGTGCCTAAAACACGAATCTGACATGCATTTTGTCATATCTCACCATCTTGATAAGATATTTTCGGTTTTTACCAAGATAAGCGCAAAGGGGGGACCAAGGGCATTTCGGGTGAAAATTTTTTTGTATAGGCAGATTATAGCTCAATCCACGCAGCACAGCTCGATGATAAGAATCGAATGTTACCATTTTTATTGAGAATAATATTCATTTATTAGCAAGTAATGGCCAAAACAAATATTTATCTTGCTAAGATGTTTAGACCTCTAACTTGTCAACAACTGAATATTATTCAATAAAAATGATACCAATCAATTCGTCTCATCGAGCTGCGTCGATTGAGCTATAATTTGCCGAATACAAAAAAAATTTTCACCCGAAATGCCCTTGGTCCCCCCCCCCCAACCCTTTATACTTTTTCTTGGCAAAAGTCGGCGCGCATTATCTTATATCATTTATCAAGATTGCAAGATACAGCGAAAAGGATGTCAGATTTGAACTCATCAGCATCATTTTAAGACATAACAAGTGTTTTTTTTTAAATAACTTTTTTATTTTGTGGCCGGATTCTCCACGATTGCCGCCCATAAATTGGGATAATCCTATCTGTCTCCCAAAATCGCATTATTTTTGCACCAAATTGTTAGATAAATAGGAGAAATATAGTGTGATTAAGAAAATTTGGTGCAAACGAATAAGGAGGCCATTTTGGGGAGACGAATAATAAGGGGCACGTACTTAAAATTTATCTCGTTTCCTGCTGGCCTGTAGCGCCTTTAGGCCACACATTTTTTAAAAATAAATTACAATAAAAATGTTAAAAAATTAAATTTAATGAAATGAGTGTTTTTGGGGGATTTATTTCAAAAATAAATTACAATAAAAAATGTTAAAATTTAAATAAATTGAATTTAATTTAAATAAATTTTTTTATGTAGATTTCACTTTATATTTGAAAAATGTCCATTCTTTTCCTCTCGTTTTCATTCCCATGCCTCGGATTTCATTTTCGCCCTTTTTATTGTGCACAGTTAAAATTGTTGTCTTATGTGGATGTTCATCATCATTGGTGGAGGCGCTTCTCCTTTTCCTTTTGCCAAATCCCAAGCATGTTTTGCACATCACCAAGCGCGGTTTACCTATGGAATATTTTTTATTTTGGTGTCAATTTGGAGCGGAATTTATTGATACCCCCTCCCATTTTGATTTTTGATATACCGTATTCCCTCTATTTTTGTTCTCTCCCCTCCATTTTGTTTTTTGATATACCGTATTCCCTCTATTTTTGTTCTCTCCCCTCCATTTTGTTTTTTGATATACCGTATTCCCTCTATTTTTGTTCTCTCCCCTCCATTTTGTTTTTTGATATACCGTATTCCCTCTATTTTTGTTCTCTCCCCTCCATTTTGATTTTTGATATACCGTATTCCCTCTATTTTTGTTCTCTCCCCTCCATTTTGATTTTTGATATACCGTATTCCCTCTATTTTTGTTCTCTCCCCTCCATTTTGATTTTTGATATACCGTATTCCCTCTATTGTTGGTCCCTTCCCTCCATTTTGATTTTTGATATACCGTATTCCCTCTATTATTAGTGCCGCTATTTTGATTTTTGATATACCGTATTCCCTCTATTATTAGTGCCGCTATTTTGATTTTTGATATACCGTATTCCCTCTATTATTAGTGCCCCCATTTTGATTTTTGATATACCGTATTCCCTCTATTATTAGTGCCCCCATTTTGATTTTTGATATACCGTATTCCCTCTATTTTTGTTCTCTCCCCTCCATTTTGATTTTTGATATACCGTATTCCCTCTATTGTTGGTCCCTTCCCTCCATTTTGATTTTTGATATACCGTATTCCCTCTATTGTTGGTCCCTTCCCTCCATTTTGATTTTTGATATACCGTATTCCCTCTATTTTTGTTCTCTCCCCTCCATTTTGTTTTTTGATATACCGTATTCCCTCTATTGTTGGTCCCTTCCCTCCATTTTGATTTTTGATATACCGTATTCCCTCTATTGTTGGTCCCTTCCCTCCATTTTGATTTTTGATATACCGTATTCCCTCTATTTTTGTTCTCTCCCCTCCATTTTGTTTTTTGATATACCGTATTCCCTCTATTGTTGGTCCCTTCCCTCCATTTTGATTTTTGATATACCGTATTCCCTCTATTGTTGGTCCCTTCCCTCCATTTTGATTTTTGATATACCGTATTCCCTCTATTATTAGTGCCGCTATTTTGATTTTTGATATACCGTATTCCCTCTATTATTAGTGCCGCTATTTTGATTTTTGATATACCGTATTCCCTCTATTATTAGTGCCCCCATTTTGATTTTTGATATACCGTATTCCCTCTATTATTAGTGCCCCCATTTTGATTTTTGATATACCGTATTCCCTCTATTATTAGTGCCCCCATTTTGATTTTTGATATACCGTATTCCCTCTATTATTAGTGCCCCCATTTTGATTTTTGATATACCGTATTCCCTCTATTATTAGTGCCCCCGTTTTGATTTTTGATATACCGTATTCCCTCTATTATTAGTGCCCCCATTTTGATTTTTGATATACCGTATTCCCTCTATTATTAGTGCCCCCATTTTGATTTTTGATATACCGTATTCCCTCTATTATTAGTGCCCCCATTTTGATTTTTGATATACCGTATTCTCTCTATTATTAGTGCCCCCATTTTGATTTTTGATATACCGTATTCCCTCTATTATTAGTTCCATTCCCCTCCATTTTGATTTTTGATATACCGTATTCCCTCTATTATTAGTGCCCCCATTTTGATTTTTGATATACCGTATTCCCTCTATTATTAGTTCCATTCCCCTCCATTTTGATTTTTGATATACCGTATTCCCTCTCTTATTGGTGGTTCCCTCCTCCACTATTTTGATTTTTGATATACCGTATTCCCTCTATTATTAGTTCCATTCCCCTCCATTTTGATTTTTGATATACCGTATTCCCTCTCTTATTGGTGGTTCCCTCCTCCACTATTTTGATTTTTGATATACCGTATTCCTTATTGGCCCCCCGCCCTCTAGTAGAAGCCTCCCTTTCCCTTTTAACAATAGCCCTTTTTAAAGTGCCTCTCAGAAATAAAGCCCCCCTCCCCCTCCCTATAATAACAGCCCCTTTTGAGGATTTTAAGGAGAAAAAAAAGTTGAAAATGGATATTTTTCTCCCTTGGGGGACTCAAACTTACAGGCCGCTTTCTAGAAAAGAAGCCCCTTCCCTCTAATAATAGCTTCCTTTGGAGGGTCTCTGAAAACAAAATAAACTATCCGTCCTCCTAATAAAAGCCTACCCCCTATTAATAGCCCATTTTGGAGGGTCTATGAAAACAAAATAAACTATCCGTCCTCCTAATAAAAGCCTACCCCCTAATAATAGCCCATTTTGGAGGGTCTATGAAAAATAATAACCCAGTGGCTATTAATAGAGGAAATACCGTATTATTTTTATCTCAAATAGGTATTATGAATTCACCTTTTGGCATATTGAGTCCGGAACTGCCTTCAGCACCATTCGTGGTCTTCTCCTTCTTCGGTCCACCGTGATATGAATCAGTATGGGGAGGACCAAATCCAAATGCCATTCTTCTCTTCCTTTGTCCGCCTCCATTGTTATAGGCCCCTTGATTATAGGAAAATATTTTTTTGGCACTTAAAATATTCTTTGGCACTAAAACAGTCTTCGATTTCTAATAAATCAGAAACTGGTTTTAGACCATACAAACCTTATACCATTTTGTAGAACTCATCGATACGCATCGAATAGTATATATTTTGTCAGGTTTTGGCCCAAAATTAAAGGGTATTAAACCGTTTAAACCATTTACTAGTTTTTGGTTTAAAACCATTTTAATTTTGTGCCAAAACCTGGCATATTATATACCATTCAATGCGTTTCGATGAGTTCTACAAAATTGGTATAAGGTTAAGGTCTAAAACCAGGTTTCTGATTTATTAAAAGTCGAAAACTGCTTTGGTGCTATATAAAATAGTAACCTTGATTATATCCTCCCCCATTGTTCATCATAAATTGTTGTTGTTGACAGCCTTGTTGGCAACCACCGCCCATTCCACCGCCCATTCCTCCGCCCATTCCCATTTGTTGTTGGCCGCCCATTTGGTTCATTTGATTCAGCAGTTGATTTGGATTGTACGGTGACCCCCCTCCATTTTGGGAGGAACACGACGGCGGTGGACATTCCGGCATACAAAATTGCCCGGGGCAACATCCAAAATTGCCGCATTCCGGGCAGAAACCATTCTGTTGTTGATTGTTTCCACCGCCGTTGTCACCTTTGTTACGGCAAATTTCCTTTGTGGTGAATTCTTTTCCCGTTGGAATCAAAACTGAATGAATTTGAAATTAATTATTTTTAACCATAGACGATAGGAAATTATTTTGGCACATATCTCAACGAGGCAATTACCAATTCAGGAAGGCAATATACCTTTGTAAAGCCAAAAGTGTCCTCTATAAAGTGGCCAATTTAAATATTATAAAATCCAGGCTTTTGAAAAGTTACATGTCTTTGAGCGGAATAAACCCGAATATTTGTTTGTTGGAGGAAAAGCCGCCTATTTTTCAAATTATTTTAACATTTTAAAAACAATTAGAATTGGCCACTTTTTAGAGGACATTTAGGGCTTTCAAATGGCATATCGCCTTCCTGAATTGGTTGCTTCCTTTACTAGATATGGCCAAAAGAACGATCCAAATCCCATTTAAATAATTCCTAGTAAACGCACCTTGCCCCAGAGGAATGAATGTGGCTGGAATGGAAGAATAAATAAATGCAAAAATATTTTTTTTAATAAATATTTACCCCCATTTGTTGGAATGCCCATGCCATTTAGGCCAATCCCCAGGCCTCCCAACCCTTGTAAAGCTTGTAATTGTTGAAGAGTTTGAATTTGTTGCAATTGATTTGCACCACCGCCAATCAAACCATTCAGTCCACCAACTCCGAGGCCTCCAATACCCAAACTGGCCAAGTTCGGTGTTTGAGCGGCGCCGGCAGCGCCAAACTGCGCTAGGCCAGGCGGTAATTGTGCCAGACCAGCTGTAGCGGGTTGAGCCAGAATGGATGCCTATGAAAATTCAAGATCATTTTACAGAGTAATTTGCCGGAAAAACTTTGAATCTGTAGAAAAATTTTTCATATCGAAAAATAATCTTTTTCTTTAGGCCATATAATTTGGCCAGATCAGCTTTTTAAAGATCACATCCTACTAAGAAGGCTGGGCAAAATCTCAGTCAGAAAACACGGTATTTCACGGTAACGGTGGTATTTTTAAAAAGTAAAAATTCCCCTGTACTTTTTTTTCAAAATTTTAAAAAATCAAAAAAGACGGTCAAATTACCGTGCCTACGGTGCCCAGAGCTCTGCTACCTAACCTTAAATCTAAACCCATTCTTAACCCTAAACCTGACCCTAACATCTAGTTATGGTCAAGTTGGCATAGAAGAAGCCAAAATTATTTTTCAACACCAAAAGTGCCGAAAATCTTGTCTTTGCGTAAAACTTCATGTCGAAAATGGACTTTTTGAGGCCATATAATTTAGCCATAACAAGTTTTGGGACATTAAAATTAGGTTAAGACTGAGGCTTTCTCGGAGCATATGGAAAAGAAAGTTCGATTCGAAGCTTTTGATAAATTCAATGTTTTCGGCAAATTAAATAATGTTCTTTTACTGCTTGATTCAGCGGCAATGAAGCATATGAGGATGGTGGTGGAATTTGTTGAGAAAATGCCATCCTATTGCACACGCAAATTGCCAACATTAACAACCACAATAGAGGGAATTGTTTTATTCGACTTCGACGAGACATTTTTGTGTCCAAAAAGGAATGGGGAAATCGGGAAAAGTTGATGATGAGATGGACCGGTAATAAGTAAACATTGTGGACATTTTTGAGGCTATTCCATTGCGATTTATTGTGTTTTGTTTTGTTGCGAAACGACGAGACATCATTCTCGATGTGATTTTCGGATGCAAATAAAGAACGAGGAGATCAGGAAAAGTGTCCACTCCCTTTCAAAATACAGGAGGAAGAGGAAAAGTCCTTCCAACACAGTCGGTGTAGGTGTAAGGACTTTTTTTTTGTTTACAAATGACCAAAAATAGAAACATTAAGAAATGGAAAAGAAGAAAATCATTTTTATTTATAGTAAATTGATCTTTGATATTTGAAAAAATTAGACATAGCGAATTGATATATTTGAAGTTTGAAGAAAATAAGAGAAAAAGCAAAGATTGAAATCATTTTTTATTTAGCAAATTGATATATTTAAATGAGTATGATGGAATTAACGGAAGGAATCACAAAAAAGAGATTTGGAACCATATATTTAAGCGAATAATATGCCCAAAAACAGAATGGCCACATCACATCATTGCACAATTCTGTCCATTTCTTTCCCGCTGCAAATCCCTTGCGCGTTGATTGCCATTTTGTTGGGCCCTTAATTTGAGAGTTTTAACGGTTAATAAATTAATTATGAATTAAATGATAATATTAGCGCGTTTAAAAGTCAGTTTTTTTGTAGGAAATACGTATTCCATATTAATTTTATGTATGTTGTATGTCTAAAATGGTTATCTAGAAAAAGTAATTTCCTGCTGAATGAGAGGCGAACAGGTGGAATTATTAAAATCAGAACAGGCGGAATTATTAAATCAGAACAGGCGGAATTATTTAAATCAGAACAGGTGGAATTATTTAAATCAGAACAGGTGGAATTATTAAAATCAGAACAGGCGGAATTATTAAATCAGAACAGGCGGAATTATTAAAATCAGAACAGGCGGAATTATTAAATCAGAACAGGCGGAATTATTAAAATCAGAACAGGCGGAATTATTTAAATCAGAACAGGTGGAATTATTAAAATCAGAACAGGTGGAATTATTAAAATCAGAACAGGCGGAATTATTAAAATCAGAACAGGCGGAATTATTAAAATCAGAACAGGCGGAATTATTAAAATCAGAACAGGCGGAATTATTTAAATCAGAACAGGTGGAATTATTAAAATCAGAACAGGTGGAATTATTAAAATCAGAACAGGCGGAATTATTAAAATCAGAACAGGCGGAATTATTAAAATCAGAACAGGCGGAATTATTAAAATCAGAACAGGCGGAATTATTAAAATCAGAACAGGCGGAATTATTAAATCAGAACAGGCGGAATTATTAAAATCAGAACAGGCGGAATTATTTAAATCAGAACAGGTGGAATTATTAAAATCAGAACAGGCGGAATTATTAAAATCAGAACAGGCGGAATTATTAAAATCAGAACAGGCGGAATTATTAAAATCAGAACAGGCGGAATTATTAAAATCAGAACAGGCGGAATTATTTAAATCAGAACAGGTGGAATTATTAAAATCAGAACAGGCGGAATTATTAAATCAGAACAGGCGGAATTATTAAAATCAGAACAGGCGGAATTATTAAAATCAGAACAGGCGGAATTATTAAAATCAGAACAGGCGGAATTATTAAATCAGAACAGGCGGAATTATTAAAATCAGAACAGGCGGAATTATTTAAATCAGAACAGGTGGAATTATTAAAATCAGAACAGGCGGAATTATTAAAATCAGAACAGGCGGAATTATTAAAATCAGAACAGGCGGAATTATTAAAATCAGAACAGGCGGAATTATTAAAATCAGAACAGGCGGAATTATTTAAATCAGAACAGGTGGAATTATTAAAATCAGAACAGGCGGAATTATTAAATCAGAACAGGCGGAATTATTAAAATCAGAACAGGCGGAATTATTTAAATCAGAACAGGTGGAATTATTAAAATCAGAACAGGCGGAATTATTAAATCAGAACAGGCGGAATTATTAAAATCAGAACAGGCGGAATTATTAAATCAGAACAGGTGGAATTATTAAAATCAGAACAGGCGGAATTATTAAATCAGAACAGGCGGAATTATTAAAATCAGAACAGGCGGAATTATTAAATCAGAACAGGCGGAATTATTAAAATCAGAACAGGCGGAATTATTTAAATCAGAACAGGTGGAATTATTAAAATCAGAACAGGCGGAATTATTAAATCAGAACAGGCGGAATTATTAAAATCAGAACAGGCGGAATTATTAAATCAGAACAGGCGGAATTATTAAAATCAGAACAGGCGGAATTATTTAAATCAGAACAGGTGGAATTATTAAAATCAGAACAGGTGGAATTATTAAAATCAGAACAGGCGGAATTATTAAAATCAGAACAGGCGGAATTATTAAAATCAGAACAGGCGGAATTATTAAAATCAGAACAGGCGGAATTATTAAAATCAGAACAGGCGGAATTATTAAAATCAGAACAGGCGGAATTATTAAAATCAGAACAGGCGGAATTATTAAAATCAGAACAGGCGGAATTATTAAATCAGAACAGGCGGAATTATTAAAATCAGAACAGGCGGAATTATTTAAATCAGAACAGGTGGAATTATTAAAATCAGAACAGGTGGAATTATTAAAATCAGAACAGGCGGAATTATTAAAATCAGAACAGGCGGAATTATTAAAATCAGAACAGGCGGAATTATTAAAATCAGAACAGGCGGAATTATTAAAATCAGAACAGGCGGAATTATTAAAATCAGAACAGGCGGAATTAAAAATAACAACGGGAGGAATTAACCTAACCAGGCAAACCTAATCTATCCTAACTAAAAGCTATATGTATACTTAGGCCAAATCTAGCACCAAACGCGCTGATCTAGAGTCTAGACAATAAAAAATCCATAAAATTACCTTTCGAATTCCTCTTGCTGCAATTGTTGGGCCAAAAGGAAATTCAATTGTTCTGGGTCCATTTCCCGTTGTTTCATATTCAGAGATTCGTGCAATGCTTTGGCCAAATCCGCGTCATCTTCCTGCAAAATCAATGCTTTATTTGGTGAATGAATGGAAAATGTCTACCTCATTTGTTTTTTGTGTCCTCACTCTTTTGCATTCATGATCGGTTGGATGTCGATGGCCAAGGCAAAAATGGATCCCACATTGTTGACATTCCATTTTGATGAGCTAAATAAGAATAATAATAATAAGTAATATAAATAAAAAATAAATAAAATAATCTCAAACCTCTTTCTTTAAGCATCCTCGGATCCCGCATTTATGCAGCATTGATTTTCGTTTCCCAGCCAAATCCGATTGACAATCCTGTTCGATATGTTCATTCATGCGTATATCCGGTGTTTCGCCCCTTTTTATTGGCACTGGTCGCTGGCACAAAGGACAAATTGGAACTTGTAAATCCTAAAAAATTATGCATTTTGGAGATTTTTAAATGCTTTAAACCTTTTTGTAGGCCTCTCGACAGCGATGTGATTCATAAGTTCGATGGTCTTTACTAAAAAAATATAAATTATTTTTCAATTTAATTTTGTGTTTTTTAAACCAGAGAATTAGGGAACAAGCATCACATTTGATTGGTAGATAATCTGCACAATTTAAATTAGTGATAATAAAAATTAATTACCCAATTGTCGGCACTCTGGCACACTGCAATGCGCACCAATATCCGGGAATTCAGCCATTTTTGTCAATAATTTTTTAAATAGGTTTTATAAAAAAATGCTGAAATTGTGGTGAATAAAATGGTTTCAATGGAGAATATTCAAGAATTTATATGCGGAAAATGATGATAAAATTACTTTTAAAAATGATGATTTAAATATACCTAGGACAGCAGCAGGTTTTATGTTTTCAAAATACTCCACATACTAGAGACTAGACTATCTATATGACTACAAACTACATATAAGCTTAAACTCCTATCCGTATCCTCTGGATTAATTATTGAAAAAAAAATCAGCCACATGCCTATTTTGAAATATGTTGCTGTGCTGTATTGGTGTCAAAATCTAAATTCTGTGGGCATTTTTAGCAGTCTTAACTTTTTACAATATTGATTATTCGCAAATAATTAAAGTTTAGCATTAATAATCTTGAGGTTTGTAATCATAATCATTCTTTATACTTAATATGTAGTTTGCCATTTGCCGATAAATTTATTTCAGCTTAGCTCTCAATCTCAATATTCAAACAAATATTTTAACAAAACAAACATCATCCAAACATCCAAATTATGTCTGAGAATCAGCAAAGTGCATCCAAAAAATACAATTTCTGCAACAGCGAATTGAAGACCACAACGTAAATCTTGAATTAGGAATTTTATTAGTAAATCCTTAATTTTTTCAGTGACAAATTCGTTTGGACGGTTGGATATTTTAAAAGATTAAGTACATTTTTTTGATCATTAAAGATTGGCAACTTTTCCAAGCGAATTAAGAAATGTGGCGAATATTTGGAATCAAAACCTTTCACGTAATTTTTTAAAAAAATAAATAATCCAAAAATTAAATACTTATATTAAGTTCCACAACACCGAATGGCCAACTTTTGAAATGGCGAATGGAAATTTATCCAAATGGATTAAGAGAACAATACGAGGGTTTTATTTCGTTTTTTTTCTGTCTCATCAACCCCCCAAGCAATGAGGAAGTGGAGGCAAAATATGAGATTTCAATACGCAAATCCGATGGTGACGAATTAGTGATATCACCTAGTAATAATGAAATTTTTATAATATTATTAAAATGATTTTAGTGCATGAAGTATGCAACAATTACACTCTTGAGCCAGAATATGGCCATGTTGAGCTGATCAAAAGGGAAGACCTGTTCGATGAGAAAAACGGTTACCTTAATGGTGATCGACTCACAATTGTGTGCAAACTGATAGTTGTACAGGAATTGGTAAATTTATTGGATGGTATTTAATTTGTCGAAACATTGAAAATGTCGAAAAATTTATAACGGTTCGGTTTGTCGACCCCAAACCCTATTCCATTCGATAGATCACGACGAGACACGTCAATTGGTATATTATTTTGTCGTAGTTTGATCAAAAAATAAGGGTTTTAAACTACTTAAACCATAAATGGTTTTGATTCAAAAACAATTAAACTATAATAAATTATATACCATTCGATGCGTCTTGATGAGCTCTATCCAATGGTATATGGTTTGTGAATTTTGGGCAAACCACTTGGACATTTTCAAATTTCCCTTATTAATTAAAAAATGTTCAAAGGTCGAGATAGCCTCATTGCCGGATGTTGAAGTGCCTGAATGTCGAGGAATGGAGGATGTGCTTTATTTATTCGAGAAAAGCTTGTTCACAGATTGCAAAATCTCGGGAGATGGAAAAAAATACAAGGTACTATAAAGAATATTTTATATATATTACAGAAAATGAGGGAAATTAGTAATTCTGAATTTAATGGGCTACTAAATTTTTAAAATTTCGACTACTACACTTCGTACAGATTCGGGAATGGACTCATTCGACCCGACATGGTCGATTTTGAAAGTACCTACCTTGAGCTTGTTTTGAAAAACGGAACCGTTGTTTAAACCCAAACCGGTTTCGATTTGCTAACTTTTGCCTAAGCATTAATACCAATCTGAAATTGAAATTTCATAAATTAAATCGACTAAGGCGAGTCTAATGAGCCTATTTTCGTGTCTTTTCGTTTCCTAAAAGCCGAGATTACCAAAAGTAGTCAGATAAAGGCTTTCCGGAATTTACTAATTTTCGATATGCAACATAAAAATAAATAATATTATTCATGGTAAAATGCTGTATTTTAAAGGTGTAAAAAACTGATTTTTCAGGTGCATAAATGTATTTTGGGCTCTCGATCCCCAGTTTTTGGGGCCATGTTCGAACATGAAATGATCGAGAAAAACAACAATGAAGTCAAAATTGAGGACATGAAGGGGGATGTTATCGAAGAAATGCTTCGCTTTATGTACGGTTTCATCAAAAATCAATCAATTTTTCCAAAATATTGATTTTTAGCTATAGTGGAAAGGAACCGGCGAATTTGGGAGAAATGGCCGAAGATTTATTGATTGCCGCCGACAAATATGAGATCAATCGTTTAAAAGTAAAAAATAATTATAAATGGTTTATCCCATAAATTCACAAACCAAATATACCCAAAATTGGATAGAGCTGGTCAAGACGCATTGAATGGTATATAATTTGGTTATGGTTTGGTCAACAATTAAAGGGTTTTAAACGGTTTAAACCACATTTTGGTTTGGTCAACAATTAAAAGGTTTTAAACGGTTTAAACCATATTTTGGTTTGGTCAACAATTAAAGGGTTTTAAACGGTTTAAACCACATTTTGGTTTGGTCAACAATTAAAGGGTTTTAAACGGTTTAAACTACATTTTGGTTTATTGGTTTAAAAATACGTTAAAATTGGTTAAACCCAAATCCAAAACATAATCAAATAAGCGAAATGATGAGATCTATCGATGGGTATAAAGTTTATTGATCTAGGATAAACTTCTGAACCGTTAAAATCTTTTGACAAATTAAATCCAAAAAATATTCTATGCATTATTATTTTGTTTTAAGCTTCTCTGTGAGCGTAAATTGATTAGTACATTGGGGAATGCAAATGCGTGTGGATTGTTGACTTTGGCCAATCTCTATTCAGCCGAACATCTCAAAGCCCATGCAATCAACTACATTAAAATCCATGGAAATGAGGTATAAATTTTAGAAATTTTTTTTGGGAAAATCAATAATTTTAAAAGGTAATGAAATCAGCGGAATGGAAGACATTGGCCAATGAGGAATTGAAGGAACAAATCTTGAAAGCCATTATGGAAAAGTGAATGCAAATTCGACACAAAATATATAACAATTTAACACAAAACGATTATAATAAAACTGTTTTACTCTGGTTGATTAAATTCATTCCATTTCATCTTAAATTGCTTTGCTTTAAAGAAAATCGGAATCAATTCATATTTTATTTTGCATAAATATTTAATCACTCAAGATCAAGATTGAGATTTTTTACATGTTTTGTTTATCAACATTTATTATTTTATATGACCATGAAAATAAATTAAATGGAATAATTAACGATTATTATTAAATATGACTATGAAAAAGAAAATATTGAATGGAATAATTAACGATAATTTCTAAATTTTTTATTTTTAGTACCGACAAAACATTTTTTGGCTTAATAAATCAATAAACCGGTTTTAGCCTCTACAAACCTTATATCATTTTGTAGAATTCATCAAAACGCATCAAATGGTAAATAAAATGCCAGGTTTTGGGCCAAAATTAAATGGCATTAAACCTTTAAACCATTTTCCAGTTTTTGGTTTTAAACCCTTATCTACAAATTGAAATAAGGTTTGTAGGGTCTAAAACCGGTTTCTGATTTATTAGAAGTCGAAAATTGTTGTTGGTCTAAAGCGTAATCCTCATTCCAGTCCAATGTTAAAGTGATTTGTAATTTTAGATATATCCCAGCATATTCAATGGAATAATTTTTATACACTCTAATGCATTTCTTAGACGTTTTAATAACAATAATTTATTATCACTTTATTGAAACAATAATTCATTTCTGCATTTTTTGTGTGTGTCTAATACATATTTATCTCGATAATTGTGGTAGAAGAATCAATCAATGTTTTATTCCACCCCATTTCCTTCCAATGTTCTTCTCCTTTCGGGTATCGAGCCATATAATAAGCATTCCGAACTATGTGATAAGCGTTCCCAATCCGGATTCTTCGGCGATAGAATGTCAAAATTTCATTGGTTCGAGCATTCTCCAGTGTAAATTCATCAATATCCTGACCATATAGGGTGAATATGGTATCGGCAAAACTAATGAAGAAGATGGATGGCGAAGTTGAATTGGAAAATTCCTTAAAATAATTTTAAAAATTTAATTTAATAATAATATTTTAAGGTAATAAAATAATGGAGTTCGTCCATTAAGAGGGAGGGGTGAAGATAAGAAGATGATGATGATGAATAGGAAGAAGATGATGATGATGAATAGGAAGAAGATGATGATGATGAATAGGAAGAAGATGATGATGATGAATAGGAAGAAGATGATGATGATGAATAGGAAGAAGATGATGATGATGAATAGGAAGAAGATGATGATGATGAATAGGAAGAAGATGATGATGATGAGGAAGAAGAAGATGATGATGATGAATAGGAAGAAGATGATGATGATGAGGAAGAAGAAGATGATGATGATGAATAGGAAGAAGATGATGATGATGAATAGGAAGAAGATGATGATGATGAATAGGAAGAAGATGATGATGATGAATAGGAAGAAGATGATGATGATGAATAGGAAGAAGATGATGATGATGAATAGGAAGAAGATGATGATGATGATGAGGAAGAAGAAGATGTGAGGAAGATAATGATAAGGATGATGATGAGGAAGAAGAAGATGTGAGGAAGATAATGATGAGGATGATGAGGAAGAAGAAGATGTGAGGAAGATAATGATGAGGATGATGATGAGGAAGAAGAAGATGTGAGGAAGATAATGATGAGGAAGAAGAAGATGTGAGGAAGAGATGACTAATGAAAGGGCGATGATGATGAGGAAGAAAATGATAAGGATGATAATGACGAGAAAACTAGTGAAAGGATGATGATGAGATGAAGAAGAGAAGACAAATGAAAGAGCGATGATGATGAAGCTGCTTCTTCATAATTCATCATCATTTTCTTCCTCATCATCATCTTCTTCTTTTTCATCATCCTCATTCCCTTGTAAGAAACAAACTCCATTAGTGCCAAATAATTTAGTAATATTTTAAATTCACCTCTTTGATGCAATCGAAAAAGGTGGCCATACATTTTTGATTATCAAATAGAAGATCAAAATTGAACTGAATAATTTTTTGTTTTCCACCATTTGATTGATTTGATGTCAGCCAATTCAAAATTGTTTGAATGTCATCCATGCCCGGATATGTAGTAAATGAAAGGAATTGGATTTGGCCAAGAATTCCAGGAAATAGTCGATCGAATTCATGCAAACACAATGAGTTTGTCATGCCATAATATTTCACGGAGAATTTGAATATTTTATCGGCCAACCAATCCAGCAAAGCATTGTTGGAAGTAACAAGGTTTTTGTCCTTTTCAAGTGAATTTAATTTGAAGATGACAAATAAATTGCAATTTTGTAGTAAACGTTCAATGCTTTTGACGAAATTGATGACTTGTTCATTCACAAAACTGTTGGGAAATTAATTTATTATCAATTTCGAATGAGATAAAAATTAGGGAAAATAATTTTTACCGGCAAAATTACTTTTTTTAACCGGCAAAAATTACTGGCAAAACATTTTTTGACTTCTAATATATCATAAACCAGTTTTAAACCCTAGAAACCTTATATCAATTTGTAGGTATTATCGAGACGCATCGAATGGTATATAATTTGTCATGGTTTGGTCACAATTAAAAGGTATTAAACCGTTGAAACCACATTTCCAGTTTTTGGTTTTAAACCACTTTAATTTTCAGCCAAAACCTGACAAATTATATACCAAATTCGATGCGTCTCGATGAGATCTACAAATTGCTATAAGGTTTATAGGTTCTAAAACCGGTTTCTGATTTACTAGGAGTTAAAAACTGCTTTGCCGGTAAAAAATATTTCCCGAAAATTAGCCCGTACCTTATATCAATTTTTCCAATGCCATCAATATAAAACGGTGCTGGTGTCGAAGGAATTGGAATAATTTCATCCGTATCCCGACGTCGAAATTGAGCCTGGTCACGAAAGGACCAACATAAAAGATGTGGAATTTTATGCGGTTTCACATTTTTGTGGAGTTTTGGCCAACAAAGTAGTTTGAATATTTTACTCGAGGTGCTCAGCGAAGAATTGGCCATTTCTTTGCGCGAAATAAATGCCAAAACCTCGATCAACCAATTTGGAACAAGTCTAAAATATTAAAAAATGACAAAAATTTGAGGAATTTGGTTTACATTTCCGCTTCATCTTCCTCGCTAGCCTCAACATCAGATTGTAAAGATGGAATGGCAATGGTAGATTTGGCCTGTTCTTCCTGCATAAGCTTAAAATTTGCTATAAATTTTGTAAAAATTCATAAGCAAAAAACCTGTGAGATTCCCGCCATCAATGCTTCATTTTCTGCTTTCTCATTCAGTTCAACTTTTTCTTCAAATTTGTCATTGTTTCCGTTTTTATCCACAGTTTCGTCAGTCATTTTAATTAAAATCTCAAAAATTTAAATATTCAATTTATCTTTGCGCCCTAAAATTTATTTCTTTGAAAAGAAAATTCACACGTCATAAAATTCTTTAAAGATATGATTTTTAATTTGTTCATTCAAATTCAATCCCACCTTCCACCACCCTAGGTAATTCCTAAAATAGATAATGATCAGGTTCATTTTCGCACCCATTTTCCCATTTTTAAATTAATCTATCCATCATCATCATATCATTCATCAGTCATCTCATAATCTAATCAAATAATCACATCATCAAGATTAAAAAACGTTGCTAGAGCATAGAGCATTTCCGTTTCGCCTAAATTAATTACCTAAAAAAGTCCGACTTATAAGACATTTTATCCAAACCGATTTTCGGGTTTCGGCTATTTTACAGGGCAGAGGGATTAAACCAAAAAACCAATGGTTTTTTCGGTTTCAGCCTGTTGGAAAACCATTAAAACCAACTCAAAACACAATTCAATGAATGTTAAAAACATAGTTTGATTAAATGTTTTAAACTAATTTTTCGGTGAAACGCGCAAATATTTAAAACTAACTATACATAATTAAATTGAAATTTTCAGCGATGTTTGCCACTTAATTTTTATTCATTAAATTAAATGAGCAGCATATTTGTTAAACCTTCATCATCGGCAGAAATTAATGGGAAAAAAGGTGGCTCATTCTTCCGCCGTTTCGACTCCTCATTTAGTAAACAACGACTTTGGTCAAGGTTTGCAAATTTTAATCACTCCAAAAACAAATAAATTAACCAAAAAATCCAATTTCAGGTCGGAGACAAAGCTATGGACTGTAAACTTTTTTCTTGGAACTTGTGTGCTCTACGCAAGCCGAGTGTCACTCCCAATTTGTGCAGTAGCAATGGCCAAGGAATATGGATGGAATAAAACGGATTCGGTTACTTTTAATCCATTTTTTAATTCAACATTCCAAATTTACTCCTCGCAGGGTACAATACTTTCATGTTTTTTCTGGGGTTATGCCGCAACCCAGGTGATTGCCGGACGGATTGCCGGTAAGTTCAATGAGATGGAATTGTTGTGCCGATCTAGATTTTAAGTCGATCTCGATTTCCAATAAACATTAAACCGGTTTAAAAACCTGAAATTTCAATTATCAATAAATTAGGTTTAAACCAAAAATCTTAAACCGGTTTTGAAACCCGAAATTTTATTTGAACATAATTTAGGTTCAAACCAAAAATGTTAAACCGGTTTAAAAACCCGAAATTTCTCAGTTGGGAGTTGGCCATACATAAATTAGGTTTAAACCAAAACCAAAGATGTTAAACCGGTTTAAACTTGAAATTTTTCGATTGACCATAAATTCAGTTTAAGCTAAAAATTATTAAATTGGTTTAAAACCGGACATAAGTTAGGTTTTAAATCAATTTTAATCGGTTGAAATTTCATTTTCATTTGGCCATAAATTATGTTTAAAACAAAAATGTTAAACTGGTTTAAAAACCAAAAATTTCACATGGCGATAATTTAGGTTTAAACCATAAATGCTAAATTGGTTTAATTTCATTTCGAGATCAGCTAAAAATTGAGATTTTGAGATTTATTCCAACAAAAATAAATAAAAAATAATTTTCTATTTTTTATAGATCTTTACGGCGGCGAACGGATTCTTCCCTACACCACTTTGATTTGGGCCCTTTTGACCATGTTTACCCCTCAATTGTTCGATTTTGCCTATTGGTCGGGTTGGCCTTTGGCCATTCTCCTCTCAGTTCGAGTGATGACCGGCATTGGCCAAGGTAAAATTGGCACACATCAAATCCACATATTCACGAAAAATATAGAAAATTAATGAATTCCAAAATTTACTAAATGGCTGGGCTGGTAAATTTTGGAAATCTCGGCTTCTAGGTAACGCAGAGACTCAGGAATAGGCTAATTCGATTCGGTATGATCAATTTAGGTAGTCAATGAAATTTTAATGTCAAACCGTTTTGAACATGTTCTGAAAAGCTGTAAGCTGAACCATTGTTTTAAACCCAAACCGGTTTTGGTTTACACAATTTAATAAACACAAGAATGGATTCATTCGACTCAGCCTAGTGGATTTAGTCTACAATTTTAAACAGGTTTGAGCTTATTTTGAAAAGCTTGAACCGTTGTTTAAACCCAAACCGGTTTTTGCAAATCTCGGATTCTAAACATCATACATACTTGAGAATGGGCTCATTCGATTCGGCATGGTCGATTTAGTCTGTTAAATTTTATTTTAAACCAATTGAGTTTGTTTTGAAAAATTGAACCATTGTTTAAACCTAAACCGGTTTTGGTTTACTTACTTTTGCCTAAACCTTAATACCAATTTGAAATTGAAATTTCATAAACTAAATCGACCATGCCGAATCGAATGAGCCTATTCTCAGGTCTGTACGAGAATTAGGCTTATACAAAGTTAGTAAATCCAAACCGGTTTGGGTTTAAACAAAGGTTCAGCTTTTTAAACTAAGATCAAACCGGTTTAAAATTGAAATTTTATAGACTAAATACTAAATCGACCATGCCGAATCGAATGAACCTATTTTCCATTATGTTCCAAATCTAGTTTTCAATTTATTCATTCATCAATTTAAGGTTTTCACCTTCCCTCCATGGCCAGCATTGTTTCCCGGCATTTGACCGCAACAGACAAGGGCAGAGTTTTTGGCATTTGTTTGGCCGGTTCCCATTTTGGTTCGGTGGTGGCCGGCGGAATTGGCTCATTACTAATTGAATGGTTCGGATGGCGGTGGCTTTTCCATTTTGTTGGTGAGTATTTTCGTATTAATCAGAAAATATTAAAAATGCCGAAAAGATTATAACGGTTCAATGGTTTTAGGTAGACCCCCAAACCTTAAACCCAATCGATAAATCTCTTCAATGAATCATTTGATTATGTTTTGGCTTTGGTTTAATCAATTCTAAATTAGTTTTGAAGTTTGAATCAAAAACTAAAATGTGGTTTAAACCGTTTAAAACCCTTTAATTGTTGACCAAACCAAAATGTGGTCTATTTAAACCGTTTAAAACCCTTTAATTGTTGACCAAACCAAAATGTGGTCTATTTAAACCGTTTAAAACCCTTTAATTGTTGACCAAACCAAAATGTGGTCTATTTAAACCGTTTAAAACCCTTTAATTGTTGACCAAACCAAAATGTGGTCTATTTAAACCGTTTAAAACCCTTTAATTGTTGACCAAACCAAAATGTGGTCTATTTAAACCGTTTAAAACCCTTTAATTGTTGACCAAACCAAAATGTGGTCTATTTAAACCGTTTAAAACCCTTTAATTGTTGACCAAACCAAAATGTGGTTTAAACCGTTTAAAACCCTTTAATTGTTGACCAAACCAAAATGTGGTTTAAACCGTTTAAAACCCTTTAATTGTTGACCAAACCAAAATGTGGTTTAAACCGTTTAAAACCCTTTAATTGTTGCCAAACCATAACCAAATTATATACCATTCAATGTGTTTTGACCAGCTCTATCCAATTTTGGGTATAGTTGGTTTGTGAATGTGTAAAACAAACCCACCTTAAACCATAATAACCTTTTAGGCAATTTCAATGTTTTTTAGGCAAATTAAAATATCATTCTTATCAATTCAATTTATTAAAATATTTTATTTTTCAGGTTTTTTGAGCATTTTCTGGTATTTTTTGTTGAATCGAATGAGAAGGAATGCTTCAAGACGCCGCAAGGTCCATGCCATTTTCGATTCCAGCGGGAATGAAGTGGAAGAGGTGGGTATTTTTTTACTAGAATTTGTGTATTTCGATTAGAAATGCACGAATATGAATATGAAAAATATATAAAAAGGAATTAATAAGCCTGAAAAAAATCATTTTATTTATCTAAGCGGGTTCGAATCCGCCGAGACTTTTTTCGAAAATTGAAGGGTCTCTCCTTGGGTCGAAAATTTTCTAAAAAAATTGGTAAAATTTTCAAAATTTTTTGGGTAATATTTTCAAAAAATTCTTAATAAATTGCCAAATTTACAGAGCAAACCATTGGCCACGGCGGAGGATTGCCCGGTAGAAGTGACAAAAGAGAAGGAAAATGTTATCGCCAGTGTGCCATGGGCCAAACTATTTAGTCATCCTGCATTTTGGCAAGTTCATTCATCAAAATTAAAATCATAGGAGATAATGGAATTTATTTTTACTTAATCAAAATTTAAAATTTTCAATAAAATTTACTCAAACATTTTCCCTGGGGGTAAATCACTGAAGACTGAATTATGAATTAGGCGAATTTAAGCTTCCTCAAAAATACAAATAAAATGCTAAAAGATTTTCAAAATTATTATTTTCAAGAATTATTTTGGTATTTTATAGTCCATATAAAATTTTTAATGCAACAGAATCCATTTAGCGATGTTAATTAAACAACAAATAATCTCTTATTCTTATCCTAATTTAACAATCTTGGCAGGAAAATTTTAACATTTGCCATATATAGATATAGATACACATTTGTAAATATGGGTATTTCATTATAAGAGAAGGTCGAAAATAACGGAAATGAGGTCAGTATTGTGTTTGGCATCCAAAAATTGCCTAATAAGAAAAATTTAATTTTAAAAATTTGTTAATTTAAGTGCACCTAATTCCATAAAAAGACTAACTAAATGATTTTTTAGAAAAATTGATGAATTAATATGACACATTTTAATTTTAATTCAATAAAGTCTTTATTTTCAATTTATATTCACTCATTTTGTTTGCAGGGCAGCCTCCGCAGCGCAATATTGCGGTGCAAATGCATATTTCACAATGTTCAGGTAAATTCCATCAATTTTTATTATTTTTAATTTATTTCCCTTCTTCAAATTAGTTGGCTGCCCTACTATTTCTCGGACAATTTCCCAACGGCTAAAGTAGGCGCAAAAATCCATTTTTAATTCATTTTTTTAATGATTTTAGGCATTGGTCTACAATGTAGTGCCATCATTGGCCATTGTGTTCACTTCACTTCTTGCCCCTTACATTGCAACAAAACTGCTTACCCACGGCCGCACCGTCACATTCACCCGGCGATTCATGGAGGTGGGTTTAGTAAATATTAATTAAATGGTCTTGAAAATTAATTGACATCTAATTAAAAAATAGCCAAAAATGATTCAATTTTAATGTCAGGGCTCATATTAATAATCCCAATATAACTAAAACAAAATCAATAAACTTGTACTAACTTAATATTCAATCAAAACCTTTACATAGAAAAATGAGTAAACATTTTATATTTAATTTCCTCTCCCTCCTCTTCCTAAATCTAATAAGTTTTACCTAAAATTTTCTTTAAGAATTTTTCTCTTTAGAGACTTTTCTCATTTTTCATAATTTTTATTAAAAAACCTGAACATATTAATATTTCCTTATAAAATTCCAATATAAATGCATTCAAAATTCAATTTCCATCTTAAATTATAAATGCACCCAATTATTCCATATTCTTTTTTCAGACATTTTCACTGCTCGGCATGAGTTTATGCCTATTGTTGGTTTCACTTTCCTCCGATTTTGGCACTTCATTGGCCCTGTTCACGTTGGCAATGGCTGTTCGCGGATTTCATCACGGTGGTGTCAGTGTCAATCCACACGATTTTGCCCCAGATCATACTGGCAGTGTTTTCGGTAAGTTTTTTTGGTTAAATTCTAACTTTTTTTCTTATATTTTTTAAAATATTTTATTGATTTTTTTATTCTTTTTTTTTTTTATTTTATAGTCAAAAAAATACTTCACTCTTATAAATAATTTTAATTCCGTCTGTTCTGATTTTAATAATTCCGCCTGTTCTGATTTTAATAATTCCGCCTGTTCTGATTTTAATTAATCCGCCTGTTCTGATTTTAATAATTCCGCCTGTTCTGATTTTAATAATTCCGCCTGTTCTGATTTTAATAATTCCGCCTGTTCTGATTTTAATAATTCCGCCTGTTCTGATTTTAATAATTCCGCCTGTTCTGATTTTAATAATTCCGCCTGTTCTGATTTTAATAATTCCGCCTATTCTGATTTTTAATAATTCCGCCTGTTCTGATTTTAATAATTCCGCCTGCTTGAGATCAATTTATCCTGTTTAATTAATTAACCATGGAATTCATATTTTTGGAAAATTTTAGGAAATGCCCCACACATGAATTTTTTAAATTCTAAAAATTTCTTTTAATTTTCTAACTTTTTCTTTTAAGGCATTTTCAACGCATTTTCTGCCATCACCGGTTTCATTGGTGTATATGTGGCCGGATGGATTTTGCATTCCTCCAACAATCATTGGTCATTTGTGTTCATGTTCACCGCCTTTCAATGCCTTGTTGGCGCACTCATTTATGGCACAATGGGAACGGGCACAAAAATTATTTGATTTATTTTTTATTCATTTATTCCCTCCAATTTCATTTTTTATTTATTTTGTGCATAATGCGGGCCAAAAACCTCACACAAATTTTTTCCCTCCATCCAAATTTTTCTGTGATATTTGTTCCTCACATTCATTAACTTGTTATGGATTTTATTTTTTAATTTTATAAAAGACGCAATTTTACATAATTTTATTTTTATGCCAAAAAAGTTTGCATAACACAAAAATAATCAATCGGTTTAAGGATTTTTCCCACTCAACAATTAAAGGGTTTTAAACGATTTAAACCATATTTTTTGATTCTTCTAAAGTTAAACCAAATCATTTGTCTCCATGAGATCTATCGATTGGGTTTAACCATGGAATTCTTCCACCTAAAAGGCTTTGTGTTCAATCTCCAAGGCTGAGTAACTGAATTAATAAGATGAAAAAATTATGAAATGAATAAAAATAAAATCTGATTGAACCGATCAATTGAAATAATTGGATAAAAAAAGATTGTATTCACTTTCTCTTTTTTATTTATTTTATTCTTTTTTTCCCTTTTTTAAAAATTAAGTAAGGGGAATTTTTAATGTATTTAAAAAATGAATTATTCATTTCTCAATCAATCCCTTTTCCCTTTCCCTTTTATGTCCCCCTTTTAATTTTAGATGATTTTAAAAAAGCTTTTCAGCTTCAGGCCATTAAATTTTGAATTTTAATCGCATGCTTTTTTTCCATCAATTTTTTTTTCGCCTTAAAAAGAGGCTAATCGCCTTTCAATTTCCTCATTTCTAATTCAAAATATTAAACTTTTTTAAAAATTGATTAAAAGCATAATCAAAAAATAAAAATGTCCGGTCCCACTTTTCCTTATTTCCTCATTTTTGTGGCTTTCTTCGCTATTTCCTCATGGGCAATGGCCATTCAAGAAAAAAATGACGGCTTCGACATCGAATACAAAATAACCTCGAATGGATCGGTCAACTTTTACCAAGTGAATTCAAAAATAAATTAATTTAATTTTTTTATCAAATTATACAGATATATTGCTACCCGCATAACAACCCAATCCCAATATATCCAAAAATTGTGAAGGCTGAAACAAAGGAGGGGACATATGTGTGGATGAGAGGATTTATCTTCTTATCAAAATATGAGGGTTTTCGTGCGGGGGACGGATTTGCTGGAGATGGAGATTATTGCACCAAGAGTAGGGTCGGTGCCAAAATTTCATTATAATTTGGAAGAATTAAATTATTTCAGGGTATGTCAGTTGCTTCGGAATATTTATATTTGAATATAACATGCGATAAGAACAACAATCGAATTTTAATCCACATGGAATGTCAGGATTGTTCAGATAAAATGTTTGTTTGGTCAAAAATATTTCATAAAATAAAAAAACGACTAATTAAAACGAAAATATTTTTAACATATTTTCAATTTTTTTGGCAAAAAAATATTCATAAACATATATAATATTTTAAACTCAATATTTAGGGTATATTGTCCACATCCTCCACCTGAAAAAACGAAATCTATTGATTAACGTGATGGAGCATGGAGTGAATGTATAAGAAAAGTGAATTGGAAATCAAAAAACAAAATGATATTTATATTTATCCGATTAAAATTTAAATGTATTTGGATAAAAAAGATGCATTATTATTATAAAATTGGTTAAACTTAGAGACCGGCAAAATGTCATCTGCGGGATTCCGGACCGGATTTCGGATTGGGTAAATTTGGGCCGGATCAAGCAAAAAAAGCTCCGGATTTGGCCGGATTTTTTAAAAATCTCATAAAATGTGCCGGATTCCGGACCGGATCCATTTATAAAATTTTTTCTCCGGATTCTGGCAAAAATGGCCGGATCCGGCAAAAATCCGGTCCGGTGCCGGTCTCTAGTTAAACTTAAACCCATGCCAAATCGTTTTAAATCAATGCTCTCGTCTCGATGAGATATATCGATTGAATATATGGTTTGGTGGTCTAGGACTAACCATTGACCGTTATAAACCATAAACCATTCTAATCCTTTCGCCCTTTTAAATATTTCCCAACGAAACATTTCCCCTCATCAATTTACAATTATTCCAATGTTTTTGTTGTTTTTGGGTGTCCATTCAATCCCACCGCCAAAGTTTTGGTTGGGAAGGGGATTAACCCAAAATTTCGGACTCCCTTCATTTCCTTTTGGTGAGCGTTAAAAATGTGGGCTTCTTCTTCTTCATTTATTGCGCAAAGTTTTGATGAGTATTTTTGGGTTAAATGAGGGCGCAATTCCCTATTCCTTCCCATTTTTTTGACCTTGTCGAGTAATTTTGGCGGTGTGGTCAGTGCACATCGTCCCTCCGACCACCTCCAAAATTTCGCCAATTTATTCAATTCCTCGTCTCCGAAGACAACATCCCACATTTGAATGCCCCCCCCCCTTCGCGCATTCGTTCAAATTCCCTTTTATTGGCCTCCACCCTCCATAAACCTTTTTACTCCACAGTCGTCACCAATTCCCGAAAATATCCTAAAAATGGTGGAATTGTTTGACAAAATTTGGGCTTTTATATCTGAGAGCAACCCACACCCATTGTTGCCGGAGGACGACTTAACGCCGTTATAACTCATCAAGGACTGAAACAATTTTGGTGAATTTGTTAACAAATTAAAGAGCAGACTTTTGACTATCTAATGAAATTAATTTTATTTAAATTTATTCTAAATTGATGAAATTGTGCCGAAAAGCCACATAAAAATTCGCAAATCCATAGTAAATGTCATTTTAATGGTTTTATGGTCATAACTTCACCAATTCTTAACCAATTTAAACAAAATTAATTTATTTGGAAGCCAAAAGTCTGCTCTTTAATTTGATAACAAAAACATCAAAATTGGTTCAATCCTTGATGGGTTAAACAGCTTAAGTTAGGGTTCATCCTTCATAAACCTTTCCAGCTTCCGCCCAAGCCACCACCCACCAAATTCCCATAAATATCCCAAAAATTAGGAGAATTGCTTGTTTGACAAAATTGGGCTTTCATGTCATCCGTCCGCAATCATCGATTCCACCTCCAATTCCCCAATTTCCTATTACGCCATGTTCCTTTTTTTAAATGATTTCTATTGGAAATGGCGCCACAAAGCTTTCCTCCCTTTTTTGGAGATGGCGCCTTCCTCTCAGTTTTTTCACTTTTTGGGAGTTCAAATTGGAAAAATACGCAAGGATAAATGGATTTTTAAAGGGAGGAGGGAAAATGCCGCGCGGATTTGTGGAAAATGGATTTATAAGGAAGAATGGGAAGAGGGATGATTTTGGAGGGTCGCCTTCTTTCCTTTCTTCTTCCTTTGTTGCAATTGCAAGTCGAGATGGAAGAAAGGAGGAAGGGAAGAAAAGGATGAGGTTTGGGAAGAATATCCTCCCATTCAATTGTTGAATCCAATTCCCTAATCCACACATAAATTTTTATTTTTCCTTTCGCGCGCCTTTCTTCTTCCCCCCTTTTTTTCTTCTCGGCAAAATCTCCCCAGAAAATCGCGCGCGACTCATATTTTTGTGCCACTGACTGTGAGCATTTTGATTGAGTCCACCCAAAACTTCTTCTCCTTCAAATTCGGCGGAAGCCGCACAAAAAGGGGAACGGAAAGGGATGCGAGAAATAAACGGATGATGTGGTGGGAAAAACCAGATCGACCCACCAACAAAAATGGGTTGTGGGGTTTCGGTGGCAATATCCACAACTTTCTTCCTTCCCCCACCTATTCTTCGTATTTTCTCTTTGACCTTCATCCAGCTGACAAGCTCGGGAAGGGAAGCCGACAGGTTGCAGAAATTTCATCTTTATTTCATTTTAAAAAAAAAATCAAAAAAAATGATGGATTTTCCCTTTATTTCCATTAAGTTCTGATTTTTAATTCCGCCTGGTTAGAATAATTCTGCCTGTTGAATAATTCCGCCTGTTCTGATTTTAATAATTCCGTCTATTCTGATTTTAATAATTCCGCTTGTTCTGATTTTTAATAATTCCGCCTGTTCTGATTTTAATAATTCCGCCTATTCTGATTTTAATAATTCCGCTTGTTCTGATTTTAATAATTCCGCCTGTTCTGATTTTAATAATTCCGCCTGTTCTGATTTTAATAATTCCGCCTGTTCTGATTTTAATTCCGCCTGTTCTGATTTTAATAATTCCGCCTGTTCTGATTTTAATTCCGCCTGTTCTGATTTTAATAATTCCGCCTGTTCTGATTCTAATAATTCCGCCTGTTCTGATTTTAATAATTCCGCCTGATCTGATTTTAAATAATTCCTATTTAAGAATAAATGCCCTTTCTAATTTTGATTCTTTCTAATTGTAAATTCTAAGTTTTAATTCTGATTTGTAATTGTAATTTTGGTTAGCTTAACTCTAAAATTTTATGAGAAAAACAACCGTTTAACCCAGCAGAAATTTTTCCAACCTACAGTACTCTTCCTTCATTAAAATATTTTCTTAGGCCAAATTCATTATTTTTTAATCATTTTCTTCCTCTCATTTATCCCCCATTTTGTCTTCATCAATTCAATCCGGATGTTCCCCTTTATCCCCCTTTCCGCCCTATAGCTCTCATTCACCTCGCGCACCGATTTTCGCCGTCGTTTTTCTCCTCCAATTCACTTTTGCCTTCCTCCACTTTTCCGCCTTCGCTGATTTGTAATTCCCCCAAACTCCCACCGGTCAGTCAATCACTTTCTCCTCTCCCCGTAAATCCCCATTTACCTTTCCCCCAATATTTTTCAGATTTTCCGTCATCTTCAGAAAAAATGTTATTTCCGGCACCTTTGCCATCATTTTCCACCTTCCTTATTTTCCTCGTCCTTTTGGCCATTTCGCCAATGGCCCAGGCCCCTTGCCCACCCATCTTCTTTGCCCAGGCCATTTCCACCAGGCAAATGCGCACAATGGACTTTTATTTCACAAAGTGAGTTAATTTCCTTCATCAATATTAGGTAAAACATTTCCCAGATCCGGTGTTCCTTCTGCCGCCGAATGCGCCAATTTGTGTGGACAACGTCATTTCTGCCAATCTGCCGTAATATACCCCCAATAGGAAGATTGAGAATATGGACTATTCATTCTTTTGGCCATATCCCGAGAATGATGCAACCAATTCAGGAAGGCGCTATGCCATTTGAAAGCCCTAAATGTCCTCTAAAAAGTGGCCAATTCTAATTGTTTTTGAAATGTTAAAATAATTTGTAAAATAAGCGGCTTTTCCTCCAACAAATAAATTCAGGTTTATTCCACTCAAAGACATGTAACTTTCCCGGATTTTAAAAAAGTTAAAAATGCCATTTTGTAGAGGACACTTTAGGCTTTAAAATGGTATATAGCCTTCCCGAATTGGCAATTGCCTCTTTGAGATATGGCCAAAAGAATGACCAATTCTTTCCCACTCATATCCCTCCTAGACTCCTTCCATTTTCCATTTAAATTCCCCAGATTTTCAACCACAATGCCCGTTCCTGTGCCCTTTCCCCAAGTAGGCCGGTGCAATGCCGAATGGCCAAACATCGTTTCAATTCATTCCATTTGACCACGGATGGGGCGGATGCTATCTCCTTGCTCGCCTGTATTCAACATTGCGGAGGCCGACACGAAAAAGTAAGAAAATGGCTAAATTATGAAGAAAATGAATGACCCAAAAAAGTTTTGGCCTAGCCTTTAGGCTTTAGGACCAGAAAAATCAAATAGAGAAGCAAAAAACATTCGAGAAAATGCCCATTTAAATTGAAAAATTAAAATAAAATGAGATTGTTTTACATGTTTTGGCCTGTAAAAACAAATATTTTTAATCATATTCTGTTAAAAGGCTCTCTTCCTGAAGGGAAGATCTTTTTTAAAAGTCACAAAAATTCAGTAAAACTTATCGAATATCTTTACTCAGATTTACAAAAAATTAAGACATGCTATTTTTTTTCCTCCAAAAAAAACTTTTTTACCGCCAATGATCCCAAAACATGAAATTTTTGATTTTTTTTTCTAAAAATCATAAAGTAAATGGAATGAAGCTCTCTCAGCCAAATAAGAAATAATCTTAGCTTTGAAAAATCTTTATTCTAGCCCTGACCTTTTACGATATCCTTATTCTATTCTTAGCCCCTAGAACTCTTGCTCCGACCCTTAGCCCCTAACCCTTAGGACCCATACTCCCAACCTAACCTACCCTAACCATAGCCCTTAGCCCCTAGGACCCATCCTCCGACCCTAACCTACCCTAACCCTAGCCCATAGTCCCTAGATCCGATGCTTCAACCCGTGTCTAAGTCCTAAATAGTGGCCCTAAAACATATTTTGAATAAAAAATTTTAGATTTTTTTGAGCATTGAACGTTTGAAATGGGTTGGATTAAATATAATTTTATGATTTTTTAGAAAAAAAAATCAAAAATTTCATGTTTTGGGATCATTGGCGGTAAAAAAGTTATTTTTGGAGGAAAAAGAGATATTGGCGGTAAAAAAGTGATTTTTGGAGGAAAAAAAGTCTTGGCGGTAAAAAAGATTTTTTTGGCGGAAAAAAAGTTTTTCTTGGAGGAAAAAAAGGTTATCACAAAATTAAGGGTTCTCCTTATGGGTGATTAGGATTATGGTGATTAGGGTTACGGATAAGTGAGATGATAACCTATCCCTAGATAGTCTTAACCTATTCCAGATAACTCACGGGGTTACCGCTACCTTTTTCAGAGTATAGACCCAAAAAAGAAATTCTTCGAGGATCTAAATTGTTCCTACCAGAGAGAGCCATAAACCTAATACCTAAACCAAATATTCCACAGGATAAAAATGATGAAAGTGGCTTTTCTCATTTGCTGAACATCGATTTGGGCCCAACCTCCAGTGCTGGAATTGATGAAGAGGAATTCCCTTCACCACATATTTTGCCAATTCACGATGAAGAAAAGGTGGCATCTTCTGCAATTTTGCTAGAAGGCAAAAATGATGGGTCATCAAAAGGCGGTGAAGGCGACGAAAAGGAAAAACAGGCAAATTCGCATCCAATCAATGGCATCCTTTGGAATTAGGGAACTGAAAAAATTTAAAAATTTTTAGGCAATTTTCAAAATTTTATAAAATTTTTTAAATTTATAATATTTTTAAAAATTAAAAAATATATTTTTAATAATTTTTTTGAAAATTTCGAAAAATATTTTTTAATTATTTTTTGAAAATTTTAAAAATATTTTTAAAATTTTTTTAAAATTTTTAAAAAATTTTTGAAAAAATCGAAAAATATTTTTTTAAAAATTTTTTTTTGAAAATTTTTAATATTTTTAAAAACGATTTTTGGAAATTATCAAAAAATTTCAGAAAATTAAAAAAAATCGGTATTTCAATTTTGAAGGATTGTCCATCCAATGTTCCCATTTTCCTCCACATTTATAATTTAAGGCAGGAAAAGGGCCTAGCCAATTCCTAGGGGCCATTCAACGACTTTATCAAATGCAACGGAGGCTGGAACAAATTTTGGCCGAGGCCCAAAAAATTCGTGAAAAGGAGGAGAAGGAGGCAAAAAAGGTGAATAAAGGAGAGGAGGGGAATGCCGGAGGATTGCCCCCATCGGCGGCCGTGCATTTCAAGGCGGCACCTTTGCTGCAAATGCCCGAAGGGGAGGACAATATAATCCCATTGGGGGCAGTAAATTATTCAACGGCGGCTGCCACTTCACAGGTAGAGAGGCTTAAGAAAATGTTCAAATCCGACTAAAAACACTAATTTATTGGGACTTTTAATTAAATTATTCCAATCTTTGAAATACGATGATTAAGAGAACCTAGGCCATTCTTTTGGCCATATCTCAGCGAGGAAGCAACCAATTCAGAAATGCGATATGCCATTTGAAAGCCCTAAATGTCCACTAAAAAGTGGCCAATTCTAATTGTTTTTGAAATGTTAAAATAATTTGTAAAATAAGCGGCATTTCCTCCAAATAAACAAATTCGGGTTTATTCCACTCAAAGACATGTAACTTTTTTGATACCTAGATTTCAAAAAATTTAAAATAGCCAATTTGTAAAGGACACTTTGGGCTTTAAAATGGTATATTGCTTTCCAAAATTGGTTATTGCCTCGTTGAGATAAGGGGCAAAAATCAATGCTAGAGTATTGAATGATCTAGCCCAATGGCATTATTCGGAATTCTGAGTTTTACTCAATAGAAAGAATTGTGCGAAATTTTAAATGTATGGTACTTTGTAGAGGACACATTCGGCTTTAAAATGGTATATTGCTTTCCGAAATTGGCATTTGCCTCAATGAGATATGAGTCGAAAACCTATGTAGGTTATCGGCGGTCCCTTCCCTAATCGTCGCCTAAAAGTAAAAGCTTCAGAAGCCATATTTTTTCGGAATTTAATATAAATAAAAATGGCATTTCTTTTGCCATTTCCCTAAATTTTTTGAAAATTGACATTTCCAACTAATTTAAGCATTTAAATTATTTGGGCAGATGCTCACTCGAATTCTCCAAAATGGCACGCAACTTCGTGTCCATTCCGCCGGTTTCGTTGCCAAACTTCGGCCCGGTATGTTATCGGCCCATTTTTGCATCCATCCGGATTTCCTTAAGAAGATATAAACCCAAAAGATCTACGGGAAAATTGAATTTCTTGCGCTGAAATCTTAAACTTTTTTTTTAAAATCAACCCTAAAAGCCTAATCTTATAGCATTAATTTTTCCATCTAGACATTTTGGGTGTAGATCTTTCTTCTGTAGACCTTTTGGTATAAATTTTCTGGGCTGATCCCATAAAAATTTAGGTGAAAAGCTCAAACTACTTTCCGACCCAATTGGAGAGGCAGAAAGGCGGAAAGAGGAGAGGAAGAGTGAAGAGCAAATGATCCAATTGGGCAGCTCGGCCGTCCAAATCCCAGCACAATTGGTCACAATGGCACCGGAGTTGTTCGAGGCCACGCCCACGAATGCAAAGCAGGGTTGGCAAATTACTTTTTTGCCTTATTTTTAAACGGGTAGTATTTAATTTGCCAAAAAATGTTGAAATTACCGAAAAAATAGTAAATAGCGCCAAAATAATTAAACCGGTTTAAATGTTTGTCCCAAACATTCAAAAGCCAAATATACCCCAAAATTGGATAGAGCTGGTCAAGACACATTGAATGGTATATAAATTTGGTTTTGGTTTGGTCAACAATTGGGTTTTAAACGGTTTAAACTACATTTTGGTTTTTGGTTCAAAACTAAGTTGGAATTGGTTAAACTCAAAGACAAAACATAATCAAATGATGCGTTTTGACAAGATCTATCGTTTGGGTAAGGTTTATTGCTGTCTAGGGCAAACCATTGAACCGTTTAAACCATTATAATTTTTTTGGCAAATTCAATAGTTTTTTTCGCCCCAAATTAAATATTTTCCAATTTGTTATTATGCAAATTGCCATAAAATGGCCATATTTTCCACAGATCGACACGCTGGCAACCCAGATTCCAAAATAGGCGAAGGCGAAGAGCCCACGGTGGTGGATGGCCGACTTCTTTCCCCACCTTCCACCTCCGGCGATGGTTTCCTCCATTCCCTGCTCATTCATCACGGCAAAATGCCAAAAGAGCCGAAAAGGGAGGAGAATGGCGGTGCTTTATCATTGGATGGCACATCATTTGCCTCCTCCTCTTCGGCTTCATCAACACCGGCCACCGTGATTTGCTTTCGATTCGTTCAGCATCGACGACTTCAACATGGTGAAACGGCACAAATTTTGATTAAAACTGGGATCAGTTTGAATGAATGCCGGTCAGTTTTTGTGAAGATTTTTGGAGAGGGAGAGAGAATTAATGTCTAATTAGACATTTTAGTTCATTTTTGAGCTTATTAGATATTTTTTAGGTTATTTTTGGAGAATTTTTCACATTGAAGTCTTCATTGTACTGCTTGAGAACCTCCTTCGGTTTTTTGCCCATAGCTCATCGAGGCAATGGCCAATTCGGGAAGGCAATAAACCATTTTAAAGCCAAAAGTGTCCTCTACATAGTATTCTATCTAAATTTTATAAAATTCAAGCTTTTGAAAAAGTTACATGTCTTTGAATGGAATAAACCCGAATTTATTTGTTGGAGGAAAAGCCGCTTATTTTACAAATTATTTTGACATTTCATAGACAATTAGTAAAGCCACATTTTAGAGGACATTTAGGGCTTTCAAATGGCATATCGCCTTCCTGAATTGGTTGCTTCCTTCTCGAGATATGGCCAAAAGAATGGTCTATCTTTAGGTCGTATTTTTTCCGCCTAGGCCAATTCCCAAAAAATCGATAATTTATTTTTGGTTACTTATTTCACAGTTGCGCTTGTGCCAATACTTGGCGTCAGTCCAGTCTTTCGAATTCCTCCCAATTGCCATGCAAAAGTCTTCGTTACAATTCGGCCAAAAGCATTTGCGAATTGCTTGGGGCCGACCATAATGAAAAATTGGATTTGGTGCTGGACAGGGCCAACGACTATCATTATGTTTCATGCGAACCAAAATGTGAGAAAATTGGGGGAAAATGATGGGAAAATATTTGATTCAAGATTAGGAAATATTTCGAAAAAAGCTATAACGTTCCATGGTTTATCCTGCATTCCCAAACTTTATACTCAATTGATCGATCTCTTCAATATTTGATTATGTTTTGATGGGGGTTTAACCAATTCTAATTTAGTTTTGAACCATTAAACCAAAATGTGGTTTAACCCGTTTAAAACCCTTTAATTGTTGACCAAGTCAAAATGTGGTTTAAACCGTTTAAAACCATTTAATTGTTGACCAAACCAAAATGTGGTTTAATTAAACCGTTTAAAACCCTTTAATATTGTTGACCAAACCATAACCAAATTATATACCATTCAATGCGTTTTGACCAGCTCTATCCAATTTTGGGTATTTTTGATTTGTGATTTTGTGGGATAAACGATTAAACTATGGTATTATTTTTTGACAATTTAATTATAATATCCATTGAAGATTTATTGAAAACGGCGGACAAAATGTGCAAAAAGGCGGATGTAGAAGAACATGGTAAAGAAGATGGCAAAGAAAATGGAATTGTAAAATTGGAGTCGGAGGCAACATCGACGACTTTGCAGGCATCCAGCGAAGAATCAACAGTAACAACGGAATTGGCCACGACAGAAAGTTCCGAACCTCCAACGTCTGCGACCACCCAAATGGAGATTATTTCCTCTACGAATATTGTCGAACCAAATGATGGCCAAAAGGACAGCGGAGGCTGTTTTGAACGCATCCCGGGCCATTCCCTTCGTGGCACAGCCGCCGGACTGGAACGTGGCGTTTCCATGGCCGAATGTGAATGCCTTTGTGCCAATTCACTGTTCGTTTTACGTGAATATGACCTAATTTGTCGCCGTATAAAATAACTCATCAAGCACTGAACCAAATTTTGATGATTTTGGTATCAAATTAAGAAGCAGAATTTTGGCTATCAAATAAAATTTTATTAAATTTCTTTTTATAATTGATGAATTTATGCTCGAAAAACCACTGAATTTCAATAATCCATTGTATAAGAGTCATTTTAAATGGTTTTTTAGGACCTAATTTCATCAATTTTGAACCAATTTTAATAAAAATTAATTTCATTTGATAGCCAAAAAGTCTGTTCTTTAATTTGATAAATCATCAAAATTTGGTTCAGTGCTTGATGAGTTATTTTAAACAATGACAAGTTGACTTGGATAAACCTATCTTTCCTCCCCATCTAAAAAAGGCGTTCCCGAATGTATTCATTCCAATGCGCATCGGCCAGCTATTTCCATGCCGACCGTGATTGCATCCTCAATTTGGACAGTCGACACTCGGCACCGGACAATTTTGTGACAGAACAGCAACAACAGGAGGTCACCTATTTGGGCCTACTTTGCCCTCCAGAACGGGCCATTGCCTCATTTATTGGTGCCACTCCTTCAATGTTGATTACGGCTTGCACTTCGCCCTTCCCCACCCAAGAGGCCATATCCTCCTCCAGCAGTCCATCTTCATCATCAAGTAGGCTATATATTTTTTCTTCTTTTGGGAAAAAATTAATTGCTATTTTTATATTTCAATTATTTATAATGGCTAAATTTGCATCCCTTTATAAAAGTGGGTTTTTTCCGCTTGTTCTGATTTTAATAATTCCGCCTGTTCTGATTTTAATAATTCCGCCTGTTCTGATTTTAATAATTCCGCCTGTTCTGATTTTAATAATTCCGCCTGTTCTGATTTTAATAATTCCGCCTGTTCTGATTTTAATAATTCCGCCTGTTCTGATTTTAATAATTCCGCCTGTTCTGATTTTAATAATTCCGCCTGTTCTGATTTTAATAATTCCGCCTGTTCTGATTTTTATTTCTGTCCATTACATATTTTTTTTAAATCACTTCGGCTTTTTTGGTCATAACTCTGCGAATATTAAGCCAATCCATTTGTTTTCTGCATCATTATATAGATCATATCTAGCTCCTTCTTTTGAAATCAAATACATTTATTCTTAAAACGGTTATTAAAAGATTGCTCCCCGTCTTTAACTATGCCTCTCCCCAATTCTTCCACTTTTTAGGTAGCATTCCTCCCTCATCCACATCAATTTCGGCGCCTTTGTCGGATTCTTGTTTTCTGGAGCAACCGGGATTTGTGCTCGAGGGATTAGCGTTGGCAGTGGAAATCCAAATCAGTGCCACTCAATGCAAATGCCAATGCGCGCTGGCTGAAAGGCGGCATGGAACGGCGTGTCAAAGGTGCGTTGAATCCAACCCAAAATGAACAAAATTTCCTAATTACTTAGTGCCCAATTCTATGCCGATTCTCAGACTTGCCTGCTGAATAGGCAGAATCGGGCATCGGCCCCAGAAAGGTTCAGCTTTGATGAAAAGGGCCAAAACCGGCACAGTTATTTGGATTTCCGATGCAATGATGGAGTGGATGGTAGGCCAAGGGGACAGACCAACTTGGCATCGTTTATTATAACTCATCAATGACTTAACCAATTTTGATAAATTTGTTATCAAATTAAAGGGCAGACTTTTGGCTACCAAATGAAATTAATTTAATTTAAATTGGTTTAGAATTGATGAAGTTATGCTCAAAAAAAAACACTGAAAATTTTTCTAATCCATAATTAAAGGTCATTTTAAATAGTTTTTTGGGCACAATTTCATCATTTCAGAACCAATTTAAATAAAATTAATTCATTGGATAGCCAAAAGTCTGCTCTTTAATTTGATAGCAAAATCATCAAAATTGATTCAGTCCTTAATAAGTTATTATAATCGAAGCTTAATTGGGCCTGTTCAAAATTGATGAACAGTGAACTCAAATTATAGCAAAATTGTTGGCCGATTATTTGGCAACAAATTGTGCCGTGGAATTGGCAGAATTGACGTTGAACAAAACATCGACTGCCACAACAACAATTGAAGCAATCGACGAAACAACGACAGTAAAACTGAAATTATTGGGAAAGGGGAAGAGAAAAAAGGGGCGAAAAGAGCAACAACAAAAAGAGGAGGAAAATGGGAAGAACACAACAGAAACATCGGCCAAAACAACATTGGCACAAAATGCCGCTACAATCACCAAAGGAATTGAGGGAAGGGAAAGAGATGGAGAAGGATGGGAGAATGGCAAAATTGATCCAGTGGAAGAGGCAAAAATGGAAGTGAGAACGGCCATACCAAGCACATCGGAAACGGATGGCAAAATTCCCGGTGGGTAAATGTTTCAATATCATCGTTTTCGGTATCTTGGCCATTCTTAAAGTTTATAATTCAACGAGGCATTCAATTTTCAATTCGGAAGACGATATACCATTTGAAAGCCCAAAGTGTCCTCTACAAAGCGGCCATTTTAAATTTTATAAATCCATATTTAAAAAAAGTTACATGTCTTTGAGTGGAATAAACCTGAATTTGTTTGTTGGAGGAATTATTTTACAAATTGTTTTAGCATTTCAAAAACAATTAGAAAAGACACTTTTTAGAGGACATTTAGGGCTATCAAATGGCATATCGCCTTCCGGAATTGGTTGCTTCCTTCTCGAGATATGGCCAAAAGTAAGGCCCAGGTTCTGAAACGTGAAGATCCGAAAATGCGCGAATTAAACTTAAAAATTATAGAAATGAACTTAAAATTGCCCGAGTTTGGTTCAAAATTGCCTGAATTTGGCTTAAAAATGCCGGAATTGAACTCAAAATCACCCGAATTGAACTCCGAATTACCCGAATTCGGCTCCAAATTGCCCGAAATAGACTCAAAAATACCAGAATTGGAAGGGGCCGAAGGGGAGGAGGACGGCACATCATCGAAAGGCTGGAAAACTGTTCGGGTACAACGTGGCGATGGGGCGGGGAATGGTACAGAAGAGTTGGTTGGCCAACCACAAGCGGATCCAATTGTCCGGCAAATTCGGGAACAGGAACAGAAAACGGAGACAGCGGCCACTTCCCCGTCAACATCGACCATTTCCTCCTCATCTTCGTTATCTTCTTCGTCAGTGCCAAACAATTCTTCTTCATCGCCTTCATCCACTGTTCCACCTTCAAAGAATAATTCAAATGCCACCGCATTGAATGCCACTTCATCCAACAATAATTCATCGTTCAGCAGCAACACCACAGCAACGCCCACATCAACCACTTCTAGCACTCCAGAATATGCGCCCGTTGGGCAATGCCGATTCTCTGCTCTTTATCAAACGGTCGAAATTGGGGCAAAAATACCAAAAACAGAGCAGAATTCAATTCAGAATAGGGAAAAACACAAAATTTACAAATCAGAACAAAATTACAATTACAAATCAGAATAGGTGAAAAACATAAAATAATGTGGCAAAATACAACAAATCATCAGAATTACAAATCAGAGGGAAGAAGGAGGGAATTTTCCGTTGGCTATACCACATATTCTATTAGAAGCCAGGGCTTATAATTTTCAGAGCCTCTAGGTTGGGCTTCTATCAGAGAATAGGTTTCTAATAGAGACTGGGTTTATATAAATTTCGTTTCGTAGATTATCTGCTGGGATCGGGATTTTCTGAATTTTTTTTTAATACAAAAAATTCTTATTTCGGCTTATCACCTACAAAATTGGTTATTTTTGGCATGCATTTTTGATGGTATGGACTTATATTAGAGACTGGGCTTATAATAGAATAAATATGGGTATTCTATTATAGTTTTGGCATCGGAAAGGCTTCAAAGACTCTATGACGTTAGTGGCAATATAATTTAAAGTGCTAATGCCATCTGATCTGATCCACTTTTAATTATAAATATATGGCCCTAAATTTCAGGTTTTCAATGGAGCTCGTCTCCTGAAAAGGCTTCTTGTTGAAAGGTATTTGATGGATGCCCATACCATATTCCTCCATATTATATTAATTAATCTTTTAGCCCTGCTCAATGTTTGGCTGCCTGCCATTGGGAGAATTGTAGATCGGCGAATTTGATTCAAATGGAGGACAAAGTTGGACAGGGGAACCATTGGAATTATTTTAATAAAATTTCCACGTAAATTTACAGCAAAAAGTGTGCGAATTATTCCGCGATTCGGTTCGAATTAATTAGGAATAGTCCTTATTAATGTGAAATAATTTTACAGATTGTCGAATTCCGGCGGAATGATGTGCTCAGGTGAGTGCCAAAATTAATTAGGATTATATAAAATTGGCCGAAAAAAAAACATTAAAAAGGAATGGTATTTAATTTTGCGAAAAAAAAACATTGAAAATTGCGAAATTTAACGGTTTGTCCTAGACCCCCAAAACTTTACCCAATTCCCAATCGATAGATCTCGTCGAGTCGCGTCAATTGGTATATAATTTGGTTATGGTTTGGTCAACAATTAAAGGGTTTTAAACGGTTTAAACCACATTTTGATTTGGTCAACAATTAAAGGGTTTTAAACGGTTTAAACCACATTTTGATTTGGTCAACAATTAAAGGTTTTAAACGGTTTAAACCACATTTTGGTTTTTGGTTCAGAATATAATTGGTTAAACCCATACCAAAACATAATCAAATGATGCATCTTGAAAATGGAATGTTTTTTTTCGGCAAATTAAATAAAAAAATAACAATCAAATTTAATCCAGTCTATAATTCTCTTTAACAAATTCAGTTTCGACCGATTGGCCGTCCATTTCGATTCAGTGCAATGCAAATCGAGGATAGATTCATGATGAAAAGGGAATAAACTCCACCATCTTTCCCTAGTCTTTCGATTTTATTTAAATGGCAAAAATATTTATTTTATTTATCATTGATTATCCAATTTGGAGGAATTTTGGCCATCTTTTTTTTTTTACATTGCCGATAATCGTCGTTTGCATTTTTCGCCTTTTTGTTGTTGTTGATGAGTTGGCCGCCGTTGAATAATACTCCTTGATGTTTGACTCCCAGTGGCTGATGAGATGCGCGATGATGGCGACAAAATGCCAAGCCATCTAAACAAGAATTATTGATTTTAGTTTGCTGGAATTTTTCATCTCAAATTGGATTTTATTTCCATCTTTTCTGTTCATTGTTGAACCCTGGCAGTTCTTTTGGCCATATCTCAAGAAGGAAGCAACCAATTCAAGAAGGCGATATGCCATTTGAAAGCGCTAAATGCTCTCTAAAAAGTAACTTTTCTAATTGTTTCGGAAATATTAGAATAATTTGTAAAATAAGTGACTTTTCCTCCGACAAATTCGAATTAGGGTTTATTAAACTCAAAGGCATGAAACTTTTTAAAAGCCTGAATTTTATAAAATTGAAGATGGCCACTTTGTAGAGGACACTTTTGGCTTTCAAATGGTATATTGACTATCAGAATTGGCCATTGCCTCATGGAGATATGGCCAAAAGGAAATAATATACTAAAATTGAATGCACCTTAATAATCGAGTGCCTGCCGATGTAAAAGCAGAAGATGATGAATTCGATGTGCCAGATTTTGTGGATTGTGCCGAACCGGCTCTGGCTCTTTGCTGCTGAAGATGAAGGTGATGTTCAACGAATGGAATTGAGCCGGAAATGGATCGAGGAGTGAGCAATAGGGAGGCGGACTGGAATGATCCGCCCGACTTATTTCGTCCATCCTTCGATGAATTCTGCTGTTGTTGATGTTGTTCACGGGCACTATTCAAACTGCCAACATTCAACGAGAATCGACTCTTCAATTTGGCATTCTTTTGGGGATGTTTATCGCCTGGGGTTCGGCTGAAAAAATTTCAGATTAAAAAGGCTAGGTCTTCTCAATACCTATGGCCATTCTTTTGTTCATAATCCAAAGAGATAAATTGTCAAATTAGGAAGGCAATACCTTTGTAAAGCCAAAAGTGTCCTCTACAAATTGGCCATTTTAAATTTTTATAAAATTCTAGGCTTTAAAAAAGTTTCATGCCTTTTCGTGGAATAAACCCGAATTTGTTTGTTGGAGGAAAAGCCGCCTGTTTTACAAATTGTTTTAACATTTCAAAAACAAATTGGAAAAGCCACTTTTTAGAGGATATTTAGGGCTTTCAAATGGCATATCGCCTTCCTGAATTGGTTGCTTACTTCAGAAGTTATGGCCAAAAGAATTGCATAAGATCCATTAAATTGGATCTCTATTGAAATGTTCTTTTTCAGAATGAAAAATGGCCAATAAAAACAATTTCGATTATCTCCAAAATGCCTCAAAATAGCCTCAAATATTTCTTCTCAATTTAAAAATTGTTCTCACATACGCGCTAAGTGTAGCAAAATCGTAGATTGAATGGGCACGATTGCCACTGCTTCCTCCGCCGCCTTTTCCGCCTTTTGCGCTTGAAGATGATGCAGTGCTTCCACGCTTTTCACCCATTATTGTATGGGCTGCTTCTCCAAGACGCCTTAAATGAAAAAGGTTAGCAAATGAATGTATTGCGGTATATTGGAAATTATTAAATTGCGGAATTTATTAGATGCTGGCCTAGTAAATTTTTGGAAATCTTGACATTTAAGCAACCCAGAGACCGGAAAATAGGCTCATTCGATTCGGCATGGTGGATGATTCAGTCTAGGAATCTTCGATTTCAAACTCATATTAAGGCTTAGGCAAAAGTTAGTAAACCAAACCGGTTTGGAACATGGTTCAGCTTTTCAAAACAAGCTCAAACTGGTTTGAATTTTGAAATTTAAATTTCATAGACTAAATCGATCATGTCTAGTCGAAAGAGCCAATTCTCAAGTCTATACTAAATTTTAACTTAGCTAAAAGTTATTAAACCAAAATCGGTGGGTTTAAGCAATGGTTCAACTTTTTAAAATAAAGTCATACCGGTTTGAAATTTAAATTTCATAGACTAAATCGACCATTCCGAATCGAATGAATCCATTCTCGAATCTCGAGTCTATATAAAAATTAGCCTTATGCGAAAGTTAGCAAACCAAAACCGGTTTGGGTTTAAGCAATGGTTCAGCTTTTCGACCAACTCAAACTGGTTTGAAATTTGAAATTTCATAGACTAAATCGACCATGTTGAGTCGAATGAATCTATTCCCAAAACTCTGGGTTGCATCGAAGCCGAGATTTCCAAAACTTACCAGTCCAGCATCTATCGTAAATTCCTAAATTCACCAATTTCCTATATTTACCGCAAAAATATACCAAAAAATATGTTTCTGAAACCAACTTGGCTGCCTTTTGTATCTCCTTGGCCCTCTGATCCCTCTTTTCACGTTCCTTTCTTTCCGCCTTTGCCCGTAAAGCGTGAGCTCCCAACATCATATTTTATGGGTTCGTCGAAACTGATTTTAGTTTTTGAGAATAGTTTCGAGGAAGTTTTTGATGGTCTCGGAAATAAAAAAAAAGGAGAAGAACCGAATACAATGGAGACAAAAATATGGCAAGGAGGAAGGCAAGAAGCGACCCAGCGGGACGGAAATGCAAAAAAAAGAAGCAAAAAGCAAATTGGCCTTTTCAGAAAGAAGGCTCTTGTCAAGCGTATTTGCTATTTGGTTTGGCACTTTTGGGATGACGGAAGAGGACAAGAAGAAGGCGGCAAACGATTGCAATCCAATATGAGAAAAAAACTGGGAAGAATGCCAATGCCGAAGAACTTTTGATGAAGGGCATTGAAGCCGTTGGATTGCCATTTTGACTGAACACAGCGGAGAGGGAGGAAATCCCCCGGGGAACAATGGCCCATTTTAGGAAGAGGGGAAGTGACGACCCCGGCGGGGTTGATGAATGAATGCGGAAAATTGATAAGCGGGGGTGTTTTCAAGGGAAAAACTTTTTAAATGTTCAAATTCCAAAGAATTCAGTGAAACTGCTCTGTAAAATTGATATAAGTACAATCAAAACATTTTTAATGTTAAAATTCTTGAAAAATTGAATAAGAAAAGAAACAATTAGTTGCGAAAAATGTTGAAAAATACTCTCTCTGAACGTTCAAATTCCAAAGAATTCAATGAAATATTCAGTGAAAATGATATTGCTATAATGGAAAGCATTTTTAGATTATTAAATTTATCATTTTTACCAAGAAAAGTTGAATAAGTAACAATTAAGATTCAGAACAGAATAATGTCCAAAAAATCAAAAAGGAAACCTTTCCCTTTAAGTTGTCTGTAGAAAAAATTTTTAATTTTGAATATTTTCAATTTGGCATTATGCATTTAATAAAAAGAAAAAAAATTGGCGTCGGTTTCTTCGATTTGTGCTATGTGAGATGTGAGTGGCGCGGCAAGCTTCTAATTACTGGGTTTTTAATTTGCCAGTAATCGATTCGATTCATAGTGGTATCAATTCAAGAATAACCATAACCAAAACATTATTATTATTAGGATTTATTCTTTCCATATATTCCATTGCATGCTATGCAAATTACTTTATCGGTTCAAAGACGGAAAACTTTAGTAGCTTTTTGCGTTTGTTAATAAACGATTCATTAATCACAATTGGCACACAATCATCTCATAATCATAATCATAATGCTAAATCTACATCCGACACTCGATGATTATATGCTTACAATTTATTCTTTATCAATAATGTGAAGAATTGACTAAAACAGCATGCTTAAAGCTGAATAAACCAACGAGAAAAATAAGGGAATGGTTTAGCGAATTTTCCCATTTTGTTTCACGAATAAGCATAAGCAAAGCTACCGGGGCAATATGAATCATCGCCAATCTCATCTATGGATGAATAATTATTTAAGCATCCTCTATTCCGCTTCCGCGACTAAAAATTATGAATAATTCCTTTCCCTATTTTCAATAACCTTCATTTTAGGAAAATATGAATAATACCACAGCAAATTCAAAATGTTCTAACTTGGGCATTGTTATGGAATGTGCGGAAATTAACGAAGAAAACCATGAAAGACAGGCTTTATTGATGGGCGAGTCCAATAAGTCACCTATTCCATCACAATCATTGGATAAGATGAAGAAGGACGAAAGCGAAGAGACACCGAAGACTCAACCGGATAAAACGGTTTCATTTTTTGTTAATTCAGCATTAATTTATCTAGGCAAACTTGGAAATTGGGCATTTCCGGAATTGCCCAGGCCTTTAGCTGAGCAATTTTAGAAACCTCGGCTTCTGGGCAACCCAGAGATTTGGGAATAGGCTCATTCGACTCGGCATGGTCGATTTGCTCAATGAAATTTCAATTTCGAACCGGCATGAGCTTATTTTGAAAAAGTTGAAGTTGAACCGTTGTTTAAACCCAAACCGGTTTCGGTTTACTAACTTTTGCCTAGGCCCTAATAATGGTTTTGAAATTGAAATTTCATAGACTAAATCGACCATGCCGAATCGAATGAGCCTGCTCTTAAATCTCTGGGTTGCCTTGAAGCTGATGAGATTTCCAAAATTGCTCATCAGCTAAAGGCTTGGCCAATTCCAGAAATGCCAAATGCAAATTTCTAAGAAAGACTGCACCCGTAACATACTATAAGTTCTCTATTAGTGGCCCCAGGGTTACTAATTTCCAGGACCCTCTAGAGGAGAGTTTTAGTAGAAACGGGGCTACTAACATTCAAAAACTTCCAAATGGACTTTTAATAGGGAATTTACGGTATATAAATTATTCAGGTGACTGTTCACGAATTCGTGGATGATGGCAATGGTGGCAGTAGGCCGAAGAAACGAGTTACGCCTGTGCATCCTTCTCGCGTTGAGCGCAGTCGGCTCAGTTTGATCACATTCCTGAACAACATTACGGCCCCACCAATTCGTATGGAAGCCAACAATAGCAGCAGTGCCAGCAGCGGGTTTATTAATTCTTTTTGAATAATTTATAACAAATTTAAGGAAAACTCGCAGTCAAAGTATCAGTATAAGTTCGCCGGCACATTCGCAAATTGCCAGCGCTACTACGGCTACGGATGAGGCAGCAAACGCATCATTTCCCCCGGTCCAAGCATGTGATAAACTCTCAATCAAAAGTGGTGTCAGTATGGCTGCTTCATCAAATTCGGTTTGCATATTTTAATTTTAGACTAATAAATATCCAAGATCGAAGATTTTAGCAAAAAACTTAACTTTTATAAAAGAATTCTCGGGCGCGAACCCCTTTAGAAGGAAATTATTTTTTCGGTCTAGGCTTACTTAGTAATCATAAATCATAATCATATGGGTTTATAAAGAAGATTTTACCAAAAAAAAACAAAAATGTCAACCTTAAGAGGGGTAGACCTTAACTTTTACACTCTTTTAAGAGGTCTCGGATTCGAATCCGTACAGAGAAAGTAATTTTTTTTCGGCCTTGGTCGTCACTTTTATACATTTTTGCACACCCTCTAAAATACATTTTAGACAAAATACGAAGTTTCGGACCAAAAATATTTTACCAGAAATGATCCTTAGATGACCCAAAAACCTTAAGATTGTCCTAAAAATTTTAACTTAAGATGGCGAAAAAACCACAGGAAGTCCTAAGAACCTTAAGATGTCGAAAAACCGTAAGATAGCCGAAAATCTTAAGCCTCAAAAACCTTTAGAATGACTAAAACCTTAAGATTCACCTAAAAACCTTAAGTTGGCTTCAAAAACCTAAAGAGGGTCTTAAAAAACCGTAAGAAGTCCTCATAAACCTTAAGTTGACCCAAAATCTTAAAACCCTAATTCTTCACAGGGTCCTTCCGAGTCAATGTTCTCTGCCGGTTCCGGAACAAGTTTATCCTGCTCCAAAGCAGCTTCAAAACATCGAGAATGTCCAATTTGTTGTGTTCGTCAGTCGGCCGGGAATTTTCAAAAACTCAAATGTTGCCCACATTTGGCTTGCAAATCATGTCTAATCAAGGTTAAAATATTGCATATTGAAAAGGATAGTGTATTAATTAGTAAAAAAAAATATTGTCAAAAATATTATAATGGTTTAAGGAGGGTTTGCCCCACAAATTCACAAACCAAGTATGCCCAAAATTGGATCGAGCTGGTCAAGATGCATTGAATGGTATATAATTTGGTTATGGTTTGGTCAACAATTAAAGGGTTTTAAACGGTTTAAACCACATTTTGGTTTCGTCAACAATTAAAGGGTTTTAAACGGTTTAAACCATATTTTGGTTTGGTCAACAATTAAAGGGTTTTAAACGGTTTAAACCATATTTTGGTTTGGTCAACAATTAAAGGGTTTTAAACGGTTTAAAATCACATTTGGTTTTGGTTTGAAACTAAATTAAAATTGGCTTAAACCCAAAGCCAAAACACAGTCAATGCGTCTTGACCAAGATCTAACGATTAGGTATACGATAACGGTTTGAAAGCAGGAGTCTAGGACAAACCACTTAAGACTGAACCATTACAATCTTTGGCATTTTTCAAATTTGCGAAAATTAAATAGTTTCCAGAAATATTTTGTTTAAAAAATTCAAATAAAAAATTCTATTTTAGTATTTAACAACCGAAATTATGGAAAGTCGAACCAACATTTCGTGCCCTGAATGTCCGGCCCAACTCCACGCCAGCGACATTTACACCCTTCTTTCGCATCAACCGGAACTGATTGACCGCTTCGAGTTGTTTGCTTTGCGCCGTGCGCTGAGCACTGATCCCGATACGCGGTGGTGTCCGGCGCCGGATTGCATGTAAGTATTTATTGATTTTTGCTGTCAAATCAAACAATTATAAGAACAACTGAAACGACGACCCTACGTCCTTACCGATATAAATTTGAGTAATTTTACGTTAATGCTTACTTAGAAATCCAGGCATATAGGGGAAAAACACCTCTGGCGCAAAATTATTGATTAATATTATTTTGAAATAAATTCAACCAACTTCAAATTACTTATTCATTAGGAAAATTGATAAAATTTTAGGTTAATAAATACATTAGTATTCCCAAACAACAAACATAAAACATATAGAAAATATGTTCAAATGCAAGATTACTGTAAATATTTCGGGTATACCAAACAACCATACTCCATACCAATCTTAAGGAAAATGCATAAAAATAAACCCTTAGTTTAGGGCAAAGATTTCTGAGCATATGGAAAAAAACGCGTAAGTCAATCAAGATCAAGCAGATTTAAAATTTTTTCCATATCATTTGTAGTTAAGGGATTTTAAGGCTACATTCATTAAAAAAATATTTAAGTTACGCTGTTATTGCTCAATCCTGTGCGGCTTGCCCTCAACTGAAATGTGAACGTTGCTCCACAATGTTTTGCTAGTAATTATTCATTAATTAATTCAAATATAAATAATCAAAATTCAATTTAGTCACTGCAAGAATACTTGGCATCCATCGCAAACCTGTGACCAGGCCCGGTCCAAAGCATTCTTCAACAATCATCCACCGCGCCCTTCCGTCCCAAATAATGAAACGGTTGAAAATGGTAGAATTGGGAGGAAAATATATTCCATATTTGATGTCAATTCAACAAAAGATGTGATGAAAGCCTGTCCCCGGTGTGGTGCGTTGATTATGAAAATGAACGATGGATCTTGCAATCATGTTTGTTTTTCAATTAATAAACCAAAAATGATAAACCGGTTTAAAAACCCGAAATTTCATTTGGTCATAACCTAGATTTAAACCAAAAATTAAACGGTTTAGGGCCCTAAATTTCAGTTGGCCCATAAATTGGGTTCCAACCAAAAGTGATAAACCGGTTTAAAAACCCGAAATTTCATTTGTCCATAACTAGGTTTAAACCAAAAATGATAAACCGGTTTAAAAAACCCGAAATTTCATTTGTCCATAACTAGGTTTAAACCAAAAATGATAAACCGGTTTAAAAACCCGAAATTTCATTTGTCCATAACTAGGTTTAAACCAAAAATGATAAACCGGTTTAAAAACCCGAAATTTCATTTGTCCATAACTAGGTTTAAACCAAAAATGATAAACCGGTTTAAAAACCCGAAATTTCATTTGTCCATAACTAGGTTTAAACCAAAAATGATAAACCGGTTTAAAAACCCGAAATTTCATTTGTCCATAACTAGGTTTAAACCAAAAATGATAAACCGGTTTAAAAACCCGAAATTTCATTTGGCCATAACTAGGTTTAAACCTAAAATGATAAACCTGTTTAAAAACCCGAAATTTCATTTGGCCATAAGTAGGTTTAAAGTTTAAACCAAAAATGATAAACCGGTTTAAAAAACCCGAAATTTCATTTGTCCATAACTAGGTTTAAACCAAAAATGATAAACCGGTTTAAAAACCCGAAATTTCATTTGTCCATAACTAGGTTTAAACCAAAAATGATAAACCGGTTTAAAAACCCGAAATTTCATTTGGCCACAACTAGGTTTAAAGCAAAAATTTTAAACCGGTTTAAAAACCCGAAAATTTAATTGGCCATAACTTATGTTTTAAACCAAATGTTAAACCGGTTTAAAAACCTGAAAAATCATACGACCATAGCTTAGCTTTAGACAAAAAAAATGTTAAACTGGTTTAAAACCCAAAAATTTCTTCGGCCATAACTCAGGTTCAAAAACCAAAAATGTTAAACCGGTTTAAAAACCCAAAATTTCATTTGATCATAACCTAGATTTAAACAAAAATGTTAAACGGTTTAGGATAGGACCCTAAATTTCAGTTGGCTCATAAATTGGGTTCAAACCAAAAATGTTAAACAGAAAAAACATGAATTTGATATTTGAAAACTTATAACAAAATCGACTCTAATGAATCGATTGAACCATATTTATCCATTTTTAGATGCAATGTGCCCTTTGTAATGCCGAATTTTGTTGGCTTTGCTTGAAACAAATCAATGAACTTCATTATTTGAGGTAACATTTTGTTAACTAAGATGAAATATTTTCATTTTTAAGCCCAACTGGATGCACATTCTGGGGCAAAAAGCCATGGACCCGGAAGAAGAAACTTCTCTGGCAAATTGGAACACTAATTGGTAAACCCTTTCGATTATTGAATTAAAAAATACTCAAATAATTTCTAGGAGCCCCTCTGGGTATTGCGCTGATTGCCGGGTTGGCCGTCCCAGGGATCATTTGTGGGGTGCCAATATTTGTTGGCCGAAAGACATATCAACGTTTTTCCAATTTGACCAGAACCAAACGACAATTGGTTTGATTAATAATTAATTTTTTTTAATTAGTTAATTTTGAAGGTCACAGCAATGAGTGTTGTTGGCTCTTTGTTGGTCTCGCCGGTGTTAGCCGTGATGGCTGTTGGCGTTGGAGTTCCAATGTAAGTGATAATTACAAATTTTCGGTATTAAATTTTGTGACATTTTTCAAAAATTTTACCAAAAAAAATTCACTAAATTTTAGTCAGAAAAGAAACCTTTTTGCCAAAATTTAGGTCTCGAGTTCGAACCCATTAAAGGGAAATTATTTTTTTAAATTGGTTACCCACTCTTAGCATTTCATTTTTAGACTAAAAACTAATTTTTCTAAAAAAACCCGACCTAAAAATTCACTAGCATTTGCATTGGTACCATAAAATTAACACACACCCTAAAAATTTTTTTGAGGCAATAAATCGACAAAAATTCAATTCCTATTTAAGTTTTATAATGCCTAAGTTATAGCCCTAATCTTAAACCCAAACTACAAACTTAATGGCTAAGTTTTATGGCCTCATCAAAAATATTGATTTTTCGACACAAAAAATTATGATTAAAAATTTTATAATATTTTTATTAATAAATTATAATCTAATTTTTAATAATTTTGTTGTAGAATGTTGGCCTATGTTTATGGGGTTGTGCCACTCTCCTTGTGCCGTAATGGTGCATGCGGTGGTTCAAACGGCGGAGATGGCGGGAATGGGGATGATGAGGAAGTGGCCTATGGCGAAGAAGTGATGGCGATGAATCCGGACACAAATCGTTCGAATTTGGGGAATTTTAATTAAAATTTTGCCTATTTTTTAATTAGATGCACGCCAATCGGAAGAGAAAAGTTCCAAACTGTCATTCCATCACCGAAGGCAGAGCATCGCATCATCGGGTATTTTTTATTGTAATTACTATTTTTACCAACAAAACAAGTTTTTGCCTTCTGATAAATGAGAAACCGGTTTTAGACCCTACAAACCTTATACCAATTTGTAGATTTCATCGAGACGCATCGAATGGTATATAATTTGTCATTGTTTGGGCCAAAATTAAAGAGTTTAAAACCAAAAACCGGAATATGGTTTAAACGGTTTAACACCCTTTAATTTTGACTAAAAACCTAATATTTTATATACTATTTGACGCATCTCGATGAGATCTAAAATTGTATAAGGTTTGGAGGGTTTAAAACTGGTTTCTGATTTATTAGAAGTCAAAAACTGTTTTGTCAGTAAAAAATAGTAACCTTTTAATAATTTAAACGAAAATTTAGGATTAGCCAGCCTTGGGGACAAGCCAAACACGGAGGATGCATCCATCGCTGCCATTGCCGGCTCCCAATACAATTATGACAATCGGGTAATTAATAATTTATTTTTTAAATTAATTTAAATTTATTTAAAATATTTTTATAATTAAGAGTGTTCACACAATTTGGTCAAGCGGTCAATACGCAGGACATATCAGTGAGACAGCGCAGGAGGCTACCAGTTACAATAATGATGATGCCGAGAATGCATCCACAATGGTTGGTTTGATTATAGGATATTATTTAATTTACCGGCCGGGATTTCACATTAGATAGAGCATAGAGCTGGTCAAGTCGCATAGAATGGTATATAATTTGGTTATAGTTTGGTCAACAATTAAAGGGGTTTAAACGGTTTAAACCACATTTTGGTTTGGTCAACAATTAAAGGGTTTTAAACGGTTTAAACCACATTTTGGTTTGGTCAACAATTAAAGGGTTTTAAACGGTTTAAACCACATTTTGGTTTGGTCAACAATTAAAGGGTTTTAAACGGTTTAAACCGCATTTTGGTTTAAAGGTTCCTAAGTTGGAATTGGTTAAACCCACCGCCAAAACACAATCAAATAATGCGTCTTGACGAAATCTAGATTGAGTATAGAGTTTGGGGGTGAATAAACCACTGAACCATTATAATCTTTTTCTCCAAATTTTATTCATTATTATTTATTTCGCAGGCCTGTTGCAGTGCCTCAATTGTTGCTCAGGCAGAGAGACGTAATAAATTTCATTCTATTTTATTGCAAATAAATTCGAATGTTTTTTAAAGGTTCATTGACAGGCAGCAACGACGGCTCATTCAAGACCCGGCCGCGTTCTTCCATTTCCAATAGTCGGGCCACATCCGAGGAGCCGGGTACAAATTTTTTCTTTTGATTAATAAATTTTTATCTTTAAATAAAATAAATTTTTAAATAATTTTTTAATTAATTAAAAATTCCATTAAATTCAAAGGACGAATTCCCGCCGGAAAATTGATGCGAAAAGCTGGGACCAAAGTGAATTTACTGGACAATACCAATGCAGCGGACCAGCCACCGAATGCCCGTAAAATGACCGACACCACATCCGTTACATTCCTCCAACATTCTTCCATTTCCATCGGCGGAAGTGGGCCAAGTCATCAGGCAATTAGCATTGACGGTGATGGGGCAAGGAATTCATCGACGGCAAAAATGGGGCCCAAGAAAGAGAAGAAGCATTTTTCATTCCAGTAAGTTTATTGATTTAGGAGCGGTTTTTAGGGTTTTTTTATGTATGATTTTATGATAAAAAGCAAATAAATTACGTTTTTTGAGTATTTATTTCATATTTTTGACAATGATCTATCATATATTTTTGGCATTTTTTGGGGCAAATTTATTCGAAAAATGCAATAGAAAGCCAAAAATTAGATATTTTGAGGTTTTCGAAACCTATTTTTTTTGGCAAATTTCACAAAAAAAGCTAAATAATCATCTATTTTTGGAGTTTGGACCTAAAAATCCGCTCCCTAATAATTAACCAATTTTATGCTAATTAATTCCACCAATTCAATTCAAGGTCCTTCATCCGCCACCCGGTAGACACATTATTCCCAAAGAAACGAAATTCTAATGGCAGAGGAGGAGGTGAAGGTGGAGCAGATGGGGAGGCCTAATCAAAACATTGTGATCACAAAAATGAGAGATTAATATATAATGGATTGATAAAAAGAATTTATTATTGATTGATGATGATGATATATGCTTTTCTCTATAATATTTACCTAAACAACAATTTAGTCAAAGATCCCCGTTCCAAATATGAACACAAACATTTAGCATAAAGTTGGAATATTTATTAATTCATATTTACATTTATTGGTTTTGTTTTAAACCATTCATTTTATATCATTTTTTATATTTAACACAATTTAAAAATTAATTAAAATTATTTAAAAATTACTAACAACACAAAAAATCTAAAATACTTTAAAAATTATTAACAACACAAAGACAAAAATTTAAAATACTTAAAAATTATGTAAAAATATTAACAAGCACAAGTAGAAAAATTTAAAATACTTTAATTTTTTATAAGAACAAAATCTAAAATACTTTAAAAATTATTAACAAGCAAAAAAACCAAAATTTAAAATACTTTTAAAAAATTTTTACAATTAATTGATAACCGATAAAATATTACACTGAAAATCGCTTCCTTTAAAAACATTTATTATTACGTATACAATCCATTAATCCATTAGCAATAAAAAACACATTAAATATCCATTAACAACATAAAAAGCACATTAAAAAAATAAAAATCCATTCAATTTTGCAAATTCTTTTAAAATTTTACATTTTTTAGATTAAAATTGCCACATAGACAAAAAAATGGTAATTTCAGTGGATGTCGGGCTTCTCGTTTTGCGCGGAAACAACGAACTGATCCGACGAAAGCTGCGAAGAGTTTTGGAGTTGGCTGTCACAAAAGTGCGCCGTAAATTGTATGTTCACGTGGAGGAGAAGGATGGGGGCTTTCGGGAGCTGTTACCGGCCATCTATTTGAATGCAGCGTCAATACGGTTTAATTTTAGTAGAAATTTACAATAAAATTAATGAATTTAGTTCCGAATTGGACCTACGGGTGTTAATCGATAAACCCACAATCACGGTGGACCGCATTTTCTATGACGAGGTTTGTGCTTTTTACACTTAAAAATTGGATAACAAAGATCCCTTAAGAGAAAAACCTGAAGATAAAAGTTTTGGGTAGGATATAGGTTTTTCGAGAATTGAAGAAAAAATTTCCGATCATGATAGGTAAACAAATAGGACTTTTTAAAAAGAGAAATTTTAGAGAATAAAATGATTTTTAATCGATTAAACAAATAGGGTGGAGCAAAAATCCTTTAAATAAAAAATTTCTAAAACTATTGTTTTAATTTTGCACTTAAGTAAGGTTTCGGATAGAGAAAAAAGGAAATAGTTAGAGCCTTCTTTTTTTTTAATGAATTTCACTCTGTGGGATTTTATTATATCTGTAAAATTTGGTGTACTTATCGGTTATACCGGAGCCCGGGACCAGATTTTGAACTCCCAAGAAGAGCTTTCTTTCTCCTTTATCAATCGCAGGGTTTAGGTTAGCACTAAACCATATTATTTTAGGACTTTAAGTTTAAGATAAGATGGGATATTGAATGAATCATAGGAAAGTTAGGAAAGTTAATAGCCCAGCGCAGTGACTTTTACTGATTTTGGGAAACTCTAGAATGGCTTTTATCTTCTCTGGTACTCAAAATTGGACTCAAGTAATCCATAGAATAAACCTTTTATATTTTCAGGTGAAAGACCCGGACCAGCCGGCATTCCCAATGCTCAAGGACGCGCTTGCCACAGGACCCGTTGAGCTGGGCATTTTCGCACCGGAGAAGAAGCCATACGAACATGTGGTGATGGGCGGCACATTCGACCGGCTTCACAATGGTCAGTGGGAAATATTATTCAATTTAATAAAAAAATATAAATTTTTAGGCCATAAAGTTCTACTTTCCGAGGCAATCATGTTGGCCCGTGGCAAAATAACGTGTGGAATAACGGATGGCGACATGAATAAAAGTTTGTTTCATTTATAATGAAAATTTTTTTTTAGAAATTTTAAGCCATTCGTGAGTCAGAGAAGATTTAAGATATTGAATTGACTTAACGAAAATTAATTGGCCAGAAAGTTGTGGCTAAAAATGCTACTAATGCATTGCAGTTGCCAGTTGGGCTGGAAGGGAGAAAGGATGAGGATGATGATGATGAAGAAAAAGAATAGATGAAGCGGAGGATCTTCTTTATCGTCATCATCCTTTTTCCCTTCCAGCCCGTAAACTGCATTAGTACCATAAAAACAAAAGTTATAGGATTCTGGCCTTTTTACCTCCTTTTTGGTATTCCCCTTAATTGTTCAGACAAATTCCGATTTAATAATTTCTAAGGCTAAAATGTACTTAGATTTTGTTAATTATGCTTAATATTCATTTTCACTTTAATAAGAAAAATTTTCGGAATAAAAAAAAAACTATCCACAGGTTTTAGGTTTATTTTTGCCTCTATTTTTGTACTTTTTAATTCGAATCAACAATTTCTTCTCTAAATTTGTACAGATAAATTAATGGGGATGGGTATATAAAATATTACAAAATTTATTGAGTTTTCTAAATTAATAACCAGCCTTTTTTATTCCTATAAGTCCTTGATTAGCTTAACTTTACTTTTTAATTCCACTTCAAATATGTAATTCATTCCAATTAGAGCCATAAAATATTAGCAAATTTGTTAAATTAAATGGTAAATATTTAACTTAAATTAATTGGTTTTCAGTATATGAATTAATTCCATTCATTTTGCAGAGAAAATCCTCTACGAACTGATCGAGCCAATTGAGAAGCGATGCACCGAAGTGGAACATTTTGTGCGGGATGTTTCGGGCACTGTTCAATGTTCGGCGGTCAAAATCACGGACGCGTATGGTCCTTCGACGGTGGGCAACGATTTCCAGGCCATTGTTGTGAGCGAAGAAACCGTCAAAGGAGGGAATGCGGTGAATGCGCGGCGGAAAGTATGTTTTCATTTTTGACCGAAATCATTGAAAATTCCAAAACTTATATGGTGGTAAATTTTAATGGGCGAAGGAATTGAGGTCTTAGGTTCGATTCCTTGCGGTGAAAAATGATTTATTTTTTAAAAATTTATTTAAATATAGAATTAGAAATTTCTTAGAAACTTGGCTCCTACTTTAGCATAGTGGTAAGTGTATGTGGATAAGAGCCATGTGGTGGTGGGTTCGATTCCCAGTGAAGGAAAATGTAAAATTACATTTCTTTAATTGGCAAAAGTGGTCTTTTATTAGAGAAAATACAGTAACAAATGTTGTTAAAAATATTTGAACCAAAATAGGTTTAAATGGTTTAATTTTCTTCTTTAATTTTGAGCTGAGCAGACCATACCAAAAATTATTTAGGGCGTCAAATTTTGTTTACTATTTACTTTCCTTTTTCTCCTATCCTTCGCCCCTCCCTTCCCCTCTCCTTCACTCTTTTTTGGGCGCCACTCCTATTGATTTTTCTTTCTTTTGTTGTCCAAGCTCTCCTCTTTCCAATGGGAATTGGGAATGGTTATATTTGAAGAAGAGACAGTCCCCAGTCCCTTCACAATTGTTTTATTTTGGCGCTCTTTTTTTCGACATTTTAAAAATTTTTCGGTAAACCAAAAATTAATCATTTACAAAAGATGTTGGAAATTAGTAAAATCCAAAATTTATTGAATGCTAACACAGGCGACAAGCCTAGTAAATTCTAAAAATCTCTAGTCATCACGATTCCCGAACAGACTCGAGAATAGGTTCATTCGATTCGGAATGGTCGATTTAGTCTATGAAATTACAATTTCAAAGCCGATTGAGTTTGTTTTGAAAAGCTGAACCATTCTTTAAACCCAGACCGGTTTTGCTTTACAAACTTTTGCCCAAGTCCTTAATACCGGGCTGAAATGGAAATTTCATAGACTAAATCGACCATTCTGAATCGAATGAGCCTATTTCCGAGTTCGTACGAAAATCTGGAAGTCGAGATTTCGAAAATTTAACCAAAATTTAATAGGCCAGACATTTGTTAAATTTCGGAATTGACCAATTTCCATTATTTAATCTAACATATCCAAATAAAAGATGTTTTTTAAAATGATTCATTCCCATTTTTATAGGAATTAGGCCTGAATGAGCTGGTTGTCCATGTTGTGAAGCTGTTGGAAGGCAACGCGGACAAAGTGTTGAATGAAGTCAAATTGAGTTCAAGTGCGGTACGACGCCAACTCCTTGGGCAAATCCTGCGGGAGCCGAACAAAATTGACCGCGAAATCACCGGCAACCATTATGTGATTGGACTGACCGGGGGAATTGCCTCCGGCAAAACCCATATTGCCAAATATTTGGCTGCCCAGGGTTGTGAGGTGAATTTTTTTTTTTGATTAAATTATTTGGAATCCGGTTTTTATGTCGGCTAAAATAACAAATAGCTAGCTACCTCATGCCAAAAATTGGTTTCGGGTACCACAAAATAGGTGCCCCGGTTTTATTGCATTTTTCTAATCAAATTTTCCTTCAAAAAATGCCAAAATAGGTAAAAATGGGTCAAAAAATTTCGTCAAAAACATCAAAGAAATGTACAAAAGCATTATTAATGTGATTTTCTAATCAACTCTGAAATATGGAAAAAATAGGTAAAACCCTAAAAAATTCGCCATTAAAAATTGTAATATAAATTAATTGATAATATTAGTGCCTTGCCGACCTCGGTTTTGCTGAACAAATTTCTGTATTTTAGTCTAGAAATTTTCTATAAAATATGTAAAAATGCATAAAATTGTACACCCAATCCGAAATAAAAAATTTCCCTATAAGCTGGTTGTTAAAATTTTAAAAAATATTCATTCATTTAAGGTCATTGAATGTGACATTTTGGTGCATCAAATGTACGCGGAAAGTGCGGAATTACGAAATCAGCTAGTCGAGGAATTCGGACCCACAATTTTATGGAATGGAACCATCAATCGGATTCAACTCAGTGATCTCGTTTTCAAGGATAAAGTTGGTTAAAAATTTAATAAAAAATAATTAAAATATCCACAAAATTTAATTGAAAATATTTATTAATTAAAATTTAATTTAAAAATTATTTAAAAAATAATTAAAATTTAATTATTAAAAATATTTAAAAATAATTAAAATTTAATTTAAAAATATTTTAATTAAAAAAATCTAAAAATAATTAAAATAATTTAAGGTCAAATTGGAAAAACTGAATAGCATTGTTTGGCCGTTGGTCGCCGCCCGAATTGCCGAAATTGTCCGAAACTCCACAAAAGAAATTGTCGTTGTGGATGCGGCTTTGTTGCTGGAAGCCGGCTGGGAGAAGTTTTTGCACCAAATTTGGACAGTGTTTGTGCCGAGGGAGGAGGCAATCAAGCGAATATGTGCCCGGGATAAAGTACCCGTTGAGCGGGTTAGTTTTTGATATTTAAGAAAATTTAAATTGGAAAATTCCCAAAAATTAAACCGGTTTAATCCTTAAACTTAAACCCATAAATCTAATACCCATACCCAATCGATATATCTCGTCAAGGCGCATCATTGGATTATGTTTTGGTTTTGGCTTAGTTTTTACTAATTCTAACTTAGTTTTGAACCATTAAACCAAAAATGTGGTTTAAACCGTTTAAAACCCTTTAATTGTTGCCCAAACCAAAATGTGGTTTAAACCGTTTAAAAGCCTTTAATTGTTGACCAAACCATAACCAAATTATATACGATTTTGACCAGCTCTATCCAATTTTGGGTATATTTGGTTTATGAATGTGTGGGACAAAACCTTAAACCGATTACCGATATAATTATAATGGCATTATGTACCCTTTTTCCAATTTCAATGTTTTTCGTCAAATTTATATCCAAAATTCATAAAAAAAAGTGCAATTATTTTTAAGGCAAGTGAACGCCTCGACCATCAATTGGGAAATGCGGAACGGATTGCCCGGAGCCATGCCGTGTTTTGCTCACTTTGGGACTATTCTGAGACGGAGCGGCAAGTGCAAAAGGCGTTGGACAAAGTCAAGACGGATTATATATCAAAAAGTGGCCAATAAATAATAATAAAAATATATTTTAAATTGATTTCATGTATTTTTTGAATAAATTTTTATTTATTTTTTTAAATTTTTTTTTATTTTTATTGTTTTTAAACAATTTTTATATTTTTGAATTTAATTAACATTTTTCAGGACACAACATTCATCAAAGCATTTAAATTTTAAAGCATTTAAATTTTTGAATTTACAAATAAAAAATGCAAAATAAATTCAATTCAAGTGCCCCAGCGCAAATGCAGCCAAGGAAAGAACCCGGAAATGCGCACAAAAATGTTTTGGATTCAACCAAAGAAGGCGGTGGTGGCAAAAGAAAATTTGTCTTTCCACAACGGCGCTATGACAATGTCCGCGTGAGGGACTCGGAAATTCGGAGCAGATTGTGCTGTGAATGCGGCGCATTCATTCAAGGAGAGAAAAAATATCAGGTTTATTTTTTAAATGGAATTATTAATTTGTCGAAAAAATTTTGAAATGTCGAAAAAGTAGGTTCCGCACATTGACAAACCAAAACCGGTTTAAGGGTTTATTCCACACATTGACAAACCAAAACCGGTTTAAGGGTTTATTCCACACATTGACAAATCAAAACCGGTTTAAGGGTTTATTCCACACATTGACAAAACAAAACCGGTTTAAAGGTTTGTTCCACACATTGACAAACCAAAACCGGTTTAATGGTTTGTCCCACACATTCAAAAATCTTAAACCGGTTTAGGGGTTTGACCTACAAATTCACAAACCCTTAAACTGGTTTAAGTCCTACAAATTCATAAACCAGAACCGGTCTGATGGTTTGTCCTACAAATTCACAAACCTAAACTGGTTTAAGGGTTTGTCATACACATTCGCAAACCATTGGACCGGTTTAGTCCGACAAATCCGTAAGCCAAAACCGGTTTGAACGGATTTGTCCGACAAATTCAAAATCCTAAACCGGTTTAAGGGTTTGTCCTACAAATTCACACCCTTTAACCTATTAAAGTCCTACAAATTCACAGACCATTAAACCGGTTTAAGTTCTACAAATTCACAAACCAAACCCGGTTTAGGGGTTTGTCCCACAAATTCAAAAATCTTAAACCGATTTAGGGGTTTGATCTGCAAATTCACAAACCAGAACCGGTCTGATGGTTTGTCTTACAAATTAAAAAATTCTTGAACCAGTTTATGGGTTTCTCCTACAATTTCACAAACCCTTAAACCGGTTTAAAGGTTTGTCCCACACATTCACAAACCAAATATTATACCAAATTTGATAGAGCTGGTCAAAACGCATTGAATGGTATATAATTTGGTTATGGTTTGGTCAACAATTAAAGGGTTTTAAACGGTTTAACCAATTCTGGTTTTTTGGTTCAAAACAAATTTTAAATTAAACCAAGCCAAAACATAATCAAATGATGCATATTGACGAGATCTATCCATATGATATAGGGTTTGTGGGTTTATGGTAGACCTTTAAACTGTTTAAATTCATCGGCATTTTCAAGCATTTTTTTCGACAAATTAAATATTTCACAAGTAAAACTTTAAAAAATTATTATTTAAGGAGCACATAATAGGCCACGAGGCTGCCTATATAATGATACAACTCTACTATTCCGAACAGCAGCAGCAGGGCAGCGGCAGTTCATCAACAACAACAAATGAAGGAGAACAACAACAAAAAGAAAGAATTCAGCAGCAGAACAGCATCAGCCGAAAGAGGAGACGAATAGAAGAAATGATGGATGAGAATAATGATGGTGAAATAGACCATCACCATCGGAAAAACCTTGAACAATGACCAAATCCAATTTTCTTTCAAATTCTTTTTTAATCCATTTTCCTTTAATTTTATTTTTCTTTACGCTTAAAAAATTGTTCGATAAAGAATGAAGAAATGAATTTTTATTGACGACAGCCGTTATGCACCCTAGAAGAAATAATGATTTTACAACTAAAAGTGGAAAATAAAGAAATGAGATTGAGATTTTAGTTTTATTTTATTTAAATAAATTCTCATACTTTTTTCATCTTTTTCGGTCTTTATTGTAAATAATTTTGTTTGTCCATTTCCTCAATTTTTTACAATCCAATCCAAACAATAATTAAGAGATGAAAAAGGGGGACTGATTTGGATACTATTATTTAATTTGAGATAATGATGTTGGTGGTGGCAAGGAATAGACCATCATCGGAAAAATCTTGAACAATGACCAATTTTTTCTTTTTTAATCCATTTTTCTTATTATTTTTCTTTTCGCTATAATTCTTTATGGAATAAAAAAATTGTTCGACAGAGAATGGAGAAAAATGAATTTTATTGACAGCCGTTATGCATACTAGTTGCGCCCCCATCCCCGTCCTCGCAGGAACCACCCCCGCGTTCTGATTTTAATAATTCCGCCTGTTCTGATTTTAATAATTCCGCCTGTTCTGATTTTAATAATTCCGCCTGTTCTGATTTTAATAATTCCGCCTGTTCTGATTTTAATAATTCCGCCTGTTCTGATTTTAATAATTCCGCCTGTTCTGATTTTAATAATTCCGCCTGTTCTGATTTTAATAATTCCGCCTGTTCTGATTTTAATAATTCCGCCTGTTCTGATTTTAATAATTCCGCCTGTTCTGATTTTAATAATTCTACCTGTTCTGATTTTAATAATTCCGCCTGTTCTGATTTTAATAATTCCACCTGTTCTGATTTTAATAATTCCGCCTGTTCTGATTTTAATAATTCCACCTGTTCTAATTTTAATAATTCTGCCTGATCTGATTTTAATAATTCCGCCTGTTCTGATTTTAATAATTCCGCCTGTTCTGATTTTAATAATTCCGCCTGTTCTGATTTTAATAATTCCGCCTGTTCTGATTTTAATAATTCCGCCTGTTCTGATTTTAATTCCGCCTATTCCGATTTTTATTCTACCTCTGACCTCTGTTCTTAGATTATTTCCGCTTTTTTTAATTATACCTTTTAATTTTGACTAAATTCCGCCTGTTTTAGCCTAGATTAATTGTATTAAGAATATCGGCCTTTAAAATATGATTATACGGATTTGAATTGAGCGAAGCAGCAGAAAAGTGGAAAGGCACATTGATTGACTGCAAAAAATTAAAAATAAATATTCCACCTTTTTTAGCCTAGATTAATCATAGACAGATATTCGATAACGTCTCATCCCCGCTTAGCCCATCTGTGGGTAATATGTCCGACTTAATTAAACGGGCGGAGGTTCAATTCCCAGCCAATATAAATAATTTATTTGAATCCTTTTTGCTTTCTGGCCAAATTTTTAATAAAAAAAATTATATTTTTATCACAAAATTTATTTAAAAATTATACATGAAACATGCAGGAAAAAAAGGAATTTAAAATTAAGACAAAAAAAAAAAGTAAAATCATTGAATAAAATGAATTATGGACGACCATCATTTCATTTTGTATTTGAATTGAGCGCAGCAGCAGAAAAGTGGAAAGGCACATTGATTGACTGTAGAAAAATTGAATAAAATTATTTTAAACAAAAATGGAAAACATACATAAAATGATCCATTTGGTGAGAGGAAAATCACTGAATTTTGCGAGGGCCCAATGCCGACGGTTGACCAAGCGCCATGTAAAATACCAAATTGAGCGGATGGAACGGAGATTAGCCTTCCCGCATCGGCCACTTCAAAGGCACAAACCCGGGGGCCATTCTTTAAATTTCCCAAATATTAATTCAATTTAAAATGAAAGGCAATTTTACCCTATTTTTTTTATTTTTATCTTAAAAGTAGTTTTTGACTTCTAATAAACCCAAAACCGGTTTTAAACCCCAACAACTTTATATACCATTTTTTAGATCTCATCGAGACGCATTGAATGGTATATAAAATGTCAGGTTTTGGCCCAAAATTAAAGGGTATTAAACCGTTTATACCATAATTTCATTTTTTTTTGGTTTTAAACCACTTTAATTTTTGGCCAAAACTTGACAAATTATATACCAATCGATGCGTCTTGATGAGTTCTACAAATTGATATATAAGGTTTTTACGGTCAAAAACCGGTTTCTGATTTATTAGAAGTCAAAAACTATTTTTGGGTTAAAAAAATGGTAAATATTACTAAAATTCACCTGCATTGACCAAACTTCCAAAAGGCCTCTTTTGGGGGCGAAAATGACAAGGAACAGTGCCTTCGCCTTTGTTGAATTATTGCGAAGCAGTAGAAGGGGAGTCGACCTCAATCCATCCACAACGAGCTTGTCTATATCTGTGGAAATAATGGGAAAAATAATTAAATTGTCAATTGCCAAAATAATTAAACCGGTTTAAGGGTTTGTCTCCCACATTCACAAACCAAATATACCCAAAATTGGATAGAGCTGGTCAAGACGCATTGAATGGTATATAATTTGGTTATGGTTTGGTCAACAATTAAAGGGTTTTAAACGGTTTAAACCACATTTTGGTTTGGTCAACAATTAAAGGGTTTTAAACGGTTTAAACCACATTTTGGTTTGGTCAACAATTAAAGGGTTTTAAACGGTTTAAACCACATTTTGGTTTGGTCAACAATTAAAGGGTTTTAAACGGTTTAAACCACATTTTGGTTTGATGGTTCAAAACTAAGCCAAAACTATGATGTGTTTTGACCGAGATCTATCGATTGGGTACAAAGTTTATTTGTTTAAGATAAATTAATTAAACCGGTTTAATAACCATTAAACCGGTTTAATTAATTTTTTATTTATTTATAATTAATTAATTTTTATTAAAATTAATATTAAATTTATATTAATTTTTACCCTTTCCAAATGCGCAAAATCCTTCGAAGTTGAGTGTGAATTAACAAAACGCGCCCAATATTGTCCGTAATTGCCACCAAATTCCATCCATTCGGTGCGAGGAATGCCCTCTCGCTGAGCCTGCTCCCATCTTTCAGCGCACTTTTCACATAAATTGTTGTGCTCGGCCCATCCTGGAGCCATTGCTTTTTTGGCCGATCCTTGCGGGAAACGCCCACACCAATGAGGGAACGAAAACCGAATGATGGGATTGTGTTGGAGATCTAAAGCAATGAAAATGAATGAGAATTATGAATGAATTTTTAATTGGATATTTGTTTATGGGGTTTTCACCGAAGTTATTAGAACATTTTAATAAAGTCACTGTCATTTTTTTGCTATGACATTTTATTTAAATTACATCTGAAAATAATTTTGATTTTTTTAAGGATTATTACTATGCACTAAATCCGTAAAGATCATTAGGATTTTGTTGATTTAATTAAAATTTCCGAAAAACAAATTGGGTAAAAATTAAACCGTTTTGGATGAAAAGCGTTAATTTATTAGTAAAAAAAAATAATAAATTGCATAATAAATTTTTTTCATAATAATACAAATATATTTTTAAGAATTTTTACTGTAAAAATATTTCTAAATTGCCTCAAATATTTCTAAAATGCCTCAAACATTCGAATCAAAAAATTGCATATTTTTGAGGCCAATATATTTGTACATTTTTTAAAAAAATTAGGACACAACAAGGTTAAAATTTGTGCAAGATAAAAATTTAAAAGAAAATATGCCATAGATCCGTAAATTTTATATCAAACAAAAAATAGAAATTTTTGTCAGGAATAAATTTTGAAAGCTAATTAATTAAAATTGTCACTTTTATGATTTTTTTGTAAAAAGAATTTTCTTTCTATTTTTCATAAGAATTTTTGGTAAATTTTAAAAACAATGTGCAAAATTTTGCGGCGCCCACCTTTGATGTGATTGAGAAGAGTGCATCAGTCAATGTGTTGTTGGATTCGTCGGTGTGAATGCTGTGCAAAAGAAAGGCGCAAAAATCCCTTTCCCTTTCCACCGCCCCCATTGGATGCTGCTCTCCATTATGCCTTTGCTGGTGATGGTGGCTACTGGTTCCACCCTTTGAGCCAATTGTGCAAATGTATTGGGAGAAGACGGGCAATTGTTGGTGATGGCTAATTGATTCCTGTGCAAAAATTTCAAACAATTTAAATTTGCTTGGTGTTAATTTTAAATAAATTTGTAAAAAAAAATTTTTTTGAAATACTTAATTTAGTCAAAAATGTACCTAGAATGTAAAAATGAATAAGGAGAACTATAAAGTATGAAAAAAATTTCCCTGAGGATGGAATCGAACTCGAGATCCCTTATTTTTTCAACAGTGAATTGTTCCCATTTGGGTTTGTTATGGCTAATAAGGAGAAAAGAGGAAGAAAGGGCCAAGGAAAGCAATGAATAGAATATGGCCCAAAAGCAAAAGCCACACACTCTCGGTGGTGGAATGGCCGAATGGTTAACGGCACCGGCTGCAAAGGGGGGCCCCAATGCGATGGTTCGACAACGACTTCCACCCAAATTTTTCAACTCCATATCAGGATTCAAAATGGGAAATATTTAAAATTGCGAAAAAAAAAAAATATTTAAAATGTAGAAAAAAAACATTGAAAATGCAGAAAAGCTTATACCGGTTTAGTGGTATGTCCAAAATTCACAAACTATATACCATTGGAAAGAGCTGGTCAAGACGCGTCGATTGGTATACAATTTGTCATGGTTTAATTGGTTTTGAACCAAACCCTATAAAACGGTTTAAGTGGTGGTTTAAAACCCTTAATTTTTGATCAGATCCCGACAAATATAATATAATCATTGGATGCGTCTTGACGAGATCTATCGATTGGGTATAGGCTATAGGGTTTGGGGGTCTAGGACAAACTGTTAAACTATTATAAACTTTTCGCAATTTTCAATGTTTTTTTTTCGCAAAATTAAATACCATCCGTTAAAAATTTTCAAATTTAAATCCATTAAAAATGTTATTTGAAATTTCATTCAATTAATTAATAAATATTTATTTTAGGTACTCACCTTTCTCCCTCCTGCGTAAAATGCGCTCACATATTGGTCAAATGCGGTCAGCGTGGACAGACCACCCAGCTGGACATCATTCACCCTCCTCAGCCTATTAATTTGCAATTGTTGGGAATTCAGCTGAAGTTGTTCGGACAATTCCTCTGCCGTCCTCTCGCCATGGGCAATCAGCCTTCTGGCGGTCCTCAATGCAATGTAAAGGGACAAACTCTCAATGACCACCAATTTGGACTCGTCCGTCAATATCACCAATTCTGGAAGGGAAAAATAGAAGGGTTAAATAAATATAAAATGTTAGAGAAATTATATTAATTAAAATTATAATAATTCATTTATTTTTCTCCCAAAAAAATTTTATGTCGAAAAATTGCCAATTTTGAGGCTATAAAAATTCTTAAAAGACTTGTTTTTTTTTAAAAATCCCAATTTCGTCATATTTATGACTTCAATGTTGGGGTTTTTCGATTTGAAAGTTTTGTAAATCTTAAAATAATATTAAATAATCTATAAAATGATTGGAATTTTTCAGATTTTTTTTTGTTTCGAAAAATAGCCATTTTTGGGTTGTTTGGGCCCAAAAAATCTTAAGGTATAATATAAAGGCTTGATTAGAATTTTAGGCAATGATGAGTTTTTTTTAAAAAAAGAATAATTTAGCTACATTTTATGGCATTGGCATTAATTTTGGTTTTTTTGGACTTCAAAATTTTTCGGCATCTTTGGTGGTTTTGTGGACATGAGAAAATTCGTAAAGCGTAAGTTTTAGTTGGAGATTTTAAAATGGCAATTTTGGCGATGAATTCCAACGAATCAACGATTTAACGGTAATAAAACCGCCCACCTTGATTGCCGGGATGAGCAGATGGGCCAATTCGGATTGATAAAAGGGAAGTGGATGAACATTTTTCCGTGAATAGGAGAACGCCACGATCCGTGTAGAACATCAATGAGCCATTGCTTAGTCCCTTTTGGAAAATTATTGATTAATTTTTTCAAAAAAATTATTGGTTGAAAAATTTTTTTAATTTAAATTTTTAACAGATAAATTATTGATTTATTAATTTTTACTATTTTTCAAAAAAATTGTTTGATTTTTAAAAAATTTTCAACAAAAAATTATTGATTATTTTTTAAAAATTTTAACAAAATATTGATTAATTTAAAAAAATTTTCAACTAAAAAAAATTATTATTTCTTAAAAAATTTTTAACAGAAAAATTATCGATTGATTTTAAAAAATTTTAACAAAAAAATTAAAATTAATAAAAAAATTATTGATTAATTTTAAATTATTTTAATCAAAAATAATAAAATTACAATGCAAATGCAAATCCAATCCATTGAAAGTGATCGGCTGGAGGCATTCGACCGCTCCGGTGCAACACCAAATGTCGCGAGAGCACTGATATAGACTAAAAAATAATTTTATTAAAATTAAGAACGGAATAAATAATTTATTTGGGTCTTTTACATTGAATAAGTTTTGAACACTTTTAAGAAGATTTGGACCTCTAATTTATTTACATCAAATTTATAGAAGAAATTTAACTATTTTATTTCATTTTCAGTTAAAAATATCTAATCCTAATTCAAAAAATCATCAAAGTTCTACACTTTCTAGTACCTTAAATTCTTAAAAATGATCTCGTGATAAGTGTTTAATTTTTGTTAGAGACTTAGCGTTTTGTGCATATTTCCGTGACATTTTTGAAAACTTTAATGGTTTAACACTCATAAGCAATAATTAATTACTTCAGTTAGAGAAAATCGATACTATAATTTAACATCCAAAAAAGGAAGTGATCCAAGTTTCTTAAAAAAAAAAAACAAATTTGTTGACCCAAAATTGGACTGTACAACTTATTTTTGTTTTCAACTTATTTTTGTTCAATATAAAGTTTTCAAAAGTAACAGAATTTTTACTTCTATTATTTTTTTAAACACATAAATCGCAAACCATGTTCTTCCTCGGTGACCCGCACTTTTGATGCAATTTCCATGGTAGGCTGAGTGCTTTTTGAGCGTTCCAAAACGACAAATTTCTGGGCGGCAGCAATCACCAAAATGTCAAAATTTGGGCAGGCGGCAATTAGGGTATGCCGTAGCCAATGTTTGTGCCAAATTAGTTCAATTGATGAATCCGCTTGATCACTGCCGCTCATATCATCGCTCTGCGAAATTGAAATACTTATCAGAAAAACCGGTTTAAGTGGTTTATCCTAGACCCATAAACCATATATCAGATTGATATTGATAAATCTCGGTCAAGACGCATCATTTGATTATGTTTTGGCTTTGGGTTTAACGAATTCTAACTTAGTTTTAACCAATAAACCAAAATGTGGTTTAAACCGTTTAAAACCCTTTAATTGTTGACCAAACCAAAATGTGGTTTAAACCGTTTAAAACCCTTTAATTGTTGACCAAACCAAAATGTGGTTTAAACCGTTTAAAACCCTTTAATTGTTGACCAAACCATAACCAAATTATATACCATTCAATGCGTCTTGACCAGCTCTATCCAATTTTGGGTATATTTGGTTTGTGAATGTGTGGGACAAACCCTACCTAAACCATTATAATTACTTTTTTCGGCAAATTTTTTAATTAAATTTATTTAAAAAAATAAACCAATTCGGGATTGTCCAAATAAACGGCATCTTCAGTGTCCGGTGGTCCCTCGTCAATATTGTTTTTTCTTTTCTCCACCGATTCGTTTTTATCCGTCGAAAGAAAATTACTAACAAGTTGAATTGTTTCCGTGGAAATTTTTGCGAATTCAGTAAGCATTTTTTCTTAAAATAAATGAAATTTAATGGATTTATTTAGGTAGGTTATTTTTGGGAATGAATAATTGTTTTAAACTTTTTTTCAAATTTAATTGTAATAATTGACGTTCGTGATTTTTGATCGATCGGTGGATGTTTTTATTCTTCAAAAATTGATCATTCCTTCATTCCTTCCTTCCTTTGAGCAAAATTGAAGAAGAGAGACAATGTTAAAATTAGAGGAATAAAAAGAAAAAAATTTGGACAACTTATCCAAAAATTAAATAAAATGCCAATAAACAATTTTTAAATATTAACTAATTCGCCTTTTTGACAGCTAACTAAAAAGGGAAAAACTTTTTCTTTATAGGAAAAGCTTTCAGATTTTTAACAAATGTTTTTAATGAAATTATTCCCATATTTACAATGCATATTTGTTTAACATTGCATTGTGAATATGAAAACAATATAAAAAATGAATAAGAAACAATATTATATTTTTTAAAAAATACAAATGTTCAAATATTTATCCAAATTATTTGATTGAAAATGCAAATTATTAGGTAATGTACAATGTTTTTAATATTGGACCCGTCTTCTTAATATTCTCCATCAATCATGGGATGATGTAAAATTAATCAGCCGAGAAAATTGTTCAAAAATCCTTGTGCCATTTCGCCGTTGATCAGTCCATTCATTTGGTTGAACACGGTTGAAGGATTCTATAAATTTTATAGACCGTATTTCCTCTATTAGTCGCTTCTGGCTACTATTTTCAGTGACCTTCTACAGGGGGCTTTTATTAGAGAAGGGGGCTTTTATTAGAAAGAGTGCCTTTGTTTTTCAGAGAACCTCCAAATGGGGCAAAAATTCATATTACATTTTTTCTCCTTAAAATCCTCAAAAGGGGGCTATTATTAAAAGGAGGGGGATTATTATTAGAAGGAGGGGGCTATTATTAGAAGGAGGGGGCTTTTATTAGAAGGAGGGGCTATTATTAGAGGGAGTGCTCCTATTTTTAAAATCCTCCAAGGGAGGTTACAATTATATAAGAGGGGGCTTCCATTACAGAGGGCTACTAATAGAGGTAATACGGTATTATGAAATTTTAATTGTTTTCGAAAATAACCTGATCAATTAAGCCGGTAACTTCATCACACCGAGAGACGGAACTAAATGAAAATTTTAGGCTTTTTCAATCTTGGCTTTTGGGCCAAACCGTTGAAGATTTGTGGCCATTTGGATAGAGCCTTAATATTTTTAGTTTATTTGGGCAGTAAAATTTTTTACTGTACCCAAAATATTGCATTCGCTAATGGCCTTCCTCAACTGGCCACAATGCTCTCTTTCGGCGCCCATTTTACATGTTTCCTTACTGTAAAATTTGTATTCAAAAAATTTGAGAAAAATTCCCTTCTCATTATTGAGTACCATCGATTAGGGAGTTTTTGGCCAATATCACAATGAGGCAATAACCAATTTTAGAAGGCAATATACCATTTTAAAGCCCAAAGTGCCCTCTACAAATTGGCCTTTTAAAATTTTATAAAATCTAGGCATAAAAAAGTTACATGTCTTTGAATGGAATAAACCCGAAATTTGTTTGTTGGAGGAAAAAGCCGCTTATTTTACAAATTATTTTAACATTTAAAAAACAATTAGAAAAGCCACTTTTTAGAGGACATTTAGGGCTTTCAAATGGCATATCGCCTTACTGAATTGGTCGCTTCCTTCTCGAGATATTGCCAAAAGAATGGGCAAGGTACTCATCGGTGGTTCAGTCTCCTCACCTCGCCCGGAATAAATCAATTTTGCCTGGGAAAAATTAAATTTTAATGTCATTAAAAAATTGGCTACCTCCCATCAATGCATTGCTAATCTCCTTTCCCCAAGTGTCCCATGTCTATAAATTAATATTTGGCTTTAAGCAAAAATCAACAACCTACCCTTTCATCAGCCCGCTTCACACAATTCCCATAGGCCATTTTCTTTGGAGGTAAAAAAATTATTGAATTTATTGTCATTTCCTACCATAAATTCTCCAATAAATGGGACGCATCCTTAATTTAAATATATTTAAATAAATTAAAATTTTATTATTAAATTGAAATTTTAAATATTTAAATAAATTAAATTAAAATTTTAAAATTTTAATAATTGAAAAATGAAAATTAAACTTTTAAATATTTATTCAATTAATTAGGCCGACCTTCTCCTTGTCTGAAGCCAAAATTTTTGTCAGCACCGGGAAATATGAAAAAGAAATGACAATAAAAATTTGTTACTTACTAAACACTCACACTCATACTAATTTAAATATTAAATTAAAAATGCTATAATTTTAATTAAAAAATTATTAATTAAAAATATTAATAAAATGTGCCTAAAATTTTAATTAAAAATATTATAAAAAAATTCCAAAATTTTAATAAAAATTACTAATAAAAATTGCTTAAATTTTAATTAAAATTAATAAAAAAAATAAAAAATTCTTAATAAAAATGCTAAAATTTTATAATTAAAATTTATAAAAATAATAAAATTTTAATTAAATTCTTAACAAAAATGCTTAAATTTTAATTAAAAATTTATTAATAAAGATGCTTAAAATTGTTGAAGTGATGGAATTGATGGGGGCGGACTTCGTTGCCGAATTCCCTGCAAATCTGGCGAATTCACTGAATTGCTTGATGAGGTGGGATTTTGCGCGCCCGAAAGCAATTTCATTGCCTAAAATTATTCGACTGATATTAAATTTCCAACACCAATTTTTTTGACCTGTCCAACCATCTTGTCCATTCCCATGAAACTCTCACGGCGATTTGGATCCTCCGGAATTTCTGTCCTTTGAGCTTCCCTCATTGTGCCTTGAAAATTTGAATTTTAGTTTCTGTTATATAATTTTAATATTTTCCATTAGGTAATTAGCAACGAATATAATCCAGCCTCTTTGTCCAATTCATGTCAAATTTGACCATCAATATCTAATCTACATTTACCATAGAAAGCGTGAAAGGTAACTCATTTGTTAATTTCGACATTCCTTTGATAAGACAGTGGAATGTGAACGAAATAAGGTCAGATTTGTGTTTAGCATACCTAGAATTAGCATTTGAGCTTTGAAAACATTTTTTGGTACTTGTCGGGCTAGTTATCTGCATCTGATTTTGAATTCCCCCAAGGAGTTGAATATACCATCCTTAGAGCTTAACAAGATTATTATGTGGGAATCCTGACAACTCCTGTGACCAAGTTTAGAGAAAAGTACATATTTTATAGGTAATTTGTTGGCTATAATTTTATAAATTTCAATTTTTAGAATGTACTGTGCATTATATGTATTAAAATCGTATATAACCTCCGAGGAAACTTCCAGCCAATTGTTCAATCAAAGATCCACCTCCTGCCATTAATAGTTGTGTTTAATTTAAATTTCTTAAATTTTGCGCTTCGATAATTCCAACTCACCATTATTTGCTAATGGGATCCTATTTTCATCAGCTGCTGATGCAATATTCCCATCGGAGGCAATCTATTATTTTTTTCATATTTCCCATATAAATTAATCGCCGATTGACCTGTGATTGTTGTTGTTGGCCAGTCAATGCATTTGCCAGATTTTGCCTGGCCGGATGCATCATATTTGTTAAACTTTGACCAAATATCTACAGAAAATTGTTTAAATATTTTGTGTTATAAACAAACTTCAGAAGGACGTGCATTGAAATCAACCGGCTGAACTTCTGGACCCGATTTTGATCTGTAATTTTTTAAATAAAATTTTTCAGATGGATACATTTCTTGCTAAACCAGAACAGGCGGATTTGTTCTTAAAACAGGCGGAATTATTAAAATCAGAACAGGCGGAATTATTAAAATCAGAACAGGCGTAATTATTAAAATCAGAACAAGCGGAATTATTAAAATCAGAACAGGCGGAATTATTAAAATCAGAACAGGCGGAATTATTAAAATCAGAACAGGCGGAATTATTAAAATCAGAACAGGCGGAATTATTAAAATCAGAACAGGCGGAATTATTAAAATCAGAACAGGCGGAATTATTAAAATCAGAACAGGCGGAATTATTAAAATCAGAACAGGCGGAATTATTTAAAGCAGAACAGGCGGAACTATTAAAATCAGAACAGGCGGAATTATTAAAATCAGAACAGGCGGAATTATTAAAATCAGAACAGGCGGAATTATTTAAATCAGAACAGGCGGAACTATTAAAATCAGAACAGGCGGAATTATTAAAATCAGAACAAGCGGAATTATTAAAATCAGAACAGGCGGAATTATTAAAATCAGAACAGGCGGAATTATTAAAATCAGAACAGGCGGAATTATTAAAATCAGAACAGGCGGAATTATTAAAATCAGAACAGGCGGAATTATTAAAATCAGAACAGGCGGAATTATTAAAATCAGAACAGGCGGAATTATTAAAATCAGAACAGGCGGAATTATTTAAATCAGAACAGGCGGAACTATTAAAATCAGAACAGGCGGAATTATTAAAATCAGAACAAGCGGAATTATTAAAATCAGAACAGGCGGAATTATTAAAATCAGAACAGGCGGAATTATTAAAATCAGAACAGGCGGAATTATTAAAATCAGAACAGGCGGAATTATTAAAATCAGAACAGGCGGAATTATTAAAATCAGAACAGGCGGAATTATTAAAATCAGAACAGGCGGAATTATTAAAATCAGAACAGGCGGAATTATTTAAATCAGAACAGGCGGAACTATTAAAATCAGAACAGGCGGAATTATTAAAATCAGAACAAGCGGAATTATTAAAATCAGAACAGGCGGAATTATTAAAATCAGAACAGGCGGAATTATTAAAATCAGAACAGGCGGAATTATTTAAAGCAGAACAGGCGGAACTATTAAAATCAGAACAGGCGGAATTATTAAAATCAGAACAGGCGGAATTATTAAAATCAGAACAGGCGGAATTATTTAAATCAGAACAGGCGGAACTATTAAAATCAGAACAGGCGGAATTATTAAAATCAGAACAAGCGGAATTATTAAAATCAGAACAGGCGGAATTATTAAAATCAGAACAGGCGGAATTATTAAAATCAGAACAGGCGGAATTATTAAAATCAGAACAGGCGGAATTATTAAAATCAGAACAGGCGGAATTATTAAAATCAGAACAGGCGGAATTATTTAAAGCAGAACAGGCGGAACTATTAAAATCAGAACAGGCGGAATTATTAAAATCAGAACAGGCGGAATTATTAAAATCAGAACAGGCGGAATTATTTAAATCAGAACAGGCGGAACTATTAAAATCAGAACAGGCGGAATTATTAAAATCAGAACAAGCGGAATTATTAAAATCAGAACAGGCGGAATTATTAAAATCAGAACAGGCGGAATTATTAAAATCAGAACAGGCGGAATTATTAAAATCAGAACAGGCGGAATTATTAAAATCAGAATAGGCGGAATTATTAAAATCAGAACAGGCGGAATTATTAAAATCAGAACAAGCGGAATTATTAAAATCAGAACAGGCGGAATTATTAAATCAGAACAGGCGGAATTATTCTAAGTAAATCAGAACAGGCGGAATTATTAAAAATCAGAACAGGCGGAATTATTAAAAATCAGAACAGGCGGAATTATTAAAATCAGAACAGGCGGAATTATTAAAATCAGAACAGGCGGAATTATTAAAATCAGAACAGGCGGAATTATTAAAATCAGAACAGGCGGAATTATTAAAATCAGAACAGGCGGAATTATTAAAATCAGAACAGGGGGAATTAATCTAGCTAGACGTAAAACAGGCTGAATTAACCTTTAAAAAACATTCCAGCTGAACACACTTACATTACATCCCCATTGCTTCTGAGCATTTGTGCCCCAAATTGTGTGCCAACTTGCATCAATTCAGCAATATCTCGGGGGGAAATTAAACTCATCAGCGAAGGCTGCTGATGTGTCCCTAATTGCCCATCGGTTGGGAATTTCTTTAAGCAGTAAAATTTGCTTATAGCAAAATTTAAAAAAAAAAACAACCTGAGAATGGACGACATGCAGTTTTTCAAAAAGAGAAATAATCAAAATTAAAATGACACGGAAAATCGGCGTGGATGATGGTTTAATCATTTCAAATGTTTTTTTTTGTTGCTTTCAAAAGTTTGCAAATTTTTTTGGTTTTTGTGAAGATCACTTTCAAATGTGACCTCAATTCACAACAAATTTACATGTGAAAATTTCGATTTCCTACGCTTACGCGCGCTCACTGTTTTTGGAGAGCAGCAGTGCGAATTGGCAAGCCCGACAGAATGAGGGAAAATTTGGATATTTGGTAGGAGGATATGGATATTGACCGAGAAAGGAAGAGGAGATGGGAAAAGGGACTGGTATCGGCGCCACAGGGGCTCGGCGGTGGGGAGGATCAGTGGTGGTCTGATTCAGCGATTTAGTAGGCAGAAGAGGATGCATGACCGGCTATTTGCTTTGCACTTGGTGATGGTCAGCAACCAGCAAAAGTAGCAGCAGATGATGTGTGGTTTTACAAGTTGGTGTGGAAAAAACGGCAAGAATTGCTTGGGGGAAAACCACCAAAAGTAAAACCAAGCAAATCAAGTTTTATTTTGGGTTGGGTTGGATATGGATATGTGCATTTTATGGTGTAATATTAATGAATAATTACCCGGAAAAAATGATTAGCAAATGCTTTACTCATCACAAAAGAAAATAAAATGAATTACACATCACAAAAAATGGTTACTAAATTTTATCCAGAAAATATAATTTACATCGCAAAAAAATGAAATAAATGGTTAGCAAATTACCATGAAAAAATAGATTAAAATTCATCATTCATTTTGTTCAATTTTGTACATCACCTTTTTGATTGTTTTGTTCTGAAATTCTTTCAATAATTTCTTTTGTTGCCTCCGAATCTTGTTCAACAAATTCTTTGACTTCTCTTTTGAATTTGGCGCAATCACTAAAAAAAAAAGTATTTATTAAATTTTTAACATAGATTTTTGGCCCGTAACTCAAAAAGGAAGCAACCAATTCAGGAAGGCGATATGCCATTTGAAAGCCCTAAATGTCCTCTAAAAAGTAGCCAATTCTAATTGTTTTTGAAATGTTAAAATAATTTGAAAAATTAGTGGATTTTCTCTAACAAACAAATTCGGGTTTATTCCATTCAAAGACATGTAACTTTTTTAAAGCCTGGGGCCTTATTCTCATCTCCGGATTTATTGCTAAATCCGGATTTATTTCTGAAATCGCGATTTAATTTTCTAAATCGGCATTCTCATCTTCGGTTCTTAAATCCAGATTTAGACTAAATCGCGATTTATTTAATCGCGATTTAGCGTTTGCTAAATCGCGATTTAGGACCCTAAATCCTATTTTCTTATTCTCATCTTTTAGCAATAAATCGGGATTTATTTTTATAAAGGGAAATTAAATCCTAGTCTGAGGCACGATTTAGCATGGATTTAGCAGTTAAAAAATCATAAAAAAATTATTTTTAATTATAATTGAGTCAAATATTTTTTTAAATGATAAGAATATGTTTATCTATCATTTAAAAATAATTTTAAATAAAATTTCAATAAAATTAATTTTTTTCTATTTTTCCAATTTTTTGCCTTTTTTATGAGAAAAATATTTCTGACAATTTTTATATTCAAAAGAAAAAATTTAATTTTATTTGAACGATATTTTACTAATTTTCTCATTTATTTATTTATTTTCCTTTGATTTTCCTCTTTTCCCCTGCCTAAATCCGGATTTAATAAATACCGATTTAGTAAATCGCGATTTAAGATGAGAATAACGATTTAAGAAATTTTTAAATCCCGATTTAATAAATCGCGATTTATGGCTAAATCGCGATTTAATAAATCCGGAGATGAGAATAACTCCCCTGGATAATATAAATTTTAAAAGGCCTCTTTTTAGAGGACACTTTTGGCTTTAAAATGGTATATTGCCTTACAGAATTGGTAATTTCCTTTTTGAGTTATAGGCCAAACAATCCAATTCAGGTACCAAATTGCTAAAATAAATACTCACCTTTCAATTTTCTCTTCAAGTTTCCCAATTTTGGCGTTGAATTCATTTTGTGCCTGCAAAAGTCCATCCAGCCGTTTCAACGAATTCCCAATTGATCGCATTACCTTAAAAAGTGGAATAAAAAAAATCAATTACCGTAAATTCTCTATTAGAAGCCCTTCTTCTCTAATAATAGCCCACTCTACCGTATTTTTAAGGAGAAAAAAGTAAAAATTTAAATTTTTTGTCCCCTTTGGAGGATCTATGAAATCTATTTAAGCCCCGAGGCTTCTAATAGAATAAATACGGTAATTTAAATTTCAATTTACATATGTATTCAATGCCCTTGTGGAGGGTGGAACCAATTTCCCCGTAGTGTATCCCTCAAATTCATCCTCGCTAATTTGTAAATGACTGGCCTTCATGTCTTGGATAAAATAGATTGCACTTAAAATAATTTAATTTTGATTGAATTAATAATTTACCTCATCAAATTTGTGTAGTAATATCCTGAAAAATTTACAAATTAAAGTTATTTTTATCGACAAAAAAATTTTTGCCATATTTTTAAGGGCATAAGCTTTGGTTAAACCAAATTCCATTGTAATAATGTACTGCCCGATAGTCCCTTATTATATCCAGTGTATTGGTAACTTCAACTTGTATCCTTTTTGTGAAAAACTAAAGAAGGAAAAGGAACCCACTGTCTATGCTACCGTAAATAAAACTAACTGACAAACAGACCATATTAAATATTAAAAACTAATCTTATATCTTATAGATGTATATCTTAGGATTGTCAAATTTTAAGTAGAATTAGAATCATCTGTGAAAAGTTTAAAATTTAAGGGGCTTGCTTTGATTTTTTAAAGAAAATTAGGTGGAAACTGAACAAACAAATATCACATGGCTGAAGTCCTAATTCTAATACTTTGTTATGATCAAGAAAATGTATCTAAATGAAAATTAAGTTGGTTTGTGCTAACCCAAAATTATAATTCATCAAAAGTAAAATTCAAATATTTGACCCACCGTATTCTCCACGCATATGTCTTGAGGGAAGGCCAAAGCGGCTGATGAATTTCAAATTTGATTGGATCAGTGGTGGATTCGCTTTGAGTACAACCAAAATTAAAACAGGCAAAAATTCATCGGCACTTGCTGGGGCACCTGAATTATAGATTAAAATTTATTTACTAAAATTTTATTAAAAATAAAACTGACCAAATCTGCTTTCTTTCAAAGCATCAAAAATGTTTTTTGAACTTCGAACCAAACAATCCCTAAAAAGGTGATTTTAATTGATCATAAAATGAGTTGAAAATTACATTTTCTTTATGACCGATCGGTGGCTGTTCAAATCAATTATTTCCGTGATGGCCTAGAAAAAAAATGTAAAAATTTTTAATTTATTTCATTATTCCATTGAAAATGAATTTTGGGCAAATGCCATTTTATTAATATTTTAGAGCCTTTTGATTGGAATAATTAAAGAAAAAAAAATTTGAATTTGTTTTAGAAATTGCGCTAAAATTTTAGTCCTCCAAATAGGGGCAAATATGCCAATTTTTTAGGCAGTTTTGCGCCATATTTGGCCATTATATTCTAACAAATTTAATATTTTTTTTTATCAAATATTTTTAAATCAAATCTACTACAGAAAGGAGATTAACTCATATTATATAAAAATTGCTAAATGTCAATTCGTTTCGAATCGAACGTTTGTCAGTCAGTCATTTTTAGCAAATTTTTTTTCCAACTGATGAGCAAATTGAATATATATATTTCTGTGGGTGGATCTTTTGGATTTTAAGATGCCTCTTCTCTATTTTAAATCCAAATTCAACCCACCTCATTTAAATATTCCTGCACTTGGGCCGAGGTTTCATCCAATGCCGTCTCCAAAAAGCCATTTATGACCCAATTCAGTGATCGAATTCGGGTTTGTAGACTTAAATCCTCCGCCTCTTCCTCAGTTCTATTAAATAGGAAAATTGATTTTATTTAAAATTTTATTTATTTTTAATTTATTTTTAAATTTTATTTTAATTTTTAATTTTATTTTTAATTTAATTTTAAATAAATTTATAATTTTATATTTATTTTAAAATTTATCTTAATTAATTTTTAATTTTATTATTTTTAATTTAATTTTTAATTTCAAATTTATTTTAAATTTAATTTAAAATTTATTTTAAATTTAATTTTTAATTGAATTTTTAATTGAATTTTCAATTGAATTTTCAATTAAATTTTTAAATTTTATTTTTAAATTAAATTTTTAAATTTTATTTTTAAATTAAATTTTTAATTAAATTTTTAAATTTATTTTTTCAATTTAATTTAATTTTTAATTTAATTTTTAAATTTAATTTTTCAATTTAATTTAATTAAATAAACAAAAAACCTTGAACCAAACAGAATATTATATGCTCGAGTGCAAACAAATGTTTCAATTTCGGTCATAAATTGTGAAAATTTGAAATCTTCCGGTGGTTTTATTTTAATGATTTTCTCTTTGGTTGTTTGATAGAATGATTGGACGGAATTGGAAAGTTCCTCAATGGGCGAAAATTCATTCTAAAAAAATTAAATTTTAAAATTAGGAGTAATAGTTTTTTTTACCCAAAATTGGTTTTTGATTCCTAATAAATCCGAAACCGGTTTTAGACCCTACAAACTTATATCATTTTGTAGATCTCATCGAGACTCGTCGAATGGTATATAAAATATCAGGTTTTTGGCCAAAAAATTAAAAGAGTTTAACCGTTTAAACCATAACTTCCAGTTTTTGGTTTTAAACCACTTTAATTTTGGGCCAAAACATGCCATTTTATATAACCATTCAATGCGTCTCGATGAGATCTACAAATTGGTTATAAGGTTTATATGGTTTAAAGTTTCTGATTTATTAAAAGTCAAAAAACTTTTGGGTAGGTTAAAATTAGTATCCTAAAATTAGTAATTAAATTTTGTAAATTTTACCTTTTGTAAATTTTCAACAAATCCGCAACAATGTTTGCCCAATTCCTTTGAAAATGTCGCATCAAAAATGTCGTCAAAATATTTTTGCAGCTCCAAAGTGGCATCATTGCTTTCCGGACTCATTGGCCTTTAAAAAAATTTTTAAAAATTGAATTTGTAAAAATTTTGTTGAAAATTATGCAAAAATGGCCGTATTATCATATGAAAAAATTATTGGCCCCGTCGCGGGTTCGAACCCGTGGCCACCTTAGCCCGTAGTAAAAGACCGGGGAAAAGAGAAGGTTCCCCCGATTTTGGGGGAAAATTCCCAAATTTGGTAGTAAAAGAAGTTCCCTTGATTTCAAGGGAAGATTCCCTCGATTTTTCCCCCGATTTCGAGAGAAAAATTTCCCAGTAGTAAAAGAAAATTCCCGGGGAGGTTTTGCCTTGTTTTTGGGGGAACCTTCCCCCGAAATGTTCCCCTAGAAATAGTTGGGGAACTTGCCTACCCTCACCTTTTATTTAATTAATTAAAAATATTTAAAAAATAGATAAAAATATGGAATAAATTGTGGCTAATAGAAAAGACTCTGCTCTATTTTCCTATATAAAAATTTTAATTTTTTGTTCATGTTTACTATTTTTAATATAATTTTGAAAATCAATTTAAGGTTCATAAGAATGCCCAGAATTTTTTACATATCCCTATGGAAGAAAAAATATTTTACAAAATAATACAATTTATTTATAGATTTTTAAATAATATTTGTAAAAGGGGAAGATTCCCCCGATTTCGAGGGAAAGGGGGCGGGATTCCCTTAATTTCTTTTACTACCATTTTTCCCTTGAAAATGAGGGAAAACTCTCCTGAAATTTTCCCCGGGAAATTTCCCCGGAAATCTTCCCCTGTCTTTTACTACGGGCTCTTATTACTGCGTTAATCCAATAGACTAAAGCAGGCATGACCACGGCTACGGCTAAGCCGCGGTTAGCCGCGGCTAGCCGCGGCTACGGGCGGCTAACGGCTACAAATTTTGAAAATTTGACGGCTAAAGGGCGGCTAACGGCTATAAACCCATAGCCGCGGTTAGCCGTGGGATAGCCGCCATCCACAAATTTTCTATTTTTTAAAGAACTTTTCTTAAAATTCCCTCCATCAATATTTATTATTTTTTAATTTACAAATTTTTGCCATATTTTAAAATTTTTTGGTAAATAATTTGCAAATTTTTCCCAGCGGGATAATTTTTTGCCTATTTTTTCTTTTCTGGACTATTTTTTAAAAATTTTTTTGACCAAAAAATTTTTTTCTAAAATACGGCTAACCGCGGCTAGCCGCGGGCGGCTACGGCTATAAAATTTCAAAAAATAGGCGGCTACGGGCGGCTACGGCTATGAAATAGCCACGGCTAAAACGGCTACGGCTACAGAAAAATTGTAGCCGTGGTCATGCCTGGACTAAAGGGCCCCGTTTGATGTCTCTTCATTTTTCCCTTTTCCACCAAAAATAAAGACAGAATTTTTAAGTGACAGAGATTGCAAAAAATAAGTACTTTTTTAGGTTTTTTCTTAGTAAAATTTACCAAAATCGATTTCTAAAATCACAAAAATTTTTATTTTTTGGTATTTATTGAATTTAACGAATTTTCCCTAAAAATTGAAAAAATTCGTAAAATAGTATTTTTTTTGCAATTCCAAAGTGGCATCATATTGCTTTCCGGACTCATTGGCCTACAAAAAATTTTTTTAAAAATTTATTTTTTTAATGCTGCTGAAAATTAGGCAAAAATGGCCGATTATCATATAAAAAAATTATTGGCCCCGTCGCGGGTTCGAACCCGAGTACCACCTGCGTTAGGTATTAATCCGATAGACTAAAGGGCCATAATTAATGCCCATCTATTTTTCCCTTTTCCGCCAAAAATAAAGACTGCATTTTTAAGTGACAGATTGCAAAATAAGTAAGGTACCCTTCTAAGTTTTTTTGGCAAAATTTACCAAAATCGATTTCAAAAATCTTAAAATATGTATTTTTTTGGTAATTATTGCATTTTTCCAACGAATTTTAATGTACATAATTTTTGACCAATTTATTCATTTTTGCAATTTTTTCGGTGAAATTTTCTTTTAGAAAAATGCAAAAAAACAACAACTATTTTGAGGTCTCCTCCTAAACCTAAATCGATTTTGGCACAAAGAAAAACCTAAATAAATGTCCATTTTTAGACCCAAAAATCTGCTCTCTACAATGATTTTATTACCAAAATTTCCAGTAAAAATTAGTAGTATAATAACAAACCTTGGTCCAGTTGGCGTATTACTGACATTTGGTAGGAGTAAATTCAGTGAAGTTGGCGATGAAGAGGACGATGGGGAATTCTCTTAAATTTACAAAAATTTTAAAATTATTTTAAAATTTTTGCAAACGTCCAAAAACTGAAGGCGATTTCTTCAACAGAGTTTTGAATGTGTTTCGAACATCCGACGTTTTTCTACGCAATTCGGCGGTTTCCTGTCGCAGTAATTCCCTAAAAAATGGGAATAAAAAGTGAATGAATCATCAAAAATTTTTACCGATTTTTATTGTAATCATTCAGCCTTTTGTTTTCATATTGATAGGTTTTATAGCATTGGGAACAAAGGCCGCGGCCTGTTGAAAAATTAAAAATATTATTCCCGAAAAAAGCATTGAATTTATTTATGTTTCGTATCAAAAATTCAATATTTTTCAAGCATGTTTATGTTTAGATCTAGGATTAGGGCCAAGCTTGTACGAAGAAACTCTATCTGGCCAAATTTTATGGCTTCATATTGATTTTTCAAAAGTAAAATTTTTTGGGTAAATTCAACCCAGCTTTTCATGCAGAAAAATAATATTTTGACCATGTAACTTGAAACTTGCTGTAACAAGTTATTGGGGTTTAGCATTAGGCTAGGCATAGGATACCTTTAAAAAAGAGCCCGATCAGGGTATTTTATGGATCTAAAAATACCAGATTTTTAAACATGAAAAGCTATCGGTAAATTCTTTGATTTAATGCAGTTAAATTGCGTTAAATATTTTATTTTAAGGCCATCAAAATTATTAATTAAAAAGAATACATTGCGGTGTTCCATAAAATGAGCCACATTGTTTGCACAACTTAAAACAATTAAATAATTAAAAATAAATTATCCTAATAATAATGAAAGAAACCAATTCATTGTCGGACAAATGAAATTGGCTGCCATGTTGCCTCTCTTGACTGCCAACATGAAGAAGCCAATCATCCGAATCATCAATTTTATTATTTTCAGCTGCCATTTTTTTTCTCTAATAAATCAAAAAAAAACAATAAATATTTTTTGCCATTTTAAAATTGCTTGATTTTTACCCCAAAAGTAGTTTTTGACTTCTAATAAATCAGAAACCGGTTTTAAACCCTACAAACTTTATACCAATTTGTAGATCTCATAGAGACGCATCGATTGGTATATAATTTGTCATGGCTTGGCCCAAAATTGAACGAGTTAAACCGTTTAAAACCACATTTCCAGTTTTTGGTTTTAAACCACTTTAATTTTGGGCCAAAACCCGACATTTTATATACCATTCAATGCGTCTCGATGTGATCTACAAAATGGTATAAGGTTTGCAGGGTCGTCTAAAACCCGTTTCTAATTTAAGTGAAGTCAAAAAACTACTTTTTAGGAAAAATAAAAAAATGGGGTAAAAAATTAAATAAATTAATAAATATTAAAAATGAAATATAAATCAAATATATAAAAAATTAAATTTTTTCTGCATAAAAATTTATCAAAAAAATCACAAAAATTATATGGCATAAAATCTCGAAAAATACAACAAAAACAAAAAAATAATCAATTTAATTCAAAGAATTCCTCCTAAAAATTGCTTCGTATTTTCATAAACAATGAATAGGGCACCGCTTGCAATGAAAGTCCGTATCAAAGTTGGTGAAAGGCCTTTGTAGAATGCGTTGTAGCCTTTAAAAAAATTATTTTAAATTAAAATTATTTCGTCAATAAAATAAATGAAAATATTTAATTTGCCGAAAATTGTAACGCTCAGTGGTTTTAGACCCCCAAACCTTATATCCAATGAATAGATCTTGTCAAGGCGCATCATTTGATTATGTTTTGGCTTTGGGTTTAACCAATACTAACTTAGTTTTGAACCAAAAACCAAAATGTGGTTTAAACCGTTTAAAACCCTTTAATTGTTGACCAAACCAAAATGTGGTTTAAACCGTTTAAAACCCTTTAATTGTTGACCAAACCAAAATGTGGTTTAAACCGTTTAAAACCCTTTAATTGTTGACCAACCAAACTGTGGTTTAAACCGTTTAAAACCCTTTAATTGTTGACCAAACCAAAATGTGGTTTAAACCGTTTAAAACCCTTTAATTGTTGACCAAACCAAAATGTGGTTTAAGCCGTTTAAAACCCTTTAATTGTTGATCAAACCAAAATGTGGTTTAAACCGTTTAAAACCCTTTAATTGTTGACCAAACCAAAATGTGGTTTAAACCGTTTAAAACCCTTTAATTGTTGACCAAACCATAACCAAATTATATACTTGGGTATATTTGGTTAGAAAATGTGTGGGACAAACCCTCCTTAAACCGGTTTAATTATTTTTTTGTACTCTTTTTTTCGGCATTTTCAGTGTTTTTTCGACAAATTAAATATTTCCTATTAAAAAATTGACCTTCTTCACGGTAAATCTTCATTAATATTGAACTGAATGTGCCCTTTTGACCGACTTGCATTCGACTTTTAACTTAATTGAAAAATTATTGTTGAAAATATGGAAATTAACCTACCAACATCTGCGGGAAATATTGCCGTCCAAAGTGCCTTAAAAGGGGTTTAAATTAAATTTTTTTCTTTAATGAAAAAATTTACCATGCCACCAATTCCGCCGGAAATTGCCGTTCGAAAAATTCCTAAAAAATAAAATTTTTAAATTAATTAATTAGAATTTAATTATTTAATTAGAATTTAATTTATTTTTTAATTAATTAATTTATCTAATTTAAATTTATTTTTAAATTTAATTATTTAATTTTAATTAAATTAATTAATTATTTAAATTATTAAATTATAAAAATGTTTACCGATTTCATCTTTTGTCTTCCCTTTTGGAGTCAGAAGTTTACGAGAGAATTCATATGCACCAAAGAAGAAGAAATATCCGGGAATTTCGCGCACCAATGTGGCCTGCGGATGTAGGAAAATTTAGTGTAAATTAAATTTTTTTTATATATTTTAATGTCTAATTTGGTGTTCTACAGACGAAAATGCGGTTTATTTTAAGAGTTAATTTGGTAAAAATTCGAATTTTTTCTACAAAAATTTGCCAAAAGATTCGTTTTTATGGATGTTTAATATATTAATGAATGAAAAATAATCAATTTAGTGATAAATTTGTTAGCCTAAAACCTACTATTGGTCCGCAGAGTTCGATTGCCAGAACCAGAAACAATCGTAAGGAGTAAAGACCAGAGACCAATTATATAAAATGGCCATAATTTAAATGGCCTTAATTACTTATTTTCTAGCGCCTAAAAGCCTTAATTTATGGCTAAAAACCAATAAAAAATTTCCGTTAAATTGGTGTAAAAATAATTTTTAAAATTAATAAATAACTCACAACAAATCCAGTGTAGAATGAACGGAGACCCGAAGTTTTGTACATTTCTCGTGAGATGGAAAAAGGCGTCCTTTAAAAATTTTTCCATTTATAATTTTTATTGGAAAAAATTCCACCTTTTAACATTTGGATTCAGTTCGGTTTGGGCTTGTAATTGACATTTTACCAATTCTAAATGATTAAAATAAATAAAAAAAAAGGCAAAAATATGTTTGGGTTTACCCGTTGGACAAAGCACCAATGCAGCGAAAAAGGCGGCCATTGAACCAGCTATGAATGGGGAAGAAATTAGAAAAGAATATTAAAATTATTGGGCGAATTTTTTAGGTTTTTCTTTATCTGTTTTTAAATTAAATAATGTTTTTTGAGCATTTATTTTCATGTATTTTAGTAATTTTTTGATCTATTTTACCAATTTTTGGCACTTTTTTGGGAAAATTTCATTTGAAAAATGCAATGAAAAACCAAAAATCCCATATTTTTGAGGTCCCCGAAAATCTATTTTGGTAAATTTCATTAAAAAAAAAACCTAAATAGGCTAATATTTTGCGACCAAATCCGCCCTCTAATTATTAATGAACCTGAAGCATTTTCCACTGGGGTCATTTGCTTAACCGAAGGGCTTCCCATCAAATTGGCAACCGCTAAAATTCAATTAAGATTTAAAATGTGTTTTTTAATGAATAATTCCCACTTGACGCTCTTTATAATAATTCATCAAAGACAGAACCAAATTTGATGATTTTGGTATCAAATTAAAGAGCAGACTTTTGGCTATCAAATGAAATTAATTTTTATTTAAATTGGTTCAGAATTGATGAAGTTATGCCCAGAAAAAACCAATGAAAATTTCGCTAAATCCATAGTAAAGGTCATTTTAAATTGTTTTTTGGGCATAGTTTCATCAATTCTGGACCAATTTAAATAAAATTAATTTCATTTGATAGCCAAAAGTCTGCTCTTTAATTTGATACCAAAATCATCAAAATTTGGTTCAGTTCTTCATAAGTTATTTCAAACGGCGACTAGTTGAATGCTTTTTTCAATTAAATTAACCTTTTTGACAAAATCCATATGAGAAGAAGAGAATACTATTTTCGGAAACATTGGCAACCAGCGCTGGGATTGAGCCTAAATAAAATTAAAATTGATTTAATTATAAAAATTATTTAATTAACCGGCATATAATCCTCTGACGCCTTCTGCGCGATAAGTCTGACGAAAGCACACAACCCAATTTTTGTATATGCTCGGAAATGTTTGCATTTTTACTTTTATCTGTGGGAAATATTAAAAGTGTCGTTATTGTAAATAATTTATTATTTTATTATGTGAATATGGTCATTTCAGTCTCAATATCTATTTTTAATCGATAGCCTTGAAGCTAATTAACCATTTTTATATGATCTAAAGTGCATTTAAATAATATAAAATGTTAACTATCCATTGATGTACATATTAATCACCCAAAGCTGTGAAGTTTTGTAAAAGTTAAGGCCAAAAAACCATGAAAAAGTTGTTTTTTTTTGTTATTTTGACGATAAATTGACCAAAATTTAATAACTTAGAATGATCAATCTATCATTGGAAAGCTAAAATATTTAGTTCGATTAATGGCATTTTAAATCATACAAAATAGTAAATTCGCTGTTGTTGATCGAAATGATTCCAACTGTTTATTATGACTCTTTTATTCACCAAATAATCAATTTTTTTTTATTACTAGAAATTTAATGTAAAAATAGTTAAATCCACTAACCGTATCCAATGGCTGCGCGCTATAAACATTGGCCGTTCCACCTAAAATATTAAACTGTCAATAAAATTTTTTATAAGAAAACCGGCTGTTCCCGCCACCAAATCGATGATTCCATCCTTAAAATGTTGAATGCCTCCCGTCGATTTTGAATGCCCAGCCTGTTCATCAGCTTCAATAGCTTCCATTAAATAATATATTTTTGAGCAAAGTTTAATTCCTAGGAAACCTTTCGGAATTGGGATCAAAAAAGAAAATTATTTTTTAATTTTCAAAAAAATTTTTTAAATTATCAAAATTTTTAATTTTCAAAAAAATTTTTTTTCAAAAAAAATTTTGAGTACTTAAAAAATTAAAAAAATTTTTTTAAATTTTCAAATATTTTTTTGGAGGTTAGAAAATTTCTAAAAATTTTTTGGAGGTTAGAAAATTTTTTAAAATTTTTTTGGATGTTAGAAAATTGTTAAAATTTTTGGTTAGAAAATTGTAAAAAATTTTTTGGAGGTTAAATTTTAAAAAAATATCAAAAAATTTGAAAATTATTTTTTAGGGCCCTATCCGAAGGATTGAGAATGTGCAAATTGTAAATTTAAAATAAAATATAAATGTGATAAGAACACTGAAATATGGATGAAATAAAATAATCCTCCACAAAATAAGTGTTTGTTTATCGAGAGAGAATGAAATGTTTGCCAATAAGATCAACGATTCGAGTTTTTATTTTAACTGGTAAAACGTGGATAAATAACTAGTGGAGCGGATTTTTAGGTCACAAAATAGCAAAATTTGTACCTATTAAGGTTTTTTTGTGTGAAATTTGCCAAAAATAAGCTTTTGGAAACCCCAAAATGGGGATTTTTTGGTATTTTATTCCATTTCTAATGAAATTTTCCCCTCAAAAAAATGCCAAAAATAGGTCAAAAATTGAAAAATTACATCGAAAATATGAAATTACCCAAAAATTTAATGAGCTTTTCTCAAAATTTGATGCAATAAAACCTTAAAAATCCGTTCCCTTACTGATAAAACGTGGATAAACGATAAATAAAATAACATTGTCAAAAGTCAAAAAAGTGTTCAATTCCTCCTCTCTTCCCATTCATTCATTGTTCTGCTGTAGGGAGGGCATAGATTCGAACGGTTTTGTCGAGGCTGGCACTGGCCACAAATTTGGCATCATCGCCGAATCGGACGCCAGTCACCGTTTGGGTGTGCCCTTCGAATTGGGCAATTTTGTTCCATGATTTCACTTGGAAAATTTCCACATGTTCACCGCCGACCGCCAAATATGCCCCGGATTTGTCGAATGTCAGTGCATTAATCTGGCAAAATAAATAATAAAATTAATTGTGAAAAAATATTTAAAAAGTCGAAAAAAGGATCAAGATTTATTCTAGACCCATAAACCTTTATACCCAATTGATAAATCTCGTCAAGACTTATCATTTGATAATGTTTTGGCCTTTTGTTTAACCAATTCAAACTTAATTTTGAACCGGAAACCGAAATGTGGTTTAAACGGTTTAAAACCAAAATGTGGTTTAAACCGTTTAAAACCCTTTTTAATTGTTGACCAAACCAAAATGTGGGGTTTAAACCGTTTAAAACCCTTTAATTGTTGACCAAACCATAACCAAATTATATACCATTCAATGCGTCTTGACTAGCTCTATCCAATTTTGGTTGGGTATATTTTTGTTTGTGAATGTGTGGGACAAACGACAAACTGACTAAATTGTTTTATTTGACAAATTAAATATTCTCTTACCGCAAGTTTTGAATTGTGCGGTGCCAATGTCTTCAAATTCTTCAGCTTACGAAGATCCCAAATTTTAATCTCGCCATCCAACGAGCCGGTTGCCAAATAATAGCCATTCTCGGAGAAGGCAATCGCACAGACAGAATCCTATAAATTAAAATTAAAATTATTATTTTAATTTTTTTTTATTTTTATTAATATATTTTTTTATTAATTTTATTAAAAAATATTTTAATTAATTAATTTTTATTCACAATTTTACCTGATGCCCAGGAAATTGGGCAACATTGACTTGTTCCTTGATGTCCCAAATCTTCACAATTGAACTTTTGGCGCCGGTGCCAAAAATGAGACCATCTGGATGGAATTGACCACAAGTCAGGGAAATGTCATCGTCGCCGGATGGAATCTGAAAATAAAATAATTAATTATCCAAAATGTATTAATTTTAAAAAATCGTGTGGAAAAAATTGGCATTTTTGGGGCCGTAAAATTGTCCAAATATAAAATCATAAATTATTTTAAAGCAAATGCCCGCTGGGCGATAGTTTAAGAGCCTAAATAAGCCTAAATGCCTTAGTTTATTATTTAAGGCCAAAATATGTCTAAATTTTTTTGTAAAATTAATTAAAATTGAAAATTCGATCACGGTAAAATTGAATCGGGGGTTCGTATATGTATTTAGAGAAAATAAATAATTTCATTAATATTTTAATTAAAAATTTGAACAGCACCTTAACAATTGGACGTCCAGCATTGAGATCGATCAATGACCAATGGGAATCTTCGGATGTGCACAAAGCATGATCACCTGTTAATTAATTTAATAATAGAAGAAGGAAAATTCATTTTAATTCTATTTTTTTTAATTTCTGATTTTAAATTTCTAATTTTTTGAAATTCTGATTTTTTAAAATTCTAAATTTTTAAAATTCTGAAATTTTAAAATTCCGATTTTTTGAAATTCCGATTTTCTGAAATTCCGATTTTTTCAAATTCCGATTTTTTAAAATTCCGATTTTTTGAAATTCTAATTTTTGAAATTCCGATTTTTTGAAATTCTGATTTTTTGAAATTCTAATTTTTTGAAATTCTGATTTTTTAAAATTCTAAATTTTTAAAATTCTGAAATTTTAAAATTCCGATTTTTTGAAATTCCGATTTTCTGAAATTCCGATTTTTTCAAATTCCGATTTTTTAAAATTCCGATTTTTTGAAATTCTAATTTTTGAAATTCCGATTTTTTGAAATTCTGATTTTTTGAAATTCTAATTTTTTGAAATTCCGATTTTTTGAAATTCTGATTTTTTTAAATTCTAATTTTTTGAAATTCTGATTTTTTGAAATTCTGATTTTTTGAAATTCTGATTTTTTAAACTCCGATTTTTTAATTTTGTTAGTAAATTAATTATTCCCTCACCTGTAGGATGGAGTGACACATCCGTGATTGCGTTGCTATGCACCCCAATAACATTTCTTGCGCTGGATTCATTCGTAGACCAAATTCGAATCTTTAAATCATTCAAATTAAAAATTATTTTAATTGAATTTTACCTGAGAATCTTGCGCACCCGAAATGACGGTTTTCAAATCTGGATGAAGGCGAACGCAAGTGACACGCTTTTGATGGCCTTTGAACGTATTTTCGATGGTATCATTTTCGAAATTGAAAAGCACAATGGATTTGTCCATTCCTCCGGTCAATATCAGATTTTTCTAAACAAACAAAGAAATATTAATATTTATTCGGTATAAATTTTATTTGTTGATGCGCCGATTCTGATTTCGGCATTCCTGATTATCTTATGGCCGTGATCTAATGGCTCAATTAATTCGTTAGGGTCGATTTTATTTATAAGATTTCAATTTCAAATCAATTTAATCGATAAGAAATGTACCAAATTTATGTCTATCCGAAATTTCGGGTTTTTAAACCGGTTTAACATTTTATATTATGAACCCAATTTAATTTATAGCCAATTGAAATTTCGGGTTTTTAAATCGGTTTAACATTTTTGGTTTCGGACCTAAGATATGGCCAAAAAAAATTTGTGGGTTTCAAATCGCTTTATCCGGTTTGAACCTAAGTTATGGCAAACTAAAATTTTTAATCCGGTTAAAAATTTTTGGCTTAAATTCAAGTTATGGCAAATTGAATTTTCAGATTTTAAACCGGTTTTATTTTTTAAAGAGATCAAATCTGGCCAAAATTGGCATTTCCCCAACTAAATCCACTATCCGAATTTAATTAGTAATAAATTGATGCTCTAGTAAGCCTAAAAAGTTGAGATATGTCAAACTATTTTTTGTCAGTGAAAATTAGAATCGGCGAAAAATCAAAATTGACCGAAATATAAAAATTGTTTTCACCTGCATATCAAGCGATGTTATGCCGGGAACACTTGCACTGTGCAGCGCATCTTGGTTCTTAATTTCCACATATTTTTGGATCTCCTCGACTGGGGCCAATTCTTCGGGCAAATTTTTTCCACGTTGTTTGCGGGCAGTTGAATATTCTTGACTCTTTTCGGCAAAGAACTATAAATAAATGAAAGGGGTTTTAGATAAGATAATAATTAAATAAATCTCACTATAATTTAAAAATGAAAATTAATTTTTAAGATTGGATCAAACTAAAATCTCTACCCCCAAAACCCGTATGAAGCCAAAATACCTTAGACAAGTGAATGGTTAAGTTTAAATTAGATCCCGGAAGATGGTCTGCTTCTGCTCTATGGTTTTTAGAATGAAGTTTAAAAGTAAGTTTTGAGGTCCAAGTATTCTCTATAAAAATTTTAGATGGGCATAGGGATTTTGGGGTGGGTTCTTTTAAGCAAATCTATGAAAATGATCGACGGGAATGGGAATTGTAGCCAAGAACCAAATGAGGAATAAACTGAAAATTGGAATATTTTTCAATAGCTGTGAGATATTATATTCAATTTTAATCAAAAATTTAGATCCTAAAACCTCAAGTTAAAGTTTTAGTCTATAAAAATCACGTTCTTTCGTTTATGACTATCAATTAAATTTTTTTATTTTAATAAGTCTTTGAGAATTGAGGAGAAAAAAGTAACAAAACTCTTCTCCATGGTCATAAGACGATTAAACACTTACATTGACCAACTCTTCACTGATTCCTTGAAGTCCCTCGGTCTCTTCACCACCGGTTTGTTGGCCCATTTCCACGTCCGTAATCTCCGTGTCCGCGTCACTCGCACTCCTTCGTGCATACGGCAAAGTTGCGATGATTTGACGGGCCTGTTGCAATTCACTGTTCAGCCGGTTGATAACTCGACTAAATTTTTTAAAATAATTAATAATTGTAATTGAGTAATAAATAGTCCGGTTGGTAGTTGGTAAATCGTACATTTTATTTTTGAAATTTTTTTTTCTATTTTTACCTTAAAATGCATATTTTAGGGCTTTTCTATATTAGAGAATCCGAATTTGGCATTCATTTTGAGTTCATCACTCCAAACGGTTTAAAAAACCGGTTTAAAATTTTTGTGAATGGTTCAAAAACCGGTTTAAAATGTCTTGAATGGTTTTAAAAACCGGTTTAAAATGTTTCTGAATGGTTTAAAAACGGGTTTAAATTTGTGTGAATGGTTCAAAAATCGGTTAAAATTTTTTGTGAATAGTTCAAAACCGGTTTAATTTTTTTGCGAATATTTCAAAAACTAGTTTAAAATATTCTGAAATGGTTCAAAAACCAGTTTAAAAACTTTGAATGAAAATTTTATTTCTTGTATTCCCATTCTATAATTTTCAAACTGGTTTTTGAACCATTCGGAGTGATCCAAATTCAAAACGAATGTCAAATTTGGTTTCATTGATCTCGAAAATCCCTAAAATATGCAATTTAATGCAAAAATAAATTATTTATTTTTCTAAAAGGGGAGATATACTAACCGATCTGTAATTGGAATAAAATTAAAATTACCAGGCCGAATCATTCTAAAATAGTCAAAATAAATTTTCAAATAAATCGAGTGAAAAACCTGGAACAGTGCATGGGTCAACTCTTCACGGGCTGCCTTCAACTCTTGACGAAGCGTAAAATTGTTCAACATTGTCGCATCCCATTCATCTTGTAATTGCTTCAGCAGAGAAGGCAGTGAGGCTGTTCCGATTGAACTATAAAATTTATTAAAATTTAATGCCGAAGAGTACAAAATGCCTAATGGTTTAAGGAGGGTTTGTCCCACACATTCGCAAACCAAATATACCCAAAATTGGGTAGAGCTGGTCAAAACGCACTGAATGGTATATAATTTGGTTATGGTTTGGTCAACAATTAAAGGGTTTTAAACGGTTTAAACCAATTTAAACGTTTTAAACCATATTTTGTTTAATGGTTCAAAACAAAGTTTGGAATGGTTAAACCTAAACCAAAACATAATTAATTGATGCGTCTTGACGAGATCTATCGTTTGGATATAATGATTGAGCTTTGAGGGTCTAGGATTAAACCATTAAACCACTAATTTTTCGGCATTTCAATGTTTTCACTATTATTTTTTTTACAAACCTTTGCATAATTCGAGCATCCTGGTCTTGTTTCAAATCAATTAACTGGGAAATTACATATTTATTTAATCAAAATCCAAGCCAATTTTACCTGTTCAACATCCAATTTTTCCCCGTTAACTGGATCCGTCCCATTCTCTTGAATATATTTGACAATTAGGCGGCGTTCAAAAATTTTCCCCGAAACAGGTGAAACGACCGGGGCCTCCGGTTGTTGGCCACTTATTGCGCAAATGAATGAGGACATTTTTAAAATGCTTTTTAAACTGTTTAAATTCTAAAAGAGAATTATGTTAAAAATTGGATTAAATAATTTAAAATATAATAAGTTCGATAATGCTTATTTAAGAGTTTCAAGGCTGAGGAATCCATCCGAATGGTTCAAAAACGGGTTTAAAAATTATCTGAGATGGTTCAAAAATAGGTTTAAAATTTTGGTTAATGGTTCAAAAACCGGTTTAAAATTTTGGTTAATGGTTCCAAAACCGGTTTAAAAATTATCTGAAATGGTTCAAAAACCGGTTCAAAATTTTGGTTAATGGTTCAAACCACTGGCTTATTTTTTTTTGTAAATTTTACCCTTTGCTTTGAATCCAATTCTATTTTTAAGCCGGTTTTTGAACCATTTGGAGTGATCAAGAATCAAAACTAATGTCAATTTTAGATCCCTCTGATCTCAAAACCTTTAAAAATATGGATTTTTGTAAATTCGATTTTTTCAAAGGTGGTCGGTCACCAATCGAACTATATTATCATAAAAATAATAAAAAATAAATAAAATATTTAAATTTGTTTTTAAAAACAAATAAAATCAATAAAAAATCAATAATAAAATTGTGAAAATTTATTTTTTCATGTGTGGAGATTCTCTAAAACAACAAATTTTGTGTGTGTGGAGCACAGTTAATACTTTCTTTTTTTTAAATAGTTTAAAATTGATTGAGTGGTGTGTGTTCAAGTTTTGGGTGAGTAAAATAGTATAATAATTATCACAAATGAAAAATGAAATGGGCGGGATTGAAAGGTCAGTGTGTCAGAAAATTGATTCGAAACTTTTACAAATTGGAAATGATGGACTGCGTTTGATTGCCTTCCTTGGCATTGTTTTGAGCAATTGAAGAAGCTCCGAAAATGATTTCCGATCAGCGGGATTGAAAGACCAACTGTACATAAATAGGACCTGCAAAAAAATTGGGGAAAAATTAATGTTTTGAATGATATTTACGGTTCAAAAGTTTATCCCTCCCAAACCTTACCGAATTGATAGATCTCGTCAAGACGCACCAGTTTTGGGTTTCGGTTTAAAGAATTTTAACTTAGTTTTGAACCAAAAACCAAAATTGATTTAAACCGTTTAAAACCCTTTAATTGTTGACCAAACCAAAATGTGGTTTAAACCGTTTAAAACCCTTTAATTGTTGACCAAACCATAACCAAATTATATATCATTCAATGCGTTTTGACCAGCACTATCCAATTTTGGGTATATTTTTTTGGGTATATTTGGTTTGTGAATGTGTGGGACAAACTCATCTTAAACTACTATAAATATTTAAATAATATTTACTTTTGCTTCATGGCACGTTTGGAGGTCGGTCAGTGGTGCTTTCATTCCCATTCCAACTTGCCAAAGAATCGAATCGGAGGGTAATGAAGCGAATGGGAAGGAGTTAGTCAACAATTCATACCAAATTGTTCTAAAAAATATTAAAAATTTAATTAATATAAAAATGAAAATGAGGGTAGAGGATAATTGAATATCGCCGATTGAGTAACCTTCATCGATTTTTTAGCCTATATCTTAACGAGGAAATAACCAATTCAGGAAGGCAATATACCAATTGAAAGCCCAAAGTGTCCTCTACAAAATGGCCATTTTAAATTTTATAAAATTCAGGCTTTAAAAAAAGTTACATGTATTTGAGTGGAATAAACCCGAATTTTTGTTTGTTGGAGTGAAAAAGCCGCTTATTTTACAAATTATTTTAACATTTCAAAAAACAATTAGAATTTGCCACTTTTTAGAGGACATTTAGGGCTTTAAAATGGCATATCGCCTTCCTGAATTGGTTGATTCCTTCTCGAGATATGGCCAAAAGAATGACTTAGAGGTACTTAATTGTCGTTTGGCGGTATTCAATTGTCCGATTAAAATGAAACAAAAACAAACCCAAATGCATAAATATCCGTTGCTTCCGTAAATGTGAGTGAATCAAAATTAATGGACAATTGCCGCAACAACTCCGGTGCAATATATCGCAGCCAATGGGATGGAACGAGGAAGGAATGATTCCTTTAAATTTTGGTAATTTAATTTGTATTTTGAAAAGTGAAACCTTTTTGGATATGAAAGCCGTCGCATGTTGAAAATGCCAAAATCAGTAATTTTTATTGCATTCCGGTCACTGATAAAAATGTTCTTCGAGCGAAGATCTTTGTGCAGAATTCTTCGCGTGTGCAAATAGGAGAGACCCTGAAAATAATTTAGGGTTTAAATAAATTTAATCTATTTTTAATCAATAAAATTCGAAGTAAAAAACCTAAATTTAGTTTCGTAAAATAAGTTTTGGTTCCACTATATTTCAATTTCGCCATTGTAAGTAAAACCTTGCCGGAAAATAATTAAGTTTCAGTTCCGGAAAAACCTTAATTTTCAGTTCCGGAAAAACCTTAATTTTTAGTTCCGGAAAATAATTAAGTTTCAGTTCCGGTTCCGGAAAAAAACTTAGTACAAATTTGAGTTTAATCAAATAAAACATTTATCGAATTAAAAGTATTTTTGAACAAAAACCTTAACTTTTCTATGACGAAAACTTAAGTTTTCTCATAAATCAAATAATTGAAATTATTTTCATAGAAAAATATTTTTGTTAAATCATAAAAATAAAACCTGGCAAATCTGCTTTGAATATTCCACAATTTGATTAAAATCCAGCGACTGCTTTTCAGAGTTGGACTCATGGAGAATTTTGTACAGCGACCGTCCTCGAATATATTCCATCACAATTCCCATTTTGATTTTGTCAATTGTGTAGAAGCCGCGGAAGAAGACCAAATTTTCGTGCCTTACATTTTGGAAGCAGGCCGTGTCCTGTTTGAATGCCTCTAACCTTTTTTGTTCATCAATGTGGTACCTAAAAATTGGGTTTTTAAAGAATTTCGGTAATAGTTCGGTTGGCGCACCGTAATCTCATTTTGGAGAAAAAAAGGATTTATTTATTTTTGCCTTAATATGCATATTTTAAGGGTTTCGAGTTCAAGGTAATCTGAAGTTTACATTAGGTTTTAATTCGAATCACTCCAAATGGTACAATAACCGGTTTAAAAAAATTATTTCGACGATAGAATGGGATTAAGATTAAGAACAAAGAGAAATAAAAATTTCAGAAAGTTTAAACCGGTTTTTGAACCATTTCAGAAAATTTTAAACCGGTTTCTGAACTATGCAGTCAAGTCAATATTTTAAACCGGTTTTTGAACAATTTCTTATAATTTTTAAACCGATTTGGTTTTGAACCAGTTCAGAAAATTTTAAACCGGTTTTTGAACCATTCCAGAAAATTTGAAACTAGCTAACTATTTGGAGTGGTCCGAATTCAAAATGAATACAAAATTCGAATTCCCCGAAGTCAAAAAAACCCTAAAACATGCATTTTTATGGAAAAATAAATTCAAATTTATCCAAAAATGGCCAGAGTACCCAACTAAAACTAAATATTTAAAAATTTTAATTTACATGTCAAAGAATTTGATGACAGCCGGCTCATAATAATAGGCCTCATAGACTTCTCCAAATCGGCCTCGACCAATTGCCGAAAGTACTTTCATCTCGTCATTCGGGATTGTGTCATCTTTCCAGGCGGCCACCCCACGGATTGTGAACATATTCCAAGATTTCCGGTCGAATTTCTCTTTGTTTTGCGGTTGCAATTGGTCATCATGGTTGTTATTGGTGGTATCATTGGTTGCGAAAATGTTGCTCAGCGACCGGGAATTGCCAATTTCGGGTGCCCAATTTTCCTAAATTTAGAATAAATTAATAGTAAATGCAAATAGCGAAAAGTATGATGGTTCAATGGTTTGTCCAACACATTCACAAACCAAATATACCCAAAAATTGGATAAAGCTGGTCAAGAAGACGCATTGAATGGTATATAATTTGGTTATGGTTTGGTCAACAATTAAAGGGTTTTAAAAGGTTTAAACCGCATTTTGGTTTAAAACTAAGTTAGAATTGGTTAAACCCAAAGCCAAAACTAATTCAAATGAAGCGTCTTGACGAGATTTATCGATTGGGTATATGGTTTGGGGGTTTAGGATGAACATGAACCAATGAACCGTTACAATCTTTTCGGCATTTTTAGATATTTCCAATTTTAGGGCAAACCTGTGTTTTGGAAATGACCATTTGTGTCACAATCTCCTTTAAATGTTTCTGTGTTAGCCCACAATTGTCTTGCATCCTTGCATTCTTTTTACACTCGATATGTACGGAAATTCTGAACCAGTTTAGATATAAAAAATGTATTTTTAAGGCAACAAACTTGCAACTTTTACACTTTTCATATTGAAGTAGGAAGCCGAGTGTATTCAAACAGACCGCGCATTTTCGTTTGCTTGGATTCTTGCACCGCTTTGTGACCCAGGCATGCGGGATTTGATGTGATCGAACTCTACCACCATGCATTCATACGGATATGGCTAGCTTCTATAAATCTTATTGAATAAATTATAACGAGTTTATGTTGAATATTTGTTGTAAAATGTATAATTCATTTCGTAGGGTGCGGCGTGTGGGTTCATAAGTTTAAGAAATATTAAAAAAGGAGCCGGATCCGGGATTGGATTTTACCAGTTAATTGATATTTTAGGAAATTTTTGAGAATGCGAAATCCATAAAAAATTAAAATCTAGACTAGTCTCCTATCTTGAATCCGGTTTTTTGATGTTTGAAATCCGGCATTTTTTTGTAGAATTTTCAAAAATTTTGAGCTTATTGTTTTTTGAAGAATTTAGCAAATTTTTGACGGATTCATATTAAGTCCGGAATTAGAAAAATTATGATTAAACCCCGGTCTCTATTCTCTAATAAGAAAAGGTATTACATTATTAGGAATTGTGAATCGGCGGTACAGAGAATCAAGAATGAAGAATCTCGGTTTGCGATTTCGGTTCGTTCTCTCGTCTCGACTCAATGCCGGCCCCGCGCCGCCCCGCGGGCACAGACAATTTGTCCCAAACAAAAATGAAATGCCAAAATTAAAAATACAAGTGCGTAAATTCAAAAATAAACGAATTCTCCTTTTTGTTTTGCAAAATCTAATCAATCAATTGATGAACGAACCTTTTAAAATAAGCACAAAAAACAAACAAAAACCTTGTGCATTTTGAACGATTAATTGGTTCTAGTTCCAGATTTTAAATTTCCATCAAAAAGTAAAATGGGTATCGTCGAAAAAATCCAAGAAATTGAACGCGAAATTGGCCGAACGCAGAAAAACAAAGCAACTGGTTTAGTTTTTGCTTCATATTCATGTTTTAATGCCAAATTTCAGAGTATCATTTGGGTGTTCTGAAAGCGAAGTTGGCCAAATACCGGCAGGAATTGTTGGAACCATCGCAGAAAGGAGGAGGCGGAAAAGGCGAAGGCTTCGATGTGATGAAAAGCGGCGATGCGCGAGGTTGGAATTTAAGGGAAAATTTTTTGCAGACAAAACAATTTTTGACTTCTAATAAATCAGAAACCGGTTTTAAACCCTAGAAACCTTATACCAATTTGTAGAGCTCATCGAGACGCATCGAATTTGGTATATAAAATGCCAGGGTTTGGCCCAAAATTAAAGTGGTTTAAAGCCAAAAACTGGAAAATGGTTTAAACGGTTTAGTATCCCTAATTTTGGGCCAAAACCTGGCATTTTTTATACCATTCGGTGAGTCTCGATAAAATCTACTAATTCGTATAAGATTTGTAGAGTCTAAAACCGGTTTCCGACTTATTAAAAGTCAAAATCTGTTTTGTCTGCAAAAAATAGTAACCAAATTTAAGCACATTTCCTATTATTAAAAAATTAAAATTTAAAGTGGCGCTTGTTGGATTCCCATCTGTTGGTAAATCAACTTTCTTATCAACTGTGACCACTACCGGTAAATTTTAATAAATTTTAATTAAAATTATTCGAATTTTTTCAGAAAGTGTTGCCGCTTCATAGTAATTTCATTTTGGCCCATTTAATATTTTTTAATTGATTTTTAAGTGAATTTACAACTTTGACCTGCATTCCGGGTGTAATTGAATACGGCGGAGCGAATATACAATTATTGGATTTGCCAGGTTCATTTAATTAATGAATAATTTTTAATATCACTAAATTTCTTTTTTTTTCCAGGGATCATTGAAGGTGCATCCCAAGGAAAAGGTGACAAAGTTTAAATCAAATTAATTTTAAAATTAATCATTTCATTTACAAGGTCGAGGAAGACAAGTTATTGCGGTGGCAAAGACAGCGGATTTAATTTTGATGATGCTCGATGCGACCAAGGGTGACATTCAGGTAAAATTTAAAATAATAATTTCGCGAAAAGATTAAACCGGTTTAATGGTTTGACCCGCACATTCACAAACCAAATATACCCAAAATTGGATAGAGCTGGTCAAGACGCATTGAATGGTATATAAATTTGGTTATGGTTTGGTCAACAATTAAAGGGTTTTAAACGGTTTAAACCACATTTTGGTTTGGTCAACAATTAAAGGGTTTTAAACGGTTTAAACCACAATTTTGGTTTAATGATTCAAAACTAAGTTAGAATTCGGTTAAACCCTAGCCAAAACAATATAATCAAATGATGTGTCTTGACCAAGATGCAAGATCTATCGATTGGGTATATGGTTTATGGGTTTAGGATAAATCATTAAACCGGTTTAATCTTCAAAATTTATTAAAAATTAATTTTAGAAAAAACTCTTGGAAAAAGAGCTGGAAGAAGTGGGCATTCGTCTGAACAAAAAGCGTCCGAATATCTATTTCAAAAAGAAGCCCGGCGGTGGCATAAAATTCACGCACACCGTCGCCCTCACTCATTGTGATGAGAAAATGATTTCCAACATTTTGCATGAGTACAAAATTTTCAATGCTGACATCATTTTTCGGGAGAATAGCACGTTGGATATTTTTAAAATATTTTTTTAATTAATTTAATATTTTAAAGTGTTGATGAATTGATCGATGTGATTCAAGGAAATCGAGTTTATATTCCATGTGAGGTTTTTTTTAAAATTAAATTTTATATTTCGGCTAGAATTGTACTAGAGAATAAATAAAAATGCATATAAATATTTACCAAGCCCAAAAAAATATTTTCCCTTGAGCGGGTTCGAATCCGAGACCTAATTTTTTAAAGTATAGGGTCTTTCCTTCGGGTTAAAAAATTTCCAAAAAATTGTTTTTGACTAAAAATCTACTCTAAAATGTATTAAATATTCTTCAGTGTTCTGTTGACTAAACTCCCTTGAGCGGATTCTTCGATTTTCGAACCCATTACAAAATGAAATGGGAGGGGGGAACTTTAATACATTTTGGTATTGATACTCTCTCCTTTTTGGAATAATTTTTTTGCCTTAAAATATAAATTTTAATGAGTTTTCGCAGTCAAGCAATCCAAATTTAAAATTAATTTGAATTCTGATCACTCCAAATGGTTAAAAAACCGGTTTTAACAAAACAAATTTATTTTGACGATAAAATGGGATTTTGAACAAAGAGAAATAAAATTTAACGAAATTTTAAACCGATTTTTGAATCAGTGATCCGAATTCAAAATGAATGTCAAATTCGGATTCTCTGACCTAGAAAACCTCCATACATGCGCTGGGAGGACTGCCCTCCCCCCGGGTAGTAGTATTTGAAAATTTTGAAAAAGTGGGTAGTATCGGGGGCCGGAGAATTGAAAATTTTTTGGTAGTATTTTGCCCATTACTACCCATTTTTTTGCTTTTTTTCCTCCTAAACAAGGGTAAAAATTATAACGGTATTTTTTCCTATTATTTTGCAAAAACAAAAAATTTAGAAGGTTTTTTATCACATAATTTCAAAATTTTCTCGAAAACTACCCACTTTTATCCACCTTTTCCAAAAAAGGTACCTTGTTTTCGGTGGGTAGTATCGGATCAAAAAAATTTTTTTTCGACCTTTTTTAAGTGGGTAGTACCCGACCAAAGTGTCCCCCCCCCAAGCGCATGTATGAAAACCTCTTAAAATATACATTTTAAGGCAGAAATAAGTAAATTCAATTTTTTCTCCAAATGCCAGGGACCTTTAGGTCGAAAAATTTCAAATTTTTTTGCAATTAAAATAAATAATTTATTATTATTGAATATAGGTCTATATGTGTACAACAAAATTGACCAAATCAGTTTGGAAGAAATGGACCGGCTGGCAAGGATGTCACCGCACAATGTGGTTATCAGCTGTGAATTGAACCTAAATTTGGATTATATGCTCCAACGAATTTGGGAATATTTGGCGCTGAAGCGGGTTTATACGAAAAAGCCGGGAAATCCACCGGATTTAGGTGTTTAATTTTGATTAATTTTTTCGGGTAAAATTGCTGAATTTGCTAAAAAAATTCTAATGGTTTACGGTTCAAACTTCAAAGGATTATCCTTAAACCCATTAATCTTATACCCAATCGATATATCTCGATCAAGACGCAACATTTTATTATGTTTTGGCTTTGGGTTTAATCAATTCTAAATTAGTTTTGAACCAAAAATCAAAAATGTGGTTTAAACCGTTTAAAACCCTTTAATTGTTGACCAAACCATAACCAAATTATATACCATTCAATGCGTTTTGACCAGCTCTATCCAATTTTGGGTATATTTGGTTTGTGAATGTGTGGGACAAACCCATCTTAAATCAATATAATTATTTTGGCCTAATTTAATCAGCACAGCAAATTAAATAATATTTTTAAAATTAAGGTCCAAGTGATGGAATAATTTTGCGCTCTTCGGCCACCGTTGAGCATGCTTGCCATGCACTTCATCGCACATTGACCCAAGCATTTCGCTATGCAATTGTTTGGGGAACGAGTACAAAATTTTCACCCCAACGAGTTGGAATAACCCATAAAGTTTGAATTTTATTAATTAATTTAATAAATATTTTAATTTTGGATGGTATTTAATTTGCATAAAAAATTATTGAATTTGCATAAAAAATTATTGAATTTGAATAAAAGAATATTTAAAATGCATAAAAGTTTATACCGGTTTAGCGTTTAGTCTAAAATTCATAAACCATATACCATTCGATAGATCTCATCGAGACGCGTCGATTGGTATATATATTATCATGGTTTGATCAAAAATAAAGGTTTTAAACCACTTAAACAATTTTATGGGTTTTGGTTCAAAACCAATTAAACCATGACAAAATATATACCAATCGACGCGTCTCGATGAGATCTATCGAATAGTATATGGTTTATGAATTTTAGACTAAACGCTAAACCGGTATAAACTTTTATGCATTTTAAATACTCTTTTATGCAAATTCAATAATTTTTTATGCAAATTAAATATTTCCCTTTTAATTTTTATTAGTTGGCCCATGAAGATGTCATTCAAATTGTGAAGAAGAATTGAAATGGAATTGACAAGATTAATTATTTTTAATTTGTTTATTGTTTACAAGATAAAATTAAATTTATTTTTTCATTTAATAATCGAACAAAAAATATTGTAAAAAGACAATATTTATATTTTTTTTCACATTAATAAACAATCTTTTGGCAATTCTTCGGAATTGTAGTACCGAAAAAAAATAATTAAAATTTCAAAAATTTTATCTGACAAAATAATAAAAAATTTCAAAAAATTTTCTGAAAAAAAATTCCAAAAATTTCTGAAAATTTATAAAATTCAAAAATTTTTTAAAAATTCAGAAAATTTTTTCAGGAAAAATAATACAAAATTTCAACAATAGTTTTATGAAAAAAAAATAATAAAAATTTCAAAAATTTCAAAAAAAATTTCGGAAAATTTATAAAATATAAAAATTTTTTCTTAAAAAATAAAAATTTCAAAAATTGCTCTTCTGAAAAATTATAAAATTTTTCATAAAAAGTAAAAATTTCAAAAAAATTTTCTGAAAAAAATTCCAAAAATTTATAAAATTCAAAAATTTTTTAAAAATTCAGAAAATTTTTTCAGGAAAAATAATACAAAATTTCAACAATAGTTTTATGGAAAAAAAATAATAAAAATTTCAAAAATTTCAAAAAAATTTCGGAAATTTATAAAATATAAAAATTTTTTCTTAAAAAATAAAAATTTCAAAAATTGCTCTTTTCTGAAAAATTATAAAATTTTTCATAAAAAGTAAAAATTTCAAAAAAATTTTCTTGTTATTTTCAAGGGTCCAAAACACAAATTTTGACATCCTTTTCGCTTGAAAAATGCAAAAAATAGTCACTTATTTGGTTTTGATATTATAATTCCGAAATGATTGCCAATCAATCAATATTCAATCAATAATTAACATTTAAAATTAAGGAAAGAATGTTCTTCCCAATTCGAAGAAGCAACCATAAATTTTTGATTGCAAAAAACCAACAACATTGCAGCAGCAGAACATCCATTTGGAGCCGAATCCGCGTGAATTATTGGCGTCGATTTGAGCGATGGCAAGAAATTATAAAGCACAATGACGAATTCACTGAATGGAATCGGAGACGAACGAATTATATTCGACTAAGTGATGAGGTTTGACAGTAAATTTAAATTTGTTTTGATTATTATTTGAATTATTCAGCTCTACTTGACACCGGAGAATTCGGATGAAGGTTTTTTATCGTTAAATAAGTTGGGTTCGGATTTTTATTGATATAAAATTGTAAAAAAGGTAAGGTCAAAAAATGCAATAAATAATGGTGAAAAATTCCCAAAATATTGGCCAAAAAAATTATTAAAATTTTTGACGCAAAATTGAATCATGCGATAAAATTTAAGCCAAAAATTGCACTAAAATGGAAAATTTTTTCGCTATATATGATTGGGGAAAATTTTTGATTAATATGGTCTAATTGAGAAAAATTTTGAAGAAAAATGGATAATAATTTGGTTTAGAAGAAAATGAATTTAAATGCATGTTTTTGGGGTTTTCTTATTTTGACCTTAAAATTAAAATGCAACGTTTAAGGGTTTTTATAGGTCAATTCCGATTAATATCGCATTAATTTTAAATTTTGAACACTCCAAATGGTTCAAAAATCGGTCTAAAATTTTTTATTACTGCCCAGAACCAGAATATAAAAAAAGGAGAATTAAGAATTTAAAAACATTCACTATGCTAAAAAGAGCGTTTCCCGTCCAATATTATCCATTCCAGACCATTTTGGGGCCATCATAATTTCAGTAATTAAATCACTCACTAAAAATCCGAACCCTATTGATGAGTTAATTTTGTGTCTAATTAAATTAAAAATTTTCAGTAAAAGTCAAGAAACCGTTCCAAGAGCAGGATCGATGGAACAGAGGAAATATACCAATCGCAATTGCAAAACAATTGAAATCATTGGTTGGTTTTGTTTTGGGCATAATTTTAATATTTAATTTTTTTTAAGCGTTATGTGGACCATTCATTCGATAATATTCGACGCGTTAAAGAATATGAGAAATTTCAAGCACTTCAATATGATCAAAGGTTTGAGAGATTATTTAATTTAATTTAATTACTAATAATTTATGTCAATAATAAAGAAATAGACTCCAAAAAGGTCAAATTTTATCTAAAAAATATTTTTAAAAAGATTGAATATATTATTGAGTTTAAAATAAGTAGGTACTATGGATTTAGATGGAAAAATCGTAAAATAGGTATTAGATTTCAGGGGAACCTCGATAATGCGTGATTTTTTGTTTCTTTTTTTAAAAATATTTTTCTAATGAATTTTCCCTATGCCAAAAATGAGAATTTTTATATCAAAAAATCGTAAATAGTTGCTTTATTTAGGTTTTTTAGAAACTTGCCAAAAAATAGATTTCGAGAACCTCAAAATAAGTAATTTTTATTACATTTTTTCTAATGAAATTTTCTTTCAAAAATCGACAAAAATAGTTTAAAAAAGTCAAAAAAATTACATCAAAAACTGAAAAAATGCTCAAAAAACATTTTTTTACATCAAATCTGATATATAAAAATAGGTAAAAACCTAAAAAAAAATCCGCTTCCTAATTGTTTCAAATAAAATTGTGCAGAATTGCCACAAGCCAAAAACTTATTTAATATTTGAAAAATTAATAATAATTTTTAAGGTTTTTGCCCGAACGTTTAATATTCCTTGGCCCAGATTTGGCCGCAGCCCATTTCATTGTGCACCGGCATGGCACTGTGAAATTTGTGAATGATCCAAAATGGCATAAACGTGAGGGACGATTGAAAAAATACACATTGCCTGGCCGGAAAATCGATGGACTTTATATAGAGGTAATTTTAATTTTAGATTTTTTCAAAATTAAAGCATTTTTAGGCCATTGATGCATCCAAAACGGATTTAATGTTTGAAGGTACACAAAAAATTTCTTATTTAATAAAATTTTTTTTTTAAAGGATTTGATAATTTGTACGATTTGGAATTTCTTCGAATGCTCAGCCTGAGGGAATGCTATTGGATTGATGATTGGGTTTTGAGCAGAATTGGCTCAATGTTTGCAGATTCGCTTGAAATGCTCGATCTCAGTCATTGCCGTAAAATATCCGCAAAAGGTGGGTCTATTTTTATTGGATGGAAGATTGTAAATAATTGATGGAAAATTTTTGAAAATTATTAAAATATTTTTTTTGAATAAAATTAGGATTTACGAAAAACACAAAAAGACAAATTATAATTTGCCAAAAACACAAATTCTGATTTGCTAAAAACACAATTTCTGATTTGCTAAAAACACAATTTCTGATTTGCTAAAAACACAATTTCTGATTTGCTAAAAACACAATTTCTGATTTGCTAAAAACACAATTTCTGATTTGCTAAAAACACAATTTCTGATTTGCTAAAAACACAATTTCTGATTTGCTAAAACACAATTTCTGATTTGCTAAAACACAAATTCTGATTTGCTAAAACACAATTTCTGATTTGTAAAAACACAATTTCTGATTTGCTAAAACACAATTTCTGATTTGCTAAAACACAATTTCTGATTTGCGAAAACACAAAATTATTCTGTTTCGAAAACACAATTTCTGATTTGCTAAAAACACAATTTCTGATTTGCTAAAAACACAATTTCTGATTTGCTAAAAACACAATTTCTGATTTGCTAAAAACACAATTTCTGATTTGCTAAAAACACAATTTCTGATTTGCTAAAACACAATTTCTGATTTGCTAAAAACACAATTTCTGATTTGCTAAAACACAATTTCTGATTTGCTAAAACAAAATTTCTGATTTGCGAAAACACAAAATTATTCTGTTTCGAAAACACAATTTCTGATTTGCTAAAAACACAATTTCTGATTTGCTAAAAACACAATTTCTGATTTGCTAAAAACACAATTTCTGATTTGCTAAAAACACAATTTCTGATTTGCTAAAAACACAATTTCTGATTTGCTAAAACACAATTTCTGATTTGCTAAAACACAATTTCTGATTTGCTAAAACACAATTTCTGATTTGCTAAAAACACAAATTCTATCCTTTTGAAATTCCGGGACTAAATCCTTTTAGAATCCCGGGACTAAATCCTTTTGGAATCCCGGGACTAAATCCTTTTGGAATCCCGGGACTAAATCCTTCTGGTCTGGAATCCTGGGACTCAAAAACACAAATTATTCTGATTTATGGAACCCAACAATATCGAATAAATAATTTATTATTTTAATTTATAAAATTATATAGGAATAAGGAGGAATTCATTATCATCATGAGAAACTTATCCAGTTTATTTAAATTACACTTTTTAGGCCTTCTCGGACTTCGGAACCTTCACAAATTACGATTTTTACGCCTGGATGGCTTGGAAAAAGTTGAAGGCATCGCGAAGAGTGCATTGATGTTGGAGGATGCCATCCCAAATTTGATGATTACTGGACTGGGTATGTTTATTTTGGGAGAAAATACCATAAAACTGAAAAATAAAACGCATTTTTGTTATACAGATTATGACCATGCATTGGCAAAATTCAATGAGGAAGAGGAATTGCTCAAGAATGATCGAGTGGTCTTGGATGCAAAAGGTAGGTTGTGGCAAAAATGTTTATATAGATGGGGATGAGGCATAGAGACCGGATAGTTAGGAAAACAATTTTTTCTGAGATGGCTAAAATCAAATCAAAAACAACATTAATTACGAAAAATTGGCCTTTCTCATCTTTCCAAAAATATAAAAAACAATTGGTAAAATTATCAGGTTAGACAATTGAAAATTTGGATGGTGGCGAAGTTTCGAATCCCGTCCACTATTTGAGATTTTTTCGTTGAAAAAATACGATTTTGATATTTATTCGGCATTTTTCTCTTAGAATTTATTAAAAATGGTTTTAAAAGTTCAAAAAATTAATTTAAAAAGTCAAAAAATTCAATTTTTCCCTATTTTTGTATCTGCCTTAAATTATCTACTTATCCGGGCCTTAAAATTATGTTTTATATATCCAATTTAATTTCCTCTTCCTTCATAGGCAATGCCTTCGTCGAAGATGACAATGGCCGTCTATTCTTTGTGGGTGGTGATTCAGTCAATGAGAGGCCGGCAGTTTGCGATGCGGATAAACCGCTGATGACATCGTTGATTCGAAGGGAGCTGCCTAAAATGGATCCAGATGAATTCGAGCAGGTGGACAAGTTGGCCAACGGTAAAATAAGGGTAATGTATGAATTTAATGACTGAATTTTGTAGGAAAACTACGCCATTTTTTGCTCGGTTCACCCAGCGGATATTCGTGGACAGAACAGGTGGGGGTGAATAGAACTTCTAGGCCTTTTTGGCCTTATCTCAAGAAGGAAGCAACCAATTCAGGAAGGCAATATGCCATTTGGAAGCCCTAAATGTCCTCTAAAAAGTGGCCAAATCTAATTGTTTTTTGAAATGTTAAAACAATTTGTAAAATAAGCGGCTTTTCCCCAACAAACAAATATTCGGGTTTATTCTTGAATGCCCGAATTTTATAAAATTTAAATTGACCACTTTGTAGAGGACACTTTGGGCTTTCAAATGGTATATCGCCTCCCCATTTTGGGCTATTGCCTCGTTGAACTAGGGCCTAAAAACCAAGGCCGGTACTCAATTATCACCCTATCATATAGGATCCCTTTAATGGCCTAAAAATTCTTTTCAGGTGGAAACAATTTTATCGCATGAATATGAATGGCAACGTTGGGACCGAATTCCAACGGACATCAAAATGTTACCCCGCTTCAAACGTGCCGCATTGTTGGAGGCCAAAAGGCGGAATGCCATTTTGGGCGATGGCGAAATTAATGTGTGGCAAAGGATAGAGGGCGAAAAAGAAGAACAGCAGAAGAGGATTGGGGAAGCAGTAGAAATAATTTGATAATTTTTTTTTATTAGAAATATTGTTTTTTAATATTGTAATATTCTTTTATTGAAAAATTTAATAAAATAAAATTGTAAATAAAATTATATTCATTTCCCCATGGATACGCTCTAATTTGTTGCCATTTACGCCTGAGGGTTAATTCTGCCTGTTCTGATTTTTAATTCCTCTAGTTAGAATAATTCCGCCTGTTCTGATTTTAATTTTTAATAATCCGCCTGCTGCTCTGATTTTAATAATTCCGCCTGTTTAGAATAATTCCTCCTGTTCTGATTTTACTTAGCATAATTCCGCCTGTTCTGATTTTTAATTCCGCCTAGTTAGAATAATTCCGCCTGTTCTGATTTTTAATTCCGCCTAGTTAGAATAATTCCGCCTGTTCTGATTTTAATAATTCCGTCTGTTCTGATTTTAATAATTCCGCCTGTTCTGATTTTTAATAATTCCGCCTGTTCTGATTTTAATAATTCCGCCTGTTCTGATTTTAATAATTCCGACTGTTCTGATTTTAATAATTCCGCCTGTTCTGATTTTAATAATTCCGCCTGTTCTGATTTTAATAATTCCGCCTGTTCTGATTTTAATAATTCCGCCTGTTCTGATTTTAATAATTTCGCGGAAGATTTAAATTGAATTTGCCTAAGGGCAACGGGCAAAATATTTAAATTATTTTCTGTCTCATTCAAAAAATGGCATTTAAGCAATTTTGAATAAAAATTAAGCTGTATTCATTTGATTTGATTGATTTAATTGGTTCATTTTATTCAAATTTCTTATTTTTATTAATAAACTTCGACATTCGCCCAAATCTTTCCTGTCAATCAACCAATCGTAAAATGCCATTCCCCCCATTCTAAAATTGTCTCCTCTTATTCATCCCTTTATCGTTTGAAAAAGTATTTAAAATATAAAATTTATGGGTAAATTGCCCTATGGCAGACATTTTTAATTCTGAATGAAGAAATAATAAAAATTAATCTGAGAAAATTTTGGACGTGGAACGGGGCATTGATAGTAATGATTAATGAATAAGTAGGTCATCAGGGCTTAGGGTCCAGTGTCCACACACAACTGTTGGGCTATAAAGGTGTACTATTCTTCAACAGAATGTTTCATTTTTCCTAAATTCCGCCCCAAAATTAACCCGATGGACTTTTGCCTTAACCGGATGCACTTTTGGCCTTTTATTACCCATTACCTTCCCCATTTTGAATGAGAAATTTTCCCCTAGAATGACCATCCTCTTCCTCGCCGCTCTATTTCATTTTTTTTTCGTCATTCTTTTATTCATCCCATATTAAACTCTTTTAAAATCTAAAATTTCTCCAAAAATGATGTATTTTTGTAATGTAATTCCGATTTTTGAGTTTTGACCCATTCTAATTTTGTGTTTTTGCCTCAATTCTGATTTGTAAATTATAATTCTGATTTCTTATTTTTTGTGTTTTTGCCCCTCGATTTTTTCTCATTCTGATTTGTAATTCTGTTCTGATTTTTCGTCTTTTTGCTCCTTCTGCTGATTTTTAATTCTTTTCTCTTCTGATTTTTGTGTTTACCCAGTTCAGATTTTTTGTATTTTTGGACCATTCTGATTTGGAATTCTGGTTGTGTTTTCGCCCCATTTTGATTTTTTGTGTTTTCGCCCCATTCTGATTTTTTTGTGTTTTCGCCCCATTCTGATTTTTTGTGTTTTCGCCCCATTCTGATTTTTTGTGTTTTCACCCCATTCTGATTTTTTGTTTTTTCGCCCCATTCTGATTTTTTTGTGTTTTCGCCCCATTCTGATTTTTTGTGTTTTCGCCCCATTCTGATTTTTTGTGTTTTCGTCCCATTCTGATTTTTTGTGTTTTCGCCTAATTTTCATTTTTTTGTTTTTTCACTCCATTCTGATTTTTTTGCCCAATTCTGCTCTGTCTGTAATTCTGAGTTAGGAGAGTGAAAGATGAAAGAAAAATTCAAAAAATTAAAGTTCATTCCAATTTAAATATATGTGTTATCAACAAAAGGGTCTATCCAAAAGTCCAACCTAGAAATTTTCACAAAAGCATCTGCTGTTGGATTAAAATGATGGTCCTGTGTCCTGTCCAGCAGCAGATGTGTAAAAAAGTGTGCATTCCATTCGTCGGCCATCGGTCCCAAATATTCCGCTCATTTTGCCTTCATTTTCACAATCAAATAAAACAATCAAAATTATTCGCTCTGAGCAAATTTTTCAAAAAAGAAAATATTCCGCCCCATTCATTCTACCCTCTGGCAAAATACATTAAAACTTGAATATCTCCGATGCCATTTTCCCAAGCATTTTCCATCAAATTTGCCCTCAACCCATCTCCATTAAATTCATTCATAAAGGAGCTTTTCTAGTCTTTCTTCTCCCCAATCCCAACAATTCACCAATCCCACCTTTTTTTTTTATCAATTTATATTACTGTGCAAAAGATAAATTCCTTCTCCATTCCCCAAATTAGTCCACAATTTTTTTCCCACACTTTTTGTTCAATTCTACCCATTGTATACTTATTTGTTGGAAGAAGGAGAAGAAAAGGAAGGGTAGATGGTGCTTTTTTTGGCCAATTGTTTCGATGGTTGAGGCTCTATTGGCTTCTTCCAACGGCTTTCTCCCTTACATTTTCCCTCCATCCATTCAAAAAACTAATCAATTTAGTATATTTTTTCTCCACTAGGACATTGACCACTTTTGCTGTTCTCCCTGTGTTGGTCATTTTTCCCGTAGGGTATTTGGTCATTTTCCCTTCCATTTTCCTTTTAGTGCATCACTGATCTCTCTGCTAATCTATTGGCCATTGTTCAATTCATTTGATTTTATTAATTTCAATTTCTAACCGCGTAATTTCATAACTAAGGTTCTTAATAGAGGGGAGGGAGCACTAATAGAGGATTACGGTAATGCTTATTTTATTGTTAAACTCACTCCCTTTTTGCCCAATTTCTGCCTGTCAATGTCAATCAAACTATCGTAAAATGCCATTCCCCTCTAAAAAATCTTCAATCATCCTAAAATGCCATTCCTCCTAGAAAAATCCTCAATCAACCTATCGTAAAATGCCATTCCCCCCCCCCCACCCCCCTCTAAAAATATCCTCAATCAGCCTATCATAAAAATGCCATTCCCAACTAATTAATCTGGCGTTGCCCAATCCTCCTTTTTCACTTTTACCTTCTGCTGCTATTTTTCTTCTTATTTTCAACTATATCCTGCCCATTTCCAAGCATATATAAATTTGTCACATTTACCACATTTCCCCAATACCTTCACCTTTTTCTCGATAACAATCTTCTCTCATTCATCCAATTTTGATGGCCAACTTTTTAAGCATTTTACCTAAATTTATTTTGGATATTAAGTACCTCTTTATTGGAAAATTCAATCAAACTAAAAAGGGTTTGTGACCAAAAAACGTGAAGACTCGGACATGGCACCATATTCCTCTCATTTCCCCCAAGGGCATTTGGTCATTTCCCTCTCTTTTTTCCCTTAAGACATCTCTGATCTGCTGCTGTTGATCATTTCTAGATTAAAGCCGATTTCGGTTTGAGTAAATCGATGAACCGAAATTGGGAATTTTTTCTCAAAATAACCGAAAATACAAGAAAGAAACCAAAAATCGACATTTTTAAAACTGAAAAACAGTCCCGAAAACCTTTTTTTAACCGGCTTTGACTACTTCTTATTATATATTTTCTATTTTAGAATTTCCATTACATTTTGGCTTATTTTGGCCCATAATTTTCTACAATCCAACTGTGAAGAAAAAACAATAAAATGGCTGCACAGCAACCGGAGGATCGAATCGAATTGCCACGTAAAATATCTAAAAATTAAGCCTGGCTTAAAATTCCCTTAAATTTAGAAAAAATCAGCAATCAAGGCAGATTCCCAACCATCGAGCAGGCCACCGTTCTGCTGAATGGCTTCCAAATGAATTTGGCCCAAACTGTGCCCCAAGTGTATCAGTTTGAGCTGAAATTCATTTCGGAAAAGGAACCGAGGAAGGGCGCCAAACCGGGCCAACCGGGCGAGAAAGTGCCATTGGAACGGGGACCGCGGAATGAGTGAGTTATTATTATTAATTGGGCAAAGTTACTATTTTTTGACACTAAAATAATTTTTGACTTTTAATAATAAATCAGAAACCCGGTTTTAGACCCTACAAACCTTATACCAATTTGTAGATTTCATCGAGACGCATTGAATGGTATATAATTTGTCAGGTTTTGGTCAAAAATTAGAATTTAACCGTTTAATTTCTAGTTTTTCGGCTTTAAACTCTTTAATTTTGGGCAAAAACCTGACATTTTATATACCATTCGATGCGTTTCGATGAGATCTACAAAATGGTATAAGGTTTGTAGGACATAAAACTGGTTTCTGATTTATTATAAGTCAAAAATCGTTTTATTGGTAAAAATTATTTTTGTGTTAAAAATGTTTTCCAAATAAAGGGAAGCACAAATTTTTGATGGAAAAATTTCCATTAGGAAAAGTAATTTTTGAGAATTTTTCATCACATTCATTGGGGCAAAATCCAACTGAGGATAGTAGAAGAATTTGCATTATTAATAGGACATTGACTTGAATATTTCAAGCACAAAGATGACTTTTTCACTTTTTCCCCTACGGGCAAAATATAAATGTTTTACCCGAGGCAATTTTCCTAAAATTTCCCAACCCAAGTTCCCCATCCATCATTGGTAAAGGGGGTTAAATAAATTTTGCCTCATTCGAAAATTCAAATTACTGTACAAAAAATGTTTCCCTCTCTATTTAATCCTATCAATCCCATTATTTTAAGCGAGAGCAAAGAGACTCGCCGCCGCCTTTGTTGGACCCTTTTCCAGCAATTGTTGCAACAGGAACAGCAATTCTTTGGCACCGAAAAGCGCATCTTCGTCTACGATTGTGCCGTTTTGCTCTACTGCACAAAAGACTTGGGCATGGAGCCGAATCAATCGCGTCAATTTCAGCTTCAAGTGGACCGTGTATGGAGGGGAATGGGGGATTAAAATAATTCATCAAGGATTAAACCAAATTTTGATGATTTTGGTATCAAATTAAAAACAATACAGATTTTTGGTTATCCAATGAAATTAATTTTATTTAAATTGATTGAGAATTGATGAAGTAATGGCAAAAAAACTTTTAAAATTTTCGCAAATCCATCTAAATGTCATTTTTAAATGATTTTTTGGGCACGATTTCATCAATTCTGAACCAATTTAAATAAAATTATGATTGAATAGCCAAAAGTCTGTTCGTTAATTTGATACCAAAATCATCAAAATTGGTTCAATACTTGATGAGTTATTTTAAACGGCGACAAATTGAAGCACGTTCATTTTTCAATGTGCCCCTCGCCTTTTATAGAGACCTGGGGCCATGGAGGACCGTTGCATTGCCTACATCCGAAATATGCGCACTTGCCATGTCAGTTTGTTGCGTACACAGGTGGTCATCAATTTGCGGGATGCAGCTGCCAATTACGTTCGTGGCGATCGTTCAGTGGTTCAATTCCTTGAACTGCTCACCTCACAACGGTTGGTTAATAAACATGATTCATAACATTTCAAAAAAAACATTATCATTTTATCAAAAACACATTTTTCTTACCTAATCGAAAATACATTTTTCTTAGATTGTCAATTTTTCTTAGCTAATCGAAAACACATTTTTCTTAGTTTGTCAATTTTTCTTAGCTAATCGAAAACACAGATTTCTTAGTTTGTCAAAAACACATTTTTCTTAGCTAATCGAAAATACATTTTTCTTAGCTAATCGAAAACACATTTTTCTTAGTTTGTCAAAAACACATTTTTCTTAATTGAAAACACATTTTTTAATTAATCGATAACACATTTTTCTTAGTTAATCGAAAACACATTTTTCTTAGTTAATCGAAAACACATTTTTCTTAGTTAATCGAAAACACATTTTACTTAGTTAATCAAAAACACATCGAAAACACATTTTACTTTGTTAATCAAAAACACATTTATCTCAATCGAAAACACATTTTTCTTAGTTTATCAAAAACACATTTATCTCAATCGAAAACACATTTTTCTTATTAGTACTTATTAGTTTGTCAAAAACACATTTTTCTTAATCAAAAACACATTTTTCTTAATTAATCAGAACATTTTCTCATTTTTCACAGAATGTTCGAAGAAGGCGAACATTTCTGTTTTGGCAATCGCTTCTACGACCAAAGAGGGAACATCCCAATGCAGGGTGTGGCACCGATCATGAAGAAGGGCCTGCAGAAAAATGTCCGCTATGTTGGGGACAGCATGCAAGATGCAACGCCAATTGTCCAAATTGACCGTAAGACACGCATATTACTAAAATCAAAATTTTAATTTTCATTCATTTTTAGCAAAAAAGTCGGCATTTTTCCCTGCTGGACCAGTGATGAACTACTTGAGTGCCTTTTTCCAAATGGATGCCAGACAATTCGAGACTGAAATTTGGCGCCGTGGGAACATCATGCAGCAAGCAAATCAGCAAATCCGCGGTAGGCCCACACATCAATAAAGAATAATTGAGTACCGCATTCTTTTGACCATATCTCTAGAAGGAAACAACCTATTCAGGAAGGCGTTATGCTATTTAAAAGCCCTAAATGTCCTCTAAAAAGTGGCCAATTCTAATTGTTTTTGAAATGTTACAACAATTTGTAAAATAAGCGGATTTCCCTCCAACAAATTTTCGGGTTTATTTTATTCAAAGACATGTAACTTTTTAAAGCATGGATTTTATAAAATTTAAAAAAGAAGTTTTGTAGAGGACACTTTTGGCTTCCAAATGGTATATCGCCTTCCTAAATCGGTTATTGCCTCGTTAAGCTGTGGGTCAAAAGTCGAAGTAGGTTTTAAGGTAGTACATAATTTTCCCCCATCCCCACTCAGCTCAATTTATTTTAATCAAATCAACTTTTCAAAGGTGTCGTTGTTCAAACAACTCATTTGGAGCAACAAATGACTTTTGCCAATGTTGGCCTCACCACTCAGGCGGCACAGGACATCACTTTCCCACGTCAAGGCCAACAAGTTGGAGTTGTTGATCATTTCGAGCAAACATACCGAAGACGAATTCTGTACCCTCGGCTGCCTTGCCTCATCAAACGAACACCACAAGCGGATTCGTATTTTCCAATGGAAGTTTTGGAAATTTGGTAGGTCCAACGGTCAAAAGAGAGGGGATAATGACGATTGAATAACTGCATTGATTTTTGGCAAATAGCTCAATGAGGCAATTGCTAATTAGGGAAGGCGATATAACATTTGAAAGCCCAAAGTGTCCTCTACAAAGAGGCATTTATAAATTTTATAAAATTCAGGCTTTTGAAAAAGTTACATGTCTTTGAGTGGAATAAACCCGAATTTGTTTGTTCGTGGAAAAGCCACTTATTTTTACAAATTATTTTAACATTTCAAAAACAATTAGATTGGCCACTTTTTAGAGGACATTTAGGGCTTTTAAATGGCATATCGCCTTCCTGAATTGGTTACTTCCTTCTGGAGTTATGGTCAAAAGAATGGGCCAGGGTATTCAATCAGCGATATTCAATTGTCATATTTTGGATCAAAATTAAATAAATTTTGGCCATTTTCAGCGATGGCCAGCGCATTCCCATTGACAAGCAGACACCACGATTGACAGAACAAATGATTCGGGAATGCCAAATATTGCCTGCAGATTTGGCCCGTCAAATCGAGGATCAACGGAATGCGGCATTTGTCCAAAATGTCAATCCATTCTTCCAGGCCCAACGTGTTCGGGTCAACACCGATCAGATGAAGGCTCGTTCCGACGTGTTGTTCCCGCCGGCGATTCAATACAATCCGCCTCAAGATAGAGTTGAACCCGATCAGAGAGGAGGTGGGTGCTAAAATAATTCCAAATAAGGAAATATTTAAAACGCCGAAAAGATTTGTACCGGTTCAAAAGTATATCTTTGATCCCCAACCTTATACCCAATCGATATGTATCGTCAAGAAGCATCATTTGACATTGTTTTAGCCTAGGTTAACCAATTTCTAACTTAGTTTTGAACCAAAAACCAAATAGTGGTTTAAACTGTTTAAAACCCTTTAATTGTTGACCAAACCATAACCAAATTATATACCATTCAATGCGTCTTGACCGGCTCTATCCAATTTTGGGTATATTTGGTTTGTGAATGTGTGGGATAAACCCTTCCTTAAACCATTATAATTATTTTGGCGTTTTTAAAATCTTTTTTTTCGGCAATTTCAATACCTTTTTTGAACAAATTAATACTCCCATTCCCCCAATCAGTGTTGGATTGGAAAATGGTCGGCCGTGATGTGAACCCGAGACGTCAATACATCCAACCCTGCGAATGGCCAAAACGTTGGGCCATTATCATTGTGCAAAATGCAATTCCAACAAATGTTTGCCAGTATATTTTATTTTTTCGAAATGCCATAAACCCAATATTTTACAGAGAATTCATTCGACGGTTCACGGAAGCGGCACGCCAAAGAGGAATTGCCGACTGTTCCACACAGGCGCCAATTCAAGTCCTCTGGGAGCAATGGGAGGAAGCAACCCTGTGAGAATTTTTTTTACCATTTTTTAAAGGAAAATATTTTTTGGCATAAAAATTGCCTTTTTTGATAAAAAATCTTTTTTTACCGACAAAATCGTTTTTGGCTTCTAATAAATCAGAAACCGGTTTTAGACCCTACAAACCTTATACCATTTGTAGATTTCATCGAGATGCATTTAATGGTATATAAAATGTCAGGTTTTGGTCCAAAATTAAAGGTTATTAAACTGTTAAAACCATATTTCCGGTTTTTGTTTTTAAACTCTAATTTTGGGTCAAAACCTGATATTTATATACAAATCGATGCGTCTCGATGAGATCTACAAAATGGTATAAGGTTGTGGAGTTTAAAACCGGTTTCAAAGTCCCAAAAAAGCATTTTTTATGTAAAAATTATATTTTTGTGCAAAAAAATAGTAATTGTAATTTCACAGAGAATTCGTCGAAAACAAGTTCAAATGGTTGGAGAATAAAAATTGCCGTTTTGTGATGTTCTTCGCCCAAGGAAAACGACAGGCATATCCGGGCGATATTCACCACGTCGTGAAATTGATGGAACAGCGATATAGTGAGTGAAAGTGGAAAATACTGGCAAGGGATTTTTAAGAAATTTTTAAAAATTTTTGAATAATTTTCACCTAAATAGGGAAGGGACCCTTTCACTTTTTCCAAAATTCGAACCAAAAATACGATAATATCAATTAATTATTATTATTTGCAGAGGTGCTCACCCAACATATTGGACCGGATATGGCCAACAAAGCGTCAGGGGCCACACCTGGACCACCGGGAGGTGCCCAAATGGTCATTGAGAACATTCTGTTCAAAACCAATCTGAAGCTGGGCGGCATAAATTGGGCATTGGTCACTTCAGCTGGATTCAAAAATAAGAATCAAAATAACACGAATATTTTGTGAGTTGATGTATTTTATATTTTTACCCCTAATTCTTATTCAAGGGCTGACGTTTGGTTGGGCGGAAAGCGAATGTTCTTTGGGCTGGATTACTCCCATGCGCCGCCGCAATCTCTGTATGCACGTGAAAAAGGCCAAGTGCCAGCAAATCCAACTGTTGTTGGGGTAGGAAAATGGGAAATTTATGCAGTAAAAATAAAAAAAATTTAAAGATGGCCTACACAATTGGAAAGCAGATGTTGGCCATGCGCGGAACTTACTGGTGGGTAAAATATTTGGATTAAAATTTTTTTACTTCAAAATAAATCTAGTCGAAAACACATTTTTATATAGAAAATACTTTTTTATCGGAAACGCATTTTAAATAGTCGAAAACACATTTTAAATAGTCGAAAACATATTTTTGTCGAAAACACATTTTAATTTATCTAAAACACATTTTTGTCGAAAACACATTTTAAATAGTCGGAAACACATTTTAATTTATCTAAAACACATTTTTGTCGAAAACACATTTTTGTCGAAAACACATTTTAAATAGTCGAAAACACATATTTATCTAAAACACATTTTTGTCGAAAACACATTTTAATCGAAAATATATTTTAGTCAGAAATACATTTTAATCGGCACATTTTTTATCAAAAAACACTTTGTCTTAACAAATTTAAATGAAAACACATTTTAATCGAAAACACATTTTAATAAATCGAAATACATTTTAATTTTTAATTAATTATCAGAAACATGTTTTAATTAATTAAAAAATAAACACGTTTAATCGAAAACATTTTTCATAAAAAATTAAATATTTTCTTAAATTAGGTACCAACAGCCTCGCCAAACCACAATCACTCAAGAATACATGGCCCCATTTTTGGACAACATTAAAACGGCATTGAAATATTACGAGAATGAGAATCAATCATTCCCGGAACATTTGTTCATTTTGCGTGGCGGCGCATCGGAAGGCGAATTCAAGAGGGCAAGTTTACTAAAATAAATTAAGAAAATTAGTCACAAATTTACTTATAGGTGGCATATTGGGAAGGAGGCGCATTCAGTCGAGCATTTCGGGCAATTTGCGAAGAACGCCGTAAACAATACCCGGAACCGGCAGTGACCGTCATCGTTTGCCAACGACAATCCAACTATCGGGTTAGAACATTTTATTTCGGGTAAATAATTTCTTTTATTTAGATCGTGCCAGAACGAATTGACAGTCGGGCAAGGGCCCCACAGCAAAATGTGCAGCCGGGAACAGTTGTGGACAGAGGCGTGATGAATGCGGCATTGACTGAATTCCTGCTGGTTGGCCACAAAGCACTTCAGGTAAGGCCAAATGAAGCAAATCCTATGATTGACATTTTTATTTTTACCCCACTTACGAAACAAGACAATAGAGGACCGCCGATTAAATATCTTAGCCTTTCTTTAGGCCATATCTCGAAAAGGAAGCAACCGAATTCAGGAAGGCAATATGCCATTTGAGAGCCCTAAATGTCCTTTAAAAATTCGCTTTTCTAATGTTTTTGAAATGTTAAAATAATTTGTAAAATAAGCGGCTTTCCTCCAACAAATAAATTCAGGTTTATTCCACTCAAAGACATGTAATTTTTTAAATTGCCTGAATTTTATAAAATTTAAAATGGCCACTTTATAGTAGACACTTTGGGCTTTAAATTGGTATATTGCCTTCCAAAATTGGTTATTGCCTCGTTGAAATAAGACCAAAATCTATGATCCATGATTTTTCTTTTTCCTAATTCCACCATTTTTCCCTCAGGGAACGGCCCAACCAGTCCGATGCACTGTCGTCATGGAACATCGACCCAATTCGGGACCGGCCGCCAACATTCCCCGTGTTCCCCTCGAGGAGCTGGAGAACATCTGCTACGCACTGAACTATTCGCACGGAATTTGCTGCATGGCCACCGCTTTGCCTGGACCACTGTTCGAGGCCGGTGAACTGACCAAACGAGGCAAAAACAATTGGAAGACATCAACGTGAGTGGTTCAATTAGGAAAATATTTAAAATGGCGAAAATATTAAACCGGTTTAGAAGTTTATCCTAAACCTTTAAATCTTATACCCAACCCAATCGATAATTCTCGTCAAGACGCATCATTTGATTATGTTTTGGCTTGGGTTTAACCAATTCTAACATAGTTTTGAACCATTAAACCAAAACGCGGTTTACCGTTTAAAACCCTTTAATTGTTGACCAAACCAAAATGTGGTTTAAACCGTCTAAAACCCTTTAATTGTTGACCAAACCAAAAAGTGGTTCAAACCGTCTAAAACCCTTTAATTGTTGACCAAACCAAAATGTGGTTTAAACCGTTTAAAACCCTTTAATTGTTGACCAAACCAAAATATGGTTTAAACCGTTTAAAACCCTTTAATTTTGACCAAACCAAAATGTGGTTTAAACCGTTTAAAACCCTTTAATTGTTGACCAAACCATAACCAAATTATATACCATTCAATGCGTTTTGACCAGCTCTATCCAATTTTGGGTATATTTAGTTTGTGAATGTGTGGGACAAAGACTTAAACCTAATTATAATTATTGGTTCAATCTAAAAATTTATAATTTTGCAGCAATGACGGTGAAGCGGCACACAATTTTACGCTTCCACCGCAAGAAGGCGAAGGCGTTGAGGCAGCACAACAGCAATTGGACCGGGAAAGGGCCGAATACTTTGGGCAAATTTCACATCAACTTCGACCCGAATTCGAGACAAAATTCTGGGCATAAAATCCATCCAAAAAGAAAAGAAGAAGAAAAGCACAATTAATTCACAAGTTCCAATTTTATTTGTTTTATTCCAATTTTAACATTTTATTCACCTTTTTGAATCTCCACTAATTTCTATGTTCCATTTTCAATCAAATTTATCACTGCCTTTTCAATTTTAATCTTAAAATCAATAATCAATCAATAATTAAATATTCTCTGGGATTCACAATTTTTTAATAATTTCTACCTCTAAAACATTTTGTTTTCAACAAATCTAACTCATTTTATGTAATTTTTCATTTTAATTTCCAATTTTTTCAATGTTTTATGTTAATTTTAAATTTCAAATCATTCTTACATTTTCAATGCATTATTTTCATAACATTTTTTTTCATTCGGAATAAACTTTGCACCACATTTTTTTTGTCTAGGCCGAAATCATTCGAAAATTTACTCAAGGTCTTTTAGAATATAAATCAAGATGTAAGTAATTAGTAAAATTAAGCATAACCCGAATATTTGTTTGTTTGGAGGAAAAGCCGCTTATTTTACAAATATTTTAACATTTCAAATATAATTAGAATTGGCCACTTTTTAAAGGACATTTAGGGCTTTCAAAGGGCATATGGCCTTCCTGAATTGGTTGCTTCCTTCTCGAGATATGGCCAAAAGAATGGCATCAATACTCGATAGTACTCAATCATCCTATTATCATTAAATTATCTTAATTCAATTGCATTGTTTAAAAATAAAAATCCAAAAAAATTTATTTAGATGTGTAAATCCAAACAAAATAAATAAGGAAGAATATGGGATTTAAAAAATAATTATAGTAAAAAATAAATAAATTTATTTCTCGCAAAATGCCGCAAAACATCCTTCTTCAAATTGTTCTCCATTTATTTTGCCACAATCTTTCACATTTAATGCAACCGAAATTGGTGCTTTTTCGCCACAGTCTATCATTTCTACAATAATAAAATAAAATAATCATTTCTTGTTGAAAATTATTTAATTTGCAAAAAATAATTGAAAATGCACAAAATAATTAAAATGGTTTAATGGTTTGTCCCACACATTCAAAAACCAAATATACCCAAAATTGGATAGAGCTGGTCAAAACGCATTGAATGGTATATAATTTGGTTATGGTTTGGTCAACAATTAAAAGGTTTTAAACGGTTTAAACCACATTTTGGTTTTAAACCACATTTTGGTTTTAAACCATATTTTGGTTTAAACCACATTTTGGTTTTAAACCACATTTTGGTTTTAAACCACATTTTGGTTTTAAACCATATTTTGGTTTTAAACCGTTTAAACCAAAACATAATCAAATGAAGCGTCTTGACGAGATCTATCGATTGTTATAATGTTTTGAGGTCTAGGATTAAAAAAGTTTTAAACCGGTTTAGTATTTTCTACTAATTAAAATATTCCCCTTTTTTTGTTTATTTCTTATTTATTTCGGATTCGGACCCACCTATTGATGATGTGCATTTTATCCAAATAAATTCAGGCGGATCTGCTTCATGCATTTCTCCAATTCGTGTGGCCAATTCTTCAACCAATAGCCAATGGATCCGAGGAAAATGTCCGGGGAAGAAATCAATGGCTGACCGTAGGAATTTGCATTCATTTTCGGCTAAAATTGTTCGAAGCAATTTGGAATAGTCAAAATTGTCGGATGGAGGAAAATAATTGCCCGAGGGAATTGACAAAAATGAATGCCCCGAAGGTGAAATCAGCTGAAAAGTGGGGTACGATTGTGGATTTTTGTGACAAAATTTGGATTGGAATAATATAAAGTTACACAGAAATGACTGATTTTACAAAAATTCTCTTTCCTGCCGTAAAATAATTTATTTTTGAGGCCACTTAATTTGGCGATAGTTAGATGTTAAGGTTTAGCTTAGATTTAGGGCCCAGTATATTATTAGTCCTTCCAAATGTAGGCTAAAAATCTAGGGCCCCAGAGTGGCCGGCCCAATGAACGGGGGATAGGGATAAGGGGGGACACTCGAATTTAAATTATTTTTTCTTTTCGTATATAGAGGGAAAAAGGGTGGGTTTATAAAGGCAGATTGGGCCAATATTTTAATTGATAGGGTGACAGGCAAAAAGTGAGGGGTACACTAGGACAAATAGGGAAGGCCCTTACCCTTAGGCATTAATTCTTTATTATTGGCATTGTGACAGATAGGTTTTAAGGGTTCGGGCTAGATAGAGTAAGAATTAACAAAGTCTAATTTGGCCGATATATAAGTGTGGGCTTCAAAAATATTATATAAATTATTATTTTGACACGAAAAAAAATTTGTTTAAGTCATTTTTGGATAAATTAAAAGTTAAAACATTTCCAAAATTGGATTGATTTACTGATTCATATGTGAATTTTTCATCGACAAATTCGATGAAACTCCTTTCCAACTCTTGTCTTCGCAAAAAACGGCGAATTTCCTTAATGAAATTGAGCGTAATTATTACAAAATTCCATCATTTTACTTTGCTAATTGTAAAAAGTTCATCAATATTTGTGCCGCCTTTTTCTCTTGCATAAATATTTGTGTAGAATAATTTGTTCCGGCGCATAATGATACTTTTTGGTTGAAGTGCCAAAGCATTTGCTACGGATTGGCACGCATCACGGCCATGTTTCACTATATTATGAAAAAAATTTAGATATAAAGTTTAGTAATTATTAATTAATTTGGCCAAAAAACATTGAAAATGTCGAAAAAAGAGTAAATGAAACCAAATTAATTATAAATAACGGTTTAATGGTTTGTCCCAACCATTCACAAACCAAATATACCCAAAATTGGATAGAGCTGGTCAAGAAGACGCATTGAATGGTATATAATTTGGTTATGGTTTGGTCAACAATCAGTGGGGTTTAAACGGTTTAAACCACATTTTGGTTTGGTCAACAATTAAAGGGTTTTAAACGGTTTAAACCACATTTTGATTTAATGGTTCAAAACGAAGTTAGAATTGGTTAAACCCAAGCCAAAATATAATCAAATAATGATGAGATCTATCGATTGTGTATAGGGTTTGGGGTTCTACATACTTAAACCGGTTTAATCTTTTTCGCCAATTAAAATAAAAACAAAAAATTTACAATTGAATTGGCACAAATGTAAATATTCAAAATGTGAAACGAGAAGATTCGGTTTATCTCTGCCATTAAGAATGGAAATTTTTGACAGGCATTTTTGTCGGCAACGTAAAACAGAAACATGGAAGCCTGCGAGGAATTAAATATTATCGATTTTTCAATTTAATTTGTTTGTTTACTTGTTAAAATGACACTCCATTCCGGTTTATTGCCAGCTTCATTATCATCAAAAGCACTCCAATCCAATTGATCTTCACATTCCATTCGCTAAAATTTTTTGGGGATAATTCGTAAAGAAAAATATTTAAAATTGCAAAAAATTATTGAAATTGGCGATTAGATTATAATATACCATTTAATGGTTTATCCTAAACTCTTAAACCTTATATTCAATCGATAGATTTTCTCAAGATGCATCATTTGATTATGTTTTGGCTTGGGTTTAACCAATTCTAACTTAGTTTTGAACCAAATACCAAAATGTGTAAACTATTTTAAAAACTTTAATTGACCAAACCAAAATGTGATGTTGACCAAACCAAAATGTGGTTTAAACCGTTTAATACCCTTTAATTATTAACCAAACCAAAATGTGGTTTAAACAGTTTAAAACCCTTTAATTGTTGACCAAACCAAAATGTGGTTTAAACCGTTTAAAACCCTTTAATTGTTGACCAAACCATAACCAATTTATATACCATTCAATGCGTCTACTTGACCAGCAGCTCTATCCAATTTTGGGTATATTTGGTTTTTGAATGTGTGGGACAAACCATTGAACCGTTATAATCTTTTTCCCCATTTTCAATGTTTTTTTTGTCAAATTAAATTCTATCCATTCGTATCATTCAATCAATTATATTCTAATTTTAATTTTTACGCAATCATCCAATGCATCCCAAAATTGCTCCAAGGCTTGTCGAAATAAATTGGCACAATTCAGCCATTCCTTCTTGTCATAAGAATGAACTGCGTCCATATAAATTTTCTAACGGCAAAATATTTAATATTAATTCAATACCATCAATTTCTTTACGATTAATTTTGAAAATTGATAATAATCCCTGCTGGATTACCTAAGCGCTGGTCTAGCTAATTTTTAGAATCTCGGCTTCTAAACTTCCCACAGACTCGAAAATAGGCTCATTCTATTAGACATGGTCGATTTAGTCTATGAAATTTCAATTTTAAACCGGTTCGAGCTTGTTTTGAAAAGCTGAACCATTGTTTAAACCCAAACCGGTTTCGATTTACTAACTTTTGTCTAAGCCATAATACCCGTCTGAAATTGAAATTTCATAAACTAAATGGACCATGCCGAGTCGAATGAGCCTATTCTTGAGTCTCTGGATTATGAAGAAATGGAGATTCTCAAAATTAGATAGGTCAGCCTTAGCTAATTCCCCGAAATTAGTCAATTCCCAACATTTTCTGTAGAAAATTTATTGGACCTGATAAGAGGGTTGCCAATTATCCGTTAGCCATTCATGAGTAAAACCCGGTTGTTCCATATAGAAATGCAAATTTTCCAATGTTTCCGTGTCTCGTGGATTGGCCACCAAATAAGTGAAAGCACTTTGAGTGGCTTGTCTCAAATGGCCCAACTAAAAATAAATAAATAAAATTAGAAAAATACGTCTATTAATTTACCCAAAAATGACAGAATTTACATAAAATATTATTACCTAAAATTTTCATGTCGAAAAATAAATGTTTTTTGAGGCCATATTATTTGGCCAAATCAGGCTTCTTTAAGTTTCCTAACCTACCTAGCCTTAAACTCATCCTGGGCCCAAAACTAAGCCTGAACCCTAACACCTAGTTATATGGCCAAGTTTTATGGCCTCAAAAATAAATTATTTTTCAATATGAATACGAATTATTTTAGGTAAATTCAGTAATTTTTGAGTAAATTAATATTATTCCAAAATGGAAAAATAATATACTTTAAATTCCCTATTAGAAGCCCCCCTCTCTAATAGAAGCCCCTGTACCGCTGTATCGTATTTTTAAGGAGAAAAAATATAAAAATTAAATTTATATTTCCTTTGGAGGGTCTATGAAATAAGCCCCGAGGCTTCTAATAGAGAATTTACGGTATAGAAAAATACGGAAACTAACTTTCCAATAGCAAAATTGAAGATAATGAAATGGCCGGCGATTTTCAAATTCTCCCAATAATTCATCCAAATTCCACACTTTTGAATTACTTTGGAACATTTCCGGCGGGAATTTTTCAATCCGACATCTGAGCAGACAAAGTGCCCGGCTACTTTCGATTCGCATAAAAATATTGGTTGGATCCTGTAGAAAATCCCAATCCGCGTCATTTTCCATTGATTGATGGCCAAGACTGAATGGAATTTTATTGTGGCACATTCTGAAAAGAGAAACAATAACAAATAATTAAAAATCAGAGGAAGAGGACTCACTTTCGACACCAAATGATCTGAAAAAATACAAAAAAATTACATTCCAATTTTTTTAAATTTAATCAGCAGAGAAAAAAACATTGAATTTGCCCAGTAAATATTACCGTATTTTTCCTATTAGAAGCCCGGGGGCTTATAAATTTCAGAGACCCTCCGAGGTGGGAATTTTTTGGAATTTTTGAAGCAAAAAATGCTCATTTCAGCTTAATTTCACCTCTAAATTGGTTATTTTTGACATGAATTTTTCAATGGGGTGGGGCTTCAAATAGGGAGGGGGGCTTCAAATAGGAAAAATACGGTAATTTTGGAAAAGACACTGAATGGAAGAAAATAAAATACACCAATTTAAAAAAAAAAGAAATAAAGGAGAATTTTATTATTTATTTTATAATCCATTAATTTTGGCCGATAAATGGTTATAATAATTAAGAAGTGTGAAAGAGAAATGGTCATGAAGAATGGATTTACAATTAATGAAAAGAATAATAAAATTTATTGTCACTTGTCATCGTCATCCAATTTTCCCCGGGGTTACTATTTTAAATGCCATTAAAAAAGAATTTTTTGCCACAAAACAGTTTTTGACTTCTAATAAATCATAAACCGGTTTTAGACCCTACAAACCTTATACCCAATTTGTAGATATCATCGAGACGCATTGAATGGTATATAAAATGTCAGGTTTCGACCCAGAATTAAATGGTATTAAACTGTTTAAACCATTTTTCCAGTTTTTGGTTTTAAACTCTTTAATTTTGGGCCAAAATCTGAATTTTATATAGCATTCGATGCTTCTTGATGAGTCTACAAAATATTTTAAGGTTTAGATTTCTGATTTACTGAGAAGTCAAAAACTGTTTTAGTAGCAAAAAAATACTCTTTCCTTTCCCATTTCCCCATTTTTTACCTGTTCTTTGTATGATCGATAACTTTCCAGTGCTCTGAGCATATAGGCCACACATTCCGGCCAATTTTCCATTGTGTATTCATTTTTGCCAAATTGATAGAATTGTTCAAATGTAAGCGACGATTCCGGGGGAGAGGCCAAAATTTTATTAATCGCCAAGTGAAGAAATATTAAAAATTGGAGTAAAATGAGGATAATTGGGGCTACTAAAGAAGACATATTTATTGGCCGAAGATTGTGAATGTGAGAAGGAGGAATGAATGCTATTGAGTGGACATTATAAGGTGAAAGAGTTTGTGGGTATGGCCAAGCCAAGCAAAGCCAAGCAGATGCCCAATAAATGCTTCTTTTACTAGTTGAAAGAACGGATCGATTAAAGAGTTGTGTTGGGTTAAAAAAAATGTTCGACACATATTTTCTATTGGAAATACTCAAAATGATGGCATAAAACATCGAAAATGACGAAAAGATTAAAATCATAATGGAATAAATTTAAATTTTTAAAAATAAAGACATTAATATTAGGTGTGGAAAAGAAGATATAGAATTCAATGGAAAATAAAACATCGGAAACAGTTCTAATTCTAGACATCAATATGTTTTTATTTGCTTCTTGAGGGTATATTAGACAAGTAGTAGTCATCTTCTAATAAGAATAAGAATACATATGTTACAGCTAATATTGGAAATTAGCTAATTCCGGAATTAGCTAGCTAGCTAATTTTGGAAATCTCGGCTTCTAGACGTCGTACAGATTCGAGAGTAGGCTCATTCGATTCGTCATGGTCGATTTACTATATGAAATTTCAATTTCAGACTTTTTCCCTAAACCCCTTGCCCTCAATCCCTAGCCCAAAGCCCCTAAATCCCATGCCTCCTTTAACCATAACACTAACCCTAGTCCTAGCCCCTAAACCGGTCTGGAATTGAAATTTCATAGAGTAAATCGACCATGGCGAATCGAATGAGCCCACTCTCGAGTCTGTACGACACCTAGAAGCCGAGATTTCCAAAATTAGCTAGCCCATTTGCCTAGCTAATTCCGGAATTAGCTAATTTCCAATATTATCTGTTATATAGCAAATTTTTTAAAAGATTCAATTTGAAAATCAAACAAATGTAATTCTAGACTTGAGGGTTAATCATATTTAAAAATTAATAGTGTAAAATTGAATAAAATTTAAAGTAGTTCGGATATAGAAAATAAAGGTAAATTAGATAAAAATAAAAGAATTCTAAAAAGTTGCAATTCTTGGCTACAGAATGTGTTTTATTCCCTTCAGGATATATCAGAGGGCATATTAAAAATTAATTAAAAATTATGATGATACGGGGTGTCTTTATTCTAGAAGATAATGGTGAATTTAATAAAAATAAAATTCACAAAGTGATAATTCTAAGCTCCAGTTGATTTTCCCTTGAGGTATCCTAAAGAGAAGAGAATTGTAGATGAAGCATTCACAACGGAAATACACTGGAATCTGGATTCAATTTTTATTAAAAATATTTATTATTTTATTCGAAAAATACAACAAAAATGAAATGGCACACTTTAAATTGACCCTCCCAATTGGATAGGACCCAACTTGACGCCGTTCAAAATAACTCATCAAGGACTGAACCAATTTTGATGATTTTATATAGAATTAAAGAGCATCTTTTGGCTAACAAATTAAATTAATTTTATTTAAATTGGTTCAAAATTGATGAATTTATGGCCAAAAACTTTTAAAAAGACCTTTATAATGAATTAGCAAAATGCTTAATAGTTTTTTGGGCATAATTCCAATAATTCTGAACCAATTTAAATAAAATTAATTTCATTTGATAGCCAAAAGTCTGCTCTTTAATTTGATACCAAAATTGTCAAAATTGGCCCAGTACTTGATCAGTAATTTGAAAAGGCGTCAAGTTTGTCCGCTCCCATCCAATATCAAATACAATTTCCACAAGTTTTTCGGCAAAACAACTTTCCCATTAGGCCAAAACAATGTTCCCTGTTGTTGGTGGAGGCAAGCCGTGCACAAAATGAACTTTTATCCGTGCAATGTTCATCATTTCCATCCTCATTCTTTTCTTTGGATGTGGCCATTTTCTCTTTATTTGGGCAATTTCCACAAGAAGCTGGGCAAATTTCCTGTCGAATCACCTCCGATTTTTCACAATAATGCAGGACGGGTAAAGACATAAAAATTATGGGAATATGATTTATGATTATATAGGAAGTCGGTCTTTTTATGTTTTAGGGGTAGGTTAGAATTTTATTTTCACAAATTCCATTTTTCTATTTTCAAAAATTTTGATTTTTAAAAATTTAGTTTTTCGATTTTTAATAAATTAATTTTTCGATTTTTTAAAATTTAGATTTTCGGTTTTTAAAAATTTCTTTTTTAAATTTCATCGAATTTGTGAAACCGAAATAGAAACCGATTTTGACCAACCCTATTTATGATATTACCAAAAAATGCATCGCCAATTTCGGTCTTCGCATTCCTCATTCCCAATGGTGGAGGACGTCGTCAATTCCTGGGGGTTCATATGAATGAAAAATGTCAAAAAATGATTGAATTTAAACGCAAACTTTTTCCCGGTTTTTAACTCTACGCTTTACCTCAATTGCTTTACAACATTTTATTACTCATTCATAACTCGGTTGAAAATGTTTTTTTATTGTATTATTATTACTTATTCCATTCCTCTCTCACTCCATTCCCACAATTCTTAGTTTTTGATCCATATATAGTACCATATCCCAACAAGGCAATAACCAATATTGGGAGGCAATATACCTTTAGGAAAGCCCTAAATGTCCTCTACAATTTTGCCATTTTAAATTTTATAAAATCCAGGCTTTGAAAAAGGTACATTTCTTTGAATGGAATAAACCCGAATTTGTTTGTTTGGAGGAAAAGCCACTTATTTTACAAATTATTTAAACATTTAAAAGAGCAATTATAAAAGCTATTTTTTAGAGGACATTTAGGGCTTTCAAATGGCATATCGCCTTCCTCAATTGGTTGTTCCCTTCTCGAGATATGGCCAAAAAACGACCCACTTTACATTGGATCGCCACATTTCGTCTTTTGCAAAATATTGGTAGTAAAAGTAAAATGTTTTATTTTTATTTAAAGCAAAGAAAAGTTTTTATTATGAAAGCAACGAAATTGAAAAAAAAAGATGAAAGAAAAAGCATAAAAATGATAAGTAAAAAAATAAAATTAAGAAGCAAAAATACGGCAAAAAGCAAAATATTTATTGTGTAAAATCCAAATTTTCATTCAATTTAATTTTTATTTTTGTGCTTGACCCGCATAATTAGCATCCCAAAAACTCGAATTTATTTTCATCTCATCTCCGTCGTCCCGCCCATGTTCGTCGCCATCCAAATTGTTGTTGTTGTTGGCCAAGCATCCATTTCCATTGGCCACCAGCCCAGTGTCCTCCAAATCGATTGGTGTTTGTGGTGGTCATTGGCCTCTGTTTTTTATAAGCGATAATAAGCCGAATTAAGGCAATTAATAAGCGTGTGGCAATCAAGGATGGGTTCGATGTCGATTTTCGGTCATTTTTGGGACCGAAATGTCGTTTTTCAATTTCGTTAATTTTTTGGGACATTGAACCCATCCCTGGTGGCAATTGAATATGCTCCAAAGCCCAACTAGGTGCCCCCAAGCCATTTCATTATCAATGAATGTGCCCAACTTGACGCCAAGCCAACTTGATGCCGTTTAAAATAACTCATCAAGGACTGTGCCAATTTTGATGATTTTGGTATCAAATTAAATAGCAGATTTTTTGCTATCCAATAAAATTAATTTTATTTAAATTGGTTCAGAAATGATGAAGTTATGGCCAAAAAACTGTTGAAAATTTTGCCAATCCATAGTAAAGACCATTTTAAATAGGTTTTTCGTGCACAACTTCATTAATTCTGAAGCAATTTAAATAAAATTAATTTCATTGGATAGTCAAAAGTCTGCTCTTTAATTTGATACACAAATCATCAAATTTGGTTCAGTCCTTGATAAGATATTATAATCGGCGCAAAATTGGTCATCCCCTAGCCATGTCATCATCATCATCGACTAATTTACCTGTTGAATTGGTCGTCCACCTCGTTGTGAAGATGGATCCACAATTCCCACTGTTCCCCCTCGACCATTTCCTGGCGGCTCACATTGATACAATTTGTTGATTTTGCGCAAATCAGTCTCACTAAATGATTAAAAATGCTCAATTCTGTTAATGCCCAGAAGGGGAATTTCAATATCTATTCAAGTATTTTGGCCTATAAATCAATCAAGCAATGACAAATTTGGGAAGGAAATATACCATTTGAAAGCCAGAAGTGTCCTTTACAATTTGGCTTATTTGAATTTTATAAAATCCTGGTTTTTAAAAAAGTTACATGTCTTTGAGTGGAATAAACCCGAATATTTGTTTGTTGGAGGAAAAGCCGCTTATTTTACAAATTATTTTAACATTTCAAAAAATAATTAGAATTGGCCACTTTTTAGAGGACATTTAGGGCTTTCAAATGGCATATCGCCTTCCTGAATTGGTTGCTTCCTTCTCGAGATAAGGCCAAAATAATGGGCCAAGGAAATGAAAATGGCAAATGCCTACCTGAATGCAACACGTTGGCCCATTTTATGGGAACCAGCCCTCCTTGGCACAATCGTTCGTTTGCCATTCGACGAAAATGCATATGGCCCATAGTGCATTATACCTTTATGACAATTACGGCATTTTAAGCATTCCCCTTTCCTCTTTTGCTTACTTCCATAATCGTATGGTTCGCCTAGCTGTAGCGTGGGGGGGAAAATTGTTGAATGGGAAATTAATATGTGAATTTTGGCCTAAATTCGCTACCTGATCGATTGTATTGAAGCTGTATTTTTCGAATTGATCTGGATAGAAAAAATCGGGGTGAAATTAGAGGGAATTCCAACAAAAAGTTTTGGCCCGAAGCTTTATAAATTTTTATATGCTGAAACATTTTCGCTAATTTTGATCCCATTTTAAAGAGCCTGGATGAGATCTATCGAATGATATAGAAAAAGAATTGACAGGCTTATAAAATTAGTTAAATTATGGCTCAAAATATTTGAAAAAATTATGAAAAAATGATTTCATTTTTATTCATGAAAACATTTTCAACCCTAAATTCCAATATATTTATGAATAATTTCATTCAATATAAAAGATTTAGTTCTTCAAAATGACACCATATTAGTCGAAAATGATTTAGGCCCTCAAGAGTTATGGTCTCTTTAAATAGGTTACTGTACGAAAATGATAAGAGATATTCCAATTCTCATTGTAAAAATCAAAATTATTCCACAAAAGGATGAAGTCCCACTCTTTTAATATTTACGATTCGATAGTTAAAACACTTTGCTCTATAAAATGACATTAAATTAGTTGAAAATGGTTTAGCCCTACAAGAGTTTGTTGGACTCAAAAACGGTTCTCTCTTCCCCACAAACTGACCATCAGCGCCACGAAGTACATTTGGCCAAAGAATCTGAACCATTAAAATGTGGAAATGATTTTCATCCTAATTAGAGATCAATTGTAAAAAAAGTTTCTATTTTGCTAAAATAAGCTTCGAGGAATTATACTTTGGGGCTTTTTTGCATTCTAAGAATGAAATTTTCTTTCAGAGTGTCAAAATATTTAATAAAGTATGTCAAAAAAATATATGAAAACTTGATACATACAAAAATAGATAGAAACCTAAAAATCCGGGCTCTAATCATAAAATTTAATTTACCTGAATGAATTGATCGCGATCATATCTGAGAATTTAGAGATGGGGCGAATAAATCACATTTTTTTTATGATGTCTGCCCCGGATTCGGTCTAACCTGGATTGTTCATGGAAAAAGCCGACGGCATGCATCAATTCGTGTACGATTGTGCCAACTTGGATACAGCCACTGTCCAAACTAAAAAAAGAATGAATTAAAAAGAATTAAAAGTATCATTTTTAATTTTTTTTCAGGAATTCCCCTTCAATTTCCTTGCTATTCCCATTCCCACCTCAATGGTTGTCGGCCGCCAGTTCGGCCTACCAATGAATAGCAGCCATCTGTGAAATAATTTTTAATGGATAAAACTCTAGGCTTTCGGATAATATTGCTCTTAGGATTGGCTTTAGCCTCGCTGAACTATGGCCAAAAATTAAGCATTCCAAATGGGATATTCAATATTAAACCTAGGACGCTCTTTTGGCCATATCTTACGGAAGGAAGAAACCTATTCGGGAAGGCGATATGCTATTTGAAAGCCCAAAATGTCCTCTAAAAAGTGGCCAATTCTAAATTGTTTTTTGAAATGTTAAAAAAATTTGTAAAATTAGCGGCTTTTCCTCTTCTCCAACAAAAATTCGGGTTTATTCTACTCAAAGAGATATAACTTTTTTAAAGATGTGATTTTATAAAATTTAAAATGGCCAAATTGTAAAGGACACTTTGGGCTTTCCAATGGTATATCACCTTCTCAGATTGGCAATTATCTCGGTGGGATATGTACTATAACGGTTATTAGTTAGTCCTCCTAACAATAAATAAGCTAAAAAAAATAAATGACCGTCTGGATGAATATATACGTAATCTCGATGGCGCCTAACATCACGTGGCACGAATCTGAGTGAGGAAATATATGGCATAGAATATTAGAAGGAAATATATAAGGGCCTGACCTGATGCAAGTTTTGGCATGATACTGTGATGAAAGGGGAAGGAGGGGAATTCAAAATTACTCACAACATTTATTTTTATTTCCTTTTATCTCATAGAGATCGGATTTTAAGATTTTGGCCTATTATTTTTATTTATTAAATTTGATGAGAAAAGCACAAAAATGTTTTTATGCATTTATTTCATGTTTTGTACGTTTTTGTCTATTTTACCACTTTTTTGAAGGAAAATTTCATTAGAAAAATACAATTAAAAAACCAAAAATTTTCCTATTTTGAGGTTTTTGAAAAATATTTTGGCAGACCTATAGGTACTTATTTTGCCATTTTTGTGACCTAAAAATCTGTTCCCTATTTTTTTATGCTCACCTCTTCCATGGCTTTGGCAATCACCGAGCGGGAATAGGCACCGTATTGGGAACTTATTAGGGAGAATATTTTAGTAAATTAAGGGAAATATCTTAAATTTCACCTCAAAGCGTAGGGAATTTCATTTCGTGGCCAACGCCTGAAAAATTAAATTTCCCATAGGGAAAAATAATGAATTTTGCCTATATGATTGCCGAATCAAATTTCGGGCAATGCCATTTGCATCGAATTGTGGCCTTTGAATGAGCGGCGAGGGTGCCGATGATGATTGTGATTGTGATGGCCCTTCGGCAATGTCACCTTGATTTCGGCTTCCCATCGTTGGGTCTTTTTATGGGGGAATTCCACTTTAATTTTCCCCTCACTCCCAATGTGGCAACTTGACGCCGTTTAAAATAACTCATTAATGGCTGAACCAAATTTTAATGATTTTGGTTTCAAATTAAAGAGCAGACTTTTGGCTACCCAATGAAATTAATTTTTATTTAAATTGGTTCAGAATTGATGAAGTTATGGTCAAAAAAACCAATTAAAATTTCGCAAATTCATAATAAAGGGCATTTTGAATGGTTTTTTGGCCATAATTTCATCATTTCTGAACCAATTTAAATAAAATTAATTTCATTGGATAGCCAAAAGTCTGTTCTTTAATTTTATACTAAAATCATTAAAATTGGTTCATTCCTTGATGAGTTATTAAAAAAGGCGTCAAGTTGGTCGGCTCCATGTTAAGCTGCCCTAATTCAAACCAACCTGGATCCACTCGAATGCCCAATTTGCGCAAATCCACCTCCTCTTTTGGCATATTCTCAAAGTCTTGGCTGGACAGGTATGTTTCGGCCGGTTCAACCGTCTTTATAGGGATTTTTTACAAAAAAGGACTTTTGGGACTACTGCTGACCTTGTCGACAATATCCCGTCGGGATAGTAGAAATTGGGAGGAGGCCGAAATTGAAGCGGATGAGGAAGAGGAGGAAGACGAGGATTTAATAGTAAAAATTGTTTGGGGAATCAAAATAATGAGGATGGCAACGAAGGAAAAAGGTGGCCACATTTCTGAGCTTAAGCTTGGGAAAATGAGTAGATGAATAATTAAAGTTTTTGGCCCATATCCCAACGAGGCAATTGCCAATTCAGGAAGATGATATACCATTTTAAAGCCCAAAGTGTTCTCTAAAAAGTTGCCATTTTAAATTTTATAAAATCCAGGCTTTCGAAAAAGTTACATGTCCTTTAGTGGAATAAACCCGAATAATGTTTGTTGGAGGAAAAGCCGCTTATTTTACAAATTATTTTAACATTTCAAAAACAAATTAGAATTGGCCACATTTTAGAGGACATTTTGGGCTTTCAAATGGCATATCACCTTCCTGAATTGGTTGCTTCCCTCTCGAGATATGGCCAAAAGAAAGGCATTCGTATTAAAAAGTCATTTTTCTTAAAAAATGACCGCAATGGAGGGGAATGGCCAAAGAAAAAACGGAAGGAAAAAAGGCAGGGAATGGCCATCCACCCAGATTCCCTTGTTTTGATTGACCCCCATCCATCCCCCATCCACACACAATTGAGGATATTGTGTGCGCAAATAACGGAGTCATTCGCCCACTGTTGGCCACCGGCCTCAATAATTTTGAATGAATGACCCCTCCTAGCACGGCCCCGACCCACCGGCCGACTGACTATGTCCCTTGCGCAATCCCATTGCGCGGATTTGGCGGTCGGGGCCGGTGGCCGGGTGAAAACGTGGATGGAAAAAGAATTGGGGCGACGGTGAGGGACGGCGAGGAAAGGTAATTTTCGTGGTAGCAAAAAAGGGGGCAAAGTTAATGGCCACAATGCACGGAACATTCCAAAAGTCGTTCGCCGTCATCCATTTGTGAATGTTTTGAGGCTTTGTTCAGTCATTGGCGGGTGCGCGAGAATTGTTTGAGGTGTTCACAAAATTGGGGTCATCATCAGACAATTCCACCTTCTTTGGCCCCCAAAATTCAATTGTCTGCTCAAAAAAGGCAATTCCTTCCGGACGAGAATGACACCAAAGAATGCCAGGGGCAGGGGCTGGGGGCACACTTATCGGGTGGAAAGGTGTGAAAGTTGCGTTCAAAAAAGGCCAATATGTGAACTCTGTTGAACCCAGTCGGAGGTGTTACTTTCGGTCTGGATGACTCCGGCTGATGAGGCGTGAGTTGAAGCCGGTGAAGAGCACACGGAACGATCGACGCAGGGGGGACGATAATTGGATGAAGAACATTGAAAAAGAAGGATGGGGACAAAAATGGGTGGAATTTGTGAAGAGGCCCGAAGGAAGGTGGAAAGCAGGGGAAAGTTGAATGAATTAATATGGGGGGGGGGGGGGGGGAGGGGGGGATGGAATGGATTCAGGGACAAAAATTCTATGAACAAGAGTGAAATTTTGTAATTTATTCATAAGAATAAGAATGATTAAGAAGATGGCACATCCAATTACATTTTATAGCAATCTAATCCAAATTCCAAATTAATCACCCATTCATTCATACATCCAATTACATTTTATTTATCCTATATTTTATTAATACCATACTAAATCATTCATTTATACATCAATCAAATGGCGAAAGGTCATCTGAAAAATATAATCAACCTAGTATGTAGGGAATCAATCAACAGCAGAAATCAATCAACCGGAGAGATGGAGATATCACTAATCAGCAAAGATGAGAAAAAATTTTCGAATTTCAAAATTTTTGTTAAGTTTTTTTTGAAAAAGATTGGGTACGAAATGAGCTTTTTTTGATGTGAATTTATGTTTGTTTTCCGGTAAGTTGTAATTTCTAAGTTGTTTCCGGAAGGATTGTAATTGTAATTTAGGATTGTAATTGTAATTGTAATTTAGGATTGTAATTGTAATTTAGGATTGTAATTGTAATTTAGGATTGTAATTGTAATTGTAATTTAGGATTGTAATTGTAATTGTAATTTAGGATTGTAATTGTAATTGTAATTTAGGATTGTAATTGTAATTTAGGATTGTAATTGTAATTTAGGATTGTAATTGTAATTGTAATTTAGGATTGCAATTGTAATTGTAATTTAGGATTGTAATTGTAATTTAGGATTGTAATTGTAATTTAGGATTGTAATTGTAATTTAGGATTGTAATTGTAATTTAGGATTGTAATTGTAATTTAGGATTGTAATTGTAATTTAGGATTGTAATTGTAATTGCGATTGTAATTGTAATTGTAATTTAGGATTGTAATTGTAATTGTAATTTAGGATTGTAATTGTAATTTAGGATTGTAATTGTAATTTAGGATTGTAATTGTAATTGTAATTTAGGATTGTAATTGTAATTGTAATTTAGGATTGTAATTGTAATTGTAATTTAGGATTGTAATTGTAATTTAGGATTGTAATTGTAATTTAGGATTGTAATTGTAATTGTAATTTAGGATTGTAATTGTAATTGTAATTTAGGATTGTAATTGTAATTTAGGATTGTAATTGTAATTTAGGATTGTAATTGTAATTGTAATTTAGGATTGCAATTGTAATTGCGATTGTAATTGTAATTGTAATTTAGGATTGTAATTGTAATTTAGGATTGTAATCGTAATTGCGATTGTAATTCTAAGTTCTTTCCGGAAGGATTGTACTTTTGTATTTGATTCTAATTTTGTGTTTTCTGGACAATGCCATTCGTCTATTATGATCAAAATGCCGTGAATTTCAATTCACCTCACTTTCAAGGGCATTTTATTACAGATGAGTAAATTTTTAAAATTACTTTTTTGGCAATTTGATTTATTGATTTATTCAAGCTATTGAAATTTGAAAAGCGAAAGCGAAGCGAATAAATAAAAAAAGACGCCACCACGAGCGAGTAACTTTTTCGAAATGCATCCATCTCCTTCCATCATTCATCATCATCAGCATTAAAATTTGCAAAAAAAAAACATGTTTTGCGCGTCGTTTAAACATTTCAATTAAACCTTGTTTTGCTAGCTTCATATTTAATTTTTATGTTCATCTTCCCAAAAAGAAAAATCTCTTCTAATTAATTTAATTATCCAAGCAACAAGCCAATATATGGATAAAAATAAAATGAATTATTAAACGTAGACCTTTCTTTTTCGTTGATAAGCATAGCATAACATCATTTTATGTATAAGTTCACTATAAATTTACCAAATATGAAGTAAAAAATGTTTTATTGAACATAAATTTACAGCAAAAGCAAATAAATAATCGTTTCAAGCGAATTATCATCACAAATAATAAATTCAAAAGAAAAGTGTCCAGAGCAACAAATCAATAAAAGAATGTCATCACCAACTTCGCCGAAAATGCACGACCATCCGCCCTATATTCAGGTAGCAATTTATTGTTATTTAAATATAAGCCCAAAACCAATTTGTATGTTTTAGGTTATGTATGCCAAACCATCGGGAAAAAAGGCAGGAACTACTTCGTCGAAAACGCATAACCATCCGACTTATCTTCAGGTAGCAATTTGTTACTTAAATAAGCTAATTTGTATATTAATCAGAGCTGACATTTGCTTACTAGAAAATGAATTTTTAATGAAAAATCAAAAACAATTATTGACCATCTAGGTTTTTTGGGTCATCTTAAGGTTTTTTTGGGTCATCTTAAGGTTTTTTTGGGTCATCTTAAGGTTTTTTTGGGTCATCTTAAGGTTTTTTTGGGTCATCTTAAGGTTTTTTGGGTCATCTTAAGGTTTTTTTGGGTCATCTTAAGGTTTTTTGGGTCATCCTGAGGTTTTTTGGGTCATCTTAAGGTTTTTGGGTCATCTTAAGGTTTTTTGGGTCATCCTGAGGTTTTTTGGGTCATCTTAAGGTTTTTTAAGCAAGTTTTTTGGACCATCTTAAGTAAAAATTTTGCTTGGAAAAACCTTTTGCAAAATCACAAATCAATCTTAAGATGATCCAAAGTGCATTGGCTGAGAACATTGAGCAACGCAAAGGTGTTGGCCTTCCGACCATTCTCAAATATGTCATGACCAAATTCGACGTTGGCCAAGATTCGAAACGAGGTTAGTTTCCTCAATCAAAGCACTGATCCAAACTCATTTTTAAGTGAATACTCAGCTGAAATTGGCTCTTCGACGCGGTGTCGACAGTGGCGATCTGAAACAAGTCAAGGGAACTGGCGCATCTGGTTAGTGAACTTTTGTTGAGTTTGGGTATTCATCATTAATTGTTGTACGGTTATTATAAATTTGCAGTAAAAAGTTAAATAGGGCAAAAAGACTATAGCGTTCTTCTTCAATGGTTTGTCCTCCTAGAACCTTAAACCATATATACCCAAAACCAAATTGGATAGAGCTGGTCAAAATGCATTGAATGGTATATAATTTGGTTATGGTTTGGTCAACAATTAAAGGGTTTTAAACAGTTTAAACCACATTTTGGTTTGGTCAACAATTAAAGGGTTTTAAACGGATTAAACCACATTTTGCTTTTTGGTTCAAAACATTTAAAATTGGTTAACCCAAAGCCAAAACATAATCAAATGATGCGTCTTGACCGAGATTTTTCGATTGTGTATAAGGTTTGGGCTTTGGGGCTCTAGGATAAAAGACTGAACCACCTTAACCTTGGCCATTTTAATGCTTTTTCGCCAAATTAAACACCTATTTTGCAGGCTCATTCAAGATTGGCGAAAAGAAGGTGGCAACAGCCAAACCGAAGGCCGCAAAATCGGAAACCAAGAAGGCACCGGTATCTCCAAAGAAGACAATGGCTCCGGCAAAGAAGAAAACACAGAAGAAACCAGTGACACACCGGATGCAGACGGGAGGGAAGGCACCACCGGCACAGGCTGTGCCGAAACCAGTGACACACCGGATGCAGACGGGAGGGAAGGCACCACCGGCTCGAACCATGCCGAAACCAGTGACACACCGGATGCAGACGGGAGGGAAGGCACCACCGGCTCGAACCATGCCGAAGCCAGTTACACACCGGATGCAGACGGGAGGGAAGGCACCACCGGCTCGGGCTGTGCCGAAACCAACGGGGAGGATGCAGGTGGATGGGAAGGCCCCAAAAAGGACAGTTCCATCGAAGAAGCCTACCGCAACCAAGAAGGTGTTCAAATCGCCAGCAAAAAAGGTGAGAAAATTATTGATTTTTTTAATTAAAAATGGTGGGAAAATCATTAATTTGGATTAAAAAGTAGGGTTGGACAGAGTCGGTTCCTAGACGGTCACAGATCTGAAAATCGGTTTTCGGTTCCTGAAAAAATCGGTTCTCGGTTCCTGTTCCTCTTATTTTCGGTTGTAAACAACAAAATTTCCAAATTTCGGTTCCAAAATGCATCGATTTATGGAACCGGAACGGACTCTGTCCAAGTCCATCCCTATTAAAAAGGTGAAAGAATTATTGCTTAAGTGTGGATTTTTTGGATTCAAAATATGAGAAAAAATATTGATTTTTTTAAAATTAAAAAAGTGAGAAAATTGTTGATTTTTTTTTATTAAAATGAGAAAAATTATAATTTTTTTTTTGAATAATTTCCACAAATTTTTAGGCATCAGCTAAGAAATCACCAGCAAAGAAGGCAGCAGCAGCCGCCGGAGGCTCAAAGAAGAAGGCAACACCCAAGAAAAAGTGATCAGCAGAATGAAGGAAGGAATTATTGGGAAATGTGTGCGCGGATGGATTTATGATCAAATGAAAGCCAGAAAATTTACCTTATCCAATCAAAAATATGTTCTCATATCTCTCTGCCTGAATTCCCCCACCCAAAATCAAATTTATTTATTTTTTCAATTTATTTCAATTTAAAACATCCAAAATTTGGAACACAAAATCAAAAGTGTTCGTTGTTTTATTTTACTCTCCAATCAACAAATCCACATCCTTCCTGCAATTCACTTAAAAATTTGCATTCTTTATTTATGCCATTTTTCGTTTTGTTTCATCCTAAAAAACCTGAATAAAAATATGACAAAAATTAACATCAAAAAATGTGTTTCATTCCGGAAAATGTGTTTTTGGTTAAATGTGTTTCATTCCGGAAAATGTGTTTCATCCAGGAAAATGTGTTTTTGCTTAAATGTATTTCATTCTGGAAATGTGTTTTTGCTTAAATGTATTTCATTCTGGAAATGTGTTTTTGCTTAAATGTATTTTATTCTGAAAAATGTGTTTTTGCTTAAATGTATTTTATTCTGAAAAATGTGTTTCATTCTGGAAAATGTGTTTTTGCTTAAATGTATTTTATTCTGAAAAATGTGTTTCATTCCGGAGGGTTGTAATTGTAAAACATTTTCCTGGAGGATTGTAAACATTTTCCGAAAGGATTGGTAAAACATTTTCCGGAAAAATTGTAACGGAATGATTGTAATTGTAAAACATTTTCCGGAAGGATGTAAATGTAAAACTTTTTACAGAAGGATTTTAATTGTAATTTGTAAGTTCTGAAAAGGTATTTCATCAACTTTTTTGTTCTATAACTCAGTAAATTTTAAACCAATTCATTTGTTTTCTATATCATTTGAAAGATCTCATCCAGAGTTCTTTTATTTTTACATATAACACAATGAATGAAAATGCTTAAAATTTTGAAGCATTCGATTTAGATTTAAAGATTTCCATTCATAATTTCCTTCCCAATATTTTTATGAACAAATTAAAAAGAAAACGTGATCAGGATTGGTCCGGATTCTGTGAATGAATGCTGCTTGACCAACCAAGTGGACATCAAAAACAACAAAACAAAAGGCAAAATGAGTTACGGAAAATGCCTTTAGTTTGACTTGACCATCCCCTTCCTTCCCATCATTCATTGGCCACTTTTTGTTCATTCATTCATTCATTCTTCACAAATGACGAACAAATAAAAAATAATAAAAGTGAGGAAAAGCGGATTAGGCAAACACACAGCCACTGGACATAATTTTATGATTAGTGTAAGTGGAAAACAAAGGGCCACATTCTTTTGGCCAAATCTCCGTAATCCGGGTGCGTGAAAATCGCGCCGAGAAGTGGACATTGGACACATTAAAAAGTGGAAGTGGGGGAAATCAACTAATAAAACAATTTCCAATGTTGATGATGTCCACTGTTGGGCTTCCTGCCCGGTTTCGGGCACTTTTCGGAACTGGATTACGGAGGAGGACGAGGGATGTGTCCAGCAGCAATGTGTCCATCTTCTGTTGCTGCCGAAGGGAAATTCGATATTTGAAAGCAACGGGGGAAGCTTCCGGCCATATAAAAGTGGCCGCGCGGCTTCAATTCGGCCATCCCTTCCTCTTCCTCATTTGTGTGTTTCCTGTTCTCGACCATCATTTGCTGTTGTTCTCGCCTTTTCGGCGCTTTGCTGGACAATCCCAAATCGCCCTCAGCCGGCGACTTCAGCCACTTTTGATCCAAAGGCCAACCAGACAAATTTTTCCCTATTCATTCACCAAAGAAGTGGTGGCCAAGTAGCCTGACAAAATGCGCAATGCCCAGCAGACAAAAAAGTCGAGATTGTTGCTCCTTTGCCTTCTGCTGGCATTGTAAGTGGGGACAACATTAATATCCAGGGTAGAGGTAGGGGATAATTGCGTTTTTGTCAATGTGGCATTTACCAATTTAGGAAGGCGATATACCATTTGAAAGCCCAAAGTGTCCTCTAAAAAGTGGCCTAATTTTTATATAACCCAGCAGGCTTTAAAAAAGTAACAATGGCTTTGAGTGGAATAAACCCGAATATTTGTTTGTTGGAGGAAAAGCCGCTTATTTTACAAATTATTTTAATATTTCAAAAAACAATTATTAAAGCCACTTTTTAGAGGACATTTAGGGCTTTCAAATGGCATATCGCCTTCCTGAATTGGTTGCTTCCTTCTTAAGATATGGCCAAAAGAATGGCTTATTAGGGTACTTAATCGGCATTACCCATCTGTCTCTATAAATCCCCAATCCTAAAATATATTTCCGCATTTTAGGCTTTGCATTCGTCTCAACCAAGCACAGGCAGCATTGGCAGCAGTTCGTACCCAAAAATTTAATTTTAATTTTTAAATCCCATTTTCAGTGGCCCGCCTCCTCCTATTCACCCTTTTTCGAGAACATTTTTGGGCCAGCCACCAATCCGGTGCCGGCATTTGCCGCCGCTCCATTCGATCCAGCACTGGCAGCAGGGATGATACCGCCAACCACTGTAAGTCTCTAACATTCCCTAATACCAAAAAAAAAAATTCCGAGACAAAACGTTTCATCGGTTCCTTTCTTTTGATAATATCACAAGAAGGAAGCAACCAATTCCAGAAGGCGATATGCCATTTGAAAGCCCTAAATGTCCTCTAAAAAGTGGCCAATTCTAATTGTTTTTTGAAATGTTAAAATAATTTGTAAAATAAGCGGCTTTTCCTCAAACAAGCAAATATTCGGGTTTATTCCACTCAGTCAAAGACATGTAACTTTTTAAAGCCTGGATTTCATAAAATTTAAAATCGCCCCTTTATAGAGGGCATTTTGGCTTCTCAATGTTATGCAATTACCTAGTTGAGCTTTTGGCCCAAATAAATGGCCTAGATAATGAAATATGTATTCTACCACCAAATACACACCTTCAATTGCCATTTTTATAGGTCACGGTTGTTGCCGCCTCGGCACCTTCGCCCGTTCCATTGCCGCCACCGCCTCCACCAATTGGTAGTGTACCCCCACCAATTCCTCCCTTGGCTTGTGCCCCAGCACCGCCACCACCATTTTTGGCCGGGGACATCCCGCCAATTTCCCGTTCCCTCATGGTTTGACCCCAAACTCAAATCAAAAATTTTATTCGAATTTTTAGGCCATCCTATTGGCCCGTAGCCCAGCATTCTTTCCACCGCCTCCTCCATTGGCTGCTGGCCCATGTTTGCCGCCTCCTCCACCGCCTCCGCCATTGCCACCAATCGACGCAATGGCCAGTCCACCTCCACCGCCTCCTCTGGCACCCGGCCTCATGCCTGCCGGCTTTCCATTTCTGGCGGATTTGGTAGGATATAGGAAATTGACTAATTATTAAATTAGCCAGATGGTAGATTAGCTAATTTAGGAAATTCGGCATCAAAACTTTGTACAGATTTGAGAATATACCTCGTTCGATTCAGCATGGTCAATTTAGTCTATGAAATTGCAATTTTAAATCAGCAGAGTTAATTTTGAAAACCTAAACCATTGCTTAAACCAAATCGGTTTTAAAATTTCGGTTTTAGATTTCATACAGACCTCAAAAATAGTCTCATTCAACTCAGCGTGCTCAATTTTTTAGTCTATGAAGTTTCAATTTTAAACTGAACCGGTTTTATAGTTCACTAATTTTTGCCTAAAGCTTTAATCTTGGTTTGAAATTGAAATGTCATTTACTAAAGCGATATGGAATTTTAAATTTAAACCGACATGATATAGTTTTGGAAAATTGACCATTATTTAAACCCAAACCGGTTTTGATATTATTAACTTTTTTGCCTAACCCATATTTATGGCTTAAAATTGAAATTTTATAGGCTAAATCGAACATACTGAGTGAGTTAAATTAGCTTATTTTTAAGCCTCCGCGTTGTCTAAAAGTCCGAGATTTCCACTAGTAAAGCATTTATTAGCTAATTCTCGGAAATAGTCAATTTCCAATATTAGCTTTAACAAATATATCTAAACCTACTCTTCCATTTCAGACATTCTTGCCTCCAATGCCTCCTCCACTTCCGCCTCCGCCACCTCCACCAGTCACTACCCTTCCGCCACCCCCGCCTCCACCAATTCGCGCCTTGGCCACTCCGCCAGTGCCACTTCCGCCACCACCACCGCCTCCACCACCTCAAATGCCATTGGCCTCACCTCCATTGCCGCCACCGCCTCCGGCACTGATGAACTTCCCGCCATTGACAGTTCGGTCAGTTTTTCCTCATCAAATTAACCGAAAACACATTCATTTGGTGATGCAGTCCAAGTTATTACTGGGTCAACTTGTCTCCGTTTACAATATCTCATCAAGGACTGAACCAATTTTAATGATTTTAGTATTAAATTAAAGAGCAGACTTTTGGCTATCCAATGAAATTAATTCTATTTACATTTGGTTCAGAATTGACAGAGCTATGCCCAAAAAACCACTTAAAATTTGGCTAATTCATAATAAAGGTCATTTAGGATGGTTTTTTGTGCCTAATAAGTTCATCAATTCTGAACAAATTTAAGTTAAATTAATTATATTTGATAGCCAAAAGTCTGCTCTTTAATTTGATACAGAAATCATCAAAATTAGTTCAGTTCTTGAAGAGTTATTCTAAACGACGCCAAGATGGCCCTGCAAAACTTGAGGTATATCTTCATCATTTCCTTATATTCAGATTGGTCACCCCCATTCTGTCGGCATCGCCCTTCATGTTCAGTCCGCCTCCACCTCCGCCACCCCAATTCCAACCTCCGCCTCTTCCAATTCCACCGCCTCTTCCACCACCTCCATGTGTTCCATGTGGTCCAGCCTTGTCGCCTCCTCCTATGTTTTGTACGGCTTGCGCTCCGCCACTTCCGCCTCCTCCGCCACCACCACCCCAATTCCAGCCTCCACCACCGCCTCCTCCGGTTTGTTAATTTGAAACATGACATTTCGATACCGCAGATTGAGTACCTAAGGTTTTTGGCCATATCTCATGGAAGGAAGTAACCAATTCAGGAAGGCGATATGCCATTTGAAAGCCCTAAATGTCCTCTAAAAAGTTGCCAATTCTAATTGTTTTTTGAAATATTAAAATAATTTGTAAAATAAGCGGCTTTCCCTCCACCAAACAAATATTCGGGTTTATTCCATTCAAAGATATGTAACTTTTTATAAAGCCTGCTGGGTTATATAAAAATTAGGCCACTTTTTAGAGGACACTTTGGGCTTTCCAATGGTATATCGCCTTCCGAAATTGGCAATTGCCTCATAGAGTTATGGACCAAAATATGGCTAAAGTTTTCAATGGGCATTACTGAATCGTTCCTTTATCCTTTCCCATTCCCCTAATAAATTTTCATTTTCCCTTCGATTTTAGATGCTTTGCCTCCCTCCGGCCCCATGCCTTCCACCGCCTCCTCCTCCCATGTTCCAGCCTCCACCGTTACCACCACCGCCTCCTCCTCCTGTCGGATGTTTGCCGCCACTTTGCGTTGAAGTTTTCCCTCCACCTGGGCCACCATTTCCTCCACCTCCCCCTCCGCCGATTGGCGGATTTGGGGCACCGCCACCTTACCCACTGATGAGGAAACAGCATCATCATAAATTGGCATCGAAGGCAGAGGAGAAGAAAAATGAATGAAATTTGTGAAAGAAAATTTGAATTTAAATCTTTTATTATTTGTTTGTTTTGTCTGTATATTTTATAGAGTTTTGATATTTTTATAGTCAAATACTTAATAAAATTACTTTTTATTTGCTGAGAAAGAAAGAATACAAATTTTTCGGAATTAGTGAACTTTGATTTTGCTGATGGAAATAAAATTTAGTTTTGAATATGAAATTTTTGATTTGGCTGGGAATTATGATATTAATATCTGTTTTGAGTTATCTGAGGTGATTTTATCTCATCCTCTCTCTCTGAATGACCCTAATTTCAAATCCCATTCTCTCCTCTATCAATTAATAAATACAACGCAATAATAAAAAGTCAACAACAATTTATTGGCAACAACAAATGTTAAATTTAAAAAAAAAATTGATAATTAAAAATGGAAAATTTTGCGAAGTCGACAAATGAATTGAGGGAGGGAATAAAAAATAAAATTAAGGGGAAAATAAAATAAAGCTGATTATATTCAAATTTAATGTGGAATGAAAAATAAAGGTTTGAGTCCTATTAATTTGTGGGAGCCGCAGCCGCCGCCACACTTTTGCCTGCACATCGAGCCTCCAACAGGGCAACAAGTTGATGCACATAATTCGGAAGCACAAGAACACCTGAAAAGAATAAAAAAGCATTAAACTGATCTTTAAATTTATTCTGATTTGTAATTCTGATTTATAAATTTGTTCTGATTTGTAATTCTGATTTATAATTCTGATTTTTAAATTTATTCTGATTTGATAATTCTGATTTTTAAATTTATTCTGATTTGATAATTCTGATTTTTAAATTTATTCTGATTTGATAATTCTGATTTTTAAATTTATTCTGATTTGATAATTCTGATTTTTAAATTTATTCTGATTTTTAAATTTATTCTGATTTGATAATTCTGATTTTTAAATTTATTCTGATTTTTAAATTTATTCTGATTTGATAATTCTGATTTTTAAATTTATTCTGATTTGATAATTCTGATTTATAAATTTATTCTGATTTGTAATTCTGATTTTTAAATTTATTCTGATTTGATAATTCTGATTTTTAAATTTATTCTGATTTGATAATTCTGATTTTTAAATTTATTCTGATTTGATAATTCTGATTTTTAAATTTATTCTGATTTTTAAATTTATTCTGATTTGATAATTCTGATTTTTAAATTTATTCTGATTTTTAAATTTATTCTGATTTTTAAATTTATTCTGATTTGATAATTCTGATTTTTAAATTTATTCTGATTTGATAATTCTGATTTATAAATTTATTCTGATTTGTAATTCTGATTTTTAAATTTATTCTGATTTGATAATTCTGATTTTTAAATTTATTCTGATTTGATAATTCTGATTTTTAAATTTATTCTGATTTGATAATTCTGATTTATAAATTTATTCTGATTTGTAATTCTGATTTTTAAATTTATTCTGATTTGATAATTCTGATTTTTAAATTTATTCTGATTTGATAATTCTGATTTTTAAATTTATTCTGATTTGATAATTCTGATTTTTAAATTTATTCTGATTTGATAATTCTGATTTTTAAATTTATTCTGATTTTTAAATTTATTCTGATTTGATAATTCTGATTTTTAAATTTATTCTGATTTTTAAATTTATTCTGATTTTTAAATTTATTCTGATTTGATAATTCTGATTTTTAAATTTATTCTGATTTGATAATTCTGATTTATAAATTTATTCTGATTTGTAATTCTGATTTTTAAATTTATTCTGATTTGATAATTCTGATTTTTAAATTTATTCTGATTTGATAATTCTGATTTTTAAATTTATTCTGATTTGATAATTCTGATTTTTAAATTTATTCTGATTTGATAATTCTGATTTTTAAATTTATTCTGATTTGATAATTCTGATTTTTAAATTTATTCTGATTTGATAATTCTGATTTTTAAATTTATTCTGATTTGATAATTCTGATTTTTAAATTTATTCTGATTTGATAATTCTGATTTTTAAATTAATTCTGATTTGTAATTATGATTTCTAAATTTTCTTTCCTCCCCATAAACCCTTCACTCACCAACAATCCGTTGCTTCCCATCCGTTCGTACCCGTACAATTTGAATTCGCCGTTGCCGTTTCGCTTTGGATCCATCCGAGAGGATTGCTTCCAATTCAGGCCAAACACAAATTAAGGAGCCGGAAAGGACGAAATATGTTCGAGATTGGCGGCCAACTTCGCAGAAAATTCCCTTCTGTTCCAGTGAGCATTTGCCGTAGAAATATCGATGGAAACACATTCGATTGAACGCTGGAATTGGAAAAAATGGTAAAAATTGAACATTTAAATTGATTTTTACCTTCAAATTGTTCCTTCCACAACTGTTCAGCCTCCCCATCCGAAACTGGCTGAAAACGTTGCAACACATCCCCAATGGTCTCATATTTTGGTGAGCGTCCGGTGTTTGGCCGTGTTATGCAATAGAATTTGGGGGCACCGGCTGCGGTGGTGCCCATTGTGCCGCCAACGCCCATCCCGAAAACAAAGGCCACCCCACGTTTGCCGTGCGCACCAATCACGGAAGTGTAGAATCCATCGCGGGGCCCAGTGTGCTTTTTGCGTAATTTTGATGCCTCTTCCCTGGAAAAAGAAGGGGGAAGATTATTTTAAAATGAATTTTGATATATTTAAATCGAATAATTTAAATTTTTATCCAATTAGAAGAAACTAAGGGGAGAAATGGGGTAAAAAAGTGGGTGGACCCATTTTAAAAAGAAATTTGATGTTTAATTTGAATATTTTTTAGTCATTAGTAGAAACTTCTTAGAAAGTAGAAACAACAGAAAATGAGAACAAATTTGCCTCAAGAAATAAAATGGCATTAGCCTATTATGAGAAAAGAGTAATTTAGGGTTGGTTTTAAGAATTTATGAAGGATTTATTCTTTATTGGAGGTAATTAGATTTTAATTAGAATTTTCATATGGAAAGAAGGTAAATATGAGGGGCAAGATCAAAAATAAATAATAAAAAAAATGGAGATATTATATATTCTTACTTAGAAAAATTGTGGAGGAAAACCATAACCATTTAAAAATAAATTATTTATGATTAAATTTCCTACCAAGAAACACTGCGAAGCAAACTGATTTTGTGCATTTCCACGGTGAAATCGCCAGACTTGCCGGAGCCCTTGAATTGGCGGGATTCCTTCTTTTGCACTCGATCACTTTCCATTCCAAGATCTAAAAAAATGGATTTTTAATTTCGAATTTTTTAAAATTTCTATTTATATTTTTTTAGTTCCCTAAAATTCTATAAAATTGGCTATAATTTATTAAAAAGTCCATAAATTAAGAAGTTAGACCCCAAATTTTCGCAATTTTTGAGGGGTTTTGAAAAATAATTCCCCATGGGGTATTAAAAGAAGTTATACGGTATTTATTTTATTAAATTTTGATTTATAGTATTTTTCTTATTTGAAGACCATGGGCTTATAAATTTCCAAACCCCTCTAGCCTGGGCTTCTAATAGGGAGTGGGCTTCAAATAGGAAAAATACAGTATTCCCAAAATCATCACTCACCCAAAATGCCCATATCAAATGTGCCATCCAATTTTGCCTGTCGCATTAGGGCATCACAAATGTCGGTGAAATATTTGAACAGTCTGTTTTGGGCATAGACGGGCAAACCAAGGAGGCGATTCAAAAATTTGGCAATCGAATTTGAGTCACGCTCAACCGCATATGCCCCATTGGGGAGTGCTTGGAGCTTAATGAGGGCAAAAAATTACCCAGAATTTATTGGGGGTGATTTGATTTTACCATCCCAACTCCTTCCAAATAGGCTTGCATATCTGCAAAAATATTTGTTTTCATTAAAATATAGAAAAAATGAGTGATATTCAAGTTCATATTATACCCATTTAATTATCATCCATTCTTTTTCTAAAAATTTTATTTTTTTGTTTTTTGTATTTTGGGGTTTGTTTGTGGTCGAAGGATTCGAAACCAGCCTTAACTTTATTTGGAATGGTTCAAAAGTGGTTTAAAAATTTTCGAAAATGTTTCAAAAAAAGGTTTATGTATGAAATCGTTCAAAAACCGGTTTAAAAATTTTCTGAAATGGTCAAAAACTTAAAAATTTTCTGGAATGGTTCAAAAAGCGGTTTAAACATTGGTTCAAAAACAGGTTTAAAAATTTTCTGAAATAGTTCAAAAACCGGTTTAAACATTGGTTCAAAAATTGGTTGAAAAATTTTCTGAAATGGTTCAAAAACTGGTATGGTTCAAAAACCGGTTTAAACATTGGTTCAAAAACGGTTTAAAAATTTTCTGAAATAGTTCAAACATCGGAAGGCCAAAAGTAGGATAAAAAAAATTATTTAAAAAAAGGTAAGAACAGAATATTAAGAAAAATACCATTGCCTACCTTTTATAAAATCGCCGGCCTCATAATCAGCTGGGGGTGGCACAACAGGTGAAATGGCCCCAGTCAATGTTCGTAAAAGCACATCCAACGCTTCACGCCCATAATTCGTGTCCAGATTGAATTGGTTCAGATCACGCGATTCGGCTGCCCTTCGATCCCCTTGCGTCAATGCGCCCAAACATTCAAGGCGTTTGGCCACAATTGAGGCAAATCGTTTTTCGCCGGCCAACTCAGAAATGAGAAACAAATATTCTGGGGCACTTTCTTGGTTGGATCGGTGTGTTCGGCCTGTGTGAAATTATTAAAAAATTATTTAATTAAAAATATTCTAAAAAATAATTTATTTTAAAAAAATTATTTAAAAATATATTTAAAAATGTTTAATTAAATGAAATTTAAATTAAAAAATAAAAAATATTTCCAACCAAATTGTTGAATTGCTTTATCCGCTGACCATGGCAACTCCAATGTGATGTGAACTCGCCGTCTTGTGTTCAATGCTCGTTTGTCCGACTTAAATTATCTTTATTATATATGGAGAAAAAAGTCAAAACTTCTTATGTTAATTTAAGAATAATATTATTAAATAATTTTCTACCCGCTGATAATTGAACCCCTGTTCGGAAAATTAATTTGTGGAGAGTGGAGATCTACTATATATCGATTTTGAATTCCATTAGTGTCCAAAAGTGGTTAAATACTTTTTATCGATCTTAAGCCTAATCATAAGTTAACTCAAATGTAAGTCTTCTAAAGGAAAGTCATAAATAGCCATGACCAATTTATGTGCCCTCATTTGTACATTTATCATAACATAATTATGGATTTTAATAATAATATATTTCCTTAATAATGTACTTTAAAAAACCCACCTGAAGTGATATTCCAGAACTGGCCGCTTCCGAAATGATGGCCACCAATTTTTCGCCTCGCATAAACTTTTCCTACAAAAACAAAAATTTAATTCAAATTAAATATTAAAAAATAAAATTTCAATTAAATATTTAAAAATAAAATTTAATTCCAAATTAAATATCTAAAAATGCACCTTTTCGGCCATATTCATCAATTCCAACGTGATATCTGAGTCCACCGTGCGCAGTTCATATTCCACATCGCCGGTGCCCTCTCGGGCTACAATTCGTCCCTTCCTTCCGGTCATTTCCGCAACAAATTGGGGGCCGCCCAACAAATTTATGAGGCTATCCAATGTGTTGGCCGGTAACAATTTTCCGAGGCGTTCAATGGCGGCCAACAAATTGGTTTTAATTTCGGTCAAATTCACACAGCCATCATCGTCTTGGCAAGAGTCCCCAATGATGTTTGAGGAGGCAATGAATTCTTCTGCGGTTGTTGTGCACTGAAAAGTAAAAAAAAAAAAAACATTGAAATTATCGAAAAATAGTTATAATGCAATAAACGGTTTAATGGTTTGTCCCACACATTTACAAACCAAATATACTACCAAAAATTGGATAGAGCTGGTCAAGACGCATTGAATGATATATAATTTGGTTTTGGCTTGGTCAACAATATTAAAGGGTTTTAAACGGTTTAAACCACATTTTGTTTTAATGGTACAAAACTAAAATTGGTTAAACCATAGATGCGCTGGAGGGGGGGGGGCAACTGTTGCCCCCACGGGTAGTAGTATTTGAAAATTTTGGAAGTGGGTAGTATTGGGGACCGGAGAATTGAAAAATTTTATTCGTTTTTTTGCCAATTACTACCCTTTTTTTGCCTTTTTTTCCTCCTAAAAATGAGTAAAAATCTTAAAAGTTTTCTTCTGCGGCGCCAATCGGCACCACAGAATTTTTTTTCTCCTATTATTTGGCAAAAAATGCAAAATTTTGGAAGGTTTTTTACCAAAGAATATCAAAATTTTCTCCGAAACTACCCACTTTTTCCAAAATAAAGGTTCCTTGTTTTCGGTGGGTGGTATCGGAAAAAATTTTTTCGACCTTTTTTTAAGTGGGTAGCATCGGACCCAACTGTTGCCCCCGCCAAGCGCATGTATGGGTTAAAGGTTAAACCAGGGTTCCGATCGGTAAAAAGCAAATTCTAAGTACAAAAAAGCCAATTTATAAGTACATAAGGGGAATTTTTATTTATTTATAAGTACAATTAAAATTCATCGTTTTTCAATAAAAAAATCAATTTATTTTTCTCCAAATTCTTTATATTTTTCACACAGATGAATTTCTTGTAATAATTTCTTATTTTTCAACATTTTATAGCAAAAATTTGGTCCAAAATGGCCGCGAAGCGAAAAAAAATTACAATTTCTCTAAAAATGTTAGATTTTTGTTTGAAATTTTAGGAATAATTTCCATTTATAAGTACATAAGTACTGGATGGGGATTTATAAGTACAATCTTATAAAATAAGTACATTTTCATTTTCATAAGTACGGGAGTCGAAATGTAAGTACAAATCTTACAAAATAAGTACGAATCGGAACCCTGGGTTAAACCCAAAGCCAAAATATAATTAAATGATGCGTCTTGACTGAAAACTATCGATAGGGTATAAGGTTTGAGAGCCTAGGATAAATTTTTGAACCGTTCCCTTTATATTTTCCCTCCCAGTCTCACCTTAACATTGGAAGCCACCGCTTTAAGCAATAAATTTTGCTTTTTCTTCATCTTTTGCTGATCTTCACGCGACTTTTTTGCTGCTGCTTTTTTTATTGGACGTTTTGGTGGTTTTGGGGCAATCTTTTTCTTCTCTTTCTCAATGTCAATTTCCGGTAAACCAAAACTGTCGTCCTCCTCTTCCACCGCCTCTTGAATATTATTTGCCCATGGATCCTAAATAGAAATTCAATTTTAAATAAAAAATTATTTAATTGAATTTTAATTATTTAAATTGAATTTTAAATTAAAAATTATTAAATAAATTGAATTTTAAAATAAAAAATATTTAAATTGAATTTTAAAATAAAAAAATATTTAAATTGAATTTTAAATTAAAAAATTATTAAATTGAATTTTAAAATTAAATTAAATTGAATTTTAAAAAATAAAAATTATTAAAATGAATTTTAATAAAAAAAATTTGAATTTTAAAATAAAAAATTATTTAAATTGGATTTCAAAATAAAAAAATATTAAATTGAATTTTAAAAATAAATTATTTAAATGAATTTTAAAATCAAATTAAATTGAATTTTAATAAAAAAATTAAATTGAATTTTAAAAAATAAAAATAATTTTTTTTGGCCCACCTCTTGAGTCAAATCACACGAAAATGGATTGATTTCTGCGGTGTTGGAGGCAGCCATTTTCGGCTTTTTTGCTGATGTTGCCTTGTTAGCCTGTGAAGATGAACAAATGAGTCGCTCCAATTCCTCCTCATCACTGTCGTCAATGGCATCATCTGATAAAAATAAGAATATTAAATTAACAAATCAAATCATTAAATTTTATCCATAAATTTTCACGTTGAAATTTGAAAACTAAATCTTTTTTTTGAAGCCATAAAAGTTGGCAATTAATAAAATTTTGGGGGCATATTAGTGCCAAATTTAGGCAAGATATGACTTAAAATGGAATCGATTCGGTCAAGTTAAATAGTGCCAAAAATGCCTGATTTTTTGACAAGAAAATTTTTGATGAACTTGGACTTGGCAATGAAGAAACGGACTTTTAGGTTAAAAACTAATTTTGTATTATGCATCAAATTTGATGAGAAAAGAATATAAAAATAATGTTTTTGAGTATTTATTTCATATGTTTGACGTATTTTTTTTTTGCAAATTTTTACCTATTTTGGTACATTTTTAAGGGAAATTTTATCAATAAATGGAATAAAAAAATCAGAAATTACAAATTTTGAGGTTCCCGAAACCCAATTTTTGGTAAATTTAACAAAAATAAAACAAATTAATCCTATTTTTTGGCTAAAAATTTTCAATAATTCAAAAATTACCTTCAGAAGTTGCATCAACATTTTCCTCTTCTGTATCATCTTCTTCCTCTTCTTCATCCGTACTTTCCTCAACATTTGAATCATTTTCTTCATATTCTTCCTCATCCTCCTCCTCTTTGTTCTCCTCAAATTCGGAATTGCCGCCACTTTCCCTTTCGGCCGTCAATTTGTCATGATAACTTTGGTGGCATTGGCTGCTTCTTTTCGCCTTTTTCAACAATGGACCACCATCGCTGCTTGCGAATGAATTTAATTCTCCTTAAAAATTAAAAAAAAATATTTAATTGACTAGCTCGATCCTCGATGGTAGGAATTTTTTTACTCTAATTACCGTATTTCGTCTATAAATGTATTGTAAAATATACAAAAATGTCCCAAAAATATGTACAATGCCTGAATAATAATTTCCTGATTCGTAGTTCGAACCCCATAACTCCCAAATTTTGTAAAACTGAAAATTTCCTCCGCACCCAATTTCATAGGTAAACCTGATTAATGCTAGTTCTAGGGCAGGGATGCAAGAGAAAATTTTTAAAAATATTTGAAAATTTTCAACCCAAAAGGGAGATCCTTCTTCCTCCACTTTTGCAAAGTTTAGGTCTTGTGTTCGAATCCACTCTAGAGGAAAATTTTTTTTCGGGCTTTATGCATTTTATGCATTTAACAAATTCTAAAATAAATATCTAGACGATAAAAATTCCGAACAAAATTTTGAATGAAGGGTCCACTTGCAAAATTCCGAAAATTTTGGGTTCTCGGGTTCGAATCCACTCAAAGGTAAATATTTTTTCTCGGACTTTATGCCTACTTTTATGTATTTTTAAACATTCTACAGTATATTTTTAAAGGAAATACTGTAACCCAAATAAAAAAAAACTAACATCAAAGCGCTAAAATTCCCCTAAAAATATTTTTAAAAAAATTTACTTTTTCTACTGTTTGCATTTCCCTCCATAGTCAAAAACATCCGCTGAAAATCATCAATTCCACTGCTATCATTGTGCGTTGGGAAATAATTCTCCACCAGTGATTGGATGACGGATTTTGCGGTGCTAACGAATTCAGTCACTTCACCATTCTCCTCCAAAAAATCCAAAATGTGCGATTCCCCGGTCGATTGGAGGCCAATTACGACGCATTTCTTCGCATTTATGGCTTCCATTGCAATTCGGACGCAGGCATCCACTTTTGCGGAAATGCACAAATATTTGAAGAATCGTTGGTGGGCAGCCCAAAAACGGGCCCAAACATTTTGTGCTCGTCCTCCACCCGGTTTTTGCTCGGGCATATGCTTCAGTGCTTTCTGAAAAAGAAAAAAATTTTACATTTAAAAATGAAATTAAAATTCCAATGTTAATACTTTATTGGTAGGCAAATTAAATTATCCACCATAAAAATGGAATCTTTTGGAATTGTGGTTCCAAAATTTTTAAAAAATATTTTTGGTGTGAAATTTAACCTTTTAGTCTCCCATTTAATATTTCTTGGTAAAAATTATGTTTTACAAAAATCCAAGAAAATAATTTTCGAAAATTAAAAAAAAAAATTCAGAACCGTATTCCGAAAGATTACAAACAAAATCATAGGGAATTTATAGATTAAGTCGAAAAATTTGTCATTTTTGAGGTCTCAAAACCTGGCTAAATCGGACTCCTTTTTAAGTCTATTCTGAATAAAATTTTGCCCTAATCCAAAACTCTAACATTTTGTTATGGCTAAGTTTTACGGCCCCAATTCAATTCTCAAGAATCTTCAAAAAATATTGAATTTTTTACAAAAATTTATTGGTAAATTAATTCAAAAATTTTATAGAATTTCTCATAAAATATTCAAACCGCAAATTGACGCCGACATTCCATCCAAAGTTTGACAGATTCATCATAAATGTTGATAAAATCGCGGGTCAGCTGAACTTCTTCAACAAAGAAATCGGCTCCTTTGAATGACAGTTGCCGGGACAAATAAAGACCGCGGAGCTTAAAGAAAGAAATTAAATTAAAAATTAGTTAATATTTTTTGATCGGTCCAACTTGACGCCGTTTAAAATAACTCATCAAGAACTGAACGAATTTTGACGATTTTGGTATCAAATTAAAGCACAGACTTTTGGCTATCAAATGAAATTAATTTTATTTAAATTGGTTCAGAATTAATGAAATTATGGCCAAAAAAAAACACTGAAAATTTTGCAAATCCATAGTAAAAGTCATTTTGAATGGCTTTTTGGTCATAATTTCATCATTTCTGAACCAATTTAAATAAAATTAATTTCATTGGATAGCCAAAAGTCCTCTTTAATTCGACACAAAAATCATCAAATTTGATTCAATCCTTGATGAATTATTATAAAAAAAATATAGAAACCTTCATATCCATTGCCACCATTTCCATTGCGCCAACTCCTCGATTCTCGACGGCATGAATAAAATCGCCAAATGTCAAGAAAGTCAATCCTCGTCCCCAGAGGCCCAAACGCGTCATGTAGGCCATGTTTCGTGGTTCTGTTCAAATTAAATGGAATCATTAAATTTATAAAAAAAATTGTACCGAAAAATTAAACCGGTTCAGTGGTTTGTCCTAGAGCCTAAACCCCCAAAACCTTTTACCTAATCGATAGATCTCATCAAGACGCATCATTTGATTATGTTTTGGCTTTGTTAACCAATTCTAACTTAGTTTTGAACCAAAAACCAAAATGTGGTTTAAACCGTTTAAAAACCTTTAATTGTTGACCAAACCATAACCAAATTATATACCAATCAATGCATCTTGACCAGCTCTATCCATTTTTGGGTATATTTGATTATTGATTTGTGAAAATGTGTGGGACAAACCCTCCTTTAAACCGGTTTAATTATTTTGGAATTATGTACTCTTTTTTCCGTAAGTTATAATAAAATTTATTGGTTACCTGTTGCACCCGTGGCCGAAGCATAAACAATCCGTGCGCCCAAAAGGGCCTGTTGCAATTCCAAAACCACTCTGCCCGTTTTGGTTGGCTTTGAACCGGCGGTTGGACAAAGGTTTTTGGCCCGGTGGCATTCATCGAACACAATGACCCCATCAAAATCTTTTCCGCACCATTGGAGCAGCTGCTTTAAACGAGTATGGCATTTTTGGTCGTCGCCTTGTCGGCTTTCGCCAATCAACGATGAATATGTGGCAAAAATGACGCCTTTGTTTATTGAACCTGCATGGAAAGGAAAGAGGAATTTGATAAATGGAAATGATAAAAAATAGAAAAATTGAATAATATTGCCCTTTGCCTGCGCCTACAGACCACACCCCCAATTTTTTTAATTAGTCCAAAAAGTGACGGGAATTCACTCCAAAATCCCAAGTGAGAAAACATTTTTTAAACTATTAATTTCGCCCTATACCTCTATAAGACCCATCCTCGGAGTAGGAGTCCCGTAAAGCTTAGATTTAACAGCCTAAATTTTCTCCCTTAGAATTTTTGGTGCTGAAATTTTGGATTTTAGCTCCACATCCATATGGACGAAACTGTGATCACAGCTGAGAATACTGTTCAATGTTTCACCTCTCGAAAATTTTCCAAAAGATCCTACATGGAAAAAAAGCCTTAAACATATATTAAGATTCAACCCAACGAGAACAAAATTTATCCTTAGATTCTACCTTGAACCTTGACTCTTAAAATTTAATTTTTAAGATACATTATCCGAGACTCGAGAGCAAATAAGGCCTTTAAAGCCTTTAAGTTAACCAAACTTTTCTCTTTATAAGTCTTTTGTGAATTGACAAAAATCCAAAATGACATATCTCTCAACTTTTTCACTGATTAAAAAAATTTAAATATGAGAAATTGGTGTGATTCAAGATTCATCGGAGCAAATTAATTATAAAAAAAAAGAACGAACCATTGCTTGGATGATTAATTTTGTTGTAGCGCATTTTGTTGAGTGCATGTACTGGAATTTTTGAGGCACCAATGTCCCGGAGATCACGTTCCGCGTCGTATTTCAAATCGGCCGAAACGCTGAGCCAAATTGTTTTTCGGCGACCGCGCAAATAGTTCTCATAGATGATTGTGGCAATTGTTCGGCCTTTTCCAACACCGGCTCCGTCACCTTAATTTAATATTACGAAAAAGAATTTTGGGATAAATTAGGGGGGCTATTTTAGGGTTAGTTAGGTGGTTTTATAGACTTTATCAAAAACAAATCAAATTGTTGGAAAATTTTCGACCCAAATCCCTAACGGGGGACCTTTCACTTTAGTAGGCAAGGTCATAGATTTTGGTTTCAAACCCGAAACCTGTTCAGATAAAATTTTTGCTCGATAGTCGAAAAAGAACCAAAAAATGAGATAGGAAATATGGAAATGCGTGGAACTGGAACTAATACAAAAAAATAAAGATTAGACCCTTATTTTTTGCAGTGTGCACAGTGCAGCCTAACCCTTTTTAAGGTTGTTAAGGCTTATAAATTAAGACTAGGCTAGTCCTAGCGACTAGGTTTTAGGCTGACTAGAATTTATAGTGTTTACCAAAAAAATATTACGATTTCCGAAATTGTGGAATGAAGGATCCCCCATTTTTATTTGCTTTTAGAAATTTCGGACTTAAAAGTAAATAAGTTCCAAATGGCGATAATTTTTAGCCGAATAAATCAAAAAACAAACCAATCAAATATCCGACTCGTTCTCCGGATGGCAAAAATTTTTGATGTGCCTGACAAGCATAGAGGGCTGCCTCCAATTGCAAATCTGAGATCTTTCCGGAATCAACCTTGGAAAATAACAAAATTAATTGAATTAAATATAAAAATGAGACCATTTCATCGGGGATTGCCATTGTGTAGCGAATGTCCGGTGGTGAGACGCTGTTCAGGGAAAGTGTTTCAACGACTTCATCTGGATGCGGCAACCCCGAAAGTTTAGCCGGTTTGTAACAAATGAATGTGTCTATGTTGACTTGGGTGACCGCGTCATTCTGTTAAATTAATTGGGATGAGATTATGGTCTAATAAATGTTAAAATAATTATAATGGTTTAACGGTTTGTCCTAAACATTCACAAACCAAATATACCCAAAATTGGATAGAGCTGGTCAAAACGCATTGAATGATATATAATTTGGTTATGGTTTGGTCAACAATTAAAGGGTTTTAAACGGTTTAAACCACATTTTGGTTTGGTCAAAAATTAAATGGGTTTAAACGGTTTAAACCGCATTTTGGTTTTAGGTTCAAAACCAAGTTAGAATTGGTTAAACCCAAGGTCAAAACATAATCAAAAAATGATGCGTATGCTATGCGATTTGCGTATTTAGGAGATCTAACGATTGGGTAATGGTTTTGGGGTCTAGCGTCTAGATTCTAGGATAAATTTTTAAACTGTTAAACTTCCTGAAAATTAAATACTTTATTCAAAACATTTCTAAAAATATTTCCATTTTATTTGATAATTTTTTAAGCTTACCTCTTCCGGAGAAGCATTTTCCCATTGCCGTCCCTCATATGATTCAGAATTTGTCCCAATATTTTCATTTCTTGAGGACATGGATTTGTTGAATTCTGGAAAACAATAATTTATTGTCTGTATTCATTGCAAATTTATTAAAATGATGATGTTTGGTTTTCATTTTTTTTAAAAACCACTCTCGTCTGCGGAAAAGTTTAATCTCGAAAGAACATTGGAGGGTCGGGAAAAATGAGAAATGAATGAATGAATGATTTTGCGTAGTGGATGGATGTGGAAGTGAATGGCGAAATTGCCGACGAAGCGAAAAATCGACGCCGCTTTTTTTGGTTAGAGTTAAACAACAATTGATTTCATAGATAAGGAAAATTTAGAAATAGAATGGTAATATGAGTGAGAGGAGATGAAAACAAAAGTAATAAAATTGGATCAATTGTCATCTTAGATATTTTCATGTTTTAGATGTTTCCTAAAAATCTAACACTTTTACGCTTCGCTTCGGTTCGGTTTTCTTGAACTTTGATACCTTCAAAAGGATTTTTGGTTTATGGGTGAAAAACGGGTTTGGATTTACCCATTACGTGTATATTATTTTTAAGAATATTTTGTTTATAATTTACAAAAAATCATCTTATTTAATCAAAAAATTTACAGCAAAAAAGCAAAAAATGCTCGTAAAAGTTGCAGAGAAAAAACTCCGTAAAGGTCGTCGTAGGTCCTCTTCCACACAATCACATCTTAAAGATACAAGGTTAACACAAACTTTTCAAATTAAAATGACCAATTATTTAGCAATATATCAAACAAGCACAGAAATTCGGCTGAAAATGTTGCGGTTGCGGAAGATCACAAAATCACTGAATACTTTTTGGTCCGCCGGAGCAAGCGAAAGACTGCCAAGGAAATTGAGGTCCAAAATTACTGATTTAAATCCATTAATCCTCACTTTAAAGGATGACAACAAGAAATATATTCAACATTTGATTAAAACCGGCTCAACCGAGGAATTTTTGGAAATTTACACTGATGAGGTCAAAGGCCGGGGTATTCGAGCGCTGAAGGCTTTTCGAAAGGGTGAATTTGTTGTTGAGTACAGAGGTTTAATTTAATTTATTCATTAAATTAGAAGTAAAAATTTAGGCGAGATCATCCCATCAAAGAAGGCTCAAATTCGTGAGGAGGAATATTCAAAAAATGAGGCCATTGGCTCCTACATGTATTATTTCAAACATCGCAATGTGGAATATTGTGTGGATGCCACCGAAGAAACACCGTTCAAGGGTCGTCTCATAAATCATAGCTATTTACGGCCAAACCTGAAGACAAGGGTTTGTGATTTTAGTAATAAAAAAAAAGTTCTAAAATTTTTGACCAACATAGAAGACCTTAACTTTTGCAGAATTTAGGTCTCGGGTTCTAATACGCTTGAGGAAATTTTTCAAAGCATTTTTGAACCAAAACTCATTAATCTTAAGCAGGGCCTCAGGCGTAGTCCGGATTTTCATTTCGGAATATTTTCCTAGGGTGTAGGGAAAATTTCAAAAATTAGTTTTTTACGGGTAGGAGTGTATTTTTTTAAAAATCGTTAATTATGAGGAAAAAACGAGCATTTTAAAATTTGCTCGATTTTGACGAAAATTTCAAGTTTTTTTTTACCTAACTCGATCTTTAGGTTTTTTGACTAAATAATCTTTAAATTATGCCAAAAAAATTTTAACTAATCGGTTCAAAAATTCAGATCCTCGACTTTGGAAGGAGTTTCCACCTTGTGCTTGTGGCCAAACGGGACATTGAAATTGGCGAAGAGTTATTGTATGATTATGGCGAGCGACGCCCGGATGTGGTTGCCCAAAATCCATGGCTATTGAGCTCATAATTTTTTCCACCAAAGCCAAAACCAGCCTTTTAACCTTTCTTTCTTTCAATCCACCAACGTTTTCCAAAAGATACTCAACAATTCGCTTATATTTCCATTTTATTTATTTATAAATATTTGAATTTGAACCTCATTTATGCTTCATTTTTTTCGGATAAAATTTATTTCAGCGTTTTTTATTCATTTATTTTAATTGGCATTTATCCATTTTATCTCATATTTTTAAAAATTTAAATATTTAATTAAAAATTTACCTAAAAACTTTTTTACTTTTAATAAATCAGAAACCGGTTTTAGACTCTACAAACCTTAAACCAATTTGTAGTTCTCATCGAGACGCATCGATTGGTATATAAAATATTAGGTTTAGGCCCAAAATTAAAGTTATTCCGTAAACCATATTCCAGTTTTTGGTTTTAAACCACTATAATTTTTGGCCCAAAACATGGCAAATTATATACCATTCAATGCGTCTCGATGAGATCTACAATTTAGTATAAGGTTTGTAGGGTCTAAAACCGGTTCTGATTTAATAGAAGTCAAAAACTACTTTTAAGATAAGTAAAATAGTAAATAGTAACCAACTAAAATAGCAACAAATTTTAAATTAATTTATAAATTTTAAATAATTCCAGCAGAAAATTTTGTGCTAAATATGGAACACGATAAACGGGACGAAATTGCCGGCGTAAAATTAACAAATTCTGGCCGAATCTATTTCCAAGAAAATTCCATCACAAAAGCGGATTTGGCCGCCTATTATGAACGTGTTTCGGCCAAAATGTTGCCATTGGTAAATTTTGAATTAATTTATTATTAAAAATTTACATATTAAAATAATTGTAGGTGAATAACCGGATTCTGAGCATGGTCCGTTGTCCAAGTGGTCTTCAAGGTCAAAAATTTTATGAAAAGCATGCAAAAAATTTTCCGCCGGCCATGAAAGTTGTTCAACTTGTTGAGAAGGGAGGACACAAAAAGCCATTTGGTTGGTACAAAATATTGGGAAATATTCAAAAATTTAATCGATTTATTTTAAGCATGCGTCGATGGACTTGGCTCAATTGTTGCTGCAGTCCAAATGGGCACGCTGGAATTTCACATTTGGGGTTCACAGTCGGATGAGTTGGAAAGGCCCGATCGAATTGTGATGGGTGAGTTGCGGACCAAAAAAATAATCAATATTTTTTATTATTCATTTATTACCCGCGGGTTATTGAATTTAATTAGAGTAGTCCAAAGTCATTTTGCAAAGGTATAGGTATCTGTTTTAAATACAGTTTTCGATTTTTAAAAAAATGTCGGTTTCGTTTTCTCCTAATCTATTTTTTAATTTCATAGATTTTCCGAAACCGACTTTTGAGACTATAAATTTAATTACTCAAAATTTTACTTGTAAAATATCTTCATTTCTAAGCCTTCCTTATACGCTAGATATAAGAAAATATTAAAACCTTAGAATAATTAAGCTATAAATTAGATAGAATCGGTGATTATAATTTCGATTGTAAATTGTAATTGCGATTGTAATTGTAATTTAGGATTGTAATTGTAATTGCGATTGTAATTGCGATTGTAATTGTAATTGCGATTGTAATTGTAATTTACGATTGTAATTGCGATTGTAATTCTAATTGCGATTGTAATTGTGAATTGTAATTGTAATTGCGATTGTAATTGTAATTGCGATTGTAATTGTAATTGCGATTGTAATTGTAATTTGCGATTGTAATTGCGATTGTAATTGTAATTGTAATTGCGATTGTAATTGTGAATTGTAATTGTAATTGCGATTGTAATTGTAATTTAGGATTGTAATTGTAATTTAGGATTGTAAATTGTAATTGCGATTGTAATTGTAATTTAGGATTGTAATTGTAATTGCGATTGTAATTGTAATTTAGGATTGTAAATTGTAATTGCGATTGTAATTGTAATTTAGGATTGTAATTGTAATTTACGATTGTAATTGCGATTGTAATTGTGAATTGTAATTGTAATTGCGATTGTAATTGTAATTTAGGATTGTAATTGTAATTGCGATTGTAATTGTAATTGCGATTGTAATTGTAATTTGCGATTGTAATTGTGAATTGTAATTGTAATTGCGATTGTAATTGTAATTTAGGATTGTAAATTGTAATTGCGATTGTAATTGTAGTTTAGGATTGTAATTGTAATTGCGAATATAATTGTAATTGCGATTGTAATTGTAATTTGCGATTGTAATTGTGAATTGTAATTGTAATTGCGATTGTAATTGTAATTTAGGATTGTAAATTGTAATTGCGATTGTAATTGTAGTTTAGGATTGTAATTGTAATTGCGAATATAATTGTAATTGCGATTGTAATTGTAATTTGCGATTGTAATTGCGATTGTAATTGTAATTGTAATTGCGATTGTAATTGTGAATTGTAATTGCGATTGTAATTGTAATTTAGGATTGTAATTGTAATTTAGGATTGTAAATTGTAATTGCGATTGTAATTGTAATTTAGGATTGTAATTGTAATTGCGATTGTAATTGTAATTGCGATTGTAATTGTAATTGTAATTGCGATTGTAATTGATATTGTATTTAAAAAGAGAACAATTGGTGTTTAATGGTTTAAAAAATTACCAATTTTCGAAAAATAAATTTCTGGATAAATTCAATGATTTTACATTTACCATTTTATTGATTATCATTTCATTATTATTCCTTCTTCAGATATTGACCCAGGGGACGAAGTCACATTTGGCCAAGTGAAAGAGGCAGCATTCGAAATCCGTGACAAAATGATGAAGTCATTGGGACTGAAGACTGTGCCTTTGTTGACCGGCGGAAAAGGAATTCATGTGATTGCTCCATTGGTGATAAAAAAAAAATACAAAAAATTAATTCTAATTTTGAATTAATTTTGAAAGGTGCCAAAAACGAAATGGCCAGAAATTACGGAAATAACGCGACGAATTGCAGTGGAAATGGAAAAGGAAAATCCCGAAAAATACATTTCAAAATCAGTGAAAGCAAAAAGGTGGGAATTTTTAAATATTAGAAATTGAAGTATTATTAATTTGATTTAGGAAGGGTCTAATGTACATTGACTATTTGCGCAATGCTCGTGGGGCAACCGGTAATTTTTAATTATTTTTTTTAAAAAAATTTTAATTATTTTTCAAATTTAAATTTTTTCAATTATTTTTAAAAAGTTTTTTCATTTAATTTTTAAATTAATTTTTCAATAATTTTCTTCAATTTTTTTTATTTCTTCAAAATTTTTAAAATTTTTTCAATTAATTTTTTCATAATTTTTTAAATCATTTTTTAAATTAATTTTTCCATTTTTACAGCAATCGCACCATATTCTACAAGAGCGCGAAATGGGGCTCCGGTGGCAGCGCCCGTGTCTTGGGATGAGTTGAAGAATATCGACGCACCAAATGTTTATAACATTCAGGTAGAAAAGAGGGAATATTTGGAGAATAAATTTGCCCAAAAATAAAAAATTTTTAGCTTTTAAATTTAGTAAAATTAAAATTAATTGAATTAATCGGGAAAAATTACTGAATTTAATATAAATGCAGCAAAATAGACAAAAATCAGGCAATTTTTTCGTTTTTGGCTAAAACTTTCTGGCCAATTTTAAGTTTGATCCAATCATGTTAATATCATAATGTTTTAAAAAAATTAATCAATCATTAATTAATTAATTAATTTTAATCTTTTTAGAATATGATGAAACGAATCAAGGAGAAAGATCCATGGGAGGAAAGCTACAATTGGAAGCAGTCAATTTGACACCAAAAATAAACGCAAAAATTGGAAGAAATAATTTATTTGAATATGAAAAAATTGTTTTTCATTGAAATTGTATCAATTTTTGAAAACTTCACAATATCATCCCAAAAATCTCATTCATTTTCTAAATGTTCCCAATATTTTTGTCAACTTTTCATGTTTACCATGTAAACTATATAAATTCTCAATTTTCCAATGCATAAAATCTTTTTAATATTTTCCGTGCCAATATTCATATCCTCAACAATCCTCTTTTATATAAATTAGCCCATGTCAGTTGCAGTAAATATTGGAAATTATTAAATTCCGGAATTTACTAGAGGATATTTGTCGGTTATCTGTACTCAGATTTTGAAAAAAAATGAAGGGTTCACCATCCACCACCCTAAAGATAATTATGATTAGGATAGGGTTTAAGGCCAGGATTGCCGCGGATTATCCAAAATCCAGACCTTTTTTTTCATATTCGATCTGAAGATTTTGGGCCTACCGATATCCGAAACCTTTGGCATTTTTAGAGTTCATTTTTTTCCCTAAATTTAGCCCCATTTTTGGCTTAAATTTTACCCTCATACATAAGGGATTTTCGGCTTAATTTTTCCCTTACAGAACCATTTTTCATTAAAATTTTTGCCTTTGACGTAAGAAATATGGCATCAACTATCAAGGGTAACAACTGCCGGTTCTTCTATGGACTGAGTCTTATTTTTCATTTTTTTTTTTTTTGGAATAAAATGGCACCAATTCATTATTCAAATCATAGAAAAGTTTAAAAATCCCACAAAAAGTGCCTAAAATTTAAAAATCACTTCCTAGTTAGTCTAAAAAAATCTTCGAAATACTATAGATTAAAAGACAATAAAAAAAATAGTGGAAATCTATTTTAATTTTTATTCATTCATTAATTACAAATTAATTTGGGGCAGTCTGAATTTACATCAATTTTTCACATGTTGGAATTGTTGGGCAAATCTTCCTCATCCTCAAATAATCCAATTGGTTTCCAAATGGGATCATTGATGTTGAAAAGAAATGTGGCTGCCGGCAATTTTTCTTGTTCTTTTTGCTGCCTCATTTTTGACAATTCATGCCCAGGAGGCTTTTGATGTTGATTTTGGCTTTTGGCGGGCGAAGGTGGTTTCCGTTCCGTTGGTGAGGAATTCTGATCATTTTTTTCGAACCATTTTTCAATGTTTGGCGTCAAATCCGGTGGCATTGTGAGGATATCATCTAAAAAAGAGAATAAAAATTATTTTTTTATATGGTTAAGCGGATTTTTAAGTCGAACAAATTGCAAAATTTAGGTTTTTTTTGTGAAATTTGACTAAAAAAAAGTTTCAAGAATCTCAAAATAGGTGATTATTGGTTTTAATTGAATTTTCTAATGAAATTTTCCCTCAAAAAGTGCCAAAAATAAGCAAAAAATTGGTGAAAAAAAATTATATCAAAATAAGAAAAAAAAAATATTGCGGAATTTTAGGTAACAAAAATCGAAAAATGGCTATCTATATTTTAGGTATTTGTGGGAAATTTGTCCAAAAAAGACTTCGGTAACCTCATAATAGATAATTTTTAACTTTTTGCCATTTTTACAATGAAATTTCCCTCAAAAAAATAAAAAAAAATGGGTAAAAAATTGATCAAAATGAAATAAATATTCAAAAACATTTAAGTTTTTGATTTTCTCATCAAATCTTATACAAAAAATAGGTCGAGACCTAAAAATCCCTTCTTTAATTAAAATTGCTTACCCAACGTATCGTGCATTAGCACTTTTCGCAGTCGTTTCCGGTATTCGTATGTGAGCTGTTCAATGACTCGATCCAATTCGGATTGCTTAAAATGGAAAAAAAAATCGTTTATTTATTAAATTAAATAATTTAATTTTACCTCGCTTTCCACCACTATGCTCTTTTCCAAATTAGCCAACATTCCATCATTCCCATTCAATGGATCACCAAATAATGTTGCGGAATTTTTAGCCAATGCATCGAATTCTTCATCCAAATTCCCTTAAAAAAATTTATTGAAATTGTCGAAAAGATGCCAAAAATTATTATAATTGTTTAATGGTTTGTCCCACACATTCACAAACCAAATATACCCAAAATTGGATAGAGCTGGTCAAAACGCATTGAATGGTATATAATTTGGTTATGGTTTGGTCAGCAATTTAAGGGTTTTAAACGGTTTAAACTGGTTTTGTTTTAGACCATTTAAACTGGTTTTGGTTTTAATTTATTTAAATTTAAACTGGTTTTTAAAAGGTTAAACCGGGTTTGGTTTCAAACGGTTTAATCAATTTTGGTTTTAAACCTTTTAAATTGGTTCTGGTTTTAATCCATTTAAACTGGTTTTAGTTTTAAACGATCTAAACCGGTTTTGGTTTTAAACGGTTTAGACCACATTTTGGTTTTTTGGTTCAAAACCAAGTTAGAATTAGTTAAACCCAGGCCAAAACCTAATCAAATGATGCATCTAGACGAAATCTATCGATTGGGTATAAGGTTTGGAATTCTCAGATAAACCATAAAACCCCTTTTTCTCCATTTTCCATTAAAATCAAAAGGCCACACCTTTTTCCACTGTCTCATCCGCCCATTCCGGTAAATCACTGCTTTCACTTTCATCGCTCATCAGCAATTCCTCTTCTTCCCCTTCGTCTTTTGTGGTTCCATTTTCATTATAGAACACTAATTTATCCTCTTCATCCCCGGCTATGCTGTACGAATTTTGCCAAGACGGTAATTTCTCATCGTCCGCATCTTCGCTGTTTGTTCCGCTTATTGTTTTGGTCACTTTAGCTTTGGGTGACGGTGGATGGAAAATTTCATCCTCTTCTTCTTCCGCTTTGAATTTTCGTGAATTTTTCTGCTTTTTAGTCCCATTATTTAATGCAAAAATTGAAGATGAAGTGACTTTTGGTGGTTTTGGTTCCAATGAATGATTGAAATTTTCATCCTCTTCTTCCTCTTCCGATTTTCTTTGATTCTTCTGCTTTTTGGCTCCATTTAGTGCCGAAATTGAAGAGGAAGAAGTCATTTCGGAAGAACTTGCGCTTAAAGTAAATGGCAATTTTGTCTCCGTTTCAATGTAATTTGTCAATTTTCCTGGTGCCGTTTTTGCAATTTTCTCATTCTTTCCATCCATTTTCGATTGTTTATCTCCCTTTGAATCTTTTATTGTTTCATTGGCCAAAATTTGTTGTTTGGATTCCACTTTATTTGTTGTTTTTGCGGATGAAACATTTCGCATAAATAGTGGCAAATTATTATTATTTGTCTCGATTTCTCCATCCAATCCTAATAATTTCTTTTTGCGGCGTTGTTGTTGTTGTTTCTTTCCACCATTCCCATTCAATATTTGTTGCTCACTAAATTATTAATTATTAAATGTAGTAAATCCAACTCTAAAAGTCTAATTTCAAAATTTGCACCCAAAAGACCTATAACTAAATGACTAAATCGATTTTTTCCTATGCTCTGACCTACAGAGAGGTAAATTCCAGTTCAAATTCACATTTTAATAAATTTAGAAAATGGAACCTTAAAGATTTCCACCCAAAGACCTAAAGCTGAAAGATCTACATTGGTTTAAAAACTCTCCATGTTCATTTTTGAAGCTGTTTTTATATGCTCCGATGGTTAAATTCTAAACCTAAACTTGAACTAGATCTAAACCAAAAATTTGTCTAGATCATTTGTGAACTTTAGGGTATAGATATTTTAAGGCGTAGTCTTCTGGGGGTACTAGGTTTATCCTCAAAATGTAGACTATTATGGAGTTGAAAAATTTGGGTGGAGAGTCGTAACCGTCGTTTCGGGGCCCCTTCCACTCTGATGCCTAAACCGCTAGGCCATCGTCCACCACCGGGAGTGTTGTTATTCTTTTGTGCCATGTTCCTTTCCTTTTCCCTTTGTCTATTTTTGGCACTTTTTGCTGTTGGCTTCCTTTTAGCCATAACATAGACCAACCAGCAGGATCGGGCATAAACATCATCGCTTCCCCAATTTCCATTTTCGGAACTGTTCGATGTTTTTCAATCCCTTGAAAGCTAAATTCTAACCCCAAACCTAAGCTAAACCTAAGCAAAAATATTAGTTAGTCATTTGAGTGAGTCTTATTAGATCATTTGGGGTGAAGGTCTTCTGATTGGTACCAAAATGTAGACCAACCTGGATCGGGCATAAACATCATCGCCAGTTGTGCTGCTACTCACCGAATCATCATTCAATGTTGGTAATACATTTTGTTGATTCAAATCATAAATTCTGTAAATGAAATAATAATTTTAAAATTTGTTAAAAAATTAAAATTCCTATACCCAACAAAATTTCTACAGAGAAAAATTTTGGGATTTTTGAGAAAAACTTTGAAATTTTTTGACAGAAAAATTGAAATTTTTTAACAGAAAAAATTTTGAAATTTATGAGAGAAAAAATTTTCAAATTTTAAGAGAAAATTTGAAATTTTTTGAGAGAAAATTTTCAAATTTTTTGAGAGAAAATTTGAAATTTTTTGAGAGAAAATTTTCAAATTTTTTGAGAGAAAATTTAAATTTTTTGAGAGAAAAAATTTTAAAATTTTTTGAGAGAAAATTTTCAAATTTTTTGAGAGAAAATTTTGAAATTTTTTGAAAGAAAAAAATTTTGAAATTTTTTTTAGCTAAAATCTAAATTATATGTAGTCTTAAAGTTAGATTTAATTTTTCTCGGTAGGGATTTTAGGTTGATTTAGATCTCTCACATTTGCGATTTTTTGATGTTCCAATTAATTGATTTTAATTTTATTGCTGTTTGTGAACTATTTGGCTTCTTGGAAGTATCAATTATAATGGCCGTAGATTCGCCTGGAAGAGGATTCTTTGATTTACCAGCCGATTTTATTGATTTGGCTTGACTGTTGCCACCGCTACTTGCACGAATAAGTGGCCAAATATGGGAAAATATTAGAAGAATAAAATTCATTATGCGCCAAAACAATCTGAAAATTGTGCATTTTTAAATCCAAAAATGCAAAAAAAAAATTGTTTACTTTTTTAAATTTCCATCATTTTCGGATATTTGCAAGAAATCGCCTCTTTTTTGAATGTTAGTGTTCTTTCCAATTTGTTCTCGATTTTGGCTATTTTGAGTCGTTTCCACCGGAGGCGGAGCATTCAAATCAAAAACATCGCCGCCCAACAAAATTTGCTCTTGAATGAATTGTTCCTTCAGGGCATTCATCACCACGCGGTCACCCTCCAAATATGCACAGGAAATGACGCAAATTAGACAAAAACTAAAAGCAAAAAATATTTAAATAAATTTAAAAATATGAAAAATATTTAATTTGTCGAAAAAATAGTAAAACTGGTTCAATGGTTTATCCTAAACTCACAAACCATATACCCAATTGATAGATCTCAGTCAAGACGCATCGTTTGATTATGTTTTGGCCTGGGTTTAATAAACTCTAACTTAGCTTTGAACCATTAAACCAAAATGTGGTTTAAACCGTTTAAAACCCTTTAATTGTTGACCAAACCAAAATGTGGTTTAAACCGTTTAAAACCCTTTAATTGTTGACCAAACCAAAATGTGGTTTAAACCGTTTAAAACCCTTTAATTGTTGACCAAACCAAAATGTGGTTTAAACCGCTTAAAACCCTTTAATTGTTGACCAAACCAAAATGTGGTTTAAACCGCTTAAAACCCTTTAATTGTTGACCAAACCAAAATGTGGTTTAAACCGCTTAAAACCCTTTAATTGTTGACCAAACCAAAATGTGGTTTAAACCGCTTAAAACCCTTTAATTGTTGACCAAACCAAAATGTGGTTTAAACCGCTTAAAACCCTTTAATTGTTGACCAAATCAAAATGTGGTTTAAACCGTTTAAAACCCTTTAATTGTTGACCAAACCATAACCAAATTATATACCATTCAATGCGTTTTGACCAGCTCTATCCAATTTTGGGTATATTTGGTTTGTGAATATGTGGGACAAACCATTAAACCATTCTCATTTTTCGGCAATTTCGTTGTTTTCGGCAAATTAAATATAATCCCAAAAACATACATGAGGGCCAAAACGCAAGTTTGATAGATGACAGCCTCAAATGGGGGCCGGGGGAGTGCATTATGGCAAACGGCCAACAAATGTTTTGGCACAATTGAGGCCATCTCAAAACTCCATGGTGTCCCATTCATGTGAATGTAAATTTGTAGGGTGGCCTCACTGACGGAGAACAGAAAATCGGGCGTGAAACTAAAAGGTGAAATATTTTATTTGAATAAAATTGTAGAAAAAACTCAACGCTAAATCCAAATATGTCGTCTCATTTGGTTCCAATCTGAATAAGTTAAAAATTAATAAAAATTTTTATTAAATTTTTTTATTTAAATTTTTTATTTAAATTTTTTTATTTAAATTTTTTTATTAAATTTTTTTATTAAATTTTTATTACATATTTAAATTAAATATGTAAATTAAATTTTTTATTAATTTTTTATTTTTTAGTAATTTTTTATTGAAATTTTTTATATTTTTTATTGAATTTTTTTTATTAATTTATTTTATTATATTTTTTATTGAATTTTTTTTATTAATTTATTTTATTAAATTTTTAAATTATTTATTTTTTAGTTTTTTTTAATAAATTTTTTTATTAAATTTTTTAATTAAATTTTTTATTTAAGTTTTTTGTTAAATTTTTAATTTTATTATTTAATTTTTTTATTAAATTTTGTAATTCAAAATTTTTAATGAATATTTTAAATTAATCCTTATTCCAATCTACCTGAATCGATCACAATTCAATATGCGAAAGCCTCGGTTTTGACAGGGCATTCCATTGATGGAAATGTTCTGCACACTGAATCCAATCTAAAAAACATTACATTTGTTTTATTAAAAATCAATTTACTGATAAAATTATTGAATTTACAATTACCCGTAAATTATTATATTAAAAATCCGACATTTTTGAGGCCATAAAACTTGGCCATAACAAAATGTTGAGGCTTGGGATTAGAGCCAAGCCTTAGGCAGGATTGGGTTTAAAAAGGAAGCTGATTTGGCCAATTTTTATGTCCCCAAAAATATCAGATTTTTTAATATGAAAATTTTCGGGTAAATTCAACAATTTTAATGCAGGCAAATTAAATTAACATTTTTTCTAAAAAAAATAATATAATTTCAATAACCCACCTCGCCAGTATTCCGGATCTGGAACGATCGGCGTACGGTCAATGTTGTGGGCATTCGATGCAATTGACGCCGGGGATTTGTGCAATCCGTTAAATGGGCACTTTCCAACTCAAACAAAAGTGGTTGGGTGCGTGCCGTTTTATTGTCAATTTCCATATTGCTTTAAAGGAGAATTAATTAAGGAGAATTTAATAATTAAATTTGATTTACATTCTTGCTCCACGACCATAAAGAACGACCGGTTCTGAAAATGAAAAATGTAAAAAAATATAAATTAAATATTAATTTTTAATTTCAAAATCATTTAAATTTTTGCAAAATTTTCTCTCTGAAAGTCAACAATTTTTGAGACCATAAAATTGTCCCTAAGTAAATAAGCTTATTATTAAGGTTAAGGATCAATTCAAAGTAGACGGGTATATATAGGTATGGTCTCATTTTAGGGCCCCAAAATGTTGTTTTTTTGAGCATCAAAAATTTTAGTTAAAATTCAATTATTTTAGGGAAAAATAATATTTATTCAAACATTGAAATTTAGTGAAAATTTTTCATGTAGAAAAATCAATGATGTTTGGCCATAAAACTTGGCCATAAGGAAATTTTAAAGCTTATTGGACTTAATTTATACAAATTACAAAGACTTCTGGTTAAGTTAAAATTTGTATAATTGAGACTAATTTGCCATCATTTTATTGGCCAAAAAAATTATTATTTTCGTCTTTTCTAACGGAAATTTATGGATTTCGGGTGGAAATTCTGGGTTGAAAAATTAAGGGCTAAAAATTTCAGATGACCCAAAAGTCGGATTTTCGAAATAAAATTTCGATAAATTTGCATTTAATTAATTAATATGTAAAAATTAAGCCCACCAAGTGCAGTCAAATTATTTCTAATAATCAACACCGAGGAACGCAATGAATAATCCGAGGGGAGGAAACCAATTCGAACACGTGTGTTGCTTCCGGGCCGTAACAATAGGGACAATGTAAAACGTGGAAGAGGGCCTAAAATTAATCGGAAATTTAATTTAAATTTTTGAAAAAAATAATATTTAATTGATCATAAAAATGGGGAACCAGATTTTGCCATATTTTATGGTAGTAAAAATTTTTTAGAAATAAAAATTCAAAGTTCAATCCCAGAAACTTCTTTAACACTCTTTATTTGTTTAAATAAATTGTCTGGAGTTTGGGGGATTCGAACCCTAGACTCCTTTTCATGGAAAAAAACTATCATGTTCGCCAATCGACCAAAAGTTAACTAGAAATAAATTTTGAAAAAATTGCATTTTTTGCCATTTTTAGCTTTTTTTTATTCTCGTAGACCCCTCTAACCCTTATTATATCGAATTTTTAGAATTGAGAATAGGGCTTATTTTTTTTGAAATCTGCCAAAAATAGATAATTTTTGGTTTTTTATTACATTTTTACAATGAAATTTTCCTTCAAAAAAGTGCCAAAATATCTAATAAAATAGGTCCAAAAATTAATCAAAAAAAAGGAAATAAATGCTCAAAATAATTATTTATGTGCATTCAGCAAATTTGATGAATACAAAAATCTGATTATTTATAGTTTGTTGCCAAAAATAAGTTAAATTTTAATTTATTGACAAATTAAATTGACTAATAAAAAAAAATAATCAACAATTACCTTCAATGAGTTGTTCAACCTCTTCTCTCAATTTTGGTACCTAAAAATTTGCACATTTCTCAACAAATATTTAAATTAATTAATCACCGGACTGCCCGGCTTCAATGTGAACAATTCCGTGTCTCTCAAAGAGAATGTCAAAGTTTCATTGATTTCAATGGGATCAATTAGGGGTGCCGGCAATTCATCTTGCAACAATTCAATCAGGGATTCCCCATCCGGATAGATGACAATTGGAAGAATTTGAACAATTATTGGGTACTGAAATTATAAATATTTAAATTATAAACACCAAAAATGATTAAAAGGATCTCGTTTTAACTGAATAATACCGTATTTTTTTTCTAATAGAAGCCCATGGGCTACTATTTTTCAGAAACTCTCTAGGGTGGGTTACTATTGGAATTTGGAGAATAGGTTTCCTATTAGAAAGTGGGCTACTATTGGAGAGTGGGCTTCAATTAGAGATACAGTAGTCTAAAGGAGTTTTGATCTATGTCCCAACGAAGCAATTACCAATTCTGGAAGTTAATATACTAATGATGGAAAGCCAAAAATGTCCTCTATACAATATGACTATTTTAAATTATAAAAAATCCAGGCTTTTGAAAATTTACATGTCTTTGAAGGTGCTAGGTCGAGTCCACAATTCTGCAAATATGGGCGAGTCCACAATTCTGCAAATATGGGCATGTCCACAATTCTGCAATTATGGGCATGTCCACAATTCTGCAATTATGGGCATGTCCACAATTCTGCAAATAAAAAAATTTACGGTTTTCTTTATATTCCTAAGGATGAAATAAGCTGAATTTTTGTACTATTGGTTTTCGGGGGTGCTGATCACGATTTTATCAATGGTTTTTTGATTTGGCCAAGTCCTGCGCAGCTTGGCCATAAATTATGGCCAAGTTGGTTGATTTTGGATTTTGGTGATAGAAATGTCAAAAATAGGGTTATCGAGGGTGCTGAAGATGATGGTGACAATGTTTTTTTGATTTGGCCAAGTCCTGCGCAGCTTGGCCATAAATTACGGCCAAGTTGGTTGATTTTGGATTTTGGTGATAGAAATGTCAAAAATAGGGTTATCGAAGGTGCTGAAGATGATGGTGACAAAGATTTTGCATTTGTCTCATGTTTTTGCCATGAAATATTCAAATAATTGCTATGGATTTGAAGATAACTAGAAATATAAAAGCAGAATATTCCGCCATTCTATACGCGGAAACACTTCCATCTCCAATATATCTCTAATCCCCGAAAAGGTGAAAGAATAAGCATATAATATTTTGGATAAATTGAAGACAACCAAACCTAACATTTGAGTCCTAAACAGGCAAAGAATACTCAAGAGTTTTCAGGAATACCTTTAACTAATAATAATTAAAGTTATATGTAATATATACAATAGTCAATAGATTTGAACACAACGTGAATCATTTTATTAACCACCTTCGATAACCTATTTTTGACATTTCTATCACCAAAATCCAAAATCAACCAACTTGGCCGTAATTTATGGCCAAGCTGCGCAGGACTTGGCCAAATCAAAAAAACATTGTCACCATCATCTTCAGCACCCTCGATAACCCTATTTTTGACATTTCTATCACCAAAATCCAAAATCAACCAACTTGGCCATAATTTATGGCCAAGCTGCGCAGGACTTGGCCAAATCAAAAAACCATTGATAAAATCGTGATCAGCACCCCCGAAAACCAATAGTACAAAAATTCAGCTTATTTCATCCTTAGGAATATAAAGAAAACCGTAAATTTTTTTATTTGCAGAATTGTGGACATGCCCATAATTGCAGAATTGTGGACATGCCCATATTTGCAGAATTGTGGACTCGCCCATATTTGCAAAGCCCTTTGTCTTTTGTGGACTCGACCCCGTACGGTCTTTGAATTGAATTAACCCGAATTTGTTTTTTTGAGAGGAAAAGCCGCTTATTTTACAAATTATTTTAACATTCCAAAAATAATTAGAATTGGCCACTTTTTAGAGGACATTTAGGGCTTTCAAATGGCATATCGCCTTCTTGAATTGGTTGCTTCCTTCTCGAGATATGGCCAAAAGAATGGGCCTAGGTACTAAAAAAGGTCCGCGTTTCACCGAATAAATAGTCTAATTATTCTAATTTTTCCTTATAATTATTCCAATTAAAAACTAGAAAGAAATATAAAAAATTCACCCTCGATGGATTTGTAATTGTCAAATTAACAATGCTAAAATTGCCAACGGCAGTCAGTGGGAAATGCACAACGGGATGGCTGAAAAGGCGTGGCCAGGTTAAATGCTAAAATTATGGAAAAATTATTAAAAAATTTTTTTGAAAAATTGACCCCTTCAATTGGCACTTCCAATCCCCGAATTCGGTCCGTATCCAAATTGACGGTGGCCTTTGCCACTCTTTGCTCCCTCATTTGAGCCCATTTCCTTCGCAGCCGGCCGTATAAATAGGAATCAATTTCGGCCAAATTCTGGGGCAATTTCATCCCATAGGTGAACCATTGGCCATCGGTTGTGGTCAGGGGGATGCCTAAAAAATTAAAAAAGTATAATTTTTAAAAATTTTGAAAACTTTAGAATCAAAAATTGGCTTTTTATGAACAAAAAACTTTATTCATGTGCTACGAGCCCCGACCTTGAGTTCTAATCCTGAACTTAATCCTAGGTCCTTGTCCTAACAAAAATCAAAAATAATTTTTGTAAATTAATTCTTTTTTAAATTAATATTTTTATTTTTTACATTTTAATTTATTTGAGAATTTGGCAATTTGGTCATATATTTTAATATGATTTTTTAATTAATTAATCCTAATCAGCCTGCTGAGCTAAACAATTGTAATAAAATGGCCAACTTTTACTTAAAGCCAATATTCACTAAAATATATCCAATTTTGAAATATTTTCCTGATTTTTTTGGCCTTTTTAAATTAATTTTACCCATGCCAATCAGTCATCAGTGGGCTATAAAATGGCATCAAAATTTCCAAAAATTAAAGCTAATATTAACTTTAAATCTGCGGAGATTCTTTCACTCTCTTCTATATAAAATATCGAAATGGCCCACCTAAATAGCAATCATTTGAGCTGCAGGTTGGGGCAAAAGTGATATTCGCAATGTTCATTGACGCATTTGATTGAATAATTTGCGATTTGTTCGCTTCGAGGCTCAATGAAAAATGTTGCCGATGCGATTCATTTATGGTAATGGACAAAATTCGAAGTTTATGGGGAAATTTATTCAAAATCTGAAAATAATAAATTATTAATATTTTTGTTTTTTATTAAATTTAATTCAAATAAATTTTTATTTAATTCAAATTAATATTTTTTTGCCTTCTTTAAATTTATTAAAATAATTAAATTTTTTTGTTTTTTTAATTTAATTTAAATTAAAAGTAAATAAATATAATTTGGATTAAAAATAAAAAATAATTTAATTAATTAAGAATAAAGATTTAGTCCCGGGATGTAATTAATTAAATTATTTATTTTCTTTTAATTTAAATTTTTTTATTTTAATTTATTAATTTTGTCTTTAAATTTTTACCATCAAAGGCTGTGTCAAAATTTTCCCGAGGAAAGCATCGTGGAATTGAATTTTCTTCGGCACCGTTAAAAATGTGGTTGAATTGATCAAATTGAACATTATAGGAAATTGATATGTGGAAAATTGAGTTCTAATTTCAAATGAATGTGTTCCATCATTGATTTGTTTATTTTTGGAGCCAAATGAAAGACTCAATTTGAATGTTGCCGACGAATGCGCAGGCAAACAAAAATTCGACTAAAAAATATTTAAAATTTATTAAAAAAAATTATTTAAAAAATTATATAAAAAATAATTTAAATAATTTAAGAATTTAATTAAGAATTTATTTAAAAATTTGTTTAAAAATTTATTTAAAAATTTATTTAAAAATTTATTTAAAAATTTAATAAAAATTTATTTAAAAATTTAATAAAAATTATTTAAAATTTTTTTAAAAAATTTATTTAAAAATCATTAAAAAATTATTAAAAAATTATTAAAAAATAATTTAAGAATAAATTTAAAAATTTGTTTGAAAATTTATTTAAAAAATTAATTTAAATTAATTTAAAAATTTATTTAAAAATTTATTTAAAAATTTATTTAAAAATTAATTTAAAAATTTACTTAAAAATTTATTTAAAAATTATTTTAAAATTATTTAAAAATTTGTTTGAAAATTTATTTAAAAAATTAATTTAAATTAATTTAAAAATTTATTTAAAAATTTATTAAAAAATTTATTTAAAAATTTATTTAAAAATTAATTTAAAAATTTACTTAAAAATTTATTTAAAAATTATTTTAAAATTATTTAAAAATTTGTTTGAAAATTTATTTAAAAAATTAATTTAAATTTATTTAAAAATTTATTTAAAAATTTATTTAAAAATTAATTTAAAAATTTACTTAAAAATTTATTTAAAAATTATTTTAAAATTATTTAAAAATTATTTAATTTAATAAAAATTTATTAAAAATTTATTTATTAAATATTTAAAATAATAAAAATATTTTTACCTGTTCATTGTTACATTTAATCAATTTTTGCGAGTCAATTAATTCCACAGAAAGTTCTCTAAAAGGCGAATGAAATTTTTGAATAATCAACGGAATCGGATTTGGATTTGACAAAGTGAACTGTAAAAAAATTATTTTTTTAAACAATAAAAATTGGAGGGGGATTTTTACCTGTATTGAGCGTTTTTCGCCATATTTTATGGCACCAAATTGGAAGCAATTTTGTTCAAGTGAATGCACATTTATCTGTAAAATATAGTTAAATTTTATATTTTAATATATTGAATAAATCCAAAACGAATTTTGTATTTTTCCATGTAATTCACCCCAATATTTTGACCAAATCCAAAATTCTAACAGAGAAAATTAACTTAATTAATCTTAAAATTAGCTCAAAATCCATAATTCAAGGTAAAGTTAGCGATAACTTTCGGATTTTTGGTTTTATCCTTTCCGAATTTTTTCCATATTTCTCGATTCTTAGTTTGCTACTTTAGCCATAAACTATGGGGGAAGAAATTTTACACGGAAGAATAAAAAAAATTAATTTTAGAGGCATTCAAGAATTAAGATTTTAAATTTTTGTTGACCGACAAAAGAAAAAAATTTGTATTTTCAAATATCAAAAAATTTATTTTGTTCTTGTTTTTTATGAAAATTTTGATTGAAAATTTAAAAAATAATTTCTCCGAGTGCAAAAATTTCGATCTAAAAGGAGAATCCAAAATTTGGAATCCTAGCCTTATTTTATAAGTCTCAAATAAATATATTTATTCACCTTTAAATCGCCTTCAAATACATTCAATGGAATTTGGAAAGTGGTCAAATTTGTTTGAATAAAAATTGTGGAAGTAAAATTTGCAGTTGCTTTTTTCAAATAATTTAGGATGAACACTGGGAGCGATTGATCCGTGGAGAGAGTGATGGCTGATGAAATCAGTGAGGCCTAAATTTTATTAATTTAAAAAATTTAAAAATTATTTTACGAAAAATTTTTAAAAATTTTTAAAATTTTTTTAAAATTTTCAAAAAAAAAATTTAAAAATTTTTAAAAAAAAATTTTTAAAATTTATGAAAATTTTTTAAAATTTTATAAGTATAAAATTTTTTTATAAATTTTTGGAAAAATTTTTTTAAAAAAACTTCTTTAATTTTGAAATTAAAAATCACCCGGAAGAAGTCCTTTGCATTTTTGGCAACCCCAACCGAATGAACAGTCAATGCATATGGATTTGTGTTTGTCAGTGTAATAATTCTGCTAAAGTTTGGCAGCTGATCCGCGTGAAAGGAAACATCTATCGGATTGTGGAGTAATGCACTGAATTTATTAAAATTAAATTTTAATTAAAATTATATTAAAATTTTTTTAAAAATTCTGTAAAAAATTCCAAAAAAAATTTAAAAATTCTAAAAAACAATAAAAATTTCTAAAATTCTAACAAAATTCCAAAAAATTTTAAAAATTCTAAAAAAATTCTTTAAAAAATTTACTAAAATTTCATAAATAAAAAAAAATCAAAAAACCCCAAAAAAAATAAATAAAAATCCCATTAAAAAATTCCATAAAAATTTCAAAAAAAAAACTCCAAAAATACAAAAAATTACATAAAAATGCCATAAAAATTCTATAAAAATTCCAATTATTTGAAAATATATTTAAATTATAATAATGATGCGCCCGGATTACCCTTTGTAAATGATGGCCTTGAATGGAATTGTGATATTGTAATTTCCGCCTCGGCTTTCGGCAACAACAAAACCCTCTCTTTTGATTAATCGCTCTTGTTGTTGGCTATTTTCTTCATTTCCACTATTTGCTTCCAAATTTGTATCCACATTTATGCTGGCAATATCCAATGGAGTGCCTAATTAATAAATATTTTCAGATTGAGAAATATTTAAGAAAAAAAAAAAACAAAAAATTATGAATGATGGTTTATTCCCGTCCCATAAACCTTATACTCAATCTCCAATCAATAGTACTCTTTAAAACGGATATATTTGATAATTTTTGAGCTTATTAGGTCTAACCAATTGTTATTTGTTATCCGAACCCAAAAATCAAAAATGGTTTCGACGGTTTAATACCAAAAATGGCTTATAGGAGATTTCAAACCCAAAATGGTTCAGAAGGTTTCAATTCAAACTCAAAAAAAGGTTAAGTTTAAGTGGTTTAAAACCTCAAAATAGTTTAGATGGTTTAAAACCTAAAAATGGCTAGATGGTTTAAAACCCAAAAAGAGTATCGAAGGTTTAAACCCAAATGGATTAATGGTTTAAAACCAAAAATGATATCGAAGGTTTAAAACCAAAAATTTAGACAGTCTAAAATCTAAAAATGGTATCAAAGTTTTAAAAATAAAAATGTTTAAAAAAAATAATGATAAAATATAGCAAATTATCCCCAATTTCAATCCTTTTCAATTATTACTTGGTTGACCTCGATTTGTGGGCTTTATCGAGATGGGTGGCCTTTGCTCAAATTGTAAATAAACTCCTCTGCTATTGCCGCTGGCTTTGCTGTCCACATTCACCGATTCAATTTCAATCCCTCTTTCCAATGTGCTAAAAACGCTGATTTTCAATGGGCTAATTTGATCGCCGGCCTTCAAAAGATTAAAATCCAAAATTGGCGAAGTGGAGAAAAGACCGCGTTTTCGGGTTACCTTCAATAAAAATTGCATAAATTATAGGCCTAAAATTCGAATAACTGACTTCAACTTCCAAAGGCACAATTAGCGTAAAACTTTGCTGATCATTGCCAATAACACGATTCAAATTGACAAATTTCTTTCTTTTTTGTTCAAGTCGAAATTTTATAAAAATCTAATAAAAATTTGAGAATTATTTAATTTTTGATACTATTTAATTTTTAGAAAAAAAATTGAAATTGCAAAAAAGTTTATAGTGGTTTAACGTTTAATGGTTTGTTCTAGAACTTCAACCCCAAAATCCAATAAGCATTCGATAGATCTCGATGAAAAGCATCATTTGATATTTTGATTTGGTTGAGGTTTAACCATTCCAACTTTTAATTTTGAACAATTAAACCAAAATGTGGTTTAAACCGTTTAAACCATTTAATTGTTGGCCAAACCAAAATGTGGTTTAAACCGTTTAAAACCCTTTAATTGTTGACCAAACCATAACCAAATTATATACCATTCAATGCGTCTTGACCAGCAGCTCTATCGAATTTTGGGTATATTTGGTTTGCGAATGTGTGGGACAAACCCTCTTTAAACAATTATACTCTTTTCTGGAATTTCAATATTTTCAAAATTTTCTTTTTATTTATTCTTCCAAAAATCTAAAATTTGAGATATTAAACGCTTATTACTTTTAGTATTAAATAAATATTAAATTTTGAGGAATTAAAAATTGAAAGTTTTTTTATTAAATTAAATTACAAATGTCGTTGAATTCCTCTCGGTACCACCCAAAATTTTAGCAAAGCCAATTTCTTTTGTTTCAAATGGTTCCAAAAGCTAAAAAAAAGAAGACGAATTATTGATATTTAATTAATCAGCAGAAATAAACCAAATCTTCCGGTCCATCCATCATTATTTGACGGTGATCATTATTGGATGTGGTTGCGGTTTCCATTTGTAAATGACAATCGTTTGTATAAATTTCCAAAATGCGCATATATGCACTTGCATGTCGATTGTGTAATTGAATTGGTGCCGAAATTGTTGCATTCAATGGAACCGTAATGCCCAAGAAAGACCTATAAAATAAGGAGAAATGTTGTGTTTTCGACCTCAATTTTTTGTTAGAATACCCGAAAAAAATTAACTTCTTCTAAGCGGATTCGAACCCATGACCCATAGATTTAGCATAGGCTTTTACCCACTAGGCTAAAATATTCAAAAAATTTTTTTATTAAAATCTTCGATTATAATTCGAAAAATTTTGAAAAAAATCAATTTACCTAATTCTGTACGGGTTGCCAATGACCTCGCCGCGAACTTTATGAATGAATTTGCCAATGGAAGTTTGCAAAACAATTAGCTCCTCTTTCACTCCAATATCATCGGCCAAAGGCAAAAAATAGACGCGAAATGATGAATGTTGGTTTGGTGATAATGACTTCAATTTAAATTAAAATTTTTATGTTATAAATGAATTTTACTTTGTTCTCCATAAAACTTCCATGAAAGTTTCTTCCAATTGTGAAAACCGTTTCAAAAATAACATCGGAATTTGTTGGATTGTTTACGGCAATCACTTTTTGTATTGGTATCTTTAATGAATAATATGCAAAAATGTTAATGAAAATGAATCAAGAATTACCCCAAAAACTGTAGATCCAAAATCGGTGACTTCTTGATCAAAAATTTGGATATTCTTCTGGATTTTTTGTTTTGCTTCAGAACTGTGAAATACATTTCGAATTAAAAATTTCCTATTTTGTTAGATGAACCTTATTTCCTTGTTAAACTCTGTAGGTATTGGCAAAATCACATTGTCTTGATATGATATATCTTTGAAATAGTACAGCTCGGAACCAGTCTGGACATAGGCTTGATTAAATATATCCGTATCGCCGCCACCACCACCACCATCACCAGTTAGTTCATTAATATCGAGCGTGAATTCTTCTGTGATGAAGGCCAAAATCAGGTGATTTATTGAGGTGAATATGAGCAGTAGAATAACATTTCCAAGGCACATTTGACAACAACAACAATCAATTTAATAATGTACAAATAAATAAATTTCGAAGCTGCATGTTTTTATGATGTAAATTCTGAAATAAAAATACACTTAGAGCTCTTATCAATCAATCAATTATAAAATAGGTTATCGTTGTTTTATGCTTTTTCTTTGTACGCGTGTTTTTGCGTGTTTTGTCGAAAAAGTCGTCTATAACATTTCAATCAAATCATATTTTTGCTAGTTTAACTTTCCAAATTTATGTTTTGAAACTGGTTTTAAGGGTTTTCCAACATGCTAAATCCGAAAACAGCATTGATTTTTCAGTTTAATCCCTGTAAATTGCCGAAAACCGGTTTGGACAAAATGTCTTAACCCCGCGGCAAGAAAACTACTGGAGAATGGACTTTTTCGTTTAGCTAATTGGCTGAAAATCATAGATTAGTAGCTGAGAGCTGAGACAGAATTTTCTTTCTACCTATTCTTATTTTTGGTTTAGATTTATTTTGGTTTAGTTTGTCGTTTTGCTTTTAGCTTTTCCTTTTTTCAAGCACGTCACGTACTTGCTCGTGCCAAATTATAAATTGTTATTTTCCACTTTGCTAAAACTATTCTTTTCTTTCCGATATCCATATTATCCGATTTCTGAATTTTTAACAACCCTCGCCTCGATTTTTAAAAATGACAGATATTTTCATTTCCAACTCAGCCATAATATTTTATTGTTATTCTTATTTTGTTGATGATGTAATATTGCATAAAATTATTCATCAATTTTATATTTTATAGTTTCTATTTTCACAAAACATTATTTATTTTAATGTTATTTACCTAAATTATTGAATTCATTTTTCATAATTTGTATTTGTAGTTAAGCTGTTAGCGAATAGAAATGTTGAAACGCTTCACAAAACGTGGGAATTTATTTTTATTTACATTTTGGGATCAAAAACTGGGACAAATTCGATGTAAATTCGAATAAAATGCAACAAAAATCAAGCCATTTATTTTTAGCTCTTAATAATATGAAACAATTTGACTATCTTGTTATTGGCGGTGGCTCTGGCGGCATTGCATCGGCTCGTCGGGCAGCAGAATCAAAAGACGTGAAAGTTGGGTTAATTGAAACTCAGCGTCTCGGCGGAACATGTGTAAGCTGTTTTTTAATCAATTAATCCATAAAAATTTGCAAATTTACAGGTCAATGTTGGTTGCGTACCCAAGAAAGGTTTGATTTCTTTATTTCTCTGATTTCTGATCATTTATTATATTCTACAGTGATGTACAACACGGCTGTCCATGCGGAATTTCTGCGAGACCATTCCGGCTATGGGTTTGAAGTGGAAAATGTTCAATTCAATTGGAGGTTTTAAAACTTTTAATAAATTAATGATTAAATCAACATCGACAGTAAAATCAAAAACGCCCGGGATGCATACATTCGTCGGCTCAATTCAATTTACCAAACGAACCTTGAAAAAGTATTCTCTCATTTTTAACTATAATCTTTAAATTTATTCAGTCCAATGTCGAAATTATTCATGGCAGGGCAAAGTTTATGGAAGATGGTTCGGTGATGGTCACCAAAGATGATGGAACACAAGAAACATGCAAAGGGTAATAAACTAAAATAATTTGAAATTAATATTCCATCCTCAATTTTTACAGAACGCATACACTGATTGCGGTTGGCGGGACACCCAAAATGCCAGATGATGTACCCGGGGCGGAATATGGCACCGACAGTGATGGATTTTTCACATTTGAAGACTTGCCAAAGTAAATTTTAAAAAATAATTTATTTAGGGAACTAATGCAATTTGGCCCTTAACTGAGGAAAGGATGGAGATGATGATTGATGAAGAAGATGAAGCTGACTGAGGATGATCTTCATCACCCGAATCATTATCTTCCTTATCATCATCACCATTTTCTTCATCATCCTTATCATCAACTTCTTCTTCATCATCATCCTTATCATCATCGCCTTCTTTATCATCCTCATTTTCATCATCCTCATTATATTCTTCATCATCTTCATTATATTCTTCATCATCGCATCTCTTCATCATCCTCATTCATGATCGTCTTCTTCATTATCTCATCTTCATTATCCTCTTTATAATCCTTATCTTCTTCTTCATCATCATCCTCATTCATCATCTTCTTCTTCATCATCATCCTCATTCATCATCTTCTTTTTAATCATCATCCTTATCATCATCTCATCTTAATCATCATCGTTCTTCATCATCATTCTCATCCTTTCCCCAGTTAGTGGCCAAGCTGCAATAGTACCTTATTTAGGCAAGGTATAGGTATTTTAATAATATTATTTTTAAAGAAAAACGGTGGTGGTCGGCGCGGGTTATATCGCCGTTGAACTGGCCGCAATTCTTGCAGAACTTGGATCGGACACTTCCCTGTTAATACGCCATGACCGTGTTCTTCGCACATTCGATGAAACAATGAGCGAAGCATTGACCGAACAGTTGGCGAAGGGTCCAGTAAAACTCATAAAGAACATTGAAGTGATTGATTTTTTAAATTAAATTATAATAATTTATTAAAATTAAGGTCACAAAAGTTGAAAAGGACCCAAACACCGGGCTGCTTACTATCCACACAAACAATGGCAATGTTGTGCTTGATGGCGTTGACAAACTGATTTGGGCAATTGGACGAAAGCCGCTCACAGCTGAACTGAATTTACCCGCAGTTGGCATTGAAACAATGGCGTCTGGGCACATTAAAGTGGACGCGTTTCAAAATACAACGCGGAAAGGTGTTTATGCGGTTGGAGATGCAAGTACACCCGAATTTGAATTGACACCAGGTTTGGAATAATATTTGGGTACTTTCCGGTTTTTTTGGGGTGGGGGCAATGGATGATGATGAAGAAGATGATGAGGATGATGATTGATGATAATGAGGAAGAAGATGAGAAGGAGGAGGGGAGGAGGATGATAAAGAAGATGCGATGATGAAAATAAGGATGATGAAGAGGAAGAGATGATCATTGATCATCTTCCTCATCATCTTCTTCGCCATTCCCCACCCCCCCCCCCCCCGCCCCCTCCAAAAAAAAAAAAACAAAAGAACCAATATTTGTTGCAAAAATTAATAATTTAATTGCATTTTAAGTTGCCATCGCCGCCGGTCGAAGATTGGCCCATCGACTTTTCAAAGGCGAGAAGGACAGTCGACTTGTCTACGAGAACATTCCGACCGTGGTTTTCAGTCATCCTCCGCTAGGAACCGTTGGATTAACAGAAAGTAATTATATTTAAAATAATAATTTATTTAAATAAATTAAAATTTTCAGAACAAGCTGTCGACAAATTTGGCCAAAATCAAATCAAAATTTACACATCATCATTCATCAACATGTACTTTGCGGTGCTCACTCACAAAGAGAAGACGGTCATGGTATGTGCTTACTGGTTAATCATTTTGTTTTTAATGCAGTTTACGGGATGGAAGAGGAAAAAGGACGAGGATGATAATGATGAAGAGGAAGCGATGAAGCTAATAATGTCAAAGACCAAATGCATAAAAATGCCGAAAATGCGTCAAATATCAAAAATCATCCTCGTCCTTTTTTCCCTTCCATCCAGTAAACTGCACTAGTGCCATGATTTTAAACAAAAACAAAAAAAAAATTCTAATTCAGAAGTTGATTTGCGCCGGACTCGAAGAGAAAGTCGTTGGATTGCATATCCTTGGAATGGGGGCCGACGAAATGCTTCAAGGTTTTGCGGTTGCTATCAAAGCGGGTTTAACCAAGAAACAATTCGATGATTGTGTGGTAATTTTACCTTATTAAAACATTTTTATCCATCATTGTTTATTTAAAGGCAATTCATCCGACCGCTGCCGAGGAATTGGTTACAATGCGTTGAGGAAGAAGAACAAAACAACAATTTGAAGATTTGAACGAACAGCAGATTATTTGCAATTTTTTCATTTTATGGAACTTATTTTTATTATATCATCATTTTGAATTTCGTTATAATTAATTTGGTTTTGGTCGGAATAAACTTGGTACATCTTATTTTGTCTTTTAATATTCCACATTTCGATTTTCGATTAATATAATATATTTCACTTTGAATCATTTTTGCTTCATTTCGATGGGCTGGCTATTTTGAGAAAAGAATAGATGGTTGTAGGTTTGGAAATGTGGGGTCAAATATGTTAAATCCGAAAAGAAGAATTGGGTTTTTCGGCTTAATCTTAACTTGATCCCTGTAAATAATGTCGAAAACCAGTTTGGATCAAATGTCTTAAACCGCGGACGGGATTTTTTGTTTCGCCTAGAGACCGGCACGGATTCCGGATCCGTACGGATTCATACGGATCCGTATATTTTTTAAATCCGTACGGATTAGTCCGGAATCCGTACGGATCTGTGTATTTTTCCAATCCGTAATCCAGTCCTGATGATTTTCAATTCGCCGACCTCTAGTTTCCCTTTCACTAAATTAAAATTTGAGACTGAGAGCTGAGACAACACAGAGCAAGCACGAAGGAAGCATAGCACCTTCCCTCTATTTTATTTTTAGGTTTAGTAGATTAGCATATAGGTTGTCGTTGCTTTTCCTTTTTTTTTTGTCAAGCACGCACGCTCATGCCTCGTGCCAAATTAATTAGTAATTTATTTTCCATTTTACTAAAACTATTTTAATTTGATTTTTAACAAATTTCGATTTAAGATAAAAGAAATGTTGCAATTTAATGATCGAAAATTATTAATCAAACTTCTAAACCGGACAATATTGCCATCAAGTAGAAATATTGTTAGAATTCCGGACTGGGAATATCATGTATAATTTATTTTTTATTCTAATTTGATAAATGCTCTATTTTTTTCAGATCCGATTTGATCAAAGACAAGGCCGAAAACGTCCAAATCAAGATGCGCTTGACCGCTTGAAACGATTAAACAATGGTTTCTTTTTTGATTATTAAATAAAATTTTAAAATGGCGAAAAGATTATAATGGTAATGGTTTAAGGAGGGCCCACACATTCACAAACGAAATATACCCAAATGGATAGAGCTGGTCAATACGGACGCATTGAATGGTATATAATTTGGTTATGGTTTGGTCAACAATTAAAGGGTTTTAAACGGTTTAAACCACATTTTGGTTTTTGGTTCAAAGCTAAATTAGAATTGGTTAAACCCAAAGCCAAAACATAATCAAATGATGCGTCTTGACGAGATCTATCGATTGATTGTGAGTATAAAGTTTATGGGTCTAGGATAAAACACTGAATCATTATAAACCATTTATAATCTTTTAATCATTTTCAATAATAAAATTATAGGAATGTGGATTCGGGCCAAACCGGGACGATACCATGGACATTATAAAAAGGATGAATATGATCAGAAATTGAATGATCAATGGGAAACATGCACAAAAGAGCAATGTGCAATGTTGGATGCGGTTTGTCAATTTTATAGATTTTCTGATTAAATTTTTCAAAATTTTCAGATGATGACCCCATTCTGGCTTCGCCCAAAACACTATGTCAACGACCCGTTCGAACCGTACCACACCCGTTATGACATCCAATCGCCCCGTGTCAATGAGAAGAAGCGATTTGTTCGAGAGAGGCCGAAAATTTTGTTGGACGATTTGACCGCCGATCGTTTCTTTGATCGGCTGCCACCGCACAAAACCAAATCCACTTTGTTGATTGAACAAACGCGGTCGGATTTGCCAAAATTACTCAAAAAAGCAAGCAAGAAACAATTATCATTGCCCATTTCCATTGTTGAACAAGAATAAAATTTATTGATTTTTTTTGTTTTTATTCAAAGAATTTTGTTTAATTTTCAAATAATATTTTCTTTTAATTTTGAATTTAATTTTTTTATTCAATTTAACAATAGAAAATGAAATTGCTCGCCATTGTCATCTTGCACAAGAATCCAACAACTAACAAAGTGACCATTTTCAAAGGGGCATACGAACTGAACGGGTTCAGCTTCTTCACCAAGAAAAATGCACAGGTTTAATATTAAAATTAAAAATTTCAAGTGAATATTTCTCTATACCCGATAATATATTTAGGATTTAATTTGGAATTGTAGCTAAAAAATGTATGATTTATATGTTGCGGGCAATCTTAGAAATTGGCATTTCAGAAATTGCCCCTAAACTTTAGCTGTGTAATCTTTGGAATCTCGACTTTTAGGTAACCGAAAGACTTAAGAATAGGCTCATTCGATTCGACGTGATCGATTTAGTCTATGAAATTTCAGTTTCAAACTGATTTAGCTTGTTTTTAAAAGTTGAACAGTTGTTTAAACCCAAACCGGTTTTGGTTTATAAACTTTTGTTTAAGCCCTAATACCAGTTTGAAATTAAAATTTCATAATGTAAATCGATCATGGCGAATCGAATGAGACTATTCTCGCGATTTTGCGATATCTAGAACCCGAGATTTACAAAATTGCCCAACTAAAGGCCTGATGAGGGCAATTCCGGATCCGGAGACAATTTCCGAGATTGTCCGTAACATATATTATACATAGTGGGGTCAATTTCTAAATCCGAGAGTAGTGGAAGATGGAAAAAAATTAGTAAGTCAGCATTTTCATTTTTTTTTGTCCAAACTGGGAAGAGTTTGGAATTTGATAGGTTGGGGTCGAAGGTTCGAATCCCAGATCCCACCAAGGTCAAATAATTTTTTTTTACCTCAACCTAAGTGATTAAAATGTTTTTTTATGGGAATTTTAATAAAATAATATATATTTTTAAAGGAATTCATGCAATTCACGTCAACATTGGTTGCACAGCGTTCGGCCACCCCAAGCCGGAGTTCAATAAAAGAGGGCGAATATTTCGTCCACTGCTATGCACGGCACGACAATTTGGTCGGCGTTTGCATAACGGATGAGGAGTGAGTTGTTTATGGGTATTTTGGGTAGGGATAGTGAGCGGATTTTTAGGTTTTAATTAATTTTTTGTATGAGATTTGATGAGAAACACAAATAAAATAATATTTTTGGGCGTTTTTTCCATGTTTTTGGCGTAATTTTGTAAACCTATTACTTATTTTGACACATTTTTGGGAAAATTTCATTTTAAAAAATGTAATATCAAAAATTACCTATTTTAAATTTTTTTAAAAAACTTTTTGGCAAATTCATAAAAACCCTAAAATGGTATATAATTTACGAGAGAGAAGCACAAAATAAAAATTTTTTTGACCATTTATTTAATGTTATGTTTTTGACGCAATTTTTGATCTATTTTACCAATTTTTGGTACTTTTTCAGTGAAAATTTTATTAGAAAAATACAATAAAAAATCTATCTATTTTGATGTTGTCTAAACATATTTTGGTACTTTTTTGAGGTAGAATTTCATTGTAAAAATGCAATAAAAATACCAAAAATTACTAATTTTTTGAGGTTCAAGAAAATCTTTCTGTCAAATTTCACGAAAAAAAGCTAAATAGTAAATAGGTACAAATTTTTGCAACCCACGTTCCTTAATGAGAAATTAGTGATGTGAATGGTGAATAATTGTCAAAATTTTCCTTCAATCGAATTTTTGACTAATTTTAGCTATTGGCACTTTTTTGAGGGAAAATTTCATTAGAAAAATACAATAAAAAACCAAAAAAATTATCTATTTTTAAATTCTCGAAACCAATATTTATGACACTAAAAAATTCGCTCCCTAATAACATGGAAAATTTTGGGTGTAACGTTGAATAAATATATGAATATATTTTCCTAAAGGTATCAATCGAGAGTGGCGTTCAGTCTGTTGAACAAAGTTTTGGGCGATTTCAGCGAACACATTCCACAAATGGAATGGCCAGCATTTTCCAGTGAAAATGATTGTTCATATGACCGATTGCCAATGTTCTTGGCCAAATGGCAAAATCCACGAGAGGCGGATGCACTCACCCGTGTTCAGGTAAATTAATGGGGAATAAAATTTAATGGAAAATATTAAAAAATATGAAAAAAAAAACATTGAAAATGTCGAAAAATATTAAACTCTTTAAATTTGAACCGAAATGGGTTTAACCTTTATTTTTGAACCATTAAACCAAAATAGGTTAAAACCTTTTAAACTTTTTCATTTTGAAAAAAGACCAAAATTGTATTTTAAGCCGTTTAATCTTTGAACAAAAAAATCGGTTTAAACCCTTTATTTTGAACCATTAACATTAAACCAAAAATGTGGTTTAAACTGTTTAAAACCCTTTAATTGTTGACCAAACCAAAAATGTGGTTTAAACCGTTTAAAACCCTTTAATTGTTGACCAAACCAAAATGTGGTTTAAACCGTTTAAAACCCTTTAATTGGGGTTTGTGAATGTGCGGGACAAACTCTACTTAAACCATTAATAAGTATTTTGGCATTATTTGTACTCTTTTTCAGCAATTTTCGAAATTTTAAAATTTTTTTTCGAAATTTTAAAATTTTTTTTCGAAATTTTAAAATTTTTTTTTCGATAATTTCAATATTTTTTCCAACCAACAAATTAAATACAAGATAAAATATTAATTATTAAAATTCGCAGGATGAAGTGGAAGAGACCAAAGTTGTTTTGCACAACACAATGCAATCCGTGCTGGAGAGGGGCGAAAAATTGGATGATTTGATCAAGGCCAGCGAAAATTTGTCCGACCAAAGCAAAATGTTTTATACACAAGCGAAGAAGATGAACAAATGTTGCAATTATGTTTGATGAATGAAATTTGAATGAATCTTTTTTCCTATTTTTTGTCTTCCAATTTTAATCCTAAAATCCAACTAAATTTCTTGGACATTGAATTTTTCTCTACAAAAATATTTCACATATTTCTTTTATTTCTAATTTCTTTCTATCGTATTCCAATTCCATAAATTTTCTTCGAAGTCATCTCCAATTTTTTTTCACATTGTATGAACAGAATGTAGTAAAATTGAATAAATTTAAATGTAGCATTTTGAGAAGGAATAATTTTTGTATGGTTAAATTGGTAATACAGTAACTGCGTTGATTTTTGCCCCACCCCAAGGCTCATAGACTGGAATAGCCAATAAAAAGACGGACCATCACGTTTTAGCGCCAGCGACTTTGGCGAGTCATAACTCAGCAAAGAAGAAACCATTTGAGGCGATCTTGGTATCATTGGATAGAGCTAATCAAACTCTATTAAATGACATATAACAATTTATGAAAAGTTAAATATCCTCTTAATTACAAGCTTCCAAGTAAGAAAAACTGACTTTTATTCACTTTTTCGACCTCAAGTCACTAAAATTTTCATTTATCAAAAAAGTTTTATCCACTATTCAATAGAGCTTGATTAGCTCTATCCAATGATACCAAGATCGCCTCAAATGGTTTCTTCTTTGCTGAGTTATGACTCGCCAAAGTCGCTGGCGCTAAAACGTGCGGCCCTAAAACATTACCGACCCATAAAAAGAAGGCTATATAGTAAGTATATACTATTAATTGAACTACACCCCTAGTTAGGGTTTCGCCGGAACTTCCGATTCCGGTGGCCGGAAGTTCCAGCCTTTTTGTGTGGTTCCTGTTCCGAATTAAAAATTGAGTTCCGGTCTTCCGGTTCCGGTTCCGGTCAAAATCCAAGTTCTGACGAAACGAAACCCCACCCCTAGGGCAATATTTCACTAATAAGCAATTCCCATTTGAGGAAATGGTAAATGATCACGAAAATGGATAGAAAATATTCCGGAAAGCTCAATATTTTTTACTCATTTCGGCATTCATTCCTCTAATTAAATATTGTGGTATAAATATTGACTGGGAAAGAGACATCAAAAAAGCAAAAACAAAAGTGGAAAAAAGTCACCTCCAAGTAAAAATATTTTGGAAAAATATAAAATAAAGCACAAATTACGTTGCCGATAAAGGAAAAGCAGCCAGCCAGAGGATTCGTCCATTAATTTGCGGGGTAATAATAAGGGCCAATGGAGGCAATTGTTTTACTTATATTAGACGTGGACTTTATTATTTTTTTTTTTTTTTTGAATCTGCATTCGTCATCGACTCATCACTTTTCACATAATTTGTTAGCTTTTTAAACGGCCTCAAAATTATATTGGGTGAATCATTTTTTTTTTTGGAATAAAATTTTCATTTGGTTGATTTTTCCCGAATTTATGTATACTTTCTCCTACTAATAAATTTTATGGAGACTATAAAAAATGAATGAAAATGGCCTAAATTTTGATGGACATTTTCTAAAAAAATTATTGTCAATGATATGAAGAATAATGCCTAAGTGCCTTTCCTATTTGTAATACTGTACCCCCACTTTTTGCCTAATCAGTAATCACCCATCATCCTATCAATCAAATATTGCCTCAACACCATTTTGTTTATGGTTGGCCGACACTTGCGGACGAAACGGTCTAGTGCCGAAGGTGGTATAGATGGAGTGACATTGTTTATAGGATATTATTAGGCATAAAATTAGCTACAAAATGACATCAAAAGCATTGGCAAATATCGAGTATTCAGCGAGTTCTGGCCAAAAAACCGTCAAAATCGCAATTTTAATTAAATCAACGGTTTTTTGGCCATAACTCGGTGAATATTCAACATTGGCCAATGCTTTTGATGTCATTTTGTAGCTAATTTTATGCCTAATAATATGCTATAAACAATGCCATTCCAGCTTTACCACCATCGGCCCAGACCATTTCGTCCGCAAGTGTCGGGTCCGTAAGTGTCCGCCAACGTACATATTACATTTGCCCATTTTGATATTTGATTTGGTTCCCTTTCTCATCCACACAGGTCAAGAAATTTTTCCGCTAATAAAATGCCTATTGGAAGCGTCAAGATCAGGAAGATGTGGAAAATGGGTAGGAATAGAGTCAATAACACTATCAATGGCAGGAAATGCAATGGCACCAATCCAAATATGATCAACAAATCAGTGAGGGCCGCAATAATCGGACTGATCATGGTCGGCGCATTCATTATCGTACAAATTTTGGCAATGTTCATGCTTAGCAATAATAATGATGAAGATGAATAAAAAAGGAGAAAAGGACAAAAGCATATGTGCAAATTTGGAGAAATGCAATAATATTTATTTTATTTGTTTTTTTTTAATTCAAATACGGGAATAAATAAAAATGTTTTATTATATAATTTCAATTTAGAATATGAGATAATATTAATTTGGCGAAATAAACACTGAAACTGAATTCGTGTCAAAAAATATTATATTTTTGAGGCCATATAACTTGGCCCTAACTAGGGGTTTAGAGCTAGGGTTGGGTTCAGGGCAGGCATGGGATTAGGGGCTAATAAGGGCTAGGGTTTAGGGAATCTTAAAGAAGTCTGATTTGGCCAAGTTATATGGCCTCAAAAATATATAATATTTTTCGACACGAAAAGTTTTCGCCAAATTCAGTGTTTTTTTCGGCAAATTAAATGACTTCCTTAGAATATTGACCTCTGAATTGTGTGTCAAATGAAATTAATTTTCCATATTTTAATTTCAAAATAGTTTATTCTAATTTCTAATTTTGTTCTGGTTTTTAGTATACTAATTCTGATTTTTAAAATGGAAAATATTTAAAATGCCGAATCCGAATAGAATATGGAAAATGCCGAATAGGGGATATAATGTCGCAAACCGCGTTTTTGGTTTATAACTTTATCGTAGCTAGAGGTTTAGGGTTAGGGTTCAGGGCACAAGCATGGGATTAGAGGCTAGGGATTAGGGAATTCTGAATACTTACTAATTTAATTCTGATTCTCAACTGAATTAATTTAATTCTGATTAGTTTCCATTGTTTCTACAATATTTCTATGACTATATTGCGGTTGAAAGAAGTCAATTTTTATGTAAAATTTAACCAATCATTCAAATCAATCAAAATAAAATGATGCGTAATTTGGGGATTTTTTGCTTTTTATTCATCGTGGTCCATTCCATTTTTTTGCTTGGGGGCTCCCTTTTTTGCTTGTTCAACGTCCAAAAATGCCACCATTGAATGGGACGGCCCGATTGGGGCGGCTGAGAATGAAGGAGGGTTCAGCAGCGACAAGGTGGTCTCCACCTCCATTATTGTTACTTCGTTTGCCATAAATGCCACCGGAATAGGGCAACATTGCTGCCGCCCGTTTGCCATAAATGCCGCCTAATTATAATTTTTGGATAAATTCATAAATGTATAAGTGTTGTGGCTAATTTCAGAAATTGGCCAATTCCGGAATTGGCCATAGAGCATAGATCTTTAGCCGGCCATTTTTGAAAATCTCGGTTTCTATATAAAATCAGAAACTCAGGAATAGGCTCATTAAACTTGACAGGAGGGTCGATTTAGTCTATGAAATTTTAATTTCAAGCTAGGAAAAGTTTGTTTTAAAAAAGTTGAACCGTCGTTTAATTTAAACCCAAACCGGTTGTGGTTTGCTAATTTTTGGTTAGGCCTTACTACCGACCGGTCGAGAATAGACTCATTCGACTTCGATATAGTCGATTTAGTCTATGAAATTTCAATTTCAAACCGTTTGACTTTAAAAGATGAACTGTTGTTTAAACCCAAACCGGTTTCGCTTTATTAACTTTAGCCTATGTCTTAATACTGGTATGAAATTGTAAATTCATAGACTAAATCGACCATGCTGAGTCGAATGAGCCTATTCTCAAATCTATGAGTTGCCTAGAAGTCGAGATTTTAGAAGTTTAAACCCAAACCGGTTTCGCTTTATTAACTTTTGCCTAAGCCCTAATACTGGTCTTAAAATGAAATTTCATAAATTAAATCGACTATGCCGAGTCGAATGAGCCTATTTTCAAGTTTTTGGTAGCCTAGAAGTCGAGATTTTAGAAGTTTAAACCCGAACCGGTTTAGATTTACTAACTTTTGCCTAAAGCTTAATGCCTGTCTGAAAGTAAAATTTCATTGACTAAATCGACCATGCTGAATCGAATGAGCCTATTTTTAAGTCTCTGTGTTGCTTAGAAGCCGAGATTTCCAAGATTGGCCAAGTAAATGCTTGGCCAATTCCGGTATTTGGCCAATTTCTGAAATTGTCCATAATATATTTTTCAATCACACCTGAATATGGGAGCATTGCTCGCTTGTTGTTGAACATTTCCTCCGCATTTCCTTCATCCATTTCAATGCTGTTTTGTGCCGCCATCAATTCCTGCACTCGACTGCGCAACTCATTCAATTCCTTTCGCATTCCATCCAATTCCGGGGACATCCTCATTTCTTTAAAAGGCATCACATTTTCATTATATAAGAAATTTTATTACTTTTGATCTTTACATTCAAATTTTTAACACCTATACCCAAAATTCATTCCCCAGATTCACTTGAAACGGGTTTTTTCAGCATCAGACCCCTTCTTTTGGCCATATCTCGTGGAAGGAAGCAACCAATTCAGGAAGGCGATATGCCATTTGAAAGCCCTAAATGTCCTCTAAAAAGTGGCCAATTCTAATTGTTTTTTGAAATGTTAAAATAATTTGTAAAATAAGCGGATTTTCCTCAAACAAACAAATATTCGGGTTTATTCCACGCAAAGATTGTAACTTTTTTAAAACCTGGATTTTATAAAATTTAAAATGGCTAAATTGTAGAGGACACTTTGGGCTTTCAAATGGTATATTGCCTTCCTAAATTGGCATTTGCCTCGTTGAGCTAGGGGTCAAAGAATGATCGAGGTATTGAAACATTCCCTGTGCTATTTTTACACATTTTTAAGGCCGTCTGAGGCTCTCCTTGGGGCTTGGGGGTGTTCAAAATCTTTGGGCAGACAAAATAAACAAAAAAATATCTAAATTGAGAATTTGTCTCTACCAACCTGCTCTGATCCCTTCCAAAGGCCATAACAATAGGATGGAGGAAAGAAGGACAAGGATGGGTGCCATTGGCCGCCAACAAATTTGAGTAGTCATTTGATGCATTTTTTGTGGGTTTAACAGGTAATTTGGGAGTATTTTTGGGTTCAAAAAGGATGTGAGGGGATGGCTGGAGCTGGCTTAAATTTTGAATGGGAAATCGAATCAAAAAATTGTTTTGTTAAAATTGGAAGAAAAGCGGATGGAAAAGGAGTGGGTCACGGCAAAGGGAACCACGGAGTAAATATAATTTCCGGGAATTGCCAATGCTCAGTGGCAACACTTTTGAATTTTTTAAGGAAAAGGAAATATAGGGGAAGGGAAGGGAACAGCGCATGCCAAATAGTTGGTGGCCACTGGCTTCTTTTGTTGTGTTGCTTTTTTGCTTTTTGCTTTGCTTACATAAATTGTTGGGAGAAGGAGGGAAAAGTGGAGGAGGAGGAAAAGCCACCGACATATGTCCAGCTGTGCGAGTTAAAAAAGTCTGTGGTTGACTGGAAAGTTGGATGACATTTGAATTTGACCAAAGTTGTGGCCAAGCGCCAAGAAGAGGCAGCCGCTGGATCAACTTGGCGCCATTTAAAATAACTCATCAAAGACTGAACCAATTTTGATGATTTTAGTATCAAATTAAAGAGCAGACTTTCGGCTATCAAATAATATTAATTTTATTTAAATTGGTTCAGAATTGATGAAATTATGTACAAAAAACCAATGAAAATTTCGCTAATACATAGCATAGGTCATTTTAAATGTTTTTTTTTGCGCACAATTTCATAAATTTCTGAACCAATTTAAATAAAATTATTTTCATTTGATAGCCAAAAATCAGCTCTTTAATTTGATACCCAAAATCATCAAAATTCTTACCGTCCTCTGATGAATTATTATAAATTCTCTCATAGAAGCCCATGGGTTTGTAAATTTCAGAGCCCCAAATTGGAGGAAAAATTAACATTTTTACCTTTTTTTTTTCACTTTAAAATGTGGGCTTCCATTAGAGAGTGAACTTCAAATACATAATTTATGGTATTTATTAACGGCACGACAAGTTGGCCTCCGCCGGTGATGACAAGTTGGAATGCGTGTCCCCATCATCCAGCCAGTCCTAATAAAAGACTTGCTTGCTACTTTGTTTTGCTTTTTTTGTCATCGAATGAATGAATCCCCCGAATTGCCAAGATGAAGAGGAGAATTTGCCATTGGCTCCTCCCAATTGGGCCTATTTACCCAAGAAGATGAAGAAGAAAGGGGGAGGAGGGAATTTCGGCCAAGGCTGATGAGGGGCTAATGATGGCCCGGGAATTGGGGCCACCACCGCAAATTTGGAAGAAGGCGAAGAAGACGATGCCATCCAAAATTTAATCTGCGGCCCTCTGCTGTGGCCACAATCCCCCTATTTGGCCAAAAGCGGGGAAAAATAGGAACCGAAAGCCGATGACGCGGAAGGTGGGGCCCTATGGCCGACTTTGGCCCCACCGCACACACATTTTCATGCCCCAAAGGCAATGTTTTGGAATTGGAATGAATGAATTGAGCAGGGCCTTTAGGAGGCAATTGACAAAGAGAAGAATGGAAGGAAGTTGTCGAAGACGAGGAAAAGTGAGCCATTTGTGCCCTCATCATCATTCACAAATGGTGAAATGTGTTGAATAAGCGCAAAGTGAGGGAATGGGTGGAAGCCTCCCTCAAATATATTCCCCGCCTTCCATGTCCCCTCCTCGCCTATCATCATCCCGTGAAGTTCACACATCCGATGCCCCTTGTCTCCCCTTTGTCCAATTTCATTTCGCATTTCGGACGATTTGGTGTCAAATTCTGGCGGCGCTGCAATTGTTTGTTGTTGGCGGCTCCATGGCTCCAGGGGCAACGAAAATGAACAATAAAAAAGGCGGCGGAATCAATTTAGGAAGGGGGGGGGGCTGAATGGCATTTTCGGAGGCAATTATTGGCACATTTAATAATTCACACATATGTTCCACACGTACACATTTTTAAGGGGCACGGCGGATCCGTTTCATGGATGGCGTGCCCTCGACAAATTCGCATTTTGCCGAAACCCCCGTCCGACTTCATCGTGACCAACCGGACAACCAACAATTTTGTTTGAGGGCCACAAATAACCACCAAATTGGGAAAGTGAAATTGAGGGCCCCAAATAGGGGAAGGGGGCCAATTTGAATTGAGGGAGGACAACACAGGAGGATTGGATGTACCAAATTTTTGACAATTGAATTTATTGAAGGGGGGAAATGACGCAGAACGGTAGAAGGACGAAGGAGTAATTTATTTTAAGCTTTGTATTGCGTAAAGAATTGAAGCAATTTCAATGAATTTGATGACAAATTAAAGAGCTGAATTAGATCTACACAATGATGTAGAAAACAATTGGATTTTGGCTTTTTTAAATAAATAGACTTGAATTATGGCCTAAAAAGTTGAGGAAATTGATGAAAATTCGTCTGGAATGAACATAGAAACTGGAATTATAATTAAATTACAATTACAATTCACAATTACAATCCTAAATTACAATTACAATTACAATTCACAATTACAATTACAATTACAATCCTAAATTACAATTACAATTAGAATTCACAATTACAATTACAATCGCAATTACAATTACAATCGCAATTACAATTACAATCCTAAATTACAATTACAATTAGAATTCACAATTACAATTACAATCGCAATTACAATTACAATCGCAATTACAATTACAATCCTAAATTACAATTACAATTACAATTCACAATTACAATTACAATTCTAAATTACAATTACAATTGCAATCATAAATTACAATTACAATTACAATTACAATCCTAAATTACAATTACAATTACAATTAAAATTACAATTCTAAATTACAATCCTAAATTACAATTACAATCGCAATTACAATTACAATCCTAAATTACAATTACAATCCTAAATTACAATTACAATTACAATTCACAATTACAATTACAATTACAATTACAATCGAAAATTACAATTACAATTCTAAATTACAACAAGAATCCTTCCGGAAAACACAAAATCTACTCGAAGGAAGAAGAAGGAGACAGAATGAAAAAATTCAGGAAGAAAATATGGGAAAATGAGAAAAAGATAACGATAAATTAGATGGAAGGGAATATGAATATTGTGGTGGCGAGACATTCCCTTTGAGGAATGCCCTACGGCGATAATTTTGTGGCGCGGATGGCGCAACTTTATGGGTCAGGAAATAACCAGATTGGAAAATTTGAATGTTAAATTTGCATTCCCGCCAGTCTTTTCATTTGCTCATTTCCTAAATTCTTCCAATATTTTGACCTATTCAATCCACCCTCTCCAATCAACAATCCAAACCGCAATCAGCGCAAATCCAAAGGCTTCCCAATGGCCGCCGATCGATGTTCACCGCCAGCAGCCAAAAGACAGCATAAAAATGTTGCGCAGCTTTTCGGGCCACCAGCTGATCAGTCAAAGAAGCAAAAGCGCATAATCAGTGGCTGCCCTATATTCCCCTTTCCTTTCCTCTATTTTCTTCCTTCTTATTTTCGTCCATTTCCTGTCCCCAAAATGCTCGTCCCCCTTCCTCCCCCGCGGCCACAACCCAAATCAAAACCCCGCCATCCCCTTCCTTCATTTCCCCTTCCCATTCATAAAAAGTGTTTGTGGCTCATCCAACACCAAATATCCGTCAATTCAATTCTCAATCCACAATCAAATTGTTGGCTGCAATTGCGACTTTTCCTTCATTTTTCTTTCCTCCATTATCATATAAATTCGTAGCTGCAATTCTCGTCTCAAAATGATTTTGGTTGACACCTTTTTTGGTGGTGGCCGGTTTTTCTTCTGCATATATTATACCTTGGCCATTCAACTATTTCTCTTTGCCTTCTTTTCGGTTTGTCATCAAATTCCGGGGCCATCTGGCCATTTGGGCATTTTGGCTTTTTAAGAACTGAAACATTTCAATGAATTTGATAACAAATAAAAGGGCTAAAAATGAAATCTATCAAATGATATGGAATGGTTTAAAATTCACTAAAATATGGCCTAAAAATTGAAAAAAAATGGTGAAAAATTGCCTCATTCACATTCTTGAAATAATTCAGCAAAGTATGGACTAATCTATACAATTTAATAGCTAAATTTTCTCTTTAAAATGAAAGGAAATTAGTAGGAAAAGGATTGGTGCTTCAAGAGAATTATGATGGGGAGGGGGGATTAAAGATGAAAAAGTCATTTTTATTTTTAAATTAAACAATATTTAAGCAAAGATGAATGATGAATCCCAATCCCAATCCATTAACGATTCAATAGTTAAAACTTATTGTTAGCTTTCTAGAACGATATCAGATTAGTTAAAATGGTTTTGTTAGGGAAAATATGGCTTGCCCAAAACAGGGTGTATTTCTCCAAATTAATTCAAATTCATTTCCCCACTCGAAATTCAGCACCCCATCCATGGCCATCCTCAACATTTCTTTTCGGCTCCATCCGTGGCCCGAGGCTATCAGCCGCCTCCAAATCCTCCACTCGGTATGTTGCCAACAAATTTCGGTAAAAGTTCGGTTGGTACCCCCCCTCCCCCCTCGCCCACTTTTTCGAAAAAGGAAAAAATAAAGGTCACCCCTTTGGGTCATCAGTATTAGGGTTAGGGTCATCCAGGGATAGGATGGACAAAATTACCTCATGTAACCCTAAAATCTATCCCTATAAGACCCAAAGGTGGCCCTTCTTTACTACATTTTTTCCTTTTTAGAAAAGAAGGGGAGGGGTACTAACCGAAATATTACTCCAAAATTTCCTCACAAAAATTTCATTCAATTTAATTCCACAGTCGATGAATATTCACCGTACATTACGCTGGGTTAGAGTCATCCAGAGGAAAGGATGGGACAAAATCACCTCATGTAACCCTAAAACCTATCCCTAACACCCCAAAAGTGGCCCTTCATTTTCCCTACATTTTTTCCTTTTGGGATAAGGGGGTACTAACTGAATTATTACCGAAATTTCCCCCAAATTTTCATTAAATTTTGAATTCCACAGTCGATGAATATTCACCGTACATTTCGCCATTTCAACCAAGTCCAGCGCCTCATCATTTTCAGCCACGGTGGCCTCCGGCCATTTCACCACCTCCATTTTCGCCTCCCAATTCCCCTACATCAATTGCTTTTCGGCCCCAAATCCAACAAATTCCACCTTCGAATGGGCCAAACGAGCCATTGTTGGTAAACACTTTGATTCAGGTAACCGAAAATTAATTTTCTGGCTCTTTTTTTATAAATATTTACGCAGGTTTTTGCGCCAAATCAAATTTCGGATGGACGGCCGGCAATTTCACTGGCTGAAGTGAGTTCCCTAATTAGTTTGGCCATTCTTTTGGCCATATCTCGAGAAGGAAGTAACCAATTCAGGAAGGCGATATGCCATTTGAAAGCCCTAAATGTCCTCTAAAAAGTGGCCAATTCTAATTGTTTTGAAATGCTAAAACAATTTGTAAAATAAGCAGCTTTTCCTCCAAACAAACAAATTTGGGTTTATTCCATTCAAAGACATGTAACTTTTAAAAGTTTGGATTTTATAAAATTTAAATTGGCTACTTTGTAGAGGACACTTTGGGCTTTCCATTGTTATATCGCCTTCTCAAATTGACAATTGCCTTGTTGAGATATGACCAAAAGAATAGCCCAAACATTGGACTAATCAAATATTTAGGCCCGCACGTTGACTGCCGTTTCCCCGGCTGATGGGCAAGATTTACCGCCCAATTTGGGTGGTGGCCGCTTGAATGGACAAAAACGGGTGATGATAATGCGGCAATTGGACACGACTAAACGGTAAATTAGGCAAGAGAGATGACTTTTTTACGGTAATATTTTCAAGGATTTTCATCCCGGAGGCATCAATCAATCCGGCGGCCAGTCCAAAGGAAATTGTAATGAAATGGGGAAATTATTATGGGAAATATTTGTCGAAAAGATTTAATCCCAATTCCCAAATCCATAAACATCATACTCAATCGATAAATCTCATCAAGACGCATCATTTGATTTTGTTTTGGCTTGGGTTTAACCAATTCAAACTTAGTTTTGAACCATTAAAGCAAAATTGGATTTAAACCGTTTAAAACCCTTTAATTGTTGACCAAACCAAAATGTGGTTTAAACCGTTTAAAACCCTTTAATTGTTGACCAAACCAAAATGTGGTTTAAACCGTTTAAAACCCTTTAATTGTTGACCAAACCAAAATGTGGTTTAAACCGTTTAAAACCCTTTAATTGTTGACCAAACCAAAATGTGGTTTAAACCGTTTAAAACCCTTTAATTGTTGACCAAACCAAAATGTGGTTTAAACCGTTTAAAACCGTTTAATTGTTGACCAAACCAAAATGTGGTTTAAACCGTTTAAAACCCTTTAATTGTTGACCAAACCAAAATGTGGTTTAAACCGTTTAAAACCCTTTAATTGTTGACCAAACCATAACCAAATTATATACCATTTCAATGCGTCTTCTTGACCAGCTTTATCCAATTTTGGGTATATTTGGTTTGGGAATTTGTGGGACAAACCCTTAAACCGGTTTAATTATTTTGGCATTTGGTACTTTTTTCAGGCAAATTCAATCGATAAATTAAATTTAATTGAATTTTTATCCAATTTTTAGGCATTTGTGAAGGCATTTGCGGCCACAAATTCAACCCGGATGACGGACGCCCAGCTGAAGGATGAATTGGCCAAGGAGCTGGACCAATCCGTCCCATTGATTTTGGAAGAATTGGAAAGAGTGGGCGAACAAAAAGTGACCGTAGGGCCAAGTCGAGGCGATGTGGAAGGGCTAATCAGCGAGGGACTGGCGGAATTGGAGGAAACAACAACGGCAAAAATTGGACCAATGGCGGAGAAAACCGATGGACCGGCGACCATTGGGAATGGGGCGGAGGAAATCGCCACAACAATTGGACAGCAACCAGCGGAGGAAATAATAACAACAAGTTGGGCAAGGGGAAAGGGATTAAATTGGGATTTTAGGAGTCGAGATTAAGCTATTGATCAGGATGGATTTTCCACACTTTCTTTAGATCATTTGGATTGGCAATTTCAGCACTTTAAATAATTGATATTTCCATCAATCAAATTGACACCAACCCATTCAAAAGTTATGGTATAACATGGGGGAATAGTGGATAGTCACTAGCTTTTTCCTCAGCAGACGATGGATAATCTTTCTTTTACCCAACAAATGAAGGTAAAAAAAAACCTTTACTTCCCATTTTCTATTTGATGAGGAACGAGGGAGAAAAAATACTACGGTAAAAATTGATTGAAGGGAAAATGAATGTGTGACCATCAAGAGTGAGGATGTCTTAAGGGCACAGTAACCAAAACACTAGGCAGAAAAATGGCACCTATGATTTTTTTTAATCATAATAACATTCCTAAAAACGGCGTCATTTCTAGAGATTTTGGTATCATTTTGTAGATCAGAAAATTATCTATTAAATGATATATAGATTAAATAATTAAAAACAATTGCTTGAAGAATTATGACCAAAAAATAATACATTAACTATTACCAAATCCATAGAAAAACTCCTTTGAATTTTTTGAACATAACTTCCTTTAATTCCGCCATTTTTTTGTTAATCCTGCTATCATTTTGTAGCGAAGAAAATGCTTTATTAAATGACATATTCAATAATCAAATAAGAGCTAAACCATTCAAAATGGTCTAAAAATAGGGAAATTCTATGAAACCCTAGTCCAACAATCTTTTTTCATTTATTCCCAAAAATACTTTCACTAGAACTGAATCATTTTTGTAGGTGATTTTGATTACTTTATGCAGAGAAGAAAATTCTCTATTAAATGTCAATTCCATTAATCAAAATAAGTTAACCCATTCAAAAGTTATGGCTTAAAAACTGGGGAATTCCCTAAATTTTAAACCTGGAAATTATCTATCTAATGATTTATAAATTCAATAATTAGAATTGTTTGAAGAACTATGACCAAAAATTAATGGGCTACCATCCGCCGAAAATCATTAAAAAAGATATATTTACATTTTTGAACATAGCTTTTCCTAAATTTGGTATCATTTTGTACAGATAATGCTCTCCAATATAAAAGTTATGGACCAAAAAGTGAGCTTTGCAATTTTTGATCATAACTTCGTTAAAACTGAATCATTTTCGACAATCTTTGGTATCAATTTGTAAGGTAGAAAGTGATCTATTAATAGACATATTAATTAATAAAATAAGCTAAACCATTCAAAAGTTATGGCTTAAAAATCGGCGACTATTAAATAAACATATCCTTCATCAAAACCAGCTAAAACCATTCAAAAATTATGACCGAAAATCGGAAATTTTCGGAAAACTTAAGCCTAAATATCTTCTATATTTACTGCCCATATTTTGCAGAACCTTTGTTGGTGTTCACAAAAAATCATCGGCATGAAACGCCGGCGGAGGGTGCCGAAGAATTCTTCACCACTGAAATAACTACGGCCGAAATGCCATCGAATGTGCCAGTAAATGGACAGAGTAGTACACCAAAATTTGTTGCCGAAACATTGGCCAATGAAAAAGGCAGCAGCCAAAAACCAGCAGAGGAGGCAATGGCCACAATTGAGAAGGGAACGTCAACAATTTTGGCACAAACCAATGTCGAAGGAATATCGTCGATGGCATCAATACCTCCAGAATCCAGTGGGGAAGGAATTACGGAGATTGGATCAACAAAAATCGGTACTTTCTTATTGATTTTATTTTATCAGCAGATTTGATATATATGATTGTAAAATGTGATGGAAAATATGAATGATTAGGGAGCAGATTTTCATTTCAACCCAGCTCACAAAAATCACAAAATGATCTATATTTTAGGTTTTTTTTGTGGAATTTCCTAAAAATAAGTTTAGATTACTTAAAATAGGCAATTTTTTTTCTAATGAAATGCTCCCCAAAAAAAACTAAAATTGTGCAAAAATTATGTCAAAAAATGAAATAAATGCTTAAAAAAACATTTTAACATACAAAAAAAAAATAAATTTAATCAAAACATAAAACCCAGGCCCTACATTTATGAATGACCAATTTTGGGAAAACATATTGTCAATTTCGGTACTTCTCTATTAACGGGGGGGGGGGGGGGCACCCAAAAATGTATTATTCTGCCTCCCCCGGTAATTTTTCCACTAGAAAATAACCAAAAACCAACTTCTATACTCTAAAACTCAAACAGAACCTTAAACCCTATCCTTAGACCCTATCCCTAATCCCATGCGCCGAACTCTTAACCCTAGCCCCTAATTTAAAACTTTTTTTCATCAACAATTTATTCAAGTTACAATTAATCACATTGGCTAAATGAATTGATGAAATTGGAAAATTCAATTGATGAAATTTCAAATTCACTTAAAAATTTTCTTATGGCCATTCTTTGAATTTGTGGCCATAAAATTACCGGGGGAGGCAGAATAATACATTTTTGGGTGCCCCCCCCCCCCCCCCCCCATTAATAGAATGCCCCCCCCCCCCGTTAATAGAGAAGTACCGTCATTTCTCACTTGGGAAGTGTTATTAAAAATCTACTAGTATATAATCTATAAGTACCAAAAAAAAATGTTCAAGGTGAAGAATCGACAATTGGAACAAATGGCATTATCACTGATGAGCAAAGTGCCAGCAGCAACATTGCCGGAATGGAAAATATTCAAACAACGTCAGGGGCAGTGACAGAAAATGTGCCACCGGAAAAGGAATTTGCCGAGGAGGGAAGTGTAAGCACAGAAGCGGCACCCAGTAAAATTGAAACGACTAGCCCTGGGGCTGAATCAACGACTGCCCAAAATGCAGAAGGAGGTGGAACGACGGAAGCAGCGCCATTTCAGACGAACAATGTTGACTTGGGAGTGGCCTCGACAGTGACCAACATCAATCCATCCCAGGGAACAGCCTCATCAGTGACACATTTTGAAGGGGAATCGACAACGGGCGGAGGAGGCGACATTACCACGGAAATTGGCAGCACCGGAGGCGGCGTTACCAGCACAATGGAAAGTGGTGGCATTAGCCCAGAGGGTGAAATTAGCAGCACTGGAGCCGGTGGCATTAGCCCCGAGGGCGAAATTAGCAGCACCGGAGGCGGAATTAGCCCCGAGGGCGAAATTAGCAGCACTGGAGCCGGTGCCATTAGCCCCGATGGCGAAATTAGCACCGGTGGCAGCATTGTCACGGAAAGTAGCATTGGAAGCAGCAGCCCATTAATTAGTGGAATGACCGAAAATGCTCCAATTAGCACCGGAGGTGGCACAATCAACGAGGGCGGCATTGGTGGGGCTACGGAAAGTGGTGGCACTGGCACCAATGAATTTGGTTCCTCAACAACACAATTTGAAGGCAGTAGCAGCATTGGCATTGGCACAAGTACAATTGTGGCAGAAGGCGAATCATCAACGGGAGGAGGCGGCATTGGCCATGAAGGTGGCACTGGTACATCAGAAAGTGGCACTGGCACCGGAGGCGACATTACTGGGGAAAGTGGCGGCAGCACAATTAGTGGTGGTGGCATTGGCACAGAAAGTGGTGGAATTGGCACCGGTGAATTTGGTTCGACCACTGAAATTGGTGCCACAACGAATGCAGAGGAAGGCGAAGGATGGGAAAGGACGGACTTTGAGGAGGGCCAACTCTGGGTCCGCTGCAGGCCTCAAGGCATTCAGGCAAGTGAATACTGATGAATACGAATCAAAAAGAGAAAATAATAATTGGCCTTGGCAAAATTCCATCAAAAAATTTTGGCGATTCACTTCTAATTTTTTGATCAGAATTTAATCAAAACTTTAAATTTTCATATGATCAATAGTTCCATTGGAAATTTGATAGTCAATTTATAGGGCTAAAAAATGCAGAAAATTTGATACTAATTTGATTCTTATTGTTAGCAATAAAATTATATGACTTCTGAGACTTGTGCCAAACTGATATAGGAAGGACATGAATGACCCAACTTGTCGCCATTTAAAATAATTCATCAAGGACTGAACTAATTTTGATGATTTTAGTATAAAATTAAAGAGCAGTTATTTGACTATCAAATGAAATTAATTTTATTTAAATTGTTTCAGAATTGATGAGATTGTACCCAAAAAACAATTCAAAATAACTTTTACTATGGATTGGCGAAATTTTCAGTGTTTTTTTTGAGCATAACTTTATCAATTCTGAACCAATTTAAATAAAATTAATTTCATTTGATAGCCAAAAGTCTGCTCTTTAATTTGATACTAAAATTAGCAAAATTGGTTCAGTTCTTGATGAGTAACTTTAAACGGCGTGAAGTTGGGGCGTATCAACTATCCGAGAAATGCTGAAAATTATCAACTTCAATAAAAAATTTTAGGCACGCCTACGGCCATCACCAAATCGTACATTGGCGGGTGGCGCCCTATTTGCCAAAGATTTCCACGATCAGCCGGGATGCTTTGCGGAATTGGAACCGGATGGCACCGATGCCAGATTGGAAATTGGCCAAGGCCAATGCGGATTGGCCTCATCAGTTTGTGCCCAAAAAGATGCCAAATAATCCCAAATTTTTCCATTAAAAGGAAGCCTCCTCCACTGGTCAAAATGTTTCCCTGGTTTTGATGTTTGCCCCAAGGCGATCCATCATTTTGGACTCACCCGAGGTATAAAATACCTATTTTAAATACCTAAACCTATTCTTTTGGCCATATTTCGAGAAGGAAGCAACCAATTCAGGAAGGCGATATGCCATTTGAAAGCCCTAAATGTTCTCTAAAAAGTAGCTAATCTAATTGTTTTTTGAAATGTTAAAATAATTTGTAAAATAAGCGGATTTTCCTCCAACAATTAAATTCGGGTTTATTCCACTCAAAGACATTTAACTTTTTTAAAGCCTGGATAATATAAAATTTAAATAGCCACTTTATATAGGACATTTTGGGCTTTCAAATGGTATATCACCTTTTGGAATTGGTAATTGCCTCGTTGAGTTATGGCTAAAGAATGCCAGAGGTCATTAGCGTCGATATTGAAACATCCAAATTTTCCCATCTTTTTAATAATTTTGCCCTTCCCTTGTCAGTATTCTTTCCTCCTTCAATGTTTTTCGCCCACTCTTCCCTCCCAACAACAATTGACTGCCACATTGGCCATTCAACAGCCGGCAGCCGCCCCAATATTGGCAAAAACAATTGAATTGGAATTGGCGCCACCAAAATGTGAATACTCATTGAGAAGGTCAAACCAATAGAAAATTTGAGGGAAAATTGAAAGGGTTAACTACTAGGAGGTCATTTCTAGGGTCCTGATTTTTAGGTTTTGATTTATTTTTTTTAATGAATCAGATAGATAAAAAAAAAAGCAAATATAAATAATATTTTTAAAAGATTTTTATTTTTTGATTTAATTTTAACCTATTTTTTTTTATTTATTTTGGCACATTTTTGAGGGAAACCAAAATTCACCTATTTTGAGGATTTGACAAATATCACTAAAAAAACCTAAATAATAGGCATCTATTTTTTTGATTTTTAAGACCTAAAAATTTCGGACTGTGACGGGCTCACTTTTGAGAAATGGAAAATGGGGATTGAATTGGGAAGGGAATGGGAGATGTGAGCCAAATTAGAGTTGAAGATTCGAGTATAGCGTTCAACGGTGGTTCGAAGATCTGGGCGGTTGTCCAAAACCCAAAAAGAGCTTAGGATCCGGCCAGTCCCGCCTGAATTAGTAATTCCCTTCCTAGACTCTTTACTGTTATTTGACGATTGAATTCAATATTTTCCAACATCATTTTATTAAGTGAAAATGTGGTGAGTGAAATTAATGTGAATTAAAGACAATTCATGGGAATGCGGTAGAAAGTGATTGACAGGAAGGATGGGCAATGGGCTAGAGGGAGAACGGATGGAACTGATCTGAAGAAGAGAAGAATGATCGGTTTATAAAGCATAGGGGGCGGAATGATTCTGTCCAATGGGCGTTTAAGGTTTACAATATGATGTTGGATTTGTGAATAAAAATAAGTTAAAAAGAAATTAATTTAATATAATTGAATAGGAATATGTCACACGGACCCTAGTCATTTCCCTCTCGCCCATTCTTCGTGCTTAATTGACTAGTTGCAGTTGCAGCAATAGATAAAATGAACCAATTTTGCGATTTAAAGTGCAATTTAATAGCCTAAAATCTTGGCTACCCAATGGTAGTATTTGATGCCTCTTTTTAAATTAAATTAGGGCAAAATACTATGACCTTTTCCTAAAAGTCGCATCATTTCCACCACATTATCTGGATTTATGGCCCTAACTTGGCCAAAATTAAATTAAGAACCATATAAATACTATTGAATAGCCATCACTTTGGCTTAAAACTTTAGATAATTTAAATTGGTTCATTAGTTGCTTATTAATAAGTTATGATTTGTAAAAAATTACGCGAAGAATGGCCAAGAGGGAAATGAATTTAGTGTATTTGGATGAAAAGAAAATGAATTGGCATTTAATTTTTTTATGGTTCAGGGATTCCCCGAATGGACCATTGTTGGAAAGTGTGGCACTTGGCCAAACAATATTCCATCGTTGGGAATGCCATGGGGCTGGTGGGGCCGATGCCGCCCAACATTTTGGCATTTTTCTGGTCTTTTCTCAATTTCTCAATTTTAATAATTCCTTAATCCATAGAGTGATTGTTTGGTGGCAAATTCTTCAACTGGCCAAGGAGCCAATGGTACCACATCCGCCCAACCAACAATTGAATTGGTCGATTCGCAAGGGTAAGTTATCAATTTAGTAGAAGATATAACCGAAATTTTTGCATCCAAATTTTGTGATTAATTATTGGCTTTAATTTGACCCAATTTATGGCCATTTTATAGCCTTGATTTGGGTGAATTGATTAGAGAAAGATTAATGAATTAAAAAAAAGTAGTGGCAAAAAAAGGTAAAATAAGCCCCAATTTTCACTTGATTTTTATCTTAAAATTTAGTAAATTTGTTATCATTGAATGGCTCTGATTTATATGAGTTGACAGTTGATTAGAGAATGTTTGATGGATTTGATATAAAATAAAGTACAAAAAGTTATGAATAAAAAAAGGCTACAAAACTAGGCCAAAATCTGGGGAAGTTTTCCACATTTTTACCATTAAATTTGTGGCCATATCATATATGTTTTTGGATCTATTATTTTGATATTAAAATGCTCTAACTAAGAAAGGAGATTAATTCAATGTTGAAAATACTTTTAATAGCTTAAAAAATTGCCAATTTGGCCAAAATTAGGCAAAATTTGGGGTAGTCTTCAGTCCATTTTTCTGAAACCATTTCATTCATTTTTGCCCGCCCGCACACAGTTGTTCCACGGATTCCGCCATTTTTGGCAATCCGGAATATGCGGATGGCGCATTGTTGGCCACTGCTAGGGCCAAGGCATTTTCCCTTCGACCGGAGGCACATTCCCTCCAATTCTCGTGTCAATTACGAATTTGCATGCGCAATACAGAAGGCTGCCAGGTAAGAAGTCATTTAATTTTAATATTGATTAAATTTTTTGTGAAATAATTTAATTTTAATTGAATAAATCAGAAAATTTTGGTTAGATGACAATTCAATACTATCAATCAAGTAGCCATGGTTTTTGACCCATATCTCATCGAGGCAATTGCCAATTTGGGAAGGCGATATACCATTTGAAAGCCTAAAATGTCCTCTACAAAGTGGCCTAATTTAAATTTTATAAAATCCAGACTTTATAAAAGTTACATGTCTTTGACTGGAATAAATCCGAATTTGTTTGTTTGTTGAAGGAAAATCCGCTTATTTTACAAATTATTTTAACATTTCGAAAAACAATTAGAATTTGCCACTTTTTAGAGGACATTTAAGGGCTTTCAAATGGCATATCGCCTTCCTGAATTGGTTGCTTCCTTCTCAAGATATGGCCAAAAGAATAGTTCGGGTATTTAATCGACGCTTTCAATCATTCTATTTTGGGTTCTTTTTAAAATTATCGATTAAGATATTATAAAAAATCAATAATTTCACCATAAAAAAATCAATAATTTCACCATAAAAAATCAATAATTTTTAATAAAATCAATAATTTTTCAAAAATCAATAATTTCCATCTCTTCCCCCAACAATAGCCACCCCAATGTCCGGCATCAAATTCCTCTTCCCCACACTTGGAAGCATTGGCATTGTCACGTCGCCATTTATTCGATGCCGACCATTCAGCTTCGATGCCAGCAATTCGCCAACGAATTTTGTCCACCCAAATTTCGGTCATTCCTTTCCCTTCGCCGCCCTCTTCATCATCGTCTCCTTCGCCTCGTCTTCCCTTCCATGGCCCACCTTCAATAATGCAACAGAGGAATTTGTTGAATTCCGGCTGGGCCGTGGGCCTAATTTTGGGTGCGGCAATTTTGTTGGGCACTTTGTTGGGCATCTGCACATTTTTACTGCATTCTCGGCATCAACGGGCGCAAAGGGCACGGCTCGTTAAATGGGTGGGGGCATTGGGAAAGAGGATAGGAATAGGGCCCAATTTGGCGCCGTTGAAAATAACTCATTAAAAAATGAACTAATTTTTTATGATTTTGATATCAAATTAAAGAGCAGACTTTTAGCTATCAAATGATGTTAATTTTATTAAAAATGGTTCAGAATTGATAGAGTTATGTACAAAAAACCTTTGAAATGACATTTACTTAAGGATTTACGAAATCTTCAATGGTTTTTTGTGCATAATTTCATCAATTTTGAACCAATTTAATTAATTTTAATATTATTTGATAGTCAAACATCTCCTCTTTAATAATAAATCAAAATTAACTAAATAGGTTCATTCTCTGATGAGTTATCTTAAATGGCGCAACAAGATGGGCTGTTTCAGAATGAGGAAATAGGTGTGATTGGGCTCGAGTTATTTCACTTTAAGAATGAAATTTTTTCAATAAATTTTAGTATTAAATTAAAGAGCGGACTTTTGGCTATCAAAAGAAATTAATTTTATTTAGATTGATTCAGAATTGATGAAGTTGTGCTCAAAAATCAATTAAATTTCGCAAATCCATAGTAAAAGACAATTTAAATGGTTTTTTTTGCTCAACTTCGCCAATTCTGAACTAATTTAAATAAAACTAATTTTTTTGGATAGCCAAAAGTCTGCTCTTAAATTTGATACCAAAATCAATACAATCAGTTTAATCTTTGATGAGTTATAAGCGTTCTCAACGAGTTGGTCGCAGCTCCGTTGGAAAATTCCCTTCAAATTAATCAAAAATCCCTCAAATCAAAGGTTTTGGCGCGTCCAACACCTTCGTCGGCCAATTCTGCTGGATGTAGCGAAAATGGTTCTTACTACGATTTGGCACCACCATGCCCTGAGGAAGTCCTCACCCGGTTTGACAGTCCAAGACGAAAAGGGGCCGAGGAAGAAGAGGAAAGAAAGGTAAGGGAAGAGATATTGCCATTTTTTGGACATATCTCGAGAAGGAAGCAACCAATTCAGGAAGGCGATATGCCATTTGAAAACCCTAAATGTCCTCTAAAAAGTGGCCAATCTAATTTGATTTTGAAATGTTGAAATAATTTGTAAAATAAGCGGCTTTTTACTCCAACAAACAAATTTGGGTTTATTCCACTCAAAGACTTGTAACTATTTTAAAAGCTGGGATTTTATAAAATTTTAATTAGGCTACTTTGTAAAGGACACTTTGGACTTTTTAATAGTATATTGCCTGCCTAGATTGGCTGATGCCTCGTTGAGATATGGGGCAAAAATCCCAAAGGTTGATTGAAATTATTCGAGTTTATTCCACTCAAAAACAATTTAACTTTTTTAAGCCTGGATCGAAGGATGAAGAAAGAAATTTTGATCATAAGCCGGAAATGGAAGACGAAAAGAGGCCAAAGAATGCAGCGGAAAATGTGGCCAACAACCAAGAGAAGAATGAGGATGACGAGCATGGAAGGAAGCCGAGATCCTGAATATGCCCCCCTTCTTTGATTCATTCATTCTTCCCCTCTCCTTCCTTTCTGAGAAGCCATTTCCCCCCTTCCCTCCCCTTCAATTCCTCTCAACATTTTGCTCATTTTTCCCCACACATAAATATTGCCATTTTTTATGCCTCATAATTCCACGGATTTTAACATTAACATTTTTCCACAATTTTTACATTTTTTACAAGAAATTCATCCAATTTTAACTCCATTTTTTTTCAAACATTTTCCCCAAGGAATGCAATCAAAAAATATACAGCAATAAAAATTTAAATTTTTTAAAATTTTATTCAAGCCATCCTGGATTTAAAATTAAGGGGGTAATTGTCATAAGGGAAAATACCTTAGTATAATCAAAATGGCAATTTTAAAATTGAATTGTAGCATTTATAAAAGAGTATATTGGGGTTATTTTGATGCTAATATCGCTTCCCAAAAAACAGTACTATGAAGAATTATGCGATTTCAAATCCTTCTCCTCTCTCATCGCATATATTTTTTTACATCCCAATAATATGTTGAATTCAAAGAATTATTGAACATCATTAAAAGATTGAGGAGCATTTGTCGCTCTATCAAAGCAAACCAAGATAATCAAATAATGGTTTGATAGAAGGGATTTGTGATGATGGATGCATAAAGATGAAGGGCCAAAATCATGAGAAATACCCTTATTAAGAGCCATTCTTGATGTCTGGTAATCTCTGCTACCGTACTTTCTCCTTTCCTTATTAATCAAGGTTCCAAAAAGCGAGAGTACCCTTATGGCATATTTGATGGCTGAGAAATGAGGACCTCTGCTACCGTTCTTTCTCCCCTTCTTATATACACGTGTGAGTGAACCTAAAAGCATTTTTCTTTAACAAAATCTTTCCTGGGTTTACCTAGTTTTATTTAAAAACATTATAAGCCATCGATGGATAAACCGATATTTGGATGATCTTGTTATGGTTTAATAAAGGGGAAAATGCTCTATTTTATAATATAAAAGTACTTTGTAAATTATTGATGAGGGAAAAGAGATTTATTAAAATCCCAAATTAGGCCAATATTTAAAGAAATTTAAATCATTTAAAGAAATTTAAATCCTTCTATTTTCATATTTTGCACGGATTATAAAATGCAATAATTTTATTCTTGGGAGACAGAAAATGGTTAATTTTTAGAACACAATTCTGAATTGATTAAATCCTAAATTTCTGTTGGACAATTTCGAGTGAAAATGACCACCCCGAAAGCTCAGCCCATATCCGGAATAGCTCCGAAACAAAGGAAACAGCTCTCACAACAATCAATTGATCAACAGGAAATGGCCGAAATTCAAGAAGTTTTCCAGTTTAGTTTGCCTCACTCATTTACCGATAAACAGGAATATTATGGAGTTGAAAAATTTGGGTGGAAGTTGTTGTCGAACAGTCGTTCCCGGGGCCCCTTTCATTCCTGTGCCGTTAATCATTCGGCCATTCCACCACTGAGAGTGTGGCTTTTGCTTTTGGGCCATATTCTTTTCATTGCATTCCTTGGCTCTTTCTTCCTCTTTTCTCCTTAAGTTAGCCATAACAAGGATGATTAGAACCGCTGATTAAGTATTTGCTTCTTTTAGCCATATCTCGATAAGGAAGCACCCGAATTCAGGAAGGCAATATGCCATTTTAAAGCCCAAAATGTCCTCTAAAAAGTGGCCAATTCTAATTTTTTTTTGAAATGTTAAAATAATTTGTGAAATAAGCGGCTTTTCCTCCAACAAACAAATATTTGGGTTTGTTCCGTTCAAAGGCATGTAACTTTTTAAAAGCCTAGATTTTTATAAAATTTAAAATGGCCACTTTTTAGAGGACACTTTGGGCTTTAAAATGGTATATAGCCTTCAAAAATTGGTAATTGCCTCGTTGAGTTATGGGTCAAAAACTAAAGCAGACATAGAATTGGCAGCCACCCTCCGCCTGCTGCCAATCGATATTTCCAATCGATATTATTTGTTTGCATCAAAAGTAGTTTTTGACTTCTAATAAATCAGAAACCGGTTTTAGACCCTACAAACCTTATACCAATTTGTATATCTCATCGAGACGCATCGAATGGTATATAAAATGTCAAGTTTTAGTCCAAAATTAAAGTGGTTTAAAACCAATAAATGGAAATATGGTTTAAACGGTTTAATACCCTTAAATTTTGGCCAAAACCAGTCAAATTATATACCATTCGATGCGTCTGGATGAGATCTACAAATTGGTATAAGGTTTGTAGGGTCTAAAACCGGTTTCTGATTTATTAGAAGTCAAAAATTACTTTAGATGCAAGAAAAATATTTTCCAATCAATAAAATTTAATTTTCCCCTAAAATTAGATTCTACGATACCAAAGGGGATGGCCGTGTCCGTGTCGACCAATTGGGCCTTTGCCTCCGCTCCCTGGGTCTTTGCCCCACCCAAACCCAGTTGGCCCAATTGACCAATCAAAAGGCGGATGAGCGCATTTCAATGGAACAATTTGTGCCAATGATGAATTCAGTGCGGAAACAGGGCGGTGGCCAAGATAAATCAGAGACGGAATTGGCCGCATTCCTCGACAACATCGACCGTGATGGGTTGGTTTTGGCTTTTTGGGTAATTTTATTGGCCAATGGGAAAAGAGAAGGGCACAAATTGGGAATGAAAAATTAGTCCTCAAATTTTTAAGTAATTCCTCAGTATTTAGGAATAATGTAAATCCCGCATTTTAGTGGACAAATATGTGAACGAATCGTTGCCCTAAAATAATGACTTATTCCCATCAGTCCATTTCTTGGAAATTTATAAATAGAATCAATGAATAAGTCGGGTACAACCGCTCATGGGTTAAACGTTAATAAACCCATAGTTTTCAATTATTCTCCATCATAAATCCTGAAGAATTAAATCATTTTGATATTTTATAGAGTCATGTTTTGTCTATCAAAATATCATTTAGATTAAGAAAGATACATCCTTTTTTTGGTAATGATTTCGAGAATAAAAATGGGGCTATTTTTCTCCAATTTCTTCTAATTTTTTGGCCATAATTCTTTAAATTTTAAGCCAATTTATTTGATTTCTATATTTTTTAATAGATTCCAACCTCCTGCTCTTTAATTTTACCTTAAATTTATTGAAAAAGATTCCATTCTTAAGATGATATAAAGCCTCGGGCTCAGTCAATCCGCATTTGTTCCTTCATTCATTCGGAGTTACCCAACTTCTCGCTCTTTTTAAAATGGTAAATAACTCAACAGGAAATGAACGAAATTAGATGATTTTATTATCAAATTAAAGAACAGACTTTTTTCTATCCATTGAAATTAATTTTATTTAAATTGGTTCGGAATTGATTATTGACTTATGACCAACAAAAAACCACTGAAAATTTCCCTAATTCATTGTAAAGGTCATTTTGACTAGTTTTTTTTGGCATAATTTCATCAATTCTGAACCAATTTAAACAAAATTAATTTCAATGGATAGCCAAAAGTCTGCTATTTAATTTGATACCAAAATTACCAAAATTGGTTCAGTCCTTGGTGAGTTATTTTAAATGGCGTCAAGTTGGTGCCTTTCCCTTTATTCTCCCATTCCCATTAAATTATAAATAAATCCATCCAATTTCAATCCAATAATCCCATCCCATTCCCTAAAAACAGTTCTGGCAGTGTGAATGTTGCCGATTTGCGTCAAATGTTGACCGGATTTGGCGAGCCACTGAGCGAGGATGAATTCGAACAAATTTTGGCCGCATGTGGGACAGGCCGAGAACGGCAAGTGGAAAAGGATGGCCGATTGGCAATTTCGGACATTGTGCAGACATTGACGGCCATAAAATGGAACCAAAATGAGTAAAAATGGCAGTCAAAAAATCAAAATAAATTAATGAATAAAATGCGAAGAAAATAACCGATAAAAATTCCATAATATTTTCCCCAAAATTATATTATTTTCTTATCAATTTTTTCTGCTGTTTTTGACAATGTTTTCCGTCTAGCAATTTTGAGAATGTTGATTACGGAATATGGAATAAAAGCCATTTTTATTAGATTCATTTTTGTTGAATGTACAAATTTTTATTGCAGAATATTTTGGATTAAAATTCCGACGGTAGGGGAATAAAGCCAGTCGATCAGTCTGGCCCATTATTTTGGCCATATCTCTAGAAAGAAGCAACCAATTCAGGAAGGCGATTTGCCATTTTAAAGCCCTAAATGTCCTCTAAAAAGTGGCCAATTCTATTTTGTTTTTGAAATGTTAAAATAATTTATAAAATAAGCGGCTTTTCCTCCTACAAACAAATCTGGGTTTATTCCACTCAAAGACATGTTACTTTTTTTAAGTCTGAATTTTTAAAAATTTAAAATGGCCACTTTGTAGAGGACACTTTGGGCTTTCCAATGGTATATCGCCTTTCCGAATTGGCAATTGCCTCGTTGAGATATGGTCTCAAATCCCAAGCATTCAATCAGCGTTAATGCAAGAAAAATATTTTATTTTTCATTTTAGATTTAATGCCTTAATTCATTTTTCCTTATCATTATCATTATCACACACACACTTATTTTTGCTGTTGTTTTTCTATGCTTTTCCTCTGTCTAGCAATGATTAGAATGTTTGATAATGGAATGAAAGTATTCATTTTATTTTGGTTCATTTTTATAAAATGTACAAATTTTTATTATTACATAGTATTTTTTGGTTTAAAAATCAATATAGAAAGAATTGTAAAAGGGAGAAAAGCATTATTTTGGGTTCTGGGCGCCGGTATGGAACATTGAATGGAAATTATTCACATTTTAGGGTATTTTGGGTGTTTCTGTACAGAATTGGAAAGCAAAATGGTGTGAAGGAAAAAAATGTTTTTTTACCCCAAAAAGTATTTTTTTACCCAAGTTATTTTTTGATTTCTAATAAATCGTAAACCGGTTTTAGACCCTACAATCCTTATACCAATTTGTAGATCTCGTCGAGACGCGTCGATTGGTATATAATTTGCCATGGTTTGGTCCAAAATAAAATGGTATTAAACCGTTTAAACCATATTTCCAGTTTTTGGTTTTAAACTATTTTTATTTTTGTTCAAACCATGAAAAATTATATATCATTTGATGCGTCTTGATGAGACCTACAAAATGGTATACGGTTTGTATGGTCTAAAACCAGTTTCTGATTTATTAGAAGTCAAAAACTACTTTTGGGGTAAAAAAAATATTTTTGGGGTAAAAATTGTATCAAAATTGGAAAGCAAATGGTGTGTGAAGAAAAAAAATGTTGAATGGAATGAATGATAAAATTAATAGAAAAAAATCGATAAAATCAATAATAAAAGGGTAAATGCCAGGACATTGCTCAATTCAAACTCCCATTCCGTTTCCGGCGTTGCTGATCGCCCCATGGCTGGGCCCATCCATTGTCCTTGACCATGTGGATCAGCTCAATGATGTATTTGCCCTCTTTGTATTTTTGACTGCTTTCATAGGCGTGTTCCTGGAATAAAAAGTCAAAACATTGAGGATGGAATTAGACAAATTTTAATCGCTCGGTATTCTATCCTAGATATGATAAACCAATTTAAATAATCTAAAGGGAATTTTTTATCCTAAAATGTTGGCTATCTAATGGTATATTGATCGTTCTTTTTAAAACTTATTTTTGGCCAAGTAATGGCCATAAATTCAGAAAGAGTGTGGAAATTTAGCGATTTCAGGACATTTGGCCATAATTGGCCAAAAATAAGATTTTATCGAACCAGCAAAATAGAGTTGGATAGAAAACATTTTAGGCTATAAAATACATTTTATATCATTGAAATTGGTTCATCTACTACTGAATTATCATAATCACTAGTCACTAAACTTTGATGTGACCTGGGGTTGAAATCCCAAGATAGCCAACTTGTCTCCATTTGTAAACCCATCAAGGAGTAAATATATTTTGTCAATTTTGGTATCAAATTAAAGAGCAGACTTTAGGCTATCTAATGATATTAATTTTATCAAAATTGGTACAGAATTAATGAAGATAGCCAAAAAAATGAAAATATCGCCAATCCATAGTAAAGGTCATTTTGAATGTTTTTTTTTGTGCACAAATTCATAAATTATGAACGAATTTAAATAAAATTTTCTTTGGATAGCCAAAAGTCTGCTCTTTAATTTGATATCAAAATCACCAAAATTGGTTTATTTTTTGATGAGTTATTTAAAATGTTGGCAAGTTGGGTTTCTGAACTCCCAAAACACGAAAATACTCACATATTTCCAGCCTAGTGTTGTTTTGCAGCATTCACACTAAAATAGTAAATAAATTTAAGCTTGGGATTTGCCAAATTTGGCTGCCTACTTGAATGTCAGCCACCGCATGTAATCCAGTCAAAAGTACCCTCTCCTCTGCTGGCCCACAAACAATGTTGACCACTGCATTGAACAGATAGGCTTTTCCCTGACTGCCTTGGAATGATTTGGAGATCAACTGAAAACAAATTAGGCGAATGAATTAATGAATTAAAATAAAATTGATGAGTTAGGTTGGCTTGGAAGAGGGTAAATGGACAATTCACCATCATTGGGCCATTCTTTTATCTATATCTCAACGAGGCAATTACCAATTTGGGAAGGCGATATACCATTTAAAAGCTTAAAGTTTCCTCTATAAAGTGGCCTTTTTAAATTTTATAAAATCCAGGCATTTTGAAAAATTAAATATCTTTAAGTGGAATAAGCCCGAATGTTTGTTGGGGAAAAATCGTTTATTTTGCAAATTATTTTAACATTTCAAAAACAATTAGAATTGGCAACTTTTTAGAGGACATTTAGGGCTTTCAAATTGCATATCGCCTTCCTGAATTGGTTGCTTCCTTCTCGCGATATGGCCAAAAGAATGACCCTATTTCGAATGGATAGGATTTAAAGGGCTCGCCTCATTATGATCCGCCAAATTTGCTCGGCAATGGGCACAACTGTATGTGCGAGCACCGGGCGGCAAATATGCCTTTAAATGATTCAGAAAAATGCCAAAAAAAATATAGACTTGGGAACCTGGAATGTTTTTGCCTTTTTTTGTTGCTGTTGAACCGCCCCAGTTGTGGGTGCCGGTGGCATTTGGGCAACTGCTGCCATTTTAATGTGATGCCTTCAGCCTCCTTTTCCCTTTAAATATGGCACCACTGTATCCTCCTTTTTGCCGTTGATTGTGCTTTGGGCGGCGGCGGCAGCGCAACAAGCACAAATGGAAATGAGCACAAAATTAAAATTGTGATGGGAAAAGGCGGAGGAGGAGGAATTATTATAGTGGAACTTCTCTGCAAAAAAGATGGGAGCCAATTTTATTGGTGGCTAATGGCTAAAAACATTGGATTGGAATGGATGGAAGGAGGAAGGTGGCGGAATAAATCAAAAGGAAGAGAAAATTATAATCCTTCCGGAATGAACTTAGAAATTACAATTACAATCCTAAATTACAATTACAATCCTAAATTACAATTACAATCCTAAATTACAATTACAATTACAATCCAAAATTACAATTACAATCCTAAATTACAATTACAATCCTAAATTACAATTACAATCCTAAATTACAATTACAATTACAATCCTAAATTACAATTACAATCGCAAATTACAATTACAATCCTAAATTACAATTACAATCGCAAATTACAATTACAATCCTAAATTACAATTACAATCCTAAATTACAATTACAATTACAATCCTAAATTACAATTACAATCGCAAATTACAATTACAATCCTAAATTACAATTACAATCCTAAATTACAATTACAATTACAATCCTAAATTACAATTACAATCCTAAATTACAATTACAATCCTAAATTACAATTACAATTACAATTACAATCCTAAATTACAATTACAATCGCAAATTACAATTACAATCCTAAATTACAATTACAATCCTAAATTACAATTACAATTACAATCCTAAATTACAATTACAATCGCAAATTACAATTACAATCCTAAATTACAATTACAATCCTAAATTACAATTACAATCCTAAATTACAATTACAATTACAATCCTAAATTACAATTACAATCCTAAATTACAATTACAATTACAATCCTAAATTACAATTGTACAATCTTTTCTGAAAAAATAGATTTAATTTGAGCACAACCACTGGTTGAATTATATATTTTTTTGGTTTTTGGATGGGGGCGAATTCACAATGGTCAAAAAGACAAGCCCCATCAGAGGCAAATAAGCAATTTTGCACCGACCAAGAGGCGCCAAAAATTGATGAGCCTTGAGGGAAGTAGTTGGGGCGGATATTTGTTGGTTGAATGAGGGAAAAAGCCTATGCGGGGAACAAGGCCACCAACCATCCCACATTGGCCCTCCTTTTGGCCTCCGTCGGTGCCTGGGCCCAGGGGCCCACCTCGCGACAGCCTCTACCGCCTGGCCCGCCCCGTGCCTTGCCATCAGCTGTCATGGCCTGAGGCAATGTTTGGGGGCTGGAGGGAGGCGAATCTGCTGCTTGGACCAATGTTGCTGGGGGCGAAAAGGCGAAGACAGGGAAGTTGAAAGAGAACCCAAAAAGAGGAGGAGTTGAAAAGGTGGTAGGAGGGACTGGCTCGGACTGGGACCAACCAACCGAGAGGAACCGACCAACGATGAAAAGGAAGGAGATATTGGCTGGAGGAAGGAGGAACCCTTCTTCTTCGGACTCACGGTTCCTACGCCCTCTTCGGCTCACTTTTTCTTTTCCCTACACTATTTCTCCCTATTATTCTCTTCCTTCCATTGCGCTTGTGGAGCTCATCCAAAACATCCATTCAAACATTTCCTTCCCTTCTTCTTCCAGTCAGCTGCTTTTATGTGGGCTCTCCCTTATTCCCCTCTATAAAATCCAGTCGCGTGCGGACGGCACCGAATTGCTGAGAGAGGGTGAAGGGATGAATGGAATGGAAGGAAGATGAATAGTTCTACGGAGGGAAAACGCCGCGAGGGTGGAAAGCGCACGGGGCAAAGAAGAGGGAACAAAAATGAGGCCAAGGCAATGTGAAGGGAGGAATGGGGCACACAGAGAGTTGGGATTGTTTGGTCCAAAAAGCCGCCCTCCCTTCTTCCCTCCTCCGTGTATGTTTGTTGTCCTCATTTCCATCCCCTCTTCCCCTCGAGCAAAAAAAAATAATGTGCAGTCAGCCGGCCTCATTCTCCTCGGGGTTTATTTATTTACAAATGGGAGTGGGGCAAAAATAACCCTGCCCTCATGATTTTGGGGCATCAAAGGCATCGAAGAACGATGGGTGGATGGAATGGACGAAAACATTATTGAAAAAGGTCGAGGGAAATGTTGTTGAAAAATTGGGCCAAAATGGAAAACAAATTGAGATTAATTTTTGGCCAATAGCTCAATGAGGCAGTTGCCAATTTAGGAAGGCGATATACCGTTGGAAAGTCAAAAGTGTCCTCTAAAAAGTATCTTAATTTAAACTTTATAAAATCAAAGCTTTAAAAAAAGTCAGATGCCTTTGAATGGAATAAACCCGAATATTTGTTTGTTGGAGGAAAAGCCGCTTATTTTACAAATTATTTTAACATTTCAAAAAACAATTAGAAATGCCATTTTTTTGAGGACATTTAGGGCTTTCAAATGGCATATCGCCTTCCTGAATTGGTTGCTTCCTTCTCAAGATATGGCCAAAAGAACGACCCAGGTAGTAAATTGCGCTTTCAGTCTTTCATCTTGTTTCGGTGAAAGGCTGAATAAAATGAATGAAATAATTGGTTCCATGATAGAAGATAAGAAGGATGTGCCTTCCTCCTTAAAAATGCCCGCAATCATTTTTTCCTTGTTGTGGCGAAAAGCCGCCGACGACTGGAACACCCTTGGGGGACAGCGGCAATGGCAAATGAGCAAAATTTGTGGGGGAAAATGCGACGGGTGGATTAATTGATGGGCTGTGGAGGAAGGCACGTCCTTCCACACAATTTTGCAGATGGAAAAGCCGCCCTCATCCTCCCCCTAAGGCTGTGTCCGCTTTTTGTGGCGGAAATTCGCAAATAATGGGTGGAAAATGTAGTAATGGAAAAAGGTGGGTGGAAATTTTTGGGTGGCAGACTTGGAGAACCGGGGTGGATTTGAGCGGAATGGATTTGGATGGATTCGATGGATGTTTGGTGGATGCTTGGTAGATAATGGAAGAATGACAAAGGGGGAGGGAAAGGCGTGACCATGGTCGGCTGCTCCGCCGCTGTTCGTTCTTTGCTCTTCCATAGCCGGTAGCCGCCTCAATTTCCCCCCTTTCGACTAAATTCATCCATCTATTTTTTTCCAATTTTCCATTTGCAGCCGAAAAGCGACCGAAGGCTTCTTCTTCCTTCCCTTTCATCCTGTGGATTAACTTTGTGTGCCAAATTTGGCCATATTTTGTGAATGTCATCGATGCGTTTGCAATATAAAATATTAACTCTATGTTTTTTTGAAAGATTCTCTTTTGTGTTTTTGTATATTTGGGAACAGGGGTGCCATCTCCAAATCACAAAAATCTGCTGACTTTCGGGTCTAAAAATCTGGAAAAATCAGGCAAAAATCTGGCAGAGACATCAAAAATCGGACGAATGTCAGAAAAAGCTGGTTTTTTATGGCACTCCTTTTCCGGGAGGATTCCAAAATATAATTAATTCTTAGGTTCATTTTTATAATAGTTAGGGGAATGAATGTGACCATAATCGACTTTGGCTGCTCCGCTGTTCGTTCTTTGCTCTATTCTCCGCAGTCCGCAGCCACTCAATTTCCACCGCCGGCTAAATTCATCCATCCATTTTTTTTTCCAATTTTCCATTTGCAGCCGACCGCCGAAGGCTTCTTCTTCCTTCTTTTTTTTTCTCTCTTTCCGTTCTGCTAGGCGGATTAACTTTGTGCCGTCTTTGTGTGTGCCAAATTTGGCCACATTTGAATTGGAATTTGCAATTTTTGAATGCCATCGATGCGGTCCAAATATATTAATATTGTAAATGTATTCACTACATTTAGGAAATTAATTTAGGAAAATAGAGGGAGGATATTGGCATTTTCAATGAGATGGAAAATTAATTTGTGCCATCAAATTAATTATGCTAATGGCTTTTTTCCAATTTCCATTTCCAGCAGCAATCGCCGAAGGCTTCTTCCTCCTTTTTTTTGTCCCTCTTTCCATTCGGTGTGGATTAACTTTGTGCCGTCTTTGTGTGTGCCAAATTTGGCCACAATTTGTGATGCCAAAGCAATCGAATGCAAAAATATTAATATTTTGTAAATTGAAAATTAATTTTTAATCGCAAGAAAATGGAAAAAAAATGTTGATATTGTAAATTTTTATTTTAATTTGTATAAATGAATTAAAAATAGAAGGATATTGGCATTTTTAATGAGATTAAGAAATCAAACATATATGCCATCAAATAATTTATTCACTAAATTGGGCCCATTGTCTGGGCCAAGTTGTTATTAAAATTATTCTTCCTTTTTAATTAATTTAATTATATCTCTATTAAAATTGTGGCCAAGAATTGCAACTTTTTTTTTTTGGATTTTTTTATTTTTATTATATTCTCCATTATTTGGAATAAGCACATTAAAAATTGTTATTTAATAGACTAAATACTCTTTTAAATTCCCATGGGGAATTATTTGCAACCTTATCAAAATGTGGGGAATCATTGGAGAGTGGGGAGGAATTAAACTAGTATTTACGGTAATTTAAATCATTCATTCCGTACTGCGACACTTGCGGACCCGACACTTGCGGACGGAACGGTCTGGAGCCGAATGTGCTAAAGCTAGAGTAGCATTGTTTACAGCATATTACTAAGCATAAAATTAGCTACAAAATGACATCAAAAGTTTTTCTCAATGTTGAATATTCACCGAGTTATGGCCAAAAAACCATCAAAATCGCAATTTTAATTAAATCAACGGTTTTTTGGCCATAACTCGGTGAATATCTAACATTGGCCAATGCTTTTGATGCCATTTTGTAGCTAATTTTATGCCTAATAATATGCTATAAACAATGTCACTCCAACTTTACCACCTTCGGTTCCAGACCGTTCCGTCCGCAAGTGTCGGGTCCGCAAGTGTCGGCCAACCCATTCATTCTTCCTTATTTTTTTTTTATTAATTTTTAAATTTAGTTAGTTAATCCTCTATTCACACATCCTCAAGGCATTTCACGGAACCACGAACCACTCACGATCTATCGTGCGAGTACGCGACGGTTAGTGGCGGCTGGCGGACCAGTTTTTGCTTTATAACTCATCTTAATCCAAACCATATTGAATATTTTTATATTCATTTGATAGAGCAATGCATTTTCTATGGAATGATATAAAAAAAAACAGTTTATAATATCTTAAATAAAAAAAAGCTATGATATTTTGAATAAAAGTGCACAAAATGGTGTCAAATGTGAAGGTTTTTGAATTTTAAAAAATGTAAAAATATGTTTTAAAATTTGATTTTTATATGGACTGATAGAGAATTTGTTGCTCTATTCAATGATATATAATACATTCTAAACCATTCATTAGGCGCCTAGCTATTATTAACTTTCGCCACTAATCGTCCCACTCCAATATCGTGCTAATACAAGCGGAACCAAAAATTGATCGCCCCAATCAATAAATATACTGCTTGGCCAAATAGCAATATAGGAATGAAAGGGGGCAAAAAAAAATAAATATACATAAAATGAATGACACCAATGATGAGATTTCTATCTCAAAGATTCCGGCCCCTTAACATTTCTTTGGGGTCATCATTTGCTGCTCCTCAATGCATCGCAGCAGCAATTCTGCTGCCCGGCCAATTTGGCCTATCCACCCACGATTTCTTTTCTATCTGACTGAGAAATTCCCCTATTTCCGTCCGATTACTTTTTTCTTTTGGGGTCGTTTGCTCGTTCTGATTGCAGAAACTGTCCAATTTGGCCAATTCCATCCACAGCCCTCTAGAGAGATGGGAGAATTTTTTGGGGCCCATTTCTATACTACATATTCATTTTTGCTTTAACAATTTGCTTCCATTTTTGGTCCCATCCTTTTTCCTTTCAAAAACCCCACAAATTGAAATCGGCTGAATACTGTCCACAATTTTTGGCCAATTCATTCATTCGCAACCAACAGAAATGTGAAAATTTTTGGCCCATTCCTATGTGTACCTTTTCCATTTTGGCTTTCACAATTTTGCTTCCATTCCATTTCTATCCATTTTGGTCCATCAAAGCGGAGGCCGTTTTCACCTTTCAAAACCCCCAAATTGAAATTGGCTGACTAAAATATCAACACTCCCATCCCTCCTGCTCCATCATCGACATTAAAAATCCCGGGGTTAATTTTGGTTGCCAAACTGTTAATTTGGCCAATTCATTTTCATTCACAACCAACGGAGATGGGAAAATTTTTGGCCCATTCTCCAATGTACCTTTTCCATTTTGGCTTTCACAATTTTGCTTCCATTTCCGTTCACCTCTAGCCGTCATTTTCCATCCAAACCCCCAAAATTAAAATCGCTACCAAATTGTCAATTTGGCCCATTCATTCACAACCAACAGCAGCAGAAGAGATAGGAGAATTTTTTGGCCCATTCCTATACCCATTCAATTTACACTTTCGCAATTTGCTTCCATTTTCGTCCCATCATTTTCCTTAAAAAACCCCATATTGAAATCGGCTGAATAGAATACTAAAATCAACCCCGCTCCCCCCCCCATCATCATAGTTCCCTTTTGAAATGAGAATCATTCAATTCAATTCAATTCAATTTATTTTATTTTATTTTTTATTCAAAATGAAATATAATTCTCCTTCCCAAAAATTCGAACTTTCTCAGAATCTGGTCATAAATTGGAACATTTTGACCAATTTTTTGGTATTTCCTTTTTTTTTGATACCCCGGGTACTTCACCAATTTTTAGCCAAATTATAATTCAAAATAAATTTATTCTCTATTCGCGTTCATCATGTCGTCCGAAATAACACCTACTAGTTGCCCGAAGGCATGCAAATCTGAACCTGTGACGGAGGCGAATCCTCATCCTCATCAGCCACAGGCGAAACCGCCACAAAATGCCGAAATGAATGAGGTCTGTCAGTATTGTGACATCATTATTAGTCCTAATCCATAGGCTAAGGATCTAGAGCTTTTGGGCACCGACTCTCGGGCCTTCATCGGAGGCCTAAAAGCCCACAGTGGCTCAATGAATGGGATAGGGATAAAGGGAAATCGACTTTCATTCTTTATTAAAGTTGTTTTACTATTTTTGCTACTAAAACAATTTTGACTTTTAATAAATCAGAAACCGGTTTTAGAACCCTACAAACCATATGCCAATTTGTAGATCTCATCGAGACGCCTCGAATGGTATATAAAATGTCAGGTTTTGGCCCAAAAATGGTTTTAAAACCAAATACTGGAAAAATGGTTTAAACGGTTTAATACATTTTTAATTTTGGCTAAAACCATGACAAATTATATACAAATCGACGGGTCTCGATGAGACCTACAAAATGGTGTAAAGTTTGTTGGATCTAAAACCGGTTTCGGATTTAATAGAAGTGAAAAAACTAAAAAAAAAATATTTTCCATTTCTAATAGAATATATGTACGGTATTTTTTATTAATTTTGAGGGAAAATGTGATAATGATAAGAATGTGAAGGGTATAAAAAAGCAAAAAGAGGGGAAAAAGGATGGATTTGAAAAGGCAGATTGGGGGGCAATATTTGATTGATAAGGTGACAAAAAATGGGGGGTACAGTAGGATGGATAGGAACGGCGAGGGACATCAGCGTCTCAGCGACTTTTGACGAGTCGTAGCTCATCAGCCAATTAACCAATTTAAATGATCTAAAGTGCATTAAATAGCCAAAAGTATTGGCTATCCAATGATATATTGTTCATCCAAAACTATAATGTTTTTGATCAAGATATGGCCAAAAACTTAGAAAAATCCCATTTGTCCATTTGTTTTTGTATTTATGGCCATATTTTGGCCAAAACATAACAGTTTTAGATAGTCAATATACTAATGGATAGCCAATACTTTGGGCTATTAAATGCACTTTACAAGGGAAGTACCTCACCTTAAGGTGGCCCTTTTTAATGAGACTTTGCATATGTTTAGGGCATAGGATGCCTACACCTAAATCACAATTTTTATCTGCGGAATGGACACGCCTCGGATTTTATGGCCATAAAACCTATTTTTCAGCCATTTTGGCCATAGCTCATATCTCGGTATAGGGATGTCCTAAAATTATGAACTAAACGTCATATTATAGAGAATTTTATTGGCTATAATATTGGTAAATGTTTCCTAGGCCTAAAAATTTTTTGAAATTTTTTATCGATTTTTTTCAAAAAATCCCGAATTTGGCCAATTTTCAATGGTCCATAACTCGGTTAGATGGAATCGTTGGACTTTGGCTCAGTTATCTTTTGTGATCACCATATCATAAAGTATCTCTATGCAAATTTTCAGATTTTTCTGACTACCTGAAAATTTTTGCGAATTCGCAATGCTAGGCCTGTAATGGGCAAAATACCTAGAATTTTCAGGTTAAGGGAAAAACCTAAAAATTTGCACAAAAATACTTTATGATAGTGTGATCAAAAAACATAATTGGGCCATGTTCCAATATAGCCATATACCCGAGTTATGGCCCATTGAAAATTGGCCAAATTCGGGATTTTTCGAAAAAAATCGATAAAAAATTTCAAAAAATTTTTAAGCCTAGAAAACATTTACCAATATTATAGCCAATAAAATTCTCTATAATATGACGTTTAGTTCATAATTTTAGGACATCCCTATACCGAGATATGAGCTATGGCCAAAATGGCTGAAAAATAGGTTTTATGGCCATAAAATCCGAGATAAGCTCATTGGGCAGATAATTATATTGCGGTTTACATAATTTTAATTATTTTATTTAATTTTTAATAATAAAACTCTAAATTTGTATTAAAAATGAGTTTAAGAAATTAAAAAAATTACTCGCCGATGAGAGGAATTGAACACATGACCATAAAAGTATTCTACATACTTACCCCATACACCATCCAGGCATCTGCCTCTCTCTATTTCCAATCCAATAAATCGTCAAATTAAAAATTTTTATTGGCCATAAAACAGTAGGCGAGCTCATTCCGCAGATAAAAATAGCGGATTATGTGTAGGCATCCTATGGCCAAAAGACATGCCAAGTTTCATCAAAAAGGGCCACCTTAAGGTGAGGTACTTCCCTTGTTAGATCATTTAAATTGGTTAATTGGCTGATGAGCTACGCTTAGTCAAAATTGCTGAGACGCTAATGACGAGATACTAATGTCCTTCGCCGTGAAAAGGCAGATTGAGGAGGCAATATTTGATTGATAAGGTGACAGGCAAAAAAAATGGGGATACAGTAGTAAGGAAAGGCCCTCCTTCCTTTTAGACATTATTGTTATTGACATGACAACAAATTAATTCATATTTTTCTAATAGCCGCAAAACCAACAGCAGGCACAGGCAATTGGTGGTGGTGGCATTGGAATTGGACCGGCAGCAAATGGACAACAACAAAATTCCTGGCATTGGTCAAGCAGCAGCAAATGGGCAACAACAAGATTCCATGGTGAAATGTGATTTGTGTGGCGGCCATTTCAAGAATAAGCGGGGTCTCGGCATCCACAAGGCATCCAAACATGCGTACGGTCACCGAGACGAAAAGAAGCGAAGTTGCCGCCAGCAGCAGCAGCAGAGGTGAAAATGGAGCATCAGCAAATGGTAAGATTTTTAAAATATTTTAGAAAATTTTTGGGATAGTATTTAATTTGGAAAAAAACATTGAAATTCTAGAAAAGATTATAATAGTTTAAGGGTTTGTCCCACAAATTCACAAACCAAATATACCCAAAATTGGATAGAGCTGGTCAAAACGCATTGAATGGTATATAATTTGGTTATGGTTTGGTCAACAATTAAAGGGTTTTAAACAGTTTAAACCACATTTTGGTTTGGTCAACAATTAAAGGGTTTTAAACGGTTTAAACCACATTTTGGTTTGGTCAACAATTAAAGGGTTTTAAACGGTTTAAACCACATTTTGGTTTGGTCAACAATTAAAGGGTTTTAAACGGTTTAAACCACATTTTGGTTTGGTCAACAATTAAAGGGTTTTAAACGGTTTAAACCACATTTTGGTTTGGTCAACAATTAAAGGGTTTTAAACGATTTAAACCACAATGGTTAAACCCATTACAAATTATATACCATTCGACGCTTCTTGTCTTTTGATGAGATCTATCGATTGGATATTGGGTTTGTGGGTCTGATAAACTTTTCGGCATTTTCGAAGTTTTTTCAGGTAAATTAAATATATCATTTTTTGTTACTTTTATAATGTCTAAAATTTTTAAATAAATGAAATAAATTACCTTCTTTAAATTCATTTTTTTAATGTCCAAATTTATTAGAATTTAATTCCTATATAATCTTTTCGATATATTTTATTCACTAAATATTTTCATTTTCATTTATAGTATTTGTATACTGTTAAATTCTCTATTAAAAGCCCCGAGTTTATAAATTTCCTGCATCCTCCAAAGGAGACAAAAAGTTTAAATTTTTTCCTTTTTTCTTCTTAAAAGTACGGTAGAGGGGGCTTCTAATAGAGAATTTACCGTAATTTTATTATAAAAATATTTTAAATATCATTTTTGAAGGCCCCCCATTTGGCATATCAAACATCGAAAACAATGCCGACGGGAAAAATCATCAATCGAGCAGTGACGGCGAATTCTTCCCAAATTGGAGGCGGCGGCGACCTTCCTTGCAGCAGCACCAGCAGTTGTCGAACACCAAATTTGCCGACTCCTGATCCCGACCAGGATCAATATTTGGAAATCATCGGAGTCGTAAATGTAAATTTTTAAAATAAATATTTAACCTACCGTACTTCTTCTATTAATATCCTTCCTTCTAATTCTAACCCACCCCTTCCTCCTATTAGAATATCCTCTCCTTCCCTCATGCTATTAGAAGCGCGCCCCCCTCTATATTAGTATATTTAAGGTCTTCGAAATTGAATGTCCTCTGGGGATATTAATAGAAGGAAATTCGGAATATTCCATAGGAAAAATATGGTATTTAATTACGAAAAACTTTGTTTCCTAACTAAACAACATTTTTGACACTGTTTCTAATATTATTTACCATAATTAACTCGCTTAAAATTTAAAATTTATAGGGAAAGCCTGATGTTGGTGCTGCTGCTGCTGCTGGCCTCCACCGTGCCACCATGGATGCGCAACACACTGTTAGCAATGTGGTGAATGCATGCGCTGCTCATTGCCAATCAACAATGGTAAATATTTGAATTTGAGACTATTAAATAATCTATGGGAATTCTCTGTTTTAAAGACTTTTTTTACATATATTTTTAAAATAATTAAGGGGAAAATTTTAAAGGTTCGGTTCAGAAGTTTATCCTAGACCGTCAAACCCTATACCCAATCAATAGATCTCGGTCAAGACGCATCAATTAATTATATTTTGGCTTTGGGTTTAACCAATTTTAAACTTAGTTTTGAACCAAAAACCGACAAATGGTTCAAGCGATTTAATACCCTTTAATTTTTGACCAGATATATAGGGTTTGGGGATCTAGGACAAACCATTAATTCCGCTAAAACCTTTTCGCCATTTTCAATACCTTTTCTTTCCAAAATTAAATAATACTATCCATTCAAATAATTAATTTCCAAAAAATTTCCTGAGTAAATTTTTTATTTATACAATTGTTCTATTCAGCAAAATACCCCATAATAAAAAATGGAAATTAGTTAAAGAAAAATTGTGAAATTTTAGAAAAAATTCTGAATTTTTAGAAAAAAAATCTGAAATTTTAGAAAAAAAATCTGAAATTTTAGAAAAATTCTCAAATTTAAAAAAATTGTGAAATTTTAGAAAAAATTGTGAAATTTTTGAAAAAAATTCTGAAATTTTAGAAAAAATTGTGAAATTTTAGAAAAAAAATCTGAAATTTTAGAAAAATTCTCAAATTTAAAAAAATTCTGAAAATTTAGAAAAAAATTGTGAAATTTTTGAAAAAAATTCTGAAATTTTAGAAAAAATTGTGAAATTTTAGAAAAAAAATCTGAAATTTTAGAAAAATTCTCAAATTTAAAAAAATTTTGAAATTTTAGAAAAAATTGTGAAATTTTAGAAAAAAATTCTGAAATTTTAGAAAAATTCTCAAATTTAAAAAAATTTTGAAATTTTAGAAAAATTCTGAAATTTTAGAAAAATTTAGAAAAATTCTGAAATTTAAAAAAATTTTGAAATTTTAGAAAAATTCTGAAATTTTCATTATTTGACAAAATTAGGAAAATTGAAAATTTTTTGTTGGAGTTTTTGATTTTTGTTAAAGATTTTTAAAAAAAAATTTACTAATAGGTTAAAAAATCCTCAAAAATTTCATTTTGGTATTAAATTTGAATTTCCTTATAGGTTTTTGAAGGCGTCAAAACTGGCGATGGTGGAAAAATCGACAAAATTACAATTGAATTTAAATGCAACGAATGTCGCGGAAAAAGGGGGATTGTTCGCTGCAGCCGCGGCCGCCCGTGTTGCGTCAGCTGTTGCGGACATGAACGATGCAAGTGAAAGGAATGGGGAACACAACACATTGAAATTTCGGAACTCGGATCAAATACCGGAAAACACATTGAATTTATAAACTTTTCGCAATTTTCACAATGTTTTTTTTTCGCAAAATTAAATATTTCCTATTTTCCCTTTATAATTTTTATTACTTTAAAATTTTGATCCAGTTTTTAATATAACTTTTTATTTCATTGGTCAAAATTGCTGGAAAAAATTGTACCCACTTATCTTTGCTTTTACTGTCCAATCATCTCCAATATTTTTCTGGTCTATCCTACCCCATTTTAATAAGCCTTTTTACTTTACATTGTTCAATTTTCGGCAAAATATTTATTTGTTTACTTTTCCGTTCATCCTACCCAATTTTAATAAGCCTTTTTATGTTGGCATTATTTTAACAGCATTCCATAATTATATCCACCAATTCCACCTCAAATTTAATTATAATTTGGAATAATTTTATTTAATTATTTTGAATAAAGAGCCTTTTTGGGAAATTTTTATTGCATATATTTTTATTTGAGAAAAATGGAGGAGAAGGAAGGATATTATATTAGCATTTAAAATGCGATTATTAAAATTAATTGAAAATAATTAATTTGCCAAAAAATTGAATTTGTTGAAAAACTGCATAAAAAATAAAAATGTTTTTTTTTTCTTTAGGGCATATATTTGGAGTTTGGAAATAACTGAGGTGTTGAGGCTCAGTTAGGGATTAGGGTTAGGTTTAGATTAGGGTTTAGCTGTCAGGGCATAAAGAAGCCTGATTTGGCCAAATTAAAAGGCCTCAAATAAAAAAATACACATTTTCAAAAATTAATAAATTTGGCCACATTGCAAAATTGTGAATGCCATGCCACCGATGCCATAGGAATGAAAAAAATTTTAGATATTGTAAATTTATTCACTAAATTAGGAATTTTAATCCACAGAAAGTAGAGAAGAAAGAAGTTGGCATTTTTTAATGAGATCAAAAATTAATGGAAAATATTTAAATTTTTCTAAAAAAATTTCCTAATAAAAAATAATCTTTTTCCTTTAGAACCTGTCCATAATAATTACAATTAGCTGTTGGCTTATTAGTTAATTCTCGGACCATAGGAATCAATTAAAGAAGCCTGATTTGGCCAAATTATATGGCCTCAAATGGAATGATTATTTTTTGATACGAAAAGTTTTTCGGTAAATTAATTATTTTCCTAAAATTAGGTAATTTCATTCTGGGCGGATTAACTTTATGCCAAAATGACAAATTTGGCCATATTGGAATTGGCCACAATTAGAGAATCCATATTGGAATGCAAAAATAGCAATTTTGTAAATTTTATTCACTAAATTGGGAATTAATTTTTATTTCTATAAAATAGAAAAAAAACGAAGGAAATATTGGCATTTAATAAATGAGATCAAAGAAATCAATTTGTTCCATAAAATAATATGCTAATTTGGTATTATCCAACGCCGCTTTTCCTCCGTCTTCTCAGCTCACTGCCAGTCTCAATTTCCCATCGCAGTCGGCCACTTCCACCTTTGGCCGACACTGGCGGTGGCCGCTTCTTCTTCCTTCGTTCATGCTGCACATCTGAAATATAATGTTCTTTTGGCCTTATCTCGAGAAAGAAGAGATCAATTCCGGAAGGCGATATGCCATTTGAAAGTCCTAAATGTCCTCTAAAATTGGCCAATCTAATTGTTTTTTAAATGTTAAAATAATTTGTAAAATAAGCGGCTTTTCCTCCAACAAACAAACATTCAGGTTTATTCCACTCAAAGACATGTAACATTTTCGAAAACCTTGATATTATAAACTTTAAATAGGCAATTTTATAGAGGAAACTTTCAGCTTTCAAATGGTATATTGCCTTCCCAAATTGGCAAATGCCTCATTGAGATATGAACAAATAACTGAGGTCGGGTATTAAATGATCTAGTCCAATGGCATTATTCAAAGTTTTCACACAATAAAAAGGATTGTGAGTTGGATTTTGTAAAATTTAAATTAGCCACTTTTTAGAGGACACTGAGCTTTCTACTAAGTGTATATCGCCTTCCCAAATTGGCTAATGCCTCGTTGAGATATGAGACAAAATCCCAAGGATCAAACGACGTTTCCTCTAGCAAACAAATTCAGGCGTATTCCCCTCAAATGAATATAACTTTTTTGAAATTTGGAATCTATAAAATTTAAAAATGTAAATTTAGGACATTTTCGGCTACAAAATGATATAACGTCTTCCCTAAGTAGCTAAAGGTTCTTTAATATATAAGCCAAAACCCAATTCAAGTATTTAATGAACTAGCCCAATGGCATTATTCAAAGTTTTCCCTTAATAAAAAGGATTTGGCCTGGAATTTATAAAATTTAAAATGGTTAAAATTGTAGAGTATATACTTTGAGCTTTCAAATGGTATATTGCCTTCCTAAATTGGTTAATGCCTCATTGAGATATGAGCCAATAACTGGGATCGGGTATTAAATGAACTATCCCAATGGCATTATTCAAAGTTTTCCCTTAATAAAAAGCATTTTGGCCTGGATTTTATAAATTTAAATTGGCAACTTTATAGAGGAAACTTTCAGCTTTCAAATGGTATATCCCCTTTCCGAATTGGCTTATGCCTCATTGTGATATGACCAAATCCCTAAGCCTCACCATAGAAATTCCTCCAATGGACAAGCCAATCCGCGCGACTTTGGGCATGTCCCAGGGCATCCAAAACGTTGCTGGTGCCTTCGCTTGAGCCAGAACCTCTGCCTCTTTCGGCTCCTTCATCGCCTCCTCTGCCTTCGACCAGCACAAAATGTGCCGATTTTTGGCCCCTTCTCGTGCCCCTTCCCCTCCTTGGCCTTCCCGTCTTGCTCAATGCCACAAACCAGGGCCGCCTCGGGGGCCCGTGGGCACAGGAGGAGTACAAATTGTAGACTTGCGGATCTGAGTAAAATGGAAATATGGATAAGAATGTAGATTTTGAATGTTTGCTGCCATTTGATGATTCCCTAATTTCAGAAAAGAATATGGACTATGGAGCAATATTTTGTTTTCGTATTTATTTATAATACTAATCGAATTGAATTGGATATTTGCCGATATAATGTTTCCATAATTTATGCAATCAAAGAAAGTTTTGGGGCAATTTTTTGTGCTTTATTAAATGCTAACTGACTGAGTTCTTTTATTTAGAGGATTATTTCGAACTGAAAGTGTAAAATCCAACTTGAGATTTTATATTAAAATATCAAAAAAAAAAGTAAGTAGCTGAAATGATGACATTTTGAATTTAAAGTGCAAAATTCACAATTTTGAAGGTACTTGTCGGTTTTGTATCCTCTTTTTTGGAAAGTGAAGGGTCCTCCCCCCTTTGGTATTAGGGTTTCGGTTAGGATTTGGGTTTAGGATACACATAAGATGATTCTTACCCCACCCTATCCCTAACCCAACCCTGACTGACCCTAACCCGAAATTTGACAAACCAAAGGGGGGACGGGACCCTTCACTTTCCAAAAAAGAGGATACAAAGCCGACAAGTACCATTTTGAATTCTCTCTCAAATGAATTTACATTGATTATTCAATTTTCTTAATTAATTATTGATCCAGTTGATTCAATCGATGGAAACCCCATCGTCCTTTTTCCTAGGAGATGAATATTTTGAGAATCCTCTACCACAAAAATGGAAGAAATATTTGTGAAATTTGATTTGTTTGTGTTTTGACTTTAACCGTGAAAAATAGGAGGAAGTGTGGAAAGTGGGAAATGAGGTACAAAAATCCCTTCAAAAATGTGTGTAAAAATATTGAAAAATGTTGAAAAAGTTGAATTTGGAGGGAATGAACAAATAAACTAAATAATTTTAAAGGCCCCCAACAAAACGCACGCATTTCCTCCATGAAAACGCATTCAGCGGAATATTGGCTCTCCGGTGCCGCATACAATTGGCCATGGGCATCCCTGAAATTTGGGGTTGGGGTTTTTGAAAACGAAAATGAATGGAAATTGTTTCCGGACATGCAAAGGAAGTGCTGATTGGAGGAGGCCCTGATGCTGACAAGCCCAAAGGCAACAGCCAAAAATTCAAAAATTGCTGGAAAAATAGGAGAAATGTAGAATTTTATCATAAAAAGTTATGTCGGATTTTGGCCCATAATCTCAACAAGGGAATTGCCAATTTCGAAAGACAATATACCATTTGAAAGCCCAAATTGTCCTATATAAAGTGGCCATTTTAAATTTAATAATATCCAGGCTTTAAAAAAGTTACATGTCTTTGAGTGGAATAAACTCGAATTTGTTTGTTGGAGGAAAAGCCGCTTATTTTACAAATTATTTTAACATTTCAAAAACAATTAGAATTGGCAGCTTTTTAGAGGACATTTAGGGCTTTCAAATTGCATATCGCCTTCCTGAATTGGTTGATTCCTTCTCGGGATATGGCCAAAAGAACGCTAGGTACTCAATTGGCGGTACTCTAATGTCTTATTTGGCTATAATATCCCACAAAAATAGAAGTTACTGACTGAATCGGCCAGTTTGCCGCCGTGTTCCCTGCACTTTGATTGGATGATCTCCGCCTCCTTCCCCTTCGACCAATTCCAGCCAATTTCCTGTCCGACAAAACAGCGCTCCCCTTCGTTGGGTGTGTTCATATCTGAAAAAAGTTAAAATGAGAAATTAAGAAAAATTGGCCAAAAAACTTGCCTAACTTGGCGAACGGGCAATCCATGGATGGGAGGAGGCGATTGGCCAGGATGATCCGGGCCCATGCCTAGCCGGGCCCAAAGTGTCCATGCCCTGCTGGTACCTTCGCCTTGGTGCTGATTTTGGCGCTGTTTTTGTTGGGCACGAAGAGCACTGAATAATGAGGGAAGGGTTTTGGGGAAAATGAATGGAATGGAGTGAAAAAAAAAATAAAATTGCTCGCGGCTCTTTGATATTTGCTATTTGGTTACACCAAATCGAGAATTTTATTAGGTTATTGACCTAAATTTTGTTTTCTTCAAAATATATTGGCCCCTAAGCCATTCTCAAACAAATATAGTGTCAAAGAGAAAACTTATTACATTATAGATTATATATCATCCTATCGGCCAATTTTCTGCTCTTCAAAAATTAAAATGAAATGTCGATCATCCCAATTAAACACCAATTCAATCAATTATTATGGTCAAAATTATAATTTTGAATTCTAAATTCATGTTTAAGTAGATTCTGTTTGGATTATTAATTCTCTTGTGTTTATTTCCATTAGTGAAGTGATTAATAATTTTGAATTATGATTTACGGTTTCTGATCTGTTTCTGATTTATTAATTGTAATTTGCTAAGTTCATTCCGGAACAATTGTAATTGTAATTGTTTCCGGTTAGATTGTAATAATTGTAATTTCTTTCATTCTGATTTGTAATTCTGAATTCTAAGTTGATTCTGATTAATAAAATTCTGCTTCCTATGATAAAAGTTTCGAGGGCTTTTTCACTGATCTCTAATATAGACTTATTATGAAAAAACTTGCCATGAGGCAACCAATCGTGAATCTCTGGCATTGAATGGAGGAAGTAATGGATAGGAGGAAGAAGGGGAAGAAGGAGAAGCCAATAGGGCCAACGAACTGCTGATTGGCACAATCAACGGGTCAAAAATGCGCATTCCCTTGCCTTTGGCCTGAATTGGACATAAAAAATGCTGCTTAAATGGGAATAAAAAGGAATTGACGACGGACGACAACAACGATGAATCTGGGGTCCTCCTTCTTCTTTTTTTTTGGTCGGTTCGGTTGTAAAAAATGGCGGCGGGCAATGAGCCATCATCCCTCGTAAAGCATGGAGGAAGGGGAAGAAGGGCGGGGGAAATGGGCAAAAGTTGGAAGAGGAAAATGGGAAAAAAAGGCAAAAAGGAAGGAAAGGCCAAAGGGGAAGCCGGGATTAAATAAAAGGGAAAAATGGGAAGAAGAAGAAACAGATTCTATTTGGAATGGATGCGACCACCACAGCCAAATTCGTCCCGAAAATTGGCTGCAATGGCGACTGGTGGTGGCATTGGGCACACATTTTTGGGTTGTTTTATTTTGTTAGATTTTGGTGGGTGGAATATTTTGTGGATGGAATGTTTGTTGTTGTCGATAAAATTTGATAGGGCTGGGAATAAAAGGGGGTGGCGTGCAAAATTGTTTGGAATTTGATCGGCGGCGGAAAAGGGCAAATTTAGGGTGAATTGCGCAGCAAAATTTGGTGGGGAAAGAAAAAGGATGAGCCGAAATTGTACTAATAAGGAAATAAGGATCGAGGATCGAAGAGATGGAAGAAAGTGGGAAAGTGGCATTTGAAGAGAAAGGGCAAATTTAGGGGGAAATTATAATTCACAATTATACAAATTAGAATGAAATTAGAAATCATAATTATATAAATTAGAATGAACTTAATAAATCACAATTACAATTACAATCGCAAATTACAATTACAATCGCAATTACAATTACAATTACACTCCTAAATTACAATTACAATCGCAATTACAATTACAATTACAATCTAAAATTACAATTACAATCGCAATTACAATTACAATCCTAAATTACAATTACAATTACAATCGCAATTACAATCCTAAATTACAATTACAATCCTAAATTACAATTACAATTACAATCCTAAATTACAATTACAATTACAATCCTAAATTACAATTACAATTACAATCCTAAATTACAATTACAATCCTAAATTACAATTACAATTACAATCCTAAATTACAATTACAATTACAATCACAATTACAATCCTAAATTACAATTACAATCCTAAATTACAATTACAATTACAATCCTAAATTACAATTACAATCCTAAATTACAATTACAATCCTAAATTACAATTACAATCCTAAATTACAATTACAATTACAATCCTAAATTACAATTACAATTACAATCCAAATTACAATTACAATTACAATCCAAATTACAATTACAATCCTAAATTACAATTACAATCCTTCCGGAAAACTTTTTCCGGAATAAAATTAAATCAAAATTACAAATCAGGATTAATTTAGAATTAGAATTCACAAAATTTTGGCTCAAATTAGTCAAGGAATTTTTGATCAGCGGCGGAAAAGGCAAAATGGATTGTGAATTGCGCAATGTGGAAAGTGGAAAGCAGAAAAGGATGAGCCGATGGCGTGGCGATAAGGATCGACGGCGGAAAGTGGGGGAAAAGGGCATTTAAAAAGGAAGGGCAAATTTGGACGGAGGGGGGATGAAATTGGAGGAGGTAAACGGAAAGAGGGCAAAGACCGTGGCAGAGCGGAGGACAAGCCAAATGGACATTGAGGCGAAGGTGGTTGACTGAAAAGTGAAGGAGGAAGGGCAATTGGCAATATAATATTGTTGAAAAGGTCGGGGAGGGCGGTAAAAAGACAAAAGGTTAAAATCAAATGAGGGGGAAATTTGAAGGAGTTTGAGGGATTTGAGGTAGGTGGATTTCATTTTGTGATTTGGAAAAGTGAGGAGGGAGGGGGTTTCGGCCATAGCCGCCACAAAGTCAGCAGCAATGAAGGAATCAAAATCCCCCTTTTTCTGCTTCTGAAGGCAAAGAAGCGATTGGATGGCAAAGAAGCCGAAGGAAGGAAGACAACATGGACAACTGTTGGGCCTTGTCTCTCAGAAAACACGATCAATCTTGTTGTCCTTTTATCGTCGATTTGGGAGGCCGCTGTCAGCAAAATTTCAAGCCAAATCTGATTCTTTTGATTTGATGGAGAAAAGTGGGGAAAGAGGTTGTACAGGTGGAAAAAGCGGGAAAAAGCGAACAAGACAATCGAGTACCGCCAATTGTGTATTGGTGCCGTTCTTTCGACCATATCCTGAGAAGGAAGCAACCAATTCTAGAAGGCAAAATGCAATTTGAAAGCCTTAAACGTCCTCTAAAAAATGGCCCATCTAATTGTTTTTTTGAAATGTTAAAATAATTTGTAAAATAAGCGGCTTTTCCTCCAACAAACAAATATTCGGGTTTATTCCACTCAAAGAAATGTAACTTTTTTAAAGCCCTGATTTTATAAAATTTAAAATGGCCAAAATGTAGAGGACACTTTGGGCTTTCCAAAGTTATATCACCTTCCCATATTCTCAATTGCCTCGTAGAGCTAAGGGTTCAAAAACCTCAATCGGCAGTATACTCAATTATTCCTGCTCCCGACATCGCCAATAAAGAGGGAGGATGGGGATGGAAATTGACAGGTGGGAAAAAGATGGGAAAAGAAGTGAAAACAATTGAATGATGATAATGATGCTTATTTTGATAGAAAAAGCTCCCTTCATCAATTTGGCCTTTGCCCTCTTCCGATCAAGCCCCCTTTCAATTCCTCCATTTCTTCTTCTCAATTTCCATTTGCGCAATCCTAAAACTATCCATTATTCCCCCATTTCCTCCTTCCTCCTCTTCCATTCTTCCACATTGGCTTTTGGAGGTAACATTTGGGGAAGATGGATGGACCAGTTCCAGCCCCGCCAACAAAACGATCTTCCCCCTCGCCCATTTACCCAAGGAGGGGACGAGGAGGCAAAAGCGCAATTGCCTCTAATCCCGTTGTGCTTGTTGGTTGCCCGATGTGGCCTGTCCTTGATGGCCCTGCTGGCCCCCGTCTCCGTGTTCGGCTCTCCGTCAAAATGGCTCCTTTTCCTCCCCTTCGCCACCCAATTCCTCTGCTGCGTGGTGTTCGGCCTCTGCTCTGCTGGTTGCGCAAAACAATCAACTAGGCCCTGAGGGCAAAAGGAACGAGGAATGGCCATTTTTATTGGGTTGGTCAGCAGCAAATTAGCCAAATGTCCAATCTTGCATCGGCTTCGGCTGGATGAAAGAATGAATGAGAATGTTCCATTCAAATGAACGCATCAATTTTTTATTCATCGTTGCTGTCCGCCATCAATTCCCCCTTTTCCTCTTTAAACAGTACTTTTTTGAGTTAAATTCAGGCCAGAAGAAAGAGGATGCACATTTTTGTAACTTTATTGTGCCAATCAGCAGTTCATTGGCTCTATTGAAGATTCTCCTCCCCATTATCCCCCCCCCCCCCCACCTTCGCTTCATCAATTCTCGAGATTTGTGATTGGCCACTTCCTGCCAAATGTCTTTCCTAATTAAGGCTACTCGAAATAATAGAAAAACAATCAAGATCCAGAGATTCACTCTTGTTAGAAAATAGTAATACAAATTGGAATAAACATAAAGATCAGAATTCAAAATCAGATAATTTTACCAGAAAACATAAAAACACAAAATGAGAATCTTTGCAGAACGGATTTATATTCTTTCTGGAAATACAAAATGAAAATATTCCGGATAACCCGAGATTCAATATTGCCTTCTGCCTTCCTAAATACATACCCGTACATTTTCCCGTCAAATTTTAACACATAAATCCTCAAGAAAAAATGAAAGGCAAGGTCAATTCCCCTTTTGTGAGACGAAATCCCCTCACATATATTTGATGTGTGGCGGATCAAAAGGCCAGCTCCCTCCCATCAATAGGCCTCCCATCAGTGTATGTTTTGAAGTGGTTTTTTCCCCGGAGGGGTGGGAGAGTGGACCGACCATTAGCCCCGGCCGACGGCTGGCTCACTGACAGCTGACCTTCCCCCTTTCAATTTTCCCTTTCCCTCTCTCAAATCCGCGCGCCCTTTGATCCTCTCCTCCAAATCCATCAATCCCCTCTCCCCCTTTTTGCCTCCTCATCAAAGTGAATTTTCATCCAGCCAATCTTTTCCCCTTCCATTCAGCCACCCCTCACTCAAATGCCCCCAAATCGGCCTTCATCAGCCATTTCCAACAATCGGACAGTCGCCTTCTTCCCAATTTTTTGTCTTTTGGCTTTTTCCCTTCTCCTCAACATTTGCCCTTTGGCAATTAGCCAAAAGGTTAATGTGACGGTGAGTTTTGATTAATGGAAAAACGGGTAGAAAATATGATTTGCAGCTATTCACCGAATCCCAATGTCCATTTTGTACTCGATTGCTCAGGTATAAGCAATTCCCAATTAGTGAACTTGTCGCCGGGCCAACTTGGCGCCATTTAAAATAACTCATCAAGGACTGAACCAATTTTGATGATTTTTTTATCAAATTAAAGAGCAGACATTTGGCTATCAAATGAAATTAATTTTATTTAAATTGGTTCAGAAATTGATGAAGTTATGTTCAAAAAACCATTGAAATTTTCCCGAGTTCATAGTAAAGATCATTTTAAAGGTTTTTTGAGCATAATTCCAATAATTTTGAACCAATTTAAATAAAATTAAATTTCATTCGATAGCCAAAAGTCTGCTCTTTACATTGATAATAAAATCAAAATTGGCCTTGTCCTTGATCCGTAATTTCAAAAGGCGTCAAGTTGGGCTGCTCATAATCCATTCCATATCCATTTTATTCATCCACATTCAATTCAACAGGGAACAAATTTGGCAATTCCACAGTCGTCATCCGGGTGTAATGAACCTTCAAATTATTCCATTTGGCAAAGGCAATTGCGAATTCACCAGAGATAGACGGTGAATATTATTTGTTTATTTCCCTCCTCCAACTCATAATACCAAGAGTTGTTCTTTTGGCCATATCCCAAGAAGGAAGCGACCAATTCAGGAAGGCGATATGCCATTTGAAAGCCCTAAATTTCCTCTAAAAAGTGTCATTTCTATTTGTTTTTTGAAATGTTAAATAAAATGTAAAATAAGCAGCTTTTCCTCCAACAAACAAATTCGGGTTTATTCCATTCAAAGACATGTAAATTTTTCAAAAGCCTGGATTTTATAAAATTAAAAATGGCCAAATTGTAAAGGAAACTTTGGGCTTTCAAAAGATATATTGCCTTCTAAAATTGTCAGTTGCCTCGTTGAGCTATGACCAAAAGGATGGCCTGACTGAGTCTTGTCCTTGCCATCCCTGAATTCCTTAAAATTTTTCAGGCTAATTTGTAAATGTATGCACGGACCGACGGAATGCGATTTGAATAGGCTACAGAATTGTGCAATTTCGGTACACTTTTCCACAACCCTCATCTGACTTATTCCTTTTTTTCCAGTATTTTCCCCGGCGCCATATTGGCTTAGTCATTTGCATTCAAGGCCTCAAAAATTTGGACGACGCCTATCGTCGTTGTCTTTCACGTCTCTCACCTCGTACTCAGAATCGACTGAAACAATGTGCGCAGACGCAGACTGGCGAGGTAATACCCAAAAATTTTTTGGAATTTCACTTTTTAATTTGAATTTTGGCCTAGGATTCTCGATTTTTAATTCTCTTTTTTCCTCAACAATTTAAAAAATAATTTAAAAAAATTTTTATATCATTAATAGAGCATTTTTCCCTCAACCAAACCATACCGAGATCATCAAAATCGATTAAGCCATTAATGAGTTAGCAATTAGCATTCAAAAAATGTGAATATGAAGATGAAGAACATTATTTAATTTAGAGAAATGATTTGAGGTGCCTTTAAGGCAAGTGAATGGCTCACTTTCGCTGACTAAGGAAAAAGGAATTACGGTAGCAGAGCTCCTCTTCGCTCATTCTGTAAATGTCTTGAGGGTATTGTTCAATCTAATCCATTTTCTTAACTAATAGAGGCATTAAAATTGGCGGAAATAATCTAACTTAAAACAGGCGGAATTATTCTAACCAGGCGGAATTATTCTAACCAGGCGGAATTATTCTAACTAGGCGGAATTATTCTAACCAGGCGGAATTATTCTAACCAGGCGGAATTATTCTAACTAGGCGGAATTATTCTAACCAGGCGGAATTATTCTAACTAGGCGGAATTATTCTAACCAGGCGGAATTATTCTAACTAGGCGGAATTATTCTAACCAGGCGGAATTATTCTAACCAGGCGGAATTATTCTAACTAGGCGGAATTATTCTAACCAGGCGGAATTATTCTAAAAAGGCGGAATTATTCTAACCAGGCGGAATTATTCTAACCAGGCGGAATTATTCTAAAAAGGCGGAATTATTCTAACCAGGCGGAATTATTCTAACTAGGCGGAATTATTCTAACCAGGCGGAATTATTCTAACCAGGCGGAATTATTCTAACTAGGCGGAATTATTCTAACCAGGCGGAATTATTCTAACTAGGCGGAATTATTCTAACCAGGCGGAATTATTCTAACTAGGCGGAATTATTCTAACCAGGCGGAATTATTCTAAAAAGGCGGAATTATTCTAACCAGGCGGAATTATTCTAACCAGGCGGAATTATTCTAACCAGGCGGAATTATTCTAAAAAGGCGGAATTATTCTAACTAGGCGGAATTATTCTAACCAGGCGGAATTATTCTAACCAGGCGGAATTATTCTAACTAGGCGGAATTATTCTAACTAGGCGGAATTATTCTAAAAAGGCGGAATTATTCTAACCAGGCGGAATTATTCTAACCAGGCGGAATTATTCTAAAAAGGCGGAATTATTCTAACCAGGCGGAATTATTCTAACCAGGCGGAATTATTCTAACCAGGCGGAATTATTCTAAAAAGGCGGAATTATTCTAACCAGGCGGAATTATTCTAACCAGGCGGAATTATTCTAACTAGGCGGAATTATTCTAACCAGGCGGAATTATTCTAAAAAGGCGGAATTATTCTAACCAGGCGGAATTATTCTAACCAGGCGGAATTATTCTAACCAGGCGGAATTATTCTAAAAAGGCGGAATTATTCTAACTAGGCGGAATTATTCTAACTAGGCGGAATTAATCTAAGTCCCTAGGGCTTAATTTCCCCCTTAAATTATTTATTACAAGTTTGAAGAAATATTCCCTTTATTGAGCCCATATAAAAATAAAATAATAATAATACACAATTTTCACAGGTTCTCAACTATTATTCAATGCTGAACACACACAGGTTCAAAAAAAGTAAAATTTAAAGGTGAATTTTTTGTTATTTTAGGGCGGGCGTCCGAATTTGGCCAACCGCCTATGTGAATGGCCATTTCTTTGATCGAAGCTATCCGATGGAGGTTGGCTTCCTTTTTTGAGGCCTTTTTGTGGGAAAAGGAGGAATTTTACCAAAACACAGGTGAAAATATGTGAACACACCGATTGGTGTTGAGATGCCGACAAAACGACAACATTATGAAGCGTGATGTGATAAACGTGTGCAATAAAAAATGGGGGAAATCATGGAGAAAGGCGGAACTGTGCTTTTTGCTCATTTTGCCATTAATCGCCAAAACAACAACAAATAAAATTCCAATCAAAATTTGTTGCGAATTCTCCGTGTTCCCATATGCCCCATTCTTCTCCCTTATTCCATCCAATTAAATTCGATATTTTAATATATTTTTTTACATTAAATTTATAATAAAAATAAAAATTTCATAAAAAGTGTTCAAAATTAATAAAAATTTCATTAAAATTTTCCAAATTCTCTGATTATTCCAAAAGAATTGATTTCATTTCGGTTATATCGGTCATTTAAATAGGATTCATTCGCTGATGAATATGCTTTTTCAAACTTGGCTGTGAGCCAAGAATCAAAGTATTCCACCCCTAAAAATTGACAAGGCTGGAAATAAAAATAATAATTTTATTTGCTATCCAATGAGCTCTTCTGCCTCTTATGTTATGCAATATAAGCAATTATCTACATGGGTATATTATTACTTTAAAAATCAGCATTAATTGGATATATATAATAGCTTTTTAGAGATTTATTATAATTATAATTATATCTGGACTGGACGATTCCTACTTCATCATTTTCAACAAAATTTGTGGTAGAAGAATATGATTGCCCCGAATATATTTCTGGATGGACACGCCAATTGATGAAGGGGATTCGTGAGGTTTTTGGGCTTATGATGAGTGAGAAAAGAGATGTGAATGTGACCATCAAACTCAACTCCATCCACTTGCATACTAATTTATTCCATGCTACGCATAATTAGCCAGCCACTCCACTTGTGCATCCCCAAAACCCAAAAAGATTTGGGTGTGTAATCTAATTTAAATATATTTGTTGTCCCCGGACTTGGACCACATATTGTTGCTCTAAAAACCAAAAAATGCTGCTTCGAATTATTCTTTTCCTTCTCTTCTGTCCTTTGTTAGCCAATGCTGTAAGTCACATTTGGAGTTATTTAAAATTGAAGAATATTAGAATTTAAAAAAGAGGGAGAATTATGCCGAGAAAATTGATTGGGTTGAGTACAAGTTTCTTACACATTTTAGCCAACACCATTTAACCCATTAAATAAAATTTATTCTATTTAATTAAATTCATTCCGAGATGCATTTTAATAACAAAATGATTCAACCAAAAAAAAAATAATTGGCCAGCAGAATTGTATGGCCAAAAACATATTTTTGCTTATTTTCCCATTTCTTGTGTCATAAGTTTTGTTTATTCCTTTAAAATAAAATCAATTAAATATTTCTTTAATCAAATCATCTGAATCAATGCTATACAAATGGTAGCAAATTTGCTAAGATAAAAACTAACAAAAATATGCCAAAGTTCGAGGGAACATAAATTTCAATCCACGCTGGAAATTTAATTATTTTCTCATTTTTTATTACCCAATTTCCATTCGCTCCCTTTTGACTCATTCCCCTCCATATTTAAATAGTGCGCCTCCAATGGCATTTGTGGTGGCGGTTGTTGTGGCCAAGTTTGTAGTCCGCCACCGGCTGCTCCTTGCAATCCATCCAGTTGCCAGCCTGGATACAGTTGTGGTATATTTTCGGCATTTTTTCCTTCCAAATTCCCACAAAATTAGGCAACTATGGCTGTGCCCGGAATCGTGCCCGTTCAGCGTTAACCCACAAAGATGGCCTCGTTGTGCCGGTTGAGGAATTCCTCAATCGAACAGTCACCTTCCCCATGCCAAGGTTTTTAAATGTTGGGATCGGGATCATTCTTTTGGCTCATATCTCGAGAACGAAGCAACCGAATTCAGGAAGTGATATGCCATTTGAAAGCCCTAAATGTCCTCTAAAAGTCGCTTTCTAATTGTTTTTTGAAATGTTAAAATAATTTGTAAAATAAGCGGCTTTTCCTCCAACAAACAAATTTGGGTTTATTCCATTCAAAGACATGTAACTTTTTTGGAAGCCTGGATTTTTATAAAATTAAATGACCATTTTGTAGAGGACACTTTTGGCTTTCAAATGGTATATTGCCTTCTCGAATTGGCAATTGCCTCGTTGAGATATGAGCCAAAAACCAATGGAAAATCATCCCCTACCACCATTTATATAGGTCTCCTCAAAGCCTCCAGCAAAGCATCAGTGGCAGTCGAAATAACATTTTTGGCATTCAACGGGAATCACCATCCGCATTTGGCCCATCATTCCGGCCTTCCACATTTAATGGAAATGAGGAGGAAAAGTCAACAGGAGGATTGGATCAGACAACTTATCTCAAATTGACGGTCTTTTTAAATGAATTTTTCAATTTAATTTAAATTATTTGATTCAGAATCCAAACTTCTTGTTCCGTCAATGTTGCGAAGGTAACCTCCACCATTTCCTTTCCTCTTTCCTAAATTAATTACGCCTATTCTCCCCTGCCCCTTTCATTATGCCTAGAGGACATTTTTTCGAGTCTCACATTGAATATCTAGGCAATTAGATTTTGGCCCATATCTCAACGAGGCAATTGCCAATTTAGGAAGGCAATATACCATTTTAAAGCCCAAAGTGTCCCCTAAAAAGTGGCTTTTTAAATTTTCTAGATCCAGGCTTTAAAAATTACATCTCTTTAAATTTAGTAAACCCAAATTTGTTTTGTTGGAGGAAAAGCCGCTTATTTTACAAATTATTTTAACATTTCAAAAACAATTAGAATTGGCCACTTTTTAGAGGACATTTAGGGCTTTAAAATGGCATATTGCCTTCCTAAATTGGTTACTTCCTTCTTGAGATATGGCCAAAAGAATGTCCTTACTTTCTGTTTCGACCCCACTACATAATAATTTTAATTTTATCGCAATTTTTCCATGAAAGATCGTCGTCTCCCGGATGCTTGCCTTTGGAAATGTCACTTTAACACATTCAGCAAAAATGCGGTCAATTTTTTTAGGGAATTACGGCTAAAATTCCATTTTAATCTTCAGCTTCAACAAATGTTCTTCAAGCAAGATGCCTGTCCGATTGAGGCTGCTGTAAGCAAAAAAATATCAAATATTTTTACCTAAAATTTTAAGGCCGATCTCCAATATTGTGCAGCCCAAGGCCGTGACCATCGCCAATGTTGTGCGGCATCCGGAATTGGAAGCACGCTGGCTGGAAACAAATGTGCGTTTTTGCTAATTTTCCTTCCAAAAAATGCCATTATTCTTCGGAAAATGTTTAAAATTTCGAATAAGTTATATCAGTTTAATGGTTTATCTGCACCCATAAACCGTATATCCAACCGATAGATCTCGGTCAAGATGCATCATTTGATTATGTTTTGGCATGGGTTAAACCAATTTTAACTTAGTTTTAAATAAACCGTTAAAATCAAAATAGGTTTAAGCGGTTTAAAACCAAAAAATAAGTTAACCGTTTAATAGCCTTTAATGTTGACCCCATAACAAATTTTCCATTGGTTTTGGCCTGGATTTAACCAATTCAAATTTAATTTTGAACCATTAAACCAAAATGTGGTTTAAACCGTTTAAAACCAAAATGTGGTTTAAACCGTTTAAAACCCTTTAATTGTTGACCAAACCAAAATGTGGTTTAAACCGTTTAAAACCCTTTAATTGTTGACCAAACCAAAATGTGGTTTAAACCGTTTAAAACCCTTTAATTGTTGTCCAAACCATAACCAAATTATATACCATTCAATGCGTCTTGACCAGTTCTATCCAATTTTTTGGTATATTTGGTTTGTGAATGTGCAGGGGACAAACCCTTAAACCATTATATTTCGACAAATTAAATATTTTTCAACAAATTAAGTACCATCTTCATTCTTTTAGGCCTAACATTTTGTGATCAACGTGCCGGCAAAATCACAAAATTGGACTATTCATATTTGCCCTGTTATGAACGTTTCGAAAATATGAAACGATGCTTCTATGAGGAAATTCGAACGCATATGATGGAAAAATTGCGACCGAAATTTCAACAAGAAAATTTCTATAAATGATTAAAAAAAATTAAAAATATTTTCGAATAATTCGGTGTTTTTTAGATGTTTATTCCATCAAATAAAGGAAATAAAAATTTTGTTAAATTTCAAAAAAATGTGTTCAAAAATCAAAAGGGAAAATATGGAATATGCTGCGGACAATTTTGGAATTTTTCGACTTCTAGGCAAACCCCTAGCCTTGAAAATAGGCTCATTCGACCAGGTATGGTCGATTTAGTTAATAAAATTTCAATTTAATCCCAGGATTAATGTCTAGGCAAAAGTTAGTAAACCAAAACCGGTTTGGGTTTAAACAACGGTTCAATTTAGGAATACGACTTTTAGGCAACCCAGAGACTTGAGAATAGGCTCAATCGACTCGGCATGGTCGATTTAGTCTATGAAATTTCAATTTTAAACCCGAAAAAGGCATAGGCAAAAATTACTAGACCAAAACCGGTTTGGGTTTAAACAACGGTTTAAATTTTCAAAACAAGCTCAAATCGGTTTAAATTGAAATTTCATAGACTAAATCGATAATGCCCAATCGAATGAGCGCCTATTCTTCGGCAAAAGTTAGTAACCAAAACTGGTTTGGGTTTAAACAACGGTTCAGCTTTTCTAAAAAGTTCATACCAGTCTGAAAATGAAATTTCATAGAAAGTTTAGAAGCCGTGATTTCCAAAATTAGCTAGGCTAGCATCTGGCCAATTACGAAAGATTGTAATTATTCTGGTGAAAGATTGAGAGGAACCAAAATTCAAGCAAACTACTATAAATGAGAATAATTATTGAAAAGATGACGTGAAAATAAAAATTTATTTGAATTTCAATAAAAATATGTCAAAAAAATATGGAAAATTTCTTTTTTTACATTTTCTAGCCGTGTGTACAAATTTAAAAAACGCGTATTAATGGAAAAAAAAAGTGGGATAAAATCCAAGAATATATTATTCAGCCATCCTTCTGCTGTTATTCTGCTGATTTTGATTTGTTGTTGCCGTCGATGTTGCTCGATTGAAGTAGAAATATAGGCCGGTGGTGCCGGTCAACATTGTCAGTAGGAAAAGGGAACGACGATCCGTGAATTGTGGGTAGAGCAGAACAAACATCCAAAGGAGCATAAATTTCACTGAAAATTAAATTTACAAAAATTAATAAAAAATATTTAAAATTAATTTGGTTGAAAAGGTATTGAAATTGACCTTGGCCATTCTTTTGGCCCTATCTCGAGAAGGAAGCAACCAATTCAGGAAGGCAATATGCCATTTGAAAGCCCTAAATGTCCTCTAAAAATTGGCCAATTCTAATTGTTTTTGAAATTTTAAAATAATTTGTAAAATAAGCGGCTTTTCCTCCAACAAACAAATTCTTGTTTATTCCACTCAAAGACATGTAACTTTTTTGAAAGCCTGGATTTTATAAAATTTAAAATGGGCAATTTGTAAAGGATACTTTGGGCTTTAAAATGGTATATCGCCTTCCCAAAATTGGCCATTGCCTCGATGAGATATGGGCCAAAAACAAAAATCATTCCAAAAATTCACCATTAGAAATTATTTAGATATTTTTTTTGATAAATTAAAAATTAAAATATATTTTTTCCGGTAATTAAAATATATTTTTTTGGAGAAATAAAAAAACACTAAAAAGCCCACCAAAAATGAGTAGGGCCAACAATTGGCCAACATTGAATCGATACAAATCCTCGCCATCCCTCCTTTGGCCATTCCTACTCCGAACAAATGAGCCGAAAAGCATGTCCAACAAAATTCGAACGCCTGATCGAAAATATTCCACTGATCGAGCCAAAATGGTTTGATTTTCTGCTGATGGAACTGTAAAAAATTGGGGGAAAATAATTAAATATGCTTTTTGGGCTGAAATTCTCAATTAAAGTTAATTTGTAATAAATTTTCTATGCGAAAAACACAACATTTTTAAGTCGGTAAAATTTGATCAAACAGTATTTTACCAATTGTAAAAAAAAATGATAATCTCCTTATTAGCCAAGAATTATCCACATTGGGGGAAGACTTTCCAATTTCTATGAAGTGACGGTTTTTTCCAAAAAAAATTGGCTTTTTTTACAGAAAAATAGACCAAAAAACTCAATTTTCGGGTTGAAATTTTAATTAAAAATGAAAAGAAACAATTCGTGAGTAACACAGAAAAACTTCAGATTTATTGTAAAATTTCAAAATTTTGATATTTTCTGAAGAAAATTTTAATCAAATATGAAAAGAAATCACCCGCAGAAGGTATCCGAAAAACCAGATTTTTCCTTAAAATTTCTATTTGAGAAGGCGCCCAATGTACACTACGATGTGTAAAAAATTTCTCTTTAAAAATTACCAAAATTTTAGCCTTAAAACTCATTTTTGCCTACCATTAAAAAATTTATTTATCCCAATAATTTATTCACAAAGTTGTCACTCACCTTGTTGTGCTGCGTTCGCCCATTGCCAAGCAACCATGATCAAATAGGTGCCACCCATGAACAGCAAATTCATCACAGTTCCAATTCCAATGGTCATCCGGGCACCAATTTGTGGCATATTCATATTCATGTTGTTGGCTAAAAATGTTTATCAAATTATTATAAAAAAATTGGTATTTTTTTCTAAATGTCGTCTTAAAATGTAGAATGTTAAAATGTGAATAATATGCCCGAAAAATAACAAATAATTTCCTCTGTACAAGTTCGAACTCGAGACCCAAATTTTGCAAATTCGGTTTTTTCGAAAATTATCAAATAATTTCTTTCGTCTAGAAATGTAAAATGGACAACCTCTGGGTTTGAAAAAATATTTTTCCTGCTCTGAGGCAGATTTGAAGAACAACCCGCGCGACTCCTAAAAGTCCCTCTGGGTCGAAAATTTCACAAAAAAAATTTGACCAAAAATTTTATAAAAAATGAATTAAAAGTGTTTACGAAATCTTAAAAAAAATATTTTTCTCTGAGTGGGTTCGAACCCATGACCTAAATTTTGCCATGTGAAGGGCTTTACCCACTATGCTAAAATATTTAGAATTTTTTTTGCAAAATTGTACTATTTTCATTTGTATTCTCCATTTGCGGTTGATTGGTCCCATCTGTTGCAGTTTGCTGTCCCTGTCCGGATGAAGAATATGGCCTATTGCCAATGTGGCAATGCACAACGCATTGATCCTTCAAACCGCATGCGTCCAAAGTTGAACGATCATCGCGGAGGAGTCGGCCTTGGAAAATGAGTCGAATAACTTTGCCGGCGGCCAAATGTTCGGAAAAATGTTGTCTATTAAAAAAATTGGATTTAAATAAGGAAAAAAATGAAAATGGCGACATGATTGATGGTTATAAAGGTTTACTGGTTTGTCCTAGACCCCCAAAATTATATATCAAGACGATAAAGCTTGTCAAGATGCATAATTTGATTATATTTTTGCTTTGGGTTTAACAAATTCTAATTTAGTTTTGAACCAAAAACCAAAATATGGTTTAAATCGTTTAAAACCCTTTAATATTGTTGACCAAACCAAAATGTGGTTTAAACCGTTTAAAACCCTTTAATTGTTGACCAAAACCAAAATGTGGTTTAAACCGTTTAAAACCCTTTAATTGTGTTGACCAAACCAAAATGTGGCGTTTAAAACCCTTTAATTGTTGACCAAACCATAACCAAATTATATACCATTCAATGCGTCTTGACCAGCTCTATCCAATTTTGGGTATATTTGGTCTGAGAATATGGTAGGAAAAACCCTTAAACCATTATAATTATTTTCGACATTTTAAATATTTAAAACTAAAAAATAAGGAAGGAACCTTTTGAATGTGCCAATGGAAGTATTTTTGGACGATTGAACAAGTTTTTGTGTATCATCAAGAAATTTTAGACGAATTGTAAGCAATTGGGAAGCTTCCAACGTTTCTGGCTGTTGCGGATTTTCTTGGTTTTGCGTTGTTCCATTTGGAGTGGAAGGAAGGTCCTTAAATTTTTAAATTAATCAATAAATTTATTACATTAGCAAACTTGTCCATTTTGGTTGGAATTTGTTGAAAATTCATTTTCCACCCCTGTTGGATTTGTTGTTGTGTTTTCTGCGGATTGAATGGACATTTGTGTTGTAGGGATGTTCCTGTGAAAAAATTAATTAAATTAATAATATTTAATTTGTCGAAAAATAGTTAAAATGGTTTAAGGTGGGTTTGTCCCACACATTCACAGACCAAATATACCCAAATTGGATAGAGCTGGTCAAGACGCTTTGAATGGTTTATAATTTGGTTATGGTTTGGTCAACAATTAAAGGGTTTTAAACGGTTTAAACCACATTTTGGTTTAATGGTTCAAAATTAAATTTGAATTGGTTAAATCAAGGCCAAAACCAATGGAAAATTTGTTATGGGGTCAACATTAAAGACTATTAAACGGTTAACTTATTTTTTGACCGCTTAAACCTATTTTGATTTTAACGGTTTATTTAAAACTAAGTTAAAATTGGTTAAACCCAAGCCAAAACATTATCAAATGATGCATCTTGAGAAAATCTATCGATTGGATTTAAGGTTTGGAGGTCTAGGAACTTCTAAACCTTTACAAATTTTTCGGCATTTTCCATTTTAAAATTAATTTAACTAACTGTTCAACTGAATTTGGCGTTTGGATGACAAGCAAATTTGTGATCTCGCCCTCTTCCGAATTATTTTCTTCAGAACTTGATGGAGTAGAAGGCGGAGGATTGCTTGAATCGTAGAATTGATCAGTCATTGAGACAATCTTTAGGTTAAAAATTGGGTTTTACTGATAAATATGAGTTGAACTCACTCGTAAAATGCGATGTTGTGGAGTGCTTTGAACAATTTGGACTAACCACAAATTGTAATTTAAAGGGGAAGGTGCAGTACTTTGCCAGCAAAGAGTAATGATAAATCCAAATAGCACGGAAACGAGGAAAATTAGCTATAAAAATTTGATTTTATTTAATAGCCATGCCATTTAAATAATACTTACAATTTCTTCACTAAAATATTCGAAGAAGTTGTAGTTGAAAATGGAATAAAACATGGCATCAATAACCGGAAATCATAAAATAAATCTAAAATTTCGTAATTCATATAGTTCGAGGTTCGATGACGTCGATTATTTAAGTTTACGAAGAGATATTAAATTAATTAATTTAATACTTTCCATTTTTTTCCAACTTTTGAAAAAGGAAGCACTTCTCTAATCTCTACTAGACTAGGCTCTACCCCGAAATCCCGAAAAGACGAAACCCCGAAAGGACGAAACCCCGAAAGACGAAACCCCGAAAAGACGAAACCCCGAAAGACGAAACCCCGAAAAGAAGAAAATGGGACGAAATCCCGAAAACTTGAACTTATGGATCAATTTTTTCGATCGATACCTCAATCGATGCGTCTTGATTCCAGGATCATGAATATGCCATTTGTTTTTCAAAAAACTCAAAAATAAAAAAGTTATGGCCATTTTAATCAAGCTGGGTTAAACCTATGGTAACTTTAATGGCCATAGCTTTTTTATTTTTGAGTTTTTTGAAAAACAAATGGCATATTCATGATCCTGGAATCAAGACGCATCGATTGAGGTATCGATCGAAAAAATTGATCCACAAGTTCAAGTTTTCGGGTTTTCGTCCCATTTTCTTCTTTTCGGGGTTTCGTCTTTTCGGGGTTTCGTCCACTTCCCTTTATTCGGGATTTCGTCTTTCGGGGTTTCGTCTTTTCGGGGTTTCGTCTTTTCGGGATTTCGGGGGTTAGCGACTAGACTAGAGGTAGGTTCGGTCTAGGCAGTTTATGCTATTTTATGCGCTGTCTGTGCTCTTCACTTCACTTGATTCATCTCATTAGGTGAAGTAATTTTGTCCACAACCACAAGCGAAAAAAAGTAGGTGACTATTACTACTGAATAACTAAACTTGTTTTATTAAAAGTTTTACTCATTCTCAATACTCTGAAATTTTAAAAATTCAGCTTAGGTATTAGAAAATTAAAAGATCATTCGTAAGTCAAAATGAGCGCTGCTGCTGATAATGATAGTTGGGTACTTGTCGATAATGAGAATTCACCTACTGCTGATCAACCACAGGAACTAACAATTCAAAATGATCAAGGTTTAATAAAATATGGAAAGTGATTAATTTTCACACCAATCAATCCAGAAGAACAAATGGCCGACAATCCCCAGCAAATAATTGACGAGTCGGATTCAAATAATCAACCACAGCTGGTTTCAAATCCCGATGGTTCAACCCAAAACGAATGCATCACTGCATGGGAACCAATTCGACTTCGTCAGGAATGGAATGTTTGTCATTATAAAGAGAATATTGAATTTATTCATTTTAGATTCAAAATTTCGCAAGAGTAATGGAATTGTCCTCACCGGGTGTTTGCATGCGTAGCTATAAATTCATGGATGATAGCATGCAAGATATCGACTGGCAATTGTGCCTTTATCCTGGTGGAAAACGTGAGGAAAATATTGGAAATGTGTCGCTTTTTCTGCGAATGTCTACATTCGTATATGCACAAAAAGATGTCAGTCACATAAAATTTAAAATATAAAAAAATATTAAAGTTCACTGTTCGTGCCGAATATCGCTTCTACTTTGTTGATGACACCGGCATTGCTAAATTTTCAAACGTGAACACAGGTAGTACATTATTTTCTCTTTCCATTTCTTATATAAATGAATACCAGCAGGTGACTTCAAAGTGAAACCGTCATCAAAAGGCTCGCATTCCTGGGGACTCCGTAATATTCCACGTCATAAAGTGTTGCAATCAATTCGACAAGATGGTTCATTGCATATAGTCTGCGAGGTTGAAATTCTTCCCGATTTCAATAAATTGTATATTATATTTCCATAAATCATTTAAAATTTAAACATTTTTATTTGAAAGGCAATCTCATTTACGCCAAGACTATCGACTTGGACTAGAAACAGAGCCACCCTTCATCGAAATTAGACAAAATCGTTCTCTTACTCTCACCGAATTCATTACCATCATTGAAGAACGTGGGGAAGTTGTTAATTTGGTAGGTCAAGTTGGCTTTTCTTTTCGGGTATAATTTTCGTTTAGTTGGTTTATTGCCCTAATGGAGCTGGAAGACGTCGCCGATGTGTAATGCCAGTTTTACCATGGGATATTGACCGTTTCTCTGGCTGCGGAGGAAAGTTGTAAGAGCCATTTTTATTATTGTATAATTTGGCCATTTTTAATCGTGATTTAACTTTTTTTTATTGTAATTTTTAATTGTTTCTCATGTATTTCATGGTGGGTCGGTTTTTTTTGCCGAAAGCTTAATAAATTTATATTGCCTGAACTTATCAGATCATATAGAATCCGTATATCATTCAAAAGAACTCATCAAAGACATATCGATTGGCCTAGAGATAGTCGGGGTTTTTTTTAAATCAAGCCAAAAAAGCTATAAACCAAAATACGGGTTAAACGATAATAAATACTTAATTTTTTCAATCGATGAAATCGATAAATTAACCGACACATCTTGATGAGCTCTAGGATAAGCATTAGGAAGTTTTCCTCTATCAAAACTGATTTTTATACAAAAAACGATCTATCGTGAAAAAAACTTTCTCTTTTAAGAGTCGAAGATATTGCTTATGAGTTACGGCAATATGGAAAACGTCAATCCCATGGGATCTATGAGTTTCAGGTATTTATCTATTATAAAATTGTTTGATTAAATAATATAATTTTAGGTGTTCTATGTTAATCGTGATGCGGCAGTGGATTGGGTGCAATATTTCTTTTGAAATGGAATGAGGATAACAAAAATAATCGTTCAACATTGATACCTACCTCAATAAAATTTTGGTTTCATTTTTCGATAGAATACCTTAAAAATGATGGTCTTTTAAACATCCATACACCATACCTCAATATAATAATTTGCTTTCACTTTTCGATAAATTATTTAAAAGAAAAAAGATTATTCAAATTGCACAGATTATTTTAAATCTGAGATTATTTACTTTTATGTTTGCTATGCTTTTGCTTTATTTTACTTTATATTTTTCGGATATTATTTTTTACCTTTCAAAAGTAGTTTTTGACTTCTTAAATCACAGAAACCAGTTTTAGGGTTTAGACCCAACAAAACTTATACCAATTTGTAAATCTCATCGAGATGCATCGAATGGTATATAGAATGACAGGTTTTGGCCTAAGATTAAAAATAAAATGGTTTAAAACCAAAAACTCGGAGGTTTAAACAGTTTAACTCTTTAATTTTGGGCTAAAATCTATCATTTTATATGCTCTTCAATGCTCTTGATGAGATCTCAAATTGGAATAAGATTTGTAGGGTTTAAAAACCGGTTTATGATTTATTAGAAGTCAAAAAAGAAGCAAAACTTAATATTTTTCCATTTTAAACCACCACTCAATTCAGCAGAAATGAAATATTCGTTCAATATTTATTTGTTTTATTTATTTTTATTCTTCTCCATCTCCTCGATTGCTGCTGAAGATGATGCCCAAACCAATATTGACAATGAATTTGCTGAATTTGAAATTGTGGATGAGCCAATTAACAAAATTAAAGTGGAAGATGATTTAAATGACGAAGAAAATGAATTCATTGAGTCAGCGGAATCAGTCAAAGAACAAGTTAATTTAGAATAATTAGTAAATCTAATAAATTAATTGAAGGCACCGGACAAAGAAGAATTCAATTTTCTGGCCGACGAAGATGAATTTGAACATGAAGAAGAAAAGCCGCTGGATTCGAACCAGCAAACGGAAGAAAATGTTAAGCAAAGTGTCAACAAACCCAGCGACATAAAGCCGTTGACATTTGCGGATGTAAGGGGAATAATGATTTTAAATGGGAGGAGATATTGAAATTGCCGAAAAATTATTGAAAATACCGAAAAGTAAAAGGCAACCTTATACCCAATCGATAAATCCTGTCAAAACACATCATTTGATTATGTTTTGGCTTTGGGTTTAACCAATTATAACTTAGTTTTGAACCATTAAACCAAAATGTGGCTTAAACCTTTTAAAACCCTTTAATTGTTGACCAAACCATAAATTATATACCATTCAATGCGTCTTGACCAGCTCTATCCAATTTTGGGTATATTTGGTTTGTGAATGTATGGGACAAACCCTCCTTAAACCATTATATTATTTCGGCGATTTCAATGTCTTTTCGACAAATTAAATACTATCAATTTTAAATTTACTTTTAAATGGAAATTTATTTAAGGTACCATCTCATTTTCGTTCAAATTGGTCCAGTTATCAAGGTATTTTCGCCATAATTTTCATTAATTTTGAACATTTTTCCTTTTAAAGTTGAATCAATTGCATTGTTAATTATCATCCTTTATGTGATGAATTACATTTATGGAAAATCCCGAAATCATTCAATTGCCTTAAAGGTTTATAATTTTAATTCTATCAAATTAAATTAAAAATTTCAAGTGGTTTGCCGACAATCGCGAAAGTCTGGAGAGGCAATTTGCCTTGGTCGGTGACGATGGAACGTCCACGGCCGGAGATGAAATGGGCGGTCATTTGATTCGGGAAACGGAATTTGCCTATTCCATTTGGAGCACTGGACGCGTTGGCTGTCAGGGAATGCTCACACAAATTAAGGTTTTTTGGAGAAATTTGGTTAAAATTTTGAAATACCTGAACTTTTGGAAGTCAAAAATTTTAAAAATCTTATCTTAAAAACTCAAAATTAAGGAAAACTTAACTTAAAAAACTCACATTGAAAAAAACCTTCACTTTTGGAACTCAAATATTTTAAAAACCGTAACTTAAAAATTTTAAAAATCATAAAAAAGTCAAAAATTTGACAAACCGTACCGTAACTTAAAAACAAAAATTTTAAAAACCATAAAAAAGTCAAAAATTTGAAAAAAAAATAAACCTAAAAAATTTAAAAATTTGAAAAATCTGACTTGAAAAAATCAAAAATTTTGAAAAACCTTAACTTCGAAAACACGAAAAATACCTTAACTTATAATTATAATATAAAAAATTCAATTTTATTATTTATTTTTAGTTATCAAAACGACAAGATTTGCTTGGCGTTGCTATCAATTTGTTTCGGCCTCGACCCGACAAAGTGACCCATAAAATTGATATGGACCCAAACGAGATGGATTCATTCGTTATTATTTTTGGTCAACGCAAAAGTGTTCAAAAACCGTTGAAGGAAATGAATGATTTGGTTGGTATTAAATTGGGTTTAAAAATTAAAAATAATTAATTTAGGCCTCTTATGTGACAGAGAAGAAGAATTTTGAAAAACTTCAACTTCCTTCCTCGTTTTGTGTATTTGCTGAAATTGCTGAAACAGTAAGCTGGAATATTATTTATTTAATTAATTTGTCGAAAAATGAGTAAAAATACCAAAATAATTAACGGTTTAAGTGGTTTGTCCCACACATTCACAAACCAAATATACCCAAAATTGGATAGAGCTGGTCAAGAAGACGCATTGAATGGTATATAATTTGGTTATGGTTTGGTCAACAATTAAAGGGTTTTAAACGGTTTAAACCACCATTTGGTTTGGTCAACAATTAAAGGGTTTTAAACGGTTTAAACCACCATTTGGTTTGATCAACAATTAAAGGGTTTTAAACGGTTTAAACCACATTTTGGTTTAATGGTTCAAAATTAAATTTGAATTGGTTAAACCTAAGCAAAAACATAATCAAATGATGCGTCTTGACGAGATCTATCGATTGGATATAAGGTATGATGGGGGTCAAGGAACTAGGATAAACCATTGAAATTGAACCGGTATAATCTTTTCGGCAAATTAAAATTAAATATTTTCCTATTTTTTTATTTTATTTATTTTTTATAGGTCCCAGCAATAATTGACGCAACAACGATTCAATTTTTGAGGAAATGCGGCGATTATGTCGAGTCAATCCATATTTCGGATCAATATTCGGGTCCAAAACAGCAAGAGTAAGGCATTGGACATAATTCATTTATTTAATTATAATTTTAGTGAACAATATTCCAAATTGCCCGAAACTCATTCCACCCTGATTTTCAACTATTTTCTGGCAGACACCGGCGATAAGGCTATGAATGAACTTTTAATGAATTTTGCTTTCTACATGCTCGACAAAATACGCCATTATCGATTAAGGTGGGATGTGGGCAATTAAATTATCGGGCTAGGGCTAGATTTAAGGCTGCTTAAGGTTTAAAAATAAAATTTTGCCCAAAAAATTTAAAATTTTCGACCCCAAAATTTTTTGAAAATTTTTAACCCTAAAATTTTTTTCAAATTTTCAATACAAATTTTTTGAAAATTTTCGATTAAAATTTTTGAAAATTTTTGATCCCAAGGGGTTCTACACTTTTACAAAATTTAGTGGTCGCCGGTTCGAATCCACCAGTATTTTGAAAGCCATTTAAATAAAATTAAATTATTTTCAGCAAAGAAGGCAAAATGCGTGCTGACAAGAAGAGACAAAATGTTCAGGAAAACTTCCTCAAATTGACACATCAACAACGCCAAGAGGCCGCACAAACCAGGCGTGAAGAGAAGACAAGGGAACGAAAACAGCGAGTGATGGAGGAGGAGAATCCGGAAAGGCAAAAACGACTGGAGAAAATGGAGCAGAAACGGGATGCTAAACAGAAACAGCCCAAGATCAAGCAGTTCAAAATTAAATAATTATTTTCTCTTTGTGTTGTGACCAAAATAGAATTTATTTGTTTTGATTAAATAAAATGTGTATTTCCAATATTATTTTTTAATAAATCGTCCTTCAACAAATATTCTTTCCAAACAAATTTCTTCCTTAATATTCCTCGTTTCCCTGTACACATAATGGCATTTTGTTGTGGTAAAGCCGCAAGATTCGAAGGCATTTCTTAGTTCATCTGAATTTGTAGGAATAAATTCTAATTAAGAAAAATGTGTTTTTAATTAATTAAAATGTGTTTCCGATAAACTGTATTCGATTAATGTGTTTTCGTTTAATTAAAATGTGTTTTTGTTTAATTAAAAAGTGCTTTCGATGTTTTTTTGATTAATTAAAATGTATTTTCGATTTGTTTTTAATTAAAATGTGTTTTCGATGTGTTTTCAATTAATTAAATGTGTTTTTGCTTAAATAAAACGTGTTTCCCATCAAATAAAATGTGTTTTTGATTAATTAAAATGTGTTTTCGTTCAGTGAAAATGTGTTTTCGTTCAGTGAAAATGTGTTTTCGTTCAATTAAAATGTGTTTTTGCTTAATTAAAATGTGTTTTCAATTAATTAAAATGTGTTTTCGATTAATAAAATGTGTTTTCGTTTAATTAAAACGTGTTTTTGACTAAATAAAATGTGTTTTCGATTAATTTAAATGTTTTCGACTAATAAAAATGTGTTTTCGATTAATTAAAATGTTTTTTTGATTAAAATGTGTTTTCGTTAAATTAAAATTGTGTTTTCGCTCAATTAAAATGTGTTTTCATTCAATTAAAATGTGTTTTTGGTTAAATTAATATGTGTTTTCGATTAATTAAAATGTGTTTTCATTCAATTAAAATGTGTTTTCGTTAAATTAAAATGTGTTTTCGATTAACTAAAATGTGTTTTCGATTAACTAAAATGTGTTTTCATTCAATTAAAATGTGTTTTCGTTAAATTAAAATGTGTTTTCGATTAACTAAAATGTGTTTTCATTCAATTAAAATGTGTTTTCATTAAATTAAAATGTGTTTTCATTCAATTAAAATTGTGTTTTCGCTCAATTAACATGTGTTTTCATTCAATTAAAATGTGTTTTCATTCAATTAAAATGTGTTTTCGTTAAATTAAAATGTGTTTTCGATTAACTAAAATGTGTTTTCATTCGATTAAAACGAGTTTTTGCTCGATTAAAATAAAATGCATTGCGATTTTTAATTAAATGTTTTTAAACCGAACCAATAAAGAAATAATATGCCATCGTTCCATCCTGCCTTGCATAAAAGCGTTCATCAATCTTGGATGAGGGCGAAAATCTCATCATTGCACTAAATTTTATGATTTTTCAAATTTTAATTATTTAATAATTACTGATCATAGGCGCCATAATCCCGAAAAATAACACTTCCACCCGGCTTGAGTATTTTGTACAAATTTTGAATAAAATTTTGCTGTCGATTTTTGGGAATGGCTGAAAGAACGAAAATTGCTGATATCAAATCGGCTGCCGGCAATTCCAATTCCAAATTTTCGCAAGTCAAATCAGCATGTTTGCAAATGACTATTTAAATTTATAATTTAAAAATTTTTTAAAATATTTTTTACCATTGATTTTCAATTCCGCTGCTCGCTTTTCAAGCAAAGCCAATGCATTGGCAGAAAAATCCACTCCATAAAAGCTCCAATTGGGAAAATGATTGACCAATGGGAAAATTGTATTGCCACAGCCACATCCGGCTTCAATAAAAATCAATGAATCCTAAGGAAAATTAATATATCCAAAATTAAATCCCAAAATTGCCTACGTTTAAATTAATCTCATCACAAAGAAGCTGTAAATCCCGTTTTGTCCAATTTCGATCCTTGAAAAAGTTGCTGGAATTTCGTTTGTAGAATCGTTCCCAATTCTTTTGTGATTCATTTTGTAATTTCTTCCTTTTAAATTCATTCATTTGAGATGCGGAAGTAATTTTTTCGCTTTCATTTGCCGAAAGTTCCTTGGTCAAAAATTCGGATCGCTTAATTAATTCCATTTTTTCGTTATTTTTAACGGTAAAAATTGGCTTTAAAAAATAATTTCGTAAAATAAAATGGTAAAAAAAAGGCAAAAATAATTAAAAAACTAAAAATCATGTATAAAATCATTTCAAAGCACATTAAAAATTGAATTTAAAAATTTTATCTACATTATTTACAAATTATGAAGCATTTAAAATTTTACAATTAAAATTATAATACAAATATTGTACAATTTTTACAAATGAAATTGGGTGGAATATATTCAAAATAAAATATAAATTTTCACATCATTTTTATATAGGCAATATTTTTGGTCATTCAATTCAAGTGAGGAAGAGTATTTTTTATTTTGGCACATCAAAATATATTCAATTTTACAAATTTTCTAGCCGATTTTGGTCTCGCATTTGCTTTTGATATACAAAAAATAGGGCGCACATAAATTCGTTGAAGCTGGCTGCTGCTATTTTAATCCATGCCCGAAAGTGTCATGAGATCTTCTTTCTCTTCATATTCATCGGCTTCGTGGACATCAAAAATGCTCTAAATTATTTAAAAATTAAAATAAAAATTTAATTAAAAATCAATAAATTTAAATAAAAATTTTTTAATATTTAATTTTAATAAATAAAAAAAAATAAATTAAATTAAAAACTTAATTTAAATAAAATTTAATTAAAAATAAATATTTCAATTAAAAATTTTCAATATTAAATTTTAAAAAAAAATTAAAATTCACTTAAAATTAAATTAAAAAGAATTTAATAAAATCCAAAAAATATTAAAATTCCAAAAATTAAAATTTAATTTTAAAAATTAAAAAAATTAAGAACCTGTGGCTCTTTTGGCGTTTCCTTCATGGCATCGTCAATTTTCTCTTTCAATGAGCCCATTTGGGTATTTGTTGTTTTGAAATCCTCCAACTCGGAAGACCATGAACCACAAATAATTTTGGCAACAATTTCCGGTGGTTGAATAGTTTCCATTCCAATTGTTGGATTTGTTTGGACAAGAACGGGGAGAAATTTTTCCAATCCGTTGATTTGCATTGGGCGACTCTTTAAATTCAAATTTTACTAATATTCTTTTAATAAAAAATTAAAAAAATTTTTCCCTAAATTTTAAAATTTTATTTACTTAAATTTTTTTATAAATTTTCTTAAAATGGACAAATATTTAAAAGAAAATTTATCAATTTTATTGGCCATGAATTAATTATTATAAAATTTCAAAATAAAAATATATTTTTTAAAAAAATGTCAATGGCAATTTTAGAAATAATTTTAAAAGCCAAAAATTTGCTCCGTTTTTCTGATTTTAAAAATGTGAATTAAAATAAATTTTAGGATATTTAAAAAATATTTTTTAAATATCTAAAAATCGATAAAAAATTTTCAAAATATAAAAATAAATTTTTTGCAATAAAAATTTTCAAAATTTTCTCCATAAAATTTAAAAATTTCAATAAATAGAAAAACATACCTTCGATGAGGTCTGCACATTTCCACCGGCGCTATGAATATTGAAACTGAATTGTGGCCCCAACCACTGAAAAAATAAAAATTATTAATCAAATATTTAATCAATTATAATTACCAATCGACGATGTGGACCCATATAAGTGTTCTAAAATATTTAAAAAAAATTTAAATTTTAATAAATGTTAGCTTACCACTTCAAAAAATTGCAACCAAGATTGATTTGATTTGTCCTTTTGCTCTTCCTTTCCATACAATTTCATGAGAGCATTTTTTGGATGCAATGGGGGATTGATTGCTTGGAAATTGGCATTCTCACTAAATAAAAATGTGTTTTAATTTTATAACTTTCAAAAAAATATTAAGGAATTTATTAATACATTTAACCAAAAAAAAATTAAATAATCCCTCGGGGAATCGAACTTCCGACTATATTTTTATTCACAAACGAATTTATCCACTAGGCTAAATATTAATTGAAATAAAAATGGTTTAAAACTGGAAGATTTTTTACTTAAAAAAATTAAATAATGATTCGGGGAATCGAACTTTTACTGACCAAATATTGCTATTCACCAATGGATTTACCCATTAGGCTAAATATGATTTATATGAAAAAAAATGGTTTAAAATTTAAACCTAGGATTGTGAACTTAAAAAAATAAAATAAATCCTAAGGGAATCGAACTTTTAACCATATTGGTCTGTTGGCAAATCGATTAACCTACAGGCTAAACACAAATAATAAAAATATTTCCGACCGTGTAATGTCCCATTCCATGATTTGTGTCAATTGAGCATTTATCGGGCTAATGCTGCTGCTATTTGTTGTTCCTTTTGAGTTTTCTTCCACAATTTTATTTTGATCAACATCCAAATTGTTTTCCATCAATTTTTTCTGCTGATTATGTGTATTTGTTGGTGGTGGATCCACTTGAATTCCATATTGTGTTAGAATTCCATCACCTTCCAACATTAACAATGATCCGGACGTTTGAAGGCATTGTTGCTGGAAAATGTTTGATTTAAAGAAAATTATGGACAGTAAATAATGCCAAAATTATTATAATGGTTTAAGATGGGTTTGTCCCACAAATTCACAAACCAAATATACCCAAAATTGGATAGAGCTGGTCAAGACGTATTGAATGGTATATAATTTGGTTATGGTTTGGTTAACAATTAAAGGGTTTTAAACGGTTTAAACCACATTTTGGTTTGGTCAACAATTAAAGGGGTTTAAACGGTTTAAACCACATTTTGGTTTGGTCAACAATTAAAGGGTTTTAAATGGTTTAAACCACATTTTGGTTTGGTCAACAATTAAAGGGTTTTAAACGGTTTAAACCACATTTTGGTTTAGTCAACAATTAAAGGGTTTTAAACGGTTTAAACCACTTTTTGGTTTGGTCAACAATTAAAGGGTTTTAAACGGTTGAAACCACATTTTGGTTTGGTCAATAATTAAAGGGTTTTAAATGGTTTAAACCACATTTTGGTTCAAAATTAAGTTTAGAATTGGTTAAACCCAAAGCCAAAACATAATCAAATGATGCGTCTTTACCGAGATTTATCAAATAGGTATAGGGTTTATTGGTTTACCGTTACAATTTTTAGTAACTTCAAAGCTTTTTTACGGATCGCATTATTCTGACCTTATTTAAACCGTCCACAAATGCAATTGTCCTTTTCAACGCAAATTCTTTTGGATGAACATTTCCGTGTCCGTGTTTAATGCCACGATCAAATTTTGTTGAATTCAAAATTTTTGGTGCATTATCCGATGCCCAGGCGCTAAATATTTTAATTAATATTGAAATTAAATTTAAAATTTTTACCGTAAATTTTCAGATGAAAAAATTCGCTGTTTGGCCAAAATGGTTGAATACTAAAAATGTAAAATTTTTTTATTTTAATTATTTTATTTTTTATTATTTTAATATTTTTATTTCAATTTTATTTAATATTTTGTAAAATGAACCAATGCCAATGGTTTCGGGTCAAATGTCTTTGAAGCAAGCGGATTTTGCACTGTCCTCAAAATTGTTAAATTTTTTGCACCAGAATGTATTCTAAAAATAAATTTATTTAATATTTATTAGAATTTTTGGTACTTGTGTTTATCCGGGTGCAAATTTTTTCAAGCAAAATTATTTTACGTTTCACCCAGAATTTATCAACCCTAAACCTACCCAAAAATAATGTGATTTTCATCGTTTTACAATCAAATCTGCGCACCCGTATAACCGATGGATTTTTTATTATCAATTTTTTTTATTAGATATTAGATTTGTTGAAAAAAATACATATAAATAATGTTTTGTTTATTTATTTCACATTTTTGACATAATTGACATTTTTTGACCTATTTTAGTTAATTTTTTTGAAAGTTTAATTAGAATAAATGCAATTAAAAAGATAAAAATCACATATTTTTTTGAGGTATCCCGAAACTTATTTGGTAAATTTCATAAAAAAAATCGTGACTTCTGGGGTTTTTTAACCTAAAATTTAGGCCCGATTTATTGCTCAAATAAAAATTTTTACCGTTGAAATAAATTTTTTGTAGGCGATAAATTATGTTGTTGAACATTGGTCGAAAATGTTGTTGATTTGCCGGTGGTCTTCTCAAATCGACTTTCTTTATTTTTAATTTTCCGCTGATGAGTTCTCGTTGTAATTGTGGTTGGCCCGTATGGTGTTATAGCGAATAGATGGGTAGTGCCATGGTTGGTTGAAATGGCAATCCATCGATTGTCGAGGGAAAAACTGCTGGTAACCGTCTAAAAATGGAGAAAAGAGTTTACTAAAAAATTAGAGAAAATGGGAAATACCGTAAATTTTCTATTAGTGGGTAGTGGTGCAAAATACAGTAAAATTTCTATTAGTATCATAAAATACTGGAAATTCTCTATTAGTAGAAGCAGAGTCTCTACTCTCTAATAGAAGACCACTCTAATAATAGCCCACTTCTAGAGGCTATGAAAATAGAGAAATTACGGTATTCAAAAGTCTATCTTAGACCCCTAATTTTAAACTCAGTCGATAGATCTTGTCAAGATGCATCATTTGATTATGTATTGTCTTAGGTTTAATAAATTCTAACTTTGTTTTGAACCAAAAATCAAACTGGTTTAAGCTGTTTAAAACCCAAAAACCAAAATATGGTTTAAACCGTTTAAAACCCAAAAACCAAAATATGGTTTAAACCGTTTAAAACCCTTTAATTGTTGACCAAACCAAAATGTGGTTTAAACCGTTTAAAACCCTTTAATTGTTGACCAAACCAAAATGTGGTTTAAACCGTTTAAAACCCTTTAATTGTTGACCAAACCATAACCAAATTAAATACCATTCAATGCGTCTTCTTGACCAGCTCTATCCAATTTTGGGTATATTTGGTTTGTGAATGTGTGGGTTAAACCATTAAACCAGTTTAATTATTTTGGCATTATTACTCATTTTCGGTAATTTCAATGTTTTTTCGATAAAATAAATACCATCAAATTAATAATTTACCCTTGCGGCAGAATTTCCCCGCACCAATGAATAAATATGCTGTACAGATGTGAGGGAACATTTGTTGGGATGCAAATTGATGAGAAAAATTTTGAAAATTGTCGATGAACTGGACCCAGTCAAAAGCAATTGGCCGCCGTGTCCAAATTTAATATGGCCAATTGTGGATTTATTATGGGCACAAAAATGGGCAACATAGTCCATTTTGTCCTTAAAATGGAATTAGCATGGAAATATTTGTACCAATTTGACGCCGTTTATAATAACTCATCAAGGACTTAACAAATATTGATGATTTTAGTATCAAATTAAAGAACAGACTTTTGGCTATCAAATGAAATTAAGTTTATTTAAATTTGTTTCAAAAAATGATGAAGCTATGGCCAAAAAACCAATAAGAATGATTTTTACTATGGATTTGCGAAATTTTTAGCGGTTTTGTTTTTTGGGCACAATTTCATCAATTCTGATTTCTGAACCAATTTAAATAAAATTCATTTCAATCAAAATTGTTCAATTCAAGCCCATACCCAAGCTGCCCCACCCCCCCCCCCCCCCCCGAAAGGAAAAAACAGATAAGAGTGGTGGGGGGGGGGGGGGGGGGGAGGGCTCTTTCGGTGGAAAAATTTTCCGTTGTGCGGCCATTTTTGGCTAACATTTTGCCTTGTGGGGCAATTTGACGAAAAATGCCCTCTACCAAATTTTTGCCCGCCCCCCTGAAAAATTCTCCCGGCTACGAGCCTGGTTCAGTCCTTGATGTGTTGTTATTTTAAACGGCGAACGCCGCCAAATTGGTCTATCCAAAAAACATACCACAGAATTGTTCGGTGACTTCAATGTGGAATCAATATTTACAATAGTCACAATGCCCAACTTTTTTGTCCCAACACTGGCAGAGGAGGAATTGCGCGATGGAGGAGTGCTACTCAATGTGGAGACCAAAGAACCACCAATCGTAGTCATTGTTTTCGTTATTGTCTTTGCCGTTGTGATGACATGATTATTCAATATTTGGTTATCATCCATGGGATAGCCACAACTCAGAAGGGATTGGTCCAACTGTTCAATTATTTAAATTGAGTAAAATTTTAAAAAATTAAGTTTTTTGATACTTTTTTGGTTTACAATTTACATACTATTTTTCCTAAAGAACAAAAAATTGAAGGTTCCCTCCCCCCTTTGGGTCTTCGTTACGGATAGGATGGGATAAAAAATCCTCTCACCTAACCTTTCCCTAACACCCATAGGGGGGGGGGACCCTTCAGTTTTATTTCAATTCAAAACCAAATAAGTAGTAGGTAGTACTGTTTTTTTGTAGAGAGGGAATTTTCCAAATTGCCTTGTATGGAAAGCGTTTTTTCCCAAAAATTTTTACCATGCTGATTTTCTAATAAAACGGGGAAAAAAATACCGAGGACGGATCGATTTTTCAGAAAATTTTTTCATGCAAAAAAATTTTAAAAAAATATTAAATACTAAATTTTGATCCGTAATTCCTTCCTTCGAAATAATTGCTCTTGGTCGGATCCGAACTCCATAACCACATTCACCATTTAAAGCAATCTTCTTCGCAATTAGGCCAATGGGTATCGGATTCCGATGGAATTTAGAGTAAGAAAAAATGTCCGAAAATTAAGTGAATGGTAAAAAAAAAGCTAAAAATGATGTGCACTATTCATACATGGTATGTTTGTAGGGCAAAAGAGTTTATATGGGTTTTTTTTAGAAAAGCCGTTTTTCTGACTTTTATGGAACTCAAAGTATCCACTCTCAGTTTTTTTTTTTTTTTATTTTGAATATAAAATTAAAAATTTGAGGAATAACCTTTTCATCTGCAAATGCCAAAAGATTTGATGTCATGGAAAATATGGAGGGATTTGTTGGGATTTTAATTCGCTGCCGTTCCGACAAATCTTCATGATTATACAAAATAATTGTACCAGCCGAAAGCACCAAAAAGCAACTGTGCGAATTAAAATATTTAAAATAGAATAATTTTGAATATTTAAACCTGGAAGATGAATCAATTTCGGCGAGAGGATTGTCAAAAGTCAATCGATGAACAATTTGACCGGAGTTTAGTGATTGGAAATTAAGCGAATATTCTTCCGTAGATGAGCACTCCTCAAACATTGATGCAAACAATGGCCGATGTTTTTGGAATCTAAATGAAATAATTTTAGAAAAATTTTTAATTTGCAGAAAAGAATATTGAAAATGTAGAAAAGATTCTGCCAGTTCAATGGTTTATTCTAGACCCCTAAACCGTATATACCCAACCGATTAATCCCGGTCAAGACGGAAGATGCATCATTTGATTATATTTTTGGTTTGGTTTAATCAATTCTAACTTAGTTTTAAACCAAATGGTGTTTTAAACCGTAACCGTTTAAAACCCTTTAATTTTGAACCAAAATGTGGTTTTTTAAACCATTTAAAACCGAAACCAAAACACACATGGGCAAGGGGGGGGGGGTCATCCCCCCCCCCCCCCCCCCCCCACCACGCCGCAATCGGGGGCGGGTACCGGGGGGGACTTCGCAGGTGAGGGGTGATGAAGGTGCGAAGTGGGTGTTAGGGGTAGGGGGTGCGAAGTCGCAGAGGCAATTTTGACCAAAATTTTTCGCTGCGCGGCCATTTTTGGCCAAATTTTCCCTTGCGAGGTCAATTTTTAGCCGTTGTGTGGCAATTTTTGACCAAAATTTTTCGCTGCGCGGCCATTTTTGGCCAAATTTAATTTTCCCTTGCGAAGTAAATTTTTGGCCATTGCGCGGCAATTTTTGGACAAAATTTTTCGCTGCGAAGTAAATTTTTGGCCATTGCGCGGCAATTTTTAGACAAAATTTTCGCCTGCGGCGCAAAATACAAAAAAGGGACTTCGCAAAAAAATTTTTTTGGACCCTCCCCCACTTCGCAATGGTCCAAGTGATCCCCCCCCCCCCTTGCCCATGTATGAACCAAAATGTGGCTTAAACCGGTTTAAAACCGAAACCAAAATGTGGCTTAAACCGGTTTAAAACCGAAACCAAAATTTGGCTTAAACCGGTTTAAAACCGAAACCAAAATGTGGCTTAAACCGGTTTAAAACCGAAACCAAAATGTGGCTTAAACCGGTTTAAAACCGAAACCAAAATGTGGCTTAAACCGGTTTAAAACCGAAACTTAAATGTGGTTTAAACCGTTACCAGCTCTTTTGGGTATATTTGGTTTGCGAACCTGTGTGGCAAACTACAAAACCGGAATCGGTAAAAACTTTTTTTTCCGCAAATTAAATACTATCCAATTATTTTATATTAATTTTTATCATTTGAATACTTGTCATTTTTCTCCACATGTAGCGGTAATAGAAGTCCATTTTTCAGGGGAGCTTTCCTGACGGAAATAACCTCTTCGAAATTGTCATTTTGCTAAAAATGAATGCGGAATAATTTTATTAAAATAATTTAATTTACCATTAGAAAAATTTGATAACCCCGGGAAAGACCGATAATAATCACAATTAGGGCTTGATTTTCGTTTCTGCCTGAAAATATATTTTGATATTTTTTTGCCCTATAAAATCAACCTGTCATGCATATTTGTATTTTTGTCCAAATTATCTCTTCATTTTTGGAATTTGGACTGACTTGCGTGATAACATCATTCATAAAATCTGTGACCGACGCAGCCAACGTGTTCTTCCTTACAAATTTAAGTACAAATAATTGGTTGAAATCCAATTTTAGACTAACTTGACCATTTTTCCTTTAATGCATCGTCCAATACTGTGCAATTCTGCCAGATTCGCCGTTTTATTATCAGCAGTGACATTAACAATTGGCGGTTTTATGCCATTTGTTTGAGAATTTAGTGTCTTTTTGTGGTGTGTATGTGTCCTTTTACTGTTCTTTTCATAATTATTTTGCATATGTATTTGCTAAAAATGTGTTAAATTTTATAAAATGTTGTAGAAAATTAGCCAGAAATTTGATTTCGGAGCTGGGAATTCCTGAAAATTGGGTTTTTCAGGCTTTATTTTTCAAAAAAGCGTAAATTATACGGAAAAAACACAAAAATTTACGAAAATTTTAGCAAGAAAAGCATGAAAATGACTTTGTATGAGAGTGAAAATACCTTTTAATATAACTAGCTCAGCAGGGTTTTGGGTTTATTATAATTTTTTCAACGAAAAAATCCATTTTTTCCTACCCGATTTCATTTGGAAGGGAGAATTTCTCCTTTTACCCCTTCTCAGCTGTGTGCTGGGTACACTATTGGTTCGCGCAGTTTTATTACATGCGACCTCCGCATGATTTGGCCGTATATACTTCTATGCCTCAAGCATACTTCATACTCGTGGCTTTTCTTCCCTTTAAGGCTCTAACGCTAAAAGGCAAAATTCTCTAATCTTTAAAAGGACGTTATGCCAAAAATATTTTTCCCAGTTAAAAACGCCAATTCGTGGCAGAATTTTCTATCGATTTTAAGAGTAAAGGTGATTTTTTGCTTGGTCGGCTCGGCTGTCGCTTCGCCGCGTCGTTTCCAACATAGAAAAGTTGTATTATAAGTGGTTAAAAAAAAGGAAAAGAGTGATGTTCATTATTGGACTATAAGATTATTGTTCAAAAAGAATACAGAAAAAACTTGAAGATTTCTCTATTCTTTCCGCAGTAAAAATAATCACAACCACTACGACTAAAATTTCGTCTAGGCCTAGCTAGTTAAATTATGATGAGTGCTAAAACGAAATGAACGAACGCGTGGGAGGGCTATAGAAAAGAATGAGATGATGAAGAGGATTAAATTATTTTAAGATTGACTGAACTTCAATTTTCGCCCTCTCCAATTTTCAATCAATAAAAATTCCAGGATTATAGCAAAGAGTGATTTTTACTCGATTTATTCTATTATTGGCAGCAATCCACTGTGAATTTTACTTCCTCATCTCATTATCAACATGGCAGATACGGACAAAATTAATTTAGACAATATAATTGCGAGACTTTTGGAAGGTTGGCTCTTGAAAATCACTCAATTTTACCAATAATTCTTTGCTTTTTAAGTTCGTGGTTCAAAACCGGGCAAGAATGTGCAGCTTACCGAAAATGAGATCAAAGGATTATGCATGAAATCACGAGAAATATTCCTGAGTCAACCGGTCCTTCTTGAGCTGGAAGCACCGCTGAAGATTTGCGGTATTCAAAATGCTTAAATATAAGATGATTTTTTTGTAATTTAGGCGATGTCCATGGACAATACTATGATCTCCTTCGACTTTTTGAATATGGAGGATTCCCACCGGAGAGCAATTATCTGTTTCTCGGCGATTATGTTGACAGGTTTTTACGAAAATTAGACAAAAAATAAATCAAATTAAGAGGAAAGCAATCTTTGGAGACAATTTGTTTGTTGCTCGCATACAAAGTGAAATATCCGGAAAATTTCTTCCTCCTTCGTGGCAATCATGAATGCGCGTCGATCAATCGGATATATGGCTTCTATGATGAATGTAAATTTCTCATCAATTTCCATTATAATATTTTTAAATTTAAGGCAAAAGAAGATACAATATAAAACTATGGAAGTAAGCCCAATGTTTTGGCAATTAAATATTAATTAATTTAACCGTTTAGAACCTTCACTGACTGTTTCAATTGCCTCCCGGTCGCAGCAATAATTGATGAGAAAATTTTCTGTTGTCACGGCGGCCTCTCGCCCGACCTCCAATCCATGGAGCAAATTCGGCGGCTGATGCGACCTACGGATGTTCCCGACCAAGGACTTCTCTGCGATTTGTTGTGGAGTGATCCGGACAAAGTACGAAAATATAAGTTACAGCTAATTAGGGAATTGATTAATTCCCGAGAATTAGCTAGGCGCTGATCTAGCTAATCTAGTGAATCTCGACTTTTGGGCAACCCAGAGACTCGAGAATAGGCTTGTTCAACTCGGAATGGTCGATTTAGTTTATGAAATTTCAATTTCAGACCAGTATTTAGCCTTAGGCAAAAGTTGGTAAACCAAAACTGGTTTGGGTTTAAACCAGCGGTTTAGTTTTTCAAAACAAGCTCAAACCGGTTTGAAATTGAAATTTCATAGAGTAAATCGACCGTGCCGAATCGAATGAGCCTATTCTCGCATCAGTATTAAGTCCAGAAGTTGAGATTTCTAGAATTAGCTAATACATACAACCCTAACTAATTTAAATAAATTTTAATAGGATGTCAGCGGTTGGGGAGAAAATGATCGTGGCGTTTCATTCACATTTGGTCCGGAAGTTGTGTCGAAATTTTTGCATAAACACGATCTTGATCTCATTTGTCGTGCTCATCAGGTTAAATTTTAATTACGAAAATTTATTGCAATAAATCATTCTCAGGTTACAGGTTGAAAGTTAATAAGATACCTCGAATTTTTGTTAGGATATAGCGATATAGGATTAATATATTTCGACTAATATGTACTTTAAAATGTATTAAAATGACAAACAAGTCCGTAAAAATAACTTACTCTGCGTAGGTTCTAACCCGAGACCCCTAAATTTTGCAAAAGTTAAGGTCCCCTCACCCTCTTTGAGTCGAAAATTTTCAAAAAATTTTCGCCCGGAAAGTACTGTGAAATGTGACTACTCTACTATAACCGAAAGAAAATAATTACCTCTGAGTGGATTCGAACCCGAGACCTATAGTGAAGGTCCCCCTAGTCGAAAATTTTTAAATTTTTTGCCTAAACCACCAAATGATTTTAAGGTGGTCGAAGACGGCTATGAATTTTTTGCAAAACGTCAACTTGTCACACTGTTTTCGGCTCCAAATTATTGCGGTGAATTCGACAATGCCGGCTCTATGATGGTTTGAAATAATCAATCATTTATTTATTTATCCAAAATTTAATTAATTTAGACCGTCGATGAGACCCTGATGTGCTCTTTCCAGGTTTAAAATTACCATTTCAAAGTCAAAATAACCCAAAAATACACGATTCAGATTCTAAAACCATCCGATAAGAAGAGCAAATTCCCATATGGGGGAGCTGGCCAAAATCGACCCGTGACCCCGCCGCGGGCCTCACCGGCGGCTGAACAGAACAAAAAGGCGAAGAAGTGATTTTTGTGAATTTAGGCAAAGCAGCACACAAATGAAGAAGTCTAATTTTGATGAAGTCATTCTCTCTCCCCCACCCAACATTTCTTTACTATAAATATGATTTGTGTTTTTGGTTTTTCTTATTAAAAAAAGAATTTTTAGAAAATTTGCTCTTAATTTTTTCTATTTTTGATTTTGTTTCTTTGCGTTATTTGTCGCACAACATTTTTTATTGTACAAATAATATTTTTTATAAAGGATAGTATTAAATTTGCAGAAAAAAGTATCAGAAAAGTTCATAACGGTTTAAGGAGGTTTTGTCCCACACATTCACAAACCAAATATACCCAAAATTGGATAGAGCTGGTCAAAACACATTGAATGGTATATAATTTGATTATGGTTTGGTCATCAATTAAATGGGTTTTAAACGGTTTAAAGTTTAAACCCACTCATTTTGGTTCAAAACTAAAATAAAATAGGCTGAAACCGAAAGCCAAAACATAATCAAATGATGCATTTTGATGAGATCTATCGATTGGGTATAAGGTTTATGGCTATACGGTTTAGTGGTCTGGGATATAAATATAAGGTTTAGGTTTAGGGCATACCATTGAACAGGTTTAAACTTTTTAAACCCTTTTCTGCAAATTAAATATTTACCTTATTATAAATAAAAAAAAAGTCTTTAATATGCGCAATTTTAGATAAAATAGAACGAAATAATGTCATCCACAGGTGTTTTACCCTTTGTCAAAGGCATCGATTTTTCGCGAAATGATTTTTCCGGTGATCGATTCCCAAATGAAGTTATTGCAATGACCCAAGCGACATGGCTAAAACTGAACCGGACTCAATTGGAACGTGTACCGGATGTGTTGTCGAATTTGAAGAATCTTGAACATCTTCAAATGACCCGGAATAAACTTCAGGTTTTTACTTCAAGAATTCAAAATTTTAGAGACCTTAACATCTAAAACCAAAAATTTGGGAAACCTTTAACTTTCGTAATTCAAAATTTGAATAATCTAACTTAAAACTCGCAAAAATTAGAAAACCTTAACTATTAGAATTCAAAAGTGTGAATAACCTTAACTTCTAGAACTCAGAAATATCGGAGACCTTAACTTTTGGAACTTGAAAATTAGGAAAAATTTATAGAACTCCGAAATTTACGAAACCTTAACTTTTGTATCTCAAACATTTCTAAAATCGTAACTTTTAGTACTGAAAAAGTTGATAAACCTTAATTTCCAGGACTCAAAAATTAAATGAAACAACTTCTAAAAATCAATAATTTGAAAAGCCTTAACTTTTGGAAATCAATAATTTGAGAAAATTAAATTATTAAACAAAAATTTCAAAAACCTTAACTTCTATAGACTCATTGTAAACTCAAAATTTTGGAAAAACTTATTAACTCAAATATTTTGGGAGACCTATTCTAGAAACACAAATATTTGAAAAACCTTAATCAAGATTTAATATTTATTTCGATCAAATTCATATCATCCTCTTATTTAGAATGTACATGGCGAACTGTCGGATCTTCCATTGCTCAGATCAGTAATTGTGCGAAATAATCAGGTTCCACAGGCATAAATATATTTAGAAAGTAGTGTAAAATTTCCTAGATTAAAACATCCGGCATTCCAACTGACATCTTCCGTATGAAAGATTTGACCATAATCGACTTCAGCAATAACATGCTCCGCGATGTGCCATCCAATTTGGAATATGCAAAATGCACAATTGTATTGAATTTAAGCAAAAACAACATTGAGAATATTCCAAATCAGGTCATCCATCATTTTTAAAGGATAGTAATTTAAATGGGCGAAAAAAATAATTATAATGGTTTAAGGAGGGTTTGTCCCACAAATTCACAAACCAAATATACCCAAAATTGGATAGAGCTGGTCAAAAAGACGCATTGAATGGTAAATAATTTGGTTATGGTTTGGTCAACAATTAAAGGGTTTTAAACGGTTTAAACCACATTTTGGTTTTAAACCGGTTTGGGTTTTAAACGGTTTAAACCAATTTTGGTTTTTGGTTCAAAACTAAGTTAGAATTGGTTAAACCTGAGCCAAAACATAATCAAATGATGCTTATTGATGAGATCTATCGATTGGGTATATGGTTTGGGGGTCCAGGATAAACTACTGAACCGTTAACAGTTTATAAACCAATTTCGCCATTTAAATTTTTGTAAATATTTTTATTCAGATTTTTTCCAACCTTATCGATTTGATATTCCTGGACCTTAGCAATAATCGTTTGGAAGTTCTTCCACCTCAATTACGGCGCCTCACAAATTTGAATGTACTAAAGCTGTCAAATAATCCGCTCACTCATTTTCATTTCAAACAAACTCCGGGGTAAATTTTTTAATATTTATTCAGTCAAAAATTTAATTCAGTTCAAAAAATCTACGTGTTATTGAGCTGAGGAACACACATCGAACCATTCAAAATCTTCCGCAATCATTTGAAGAAGTTCCACATTTACAGGTTTGAAACATTGAGTCATTTTCATTCTTTTCTCCATATCTCAAGAAGGAAGCAACCAATTCAGGAAGGCGATATGCCATTTGAAAGCCCTAAATGTCCTCTAAAAAGTGGCCAATTCTAATTGTTTTTTGAAATGTTAAAATAATTTGTAAAATATGCGGCTTTTCCTCCAACAGACAAATTCGGGTTTATTCCATTCAAAGTCATGTAACTTTTTCTAATACCTCGATTTTATATAATTTAAAAATGCCAAATAATAGAGGACACTTTGGGCTTTCAAATGGTATATAGCCTTCCAAAATTGGCAATTGCCTGGTTGAGATACGGCCAAAAAATGGTCCATTAAATGCAAAAATATGGGACCTTAATTTCTAAAAATTTAAAGTCGATTTATTACAATTTTTATATAATTTTAAGGAAATTGATCTTGCACAAAATGAGCTCACCACACTCCCGGAACAGCTATTTACGCTCAAACAACTCCGAAAATTGGATATCAGTTTCAACCAAATTGAAAAATTGGAATTCCCGGAGGGCACATTTCCCAGCTTGGAAACGCTGAATTTGTCGGGGAATAAATTGAGCCGTTTGCCGCAAAACATTGTGCATTGTTTGAAGCTGCAACGAGTTTATGCCAGCTATAATCAACTTAAATTTGAAGGTGAGAATTGATCGATTTTCTATAATTTTAAGCCTGGATAGTTAGACAAATTCCTATTTTTACTTAAACCTAACACTTTTCCTAAGATTACCCTGGTAAAAATAATCAATTTTGGCAGCTAGTAGTTTTGGCCATTTGGGAATGTTTCGGTGTGCTTATCATTCACACTTCTTTGGTCGAAAAAACTGATTTAATGCCTTTTAAAGCATTTTTCTCAACTTAAATTTGAAGCTAAAAATCAATCGATTCCCTACTATAACTAAGGTCCGGATAGTTAGACAAATTCCTATTTTTATTTTTTAATGAACTTTTAACACTTTTCTTTCCTAAAAATACCCTATGGTAGAATAAAATAGTCAATTTTTGACAACTAGAACTTTAGCCGATTGGCGAAAGTGCCCAAAAAATCATTAAAATGCTTAAATTTATTTGTCTTTTCGTGTTTATTCAATCTTTATGCCTATTTTAGGCACCTATTTTACTGTTTTTTAAAATTATACCTGACGATGCTTTAACATTTTTCTTTGAAATTTGATAAGTTCAAAGTTAGTAAAAAAAACAAATTAAATTTTATATGTCAGTTTTTGGGTTTATAATTTTTGTGCCTATTTTAGCCGACTATTTTACTGTTTTTAAATGCCTAACTATCTAAAATCCGGTCCTTACCTATTACCTTAAATTAATTAGATATATTTTCTCATAGGTATTCCCGCTGGCATTGGCAAATTGCTACAATTGCAAGTGCTTTTCCTTTCGCACAACAGCCTTGAGCTAATCCCCGAGGGAATTTGCCGATGTGTGAAACTTCGAAAGCTGAAATTGGACAATAATTTGTTGATAACTTTGCCTGATGGGATTTATCTTTTGCCCGATTTGAAAGAGTTGGATTTACACAAGTGGGTTTCAATAATTGTGGAGCGGATTTTTAGGGTTTTTTTACCTATTTTTTGAACATTAAATTTGATGAGAAAAGTACGTAAATAATGATTTATCAATTTATCGTTTAGATTCATAGCCTAATGGTAAAAGCTAAAAGGTTTTGTTTAGGAGGAACCAAGACTATGAGTTCGATCCCGGGTAATAGGAAATAATTTTTTACTTTCAATTTATTATTTTTTTATCAAATTTGATGAGAAAAACACAGAAAATAATGTTTTTGAGCATTTATTTAATTTTATCGACGTAATTTTTTGACTTATTTTCACCTATTTTGGCACTTTTTTCCAGGAAAATTTCATTAGAAAAATGAATAAATAATCAACAATTTTTGAAATGTTCGAAAATAATTTGTTGAAAATTTCATACAAAAATAGCCACAATGAATTTAGATAATTAGGGATTGGATTTTTAAAATTTTTTTCTATTTTTATATATATCAAATTTGGTGAAAAAACACAAAAAATATTGGCATTTTTGAGGGTAAATTTCATTATAAAATGCTATAAAAACTAAAAATTAACTATTTTGAGGTCCGGAAAGTTATTTTGTGGCAAATTTCACAAAAAATGGCACCTATTTTGGCAATTTTTTGCCTTTTAAAAATCCGCTACCTCAGAAATAATTTATTTTAATTAAAATTTTTATTTTTTAGTAATTCTGAATTGGTTATGCCGCCGAAGCCAAGTGACAAGGAAAAAGCATTGGCATTTTACAATATCGATTTTTCGCTTCAAAATCAGGTAATCGATTATTTATTGATTTATTTTTTAATATTAAATTTGATGGTGAAAAATTATTAAAAATAATTTTATTTAATATTAAAATTATTAAAATTTAACAAGAAATTTTATATTTGAATTAATAAAAAAAAATTTTTTTAATAATTTTAATACATTTTTATTAATATAAATTTATTTTTTACACATTTTTAAATTATTTTTTAAATTTATTAAAAATTATTTTTTTTTCAGCTTCGAATTGCTGGACAAAATTCCGAAAATTCCCCAGCGTCTCAAGAGAAAGATGAACCAAAGGACCCAAATCAACGGAAGAAGGAGTATATTCGAAGGTAGAATTTTTTTGTGAGATTTTCCTCGTTAATTTCACTTTGTAATTTGTAGGCGACGACATTTGGCAGACGAAGATGGTGCATCAAAAGTTATTCAGGTAGGGACATTGTGAATAATATGAAATTATTTTGTATTTATTGGGATAAGGTAACAAACACTAGAGCGTTCCCCCACTAATATTTTAATAGAGCTACTGTATTTCATTTCAAATATACTGTAGAATTTATAAAAATGTAGAAAGATGTTTACTAAGTACGATAAAAAAGTAATTTATTGAATGAATTCGTTCGAACCTGACCTAAAATTGTAAAAGAAAAGGGACCTTTACTAGAATTTTCAGTAATTTTTTTTTTTGGAAAAATTACACCCAAAATTCGTTGAACTTCGGTTATTTTGGCCCATTTTGAACATTATTGAACCTCTAAAATTAGTATTATTGGGCCTCTCCATGTTCATATTCTTCTACAGTTACCCGAGCACCCGAGCATTTTCTCATCAGGGTCATCTTGAAGCCCTAGGGGGTTAATATAGAGCCACTAATTTTGATTGATACCAAGGCGATTAATTTTTAGTATGGTCAAAATTTGAACCTATCTAAGTTGATCTTCTGATCTCTTATGTGTTAGATTGATCACTTCTGGGTAGTCTGTTGGTGATGAATGATGATGATGAGAATTCATTTCCCACTGATAGAAAAATGTTTTCAATAGAAATAATAATTTTTTATTCACAATAGGGAATGTCAAAAGTTGCAAAAGATGCATTCAACAAAAGCAATTCAATGGACGCGGAAGAGGAGGCTGAAGCGGAGAAAACCATCGGGCAATTGACATGGAAGGAAAAAATTGAGAAGCAAAAACCCAAACTGGACTATTCCGAAGTGTTCGACGAGGAAGTTGGCTCGCACAGCGGCCTTTGGATGTGGGAAATTGAGAATTTCTACCCGGTCCTAATGCACCAAACCTATCATGGACAATTTTATGAGGCGGATTGTTATTTGATTCTGCAGACGACCAAGGAAATTAGTGGAAGTTTAACGCATGCAATTTACTATTGGATTGGGGAGAAAACAACGCTGGATAAGGTAGAATATAATAGAAAATTTAATTAATTTTGAAAATTTAATTAATTGGAAATTTAATTAATTCGTAAAATTTAATTAATTTAATAAATATTTAATTGATCGAAAAATTTAATCTAGAAAATTTAATTGAAAATTTAATTAATCAAAAATTTAATTAATTCGAAAATTTAATTAATTCTGAAAATTTAATTATCCGAGAAAATTAATTATTCCGAAAATTTATTAAATTGAAAAACATTTAATTAGCCGAAAAAATTTAATTAATACAAAAATTTAATTAATACAAAAATTAAATTGATACAAAAATTTAATTAATACAAAAATTTAATTACTACAAAAATTTAATTTAATTAATACAAAAATTTAATTGAAAATTTAATTAATCGAAAATTTAAATTTATCCAAAATTATTTTTTATATTAATCCAAATAATTTTTAAATTTATCTGAAATTTTTTAAATTAATCCGAAAATTTTTTTTAATCCGAAAATTTAATTAATCCTAATATTTACTTAATTCAAAAATTTTATTAAACCGTAAAATTTTTTAATTAATCGAAAAATTTAATTAATTGAAAATTTATTAATTTAATTTTTAATTAAATTGAAGGCAATGTGCGCAGCAGTGCATGCCGTGAATTTGCGAAATCATTTGGGTGCATCTTGCAGGTAAATTTCTTATGGGTTTTTAAATATTTGAATTCATTTTAAGAACAATTCGAGAGGAAATGAACGATGAATCGGATGAATTCTTGGAATTATTTAGCGAAGAAATAGTAAGAATTAAATTTTACTATTTATATAAACCAAACAACTAATTTTAAGGTATATTTTGATGGGGCAAAAACACAATCCGGCTTCTATGTTGTCGAAAAGGCGCCATTCATGAAAAGGTGAGTCACATCGATTTATTTATATGATTTCAATTAAATTTGATCAAAAATGGGAATTTTTAAGACAATGAAATATGTCTAAACCAAAATAACCTTTAAAACTAAGCCCCTACAATTTTTATTAATTAGTTTAGTATATGGCCTATGGCTACTTAAAAATTGCGATTATTCGATGCGAAATTTTTTTAATACTAATCTTTCATAACGTAAAATTGGAATTTTTTTGCAGTCATAAACTTGATAAAATCAAACCATCTTTTAAATCTTATCTATAGCTTGAAGTCTATAAACCTGAATTAATAATGGTTAATTTATGTCCTTTAAAATGGCACTAAATTTATCCTAATAATATTTTAGAACCATAAACTTTCTTATCGAAAAATGGTTGGCTAAATCAACTTACTTTTGAATCCAAAGCCTAAATCTAATTACCAAAACACTCTCTGCCCAAACCCAAACTTTTTATGGTCAATTTATGGTCAAATTAATATGATGCTTTAAAAATGCTAATTATTCAACATTAAATATATCCTTAAATTTCCCTTTCCTTTTCATAGACTCTATCGTGCCTATGTCAGTGGACAATCCGTTGAAATGGAAGCAGTTTTGCTCAGCCCCGAATCTCTGGATCCACGCTTTGTTTTCCTGCTCGATTGCGATCAAGTTCTTTGGATTTGGAGTGGGGCGCGTTCCAGGGTGACCGTTTCTAACAAAGTTCGACTTTTTGCCGTCAAAATGAACAAACGGGACAAAAAGGGAAAGGCCGAAATTGAATCGTGCAATCAGTCGAAAACGCCGGATGAATTTTGGGAAGCACTTACAGGTAAAAACAAAGGCCATAGAACTTGCTCGAATCCAGCAGCTCTTTTTAAGCATATCTCCTGCCCTAAAGATTGGCCATAATCCTTTTTCTTTGTCCCAACATTTATTTTAAAGTCTCAAAAATGTTGATTTTTTTTACACAAAAATTTAAGGAAAAACATTTATTTTATCAATTTAATATTAATTCATTTTTTTTAATTTTTGAATTTTAAATATTTTTAATTTGGTTCTGGCCTTCTGCGTATTTTTTAAATTAATGGAAAAAAATTAAACTAAATAACATTTGGATAAAAATAATATTTTATGAGATCCAAAAAAAAAAATAAAAAAATTTTAAAATTTTTTGATATTAATAATTTTTTTAAATTTACTTTCATCTAACACAAAATTTATTGAAAAATTTTGAATTTATCGGTATTGGTAAAAATTAATATTAATTCAAATATTTTTAAATTTTTATTTTTTTTTTAAAATTTTGTTCCTTGACTTTTTCGATTACATTTTAAAATATTGAGAAAAAATAAAACTAAATAATATTTTCATAAAAATAAAATTTTATGAGATTGAGATCAAAAATTTTTTAAAAAACTTTTACTTAGATTTTAATTATTTTTTTTATTTTATGATTAATCAATTAAATTTTATATAAATTTTATTAATTTTTAAAATACTAAATTTTTAACTACTAAAGATTTTATAAATCAATCAAAAATTATCATTAAAAGAAAAGTTCTCTTCAACAAAATTTATTATTTTAGGCATTCCAAAGAAGCCGGACGAACCAATCATTGAGCATATACCCGAAGATCATAAACCGGAACGAAAACGTCTGTATGAAATTCAAATTGGCATGGGCTATGTTGAACTGCCCCAAGTGGAGCTGAAAAACAATGTTTTGCACAAGGAAATGTTAAAGCCAAAATGTGTTTTCGTATTGGATTGCACCTCGGAACTGTACCTTTGGATTGGCAAAAAAGCGAATAGATTGTTGAAAATGGCTGGACAGGTAGTGTGAAAAAAATTACCCATATTTCCTAGTAGTCTATGGGCTTTTATAAGTTTTGAAGCACCAAAAACAAAAATGGGCAAAATTTGGGGTCTAATTCTGTTATCTCTTTCTAATCTACATTTTTGAACAAACTATAGCGTTTTTATAGAATCCACTGCTACTAAAAATGCATTAAAATTTTTCAAAAAGTTCATCTTGTCATGAGATACAGTAGACCAAAGTCGAGGGTGGGTAGAGTGGGCATCTTCTATTAGAGGAAGTACGGTACTTACCTATTATATGTACCCAGATTTTCTCTAGGTCAACTGGGAAAAGGTACCGGTGATCCCCATGGGTAATCCGGTATAGGGTTAGGGTCCTTAAGGGATAAGTTATCATTTCACATATTCCTAACCCTAATCACCCTAAGGGGAGACCCTTCATTCATTTCAAATCTGGGTACAGATAATACGTAAGTACCGGAAGTACGATGATTCCAAAATGCAAAATTTCTATACAAAAATTTCTTATATCTACCAGAGGGAAAAATTTGAATTTTTTGAATTAAATCATTAAATTTAACCTTAAACATATATTCTAAAACCCATTCTGAGACCTAAAAGTCTAAACTTTGCCTTAAATTTTCCCCCGTTTCCCCCGCTGTAGGGATTTTGGGTGTACCTCAAAAAGTAATTTTATGAGGAAAATTGAATTAAATCATAGCTCGGCAAGGGGGGGGGGGGGGTCCGACCCCCCCCCCCCCCCCCCCCCCCCCACAACGCAGCACTCAAGGGATTTACCGGGCGGGAACCACGCACTAAGCAGGGGGAGGAAGGAAAAAATTGAAAAAATTTTCGGAAAAAATGGAAAATTTTTCGCTGCGCGGCCATTTTTAGGTCAAATTTTACCCTGCGGGGTTGTTTTTGGCCCTAAATTTTCGCCTGCGGCGCAAAAAATCCGAAATAGGGACCACGCATGAAAGATTAGGGTGGAACTACCCCACAGCCAACCACGCAGCCACCCATGACGACCCTCCCCCCTTGCCGAGCTATGAATTAAATTCTACAGAAAATTTTAGCCCTATGATGAGCGATTAAAGCCCAAACTTGGCCTTAGATTTTTCCCTATAGTTATTTTGGATGTAGTGATTTTGAGTCGAAATTTTGGGTAAACTCCAAAAAATTATAAAACTTTATTGGAAAAAATTCAATTAAATTTCAACAACAGAAAATTGCAACCGAATTGCATCAAATGATCGAACGGCCCGAATATTGTTCAATTTCACGGGAAAATGAGGGCGAAGAGTCCACTGTGTTTCGTTCAAAATTCTCCGGCTGGGATGACATTTTGCCATTCGATTTTACAATGACCGCTGACACCGTTCAACGAAGGGGAGCCGACATAAAGGTGGGTGGTGTATTATTTTGGGGGTTCATCTGAATATTAATATCGAAAAGATTGTAACGGTTCAATGGTTTTAAACCCATAAATCTTATACCCAATCGATAGATCTCGCCAAGACGCATCATTTTATTATGTTTATGCTTTGGCTTGGGTTTAACCAATCTTAACTTAGTTCTGAACCAAAAATCAAAATGTGGTTTAAACCGTTTAAAACCCTTTAATTGTTGACCAAAACATAACCAAATTATATACCATTCAATGCGTCTTGACCAGCTCTATCCAATTTTGGGTATATCAAACCCTCCTAAACCATTCAATTATTTTGGGATTCATTCATTGATAATAATTAAATTTTAGGTCATAATGGAACGAGACAAAATGAAGACTGATTTGGTTTCTCTGTTCTTGGATCGGCTGCCGGCAATGCCACATGAGGAAGGCGATCAATTGGTGGAGGATTTCAACTGTGATTTGGAAGTGATTGAACCATTCGTATTGGTGAGTCAACATTTTTGGACGGATTAATTATCAAAAAATCATTGAAAATTTATCAAAAAATCAAATTTCCCCCAATCTTGCCTAAAACCTAAAAAATAATTTTCCACCAATGGGAATCGAACTCTTACCCCTCTTTACATTAAAGCAAGGATTCCACCACTGCGCCATCAACTCCCTTTCCAATTAAATCCCAATTAAGCATCAACATTTTGTTATAGTCAAGTTTTATGACCACAAAAAATGTTATATTCTCTAATTCAATTATTTTCAAATTTTTGAGACAATAAAACCTAAAAATCTGGCACCGCATTTTTTTAAGCCTCCTCCTTCCTAATCATATAAAAAAAATAATTTTCAACCAATGGGATCGAACTCTTACGTCTTACCCCTCTTTGCATTAAAGCAAAGAGGCTACCACTGCGCTATCAACAGTCAGCAGCACCCTTTTCCAATAAAATCCCAATAAGCCCTAAGGCCATGTGTATACTTAAAAACTTTCATGAAAGTTTCTCCTTAAAAACTTTCATGAAAGTTTTTTTAAGGAGAAAACTTTCATGAAAGTCCATGAAAGTTTTTAAGTATACACAAGGCCTAATATTTTGTTATGGCCAAGTTTTATGGCCACAAAAAAAATATTATTTTTTCGACTCGAAAATTTAAGGGCTAATTCGATTTTATTTTATGGGCTAATTTTTTTTATCATTTTTTATTTAAATAATGTTGAGTCGGATTTTTAGGAAGGCAAAAAATTTGTTCGACTACCAAAAGAAGAATTTGGCATATTTTACACAATGGACTGCTATGTGTTCCTTTGCCGCTATTTTGTTTACAATGACGATGAAGAAACCTCACAAAATGAAGGCAGCGAAGGAGAAGATGAGGATAAATCGAACGATGAAGAACAGGTAAAATATTCAATGATTAGTCCATTCTTTTGGCCGTATCTCGAGAAGGAAGCAACCAATTCAAGAAGGGGATATGCCATTTGAAAGCCCCAAATGTCCTCTAAAAAGTGGCCAATTCTAATTGTTTTTGAAATGTTAAAATAATTTGTAAAATAAGCGGCTTTTCCTCCAAATAAACAAATATTCGGGTTTATTCTACTCAAAGACATGTAACTTTTTAAAGTTTGGATTTTATAAAATTTAAATTGGCCATTTTATAGAGGAGACTTTGGGCTTTAAAATGGTATATCGCCTATCGCCTTCTTAATTGGTTATTGCCTCGTTGAGATAAGGCCAAAAGACTTAACCGAATGAATTAATTTGCGCATTTTATAGGAAACTGAAGAGAAGGAAAATGATTTCAAATGTGTTGTCTATTTTTGGCAAGGAAGGGAGGCCAGCAACATGGGATGGTTGCAATTCACCTTCTCATTGCAGGTCAGAAAACTTTTGGAGTTTAAGTCCGCTTTTTTCGTGAGAAGGGTAAAACTGAAGGGTCCCCCTTTTTGGTTGTTAGAATTCCTAAAAACACCCAAAAAGGGGGACCTAACCTGACAAGGGAAGTACCTCACCTTAAGGTGGCCCTTTTTGATGAAACTTGGCATGTCTTTTGGCCATAGGATGCCTACACATAATCCGCTATTTTTATCTGCGGAATGCCCACGCCTCGGATTTTATGGCCATAAAACCTATTTTTTCAGCCATTTTGGCCATAGCTCATATCTCCGTATAGGGATGTCCTAAAATTATGAACTAAACGTCATATTATAGAGAATTTTATGGGCTATAATATTGGTAAATGTTTTCTAGGCCTAAAAATTTTTTGAAAATTTTTATCGATTTTTTTTCGAAAAATCCCGAATTTGGCCAATTTTCAATGGGCCATAACTCGGTTAGATGGGATCGTAGGACTTTGACCCAGTTGTCTTTTTTGATCACCATATCATAAAGTATCTCTATGCAAATTTTCAGATTTTTCTGACTACCTGAAAATTCTAGGTATTTTGCCTATTACAGGCCAGCATTGTGAATTCGCAAAAATTTTCAGGTCAACGGAAAAATCTGAAAATTTTCATAAAAATACTTAATGATATTGTGATCAAAAAACATAATTGGACCATGTTCCAATATAGCCATATACCCGAGTTATGGCCCATTGAAAATTGGTCAAATTCGGGATTTTTCGAAAAAAAATCGATAAAAAATTTCAAAAAAATTTTAGGCCTAGAAAACATTAACCAATAATATAGCCCATAAAATTCTCTATAATATGACGTTTAGTTCATAATTTTAGGACATCCCTATACGGAGATATGAGCTATGGCCAAAATGGCTGAAAAAATAGGTTTTATGGCCATAAAATCCGAGATAAGCTCATTGGGCAGATAATTATATTGCGGTTACATAATTTTAATTATTTTATTTAATTTTTAATAATAAAACTCTAAATTTGTATTAAAAATGTGTTTAAGAAATTAAAAAAAATACTTGCCGATGAGAGGAATTGAACACATGACCTAAAAAGTATTCTACATACTTACCCCATATACCATCCAGGCATCTGCCTCTCCCTATTTCCAATCCAATAAATCGTCAAATTAAAAATTTTTATTGGCCATAAAACAGTAGGCGAGCTCATTCCGCAGATAAAAATAGCGGATTATGTGTAGGCATCCTATGGCCAAAAGACATGCCAAGTTTCATCAAAAAGGGCCACCTTAAGGTGAGGTACTTCCCTTGTGAGGATTACGGTTAGGGTCTACTTGAGATGATTTTTACTAGGGTTAATTACCCGTTGGCGGGTAGGGTAGTTAGGGTAGGGTACCCGCAAGGATTTTGGGCAAATTACCCGACCCGATACCCGAACCCCAATTACCCGCATTACCCGAAACCATTTTTTAGCGGATTTTTGCCACTTTTTGGATCTATATGCCGGATTTTTTTTATTTTGGAGATGAGAACCATGTCAATATGGTCATTTAAAAACAAATAAAGGTAAATAAAAGAATTTAATAAGGATAAAAAAGATTTAATTTTTTATTTGAGCAATTTTTAATTAGAGTAAGCAAATTTCAAAAAAAAATTACAGTACCCCAAACGAGATCGGGTCGGGTACTACCCGCAGATAATTTTCGAGGGTAACCTACCCGACCCGATACCCGAACCCCAATTACCCGCATTACCCGATACCGATACCCGACTTTTCATTACCCGGTCCCGGGTAATTAACTCTAATTTTTACCCAATCATGTCCATAGCCAATCCCCTAATGACCCTAATCCCAAACTGTAAACCTGATGAGATTACCCACAGGTGACCGGTCAAATTTCCAAAAAGCGGACTTAAAACTTCACACAATTACATTACAATGAATAATATTTCCCCACATTTTGTTTAGAAAAAATTCGAAAGTCTCTTCAAAGATAAGCTGGAAGTTGTTCGGATGAATCAACAGCAAGAAAATCACAAATTTCTATCGCATTTCAAGAGGAAATTAGTGATCAGAAGAGGGCGAAGGAATCCGAATGCACCGGCGGGGAATAGACCTGAACTTTTCCATATAAGGTGGTAAAAAATGGGGAGAGAAATTTTATATTTTTTTTCATTAAAAATTTTAATAAATTTGAATTTTAAAATTTAAAATATTTCCAATTTTGAATAATAAATTTTTGTTTTTAGATTGGGATTTTTATGATTTTTTTTAAAATTTTTTTTCAAAAATTTTTCTGTTTATAAAAATTATAATTTCAAAATTAAAAATATTATTTAAATAAATAATTGGAAATATTTTTTAAAAATGCGAATAATTTAGAAAAATTTTTTGTTTTTTTTATTATTCGAGTTTATATATTTTTAAGAATTTTTTAAATATTTTTTCAGAAATTTTTGATTTCTAAAAAATGAATTTTAAATTTAAAAATATTCCAATTTAAATAAATAATTAATTAAAATATATTAAAAAATTAGAATAAATTTATGAATTTTTTTTAGATTGGATTTTTTTTAGAAATTTTTAAAAATATTTTTTCAAAAATTTTTGATTTTTTCAAAATATTTAATTAATAACAATTTCAAAATAAAAAATGTGAAAATATATGAATACATTTTTTTTAAATTTTTTCTTTAAAATTTTTGATTTTTTCAAAATATTTAATTAATAAAAAATTTATTTCTAGAGCAAATGGAAGTGATATATGCACGAGAACAATTGAAGTGGATTGCCAAGCGTCCAGCCTGAATTCCGCATTCTGCTACATTCTAAGTGCACCATTGCCTGAGCCTGATGAGAATGGCTGCGCCGGATGGACATTCATTTGGCGTGGGTCCAAATGTGATCCATTCTTCTATAAAATTGGCGAAGAGGTAGAGCATTTTTTCGTAATTTTTCTGATTTTTTTATAATTCTGATTTTTAAATGATTTTTTACCTTTTGATTATTTAAAAATCTAATTTTTAAAAATTCTGATTTTTTAAATTCTAATTTTTTAAATTTTAAAAATTCTCATTTTTAAAAAATTCTGATTTTCTAAAATTCTAAAAATTCTAATTTTTTAATTTGATTTTTTTAATTCTGATTTTTTTAAATTCTGATTTTTTGCAAATTCCGATTTTTTAAGAATTATTTTTTTAAATTCTGATTTTTTAAAATTTTAATTTTTAAAATTTGATTTTTTAAAATTCTGATTTTTGAAAATTAATTATTTTTCTAATTCTGTATTTAAATTTATTCTAATTTGTAACTAATTATTATTAATTTAAAGGTGGCCACTGATCTTATAAATCGCGACTCCGATTTCTCCATTCTGCCAATTGATGAAGGCGAAGAGCCATCACTGTTTTGGGAGGCCCTGGGTGGAAAGAAGAAATATGCGCGTGATGCCAATTTTATGGAGCATACTCGTCTATTTCGTTGTACAAATGAGAAAGGTGGAAAATTATAAATTTTTTTTATTTTTAATTTAATTTTCTATTAATTTTTCAGGCTATTTCAGTGTTTCCGAAAAAACTGTCGATTTTTGTCAAGTAAGAAAATATATTGAATGGATAAATATATTTAATTTGTCAAAAAAAAACATATACATTTTACAATTGACGAACCAAAATTATAATTAGGTTTAAGGGTTTGTCCCACACATTCACAAACCAAATATACCCAAATAAAGCTGGTCAAGTAGACGCATTGAAATGGTATATAATTTGGTTATGGTTTGGTCAACAATTAAATGGTTTTAAACGGTTTAAACCACATTTTGGTTTGGTCAACAATTAAAGGGTTTTAAACCGGTTTAAATCACATTTTGGTTTTTCGATTCAAAATCGATTATAAACCGGTTTGGTATTTGGTTCAAAACCGTGTAAACCGGTTTGCTATTTCTTTTAAACCCGTTTAAACAACCTATTTGGTTCAAAACCGGTTTTGGTTTTAAACCGTTTAAACTTGTCGACAATTTGAATGTTTTTTGACAAATTAAATATTTTTCATATCAATTTACATTTTCAATTTCTATAATTATTTTAGGACGATTTGGAATCCGACGATGTGATGATTGTGGACAACGGCGAGAATGTTTTCCTTTGGCTTGGCAACACTGCCAGTGAAGTGGAAATAAAACTGGCATATAAAGCGGCACAAGTCTATTGTGGCCACATTCAAATGAAACAACCGGATAAACCACGGAAATTGGTCAGTTTTAAAGGGGGAATATTTCATAATTGTCGAAAAAATGTTGAAAACCGGTTCAGAAATTTATCATAGACTCAAAACCTTATACCCATTCGATAAATCTCCTTATGATATATCATTTGGTTTTTCGAATTCGGTTTAATCAATATAGTTTTTAACCGAAACCGATTTAAACGGTTTTTAACCAAAAACCAAACCAGTTTAAAGGTTTTGAACCATAAAACCAAAATGTGGTTTAAACCGTTTAAGACCCTTTAATTGTTGACCAAACCAAAATGTGGTTTAAACCGTTTAAAACCCTTTAATTGCTGTTGCTGACCAAACCATAACCAAATTATATACCATTCAATGCGTTTTGGCCAGCTCTATCCAATTTTGGGTATATTTGGTTTATAAAGGTATGGGTGGGATAAACATTCCTGAAACTATTTTTTCGACAATTTATTAACAATTTTATCAATAATTAAAAAATTACAAAAAATCATCACCTTTTTCAGTTGCTTTCAATCAAAGGGCGAGAATCGAAACGTTTCACCCAACTTTTCCATGGATGGAATAAACATCGAGTGCCAATTGGTGTTGACAAATAAAATACACAATCCTCAAATAAACACATTGGAATTTGGATTTGAATTAATCTCACATAAAGATGGCAAAAACAATAAAATAAAATTAACTAGTCCTTTATCCACATAATCTCTAACCTTCTTTTTTGTCGAATTCATTGTATTAATCATTTTTTTTTGTCATTTTATGCTCACATTTAATTCAAGCTCAAATTTATGAATAAAAAGGTTTGAATGCAATAATAACAAATATTCATCGCAAACTTGTTTTTAATCAACACATTATATATTTTATTATTAAATAATGAAACAATTTTGAATTCTTTTTAAAGGCCAATTAGTAATTTATACAAAAAATGCCTGTTGGCTCCGATTCGGGTGAATCAGCTTCAACTGCTGGAGACGGATTTGATTTTCATTATGCAACAATGACACCGGCGCAATTTAAAGACAAAATTGAAGAGGACACTGGCCTTCGTTTATATATGGTGGGGCTCTATTTATGGTTTTAAGTGTATTTATTATGATTTATTCTATTCAGATTGAAGCTATGTGGAGAACATGCGGCCGAGTAAGCACAGTTGTTATTTGGGAAATGTTTCGAACCGGAGATTTGATGCCACATGACCGGACTTTTGAAGATTACATTATGGTTCAAATAAATGCCGAGAATGGGAAACGCGCAGGAAGAGGCCTTCCTAAAGGATCACCAGTGCGCCTTGGCAGTGATAGGAAAAAATTTTCGCTCACAGTATCCAATTTTGAATAATAAAATCGAAGTAATTCCTTCATTTATAAAATTTAGGTGCATTTAAAGCATGCAACAGATAACAGTATCAATGAAACTCGTGAGGTTGAGGTTAACAAATTAAAATCTTTTATAGCAATAAATTTTTAATTAATTCAGTACACACCGGCCGATTCGTGAATTTCCCTGAAAGCACTTGGACTTGGACCATTGAATTGATTGATGAAAAACTTTGTGATTCTTTACCATTTTTGTGCTTTTTTAACGGGATAATTTTTTTACCACCCATTTTATTTTTTACCACTCACAGGGGTTAATTATTTTTCACCTTGTAAATATTAAAAAATGGGTCTTTAAATTATTGAAAATTAAAATAGGTTTAGTTTAGGTCAAAATGATCTGAAAGGAGGTGGCTGGGCTTAGCATTTTAAACATGCTAGATGCTCTAATTTTTGGTACACATATTCCATACTTTTTCCATAAAAATTTTATTTCCACATCAATCTTCTTCATCTATTGTACTATCCATCTTCACACTTCACAATTTTGGGTTTAATTTTAAGATTTTACCTAATAAAAGGCACAATAATTCAGAATATTTATTTATTTATTTCAAAGTCGAAATTAAGAGCAAAACAATTTATTGGAAAAATATGAATAATTGGGGATTTTATGTTGTAAATTTATATAAGAAAATCGAATAATTAATTAAAATATAGGATAAATTGTCAAAAGGGAATAATATTTATTTTAATAATATTTGAATTCTTCCTATTTTCATGTTTCATCTAGCGTCCAAAAATACAATCCTTGACGCGCCCACAGACATCTAAGACGTTGCAACAACCGGAACAACACCACGTGTCAAGGTCCCAGTTACATGCTAAAAAATCATAAACAATATTTGCTAAAATTTTTCTTTCTTTTAACTGGGCATTTTTCGTAAAAATTTTCGGCCGCAGTGCAAATGATTTGATTTCGCCGAAATTTTAACTATTTTTAAAAATGCTCCTTTTTTAACCAAATGCCCCCTCAACTGAAAATCCATCTCATACTCTGACTATTGAGAATTGTTAAGAAAATTGCCCCTCCATCCTAATTTTTAAGCCCTAGCGTCCGTAATTGCTCAATTAAAATGGGCGTGACATTTCTATTTTTGAGTTCTATGCAAAACAAATGAGGCAGTCTTCATTTCTTATCTTACCACCCCAGAGGTTGCCGAGAGGAATCGAATGGCATTAACAAACATCCATGCTTAGAATTCGTTGACTAGATATTATAATACGTCCAGAAAATATTTAATTCTTTTTTAGCAAAAAAAAAATAATCACCAATCGCATCCGAAAATATCATTCTCAAATGTCGGAATGGAATACAAAAAAATTATGCATACCTTCACCAAGTTCGAGACATTGACCATCCACAAGCGCAACTTGCTGTTGAATCACCAAAATGATCAGCAAGAAAAATGCGAACAATTTTATGAAGGCATTTTTGTTGAACGAATGGAAGGCAGCCATTTTGTTAGAATATTGAGGGCAGCACAGAAGAATTAAGGAATTTGGATAAATTGGATTGGATGGAAAATGATGGGTTTGAGTGAATTTCCAATGAGCTTTATAAAGGCCTCCAAATGGGGCAAATTTTCCTCTAAATAAAAAATTATCCTAATCCATGGGCCCAAAAAGCCAAAATTTGCTTCCTCCTTATCCTATCATAATGTGGAAATAACAATAAAAATTATCCATTCAAAATGTAAATCGCTAGCACTTTCAGGATAATCCAGACTTGATGCTATCCGAATATTAAATGCTAACCAAATAAAAATTATCCATCGAAAATGTTAATCCCTTTCATTGCCACGCAGGTAAATTTAATTCCATCCAATTCCCATTTTTCTGGTAAACAAGGAAGCAAAATTGTTCGCACTTTGGGCTCACGGTGTTTGATTTTTTATGCAAAACCTTATCAAAGATGGTATTTTCGGTCATTACTTTGAAATTTCGCCTAAAAATAATATCAAAAGATTAAGCTTGTCAAGCTGCGTCGATTAAGCTAGATATTGGGCATAAAATATTTCTCGCCCAAAATGCCCTCAAAATTCTCGCGCTGCTGTGTTCCATTGGATTTGCGAATTGATGTAAATTAAATTAAAATAAAATATTAATTTACTTATATTTCTACTTTTATGACAATAAAAATTACAATGGTGTCGAACAGAACAAATATGAGCATTGGTTTTGGCTCCAATTTGCCACCATGCCGGATGGAAGCCGAATAAACTGGACGAATCATTGAATCCAAACGAGTGGGGGTATGCGATAGATTGAAGCCCACAATTTAGTAGCACAAAAAAAGCTTGCAAGGATGTGTGAGTATTTTATTTACTATATATTTGGAGAACAAGCAGAGAGTGTCCATGGATAAAAAATTAGAATCCGGTCCGGAATGAAATGAGTGCTCTTATTTTTTTTTATCACATCATTATGAGAATTCTACTGGTTGATAAATAACCGTAAATACTCTATTATTTTTCAACCCCTCAAAAATGGGAAAATTTGGGGCTTACTCCATAATTTTTTGGACATTTTTTAACATATTATAAATTAAGCGTTTTTGAATTTTTATACATAATATTTTTTTTCGACAATCCAATACATTTATTCAGCAAATTAATAATATGATAAACATATAAGTATATGGGCATCAATTTGGCATACTATAATGATATGTTACAGCTAATATAGTAGGAAATTGGCTAATTCGGCTATGCTAATTCTTATTTTGAAAAGCTGAGAACGATTGTCAAAACCAAATCAGTTTTTGTTTACTAACTTTTACCCAGACTTTTTTTAAAAATAATTGTAACTTAAACTTAAAATTTCATATTATTAACATAAATTAATTTTTTTATTTCATAAAGGCAATATTTACAAGAATCATTCAGTTTTATATTATTTTTTCCTTTTCAAAAAGCGAATATATATAAATAATTAAATTCAAGAAGGGCTGCTAACTTGAATTGTTTTTACTCTTATTAGATCATTTATTTTTTGGATACTAATTTTTTTACCCAAAAATAATATTATTTTACCCAAAAAAATAATTTTTTTGCCCAAAATGATTTCGCATATTTTTTTATCCAAAAATAATATTTTTTTACCCAAAATAATAATTTCGAAACGAAATTAGTCTTTTTTGCACTAAATCATTCTTTTTTTCCTAATAATTAAAGGAAGGAAAAAGCCTATAAAGTGAAAAATAAAGCAAAAAAATCAATTTAATAATAAAAATTAATTATTCAACATAAAATGGTTTTTAATATGGAAATATTGATAAATTAGGTTTAATTAAGGCCAAAATGGGCCAAAAAGGGATGCGCGGGATATATTCGGATAAGGGGATTAAGGAGGATTAAGGGGTATTAAGCCCCGAAATGGATGGGAAATGGCCAAGAAGGCCACTGGAAGGTCGGGGAATTGAAACAGAGGCCCGGAGAGTGGGCGGGATTAAGCCTGATATAGGGGGATTAAGGAGGATTAAGGGGGATTAAGCCCAGAATTGATGGGATTAAGGTATAAAATGGGTTTTCGATATCGAGAATAACGAATATAAGGTTTATTTTTGGATCTGGGCCTGTTCAAGAGTTTAAATCGGTAGTGCGCGAGTCCTGGTTTAAGCTGTTTTGCTTCCGGCTTCGCGTGAATCCTATGCTCCGAACCCCTAATCCTAACCCCTAGATCCCATGCCGCCCCTAACCATAACCCTATACCCCAAACTAAGCTTAATCCCCCCTATAACCACCTTAATCCCCTTATATCCGGCTTAATCGCGTGCACCCTCCGAGTATTTGTTACACTTTCCCGACTTTCACATGGCCTTCAGGGCCATTTCCCATCCACTTCGGGGCTTAATCCCCCTATATCCACCTTAATCCTCTATATCCGGATATATGCCGCGCATCTCTTTTTTGACTTCCGCGCACCCCTAGAATGTTATAAAACCGTTTTATATCATTTACAATGTAAAAAATTAATTTTTATTAGTTGTCGACAAAAGAATAATTTTTTGTCGACAAAAAAATATTATCTCAATTTTATATTTTAATTTATTTAGTGCAAAAAAGAAAAAAGACTAATTTCGTTTCGAAATTATTATTTTGGTTTTGGGTAAAAAAATATTTTTTGGGTAAAAAAATATTATTTTTGGGTAAAAAAAATATGCGAAATCATTTTGGGCAAAAAAATTATTTTTTTGGGTAAAATAATATTATTTTTGGGTAAAAAAATAATTACTCTTTATTTTTTGTGTATTCTTCTTCCAAATCCAACCAAAAATTGCATCACGATATGGTTAGGATGAAACATTCAACAAAATGGTGTCAACGCAACTCGTATAATCTCAACTCGTATAATCGCAAGTCGTATAACCCCAACTCGTATAATCGCAACTCGTATAATGGGCCAACTCGTATAATGGGTCAACTCGTATAATCACAACTCGTATAATCTAAACTCGTATAGGGAGAAAAATAATTTTTTAGATTTGGTGTGTCCTACCTTAAAATATACATTCGAAAACCACTATTTTAAGGATAATTCGGTGCGCGGAACGCAAATCCGACTTTAGATTTTTGATATTTTTCAATATTTATAAGATAAAATGCCGAGGCGGTATAAAAACAGTTTTGGATAGAAATTTTTATAAATAAAATATTCAATCTAATAAATTGCATTTAAATTTGTTATTTTCCAAAATTTATTTAACGAAGGGAAACCAATTCAAAAAAAATTACTTTTCTCCCTATACGAATTTAGATTATACGAGTTACGATTATACGAGTTGACCCATTATACGAGTTGGCCAATTATACGAGTTGCGATTATACGAGATGCGATTATACGAGTTGGGGTTATACGAGTTGAGATTATACGAGTTGTATCCGACCCCTTTTTTGTTTTTCTGATTAATGAATAATGAATAAAGGTCAATGAAGGGATGAACAAGACATTCATTATCTTTTTGATCACGTGAAAACCCATTAATCATTCAAATAAAAATATGCAAAGATCTTTGGTTTATAAATAGATTCGAGACGAAAAAGAAGGTCATCTATCTACCCAATTCTTTGTGCTTTTAAAGATTAGATTATTAGGGGCCTTTTAGGAATTCCCATCCCAGTCTCCCCATGAGGTGATCGGAGATCAAAGTACAATGAATGGGCGCAAAGCGCACTATATAAATTTAGTCAAAGTGAATATTATTTATCAGTAAATCACCCACTCCATCATTTTACCCATTTTACTCGGATTCATTTTATAATAATATTTGGAGAGAAGATTTTAGGTTACAAAAATCTTTTAGTTTTTGTGAAAATAAATTGCGAACCCAAAATAGGTTATCTCTGGTTTTTGTTGAATTTTTCGGCACTAATGGGAATTGTCATCTACAAAATGAGAATGATGGTGAAGAAGATAATGATGATGAAGAAGATGATGATGAGGACGATGATGAGGAAGAAGATCACCTCAGCTTCGTTTTCTTCTTCATCTTCATCATCTTTATCCTTTTCCACGTAGGGGACAAACTCCTATTAGTACCAAATTTTCGTTAAAAAATTCTAGAAAATAAGTAAATCGGTAAGAAAATTTCGTCGAAAAGATGCAATAAATGCTCAAAACATTATTTTATGCGTGCTTTTATTATCAAATCAAATCTGATAAATGCAAAAATTGATAAAAACCTAAAGTTCACTCCTTATTAATGTTGAATTTTCAGCAATAAAATCAATTCAAATTATTAAAATTGTGTAATCTATTCTGAATTTCCAATATAATGGCGGCATCTCCAAAGAAAGTGACAATTGTTGGGAGCGGAAATTGGGGCAGCGCAATTGCCCGGATCATTGGCAAAACCGTCAAACAATACGCAGCCAACTTCCAAGAGCGAGTGCCAATGTGGGTCTATGAAGAGGTTTGTCACAAAATGTTCGATTGTTTTTGGTAATTTAACACATTTTTCGCAGATGGTCGACGGCAAAAAGCTGAGCGAAATAATCAACACGGAGCACGAAAATGTTAAATATTTACCGGGAAAGGTTTCAATCAATCAATAATTTTTGAATTACCAACTTTTGTTCAGAAACTCCCAGAAAATGTGGTGGCAGTCACGGACTTGGTTGAGGCTTGCACGGTTTGCTTAATTAAATATAAAAAATGAAATTTGAATGTTAACAGGATTCGGACATTCTGGTCTTTGTTGTTCCCCATCAACATGTCTCCAAACTTTGCGGCCAATTGAAAGGCAAAGTCAAGCAGAGCGCAGTTGCCATTTCGTTGATCAAGGTTTTCATTCAAAAACCTAAAGTTTAGAAAGACCTGAAGTTTTCAAAAACAACTTGAGACCTAAAGTTTTGAAAAACAAGAACTTTGAGACCCTAAGATTTCTAAAATCTTGAGACCTTAAGATTTCAAAAAACGTTGATACCTTAAGTTTTAAAAAACCTTAAACCTGAAGTTAACAAAAAACTTGAGACATTAAATTTTCAAAACCTTGAGGCCTGAACTTTACAAAAACCTGGAGACCTTATGTTTTCGAAAGCCTTGAGATTTTGTTTTCAAAAAAACAATATTTTTTTAAAGACCTTAAGTTTTCAAGACCCTACATTTTCGAAAAAACTTGAGTTTAATATTAATAAACTTTATTTTAAAAAGGGCCTCTCTCCAAATTCAACTGGCGACGGACTTCGACTAATCTCTCAGGACATTGCCGAAATGCTCAAGATCGACACTGCCGTATTGATGGGTGCAAATTTGGCACCGGAAGTGGCGAATGATAATGTAAAATTTTTTTGTTTAAAATTAGAAAATAATTTCCAATATTTATTTGCAGTTCTGTGAGGCAACAATCGGTGAGTTTTGTTTTGCTTTAGGAATTGGTTTTAAAAAGATAGTATTTCGTTTGTCGAAAAAGAGTCCAAAATAATTTAATGGTTTGCCCCACACATTCACAAACCAAATATACCCAAAATTGGATAGAGCTGGTCAAGAAGACGCATTGAATGGTATATAATTTGGTTATGGTTTGGTCAACAATTAAAGGGTTTTAAACGGTTTAAACCACGTTTTGGTTTAATGGTTCAAAACTAATTTAGAATTGGTTAAACCCAAACCATAACATAATCAAATGATGCATCTTGACCGAGATCAATTGATTGGGTATATATGGTTTATTGGTTTAGGATAAACGATAAACTATTACAATCTTTTCGGCATTTTAAAATGTATTTTCGACAAATAAATTATTCCCATTTTTGAAAATATTCCCCCAAAATTTGTAGGCACCCAAAACCCCGCCCGCGGGATGGAGCTGAAGCAATTGTTTCACACGGACAATTTCCGCATCAATGTTGTGCAGGATGCGCCCACCGTGGAGCTGTGCGGTGCATTGAAGGTTTAAATGAATTTATTGGATTATTTAATTATTCTCATGTTAAGAATGTGGTCGCTTGCGCCGCCGGCTTCTCCGATGGATTGGGCTATGGGGACAATACAAAGGTTTGGTTTTTGTTTTGGGAAATAAATAAATTAAATTTTTCGGATCCACCCAATTCTTGACCGTAGGGGGGAGGATAAGGGTGTATCAAATAAGCAATTGGGAAGTCATTTTTCTTCAAAATTTTTCCCTATGATATAATTTTTAGGTGAAAATTTTCATTAATTAGGTACCAATTTTTGAGTCGTCTTAAAATTTTTTTTCATCGCACTATTTATGAAAAGCAATTTTTCGCTCTCTGTTTCAGCAATAAAAAATTTTTTGATCAAAATTATTGAGTAATTCCCAAAAAAAAAAAACATCATTATGGGTTAATTTTCTGTAAAGCTATTTGAGGTTTAATAATCCGACACCATAAGCTCTTATGGCGCAATGGTTAGCGCGTTTGGCTGTTACGAAGGTACAAAGACCAAAAGGTTGTTGGTTCGAGTCCAACCAGGAGCGGCTAATTTTTTCGACTAATTTGTGACATTTTTTGGCCAAAAATTATCAAAATTTAATGATAAATATTTAAAAAAATATTTTTTTTAGAAAAATTGGGTTCATCGTTTCCACAATTAATATTAAAATAATTTAAAAATAACCCTTCTAATTTTAGGCCGCCCTTATTCGCCTTGGCCTAATGGAAATGATGCGCTTCTGTGAGCAATTCTATCCGGACACCCAATCAAACACATTCTTCGAGTCGTGCGGCGTTGCCGATTTGGTCACCACTTGCTATGGGGGACGGAATAAACGCGTTTGTGAGGCATTCGTCAAGACAAAAAAGGTTTTTATCATTAAAAATTAATTTAATATTTTCGAGAAAAAAAAATTAAAATGCTGAAAATAGCGGCTACAGAAATTTATCCTAAACCCATAAACCATATACCTTCCCAATCGATAGATATCGGTCAAGAAGCATCATTTGATTATATTTTGGCTTAGATTTAACCGATTTTAATTTTAACTTAGTTTTGAACCAAAAACCAAAATGTGGTTGTGGTTTAAATAAACCGTTTAATTGTCGACCAAAACATAACCAAATTATATACCATTCAATGCGTTTTGACCAGCTCTATCCAATTTTGGGTATATTTGGTTTGTGAATTTGTGGGACTCTTAAAAACCATTTGTGATTATTTTGGCATTATTTTTTTTTTCAGCATTTTCAATGTTTTTTTTACAAAAAATTATACTAATCATTTTTAATATTTTATCATCCCATTTTTTATAGCCATTGGACCAAGTTGAAAAGGAATTGTTGAATGGACAAAGTGCCCAAGGCCCGTTGACTGCCTCTGAATTGTTCGACGTGATCAAGCAGCACAATTTGCATGAGAAGTAGGCTAAATTCCTATTTTTATTCAACTTTTCATAATTTTGATTTAGGTTTTAAGCTTATTAGGTTTAGGGTGGCCAGGGTTTATGAAGATGATTTGGTACTTGTCAGTTATCGCTGTCTCCAGCAGATTTTTTTTTCACCCCCTTTGACTGTTCTTATATTAATTGTGACTGTAACCTACTCCTAGGACCCAAATATGATATTGTAAGAATCTTTATTATAGTGAAAAGCCAACCCTGGTGCTTAATTTAGGGAAACCATGGGCCATGGGCATGACTTTGGGGATGAAAAAAATTTGGAGACAGCTAATAAGATAACCGACAAGTACCGATGATTTTAGCAAAAAAATAATTGCAAAAATTCGACCCAAAAATTATTTTGGAATTTTCAAATTAAAAAAAAATTTTTGAAATTTTTCGATTGAAAAAATTTTTGAAACTTTGACCCAGGGGGAGGACCCTTCACTTTTACAAAATTTATTTGTCTCGGATTAATCCGCTCACCGGAGAACCCAATTTTATGTATTTTTATTTATCAGTTTATGAACAAAATACAGTAATTCGAACCAAAAAATACCGTACAAAAATTTAATATTACCCAATTCTCGCTGTTATGATTTAATATCGTGCCCAAATTATTTTTAGATTCCCTCTCTTCGTGGCCGTTCACAAAATTTGCAAAGGCCAACTTGATGCGGACCAACTGATTGACAGCATCCGAAACCATCCGGAACATCGACAACAGGAGAATGGAACGGCAACGGGGAATGCTGCTAAAATGTGATGAGATGAAGAATTGATGAAGATGCGCGCGGGTCACAGGCAGTAGTGCCCTAAATTGCCCAATAATAGACATTTTCTCTCTTATTAGATTAAATTTATTTTAAAAATAATCAATCAATATTCATTCAAGAAAATGACCTTCTTCTTCCCCTTTCACCTCTATATTTGATGGTAAATGACCTTATTCTCTCCACTCCACTTCCATTTTGATGCTAATGTTGATATTATTCTTTCTTTCTTTTTGAGTTTATTTAATTTCCACACACACACATCAAAGACAAAGACAATTAAAATGATAATAAATAAATAAATATTCAAATCAATTATTTTTGGGGATTTGGTTTGGTGTTGGGAATCCTCTGGCCTAAAAAAATCCATTCGTGAATAAATCCAACCAAAAAAAATTTAATTTTTTAAATCCAATCATGTGTTTTTATTGTGTCCCTTGGTGGGTTCTTGGTTACTGTTGCTGGGATCATTGTTTTATGAATACGATGGGATTTCCCACCGTCCCATTTAATTTGGCCAAAGCCCCACAATTTTGTCCTAAATATTCCAACAAAAAAAAAACAAAATATTTGAGACCCAAATGCATTCAAATGGAATAAATGTGCCCCCTAAAGCCGAAATTCAATTTTCAAATCCAATCGAATAATTTTTGATCTCGTTTGTCCCCTTTCCCCTTCATTGCCAGCTGAACTATTTATGTAATTTTATTGTGTCCGATGGTGTATTGTTGTTACTTTTGATGCGATTCCATTCCATTCAATACCCCACTCCAAAATTTGCCTTCTGAAACTGAATATTCCAACAAAAAACAAAATATTTGAGTCCCAAATGCATTAAAATTGAATAAATGTGCCCCTAAAGCTGAAATTCAATTTTCAAATCCAATCGAATATTTTTGATCTCGTTTGTCCCCTTCCCCTTCATTGCCGGCTGAACTATTTATATAATTTTATTGGTGTCCGATGATGATTGGGATCGGTTTAATGATCCAATGGGATTCCTCCCAGTGTTCCATCCATTCCATTCAAACCCCATTCCCCATTTCCTATAAAATTTGTCCGGAATTGTTACCTTCCTTTTCCCATTCCATCCCCCCACTCCCCCCAAGGCACAGACTGTCACATAAATTCAAATGAGATGGGATGGGGCAAAAGGGGCCGAATTTTTAATGATGCGGGACGTGGAGGGGTTTTGGTTGGTTGATTTGATTTGGTCTCAAAATACTCAAATGGAATTTTGTTGGTTTTTATGGCACATTCCCCATCCCATGCTTTTGGTTAGAATGCCGAGAACACTTTGTGGGCTGAAATGCGCGCATTCCCAACAGTGCTGATCGGTGACCATTTCTTCCCTTCCAATTTTGCACACAAAACAAATTCCCTTTCTATTTCCTTTTTGTTCCCCCGTGCCAGTCGCTGCCTTACCTTTTTGTTTACCCAATTTTCCCTCCTCCTCCTCCTTTTGGGATGCGAATGTTTGTGGGGGAGATGGGAGAGGAATGAATGGCCCCCCGACAAGAATGAAATGATGAGAAAATGTACAGTCCGGTCAAAAGTCTGCTGAACGCACTGAACTGGAATTGGATTCTTCTGCTGCTGGACTGACCCATTCAATTCCTGTTCAAATTCCAAAATTCCAATGCGCAACAATTTTCAATGCTTTTTTTTTCATTACAATTTTCTTTCCAGAAAATGTATTTTTGCCCATATAATATTCCTTCCTTAAAATGTGTTTTTGCCTAAATGCATTCATTTACGGAAGGATAGTTAAAACATTTTCCGAAAGGATTTTAATTGTAATTGTAATTTAGGATTGTATTTGTAATTTAGGATTGTAATTGTAAATTAGGATTGTAATTGTAATTGTAATTTAGGATTGTAATTGTAATTTAGGATTGTAATTGTAATTGTAATTTAGGATTGTAATTGTAATTTAGGATTGTAATTGTAATTTAGGATTGTAATTGTAATTTAGGATTGTAATTGTAATTTAGGATTGTAATTGTAATTTAGGATTGTAATTGTAATTTAGGATTGTAATTGTAATTTAGGATTGTAATTGTAATTTAGGATTGTAATTGTAATTTAGGATTGTAATTGTAATTTAGGATTGTAATTGTAATTGTAATTTAGGATTGTAATTGTAATTTAGGATTGTAATTGTAATTTAGGATTGTAATTGTAATTTAGGATTGTAATTGTAATTTAGGATTGTAATTGTAATTTAGGATTGTAATTGTAATTTAGGATTGTAATTGTAATTTAGGATTGTAATTGTAATTTAGGATTGTAATTGTAATTTAGGATTGTAATTGTAATTGTAATTTAGGATTGTAATTGTAATTTAGGATTGTAATTGTAATTGTAATTTAGGATTGTAATTGTAATTGTAATTTAGGATTGTAATTGTAATTGTAATTTAGGATTGTAATTGTAATTTAGGATTGTAATTGTAATTGTAATTTAGGATTGTAATTGTAATTGTAATTTAGGATTGTAATTGTAATTTAGGATTGTAATTGTAATTGTAATTTAGGATTGTAATTGTAATTTAGGATTGTAATTGTAATTGTAATTTAGGATTGTAATTGTAATTTAGGATTGTAATTGTAATTTAGGATTGTAATTGTAATTTAGGATTGTAATTGTAATTTAGGATTGTAATTGTAATTGTAATTTAGGATTGTAATTGTAATTTAGGATTGTAATTGTAATTGTAATTTAGGATTGTAATTGTAATTTATAATTTAAGATTGTAATTGTAATTTAGGATTGTAATTGTAATTTAAGATTGTAATTGTAATTTAGGATTGTAATTGTAATTGTAATTTAGGATTGTAATTGTAATTTAGGATTGTAATTGTAATTTAGGATTGTAATTGTAATTTAGGATTGTAATTGTAATTTAAGATTGTAATTGTAATTTGTAATTTAGGATTGTAATTGTAATTGTAATTTAGGATTGTAATTGTAATTTAGGATTGTAATTGTAATTTAGGATTGTAATTGTAATTGTAATTTAGGATTGTAATTGTAATTTAGGATTGTAATTGTAATTTGAGATTGTAATTGTAATTGTAATTTAGGATTGTAATTGTAATTTAGGATTGTAATTGTAATTGTAATTTAGGATTGTAATTGTAATTTAGGATTGTAATTGTAATTGTAATTTAGGATTGTAATTGTAATTGTAATTTAGGATTGTAATTGTAATTGTAATTTAGGATTGTAATTGTAATTTCTTCATTTCTTTTCAACATTATTCAATTGATCTCTTCCAATTTCTTTAATTTATCATTAAATTCGTTGAAAAAAACTTCAAATCCTAAAAAGCCTCGCCACCAAACGTGTTTCTCATTCTCTCAATTGATTCTCCCTGAAAGCATGTTCAACTTTTATGCGAATTCAATTGAGTGGTTAACATTTCCCTCCTTAAACCTGAATCCTCAATATACATATATTTCCCGCAAAAATGGCCACAAAAAATGTTAATGTGGAAATGGCCAATACTCCCCACATCCATTTTTTGCATTTTTTCCAATCCCATCTTCCCCCTTTTTCCATCCCTTGGCCACAACACATCCAACAATTGGAAATTCAATTGAGAGGGGGCCGGATTATTCAGCAGAGGCAGCCGCACCACTAAAACTGGGATTGGATAGAAAGGGGGAAATTTGTGTGTGTGGAATTGGATGGAATGAAGGGATGGGGAATGGGGATGCGGAGTTTTCCCCCTTTCATTGGCCACATCTCCCCCCTTACCCCTCCCCCTTCCTTCCCCCTTGGCCATAAATTTTGTTAGCGTTTTTGATGTGGACCGCCGGCGGCACACAAAAACATCGATTTTCTCTGGACAAGGGGTCCCTTTATTTTTTGCCTCCTAAAGGAATAATCGAAATGAACGGACACGGACGAAGGGGAAGGCGGTGGTTAGCGGCGACTTTGCTTTGTTTTATTGCCCTTTATGGAAAGTGGCCGTCGCTCCCCTTTTTGGGAGTAAATCCAATGGAATTGCTTTGCCTGCCCTTCCCGGTGCCCTTTGCCCCATCCAATTCTGCGCTGCTTTTGCCGAGATTAATAGTCGAGATATGCAGGCAAATGTCCCTTCTCCATTCCCCTTTTCATATAGGGCCATTTTATTAAAAATAGAACATTTCAGTACCTGGGGCCATTCTTTTGGGGCCATATCTCAAGAAGAAAGCAACCAATTCATGAAGGCAATATGCCATTTGAAAGCCCTAAATGTCCTCTAAAAAGTGGCCAATTCTAATTGTTTTTTTTTGATATGTTAAAACAAATTTGTAAAATAAGCGGCTTTTCCTCCAACAAACAAATTTGGGTTTATTCCATTCAAAGACATGTAACTTTTGTAAAGCCTGGATTTTATAAAATTTAAAATGGCCAAAATGTAGAGGACACTTTGGCTTTCCAATGGTATATCGCCTTCCTGAATTGGCAATTCCCTCGTTGAGATATGGGCCAAAAGCATAGCCTAGGTAATGAAATGGCAATACACTGAAAAATGTCCCATGCCGCCAATTCCTGCGTTGCTTTTTGCCGAGATTAATAGTCGAGATATGCACACAACAACCCCCCTTTACCCCTCTTCCCCCTTTTAGGGCCATTCTGCTATTGCTGTGCTGAATTGCTGATGTCCCCTACATTGCCCCCCTTCACCCTATAACATTCAACCAACCCATTTCCCCTCCCCCAAATTCATTCCATTCCATTTTCCATCCAATCCCAAAACCCGTTCCAGCCTCCTCCTCCCTTTCCTCCTCATTTTCACATTATTTTTCCTGCAACCAGCAGCCTTTTTCTCCCAGCAAATTTTTTCCCAAAATGATTCAAGAAGACGATCATTGCCGCGCGCGAACTAAATTTATGCCTCATAAATTCATCAGGCATTTTCCCTACAAAAACAGTTTCAAAAATCCTTAAAATCGCCAAAATTCGTTAAATATTTCCCAAAATTTATTTAAATTCTTTGGCCATATTGAAAATTATGTGGCCCTTTTTTATCTTTTTAATAAGCAAATATAAAAAAAATAAATACTCAAACCCAAAATTTGTTAATTAGAAATTCGCTAACAAATTTTTTGGCCATTAAAATAAATTATGTAGCTCATCTCACTTTTACCTTCTTAGGAAGTGGATTATTTGCAAAAGATGGAAATTCTCTCTCTAAATTCTTTGGCCAAAAATTGTATGGCCATTCACTTTTCCTAATACAAAGTCAATTAAGCCGTCTAATAATGGAATTTCGGCGGTGGCCGGGTGGATTTGTTGCTGATGATGGTGGTCGATCGGTAACAGAAGCTTCCTCTCCCCCTTCTTATATCATAAAATGAATTATAATTCTTGTAAGGCATTTTTACCTTCAGAATCACAGAGAAAGACCCCCAAAATTTCTTTAATTCCTTTCCCTCCAAATTCTTTGGCCACTATAAGCTCTAAAGGCCAATGTCCATTCCATCCATCTTTCCTAATACAAAGTCAATGAAGACATCTTGATAGCGAAATATGGCCAGAAGGAAATTTATTTATGATGATGGTGGTCGATCAGTAGCACCAACCAGAAGCTTCCTCCTAGCACACCAAATATGGGAATAAGTTGGGTTGGTTTGGGTTGTGTGGACTATACATAATGCTATAGCCAAATAAAGCGCTCACATAATCAAAAGTGCTTCCAAAAGAGGGGAGGGTTGAATGAATGAATGAATGAATGGAGGAGGATGGATGATTAATTTGTCGCGCAATTTGCGCTGCTCACTCATACAAAACAATGAATGAGCGCGCAATGCAATGCAATGAAAGGCGATTGATGATGAGCAGCAATAAAATGGATTGGTGAAGAAGAAGCAATATAATATGCTCTTCACTTCTTCCTCTTCTTCTTCTTCTTCTGATGATGATGAGTTGGGTTAGGAAGGGTTGGGAAGGTTTTGGGTGAAGTTGGTTGCAATGGAATGGACCCCCCTCCCTGCCCTGAGGCATCATCATGCATAATTGGGTGGATGGGGCATTTGGGGGTGGAGCTGGAGGGGTAAAAGGGACAAGGGGGCAACCGGTTCCAGCTCAACCCACCAAAACCCCCTTTTCTTCCTCCTCCAAAGTCCAAACCCTCTCCTTTATGCTCAATAGATTGTTTTGTTGATGATGCTGGTTGTGAGATGGACGCCAATGATACTCCAAAGAGTACCCCCATTTTGCCCAATTATATTATGCCTTTTTATGCCTCCTCTTTCATCTTATTGCCTCTTTTGAATGGGACAGCGCCTTTGTTCGGTGCCCATGCCCAGCAAATTCCCCAAAGGCTAATGCCATATTGTTAATGCCTACTCAATCTCACCTTTGCGCAACCCACCAAAACACCCTTCAAACCATCCAAACTACCCCTCCCCCCCCCCCCCCCCTCCCCCATATGATGGATGAGAATATGGATGTCAATGATACCCTCCGTCGTCGTCTCCTTCCTTATTGCCTCAAATGAGTCAGTCCCCAATCCCCATGTTGCCTTCTACATAATTTCATCGCCAATTTTGACTTTTGGGGCAGCCCCATGGATTTGCCACCAAAAATCCTTTCAAGCACCACCAAAATATCAAGGATGATGGCATATTGCGCCACCCACCAGATACGGTCTTCCCCTTTCCCTCCATTTCCCCATCATTTTGGCCAAACACAAATTATGCCCTCTATTAAATTTACATCGGGTGCCATCCCATCCCATCCCTACAAACAACACCAAATCTTAAGTATGGGAAATTATTGGACTAATGACCAAAATGCCGAAAGATGATGGCACAGTGTTGCCTCCACAATTCATTCAAACCAAATTATTTTGTGCTCACGCAATCCAAATCCAATGGAAGGAAGGAAGGAAGGAAGCAAGGATCGATCCCCCCTCATTTCCCCGCAATGGTATATTTTGCCCTTTGCCTCCGCCATCATCCCATAAAGGGAATAATCTTCCCTTCATTATTTTCCTTTATAAAGAATCGGCGGCCTCTTTTGCCCTTTCCCCTTTTCATTTATTCATTCACAATCCTCGCAATAATCCGGCCATTGTCCTTGTCCCCCCTTCGGCGGGGCTGCGACGCCACAAAATCCCAGCAAAGGCAAAAAATGGGGGAGAAGGGGGCACATATTTGCCGCCTCGCCTCATTCCCTTATTCCCCCCTATTCATTCCATTCATTCATTCTCCCCTTTATGGCCATTCATCCATCGATTGGCCTCCGCACTTTCCCATATTTAAGTGCGCCTCTTCAAAAATGGCCCCTCTATTGTGTCCTCAATCTCACCCCTCCCCCATTCGGACAGCCGGGACCCCCTCCTTTCGAGAGTCGAGATTGAATTGGGGATTAGGCCACGGATTGCCTTCATCCATCTTCCTTTCCCGCATTCCCACAACTATGACCCCAAACTTGACGCCGTTCAAAATAACTCACCAAGGACTGTACGATATTTAATGATTTTGATACCAATTTAAAGAGTAGACTTTGGGCTATAAACAAATGATATTAATTTTATTTAAATTGGTTCATAAATGATGAATTATACCCAAGAAACCACTGAACATTCCGCTAAACCATAATAGATTATTTTAAATGATTTTTTGTCCATAACTTCATAAATTTTGAACTAATTTAAATAAAATTGATTTCATTTAATAGCCAAAAGTCTCCAATTCAATTTGCTACCAAAATCAACAAAATTCGATTCGCTTTTTGATGAGTTATAAACGATGGCGTTAAATTGGGTCGGCAACAAAAATATGCATATTCCCAGTGCTTTTTTGTGCATAATTTTATTAATTTTGAACCAATTTAAATAAAATTAATTTCATTTGATAGCCAAAAGTCTGCTCTTTGATTTGATACCAAAAACATTGAAATTCGGTTCACTCCCTGAAGAATTATAAACGATGGCGTCATGTTGGGTCTATCCATTTAAATATGCATGCGACCCCATTTTCCCCATTTGCCAGCCTCCACCACATATTTTTGGGGGATAATCCGATCAACCAGCCGTCCCCTTTTGCCCCTTTCCCAATCCGGCTTGGCCTTCTCCCCTCTCTTACATCGATCGACCGGAAAAAGTTTTTTTTTTTTATCAAATTTCTACCAATTTTTCCCTCTTTTCCCACATCATTTCGCTTGGTTTTGGCCAATTTCCATAAAAAGAGTTTGTGGCCTCACGAAAATAATTTTAATCATCCTCTCTTCTAAAAGGGAGGCAGGATGCCCCAAGCGGATGTGCCCTGGAGCAAATTGAGTTTTTGTTGGGGCCCTGAGGGCATTTTTCCATTCCTCCCTTTCCCCTTTTCAATCGTTGGCCAATAAAAAATTGAAGCGCCAAATGGGCTGGGCCAGCAGATGTTGGCCCAGGGACCAATGAGAGAGGAAAAGCAAAGAAGAGAGTGTTGAGGCCAATTTATCGTTTTGAATTAATAAATGTGAAATTTTGGGCCATGATGAGTGAGGCATTTGATTCGATCCGCCAATGTTAGAAATTCCAATACTTTCATTGGATTTTGCCCCAAAACTCAATAAGGCAATGGCCAATTTTGGAAGGCAATATACCATTTTAAAGCCTAAAGTGTCCTCTAAAAAGTGGCATATTTAAATTTTATAAAATCCAGGCTTTAAAAAATTTGCGTGTCTTTGAATGGAATAAACCCGAATATTTGTTGTTTGAGGAAAGCCGCTATTTTTACAAATTATTTTAACATTTCAAAAACAAATTAGATTGGCCACTTTTTAGAGGACATTTAGGGCTTTCAAATGGCATATCGCCTTCCTAAATTGGCTACTTCCTTCTTGGGATATGGCCAAAAGATTTGGTTGAAGTATTCTGAATTGTCCCATTTCAGTTTCAATCATTGCCCCACTCGCCACAATTAAATATCACAAGGCCATTTTCCCCTAAATTTTGCAAATCCCTTGCACAAACAAATTCACCTCCCCTTCCCTTCCCCCCTTTCAATCCTTTTGGCCACAATTTTTAAAGGGAGGGAAGGTCAATTGAATGGGAAGGGGCCAGCCGGCTGACCGTTGGGCGCGCACAAAATTTTGGTCAGTCGGCCAGCGGATTAACCAGCCCACCACCTTTCCCATTTCATTCATTCCAGACCACCTTTTCCAATCCAAATCGTCCATTTCCAATCGTCCATTCCAAATTCCTCCCGCCCACATTTTTGTGTGGTGGTTATGGGACGGCCTTGACCCGCTCCCGCCTCCTCCTTCCCTCACCCACCCAAATTCGTCCACCCCATTCCCCCATCAGCCATCATCATCGGTGGTGGTGGTGGTCGTCCACATTTTCCCCCTTATTTTCACATTCAAACAATCCCCATTCCCCACCCAAAATACCATCGATTGCGCCCCCCTTTCACCTCCTTCCACCACCCGCCGGCTTTTTAACCAGAGAAATTGGCCCGGATTTTTCCTAGATTTATAAATCATATACCAAATTGGATACAGCTGGTCAAGACGCATTGAATGATATATAATTTGGTTATGGTTTGGTCAACAATTAAAGGGTTTTGAACGGTTTAAACCACATTTTGTTATTTTCGGTTCAAAACCGATTTTGGGTTTATGGTTCAAAACCTAAACCGGGTTTGGTTTTAAACTGAAATCCATTTTGATTTTCAGCCCAAAACTGTTTAAACCACAAATTGGTTGGTTCAAAACCGAATTTGGGTTAGTGATTCAAAACCGTTTAAACCGGTTTTGGTTTTAAACCGTTTAAACCCAGTTTAGTTTAATGGTTCAAAATCAAAACTAAATTATTAGAATTCGGTTATCCAGTCAAAACATAATCAGATGCATCTTGACCGAGATCTATCGATTGGGTATAAGGTTTATGAGGTTTAGAATAAAACCGCTACTTTTAATTTTTTTGACAAATTAAATATTTCCAATTCCTACTTTTTAAGAAGAGCCAAAAAATGGAAAGTAGCAGTAATACCAATAGTAGCAGAATTAAAAAAGAAATCAAAGAGGATCCACCGCACTACAATTTGGTGGAAATAGGTTCCGTTAAATTGGAGCCATCTTCCAATGGCACACAATCACAACAAAGGCAACAAAGGGGAGGCAACCACAATCAATCAACGACCACCCAAACTGCCCAATTCCAACAACAACAGCAATCGTCGGCTGCCTATTTTCAACCCCAACAGCAGCAGAATGGCCTCCATCCAGCATCGATAAATGCCAACAATGGCACATTCAACGGCAGTACTGGTGCTAATAATTCCCATCAAATGTTGGGTGGCCCAGAGGCGATGCAGGCATTCGCCAATCTCGGTACATCTCCCCCGTCCCTTCTTTCAACAGTTCTCAATTAGGAATTTTACCGGCTGGCAGCCCCTTTTTCGTTAGGGGAAATTTCAGTACTACCATTTCACTACCTTGGCCATTCTTTTATTTTTGGACAATATCTCAATAGGCAATTGCCAATTCGGGAAAGCAATATACCATTTTAAAGCCCAAAGTATCCTATATAAAGTGGCCTTTTTAAACTTTGTAAAATCCAGGCTTTAAAAAAGTTACATGTCTTTGAGTGGAATAAACCTGAATTTGTTGTTGGAGGAAAATTCGCTAATTTTACAAAATGTTTTAACATTTCAAGAACTATTAGAAAAGCCACTTTTTAGAGGACATTTAGGGCTTTAAAATGGCATATCGCCTTCTTGAATTGGTTATTTCCTTCTCGAGATATGGCCAAAAGAAAGGTCTGGGGTATGAAACGTGGTGGTCCGCAATCCGCCCCATAGGAAATAGCTGCCAGCTGGTATAATTCATATTAATTGAGAACTACTTCATTCACATTTCTTCACGCTAAATCCTCTCAGGTCTTTTCGGCCATCAACAATTCCCTGGGGGCATTATGCCTACGGCACCCGCCTGCGTTCCCCCACATTTGGCGGCCGCCGCCGCTGCTGCCGCCTATGGCCAACGGCTGATCGGTGGCCCCGGCCAAAATGGATGTTCACCGGCCCAATTGGTCCGAAGGGTACGTTGGCACTTCAAATTTGCGCCAAAATTCAAAAAGTGCCAATGTCAAAATCCAATAAATTTCCCTTCAGAATTTGACGTCAGGCCACGGGCTACCTTCCTGTTCGGCCCCACCCATCCATTCCACGTCTTCATCCACCTCATCCTCTTCAATTAATCGTTCGCAACGATGCGGAGTGTGCCGTGGATGTCAATGCAAACCTTGTGGCCTTTGCACTTATTGTCAAGACAGGTCCTTCCTTCTCATTCTTAGTATTCTGAGCCATTCTTTTGATCATATCTCGAGAAGGAAGCAACCAATTCAGGAAGGCGATATGCCATTTTAGAGCCCTAAATGTCCTCTAAAAAGTGGCCAATTCTAATTGTTTTTGAAATGTTAAAATAATTTGTAAAATAAGTAGATTTTCAGACAATAAACAAATTCGGGTTTATTCCACTCAAAGACATGTAACTTTTTTGAAAGCCTGGAATTTCTAAAATTTAAATATGCCACTTTGTAGAGGATACTTTAGGCTTTCCATTGGTATATCGCCTTTCAAAATTGGCTTTTTCCTTGTAGAAATATGGGCCATAAACTAAGACTACCCCTTAAAAATTTCCTATTAAAAAAGTTACATGTCTTTGAGTGGAATAAACCCGAATTTGTTTGTTGGAGGAAAAGCCGCTTAATTTACAAATTATTTTAGCATTACAAAAACAATTAGAATTGGCCACTTTTTAGAGGGCATTTATGGCTTTCAAATGGCATATCGCCTTCCTGAATTGGCTGCTTCCTTCTCCAGATATGGCCAAAAGATAATGGCCCTGGGTACATTCTATAGGTTTCTACTTTGTTTTAATTATTAATTTGAATAAAGCGAATGTACACTTTATCAAAATTAAGGACTAATTTAGGGACTCGGAAGGTTAATTAAAATTATTTTGCCTAATTTTCAGTCCCTAAAACGGCCTTCAGCGGATGGAGGAGGTGGCGGCGGCCCTTCGCCTCATCATCATCAAAATTCGCAGCAAATGGCCGCAAAACGACAAGTTTTGGCCGGCATTCCCCAACAATCTGCTGCTGGAAACATCGCCTACAGCCATAATGTTGTGGCCCAGCATCAACTAAATTCAAATATTGCCCGAATTTTGAGTGCTGCCAGCGGCGGTGATTCCATTGGTCAACAGCAAAAATTTGGCAGATCTTCGAATAATTCGTCAGTTTTTGATGATTTGGGCCATTCTTTTGGCCATATCTGGAGAAGGAAGCAACCAATTCAGGAAGGCGATATGCCATTTGAAAGCCCTAAATGTCCTCTAAAAAGTGGCCAATCTAATTGTTTTTGAAATATTAAAATAATTTGTAAAATAGCCGGCTTTCCCTCCAACAAACAAATTCGGGTTTATTCCATTCAAAGACATGCAAATTTTTTAAAGCCTGGATTTTATAAAATTTAATTTGGCCACTTTGTAAAGGACACTTTGGGCTTTCCATTGGTATATCGCCTTCTCGAATTGGTTATTTACTCGTTGAGATATGGCCAAAAGAATGAATGGTTTAGTCCTGAATTGTCCCTTTACCGCAATTTTCCATCCCTCTTCTCATTGTCAGGAATTCCACAAATTCACCGTTGAGCGAATGTGGCGGTGGCGGTGCCGGCGGCCTTCCCCCTCCTTCTCAATCGACGAGCCCTCCCTCCGCCCTTCAAATGCCATCCACGGCAATGTCCGTTGCGCAATTGGGTCGACCCCCGTTTTGTTGGGGCGCATCGCCCACCCAAATGTTGGGCCACCAATATCCATTCGATCAAATGGCCTCATTGGCTGCCGCAGCGGCGGTTGGATTTCCTCAACATCAAGTTGGCATTTGACACACGAATATGCCGCCCTAATAAATTATTATCGCCGTTTAAAATAACTCATCAACGAAAGGACCAATTTTGATATTTTTAATATCAAATTAAAGAGCAGACTTTTGGCTATCCAATGAAATTGATTTTATTTAAATTGGTTCAGAATTGATGAAGTTGTGCCCAAAAAACCATTGAAAATTTAGCTAATCCATAGTAAAGATCATTTTAAATGGTTTTTTGTCCATAATTTCATCAATTTTGAACAAATTTGAACAAAATTAATTTCATTTAATAGCCAAAAGTCTGCTCTTTAATTTGATAACAAAAACATCAAAATTGGCCCTTTCGTTGATGAGTTATTTTAAAAGGCGATAATTTGGGTTGTCCGGAAACATAATGAATGCCCATTTTAAGGTGATGGCCGCCAACTATCCAAATCCATATCAGCCAAAATTCCTGAACTATCCCAAATATGAATATTTTACAAGCGAAGATGGACCCCAAATTGCCACGGTAAAAATGATAAATTTATTGGAAATAATATTGGAAATATCGAAAAACGGTCTTAAGGCGAAAACAATGGTTTAAGGGTTTGTCCCACGCATTCACAAACCAAATATACCCAAAATTGGATAGAGCTGGTCAAAACGCATTGAATGATATATAATTTGGTTGGGGGGTTTGGTCAACAATTAAAGAGTTTTAAACGGTTTAAACCACATTTTTGGTTTGGTCAATAATTAAAGTGTTTTAAACGGTTTAAACCACATTTTTGGTTTTTGGTTTTAAAACAGTTTAAACCGATTTTGATTTTTGGTTCAAATCTAAGTTAGAATTGGTTAATCCAAACCAAAACATATTCAAATGATGCGTCTTGAAGAGATTTATTGATTGAGTTTAAGATTTAGGGTTTTAGGATAAACCATTGAACCGTTATTAAGCTTTTCGACAAATTGACAAATTAAATATTTCCAATTAAAAATTACGCAAAATATCAATTAATATTTTCACAGATGGCTAACGGTGGGCTTCCTATTGAACATCATCATCATTCAAATGGCATTTCTGGTGCCGATGGCCAACAAATTGGCAATGGCGGAAATGGCCAAGGCGAAGGAGGCGGCGGCGGTGGTGGCACAGTTACCGACAATTTGCTCGTCCCACCCTCATATTCTGATGTGCAAAAAGTTGTGCTTCAACCGCTCTAATCCCACCAAATTAATACAAAAATATTTCCCCTCATCCATCACAAATACAAAAATTCACTATGTCTTTCAATTCACTTTTCGCCTCCCAAAATTTGCCATTAAAAAATGTGAAATTTTAAACAAAAAAGCCACACAAAGTTGTTCCCCAAGAGATGATTCAATGCCTTGCTCGTTTTTTTGGCCATATCTGAAGAAGGAAGCAGCCAATTCAGGAAGGCAATATGCCATTTGAAAGCCCTAAATGTCCTCTAAAAAGTGGCCAATCTAATTGTTTTTGAAATGTTAAAATAGTTTGTAAAATAAGCGGCTTTTCCTCCAACAAACAAATATTCGGGTTTATTCCACTCAAAGACATGTAACTTTTTTAAAAGTCTCGATTATATATAATTTAAAAAGGCAACTTTATAGAGGACACTTTGGGCTTTCTAATGGTATATTTCCTTCCCAAATTGGTCATAACCTCGATGAGATATGGGCAAAAAACCGATGAAGGTTCTGAATCGTCCTCTTCCCATCCGATCCAAATTCATTGTGATACTCCATCAATCCAGCACAAAGAAATGCAGCATCCATTCTCCCTAAAATTTGTGTCCTTAACCAAAAGCAAAGCTAAAATTATTGAATAATTTAAGCTATATTATATATTCATTTTCTATTATTCTCCTTATTCGATAATTCCCACCCGCCTCCTGGCCCAATTTTCCCATTCATCCATCAATTACTTATTAATTATATAAATGATAAATTTATTGTTTTATTTTATTGTAAAAAAAAAAAAAACAAAGAAAAATGCGTGAATTAATTTTGACAATGAATGGAAAAATACATAAAAATAAGCGGGAGGGAAAAAAGGGGAAATAACAATTAAATTAATTCAATTAATTTGAGCATTCCTCATCATCCTCTCCTTCATTGATTCATTTTGCGGAAATCGTTGTGAACTGAAAATGATGTAAAATATTAATTTTGATTAAACTACTGCGTTTTCCAACTCGTTTTTAGTTATAAAATGTGTATAAATTTTGGAAAAAGTAATTTTCAGATAGGATTTTATGTTAAAACATGGAATTATTTTGACTAAAAACAAATTAAAAATCAGAAGAGGCGGAATTATTAAAATCAGAACAGGCGGAATTATTAAAATCAGAATAGGCGGAATTATTAAAATCAGAACAGGCGGAATTATTAAAATCAGAACAGGCGGAATTATTAAAATCAGAACAGGCGGAATTATTAAAATCAGAACAGGCGGAATTATTAAAATCAGAACAGGCGGAATTATTAAAATCAGAACAGGCGGAATTATTAAAATCAGAACAGGCGGAATTATTAAAATCAGAACAGGCGGAATTATTAAAATCAGAACAGGCGGAATTATTAAAATCAGAACAGGCGGCGGATTTATTAAAATCAGAACAGGCGGAATTATTAAAGTTAGAAATTTAAATTAAAATAGAAAAAAAATGTTAAAAATAATTGATATTATTTTAGATTTATTTCCAGAGATTTTTAAACTTCCAAAAATACTAAAAATAAAGACCTAAAAAAGTTAGAAAATACTCTAAATTAAGCATTTTGAAATACAAAAAAAAATCTCCCACCTGACTAATTTTTCGCCCAATTGCCGCCTCCACATCTTCGGGTGCCGCCCTCCGCCCCGACCTCTCAATGGTTGCCCTCTTTAATTTTGCCATTGGCTTTTGTTTGCCTTGTAAAAGTCGTTCCAAAAAGCCGGCCGACTGCTCCTCCAATGCCTCCTTCACCAATTGGTCAATCCATTCGGGGTCACTGATTCGCCACAGTTTTTCCCGTTCAATTCGCTTAAATTTTGGTATAATTTTTTAGAGGGCTTTCGTATTTTTGTTCACATTCTTTTGGCCATATCTCAATGAGGCCATTACTAATTCGGGAAAGCGATATGCCATTTTAAAGCCTAAAGGTCCTCTACAAAATGGCCTATTTAAATTTTATAAAATTCAGGCTTTGTAAAAAGTTACATGTCTTTGAATGGAATAAACCCGAATTTGTTTGTTGGAGGAAAAGCCGCTTATTTTACAAATTATTTTAACATTTCAAAAACAATTAGAATTGGCCACTTTTTAGAGGACATTTAGGGCTTTCAAATGGCTTATCGCCTTCCTGAATTGGTTGCTTCCTTCTCCAGATATGGCCAAAAGTACAGGTTTTAATCCCCAATTTTCACCTCTTCCAATCCATGGCCATCTTTTTCGCTTCCATTTGCCATTTCTCTGAGCAATTCGATGGCCATCAATTTTGTCAATCGGCCACTCCATTCCAAATGAATTAATTTGGCAAACATTTGAATCAAATTTTCACTGAAATTTATTTCAAAAAATAATTTTAAAATAAATTTTTTGGGTGGCCAACTTTGTTGGCGGATATGTGATTGACAATTTTTGGCACAAATATTCCAACTCTTTGAGCCATTGTGAAATTTGCATGAATGGAATTGGGAGGCCATGGGAGAGATATGCCCGCATAAATGTGCCAAATTTTTTGTTATTCTTAAAAACAATATTTTAAAATGGAGAATTTAGGCATTTATTTGATTTACAAGTGAGCAAAAAATACACAAACAAAAATTTTCTTAACTATTTTTACTATTTTTGATAATAAACACTAAAATATGGCCTTATTTCAGTCATATTTGGTCATTTTGGTTAGCAAATTTTGGATCTGTTTAGTTTTAGTACCATTTTTTGAAAGAAGAGTCCTTTATGGGTGTTGGGAACGGGGGTGGGGTCGAAAATTCGATTTCGAAATTTCGATGTTTTTGTGTTTCGACCCCAGCCCTGGTTGGGAACAAGGTTATGGAAGGAATAGAATTAGAAAAATCACCTCATGTAAAGTTAAACAATATTCCTGACATCCATAGGGGAAAACCTTCACTTTTTTTTCCATTCTAAACAAGAAAAGTGATCAAAAACAAACTAAGAAATACCGAGAATGCCAAAAGTTATCGAATACATAGATGTAACCTCCGAGCTCAGGCACGTATTTAGGGGGGGGGGGGGGGGGGGGTACACAGGGTACGTATACGTACCCCCCTCCTTCCCCATTGGGGGAGTGGAAGGGAACAAAAAGTAAAGGGGGGACCCTTCTGTAGTCCAAAATTGGCCAAAATTTTTCGCTGCGCGGCCATTTTTCACAAAAATTTTACCCTACGGGGCCAATTTTTGTACTAAAATTTTTACTTTGGCAAATTTTTTACATGCGTACCCCGCCTAGAAATTTTTTACATGGGTGCCCTCCCCCCATCCAAAATCCTGGATAAGTGCCTGTCCGAGCTTAACAAATAACGATGGTAAACGTTGGCAATTGGAATATCAAAAATTGGCATAAATTGGAAAAAAATTGAGGATAGATAAATAATCATTTCTATATTCGAATTTCGAACTACCAAATCCGAATTTTTAAAATGTGAAAGATTCGGAAATTTTGGCCCATTAAATTGCATAAATTTCAGGAATTTTGTTTTTTTTTTTGTACATAGCCTACCACAATTTCAAATGCAAAAGTTGGCGGAAATCCATAATCGTGGATCAATTTGAAATGTGGCAAATCGAATTGGGCATTTCGTTTGGCCGTGTCCAGCCAATTCGGCTCAATGGCCATTGGCGGCAAATTTGGCTCCGGCAAAAATCGATAATCCATTCGAGCATCCTTGGCACGGGCCGATTTTGTTTCCCTATAAAAAAAATTATTAATTATTGAAAAATTCCAAAGGAAATATTATAAAATAATTTTGAATAAAATTTTAGTAATTTTTGCTTAATAAAAATTTTTTGTTCGAAATGGGTATTTCCTCTAGAATTGCAATGTAGAATGCATAAAAATGACTAAGCTTGAATAAAAATAATTTTCCATAAATGGATTCGGACCCGAGACCTATAAATTTTGCAAAAGTTAAGTATCCTACCTCGATCAAAAATTAAAAAAAAATTTTTTTTATTAAAATATTCGGTTAAAAATTCGCAAATAATTTTTAATGAAATTTTTAATAATTTATGTCATCATTTCCTTCCAATTATGAAAATTTTTTAATTAAATTAAATAGAAAAAAATCTCATAAAATTTTTCATTATTTTTTCCTAAATTATTTATCCTTTATATTGACCCTCTTCAAATTAATGATAAAAATTTCATAAAATTTTTGATAATTTTTTACTATTAAAAATACACAAAAATTGAATTAAATTAATAAAAAAATTCCCAGAAAATTTTAATAATTTTTGTCTAATAAAATACAAAAAATTTAAATCAAATTAACATTGAATTTTAATAAATTTTTATGCTTAAAAAATAAAAAAAAATGATGAATTAAAATTAAAAATAATTTACCCTTTTGAATCGACCGCCCTGGTTTCTTGCTCAACACATTCGCCTCTTTTCAGCATTCGAATTTGCCTTTTCAATTCTTTTCCAATTGCATTCATCAACAAACCAACATTTGACAAATTCTTCAGCTCCGTTCTGGTGCCCAAATCATTTTCACTTTGCGAAATTGAAATATTCGCATCCACACGCAAATTTCCTTCTATAAAAAAAAATTAAATTTAAATATTAAATAAAATTTATTGAATTTTTTTCGCTTTTTAGTGAGGAAAATGTCCTCAAAAATTAACTATGGGTCATAAGGTTTAGGGTTGGGGTCATTCAGGGATATGTTTGGGATTGGATTAGGATGATGTAAAAATCATCTCAAATCTATCCTAAACCCAAACCCTAACCCTAACCCTAACACCCAAAGGGGGACCCTTCACTTTTCCTCACTTTTACCAAGATGACCCAAAAAGGGGATACCAACGGAATAAGTACCGAATTTTGTCCCACTTTTAGTGAGGAAAATGTCCTCAAAAATTAAATTTAAATATTAAATAAAATGTATTGAATTTTGTCCCACTTTTAGTGAGGAAAATGTCCTCAAAAATTAAATTTAAATAATAAATAAAATTTTTCATATAAAAGTGAGGCTCAAAAATTTTATAGACAAAAATAGACCTCAAAAAAATATTTTCTTCACTTTATATACTAGAAAGATGCTTTCGACATTTGCACAAAAAAAATTAAGGCTCTTTTTCTTGGGATTTTTTCGATTTGGGACTTGCACATTCTAGGGGTAACTTTTTGATGCGCATCCGGGAAAAATACGCATTTTTCATTTTGGGTTCAGTGTCGCGGAGAAACCGGTTTAAAAACCGGTTTGCCCAGGTAAAAATTTTTTTAAAAGGCCTAAATCAAAAATCGGCTCGGTGAAGATAAATCTACACAGTGGTAGCTACATTTTGATATATGGGTCGAGGGGTCTACCATGGCCAGGGGAGGCTGGAAAAATGGCAACGTGTGGCCAAGTCGGGTGCGCGAGTCGGAAATTCCCTTATAATTTTTTTGAGAGTTGAGATAAATGTGCGCGATAAAAAGCAAAGTTGTAGAGCTTGACGAGACGAATCCAATGGTATACTGCGCGAGTTGTGAAACCAAACCTTTATCGAGATATAAGCTTAAACCGGTTTCAAAAATCGGTTTATATAGGTAAAACTTTTTTCCTTTTGAATTTTTCTATACCCAATGTATTATAATTATTGTAGAGAATAAAAAGGCGGATAAAATGAGATAATGCGTGCGCGGGATTAAGCCGGATAAAGGGGGATTAAGCCGGATTAAGAGGGATAAATGTTCAAAATGGAGGGATTAAGGTGGAAAATGAGTCGAAAATGCAGGGGAATCGCGCCAAAGGCACTTGGGCTGGGCTGGAGGCCCAGGGGTGCGCGGGATTAAGCCGGATAAAGCGGGATTAAGACGGATTAAGAGGGATAAATGTTAAAAATGGAGGGATTTTGGTGGAAAATAGTTCGAAAATGCAGGGGAAGTGTGCCGAAGGTATGTGGGCTGGGCCGAAGGCCCAGGGGTGCGTGTGATTAAGCCGGATAAAGGGGGATTAAGCCGGATTAAGAGGGATAAATATTCAAAATGAAGGGATTAAGGTGGAAAATAATTCGAAAGTGAAGGGGAAGTGTGCCGAAGGTATGTGGGCTGGGCCGAAGGCCCAGGGGTGCGTGTGATTAAGCCGGATAAAGGGGGATTAAGCCGGATTAAGAGGGATAAATATTCAAAATGAAGGGATTAAGGTGGAAAATAATTCGAAAGTGAAGGGGAAGTGTGCCGAAGGTATGTGGGCTGGGCCGAAGGCCCAGGGGTGCGTGGGATTAAGACGGATAAAGGGGGATTAAGCCGGATTAACAGGGATAATGGTTCAAAATGAAAGGATTAAAGTGGAAAATGCGTCGAAAGTAATGGGGAAGCGTGCCGAAGGCACGAGGGCCGGTGCGTGCACGGGATTAAGCCGGATAAAAGGGGATTAAGCCGGATAAAGGGGGATTAAGCCGGATTAAGAGGGATAAAGATTCAAATTGGAGGGATTAAGATGGGAAATGCGTCGAAAGTAAAGGTGAAGCGTACCGAAGGCACATGGGCCTGGCCGGAGGCCTGGGGGAGGGGCACGGGATTAATCCGGATAAATGTAAAATAAGCAGGATTAAGAGGGTAAATGTTCAAAATGGAGGGTTTAAGGTAGGAAATGGGTCGGAGATGAAGCGAAAGCGTGCCGGGGTACAGTGGTCAGGGCGGAGGCCAGTGCGTGCGTGGGATCGGATACGAGAAGATTAAGCCGGATTAAGGGGGATAAATGTTTAAAATGGTGGGATTAATAGGGAGAAATGGGTCGGAGACGAAGGGGAAGCGTGCCGCAGGCACGTGGGCCGGGCCAGAGGCAAAGGAATGCGCGGGATTTAGCCGGATAAAGAGGGATAAGAGTTTAAAATGATGGAATTAAAGGGAGAATGAAGCGGAGTTGAAGTGAAAGCGTGCCGAAGGCACGTAGGCCGGACACCCATAAATATTTTGGGGCGAGCGAAGCGAGCTGCATATGTTTGGAAGCGATCGGAGTGAGCCGAACGGGTTGAACAGACCCTCCGGCGAGCGAAGCGAGCCGTACATGTCCGGAGGCGAGCGGAGCGAGCTAAATGGTTGAATAGGCCGGCGGGCCCTCCGTCGAGGGGCCGGCGGGCCCTCCGGCGAGCGAAGCGAGCCATACATGTCCGGAGACGAGCGGAGCGAGCTGAACAAGAGGCCGGCCGGCGAGCGGAGCGAGCTCAACGGGTTAAACAGGCCGGCGGGCCCTCCGGCGAGCGAAGCGAGCCGTACATGTCCGGAGGCGAGCGGAGCGAGCTGAAAGGATTAAACAGGCCCTCCGGCGAGCGAAGCGAGCCATACATGTCCGGAGGCGAGCGGAGCGAGCTGAAAGGATTAAACAGGCCCTCCGGCGAGCGAAGCGAGCCGTACATGTCCGGAGGCGAGCGGAGCGAGCTGAAAGGATTAAACAGGCACTCGGGCGATGAAGCGAGCCATACATGTCCGGAGGCGAGCGGAGCGAGCTGAAAGGATTAAACAGGCCCTCCGGCGAGCGAAGCGAGCCATACATGTCCGGAGGCGAGCGGAGCGAGCTGAAAGGATTAAACAGGCCCTCCGGCGAGCGAAGCGAGCCATACATGTCCGGAGGCGAGCGGAGCGAGCTGAAAGGATTAAACAGGCCCTCCGGCGAGCGAAGCGAGCCATACATGTCCGGAGGCGAGCGGAGCGAGCTGAAAGGATTAAACAGGCCCTTCGGCGAGCGAAGCGAGCCATACATGTCCGGAGGCGAGCGGAGCGAGCTGAAAGGATTAAACAGGCCCTCCGGCGAGCGAAGCGAGCCGTACATGTCCGGAGGCGAGCGGAGCGAGCTGAAAGGATAAAACAGGCCCTCCGGCGAGCGAAGCGAGCCGTACATGTCCGGAGGCGAGCGGAGCGAGCTGAAAGGATTAAACAGGCCCTCCGGCGAGCGAAGCGAGCCGTACATGTCCGGAGGCGAGCGGAGCGAGCTGAAAGGATTAAACAGGCACTCGGGCGATGAAGCGAGCCATACATGTCCGGAGGCGAGCGGAGCGAGCTGAAAGGATTAAACAGGCCCTCCGGCGAGCGAAGCGAGCCGTACATGTCCGGAGGCGAGCGGAGCGAGCTGAAAGGATTAAACAGGCACTCGGGCGATGAAGCGAGCCATACATGTCCGGAGGCGAGCGGAGCGAGCTGAACAAGAACAGGCCGGCCGGCGAGCGGAGCGAGCTGAACGGGTTAAACAGGCCGGCGGGCCCTCCGGCGAGCGAAGCAAGCCGTACATGTCCGGAGGCGAGCGGAGCGAGCTGAACAAGAACAGGCCGGCCCGCGAGCGGAGCGAGCTGAACGGATTGAACAGGCCTGCGGGCCCTCCGGCGAGCGAAGCGAGCTGTACATGTCCGATGGCGAGCGGAGCGAGCTGAACGGATTGAAAAGGCCCTCCGGCGAGCGAAGCGAGCCCCGATGAACTGACCAAATGATAACCGTAGTCCAAAGACGAGCGAAGCGAGCCTTGAGGGAATATCCAAAAGGCCAGCGCATCGAACTCTATTCTCCACAAGATCCAAACATTTTCAAAGAGCGTGCTAGGGGTCCTTAAAGCGCCCCGCGCTTTCAAAAATATTTTATTACATTTCGCCCAGTCTAAACCGCTAAAGCAGTCCCGAAGGGACTGGTTTATTAATCTAAAAAAATGATCGGACCTTATTGGGATTCGAACCGTCGACCATGTCAAACCCTATTCCTTCTATTTTCTCCTCCACACCAAAAAACTCCTTTCCTACTGGATATTAAATAAAAATGAAAAAAAGCAAAAAATTAATTGAAAATTTTTGGCATATTAAATAAAAAATAAATTTAAGCCGAAAAAAATAAATTTAAAATTTGTAAAATTAATTGTTCTAGTTCAGTTAAGAAAATTATTGGACCTTAGTGGGATTCGAACTTTCGCCAATGTCAAACCCTATTCCCATTATTTTCTCCTCTACACCAAATAGCTCCACATCCCATGGCAAGAAATAAAAAATCAAATAAAATTGGGTGAAAAATTTTTTTGTGTTAAATAAAATATTTAATGGAAATATTAAAAAAATAAATTTAAGCCGAATTAATTTAAAAATTTATAAAATTAATTCTGGGATTAAAGTCGAAATAAAATTATTTTTAAATTAATAAAATAATTAATTTATTAGGCACTTAAAATTATTGCCATTTTGATAAGAAAAAATTTTTTTTTAATTTGTTAAAAACTAACAAAAATAAATTTAAATTATCTAATTTAATTTAAAAATTAATTCGAATGAAAATTAAAATAAAAATATTTTATTTTTAAATTAATAATAAAATAATTAATTTTGTAAAACGCACTTAAAATTATTCCTCTTAAATTTTTGAAAAGAAAAAAATTTTTAAATAAATTTAAATATTCAAAATAGTTCACTTTACCATGTCCACGGTCAGAGCAAATTCCATTTTGGACGAGGAGGAGGCGCAAATGTTCAACAAAGCATCCAACCTCCATTGGTGTGTCAAATTCGGGCGCAGTCACAATTTCAATGAGGGCGAGGCCGGCCCGGTTCAAGTCCAACAAATCGCCGGCAGCATCATCGCGAATTGTTTTGCCACTGTCCATTTCCAATTGGATTTGTTGGATTCGAATGCGTTTTTTGTAGATTTCCTTTAAATATTTTTTTAAAATTTTTTTGAAATTTTTTAAGCTCTAGAATTGTAAAATTTTCTCTAAAATTTTTAAAAAAAATTTCAGAAATTTTTGTTCTTAAAAATTTTTTGACTTAACCTCAAAATTTTTTGTCCTTTAAAATATTTTTTTGAAATTTACCATTTTTTGTAAAATATTTCTTTGAAATTTTTTTTTGATTTTAATTTTTTTCTGAATTTTTTGTCCTAAAAAAATTTTTTCTTCTGAAAATTTTTTAAATTTATTTTTTATTATTTTAAAAACCTTTTGTTGCTGCGAAGTTGAAGGAAATGTTGGATCGGGTTGGGCAAAAAATTCCAAATATCCATTTTTTGCAATTGGTTGAGCCTTTTGCGTAATTTGGTAACCTAAAAGCCCAAAAAATCTTAAAAAACATATCTAAATTGTATTTCAAACCCAATGGTAAATCCGGATAAAAATAATGCTTTCTGTCGAATCTAAGCAAATGAAAAGGTTGAAAATTATGTCAAAAATTTGGAATTAACCTGCAAAAATCGGCAACTTCACAGTTGAGAAGGAATGCAGCCAAAATGGATTTCTATTTTAATTATTGAAAAATTTTAAAATTTTATTGCCAACTTTTTAACCTCAACACACGATCGACTCAACGAGGGCAAAGTTCCGGGAATGGCCGAATCCTAAATTCAAATTGAAATTTTAATATAATATAACAAATGTTTTTCTGATAAAGTTTTGTTAGAATTTACTGAATTTCATTTTGTACTCCGAAAAATAGTTTCCCTGATGAGCCCCCACTGAGCGGGTTCGAACACGAGACTTGAATTTTTCAAATTATAAGGTTCCTTTTTAAGCCAAAAATTTTCAAAAAAAATTTTCGGTTGCATAAGTGGGAACCAAGTCCACAAAAAATTTTGTCGGACGGGTTCGAACCCGAAATCTTTAAATTTTGCAAAAATGAAGGATTCCCTCTTTGTTTGGGTCGAAAATTTTCAAAATTTTTTATTAAAATTTTAAAAACCAGTCAGCAATTTAAGCATTAACTTCTCCTTACAAATGGTGAAACACGGGAATTGGCCTCGGCATTGGCGATGTCGAATGCGTCACTCGGCGAGAAAAGTTTGGTCCGGGTCGCCAATTGGGCATGCAACTGAATTATAAATTAATTTTATACTCTTTAATTTATTTATTTTGCTTAACCTCCAATCCAATTACTGGCCTAAATTTTTTCAAATCGTCCAATTCCAATTGTTTTGGGGAAGATGAATAAAATTGGATGGCTAATCGCCGACTATTTTTCACAATTAAAATGCTCCGCATCTTTTTTAGATTCATCTAAAATTAAATTTTTATTTATCGATAAATGTCACCCCTATCTCCAAGAACGTTCAAAACCAAAAAATTCAAACCTCCAAAGCAAAGTTCAAAATCCCTTAAAAATGTTCAAATTCAAACCCCAATCCAATAGAAAATGTACAAATCTCTAAACTTATTATTAAACCCAACCCAGCGCTCATGGCTCATCAATCATCATATAAGCAGAGAGAGGCAAAAAATGCAGAGATATTGGAATTTAAGAAGTGGGAAAAGAAAACATTATTTGTAGAGAGAACAGGAGAACATTACTCTAGTATATTCTTTTATTTTTCCCTCTGACTCCTGCTTCCCATAAGAATTTTTCCCATTGGAATGGGTAAATTCGCCAAATTTTTCTTCTTAAATTGACATTTTGAGCGTTGGACATTTTGAACGCTGAGACATTTTGAAATTTTTGGAGCGGGGAGCTTCGGCACCCCTTAAAATGCATTTGGATGAGTTTATTAATATAATTTATGCCAGTGGGCCCTTTTCAATTCCACTTGGAACTTGGAACCTTTTCCAAGTTACAAGTTCCAAATTCCAAGTTACAAGTAAAGCGTTTCAATTACTTATTTGGGAAAAGTTCCAAGTTTCAAGTAAAATCTTCCAAGTTCCAAGTAAAAGTTACAAGTTACAAGCAAGTGCGTTTCAATTGAATTTTCCTCACTTGAAAGATTTTACTTGGAACTTGGAACTAATTGAAACGCAATTAAAGAAATATTTTCAAATTTAGGCAAGCATATTCTTATAAAATCCTAATTCGAGAATCTGTTCTTGGAAAATTCTGAAATTTTCAGAAATTATTTTCTGATCTATTTTTTATTTGCCATAATTTTTAAAAAAATTTTTCATCCATATTTTCAATTAAAATATATTGTCAAAAAAAGAATGAAATTCGTCAATCCTTCCATGGTAGAAAAATTTTAAATCGAGAAGAAAATAATGAAATTTGATATCAAATCAATGTGTTAAATGGGATCTATCGAATAATAAGTATTTACATAAATTGATTATAAATTCAGAAAGTTATAGCCAAGAAAGTCAAAAAAAAAGTAATACCGATTTCATATTTATTTTCAAAAATCATATTTCAGCGAGGGATAAAATAATTCATTAATATGTTATAGCAATCGAAAGCATAAATATAGCTTTCTATTATGACAGAAATTTTTAAAAATATTGAGTTATTTCATAATTATCATTAATTAAACTTAGATGCGCATGATGGCATTCATCCCCAAATAGAGCATAGAAAAATTTTTTTGAGGGGTTCTAAAAAATTTTAAAAAAAATTTAAAACATTCTAACACATCATATTAATGATCTCTGAAAGTTAAAAAAATTTTTTATTAAAAAATTTCAAGGCTCTGAATTTTTTAGAGGATGTTCGATTATTTCGCATCATTTTTTTTTAAAAAATCAACAAAGGAGGATAAAAAAATTCTGAAAAATTATTTCATGTATAATTTCATTATTTTATTAACAGACGAATATTTTACAATTTTTCTGGATTTTTGGCTGACTTATGATTTTTTTTCACGGATGGTCGCCAAATTGGCACCATTTTTATATACTATTTTTTATCTTTTTAAAAAATGGTCAAAAAATTCTGAAAAAAAATTATATCATTGGAAAGGGTCTATTTTATCATCCCTGAAATTTTCAAATTTTTTAACTGACTAAATCTCGAGTTAAGAATTATTCTCGAGGTGATTTAGGTCCTATTTTCACTTGGAAAAAAATTGTTCCAAGTTCCAAGTAAACTTGGGAGAAATAAGGATTTCCAAGTGAAGAATTGAAACGGAATTGCTTGGAACTTGGAAAATTTCACTTGGAACTTGAAATTTGGAACTTGTAACTTGAAAAACTGAATTGAAACGGATTTTCCAAGTAAAAATTCCAAGTTCCATGTACCAAGTTTCAAGTTCCAAGTGGAATTGAAACAGGGCCCAGTATTTAATAAAATTAAATTATTAAAACAAAAATATCAAGTCTTAATTAAAATATTTAAAAACAATTTCTAATTTAGATTAGATAAATCAATCAATCAAATATTAAATTATGGAATGCATCAATTTGGAATACCGCAGACGATTACCACCAGAATTGCTCACCGAAATGCATAAATGTTTGCCATTGGACAAGGCAATTTATGTTTTGGTGAATGTTTCCAAAACATTAGTTATCAATAATTCGACCAGAATGCATCGAACAATCCAACGGATTAAAATGGTTTAAAATTGATTTTTAATTTTAAATGAAAATTTTCATCATTTTCCAGTCTCTCAAAGAACATATTGACACATTGGTTGAAGCTGAAGAAAATAATCCAGAGGAATTATGGATTTACAAAGATATTGAATGGAAACCGCAGATGGATGCATTGTTTCATTATGGCAGTTGGCTGACATCAACACGAAAATTGTATTGCCGCAGCATTGCTGGGGCGCCAGAAAATTTTGTGGAAAAATTGCTGCTGCATTTGGCAAATTCAAGGTACATACAATTATTTTATAAATGTTGGCGTTAAAGTTGAAATTCAGTTAAAGTTGAAATTTGCACACTGTCTCGCCGAAGAAGCAGAGTACAAACCTAACCCCTACCCCTAATCCCATGCTGCCGAGCCCCTAACCCTATCCTTTGTTTTTCGAAATTCGAATCTGATTCTCTGACGAAAATAGTGTGTAAATTTCAACTTTAACTGAATTTTAACTTTAACGCCGATATAAATAAAATAAGTGAGTTTAAAGTTCTACGCAAATGATGCTCAAAGTTGCGAATATATATTTTCCTTGGGGTGATAAACTTCCAACGCCAACATTTTTGAAACCATTATTCAATGAGAAGCATTTTTGGGTTGGAAATCGTTTATTATTCGAATCTATTGAATTGAAAGTGGACAATGGCCAAACAATGCACATTCTTGATGGAGAATTGATTCAATATTATGGACAATATCAATTGAGATTGTTTATGCAGAACAAAATGAATGGGAATGAATGGTTTGAAATTACGATTGATTTGGATTCTAAGAAGGAATTCATTTATGGATTGAAATTCAAACAATGGAATATGCAGGTTTATTTTTTTGGTAATAGTCTAGTTTGTCCCCTCCCCCCCTTTTTCCAAAAAAATTTTTTTGATTTTATTTTTCACTAAAAACGTGTATTTAGAGGTTATGGATGATGGGGAATCCGAATTTGACGTCCTTTTTTCCATATCTTATCGTCTTGCTAAGATATGCCGACTTTTAGGGGGACCAAGGGCATTTTTGATGAAAATTTTTACCTTGACAAATTTAGTCAAATTATTGTTCATTCGATGCGCCGATAAGCTGATCAATGAATTTGTAATCTGTCGCATAAAAATCCAAAAATAAAAAAGTTATGACCATTTTAGTCACACAGGTCACCTATGCATCTTACGAAATTTTAAATGGCCATAACTTTTTTAGTTTTTGGTTTTGTGCAAAACCGATTACAGATTCGGGATCAGCTCACCAAAACGTGTCGAGGTACTTCTATAGTTTGTATCCCCTTTTTGGGTCACCTTGGAAAAAGTGAAGGGTCCCCCTTTTGATGTTAGGGTTTGGGTTTAGGATACATTTGAGATGATTTTTACATCATCCTAATCCAATCCCTAACATATCTCTGAATGACCCCAACCCTAAACCTGATGACCCATAGGGGGGACCAAGCACTTTTCAAAAAGGGGATACAAACTATAGAAGTACCCGTGTCGATTCATGTATAATATGTCCCAAAATACCAAAGTTCAATTTTTTCGAAACCGGTTTGCAAACCTATACCGGTTCAGCCTATAAAGATAATGAAAAACTAGTTCCGCATTCGGATTCCCCATCATCGAAAACCCCTAAATACACGTTTTTAGCGAAAAATAAAATCAAAAATTTTTTTTTAGAAAAAGGGGGGGGGGGGGACAAACTTAGACTATTACCATTTTTTCTCCAAATATAATTACTATTAACATTTTTTCAATAATTTCAATGTAGTCTTTGGAGGATGTCAATAGTTTTATTCATTTCGCTAATTCATTTGAAGAAAAGGAAGGCAACACATTGGAGGCAAAAACGGACATTTCTTTTAAATCCAATTTGGACTTCTTTTTGTGTCGCGGCGCCAAATTAACTCAATTTAGAAACCTTAAAATAAAGGAATATTTTCTTTATGACACTCCAGATGATTATGTCGATTTTTTGATCAACTTTGTTTCCAAAGCAAAGTAAATAAAAAACTAAAAGTTTTAATTTTATTTTTTTATAGACATCCCGAGGAATTTCTTGAATCCATCGATTTTGATTTATTCAACCTAAAATGCTCTTCTTCAATCAAAAAACTTTGGGAAATTTTTCCAATAGAAATACCAAAAGGTATAAAAAAATTCACTTAATTGATTAATTTTTTACTCTAAGGTGGAAAATTTGTGCATTTTGACGAGATGAAATTGTACATTTTGTCGGCAAAAAGAATTTGGTTGAAAGTGGATTCTTCCGACGGTTCAACAACAAATGAAGAACAGAAATTGAAATTCACATTGGCCAATTTGCCGTCTAATGGGGAATATTTATTCGATATTTGCGTGAAATTTGGAAATGAACTCAAAGAAATTGTTGGAATTAAAATCCAAAAGCGAAAGGTAAATATGAACAACTTTTATTTGATAATTCAAAAATTCTTTTATAAAAATATTTTTCGAAAAATATTTTCCAATTAAAAAGCCACAAAATTCAAATAAAAATAATAATTATTAAAGGTTGATAAAATTGTTGAATTGAAATTGAAGTGCGAGGATCAAATTGAGAAGCAGCAGGGAAAGAAGAGGAAGGCATCAAATGAAGATGGTGGAGAAGAAGATGAAGATATGCCGACTTGTTCCAACAAAATTATGAAGAAATGATTGGAATTGGATTATAATGAAATGATGGCTAAAAACTGGACATTTCACGATGACATTAATTTATTTGTTTTAATTCTATTTAAATTCTTCAATACATTAAATCTTATTTTTTGACACAATTTTGATTACTTTTATTGATTAAATTATGCCAGTTTATTTGATGAAAAAAAACAATTTAAAAATTTGTTGAAACCATTCATCAAATTATGATGAATGGGAAGACGATCCAGATAGTATGCCGACATGTTCTAGCAAAATAATGAAGAAATAATCGGGGAATTGGATGATTGTGGAATAAAAACTGAATATTCTAATTACTTAATTTTTCATGCTATATTTAAATCTTCCATACATAAATCTCATTTTTTTACATACAATTTCCACTTTATTGATAAATTTGGTTTTAAAAGTTGTTAAAAAAACCAAGTTTTGAACCAAAAACCGTAAAAGATGGTTTAAACGGTTTAATACCCTAATTTTTTGATCAAATCATAACCAATTTCTACCAATCGATGCGTTTTGACGAGAATCTATCAATTTGGGGCATTGAGTGAGAGTGTAGGACAAACCATTAAGCTGCTATAATATTTTCGCCATTTTCAATACTATTTTCTTCACCATTTTTAAATATTCCCCTTAATTCAATTGATAGCCAAATTTGCTAGTTAAATTATCAGCTTTTTCCATTAGAAAATCTTTGAATAATGTACTTTATCCTTTATTGCTTTCATTTGTGGCCTTCTTATATACCCCAAGGGGATGGCAGGAAGAAGAAGTGGAAGAATGCCGATGGCTGAGGAGGCCTGTTTGGAGGGGCTATTGGCTAGAAGATGAAGGTCTTCGGTGGGGCAGAAAGGGCGCTTGGGGGGCTCGGCTATGTGCTGTGCTGCTGGCTGCTTGTTCAATGTTCATCCACCACCCCCAATTGGGTCCTCAACGACTTCGTCTCCCTGAGACTGCCGCTGCTGTTGGCTGTGTTTCGGCCTTATGTGCCCCCCGGTGCTGCCGCTTTTCTCTGCCCTCCGCCACCATCTTCGTCCGTCCTCCAGTCCTCCCCAATAGGCTCATCAGCAGCAGAGCACAGGGAGCCAGGGACCAAAGGACGGATTCGGAGCAGTTCTCTCCCCCAAAGGGAGTCCTTTCCTTTCCTCCTCTTTTGCTGCCATGGGCGTCATCGGGGCGGGGTGGTGGGGCCGAGGCCGGCCGGTCGACCTCTCCAACAGCCCAGCCCAACCCCAGCTGCTGCTGCTGTTGGTGTGTGGTGATGGCTGGTTGAGTGGTTGGTTGGGCAGCACACAGCAGTGGCAAATGTGGGAATGGGTGTGGAATGGAATGGTTGGTTGGCTGTTGGTGCAGGCAGAGCTATGAGCTGGGCGAAAAGGACTAGCAGCAGCCCACCAACCAACCATTCCAATCCATCCACATCTTTCCGACCCAAAGCCACCAACAACCACCTTCCTCCTCATCAACACCACCACCAACAGCACAGCAGAAAAGAGGGTTCCGGCGTCGTCCCATTCCCCACTTCTGCTGCTGTCTTGTGCCTTGTCTCCCGGCCAACTCCTTCTTTGTGTGTGATTTTGAAACTTTACGACTTTGGGGATATGTGTTAATTTGTGTAACTTATAAATAATCTTTAAATTAGATTGTACAAAGTTGGTTGCGGTCTAAAACCGAAAACGCGAAAATCTAATTTTTAACCCCAAAACACGAAAATCCCGGTTTAAAACCGAAACGCGAACGGTTTAAAACCGAAAACGCGAAAATCCCTAACCAAAACGCGAATTTCCCAGTTTAAAACCGAAAACACTAAAATCCCGGTTTAAAACCCAAAACGCGAACCGATTTATAACCGATTTTGAAAATCTTTTTTAAATTATTTTATATATTTGTTATTGTTAGCAAAAATATGGCATTAATTTGTGAAATTTGTCAAAATGAAGAACTGAATTCTTCACAATTTGAAGATGGCCAACAGCTAAGGGGCCATTTAGTTGAGGTGGGAATTTTATAATTTTTGGATTTAATTAGCCTATTTTTGTTGCGCAGTTTCATTCCAAGTTTGTAGCCGACGCATTGCTTGCTCCAAATATTAATGACAAAATACACATTTGGCTAATGGTTGGTTATGAGTTATTTAGAATCGAAAATAGGACGTTCAATACTGCCATTTCATTCCCGGAGTTTTCTTTTGCCCATAACTCGAGAAGGAAGGAACCAATTCAGGAAGGCGATATGCCATTTGAAAGCCCTAAATGTCCTCTAAAAAAATGGCCAATTCTAATTATTTTTGAAATGTTAAAATAATTTGTAAAATAAGCGGCTTTTCCTCCAACAAATATATTCGGGTTTATTCCATTCAAAGACATGTAACTTTTTTAAGGCTTGAATTTTATAAAATTTAAAATGTTTAGTTTGTAGAGGACACTTTTGGCTTCAAAATGGTATATCGCCTCCCAAAAATGGCTGTTTCCTCGTAGAGTTAATGACTAAAAACAAAAGAATACCCTCGGCTGAAATGGCGCGGTATTGAAACATTGGCTATCTATCGGCTTTCAGCTGATTAATAAATTTAAATGATTTTAAATTTGTATATTTTAGGCAAATATTGACTACTCTTCATCATCAAAATCTGCTGCTGAACAATGTGACGAGGGCGAAAAATCTTCACCACAAGTTCAAGATGTTCAAGCAAATGAAATTATGGAACAAGCAAATGATGTTGATAATTTTGAAATGAACAATAACATTGAGGAATCCGAATCCTCTACGGTGAATGACAATAATGGTGCCAATGATGCCGCATTGGAGATGTTGTTAAAAGGCATCCTTGGTCAACAACAAGTTCAAGCAGTACAACCACCAGAACAAGTGCAAGAAGAAGGCCCGTCTGAGCAAATTGCGAATGAAGAATCGAATCAGGTGAGCAAGAGTGGACAGGGAATAAAATGCGTACACTCTGGCACTTCCTATAGTAGTATTTGACAAATTCGAAAAAAAAAATTTCCTCTGAGGGGTTTTGAACCGGTGACTTAAATTTTGCAAAAGTGAAGGGTCCCTCAGGATCGAAAAATTTCAAACATATATTTTTTGGTAGAATCTTTTTTAAAAGCTCGTCAGCCTAAACCTAACAGTAAAATTTCTACATTTTCAGCAACTCAACTTTTTCGATTCCCTCAAAACTTTGCTGCTTACTTCGGCCGAAATTCAACAGAAAAGTGGTGAAACCACTCCATCCACTTCACGTGCCGCTCTTGTCGATTCGAAGGCAATTAGGAAGGCACATTGTCAGGTGAATTTTGTGCCAATTTTCTATTTTAAATTTGCATTTTTCCTTATTTAGGTCTGCAATTTGGATATTTGTTCCACGGCTCGTCAAAGGTGGAAAAAATTGGGAATATTTTTATTATTTTTGGATTTTTTAGACACGTTTATATGATTCACCTCAAGAAAAAGGTGGGCTTTTATTAGGAAATTATAATTAAAAATAAATAAATTAATTGAAGGACCTGTTCAAATGCAAATTATGCGACTATATAAATTCGAATTCAATGTGGGAAGTGCAAAAACATTGGTGAATATTCAAAAAAATTTAAAAATTTATTTAATTTTGCAGTCGAATGCAACATGGTTCAGATATTAGGCCAATAAGTCAAGAGGAAAAGCATAAATTGGAAATTCAAGTGGGTTAAACTTTAAACCAGTAAATGACCCAACTTGACGCGATCGCTTATAACCCATCAAAAAATTTGCCAAATTTGATGATTTTAGTATCAAATTAAAGAGCAGACTTTTGGCTATCAAATGAAATTAATTTTATTTAAATTGGTTTAGAATGGATGAAAATTGTGGCCCAAAAACTTCGAAAATTTCGCTAATCCATAATAAAGGTCATTTAGAATGGTTTTTTGGCCATAATTTCATCATTTCTGAACCAATTTAAATAAAATTAATTTCATTGGATAGCCAAAAGTCTGCTCTTTAATTTGATATCAAAATCATCAAATTTGGTTCACTCATTGATGAGTAATAAGCGTTCGCGGCAAGTTGGTCGCTTTGAAAATGCCCTCTAGGTATATTCATCCCTCCCTTCCAATTTAAAGATGTGGAGCCAATTATGTTTCCCCGAATGGAAACAAAAGCCGCAGAAGAGGAAATTGGAAGAAAATATTCAAGAAGAAGACAATAAAATTGTTGAAATTGAAGAAAAGAAGAAGCGAGAATTGATTGAAATGGAGAAAAAACCAATAAAACCGATTAAAAAAGAGGAAATGGAGGAAGAAGAATTTGTCGGAGACACGGAAGCAATTATTGAGGCTGAAGATGCTGACAATTCCGGTGGCGTGAATGATCGGCTATGCCATCTTTGCATGTTCGTTTTTGGGGATCAACCTAAATCTACACTACACCCCAAAAATTCCTATACCTCTAAAATCTCTACCCAAAATACCTATATCAAAAATCCCTGAAAATTAAAATCCCTACATACAAAATCTCTGAATCCCTAATATCCAAGATTGGTTTACCTAAAATCCCTTCAAGAAATCCCTAATATCAAGCTCCTTTTAAAATCCCTTCAACCTAAAATCCCTCTGCCCACTACGCTCAAAAACCCTTTTGAAAAATAGGGCAAAGTTTAATCTTAGATTAAAAAATTCCAAAATTTTTCCCTATAGACATTTTGATGGTAGTAATTTTTGGGGTAGCGTAGAATCACGTTTTTATGAAGAAATCGATTTAAAAAATTATTAATTAAGGGAGGAGTCCAAATATCCAGGCCGTCATATTGCACAGCGCCATTTGAAGCAGCCTCTTTATGAGTGCCCAATTTGCTTCAAATTTGGCTCCTACGAATCGTGCACAGTCAGCAAAGTGAGCTTTTTAGGGAAAGAAATTTTTAATTAATCAATGGTTTTTAGCACATTCAAAAAGTCCATCCAAAATCGAAGCTCACTCCCATAAATAATTTGGCCAAATATGCCCAAGAGATTCGCGATTTACAGGTACAAAAATGAAAATTTAATTTAATTATTTTGGGAATAAATTCGCAGGCTCGATGCTTTCCGAATCGGCAAATGAAATTGGTTAGGCCAGTGAATAATAGTGGCAAAATACGGCCACGGGAACGGCATATTTGCGGAATTTGTGGAACGGATGTGGCACAATCGGACAGGTGGGGGCGAAGAAATAATTAAGGGGAAGAATATAATTTATATTAAAATTTTCTCAAAAAAAAATTAATTTTAATTGGTATTAGTTGGCAGAATTAACTAGGCTAAAAAGGGGGGAATTAATCTTAACCAGGCGGAATTATTAAACTCAGAAAAGGCGGAATTATTCTAATCAGAACAGGCGGAATTATTAAAATCAGAAAAGGCGGAATTATTAAAATCAGAACAGGCGGAATTATTAAAATCAGAACAGGCGGAATTATTAAAATCAGAACAGGCGGAATTATTCTAATCAGAACAGGCGGAATTATTAAAATCAGAACAGGCGGAATTATTAAATCAGAACAGGCGGAATTATTCTAATCAGAACAGGCGGAATTATTAAAATCAGAAAAGGCGGAATTATTAAAATCAGAACAGGCGGAATTATTAAAATCAGAACAGGCGGAATTATTAAAATCAGAACAGGCGGAATTATTAAATCAGAACAGGCGGAATTATTAAAATCAGAACAGGCGGAATTATTAAAAATCAGAACAGGCGGAATTATTAAAATCAGAACAGGTGGAATTATTAAAATCAGAACAGGCGGAATTATTAAAATCAGAATAGGCGGAATTATTAAAATCAGAACAGGCGGAATTAATCTAACTAAAAACAGAATTAATCTAGGTTAAGACAATGAGAAATTTAAAGATTTTAAAATTATAATTAATAATTTTTTAAAAATATAAAATTAATTATTTTTTAGGCAACGTCATGTGTTCCATAAACATCTTCGAAAGGGAAAAGTATGTCACGTCACGTTAAAATTATTAAATTTCTTAAATTTAACTTTTTTTTTGCAGATTTTCGAATGTCCTTTGTGCGATTTCTCCTCAAATTATGACATTCATCGAGTCAAATGGCATATTAAGTCAATTTTTCACAATTTAATGCCCTGCAAAATTTTTTCATTCTCTCAGATGGGACCATAAGGAATTTTTGGAACAAAGTGGTGGAACACATTTGGAACCAATTTCGCATGAATCCGAACACCGTGACGAAATTGATGCACTGAATGAGAAATGTTTCCCGGGGTGGCAACGAAAGAGGCATATTTCCTCGCCAGCGATTGAAGACTCAAATGTTCCGGGCACATCAAAAAATGTCGCCGAAACAATGAATGATGGAACGGATGGCACAACTGATTTGGAATTGTTGGAAAAGGCGATGAAAACGGTGGCCGAGGCAATCATCAATCAACAACAAAGGGAAAGCAGCAGCAGTCAAAGTCCGTTGGCAGCTTTGGATTTGCCGGAAGAACGCAGAAATGCCAATACCACCACCCTTGATGAATGGCATTGTCAATTGTGCCGATTTGCCCTGAAGCCGGGCACCAATTTATTACGACATATTGCAAAGGTAGTTAAGGGATAAAATTAATTTAATGAATGGAAAGTATTTAATTTGCCGAAAAAATACTAAAAATTTGAAACATATTTTAGCTTAGTTTTGAACCAAAGAGCCAAAATTGGTTTAAACCGTTTAATACCCTTTAATTGTTGACCAAACCATAACCAAATTATATACAATTCAATGCGTCTTGACCAGCTCTATCCAATTTGGTTTATTTGTTTGTTAATGTATGGGAGAAACCGAAACCCATAAACCATTTCAATTATCTTTGCTTTGTTTTCTTTTTTTTTCGTCAAATTAATTAATATCAATTCTTAACGATTTAACCATATATTTTCCAAAATACAGGACCATTTGAACATGCCACTCTATCAATGTCCAATTTGCGAGAATCATGGGGCCCATAGTGCCTATGAAGGTCAGTTGAATTTTCGGTTCCACCCCAAAATCCTTAACAGATAAAAATTTAGGCCTTAAGTTAATAGTTAAGCCTCAGCCTCCAAAAACTAAGCCTTATAGACCCTTAATTTTTTTCTAAGAATTTTGGGTGCTTGTGGATTTTTGGTATGAGAATTCTGGGTGCATAGTTATTTTTGGATAGAGATTTTGAGATATTTTTGGGTATTTTGGTTATAGAGATTTTTGGGCTCAAATCAGCCCAAATTTTTTAAAGATTATGGGCCTAATGATTTTGGTAATAGGGATTTTGGGTGTTTTGGGTGCTTACTGCTTAGGCATTTTGGATATAAGGATTTTCTCTGAGGGATTTTGAAGGGGTATTGATTTGGGTGTAGCGATTTTGGGTATAGAGATTTTGTGCGTTAACCTTAAATAAAATAATTACTTAAAATAAAATTCATTCAGTTCGTTCGCATATGCTCCGCTCGCACGGAAACACCAAACTGGAACCGTTGAGCAGTTTGGATGAAAATTTGGAGGAAATTGAGAAAGTCTGGCGGGAATGTTTCCCTCAAAAGGAGTTCAAAGTTGGAATGGGCTGTGTTGAAAAGACGCCAGCAGTGGATGAAGTACAAAATACTGGAAAACCGCTGGATGAAGCCCGGGTGCGATGCCGAGAATGTGGCCAAGAAATGAAGACGGAGGATCGTCAAGTTCATGTTTATAGGTAGACTAATTCCCTGAGGGAATTTTGTCAGAATTTCCTCCATATAATACATTTCAATACGTTGACCGTTCTTTTGGCCATATCTCGAGAAGGAAGCAACCAATTCAGGAAGGCAATATGCCATTTGAAAGCCTTAAATGTCCTCTAGAAAGTGGCTTTTCTAATTGTTCTTGAAATATTAAAATAATTTGTAAAATAATCGGCTTTTCCTTCAACAAATCAAATTTGGGTTTATTCCACTCAAAGACATGTAACTTTTTTAAAGCCAGGATTTTAAAAAATTTAAATTAGCCAAACTGTAGAGGACACTTTAGGCTTTCAAAAGGTATTTCGCCTTACTAAATTGGCAATTGCCTCGTTGAAATATGGGTCAAAAATGGCTCGGATAGTGAAATGGTGATACAGAAATTTCAACTCTACCAGAATTTCCTGAGCACTTAACTCTTCGCTCATTTTCAGGCATCACCTTCGTGAACCCCGACTTTATGAATGCCCGGTGTGTGATTTTTCGCATTATGCGTGTTCTTCCGATGTACGCAATCACATTCTCCGTGCGCACAAAAATCAATCGGATTTGATGCCACGTGCCAATTTGTTGCGCTATTCAAAGGAAATTTCGGAATGGAATGAGCGATGCTTCCCTGGATGGTCCGTTTTTATTATTATTAAATAAATTAATTTTTTTAAATTTATCTAAATTTTTAATTCAAAAATTTGTATAAATTTCCCCCAATTTCATAGGATCAATCGCCGTTTGCCAGCCAATCTCGTTGAAGATTTCAACAGTTGTCGATTATGCGGAATGGATGTTCGCCAAACTTCGCGGTAAAATTCAATAAATTTAAGGGTCAAATACCCAAAATCCTTACTGCCAAAACCATGGAAAAAATGCTTAGACTAATTTTTAAGCTTTAGTTCTCTGAGATTTTCAAAAAATTTTTCTATAGGAATTTTTGGGTAAATTCAATTTATTCATTTTTGTTTTTTAGGCACATTGCCGAACATCATTTATGCATTCCACTGCATCAATGCCCACTTTGTGAATATGGCGCAGCGGAGGCACGGCTAGTCCTGCGCCATATGCGCAATAATCACACAACAAGGGAATGTCGAGTGAGTTTGAAAGACTATTTAATTGATAAGAATTAATTTATTTGTATAAAATCATTTAATTAATTCAAACTTTCATGGCAAAAAATCAATATTTTCTGGGGCCATAAAGATTGGACAAATCCGACTCCTTTTTAATCCATATCCTGCCTAAAGTTTAATCCTAATCTAAAATACTACTTAAATTAATTTTGCTTTCGCCTATTTTTGTCAGATAAATTCCGCCTGTTCTGATTTAATAATTCCGCCTGTTCTGATTTTAATAATTCCGCCTGTTCTGATTAGAATAATTCCGCCTGTTCTGATTTGAATAATTCCGCCTGTTCTGATTTTAATAATTCCGCCTGTTCTGATTTGAATAATTCCGCCTGTTCTGATTTTTAATAATTCCGCCTGTTCTGATTTGAATAATTCCGCCTGTTCTGATTTTAATAATTCCGCCTGTTCTGATTTGAATAATTCCGCCTGTTCTGATTTTAATAATTCCGCCTGTTCTGATTTTAATAATTCCGCCTGTTCTGATTTTAATAATTCCGCCTGTTCTGATTTTAATAATTCCGCCTGTTCTGATTTTAATAACTCCTCCTGTTCTGATTTTAATAATTCCGCCTGTTCTGATTTTAATAATTCCGCCTGTTCTGATTTTAATAATTCCGCCTGTTCTGATTTTTAATAATTCCGCCTGTTCTGATTTTAATAATTCCGCCTGTTCTGATTTTAATAATTCCGCCTGTTCTGATTTTAATAATTCCGCCTGTTCTGATTTTAATAATTCCGCCTGTTCTGATTTTAATAATTCCGCCTGTTCTGATTTTAATAATTCCGCCTGTTCTGATTTTAATAACTCCTCCTGTTCTGATTTTAATAATTCCGCCTGTTCTGATTTTAATAATTCCGCCTGTTCTGATTTGAATAATTCCGCCTGTTCTGATTTTTAATAATTCCGCCTGTTCTGATTTGAATAATTCCGCCTGTTCTGATTTGAATAATTCCGCCTGTTCTGATTTTAATAATTCCGCCTGTTCTGATTTTAATAATTCCGCCTGTTCTGATTTTAATAATTCCGCCTGTTCTGATTTTAATAATTCCGCCTGTTCTGATTTTAATAATTCCGCCTGTTCTGATTTTAATAATTCCGCCTGTTCTGATTTTAATAATTCCGCCTGTTCTGATTTTAATAATTCCGCCTGTTCTGATTTTAATAATTCCGCCTGTTCTGATTTTAATAATTCCGCCTGTTCTGATTTTAATAATTCCGCCTGTTCTGATTTTAATAATTCCGCCTGTTCTGATTTTAATAACTTCTCCTGTTCTGATTTTAATAACTTCTCCTATTCTGATTTTAATAATTCCGCCTGTTCTGATTTTAATAATTCCGCCTGTTCTGATTTTAATAATTCCCCCTGTTCTGATTTTAATAATTCCGCCTGTTTTAACTTATTAACCTTAAGCTTTTTATGGCCTCAAAAAATGCTAAATTTTAGCAGAAAAATTTTTAGATAAATTTGCTATAATTTTTTGGATAAATTAATATTTCTTTATTAATCATTAAAGGGTCTTGAGCCAATTTCCAATGTGGAAAAAAGACGGGCTGAATTCTCGGAACTGCACAATCAATGTTTTCCGGGCAGGCCAAAACGCCTAAGCAACATAACAATCGCAGATGAGAGCCGGAGGGCCAAATGTCGGGGTTGTGGAATGACAATTAGGTAATTGACTGAGATTTTTGGTACTTATATTTGAAAAATTGATCTAATAATTTCCAAATTTAATTTTAAAAAGATGAAAAAATAAACCATTTTTGGTGCTAACTGCTAACGCTTTCACCGAAAAAGTCCTTTAAGACATTTATCTAAACCGATTTTAGACTATTTCAAGATTTCAACGAAAAAACCAAAAACCATGATGTTTTCTGATTTAGCATAAAACCCTTAAAACTATTTTCAAAACATAAATTTTTAAATGTCAAACTAGTAGAAACACGGTTTTAATTGTCGGACGTCAACACACAATTTGTTCATAAATCTGCGAAACATAGGGTCCTATTTATTAATTTTGCAATTATTTTTACACCCCATTATTTTAGCAAAAAGCGACGATGTTTGCATCTGCTGGAAAAGCATTTGAAGAAGTGAGAATTAATTTCCTCTCTTTCCAATTAAATAATCCTCCAACTTTGATTTAAGGCAAATTTTCAAATGTAAATATTGTCTTTTTGCATCCAATCATGATCGGTCGGCAGTGGAGGCACATCAAAAGGAGAAACATGCCGGAAAAGTATGCAATGTGGTCTCAAATTTGTATCGCCACAAAGGAGAGTTGAGAAGACTTGCCGCTGAATGCTTCAATGAGCCAAACATTAAAATGGAGACTTGAGAAAATTAGATGCCAAAATAAAATATGATAAATTTCCTAACCCAAAATATTCTTCTGATATTTAATTTTCAGACTCCCCTATAATTGACTTGCCCACCAAATATTTAATTATCATTTTTGTATAATCTCACCAGCCACAATTTATTTTTGAATTTTTTTTCTAAATTTCTTATTCGAATAATAAATGTGTCAAAATCAAAAATAGTCACTAAATTATATATTATTTATCATTTTAACGGGTGTTTGTTAAAAAGCTGTCATAGTTCCGTTTATGCTAGAAAAAGAATTTTTCAATTTAATAGTTTTTCCTATCGCTATAAAAATTCCTGAAATATTGACAGAAAACCCATTTTTCGACTATGTTGGTTTTTGAATATTTTTACAAATTTAGATTTTTATTTAATTTTAAGTTTAAACCTATAGAGTATTCTTCGAAATAACTATATAAAAAATTTCAGAAATTTTTGCTTAATTATTTTAATTTTTGTAAAATTCGATCTAATATTAAAAATAAAAAATAATAAATTTTTTTGAAAAAAAAATAAATGAAATTTCTTAAATCATTAAATATTAGATTATCTTAGGATATTGGATTATAATATAAAATTTATGAAATTAAAATCCTCAATCTATTTAATTTTATTTATATAAAAAATTTATTGATTTTTTAACCAATCCAAACCCAATATTATAATTTGAGGTAATGCATTTTTAGGAGTCACAAAAATTATGTGATTTAGATTTCCTATTTCCTTTGTGAAAATACACTCAAAATAGATTTCCCCTCAAAATAGGTTATTTTTAATTTTTTATTAAAATTTTCTCATAAAAATGTTACAAGAATAGGTAAAATTGTGTGGGTCAAAATTGTGCGTCAAAGAACATTCTAACAATATGGAAATAATAATAATATAATTGAATTGCACAAAAAAATATCATTCATTCATTCATTTATTTGTGTTGTTTTTTTCACTGCCACTTCTTCTTCGATTGATGAATGTCTTCTTTGGATTTGGATTTGATGATGATGCAGCATTCAGATTCGGAATGTGCTGATGAAGAGGTGGAAAATTGGCAAAATCTGCAAAAATAATGTGAATTTTAAAATTTAAAATTAATTATTTAATTTTTATAAAAATATTTTGATGGAAAAAAATTTAAAATAATTTATCTTTAATTTAAATCGATTTTTTAAATTTTCTGACTTAAAAATTTTGGGATAATTTTTAAATTTTCTGACTTAAAAATTTTGGGATAATTTTTAAATTTTCTGACTTAAAAATTTTGGGATAATTTTTAAATTTTTCGAGTTAAAAATTTTGGGGTAATTTTTAAATTTTTGATTTAAAAATTTTTGACTTAGAAATTTTCTGACTTGAAAATATATAAATTTTAATGAATAAAAATAAGATTTAAAAAGAATAATTTATTTTTTAAAAAATCAGGTAATTTTAATATTTTTTTTAAATTTTTTGATAAATTAATATAAATTAATTTCACGATTTTGAAAAAAATATTTAATAAATTTTAAATTTTTAGAAAAAAATTTTAATTTATTTATTTAAAATTTTATATAAATTTTTGATCAAATTAATTAAAATTTTTAATTTTACTAAAAAAATTATTAAAAAAATATACCATAAGCAGGAGGAGGAGGCATTCCTGCTGCAAATGCAGCTTGAGGGTCAAAATATTGGTGAGGAATGCCGTAGGCAACAAAATTTTCATGCGATAGGAAACGATGTGGATGCGGGAGATGAAAGTAAGGATTATTTGGATTTGGTGGCGGTGGATGATGACGCCCGCCGGCTGCAGCCACATTGCTTGACATGAACACCTCATCATGATGTTGGGAATGGTAGGATGAGTTGGAATCTTAATTTATTAAATTCATACAAATTATTAGCTAGGGAGGTAATTGGGAAGCTTCCCCTTCCCCCAAAATAAAATCGAGGAAATTTTCCCTATAAAATTATACAAAAAAACCTAAATTTTGTGCTTAAAATTTCTTCTAAAAATCTCAAAATTTTTAAAATTTTTCCAGATTTTTGTATATTATAAATTTTTCCGTATATAACTTAAGGCCAGCAAAAATTTTAAATTTTTGAAAAAACAGCAATATTTTTTTTGGTTTCCCCCCCCCCCTTCTGAAATTTTTTTGACTATGCCCTAGGGCTAGACTAACAGGTTTTGGGTTTTGCTATAATTACTGTATTTCGCCTAGAAATGTACTGTAAAATGTGTAAAATCACATTAATATTTGAAAATTTTCAACCCAAAAATTTTTTGAAAATTTTCGAGCGAAAAAAATTTTTGATACAAAAAATTTTTCAAAATTTTCTAACCTAAATTTTTCTTGGAAATTTTCGACTCAAAAAGTTTTTGCAATTTTCAATCCAAAGTTTTTGAAAAATTTCGATCCAAAAATTTTTGATCCAGTTTTTTGAAAATTTTCTACAAAAAAAATTTTTTGCCAAATTTTAGACCCCCGAAAATAATGACAATTTTGGCTTAGTGGGTAAAACCCTTAGACTTTTGCAAATTTTAGGTCTCATGTCAGGTCCGAATCCACTCCGAGGAAGTTATTTTTTTGGACTTGTTAGTAACTTTTATTGCTATTATACAGTACATTTCTAGTTCAAATACAGTAATTCAAACAAAAAACCTGAGCTAAACAAATTAATCCAGCCGAATGAATGGCCAAAAAAAAACTCACAAATTCGACCAGTAGCCACAATTTGGTTGTAATTTTGGTTGGATGGGTGGTGGTCACCGCCTCCTCGAGGGAAGGTGCTGAACCGGCTGCGACTGTTGCGGTTGAAATTGTTGTTGTTATTGCCACCACCGCCACGCGGGTTGCTGTTGCTGCCCTCACTCTTCTGGAATTGGCGTTGTTTGCTTATTGGCGGCATTGATTGACGATTAGCTGTAAAAATGAATGAATTAATATTATTTTTCATTTGTTCTTTAGTTTTTTTAGATAATTATTTCTTCTAAAATGCACACAAAAAGCCATTAAGCCAGAAAAAATATTTTTTTTATATTTTTTTTTTCTTGAGTGAGCGGGTTCGAACCCGAGACCCCCAAATTTTGAAAAAGTTAAGGTCTCCTTATTTTGGGTCAAAAATTTCCAAAAAAATTTTTGGGGAGACTTAAATTTTCCAAAAGTCAAAGTCAAGGTCCCCGCGCTAGATCGAAAATTTTACAAAACTTTTATTCAGTAATATTTTAACCTCGAAAAAATATTTTCCCTTGTGTGAGTTCGAACCCGAGACCCCCAAATTTTGCAAAAAGTAAGGTCCCGTCTTTGGATTAAAAATTTTCATAAAAATTTTTATTCTGCCATATTTTAGCTTTATCAAGGCGTTTTTATGAGCTAAATAGTACCTCCGCGCTCTCCTGGTCCTCGAAAATCCGCCAAGCGGGTTTTCGAATCCGAGACCACCAAATTTTACAAAAGTTAAGGTCCCCTTCCCCTCTTTTTCTTTGGGGTTTGGGCTAATCTACTTTATAGACTGTAGCTTGCTCCAAACCCCGTTGCTGCTGGGGTTACCTCCGCCCTCTCGCTCCCGTATTTTCCCCTGCTGCTGGGCGGATTCGAACCCGAGACCCCAAATTTTGCTAAACTTAGGGTCCCCCCTCTTTGGGTCGAAATTTTTATTCGGCCATATGCTATAAATTGTAGATAAGTTTTGACTTTTGATTATAGTGAAAAATGTTACCTCCACCCTCTGCTGGTCGCTCTCTTGGTGGCGGTCCTCGATCCCGAAAATTGCTGTTGGATGAGACCCGAAGGATTTGTTGACCATCTCGACCAACACCACCGCCGCCGCCGCCACCATTCACATTATTGCCGTTAAATTGCATTTGCATTGTTGAAATGTTGTTTGCACTCATTGCTCGCGGGCGTTGCTTTCTGTTGCTGCCACTGCCATTATTATTGATATTGATGTTATTTTCACCGGTGCCACCATCGGATTTGTAGTAGTTTTTCTCAGTGCCATTGTTGCCATTGCCATTTTCCTCCTTGTTGTTGTTGTTTTGGTTGCTGTTGCTATTGTCGGTGCCACCGCTGTTGTCGAAGCTTTTGTAAAGTGTAATTGCTGGTGGATGCGAGATGAAATCCTTAAATTTTGTGTAATTTTATCAAATCGATTTTAAAATGTTAAACGTACGCCTTCTTTGATGCTGCTTTTGTCAAAAATTGCATAGGGATTTTCAGTCAGCGACATTTTGTGTTGTTCTTGCTTCTTGCAATCAGCAATTGAGTGGATTGGGAATGGAATTATTAAGTTTAAAGTGCTTAAATTAACTTAATTTCGTAAGTTAATTAATTAAAAGGGGTGGAAAAGAAACTGGACAAGGTATTTTAAAATTTATATGTTTTTTGCACTCAGGAATAAAATATTTGTGTTCTTGTAAATCAGTCGAGTGGGTGAGGGTGGAATTACTAAGTTTAAGTGCTTTTAAAAGGGGTGGAAAGCTTAATGGAAAACAAGTTATTATTAAATAACTTTAAGAAACAATTACTTAGATTAAAATCAAACAAAGCAAAGTTTAGGTTCTTACTTCTTAATTCTGTCGTATTTTCGATGAAGGGTTTAATTAAATTAATTGAAATGGATGAGTAGGAAACTGGCTATGGCTAAGCTATTTTGCAATTTACGAAACTAATAAAACCACAATTATGGCCACAATTGACCACAAAAATTTCATCAACAATTCGTTGTTTCTTCTCCATTGATTGATTATGATGGAAAAAATCAAAAAATAGCGTTAAATTCCAAAGCTTATAAAGAAAAAGATAAAAATACATAACGCCAGAAAATATTAATTTCACATTTTCAAATTTTAAAATTTCTATTACAGTAATGCAGAAAATAGCCTATTTGTTTGCGGAAGCTTTAAACTCTTAAGGATTGAACCATTTTAAACAAATTTGATATCAAATTAAAGAGAAGAATGAAATCTATCGATTGATGTAGAAAACAAATAGATTGGCTTAAAATACACAATGTTATGGGTTCAAGAACAAGAATGACAACATTTTCATCATTGATTCAACTCTTTTGGCCATATTTCCACGTAGATTGAACCAATTTATTTAAGGTATATACCATTCAATAGCCAATGATTTTCTCTTCAAAATGCTACTAAATTTGTCAAAAATGGTAAATTTATTCAAAAGTTATGATGCGGCAAACTTGGCCGCGCACAAATTGGGTGTATTTTTCTGTTTTTGTTCTTTAGGTTACCTTTTCGATGTTCTTTTGCCAAATTTGTCTTATTTTATTCTCCACATTCTAAACTTTACATTTTATATATCCTAGAATAGAAATAATACTTTTTGATTCAGTTCAAATGCCGCCAAGCCCACCCAATAATATTATAATTAGACTGACTGAGTAAATTTCGTTTATTCGGCAATTGACCTATTGATGACGAATATTATCGCATCGGAATGGAAAATATTTGTACGAATCCGGCGGCAATGGTGGTGGTCATTTTCCATCGCCATTCCCGATTCTCGCAATTCGCAAAACGGAATTTGCGCATCATTCCCGCCTCCACCCCTACCTTTTCCTTCCTTTTTCTTCACCCAAATAAGCCTCCTTCTTCCACATCCCCTCCTCACACACACACACACACACATTCCACCTTCAATCATCACATTCCGAAAAGGAATGAAGGAAAAGGCAATGAATGAGTGGACATCCCCGGAGGGGCAAATTTGTGTTGAAAGGAGGAAGGAAAATGAAGGGATGAAGGAAGATGAAGGGATGAAGGAAGGAAGAAAGGATGAGAAGGAAGGAAAAAGCATCGGCTTTCTCGACATTCTCAGTCAGCCACCTTCCCAGGAAGGAAGATCCTTGGTGCGCGCAACACAAAAAGGCAAAATGGGTGGTGGACATCCCCGCAGGGCAAAAATGCAATGGAGAGGAATGAAGGAAGGAGGAAGAAGAAGAAAGGAAGAAGGAAGGAAGAAAGGAGGAAGAATCACCGGCTTCTCGCCATTCTCAGCCACCTTCCAATCCAATCCTTCTCCCCTCTGTAAAGTGTAAAATCAGTCATCCTATTATTTGACCGGTGGCTCCTCATCAATGTGGTGGTTGCTTCCATTCACAATTCCAATTCGCCATTTTCCTCCCCAATTCTTACCTCCCCATCTTTTTCAACCATTTTTAGTCGCGAAAATCTCTGTTTTGTTGTTGGTTGCTGCCATTGAAGATGCGCAAATGGAATTTTGTTCCCCCTCCTTGCCCAAAATCGATTCCCCAAAATTGCGCACAATTCATTCCATTCCATTTCCCTTTTTTATTGCGCAACTTCCCCTTCCCTTCACCCGGCAACAAGGCCAATACTAAATACCCAAACATCCATCTTCCCTTTTCCCAATCATTCCTCTCCGGTTGAATCGATTTCGATTCCCTTCTTGCCACACATTTTTTCCGCGCAACTCATATTCCATTCCTCCCTTGAAACTAGGCGATTGAGTACCCGACCCATTTTGGCCATATCTCGAGAAGGAAGCAACCAATTCAGGAAGGCGATATGCCATTTGAAAGCCTTAAATGTCTTCTAAAAAGTGGCCAATCTAATTGTTTTTTGAAATGTTAAAATAATTTGTAAAATAAGCGGCTTTTCCTCCAACAAACAAATTCAGGTTTATTCCACTCAAAGACATGTAACTTTTTTAAAGTCTGGATTTTATAAAAATTAAAAATACCAAATTGTAGAGGACACTTTGTGCTTTAAAATGCTATGTCGCCTTCCCGGATTAGTAATTGCCTCGTTGAGATATGGGCTAAAACATTTGGCCACCCCTTAGCAGCCAGCCGCCCGCCTCCTCCCTCTTCCCTTCTTTATTCCTAATTAATTCAGCCGTAATTTTCCCTAATCTGATTATGGCCATGATGGCCACCTCAAATTCCTCTGCAGTAGGGGCCAATGGTGGCCATCAATCCAACGGCAATAGCAGTCCATTATGTCGATGCCGTGTCCTCTACATTGGCAGTGCGGTGCCAACGGTCACCAAAGATGGGCTTCAGGTAATTTTCTCATTTTGTGTAAACTTTTTGAGAATTTTTCTATGATATTCAGGGAATTCAACAGCCTCTCCGTGAACGATATCCGGCCGGTGAAAGCCCGGATGCCAAGGGAATCGATTCATGGTCATATTCAAATATGGGATATCGCCCCAACTTTTCGCCGTTTAAAATAACTCATTAAGGAGTGAACCAAATTTTGATAATTTTGGTATCAAATTAAAGAGCAGACTTTTGGCTATCAAATGAAATTAATTTTATTTAAATTGGTTCAAAATTGATGAAGTTATGACCAAACAAGCATTCTAAATGACCTTTACTATTGATTAGCAAAATCTTCAGTGGTTTTTGGCCATAATTCAATCAATTCGGAACCAATTTAAATAAAATAAATATCATTTGATATCCAAAAGTCTGCACTTTAATTTGATACCAAAATCATCAAAATTAGTAACCATTCTAAATGACCTTTACACGGATTAGCAAAATCTTCATTGTTTTTTGGCCATAATTCAATCAATTTTAAACCAATTTAAATAAAATTAATTTCATTTGATAGCCAAAAGTCTATTCTTTAATTTGATATCAAAATCATTAAAATCAGTTCAGTCCTTGATGAATTATTTTAAACGGCGTCAAGTTCATCCCTTAAAAAACGCACAATTTCCCCTCCAAAAGGCTTTCCGTCTGGTACAATGGCCTCTTGCTGGAATATGTGGACGGTGAGCAGCGCACCGAGAGCGCATTCTTCCCCATCAACACCCTGCACTATTGTGCCGCCGTCCGCTACGTGAACATGGGCGCATTCACGGTGGAGGGTGGCGGCGGCGGCGAGCGTTTCATCCCGTTGGATTCGCCGTTTGCAATGGGGGCCGCCGCAGATTCGCCACATCCACCCATCTTCGCTGCCATCTTTCGGAGGACCACGGGGGTCAAGGTGAATTAGCACACCGGCCGGCGACCGTTTTATTGGGTGGATGAAGGGCACAGGGCACCCCATAATAACAAATTCCTTAAGAGATATTCCCAATTGTACGAATTCAATATTATTTGTTTGGGGGCTAATTAATAAGCAAGAAGGTTGAATGAAGGAAGAGGGGATTGTATTAGAGAATAGAAGGCATTTTTAAATGGAATTTTGTTTGAAATATTCTCGAAATTTGGTCGTAGGCCATTGGGACATTTTTATGGCTTCAAAAATTTATTCATTTTCATTAAATTTGATGCCAAATTAAAGAACTGAATGAGATTTATCAAATTATATGAAAAACAATTGGATTGGCTTATTAAAATTAACAGAATTATGGCTGAAAAAGTCGAAGAAATGAAAAAAAAAACTTCCGGAATGAACTTATTAGACAATTACAATTACAATCCTTTCGGAACAAATTATAATCTAACCGGAACAAATTACAATCCTTACGGAAGTGCAATCCGAAAGTGTTGGAAGAAAATGAGGAAATGAGCTTTATTCTCGAAGCCATATTTGCGCAGAGAATGAAACAGTCTATTTATTGAATATGCCATTCAATGAGTAAAACTTTACGTTTCAAAATGTCGCCAAATTAGCCAAAAACGATTAACTGCTTCAAAAGTTATGAAGGCACAAATTTTAGCCTATACACCCAAATGGCTTCTTAAATGTTCAATTCATTGATTGGCCAATTTTCAGGTGCTCGAATGCCACGGCTTCGTTTGTACCAATGAGAAGGCGGCGAATGCCCTTGTCCGTTGCTGTTTTCATGCCTATGCGGACACGGTAAGTCAAAAAGGAAATTATTCCCAAATGGCTAGGGGGACTAGGCTAGGTTTTGATGTATTTTACCTATTTTTGGGGAAATTTAATTAAAAAAATGGAATAAAAAACCGAAAATTACCTACAATTTTGAGATTCCCCAAAACTAATATTTATTTTGACAAATTTCAAGAAAAAATATTTTGCAATTTTGCACCCTAAAAATTTCAGATGTACCTGAAATTGGATGAAAAATTGCCTGGGGCATTGACCGGTACCGGTCCCATGAAGGCGATAAAGGAGCCCCCACCGCCAAGCAGTCGAAGCGTTACGCCGAGCAGCGAACTGAATTTGGCCGGCGCTGATGAACATCATCATGGAGCCGGAAATGGAAATGGGGTGATGCCATTGATGGACGGAACGCCGGACTGGAATGAACGGGCAATTGGCCAAAAGCAATGGCAACGACGCCAACAATCCGGCGAATATGATGCCGGCAGTGTGTCGTCGAGTTTGGCCAAAAAGGGTGGAATGGCCGGAGGCCGACCACGGCATCATCATCAAGAAATGGTCCCATATATGGGCGGTGGCGGTGGTGGCGGAGCAGAAAATGGTGGTGCCTTTTTAAATTTATAATCACAATTTGATAGTCCAATCAATAATTAATAAAATCAATAATATTTGAGTTATCATATTTGAGTCCTCATTTTTGAGTCCATGGGCCATTCTTTTGGCCCATAACTCAACGAGGCTTTGGCCAATTCGGGAATGCTATATACCATTGGAAAGCCTAAAGTGCCCTCTACAATTTGGCCATTTTAAATTTTATAAAATCCAGGCTTTAAAAAAAGTTACATATCTTTGAATGGAATAACCCGAATTTGTTTGTTGGAGGAAAAGCCGCTTATTTTGCAAATTATTTTAACATTTCAAAAAACAATTAGAATTAGCCACTTTTTAGAGGGCATTTATGGCTTTCAAATGGCATATCGCCTTCCTGAATTGGTTGCTTTCTTCTCGAGATATGGCCAAAATAATGGCCCGGGGTTTCTTAGGGATGGGATAAATAAAAATAAACAAAATGCCAAGGAAATAAAATATCGATTATATTTAAATAGGCGGATATTTCACATCGCGTCGAACGGCCAGTCATGCGGAATTGCGTTCATCGGCTCAAAATCACCCACAGGATTTCTTCGATGCTTCATCCCCATATCGTGGTCCTCCTCGTCATCCTCCTGGCCCGCCTTTCTTCTTTGGCCCACATCCACTGCCGCCACATCCATTCTTCCATCCGGGACCACCGCCTGGCATGTTTTTGCGTCCTTCGCCGCCACCAGGGCCACCATTTCCGCCTCATCCGGCCCACTTTTTCCCACCTCGACCTGGCCCATTCCCTCCGCACGGGCTACCACCACATTTTGGTGGGTTTATTTGAAATTGCCGAAAAGATTTATTATTCTTCAAAAGTTTAACCCAGAAAACATAAACCTTATACCTATGCCCAATCGATAGATCTCATCAAGAAGCCATCATTTTGGTTTAGGTTTTAACCTATTTTAGATTGATTTTGAACCAAAAACCAAAATGGGTTTACAGTGTTTAAAACCAGAATAGGTTTAAAATGTTTAAAATCAAAAGCCATAATGTGCTTTGGACGGTTTAAAACCAAAAGCCAAAATGTGGTTTAGACGATTTAAAACCAAAAGTCAAAATGTGGTTTAAACCGTTTAAAACCCTTTAATTGTTGACCAAACCAAAATGTGGTTTAAACCGTTTAAAACCCTTTAATTGTTGACCAAACCATAATCAAATTATATTCCATTTAATGCTTCTTGACCAGCTCTATCCAATTTTGAATATATTTGGTTTGTGAATGTATGGGACAAATCATTAAACCGTTATAATTACTTATTAGGCATTATTCAGCAATTTCAATATTGGCCATAAAATATGAAAATGCCCATTTTTCAGGTCGAATGATTCCACCACCGCCCCCGCCTCCTCCCCATCCATTTATGATGCGTCCACCATTCTTCATGATGCCACCGCATTTTATGGGCCTCCATCATGCGCCGCCCAATTTCCGGCCTAAATCGCCGGAACGGACAGGCGGTGGCCCCATCATCACGGACTATGACACATTCCCGCGACACAATCGAACCACTTACGAGGAACCAATTGTAGGCCAACAAATCGATTGATTACCGTATTTTTTCTATTAGTAGCCCCTGGGTTACTATTTTTTCAGAGCCTCTACAAAGGGGGCAAAAATTTAAATTTTGCTTTTTTCACCATAAAAATCCTCAAAATTGGCCTATTATTAGAGTAGGAAGTGGCTATTATTAGAGGGAGGGGGCTATTATTTAGAAGGATAGGGGCCATTATTAGAGGAGGTGGTTATTATTAGAGTGAAGGAGAGGGCTATTATTAGAGGAATGGGGGCTATTATCAGAATGAGGGGCTATTATTAGAGGGAAGGGACTATATTTGAGGAATGAGGTTATTATTAGAGGTGGGGCTCTGACTTTACAAACCCTCCAGGCTACTATTAGAGGGGGCTTCTAATATGGATTGGGCTTCTAATAATAAAAAAATGCAATAATTTTACCTCCCAACATTTTCGAACAGTACATGCCGTCGGCGACGAATCCACTGCCACCGTATGCCAGCTACAAGCCGGGATCATTCTCACCGGAACTTTATGAACATTATTATGAAACATATAAACAGCAGAATAATAATCGAGGAGAAATGGAAAGAAAGGTGAGGGGGTATGGTTAAAGGGATGAAATTGAGTACTAGGATCATTCTTTTGGCCATATCTGGAGAAGGAATCAACCAATTCAGGAAGGCGATATACCATTTGAAAGCCCTAAATGTCCTCTAAAAAGTGGCTTTTCTAATTTGTTTTTTGAAATGTTAAAATAATTTGTAAAATTATCGGCTTTTCCTCCAATAAACAAATTCGGGTTATTCCACTCAAAGACATGTATCTTTTTCAAAGTCTGGATTTTAGGAAATTTAAATAGGCAACTTTGTAGAGGACATTTAGGGCTTTCAAATGGTATATCGCCTTCCCAGATTGGCAATTGGCATCTTGAAATATGACCAAAAACATATATAGTTATTGAATCATTCTGTTTCATATTTGAGGATAAATTGGCTTCAGCCATTTTTGGAAATCTTAAAATATTTTTCTAATCCCTCTATTAGAATGTCAGCCGTAGCAATTCCGACATCAGTGGCGACTATTGGGAAAGTGCCGAGCAAAATGCCTACGGCCGAAAAGGCCCTCAACAACGAATGAATGAACGGGCCTTCGCGAATACTTTGTTGGCCAATCAGCAACAAGGGGGCGGGGGCAACAATACAATGACCAATAAAATGGCCAATGGGAACGATGGTGGAAGTCCAATGGGAACAGCAGTTGGAACGAGAAGGGGCATGGCTGGAGGTGATGGAACATTGACAAAGTCAAAGCCGGGAACAAGCAATTCAACCGCAGGTAATAAAAAACAAATTTAATCGAAAGACGCAATTAATTAATCGAAAAAAATTAATCAAAAACACATTTTTAAATTAAAAACACAATTTGATTGAAAAATACATTTAATTAGGAATACATTTAATTATGAATACATTTAATTGGAAAACACATTTAATTGGAAAACACATTTTAATTGGGAAAACACATTTAACTGAAAAATAAATTTAATTGGGAAAACACATTTTAATCGAAAACACATTTAATCAGGAAAAACAAATTTTAATCGAAAACACATTTAATCGGGGAAACACATTTAATTGGGAAAAACACATTTTAAACGAAAACACATTTAATCAGGAAAAACAAATTTTAATCGAAAACACATTTAATCGGGGAAACACATTTAATTGGGAAAAACACATTTTAAACGAAAACACATTTAATCAGTAAAAACACATTTTAATCGAAAACACATTTAATCGGGGAAACACATTTTAATCGAAAACACATTTAATCAGTAAAAACACATTTTAATCGAAAACACATTTAATCAGGAAAACACATTTTAATCGAAAACACATTTAATCAGGAAAACACATTTTAATCGAAAACACATTTAATCAGGAAAACACATTTTAATCGAAAACACATTTAATCAGGAAAACACATTTTAATCGAAAACACATTTAATCCGGGAAAATATATTTTAATCGAAAAACTAAAACAATCAAAAACATTTATTCGCAACAGCACCAGCGGAAGGCGCCCCTGGAACGAGCAATGGTGCCGGTGGAAGGGAACCGAAGCCGGATACGCCTCCAGCCGACTATGAATTGACGGCGGCCGGAGAAATGCGTGCCCAAGGCGGACATCATAGGATGACGGCCTATTAATTAATTGAATGAATGTGAAATTGGCGGAAATGATGGTGAAGAAAAATGATGATAATGAGATGATAAATAATATTTTTAATTTTGAAATGTCCCTCCCCCAATCCAAAACAATCATTGAGAATTTAACGCATTCCTGAAATTTCTTGTTGACCCAATTTGACGCCATTTATGATAACCCATCAAGGACTGAACCAATTTTGATGATTTTAGTATCAAATTAAAGAGCAGACTTTTGGCTATCCAATGAAATTAATTTTATTTAAATTGGTTCAGAATTGATGAAGTTATACACAAAAAAAACAATTTAAAATGACCTTTACAATGGATTAGAAAAATTTTCGTTGGTTTTTCTAGCATAACTTCATCAATTTTAAATCAAATTAAATAAAATTAATATCATTGAATAGCCAAAAGTCTGCTCTTTAATTTAATAACAAAATTATCAACATTTCTTCAGTCCTTGATGAGTTATTTAAAATAGTGTCAAGTTGGGGCGTATCCTATTTTTCGGCATCATTCATTTTTTTAAATTTTAATTAAAACAATTAAGGAATGCGATATTCTAAACAATAAACAGCTCCGAATAACCAAATACATTCCCCAAAAAATTGTCTTGCCCCAAAGTTCAAATCCACAAAAAAGATTTTAATTTACACAAATAACATATTTAAGTGAAAAAATTGCCAAATAATGAAATTCAATTAAATAGTAAAAAATGGAATTGAATGGCATTTAAAAGTGTTAAATAAATGTTGAATTGAGTAAATGTGTTGGTTGGTTTTGGCTTCTTCTAAAGTGCAGTCCAATCAATCGGCGGATGGCCCAATTCTTGCAGCTTGGCATTTGTTTTGCTGAAACATTTGGAGCCAAAGAATTTGTAGGCACTCAAAGGGGATGGATGCGCGGCCTAAAATTAGGGGAAAATTAATTGATTTAATTCTATAAATTTTGGAAAATATTTAATTTGTCGAAAGATCAATATCATTTGATTATGTTTTGATTTTGGTTAAATCGATTCTAATTTAGTTTTGTACCAAAAACCAAAACGTGGTTTAAACCGTTTAAGACTGAAACCAAAATGTGGTTTAAGCGGTTTAAAACCCTTTAATTGTTGACCAAAACATAACCAAATTATATACCATTCAATGCGTTTTGACCAGCTCTATCCAATTTTGGGTATATTTGGTTTGTGAATGTGTCGGACAAACCCTTAAACCATTATAATTGTTTTGGCATTATGAATTTCGGCAAATTAAATATCCCATAAATTACTGTATTAGAGCCTTCTCACCTTAATGATGCGATGTTTTTTGGTGTCCACTAGAGCCTCTTTGCGTTGTGCAAAACCGCCCAAAAGGAGGAAAACGACACCGTGGACGGACTTTTGGCTGACCAAACGAATGACCGAATCCGTGAATTGTTGCCAGCCAATTTTCTGATGGGAATTTGCTTGGTGCGCTCTAAAATGAAGGGAATGAAGAAATTGAATGAAAATTAAAAGTAGTAAATGTCATTGATAAAAGCTAGTGTATTGTTGGTTAAGGATTTTGTGGTTCAAATTACTGTATTATGTACTGAAAATATGTAAAAAATGTCATAAGTGAGAATTAAGTCCGAAAAAAATAATAATTTCCCTTATGAATGGATTCGAAGTTCGAACCCTTGATCTAAATTTTGGAAAAATGAAAGGACCCTTATAGCTTGAAATTCTTTAAAAGTTAAGGTAAAATCCTCTTTATAAATCCAACTTACTCAACGGTTAAAGTGGCATTCAAAAGGAAAATTCCTTGCTTTGCCCATGACTCCAGACAGCCATGGTTGGGTGCTGTAAAGCCAGGATATTCGGTGGACAATTCCTAAAAATTGAATAAAAATTTTTGAATTGGAACAATTTTTGCCTACCTTGTACATATTCTTCAATGAAGGAGGCGGCTTAACGCCATTTGGGACGGAAAAGCAAAGGCCATGTGCTTGATGGTCATCATGGTATGGGTCTTGGCCTGAATTGATTGGTGGTTTGTAGAAAGTTATCAAATGAATCAATTTGGATGTTTTTGTTATCAAATTAAAGAGCAGACTTTTGGCTATCAAATGAAATTAATTTTATTTAAATTAGTTCAAAATTGATGAAGTTGTAACCAAATAATCACTGAAAATTTCGCTGATCCAAAATAATGGATATTTTAAAAAATTTTTGGGCATAACTTCGTCAATTCTGAGCCAATTTAAATAAAATTAAAATCGCTTGATAGCCAATAGTCTGCTCTTTAATTTATAAAAAATCATTAAAATTGGTTTAGTTTTTTGATGTATTTTTATTTATTAATCTAAGCCAAAATAGGGGGAATTATTAAAATCAGAACAGGCGGAATTATTAAAATCAGAACAGGCGGAATTATTAAAATCAGAAAAGGCGGAATTATTAAAATCAGAACAGGCGGAATTATTAAAATCAGAACAGGCGGAATTATTAAAATCTGAACAGGCGGAATTATTAAAATCAGAACAGGCGGAATTATTAAAATCAGAACAGGCGGAATTATTAAAATCTGAACAGGCGGAATTATTAAAATCAGAACAGGCGGAATTATTAAAATCAGAACAGGCGGAATTATTAAAATCAGAACAGGCGGAATTATTAAAATCAGAACAGGCGGAATTATTAAAATCAGAACAGGCGGAATTATTAAAATCAGAACAGGCGGAATTATTAAAATCAGAAAAGGCGGAATTATTAAAATCAGAACAGGCGGAATTATTAAAATCAGAACAGGCGGAATTATTAAAATCAGAACAGGCGGAATTATTAAAATCAGAACAGGCTGAATTATTAAAATCAGAACAGGCGGAATTATTAAAATCAGAACAGGCGGAATTATTAAAATCAGAACAGGCGGAATTATTAAAATCAGAACAGGCGGAATTATTAAAATCAGAACAGGCGGAATTATTAAAATCAGAACAGGCGGAATTATTAAAATCAGAAAAGGCGGAATTATTAAAATCAGAAAAGGCGGAATTATTAAAATCAGAACAGGCGGAATTATTAAAATCAGAACAGGCGGAATTATTAAAATCAGAACAGGCGGAATTATTAAAATCAGAACAGGCGGAATTATTAAAATCAGGACAGGCGGAATTATTAAAATCAGAACAGGCTGAATTATTAAAATCAGAACAGGCGGAATTATTAAAATCAGAACAGGCTGAATTATTAAAATCAGAACAGGCGGAATTATTAAAATCAGAACAGGCTGAATTATTAAAATCAGAACAGGCGGAATTATTAAAATCAGAACAGGCGGAATTATTAAAATCAGAACAGGCGGAATTATTAAAATCAGAACAGGCGGAATTATTAAAATCAGAACAGGCGGAATTATTAAAATCAGAACAGGCGGAATTATTAAAATCAGAACAGGCGGAATTATTAAAATCAGAACAGGCGGAATTATTAAAATCAGAAAAGGCGGAATTATTAAAATCAGAAAAGGCGGAATTATTAAAATCAGAACAGGCGGAATTATTAAAATCAGAACAGGCGGAATTATTAAAATCAGAACAGGCGGAATTATTAAAATCAGAACAGGCTGAATTATTAAAATCAGAACAGGCGGAATTATTAAAATCAGAACAGGCGGAATTATTAAAATCAGAACAGGCGGAATTATTAAAATCAGAACAGGCGGAATTATTAAAATCAGAACAGGCGGAATTATTAAAATCAGAACAGGCGGAATTATTAAAATCAGAACAGGCGGAATTATTAAAATCAGAACAGGCGGAATTATTAAAATCAGAACAGGCGGAATTATTAAAATCAGAAAAGGCGGAATTATTAAAATCAGAAAAGGCGGAATTATTAAAATCAGAAAAGGCGGAATTATTAAAATCAGAACAGGCGGAATTATTAAAATCAGAACAGGCGGAATTATTAAAATCAGAACAGGCGGAATTATTAAAATCAGAACAGGCTGAATTATTAAAATCAGAACAGGCGGAATTATTAAAATCAGAACAGGCGGAATTATTAAAATCAGAACAGGCGGAATTAATCTAACTTAAAATATACGGAATTATCCTGACTAATAGAGTTACCCCTGGATTTGAATCTGCCAGTATTTTTCTTACCAATCAAAACAACTCGAATCTGATTGAACGGAGTCAAATTGAATGCATTGAAAATGAGCGGCCGAGGTGGAAAGATGGTGGCACCCTGCAAAAAAATATGTTAATTTTGCAATTTTATTAAAAGTTTTGGCTACTTTTTTGTTGAATTTCTCCAAATGTTTGCAAATTCCTTTCACATAATCCTTCCGCAATTCCGGCTCAAGCAATGCACGCCAGCTTGGATCGACCAATGTGGAAAAGAGTGGGGCCAATTCTGCAGTTGGCCAACAATTTTCGATGACAGGGATGGTGGCTTCTTCAGCTTTTGGTGTTTCTTTGGCTTCCAACATAATTTTTACGGGAGATTCAAATGAAGTTGCCGTCGTCACTTCTTTGGAATGTTCATTTGAGGGTGATGTTGGGGATGACGGTGGTGATATTAAAGCAGCAATTAAAGCTCTAAAAAACATTTTTGAAATTTATTAAATTTTTTAATTTTAAACAATATTTTTGTCTAAATTTACAGGGCAAAAAAATGCATAGATTCCAGCAAAAGCAAATAATTTAATTAAAATTTCTTTCAAAAGGAATTTTTCAATTTTCAAGGATTATACCAAAAATTCAAAAAGTGTACAATTTTAGATCCATAAATTTTAATGTTTTCGAATTTAGCCTAAAGCCAATTATTAGAAAACCTTAAAAACGGTTTAAAAAAACCATTAAAAATGTTTAATTAGCAAGCAAACATATGATTTGATTAAAATTTTTTATCATAATTTATAATTATATTTCTGTAAACCAATATCTTTAATTTACAAAGACTAGGATATTAAAAGAATAATAAAAATTTCAAATTAAGATTCACCGGAAACCTTAAAAGCGTCCAAGTTAAACTATCAGGGCTTAATTAAATTGTTCTATCCAATTTTCACATAAAATTTACAATCAAAATAACCCACCTTTTACTCGATGAAGCCTCTTCATCCGTAGAAACATTTGCAGTAGATTCATTCAATGCTCGTCGTTTGACGACCCGTTTAGTGACCTCCTTTTTGACTTCCTTGCCGAACATCTCCAACAGGCTTAATTGTTTTGTTGGTGGCATTGCTTTAAAAAATAAATTGTAAATAAATTTAATTGAATTAATAATAAATATAAATGCGAAAATTATCCAATTTATGTGAACAAAAAATGTTAAAAAATAATAAAATAATTCCATCATTTTTATTTACTCAAAAGTAAAAAAAAGGTGTGAAAATTTAAAAAGAAAATTATATTTGAAAAAATGAAAAAAATAAAAATAATTCAATTATTCATTTGATCCAATTTGTTTCGATTGTTGAACCAATGAAGTGTCCATCCCCTCCTGCTTCCATTCCTCTTTATCTTTAATCATTAACATTACTTTCTTCTCCTCCTTTTTTGTGATTGTTTCAATTTCCATCATTTTATCGCCACTGGTCAATTGCTATTCCTCCTCATTATTTGGCTTCTTCATTTCCACCTCTTCACCTCCCTGTTTTCCATTTCCACTGCCAACATTTGGTGCATTTTCTTCCAATGGGGTAGTTAAAGTGGTCGCTGGATTCGCATTTTGTTGTTGCTTTCCATTTTCAACTATTAAAATAACACAATTTAATGGTTAAAAAATTGAATAAAAATTGGTATATTTAAGTTTAAGGTGAGGATTTTTTGTTTGAAATACCGTATTTCGTCTATAAAAGTACTGTAAATAGGTAAAAATATTTCCTTCGAGCGGAATTCGAATCCCTGACCCCTAAATTTTGCAAAATTGTAAAGTCCCCCTTTTCCGAAAATTTTCAAAAATTTGTTTTAATTATATTTAATGTATTTCATCTAGAAATGTAATGTACTGTAGAATATACAAAATGAAAACCATGGCCAAAAAAAAAACAATTTCCTCTGTACGGATTCAAACCCGAGACATAATAAATTTTGAAAATTGAAGGGCACTTTAAAAAATTTTTATAATTTTTTTTTTGAAAATCTTTATAAATCTTTGTCAGCCCTAAAACCTAGCCCTAATCTAAGCCGTATTCCAAAATCCAGGGTGCTAAAATCGTTAATTAATTAGATAATTGGCAAGTAACCCAAAAATACATGATTTACCTTTTTTCTTGGATTTTGAATTGCCGCCACCGCCGCCTGTCCCTCCCCCAGCAGTATTTGATCGTTTCGCTGATGAGCTGCCTGCTGCCGTCGATGATGAACCTTGTCCGCCAGTATTTGGGGCCGCTCTTTTCCTGGACGTTTGTGGTTTTTGTTTTCTGAAATTATTTGGTATTATTTTTATTTTGTGAATTTTTTTTTTTATTTTTTTTTCTTTTTTTTAATTTATATTTTAATTCATTTTTATTTTCAAATTTTATTTTTTAATTATTCATTTTTTCTGAATAATTTTTTACCGTTTTGTTTTCTGTGTCCCACGTGGATCCTCCAATGTTTTTGTAGAAGCATCCGAATCATCGCTACTTTCCGTAAATGTTTCATATTGACCAAGTTTATCGAGAAGGAAATTCTGAATGAAGCAAAAATTAAATAAATTCATAAAAATAAAATTTTTAATATTACTAAATGACCTTATCCCGTGACAATTTCAACAATTTCCTTTGTAAATTGCGCAATTCCTCTTGGTAATATTCATTTTCCTGAAATCAATTTAAAAATATTTAAATAATATCTAAAAATTGAAAACTGACATAAACCAAAAATTTGAACTTCTTTTTCAGCTCCCGATATTTCTTCTTTGGCGAAACCGTAACATTCTCCTGCTGTTGTGATTGTGAATCCATTTCGGCCAAAATGGACATGGCAAAACGGGAGGAGCCCACATAGGGGGATGGATGGCCAACCGCTGAAAAAGAAGAGGGAAAGATAAAGCGTTGGCCCACAAAAATGTCAATGTCTAAAAAGTTTTTTGGCTTCTAATAAATTAGAAACCGGTTTTAAACCCTACAAACCTTATGCCAATTTGTAGATCTCATCGAGACGCATCGAATGGTATATAATTTGTCATAGTTTGGCCCAAAATTGAATGAGTTAAACCCCGGTTAAACCATATTTCCGATTTTTGGTTTTAAACCACTTTAATTTTGGACTAAAATTTGACTTAATTTTGGGCTAAAATTTGACATTTTTTTATACAATTCGATGCGTTTCGATGAGATCTACAAATTCAAATTGGTATATAAGGTTTGTAGAATCCAAAACCGGTTTCTGGACGAGTTAAACCGGTCAAACCAAATTTTCCGATTTTTGGTTTTAAACCACTTTAATTTTGGGCCAAAATTTGACATTTTATATACCATTCGATGCGTTTCGATGAGATCTACAAATTGGTATATACGGTTTGTAAGGTCTAAAACCGGTTTGTGACTACAAAATTGTATAGGGTTTGTATGGTTTAAAACCGATTTCGGATTTATTAGAACTTAGAAGTCGAAAGTGTATTTGGAATTTGGTAGGGCTACCAGAGTAAGATTTATTCCTATAGTTTTTCTTTTCTTTGAACCTGCTTGTCCGGGTCCAATTGGAGCACCGACGGAAGGAGGAGGCGGTGGAAGCGGAGTCAATTGTTGTTGTTCATTTGGTGGCATTGGATGCATCATCATCATCATTGGCGATGGATTTTGTTGCTGATGGGGATGTTGCGGTTGCGGTGGTTGTTGATGGACGAGAATGCGCTGTTGTTGTTGTTGTTGGTGGTGGTGGTGAGGATGTTGATGGGGATGGGGTGGAAGGGATGGAGGAGGCGGCGGTGGTGCAGGATGCATATGTGGAAGGGAACTGCAAAACAAAATGTTTTATAAATTGTCATTTTATTGCTATTTTGAGAAAAAGAGAGAAACCTTTAAGTTTTTTAAAGCTAGAAGGTAAGATTTTAATTTTTTAGAGGTAGTTTTTTTAATTCCAGACCTTAAGTTTTTAATGGCAGACCTTAAATTTGTTAAATTTGGAGCTTAATAAGTTCTTTCAAAGTTAGGCCTTAAGTTTTTCAAGGCAGACCGTAAGTTTTTTAAAAGCCCAATTCTTTAATTTTTTAGATATGAACCTTAAGTTAATTAATTGTAGACCTTAGGTTATTTAGATCAGATCAGAACTCAAGTTTTAAAGGTAGACCTTAAGTTTTCATTAAAAAGCCAGACCTTAAGTTTTTTTAAGATACCTCAAATTTTAAGGATAAACCTTAAATTTTTAAGTTAGACTCGTAAGTTTTTTAAAGATAGATTCCTTAGGTTTTTCTTTAAGTCAGTACTTAAGTTTTATTAAAAAGCCAGACCTTACGTTTTTTTAAAGATAGACCTCAAGTTTTAAAGATAAACGTTAAGTTTCAAACTTAGACCTTAAGTCTTAAAAAAAGGTAGACCTTAAGTTCTCTTTAAGTCAGTCCTTAAGTTTTTTAAATGTAAAAATTATTTTTACTACAATTTAAAATAAATAAATAAATTAGGCGAACCTTGCTGAACGAATACGAATTGAAGGTGTCGTCGTCGGCTGTTGAAGCGGATGATTTTGTGGCCCTCCACCTGTGCTCATTGGACCAACACCGCCAATCATTCCAGCTGAATGGATGGGCGGCGTCAATTGCTGTTGCTGCTGATTTTGTTGTGCCACAAAATGTTGCTGCTGCTGAGAATGTTGCTGCTGTTGGTGGATGATGGGATTGTTGGCCATAGCAGCGGCAGATTGAGGAGTTGGCGGTGGACCAATCATTTCGGCGTCCTATTATAATAATCAAACCCATAACCAAGAAAAATTTCTGGGAGTGGGAAATTTTCGCCAAATGGTGCCCCAGGGTAATAAGAGTATAAAATTGGCCCCGCAGAGTGCTAAAAAAATACAAAAAGGGTTCCCCCTTTCAGGCCCGGTGCTTGATTTTTTTGAGGTGGGTTCCTCGACAATTTTTTCTATTTTTCTCATCTTTTTTTTCCAATTTTCCTCCATTTTCCTTATTTTTCCCGATTTCTGGGGGAAGGGGGGTCCAGGGCTCCTATTTACTTATTTTGTCCAAATTTTTTTCATTTCGGGGGAAGAAATTCCACCTCCCCCTCCCTTCCCCTGTTACGGCGGACCTGCGGATAACAATGATGCGGATGCGGTGGTAGACCATTTGAAGGATGCTGCGGATGATGATGTTCTGCACCGGCAGATTGCATTAATTGATGCATTTCCATTGCATTTTGGCTATTTTGACGCTGTTGTTGCGGTGGTGGTGGTCGTTGATGGCGAATTTGTGGTGGTTGGGATTGTTGCTGTTGAGATGGTAGAGGAAAGTTCTGCTGTTGCAATCGGGATGACTAAAAATTACATAGTTCTAGTTTTAGGCATAGCTAATTTAAAAATTATTGGGGTAAAATTTTAAAATTTTTTGAAAAATTTCGACACCAAGGGGGTGACTTAAAAATTTGGGGGTCTCGGGTTCGAATCCGTTTAGAGGAAATTATTATTGCTGGATTTAATAAATACTTTTATGAATTTTTTATACATTCTACAACAATCACATTGATAGGCTAAATATCTTTTTTTTTTTGAAAATTTTCGACCAAAAGTGGACCTTAACTTTTAGTAGAGGTCATTGGTTCGAAATCGAATCCGCTTAATGGAAAATATTTTTTTCAATCTTGTAGCAAACTTTTATGTATTTTTTGCATATCAATAATTATTCATTTCCAATTTAATAAGCTTTAAATTTTCCCAATCTTTTGTTGCGTATTCATAATTAATTAAATGAATAACCTGTTGCTGTACGATTTGTTGTCCCTTATGATGAATAATTTGTTGCTGTTGCTGCCCCGGTGGTTGGCGTTGATCCATCAAATTGCTATTGGACGGAGGCGGCGGTGGCGATGACATTTGGCCAAGCAGAATTGGCGAATGAAGTTGCTGTTGCGATTGTTGGATAATTTGTTGCTGTCCTCTGTGTTGAATTGTGATGAATTGTTGCGGTGGCTGGTCAATTGGTGGCGTTTGTTGTTGTTGATGATGGGGCGGTGAGGCATAATGATGCGGTGGAATTGACATTGGACTTGCATTGTTCTTTAATAATATTTAGGTAAAATTGGTCGATAAAAATGTGGAATAAAGTCAAAATAATTACAAACGGTGTAAGAAGGGTTTGTTCCACAAATCCAAATACCCAAAATTGGATAGCTGGTCAAGAAGACGCATTGAATGGTATATAATTTGGTAATGGTTTGGTCAACAATTAAAGGTTTTAAACGATTTAAACCACATTTTGGTTTTAAATCGCTTAAATCACACTTTGGTTTTAAATGGTTTAAATCGAATTTGGTTTTAAACTGCTTAAACCCATTTTTGTTTTAAACTGTTTAAGCCCATTTTGGTTTCGGTTTTAAAACTAAGTTTGAATTGATTAAACTCACCCAAAACATAATTAAATGATGCTCTTTACACAGCTCTATCGATTGGGTATAATGTTTATGGGTTTGAGTTAAACTTCTAAACTTTTTACAATATTTTCTTTTAAAATTTTATTTTTTTAAACAAATTAAATATCCGAATTCCGAATGACTTACTCGAATCCATTGTTGTTGCTGTTGATTATAATTATTTTGCTGTTGTCCTTTGTTGTTCGATTGCATTTGCTGCTGTTGTTGTGGATGAGGCGATCCACCAATTTGTTGTTGGTTCATTTAAAAAAAATTACGACTAAAAATGTTACAAAAATATTTATAAAAAGCACATAAAATATAAAATATAAATGCCAAAAAACATTTAAATTAATTAAATTAATGAATACATAAATAATTTATTCTTATTTCACATGGTAATGGTAAGGCAAGGAATGGGCATGGGTAATAATTAAATAATATTTTACATAAATTAATAAATTGAAAAAAGTGAAAAAATTAATTCATCAACAGCAATTCATTCAAAAGTTGCAAAGGCCGATGCAATTGAATCTTAAAATGAAAATATTATAATAAAAATAAAATATGAGAAATATTAGCTGAAAAAACATTGGAAAATACCGAATAAAGGGCTCAGTGGTTTGTCCTATACTCACAAACCTAATACCCAATCGATATATCTTGTGTTTTTGATTTACCCAATTCTAACTTAGTTTTGAACCAAACCAAAATGTGGTTTAAACCGTTTAAAACCCTTTAATTGTTGACCAAACCAAAATGTGGTTTAAACCGTTTAAAACCCGTTAATTGTTGACCAAACCAAAATGTGGTTTAAACCGTTTAAAACCCTTTAATTGTTGACCAAACCAAAATGTGGTTTAAACCGTTTAAAACCCGTTAATTGTTGACCAAACCAAAATGTGGTTTAAACCGTTTAAAACCCTTTAATTGTTGACCAAACCATAACCAAATTATATACCATTCAATGCGTCTTGACCAGCTCTATCCAATTTTGAGTATATTTGGTTTGGGAATGTGTGGGATAAACCCTCTTTAAACCATTATATTTATTTTTGTTATTATTTACTTTTTTTCGGCATTTTCAATGCTTATCGGCAAATTAAATACTATCCAAAATAATTAATTTACTTCAATCCAACATGGCGTTTCCTTGATGCTCGTTCGTGCATAACCAGCACCCCATCCCTTCACAAAACTCAGCGAAATTGTGCAACATGCCTTAATTAATTGGGGAATTTAAATTTATTTACACTGGGATTACTCGTCTGAGATCGTCCATTCCAGTTGGGCTTTTCTGCGACGATCCACCGGCAGCAGATTGTGGAATGCCGGCAACCGCATAGGCTTGAACCATTGCTTAATAAAATTATAAAAATTAATAAATTTTTTATATGTCTAAAATCCAATATTTTTGAGGTCATATAATTTGGCCATAACGAAATGTTGTGCTTAAGATTAGGAGGACCAGGCTTTAGGCAGAATAGAGCTTAAAAACGCGCCTGATCCTGATTTGGTAAGTTTTTTGGCTTCAAACATGTTGCTTTTTGACTAGAAAATTTTTAGGTAAATTCCAAATGATTTTAGTAGGCAAATTATAATTAGGGAAGGGATTTTTAGGTGGGCTTAGCCTTATTTTTTTGTGAAATTTGCTAAAAATAATTTCGAAACCATAAAATAGATAATTTTTGGTTTTTTCGTACATTTTCTAAGTAATTTTTCCCTCAAAAATACCAAAATATGTAAAACAGGGCAAAAATTATGTTAAAAGTATGGAAATAAATGCTCAAAAAATTATTTATGTGCTTATCTTACCAAATCTATTATAAGATACATTCAAAAAAATAGGTCCAAAAATAAGTAAAAATCTTCTCCCTAATTATAATTGTCATTCTTAATTAAAAATCATATAATTATTTACCAGCCAAATGTGCATTCTGCTTTTGGGCAAACATTTCTGCATAGGCCCATTGCAAATCGAACACCTTCCGATGTGTTCCAGTGCAGAATTTGTGCACGGCGGTGCCCGGTTGCAAATTGTGTTGATGGTCGAGGAAGTAGCTTTGCACAAAAATGCCCTTTTGTGAAAGGCATTCCAGAAAAACTGCATTCCCTTCGGCGTCCATGCTCAACCTTATGCCTTTGCCAATATGAAGTCGGGCGCGTTCGGATGCCTAAAATGAATAATTTGTTGGATTTTTCAACATTTCGCATCGAATTTTCATTGAATTTTTTCTAAATATTGAATTTATTTTTTATTCAAATTTTTATAAATATTTTGAATTTAATTTTTGTTGATTTTTATAATATTTTGAATCATAAAAACGGTTTTTCAAAAACCAAAAAACATTCATCCTTTGTTTACCTAAAAAATATTTGACCTTGGTCGGATTCGAACCTTCGACCCATTTCCCCTATTCCCCCTTCAGAAATTCACATTCTTCCCAGGTAGGACAAAAAAAATCAAAAATGCCCAAGTCCCAATTTTTTCGGTTTTCATTTTCATAGCCCGAGATTTGATCCATACATTTACCATATATTGTATCTAACTAAGATTCCTAAATATAATTTAGTATAAGAAAATTTTAAAAAATTTTGCCTAAATAAACTGAAAAAAAATGAATTTTATTTGAAATCATTTTGTAAAAATATCTCGAAATTTAATTTTAATTATTTAACCTCACTACGATGGACATTTGACAAAGCACCTATAAAACAAATTAATTAAATAATTAATTAAAAATAAATTTCATGCACAATTTACCTAAACAAAATCGGCCAGCCTCCGCCCCAGTCGGGTCCATGCCCCCATCAATGTGCACATCCAACATTGTCCAAGGGGCTTTGAATGTTTCGCCAATTTGTGTGTCCAACTCGAAATAGTTTATTGAGCACCAATGCGTGGGATGGGCTGAAATTTTAACATTTTTGGATGGAAATTATTACCCATGAAATCATTGGAATTTACCCAAAAAATTTCGTGTCGAAAGTTAATTTTTTGAGGCAATAAAATGTGGCCAAAACTGGATTTCTTTTTAGGCCATATCCAGCCTAAATCTTGGCCATAATCCTAGGCCAAAAAATTTTGTTATGGCCAAAAGTTTTAAGGATTAAAAAGTTGTTTTTTTAGAAAGAAAAATAATGTCCGAATGCCAGTGGAACTGAACTTGATGAATTCTTTTTGGTAAATCTGTACCTCTTTACCCAATAGGCTAACCGTGCATGATTGCTTATTCGATAAAATTATGGATAAATTCCTGCGCAATTTATGGATAAATTTTAAATCCCTTTTTAGGAAAATCTAGGCATTTACCCAATAGGCTAACCGGGCATGAGGCTTTAACAGATTAGGAATTAGGAATAAAATCCCAGTGATTTTTATGGGTAAAAAATTTTTATTAATGTAATTTTAAGCCATGAAAACTTTTGAACTTACAATGCAGTGGTGGTAAGTGATAAGCTTTTGGGTTGGCTAAAATTGGAAATTATTTAAAAATTGAATTGTTTAAAAAATACTTTGATCCTGATGAAGTTGTACCGGATTGAACATTGTTGCATTTTGCTGATTGTCCCATTCATTTTGTTGAATGGAAAAATTATTTTCAATGGCCGAATTATTAGCAGAATTGACAATATTATTGCCACAGGCATGATGAGAGAGCACAAAATTAGGCTGATTCGGCGGATATTGGCCCATTGAATAATTCCCTTCATATTGTGGATGTTCTTGAACGGTTTTAGGGTCGAATTCCGGCGGTTGATGGCATTCCAATTTGGCAGTAGTATCATTGAAATGAGTAGAGGAAGTTGAGGGAAGTGACTCCATTCGAAATGGGGATGGCGTTTCTGCGAACAAATTTGGTATTTTCATATAAATATGGAGAATATTTAATGTGTCTTTTACATTCACAAATCAAATATACCCAAAATTGGATAGATCTGGTCAAGAAGACGCATTGAATGGTATATAAATTGGTTATGGTTTGGTCAACAATTAATGGTTTTTAAACGGTTTAGACCAGGCCCAGCGCTAGGATTTTTTTGGGGGGATCCATACTCCATAGGGTTTTTGTTGGTGGGTCCCTCGACACTTTTTTCTATTTTTTCTCCTCTTTTTTTCCCAATTTACCCCTATTTTTCCGGATTTTTCCCGATTTCGGGGGGAGCCCGGGCCCCGAGTTTCACCCCCTGGCGCCGGGCCTGGTTTAAACTACAGTTTGGTTTTTGGTTCAAAACTAAGATAGAATTGGTTAAACCCAAACCAAAACATAATAAAATGATGCATCTTGACAAGATTATCGATTGGGTATAAAGTTTTCAGGTTTATAGGTTTAGTAAACTAGAAATTTTAAACGGTTTTTTTTGATAAATTAAATATTTCAAAAAAAAACAAACCTAAACCAACTAAACCAGAGGATACAATTCGATCATAATGATATGGGTTTATGCAAATCAAATCGGGATGCTCTGCTGGAGTGGTGCAAATTGGCAATTTGACCAATTCTTAATAATAAATTGAATATAAATTTTAATTTACTCATAAAATATCATTGAATTTACCCAAAATTTTACATGACAAAAAAAATCAACATTTTTGAGGCCATAAAATTTGGCCATAATAAAACTTGTTGAGGCAATAGGATAAAGGCTAGATTTTAGGCAGAATATATCTTAAAAAGGAGTCAGATTTGGCCAAATTTTAAGGCTTATATGGGATTTTCAACAGTAAATTCAATGATTTTACGCAAATAAATTAAATTAATTTTAATCCTATTTATTGAAAACCTGTTTTGCTGACTGTTGGCCATCTCCAAATTCTTGCTAAATATTCATAAAATAATTAAAATTGTCAATAAATTAAATATAATTTTACCATAAACAACATTTGGTACCCCCTTTCTGCCCGCAACTTGCAAGCGACCATCCAATGAACGCTAACAAAAATATAAATTTTGGATTAATTCTTTTTCCAATTTACATGAATTGTAACACAACAAGTTTGCTGTTTTCCACCGGAAGTGATCGCCGAAATCAAAGCGTCTCTTTAATTAATAAATATTAATTTTATTTAAAATGTCAGAAAACAAACAATTGTTCCCTTCGCTCTTTCAACTTTTTCACAAGGCTTTCAATTGCTTTGCGAATAAATTCCGGGTTTTCACCGCCCTGCAAAAATCAATGGGAAATATTTTATTTGTCAAAAAAAATTGGAAAGTTTCGTAAATCCAAAACCCCAAAACTCAAAACTAATAGCACACCGATAGATCTGTGGTCATGAAGTATTATTTGACTATGTTTTGGTTAACCAATTCTAACTCAGTTTTGAACCAAAAAACCAAAAATATGGTTTTAAACCGTTTAAAACCCTTTTAATTGTTGACCAAACCAAAATGTGGCGTTTAAAACCCTTTAATTGTTGACCAAACCAAAATGTGGCGTTTAAAACCCTTTAATTGTTGACCAAACCATAACCAAATTATATACCATTCAATGCGTTTTCTTGACCAGCTCTATCCAATTTTTGGGTATATTTGGTTTGTGAATGTGTGGGATAAACCCTTAAAAACAATTAATTTTGGTAATTTAAATAAAAATCCTAATATAAATTATCTTACTTGACAATAGCACATGAGAATGTGAACAAGTTGAGCGCAAGGTGATGTTGGTTGCGGCTGTTGTTGAGCAACTGCTGAAGTAGTAGTTGATGATGAAGAAAGCACTGGAAATTCGTCCATCCCAATCTGCTGATTTTAGGATTAATTTTAATATTATTTTTAAATAAATTTTTAAATATATTTTTGCAAAATTGCAATGCAGAATTTTCAAAAAATATATTATTGATTTTTAATTTATTTAATTATCGATTTATTTTTTTATAAAATTAAGGCAGAAAATCCAATAGTTAATTAGGTAATTAAGTGATTAAAATGGCAAGGATGAATGGTGAAAGAAGGCCGAAAAACCCGAAAATAAAAAATACAATATCTATAATTGAATATGGATGGAAATGGATAGAATAAAATTAAACAATCTAATAATGAATATGTTTGAGCAATAATCAATTTTTATTTCCTTCTGTAAAGAATTTGTAGATAACGCTGAAATCTTTGTCCTTAAATTCGGGCTCCTTCATCAGCCAAAGATACATTTGATGGGCCAGCGAACCAAATGGAATTGGCGCTTTGCATTGGGTGGACAAATTTTGTGCCAATCCCAAGTCCTGAATTATTTTTTTTTATTTTTATTGAATAAATATGTAAAAACCTTTGCCATTAAAGAACATGTGAAGCCTGGTTTATAGTCAGCGCATGATGGTGTTCCTTAAAGTAAATAAATAGTGAATTAATTATTTGTCCAGAGAATTATTGGATTTTAAATTGTCTTTTGGTTATCGACTGTGAGTTTTTGTGCTATTTTTGGCTTTCTCTTTCGCTCTTTGTAAAACTTATGAATTTTTAAACATTTTGTTTTATTTAGAGTTGGATAGAGTTTTATAAAAGACCCCCAAAAAAGTTTACCATAAATGTTTTATTTAAGTCATCTTATGATCTCCCTGAATTAATCACTAAAGAGAGAGGATGATTTACTTAAGGTCCTAGGATGAGATAAAGCCAGAAACCACCCTATGATTGACAAAGAAAAAGTGGCATTCCTTGAGGTTGTTTAAAATCTGGACTCGGCAGTCGGCACCCGGATAACCGCATTCCCCTATGCACTTTCGCTACATAATATAGGTCCGGTTTCGGTTTTCGGGTATGATTTTAGGTGAAATTTTTCGGTTTTGTTAACCTTATTAGCCTTAAATTAAATTAACCTGGCAATACTCCCGGGACCGGATTGTATGTATCGCTCGCCCAACATCGACCCGAACTTGAATTTATGACGGATGTCAACATTTTTGGGTCTAAACCAAGTCTGAAAATTATAAAATAAAAATAAAATAAAAAGTAAAAAAAAACTTTATTCCCAAATTCATTGTTTCTGCCAAAGCGATCATTTGGGAAGCCAAAAGCATATTGTTGCAAAGTTTGGTGGCTTGTCCACTTCCATTTTTACCGCAATGAACTAAAAATAAATTTATTATTAGAATGATTTATTTTTTGTCTTACCTGTATTTTTGCCCATCATTTCAAGCAGTGGTTTTGCCCTTTCGAATGCTGCCTTCTCTCCGCCCACCATAAATGTTAAGGTTGCCTTTTCCGCGCCTGAAATATGAGCATTTTTTAGGTTTTTTGGATAATAAAAACTTAAGGTTTTTTGGGTAATAAAAACTTAAGGTTTTTTGGGTAATAAAAACTTAAGGTTTTTTTGGGTAATAAAAACTTAAGGTTTTTTGGATAATAAAAACTTAAGGTTTTTTGGATAATAAAAACTTAAGGTTTTTTGGATAATAAAAACTTAAGGTTTTTTGGATAATAAAAACTTAAGGTTTTTGGATAATAAAAACTTAAGGTTTTTTGGATAATAAAAACTTAAGGTTTTTGGATAATAAAAACTTAAGGTTTTTGGATAATAAAAACTTAAGGTTTTTTGGATAATAAAAACTTAAGGTTTTTTGGATAATAAAAACTTAAGGTTTTTTGGATAATAAAAACTTAAGGTTTTTTTGGCAATAAAAACTTAAGCTTTTTTGGATAATAAAAACTTAAGGTTTTTTGGATAATAAAAACTTAAGGTTTTTTTGGCAATAAAAACTTAAGGTTTTTTGGATAATAAAAACAAGGTTTTTTGGGTAATAAAAACTTAAGGTTTTTTGGATAATAAAAACTTAAAGCTTTTGGATAAACTTAAGGTTTTCTTACTTCCCTATAATCAATAAAATGTACCTAATACTCCACCGGACACTGGCGCATCAATGAAGTTGGCGCTCTTTGACGAAACAAGCTCAGAAATTTGTATTGAAACTGATTGATCAATTGTGCTGCAATCAATGCAAAGAGCGTCCTTTTTGATCGTTCTGCATAAAATGCATTCATTAATATCCAAAAATTAAATAAAACTAACTCAAGTAAACCAGATTTATCCGCTAAAACATTCAAAACATTTGCACTGTTTGGTAACATTGTTATTATTTCCTCACATTTTGATGCCAATTCCGCGGGGGTTGAGCAAATTTTGGCACCTTTTTTGCTGAATTCGCTTAGCAATGATTGGTTTGTGTCGTGAACGGCAAGTGAAACACCATGGCGAATCAAATTTCGTGCCATATGGGCGCCCATGTTGCCAAGCCCAATAAATCCTACTGGTGGCATTTTTTTCTAAATTTGTTTGGAATTTTTAAAATTTAATGAATTAGGATTTAAAAAGGAAATAAACTGGATAGAATAAAACATGCCCACCCGTATTTTAGTTATGTTATGTCATTGCCCATTTTTTTAAGGTTTTGACGGTTTTCAAGTGGCGGTTTCGACTTCGAAATTTATATTTCTAGGGCCTTGTCCATACTTTCTTTGAAAAAACTTTGTCAAAGTTTCTTTGACAAAGTTTCTTTTAGGTGATTTTAACTCTAGAATTCATTGTCATTTGGCATTATTTTTTATGTCGGTTAGGTTTGGGTTGGTTTAATAAGCAAAACCCGGTTTTAATAAAATTTTTAAATTGAATTTTTGCAAAACTCAGCATCACCGTGGACCACACAAGTTAAAAAAAAATGAAAAGTAAGTTATAAACTATTCGCATTTTATTTGTGATAGGTAAATGTTTTTTTATTAAGATGATTTTATTAAATTCGAAAATAATATGGCCAAATTCTAAGGCCTCTTGTGGATTTTCAATTAATATTGTGCCAAAACATATTTATGCAAGATTTATTAATGAGCAAATTTGCAACAAAAGCGAAGATATTATCGAATAATTTAATGCAATTCAAAAATCTGGGATCATTTTGTTGATAAATAAATAGATATAATTTTTATTGAATAATTTCCCGTTTTGTCTTCATTCTTCTCAAATCTCAATACAAAAGTTCATTGGCTGATTATATTTTTCTGCACCAATTTGAAATTTCGTCCAGGACATGGAATTGCCCGAAGTTTTGCAGAGAATGGCATTGGAAAAACTTGTTTCGCTTTCGCATCGGCATCGTCGAAATAATGGACGAACATGGCTGCAACCTCCTCAGCAGTGAGAATGCCAGTTGGAACTGAATAAGAAGACTCAATATTTTTTTTATTTGTAAAAAATAGAATTTATAAAATAATCATACCAATTCGATTTGTGAAATAGCTGGGTCGGATCAGTGGAAAGCGAATGGCATTGATCAGAGGTCCCAATTTGGCACGTTTCTCCGGTCCAGTTGGATCATAAATGCCTGCATCTTTGCACTGTTTCTCTGCCCAACGATGCAACTTTAAAAATTTATTAATAAAAAAATATAAATATTAAACAAACAATGCAGAAAATTATTGCCTCATATTTGACCATAAGGGTGTCCCGGGTAAACAGCTCGCCAATTTCTGCCTGATCCAATGACCAAAAGCCACCAAGTTTTGAATCATAATAATCACAAATGTTCTCATCAAGAAAATGCAAACAATGTTCAATCAAAATCTGAAAAAGAGGCAACAAAACAATAAAATAGAATTATTTATCACAATTGACTTCATTATCTTTTTTGACAAGATCGTTAATTTTAGTGTTTAGAAATTAGAATTAGCTAATATTGTATAATTGATTGCTTAATGGCTATTGTTTTTTACCATGTCCTCTTGCAATTTTGCTTCCCTCCATATGGCGATAGAATTGTCCAAATTCAACATTTCAGTAACCATTTTTGTGCCGTTTCCATCTTGATTTTGACTGTCCATTTGCGATGTTTCATTTCCATTTGACGAAGAAGACATTTCTTTCTTGTTCAATTCAATTTTCCAATGTTGTTTATGATTAAAATCTTTATCTATAATTATAAATTACTGGAAATTGATTAAATAAATGATTTAAAAGCCATCAAAAAGGTTTCCATTCCGGGTGCAAGCTCGTTTTGGCTAACAAAGTCGTTTCTGACATTTTGCTCCAAACTGGTTTTGTGCGTGCTATTTACAGGGAGGGATTCAACCAAAAAACCAATAAATGTTTCAGATTTTTATGTTGGAAAACCTTAAACCTAGTTTTTAAAAACATATTTAAATGCTAAATTAGCAAAAAATTGTTTAATTGAAATGTTTATAAATGTCTTTCTGTTAAGAACGCATAAAAATTTTCGCAAATGTTTATATTTTTCCGATCAGTAGACATTTTTATTAACATAAGATTTTAGGCTTTTTCTTCATATTAAATTGAAAAATGAAATGGCAAAATCTAGAGCCAATATTGTGTGTGATCTTTCAATTAAAAATAGTATCCAAATTTATGCAAGATTTTTGATGAGCAAATTTGCAACAAAAAGTGGAGATTATATCAAATAATTTAATGCATTTCAAAAATCTGGGTCACCCGAATAAAATCAAAGATCATCATTTTATTGATAATTAAATAAAGAATCCCGTTTTGTATTTTGTCTTCATTCTTCTCAATATTCTTCCCAATATTCTTCTTATTCGTTTCCCAAAATTTTCTTCATTTTGTCCAATTCACCAATCGATGTAAGCCGTGGCTTTTTTGCACGAATTTCATCATCAATTGTCTGCAGAGAATTGCGCATTTCCTCAGTCTTTCCAGCCATTATAGCATCCAATCGTTGTTTGGTGTTCTCGGAAAGGCGTGAAATAATTGGAGTGGTTTTTGCCAAATTCTTCGTCAGGTCTTGGATGCTCAAACCATTCAGACATTTTTCCTATTAAAAAATCAATGTTAGGCTCATTTTTCATTTAATTTTTAAACCTTGAGTTTGTTCAGCTCCGGGTATTGATCGGCCAATTCGAGCAAATCCAATTGGGAATGATCCTTGCAATCCATTAAAACCTTCTCGCAGTAATCCACCATAATAGGCATGTCATATTTGATTGCTATTTTGACCATTTTGATGGGAAAAGTAACTGAAAAATATCACAAACATCAGATAATGCGGTTTTTTCCTGTTTTTTTTTTGGGGGGGGGGGCAAGCGGCAAGACAATGATGAAGAACAAGATGAGTATAAAGAAGAAGAAGATGATGAGGATAAAGAACAAGAAGATGATGAGGATGAAGAAGAAGTAAGATGAGGATGAAGATGATGAGGATGAAGAAGAAGATGAGGATAAAGAACAAGAAGATGATGAGGATGAAGAAGAAGTAAGATGAGGATGAAGATGATGAGGATGAAGAAGAAGAGGATTATGAAGATGAAAAAGAAGAGGATCATGAAGAAGATGATGAGGATGAAGAAGAAGATGAGGATAAAGAACAAGAAGATGATGAGGATGAAGAAGAAGTAAGATGAGGATGAAGATGATGAGGATGAAGAAGAAGATGAGGATAAAGAACAAGAAGATGATGAGGATGAAGAAGAAGTAAGATGAGGATGAAGATGATGAGGATGAAGAAGAAGTAAGATGAGGATGAAGAGGATGAGGATGAAGAAGAAGATAAGGATAAAGAACAAGAAGATGATGATGATGAAGAAGGAGAGGATCATGAAGAAGATCATCCATATTCCATATCATATCTTCATCATCTTCTTCTTTTGTTCTTCATCACTCTTCTTCACTCTCACCATCTTCTTCTTCATTGTCTTGCCCTTCCCCAATAACAGCAAAGTACCGGTTCGATAATATTTAAATATTTTTATTTGACAAACCTTCATTATCATCTTCATCGTTCAGCAGAAAATTGGACCGGTTGACCATGCCACCCATTGTCATTATTGCATAAATCATGAAGCCGAATGCTTGAACATCAAAATCATTGGCTTCCACAATCTCAAAATAATTTTCCGCCTTTTTCTTGTCGCTCCAATCTCCGAAGAATAAATTGCTGAAATAGTTGGAGAAATAAGCCAATGCCTGGAAGAAAAGGAATTTGAATTAAAATATGAAAAATTATCATTAAAAAAATACATATTTATTGATGGAAAATGTTCCGGCCGTTGGATTTTCGCCAGTTTTTATCACCAAAGTGGCATCCAGTGGAGGAAAACTAAAATTTTCCGATTATCAGCTTAATATTCAGTTAAAATAGAGGTTTACCTTTTTTGAATGTGCGTAATTTTGATTTCCAATGTGATCGCGATCTGTTCCTGCCCTTTTGGTTGTGTTCCTTCGGCAATATCCTCCAAAACCCAATAATAAGTGTTGAATCCATAAAGAGGACCGTATTCATGTCGACATGTGCCGCAATTTTTCAGCAGCCTGCTCAGACTGGTATAGCCACAACGCACCAAAAAATGGACGTTGCAAAGCCAAAGTTTGTCATTCACATTCTCATTGCAATAAACATACATATCCAATCGGGGTGTTCCATCAGCTGATGGAACGACTTTGCGCACCTCCATTCGCCTGTTTTTGACTCACATTATTACAATTTTTCATTTAAAAATATTAACCAAGAAAGTCCACCAATTTCATGGATGGTTGAAGTGAATGACTTTGGGTTTCCCTCTTCATCGGACAATGCGTTCAAACTGGTTCTACTGTAAATTTCACCGGAAGCAATGAGATCATTGGAAACGTTGTTATTATTGATGTTCTGCCGGGCCATTTTCCAATTTGTTTAAGCTTCTCTAATTAATTCTCTTTTTTTTTTTTGCTTAAATAAAACTGATTAATTGAATAATATAAATAAATTGTTGAGACTTGAGACCAAAAAGACTAGGATTGGGATAAGGAATATTTAACTTATTAAAAATAATTAAAATTTATTTAGTCTGGCTTAAAAATGGCCAAATCAAAATGGCATATACGAATAAAAGCAACATGGATTTGAGTTTTATGTTTTAAGCTTTTGCCTCTAACAAACATAATTTTAATTTGTTTGAAGAAATCTGTCTTCAAATCGTCTCTCCAACAGTTTACATTTTAGATCAATATATTTCTTCTCTATAACTGTCTCGCTTGCAATCTCTCCTTATTAATTTGGATATAATGTCATTTTCAATAATAAATGCTTTTAAAATTCAACAAGTTGCCCTCTTTTTCCATTCATTTTTTTTAAATCGTAGACAAACCAATAAAAATTGCTTTATTGGATGATTAATTTTACGAGAATTAGACTCAAAAAGACCCAAATTAATGGAATATATCAATGTCAAGATCATCTCCAAATTTGGGTCGGAGATTGATGTTTTTTTCTGGGAATTCATGGGATTGGGAGATCACATTGGATTTAAAAGGTCACAAGAATTGTTTGTGGTGTAAATTGAATGATGGATAAATTAAAATTGATGGATTTGGGTTGAGGTTAAATTTTGGGTTGGTTGCTGTGAACAATTGTGCGCAATGAAATAAATTAATTGGTCAACGGAGTGAATTTTTTGGTAAATTGGCTCAAGGACAATTCGAAATGCCCTCTACCAACTACCAATCCAAATACTTTTATCCTCGAATAACACATTCGAAGTTCGACATAAAAGATGCCATATTCCGCCTTTATTTTTGTTGATTTTCCTCCTAATTCCTTTTCTGTGATTTCACGCCACTTTTTCCTCTTCATTTTTGCCATTTCTGCAGATTTCACTTCCCCACCTTTCACCCTCTTTGTTCTTCCAATTCATGTTTGTATTGTCCTCACAGTCAGTGGCTTCTTCCTTTCCCTCCAATTCCCATCCAATTCCACATTCTCATTAAGGTGGAAACAACTTTTCCATTTATTCCCATTTAATTCCATTTCTTCCACTCAGCAGCTTTTCCTTCCTTTCCACCCAGTGGCTCTTCGCTCCTCCTTTTCCCCTTGAGCGCATCCCAACCACCGCAACACCCACAATCCACAACACAACCAACTGCGCGACATCAGTAAGACAACTGAGAACAACCACACATTGGGCCCTCCTCTCGATACCCTACAGCGACGGCTGTCCCGCCACTCAACCGTGTGTGCCTCCTCCCATCGCACATTTTCCATAGCCATCTTCCACTACAACCACTCATTTCTCCCCCCACTCAATTTTTGTGTTGCTGGTTGTGCTCTCATCTTCTCCCACCTCGTTTTTCTCCCGCCCCAAAGAATCAATTTTGTTGTTCTGCTATTGGTAAAGGCAGCATTTGTTGCACAGGTGGCGGAGAAGATGGCTGCGAAGTTGGAAGTTCAGGTGCGGGAATTTTTATTGGCCAATAAAATTTGTTTTTTTGTTTGGATTAAAGGTCAGGCATTGCTTTTGTTGCGGCCTCACACCCGGCGCTTTCTTGATTGGCCTCTATAGTTTGGTCAGTTCTCCATTTTCACGAGTACTAGGATTTTTTATTTGTTTATATCTCAAGAAGGAAGCAATCAATTCAGGAAGGCGAAATGCCATTTGAAAGCCCAAAATGTCCTCTAAAAAGTGGCTTTTCTAATTGTTTTTGAAATGTTAAAACAATTTGTAAAATAATCGGCTTTTCCTTCAAGCAAACAAATTCGGGTTTATTCCGCGAAAAGACATGAAACTTTTTCCAAAGCATGGATTTTATAAAATTTAAAATGCCAAATTGTTGAGGACATTTTTGGCTTTCAAATGGTTTATCGCCTTCCAAAATTGGCAAATGCCTCATTGATCTATGGGCCTAAAAACGATAAAGATACTAACCCAATCGGCTTTACTCAATTATCCCACCCCACTCTAATAAATTCATTAAATGAATCTTTCAAGTTATTCTATGCATTGTTGACTATTTTGGCCTCCATGGCCCTTTCGGATTTGAGTATGAACGGGGACAACACATATAATTACTGTGAGCAGGAAGTGCAAGGCAAAAATGATCAACGAGTACAAGTCCATCCTACAAATCGAAGCAAAGTTGTGTTCGAAGACACATCCAGCTATCATTGCTCTTTCGGCATGTACACGGAGGAGATGAAATTTGCAAAGGAAGGTGAGAGGGGAAGGCGTCATCGTATTTGGCCATAAAAGAAGAAAAATGTAACGGCAAAAAGTGGGAAAACCAGTTTGGGGCAAACCCATCGCGCCAAAAACGCAATTAGTGATGACAGCTACGGCTGGTTGATGAGAATTGAAGAGTAAAAAGGCGCGAGGGAAAATGGGTTTTGACGCCCCACTTCCATTTAGAGAGGAACAAAGGAGGGAAATTATTGGGAAGGGTGAATCCAAGAAGTCAACCAGAAAGAAATGCCCTGAGGCTTTTTTGGTCGTTGCCCTTGCCCTCCAGAAATAAAAATGTTCAGAGAAAGAAAATGGAGAAAGGGAAAAATTAAAAATAAATAGAAATACAAATTAGAAAGAATTTAGAAATCAGAATTAATGAAAATATAAAATATTCAGAATTGGGCAAAACACAAAAAATCAGAAATGCCAAAACAAAAAAAAAATCAAAATGGGGCAAAACAAAAAAAATCAGAATTGGGTAAATCACAAAAAATCAGAATTGGGCAAAACACAAAAATCAGAATGGGGCAAAACATAAAATCAGAATGGGGCAAAACACAAAAATCAGAATGGGGCAAAACACATAAAATCAGAATTGGGCAATAGCAAAACACAAAAAACAGAATGGGGCAAAACACAAAAATCAGAATGGGGTAAAACACAAAAACTAAAATGGGGCAAAACACAAAAATCAGAATGGAGCAAAACACAAAAATCAGAATGGGGCAAAACACAAAAATCAGAATGGGGCAAAACACAAAAACTAAAATGGGGCAAAACACAAAAATCAGAATGGGGCAAAACATAAAAAATCAGAATGGGGCAAAACACAAAAATCGGAATGGGGTAAAACACAAAAACTAAAATGGGGCAAAACACAAAAACTAAAATGGGGCAAAACACAAAAATCAGAATGGGCAAAACATAAAAATCAGAATTGGGCAAAATACAATCAGAACGTGGAAAAAACACAAAATCAGAATTACAAATCAGAATAAACTTAGAAACCAATTAAATATAAATAGAATTACGCATTTGATAATAACAACAACATTAATATTTATGTATATAAATTCATTAACCATTCAACAAGTAAATTTCCTTTAAAATATCTGAAAAGGGAATGAATTATTAATGCATATATTTCTTCCCCATTAAAAGGTCGATCCCTGGCTCTGTTGATCGCCCTTTGCCTCTATGTTCCACTGATTTTGGCCAGTCTCGCTGTGATGGCCGGTGTGGCATTTCAAAGTGCGTGGCTTCTGTTACCGTGGCTCATCCTTATGCCATTTGACATCATCCGTGGCCTCATTTCCTCCATCCTCATTCTGATTATGAGCCAGGGGATGCTGGCACGAGTTGCCACCGGGATCTTCTTCCTCGCCTTTCAATTCCTACATGTATGCCACCTCAATTTACGAAATGGGATGTTTCGGTAGCTGATATGAAACATTCTTTTGGTCAAATTCAGGAAAGCGATATACCATTTGAAAGCCCTAAATGTCCTCTTAAAAGTGGCTTTACTAATTGTTTTTGAAATGTTAAATCAATTTTTAAAATAAGCGGCCTTTCCTCAACAACAAATATTTGAGTCTATTCCACTCAAAGACATGTAACTCTTAAAAAGACTGAATTTTATAAAATTTAATTAGGCCACTTTGTAGAGGATACTCTGGGCTTTCCAATGATATATAGCCTACCTGATTGGCTGTTGCCTCGTTGAGCTATAGGCAAAAGAATGACCCAGACCCAGATACTGAAAATGCCTTCAATTCTTTATAATATTTTCCTTCCCTCTCACGCAGATTTCCCTGTGGATTCTGGTGCTGGCCAAATTCCAACGACTTCGTCATCGGCGTCTCGGCCCCCATCCCCAATACGACATAAGGCAACCATTCCCGCCCCAGCCTCATCAGGTCAATCTCATGAAAAGGGGCCTCTAGGGAAGGGGAATGATCGATGGGGTGGATCAGCAGCGCAAGGCCACCTTCCTTCCCCTCTCTTCCCGCAATTCCTTAACCTCCAAACTCTCGCCTTTTGCTGCCTTTCTTCCCCTACGGCGTCAATTGCGGTGGTGCCCGTTGGCCTTGCCCCCATCCCTCCAATTCCGCGCAATATGCGCAGCCAAAACAGTGTCTTCATATTCATCTTCAAGAGTGGATTCAACCCATCTTCCCTCCCGTTTACCTACATTATTCAACGGGCAATTTGTGGTGGTGGCAGGTTGCGGAATTTTGTCGCCCTTCTCCCTGCCTTTTCTGCAATCTTCCTCCACCTTCTACTATTCCTTTAATGACGCAGTAGCATTTAAAGGCGGCAGGTCATCGGCGGTTGGGCGCAGTCCTGTGCCTCCACCAAAACCAACCAAATAAAATTCTTTGCCCAATCAAAATAAATAGAGTCATTAAATCTCAAGAAAATCAAAAATTATTGTGTTTGGGGCATTGGCCTTTGCGGCGCTGCAGTTTTTTTGGAGAGATTATTGCCATATATCCATTGTTATTGGCTCTCAAAAATTCCGTTGCGTCGCAGGCCTTTGGCCCATCCATCCTCATTAAATTGCCAAAATCCACAAAAATCCCCAAAAATATTCCCTTCTCTTCTGCAGACCTATGGCTACTATGGTGGTGGACCAACAAATTATGCATATTCGCCACAATCCGGCCGACGTGTCCCGGTGGTCCCTGACGAATATCCGCCGCCGCCACCACCTCCAATGAATGGCCAAAGGCACGCCGGCGGCCACCACCAAATGCCGTCATCATATTCCGGAGGATATGATGGAGCCAGATATTAAAGAAGAAGGAATATGAAGGAGGAAGAAAATGTTTTGTGATCAACAAATTTGAAGCCATTTTATTGCCTTTTTTATGTATTTCCATTTGCATTCATTCAATATGCCCATTTCCTTTTAAAATTGCTCCCTGAATACCGCTGATTGAGTACCTTCCTGTTCTTTTGGCCATATCTCGAGAAGGAAGCAACCAATTCAGGAAGGCGATATGCCATTTTAAAGCCCTAAATGTTCTCTAAAAAGTGGCTTCACTAATTGTTTTTTGAAATGTTAAAATCATTTGTAAAATAAGTGGCTTTTCCTCCAAAAACAAATTGGTTTATTCCATTTATTAGACATGTAACTTTTTAAAAGTTTAGATTTTATTAAATTTAAATTGGCCAAATTGTAGAGGACACTTTAGGCTTTCAAATGGTACATCGCCTTCCCGAATTGGAAAATGCCTAGTTCAGATATTGGTCAAAAACCGATGCTGGTTCTCAATCGATCATAACATATCGCCTCTCCCCAATTTTAAAATAATCAACGCAAATACTGTATCAATCTTTAATTATATGAAATTAATTCAAATTGATAAAATGATTATAAAATATATTGGATGCTTGGGATATTTTCAATTCTCGATGGAAGTCCACTAATATTTCTCCTCCTTTCTACCAAAATCCTCGAGGCCTTTCCATTGCTTTCACACAAGTTTTATGTGCTGCTAAAAACATTTTTGCTTCGGGCCTTTAAATGGCCTTTTTCGGAGGGCCTTTGTCCAGCAGTTCATGCGGCCATCATCCCCTTCTTTCTTTCCGCCGCTTTTTTCCATTTTGGCCAATCCTTTTCCTTTGCGGCCAGTGCAAAATCTGTCAATTTTGGCGGCCACCGGCCACGGCCTTTCGACGCCATTCCCCCCTCCCCTCCGCTCATTACTCGTCCTTTTCCACATACTTTTCCCCTTCCTCCTTTCCCTTCTCCCCTCCTTCACCCGTCCGGCTAATAAGCGCGCTTTGCTGCTGTGTTGTGTGCCAAATGTGTGGGTCGAGTGTGGGGGTGCCAATGCCAATGCCTTCGCCCTCTTTTCCCCTTAAGCCCATCGGCTTCATCCCTTCTCAATTCTTGGCTCTCTATCCCACCAAATGCCTATGGTCGGAGAGGGCATCGGCATTCCGCGCCATTCTTGCTGCCAGCCGGCTTCGCCTTCTTCCGCTGCCGTCACTTTGGTGCCCCTTCGCCATCCCAATATTTTCCTTCCATCCATCCTCCCTCTAGCCTCCATCCATCGGCATTGGCATTCTGAGTTCGCCTCCCCACCCAATCCCGGGCCCCCTCCCACCTCCCTTCTTTGCTGCCAGCCGACCTCACATATAGCAGTAGTCGACTCGACTCTGGACTGTGTGTGTGCCTGCCTGTGCTTTATTTTTGTGCCGCCAACGCAATTGCGGCAAGAGGGCCCCTATTTGCCTTCCTCCTTTTATATTTGGAGGATCGATCCACTTCCCCGGCAGCGCCGTACTTTTTTTTGTGTGCCGCTGACCTTCTTCCGCTACGTTTTCGCTTTGTTGACCCCGTCATCGTTGGCATCCTCCTTCTTCTTTCCCACCCAACTATCAATTTTGCCACACGCCGATTGTTGCCAATTTCCTTTGAATATACTTCAATCGCCTATCGGCAGCACTAGCAACTTTCCTTCCGGGGGGCCATTGTTGCCCAGCCCGGTGTTGGTGTGGCCAACCCGGGGCCGCCTCATTCATAAACCAATAATAAAGGGAAGAAACGACAAAGATGCGCAGCAATATGGCATCATCATCGACGGTGGGCATGGCCACACAATCGCCGGAAAGTCGGGCTGCCTTGTTAAGGGCCGTCCTTGGTGCCAGACCCGATGCAAGGTGAGTTGAAAAGAGCATGGCCTGAAAAAATGCCCGTATTTTGGGACATATGCCATTCGATTTACGCCAAAGCACATTTTCCTGAGTGAAACACATTTTTCTGGATGAAACACATTTTTCTGAAGAAAAACACATTTTTTAGAGAGAAACACATTTTCTGGGGAGAAACACATTTTCCGGAATGAAACACATTTTTCAGGAGAAAAACACATTTTTCTGAAGAAAAACACATTTTTCTGAAGAAAAACACATTTTTTACAGAGAAACACATTTTTCTGCAGAGAAACACATTTTTCTGGAGATAAACACATTTTTTTAGAGAGAAACACATTTTTCTGGAGAGAAACACATTTTCCGGAATGAAACACATTTTCTGTAGAGAAACACATTTTCCGGAATGAAACACATTTTTCTGGAGAAAAACACATTTTATTTCTGGAATGAAACACATTTTAAAGAAACACATTTTTCTGGAGAAAAACACATTTTATTTCTGGAATGAAACACTTTTCCTGAAAGAAGACAAAAATACAATTTTCGGAAAAAGTCAAAATACATTACAGGAATGGAACACATTTTAGTCAAAAAATTTTTGACCCAAAATCCATCATTTCCCTCTCCAAATTTTGACTTGTTTCCCACATTCACATCACCCAGTTCGCCCCTCTTCCATTTCACATTTAAAATGCAAAACCCACACACATCCCTTTCCATTCTAGTCCACCCTCCCCCAAACATTCACTTTTTGTGGATTCGAAGCCCAACCACAAATTGGGGTTACTGCTTGGCCTAAACTATGAGGCCAATTAGAGGAGGAAAAGGGGAGGGGAATGGAAGAACTTTGGGCAATGTTAACGGAATTTGTTGGGCCCCGAGGCACTTTCCAATCCAATCCGCCCCCTCCCCAACACAAAGAAGCCCCAAAAAGAGGGAGGGTATTGGTAGCCTTCCGTCTTGGCATTCGATGGGTTGGGGTTGGGGGTAGATGGTGCCAATTCCCTCGGGGGGAAGATTGGGGCACCGAAGGCCAATGCAATTTGGGTTCATCCTCCTTACCCTTTGACTGTTGGTTCCATCAAAAAACCCAATTTTTTGCAGACTGTTCCGTGCCGAATTCCAATATTTGCCGCTACGCGATTCGCCAAACGACAATCCGCACGTGGAGGTTTGTCGAAAATCGAAACAGAGGGCGATTGAATATTCTTTTTGGCAATATCTCGAGTAAGAAGCAACCAATTCAGGAAGGCGATATGCCATTTGAAAGCCCTAAATATCCCCTAAAAAATGGTTAATTTAATTGTTTTTTGAAATGCTAAAACAAGCGGCTTTTCCTCCAACAAACAAATTCGGGTTTATTCCATTCAAAGACATGTAACTTTTTAAAAGCCTAAATTTTATAAAATTTAAATTGGCCACTTTATAGAGGACACTTTTGGCTTTCAAATGATATATCGCCTTCCTATAGTGTTTAAAACCTCGCTAAGATATGAGTCAAAAACCAACATTGTTCCTAACCGAATTCATTATCGATTTTATCCAATAGTTGGCACTTCATCCGGGCGAACTGTTGTTGGTGCATGGCCCAATGGACGAGGACAAATTCTATTGGGGCGAAACGTTGGATGGGCGTGCCGGATTGGTACCCTCAAATTTTGTGCAAAGGGTCCAAGAGGATGAGCTGCGTGAAATGTTGGCCACAACCACAAATGCATTGCCACAATATCATCCACCGCCGTCATTTTCGCATCATTGTCCGGCAATTCCATCAACATCTTCGGCCGTAAACTTTCCACCGCCATCGTCAATTTTGGCACAGCCTTCCACCTCCACGGCTTTGATGACCCGACCTGAATCGCCTTCATTTTCACTGGCCGTTCCACAGCATTTGGCCCAAATTAGCCATGATTTCACGGATTCTCAACAATTTGGTGCCCAAAAGGCATCGTCATCGACATTGCCTGACTCCGTTCGTTCCAATTCCCAATTCCTTCCTTTTCCCTTTTGATAGGCACCAACTTGACGCCATTTAAAATAATTCATCAAGGACTGAGCCAAATTTTGATGTTTTTAGTATCAAATTAAAGAGCAGACTTTTGCCTATTTAATGGTTATTAATTTTATTTAAATTGATTCAGAATTGATGAATTTATGCTCAAAAAACCACTGAAAATTTCACCGAACCATAGTAAAGGTCATTTTGAGCAGTTTTTTGGACATAATTTCATCAATTCTGAACCAATTTAAATAAAATTAATTTCATTTGATAGCCAAAAGTCTGCTCTTTAATTTAATACCAAAAACATCAAAAATTTTTCAGTCACTGATGAGTTATTTTAGACGGCGTCAAATTAGTCTGCTCCTTTCTTTCCCCCACATTAATTCAAAAAATCTCCCACACAGGTTTGCCCCTATCCACCGGTGGATGTTAGCCGAATTACGGTGCAGGAAATCAAGCAGCCAGATCAGCCCAGAGGTTTTTTTTTCTTCCCAGAAGGCCTAAAATAACCCTAAGTTTCAGTTCCATGGCCCCGGGAATTGCAGGTGGAAAGGCGCCTTTCTCGATCCGTTCTCCTCTCCTGGTTGCCACCGGAAAATGTTGGCAGTGCTTTTCATCAGCAACCAATCAGCCAATATCAGGTTTTTTGCAATGGGCATTGGGCAGTGGGGTAAAAAAATGACAAAATTAACCTAATTTTGATTAACAAATTAATGAATGAACTTTAAAGTAGCCACACAAGACTTTGCTTAATTTAGTAAATGCCATATTTATTCTATTAGAAGCCCATGGGCTTATAAGTTTCAGAGCCCTCTGAGGTGGGGACTTTTCGGAAATTTTCGAGACAAAAAAATGCTTATTTCGGCTTAATTTTACCTAAAAATTTGTTATTTTTGACATAAATTTTTCGATGGGCGGGCTTCTAATAGAATATACACGGTACGGTAATTCTTATTAGTTTAAAAAATAAAAATAAAAGGAAATAGAGAGATTAGTGTCATCGGGACATTTTGGTACCTTATTTAAAAATTCAAACTGATAATTATGTAAGGGAAATTCGGTTGACACACAAATCACAAATCAGCTCAAAGCGGAAGGCACAAACTATTCCTCTCATTTTATGTCATTTCCCATAATGATCATTGTACCGCCCCTTTCCCCTTCACAAATGATGATGAATGATTTCCTCAGTTCAGTTGAGCCGAGGCGTTGGGACTGTCAATTTCATAGCTGAGAATGAGATAAACGTTTTTATTAATTCCTTCGACTATTCAAATGAGTCATGACCAAAGAGTCTTTACCCAATTTCCCAGACCCATTCAAATTTCCATCCCCCAATGTCCATCTCGTCGTCGCACCTCTGAGCCCAGCGCGCAACCGCTCACTGGTAGCACCGAATGGTTCCGAGTAATTCGGGCAAAAGACGATCCATCGAAGCGAAGGAAAGGTAAGCTCAATTCAGAAGTCCCAAGGAGAGCAGTGCACTGCAAGGCCGAAAGGCCTCATATAAGTAAAATTCCGGGATCCCGATGAGAGAGAGACGAAATAAAAGAGTGGCCACAAAATGAAGAAAAATAGAGACGAAAAGAAAAGGCCCATACCCAAAACCAAAGAAATGAGAAGAAAAACGAAGAAGAATGGGCCCAAACTCAAGAAATGAGAAGAAGACAAAAATTGGCCAGACATGAAATTTGAGAAATAAGAAGAAACAAACACAAAAAGGCTTCAAATTCCAAAAAAGTGGAAGCAGAAGAGATGAAAATTGGCCTAAAACTCAAAACTGAAGAAACAAGCCGAAGAAGCAAAAAAAAAAAGTGAACAAGAGAAAACGAAAGATGCGTCCAATTGAAATTGAGAGGCCAAATCCTGCCAATAACGAGAAATTAACAAGAAGAGAAAATAAGAGGGCCCAACCAGAAAATACAAATGGCTAAACAGACAGGACAAAATCATGGGCGAACAACAAAGAAAATAAACAAGCAAATGCAAAACTGAACTGCCGAAAGGCAACAAATAAGTAAATCAGGCCCAAAAGAAGCAAACAGAAGTAGTCGGGAACCAAATGGACAAAGATAAAACGTGATAATTCCAAAGTGGACAGGGAGAGATAAAAGGAAGAAACAAACCTAGCTCAAAAATTCACAGCCATAGCCATGAACGAATCAGAGAATAATGAATAGTCCCAAAGAAAACCAATCTCCCAAAATTTTTCAAAATCAAAATTCCAAACAAGACTTTGTACCAGTTGTCGACAGCATTTTTTTTCACCAAAACCACCTAAGCTATTTGAGGGCAAAATCCCCCGGTCCAAAGGACGCACAGAACCAAAAAGAAAGGATTGATGAAACATTTACTTTCCCTCCATTTCCATTTTACACCAACCGCTAAACAGAATCGGTGGACCAAGCATTCCACTCCAAAAGAGGAAGCGACGAGACCTTTCCCAGGGAAATGTAAGATGAAAAGGTGATCAAAGGCCAATCGGGCATAGGCCGACACGGAAAGGACCCCATTAACGGACAAACAAAGGGAAAGGCAAAGGCAAAGTGGGCGATGATTCTTATAATTCCATCCACTTTCCCAGGCGGCCATTCAAAGCAATTCTTCAGCCACATTAATGGCCGGCAAAATGGGAAAAGGCCTTTAATTCTCCGCCGCTCCCACGATTTAATCGTAATGTGTAAATAGGGATCAGAAATGGCAGCCACCTTTAATAAAAAGCCGCCAGAGCCCCAGACCAGACCATTAGTCGGGTGGAAGTCCATCAGTAGACAAACAGCTAAGGAAATGCTGGGGAGTTGAAGATAGGAAAATGAGCTCACCATTCTTCATTCACCAACTCAAATCGTCAAAAAGGAGCTCAAATAATAGGGAAATATTCAACTCCTAAAACTTCAGCAATTTTTATAATTAACTTTCATTTTTAGCTATCAAAAATCAAACAAGCGAACAATCTATTCAAAAATCCCTGCAATTCGAGTGGGCCAATAGTTCTACCAACAACAAAGGCCCTAGAGAATCGAAGTCGCCAAAAGGCGCCAAATAAGTAAAAGAAAAGATAAGTGCCGAAAGGCAACAAATAAGCAAAAAAATGTCTCAAAATGGTGGAAGCAGCAAACGAAATGAAAACGAAGAGGACTCCTCCCTGGATGTGACAGCCATTGACAAAAACTTTTGGTATGGTAAGACCACTGTCAAAGTTCAAGATTTGGAAAAAGCCCATGGCGATTTAATTGCGCTGGAAGATGGCGTCAACCGATCTCTGCGCCATTTGAACCGAAATGTTAGTACACAGGCCAAAGCGATGAATGACATGTCCGATCGAATAAACGAAAACTTCACCACCTTGTCAAAACAGATTGAAAGTTTCGATGAACAATTGGATGATCTCAGGAAGCAAATGCTGGAAAAGCTCGAACGCAATGAAGAAGCTTGGAGGAATGGCAGATTCAACTATCAGCCCATGGACTTTAATCAACCAATGACTACGCAAATGAACCCATTTGGACAACCACAGAAGCAATCGACGCCTATCCAAAATCGGAACCAACAGCCACTCTTTCCCCAGCATAACAATGCCGCCGTTGATTTTGAGGAGGGCTCCCTATTCAGCTTAAACATGCTGACATCCAATGGTGGAGTTGAAATATTCAATGGAGAATCTGTATATGCCTTTGACAAATGGACCAGGAGGTTCAAGGACTATTTGGAAGCAGGTGGACGGAACTGGAACGACTCCGAAAAAGTTGCAAGACTCAAAATGGCACTTGGGGAAACGGCAAGAGATCTATTCGACAAACTCACCAATGCAGAAAGGAATACAGTGGACAATGCTCTGAAGGCATTGAGAGCCAAATTGGACTCTCCACAGAGGAGGGAAATGGCCAGGTTTAATCTATCTCTTTGCAAACAACAGGAGAATGAGTCTGTGGACACCTTTTTAAAAAGACTGGCCCCACTAGTCGAGGTAACAAACCCAGGTTTAGATGAGGAAGCAAAGGAACAAAAAATCTGTGAGGAATTGCGAGGAAGGCTCAAGCCAAGCTTAACAAACATGATGAGACTGCTTGGAACCTCGAAAATAGTCAGGCTGGACGACTTCAAAGAGAGAGCAGAGGAAGTGGAGGCCGTTTTGCGGAGTGAAAGAGGCACCCAATCAACTCTAGACCAAGCCATCAATATGCTAAAAAGCCAAGCCATACCAGAAAGCGGAATTGGAAACCGAACAGGTCAGAATGGGAACCAAAATCCGGGTCCCTCCTTTAGAAGATTTACACCAGCTGAGGGGCAGAGAAGCAACAACAGAGGCCGATCATGGAATGGACCAAATCGAAATCGCAATTGGAACAACCAACAGAGACAGAGTGAGCGAAACTGGTCTGGACGGCCTGTCTGTTACAATTGCGACAAAGTTGGGCACATTGCTCGCGATTGCCGGGCCAGAAAAGCTCAATTCAACAGCAGATGGAACAATAACAACAATAACAGACCAACACAACCAAGGCGGAATAATTCAGCAAATTTCACGCCACTGGGAAACCAAGTCAATTCAGTGGAAGAAAGAAAATGGATCCCAGTTGAAGAAGCGGTAGCGATGATGCAGAACATGCACATGGGGTCAAATGAAGAAATGCCAAGGGAAGAACTCAGGTCAGTTAGCCTAAATTCGAGCATTGGAGAAAATGCTAAAAGAGCACAACCCATAATGGAGAAAGCGGAACCTGCCGAAAGGCAAAATATAAGCAAAATCAACAAGACATCGAATTGGGAAGGAATTGGTCCGGGATTAACCAAAGTGGTACTTGGAAGTTTGACTCTCTTGACATTGCTCACCATGGTTCTCGGGCAAACAACCGTAAGGCCCGAGCATCCACTCATTTGCCAGAAGCAGAAAGAAGGAGTCTTATGGGAATTTCCACAATATTCTGCATGCTCTGCCTTACATGTCAATCATTCGAAACTGCCAATACACAAGGCATATACGGTCTATCTACCCAATAGTATTCAACATGAGGTCGAAGCATGGGCTTGCCGCAAGATCAAGAAAGTTATTCGCAAATACACGAGCTTATCAGGAGTCCCCGTTAGGGATCCACTTGAACCAGAAGCATTGGAAATGAGTGCAGAAGAATGCAGACAGATGATTGATCAGCAAAAATGCAGCGAAGGAGTGATGAAAAACGAATCAGGTTTGATCCACACCGACAACAAAATTGACTTGTCTCCGAGATTTTGGCTCGTTGGATCCTTCAATTGGAAGCCAGCAATTAGCAAAAACTGCTATTTGTTTAAAACAACAATTTTGACAAGGTTTGGGGAAAAATCAATCGAAACGCCTTTAGGCACAACCGATTGTACAATTGAGGAAGGAAAATGCACAATGGCAGACAAAACAGTTCTAATCTGGAATGCCAAATTGGCTCCACAATGCGAATTCAAAAGGCTGGGGGTCTGGAAAGGCTTCCAAGTGGACAATACATGGATCTCCAGCGAACTCAGTTTTCGTCTCACCTTTCCTCCAAAAGTTGACAAGGTTTACTCCTGCAATATCGGACTTTCACGTTCATATGAGGGGCCCGCGGTCACGGAAGCCGACGATGGCACCACGTTGGGTAGCCCTATTCACCCAGACAGTGATGAAAGACGGAAACCTGCCTACATAGAATTTAAGAAAAAGGTGAACTCGATGAGAGGCAAAAGAGAAGTGGAAGGCTGGATAAGTGAGTCCGTAGCCGATGCCAAACTCTCATATTTGGACAATCGGCTCACCGAATTAATGACGACCTCCTTCACTCAATCACTCAAAATGATCTGTGACTATATGGAAGAAACCAGAAGATGGGCGATGTCGAGCATCATGACCTCACCAACCGGATTTGCGAGAGCAGTTTTCAATGAAGGCAGGTTGGTTGCAAAGAGGGTGAGCCAAAATTTGTTACAGGTCTGGCCATGTGCAGAATTAAAATCGGATGATTATGTGTTTGTGGGAACAGGAACAAAAGAAGGAAACAAGAATTGCTTTGACCAAATTCCCATTAAATTCAGGACCAATGGTGGGGATTTCACAGCCTTTTTGGATCCGGTAACGATGATTATCAACCCGACAGCCAGAAAGGCACCATGTGCCGAATATCAGAAGCAATGGGTCAAGATTGGGAATAGGACACTCGAAATCGATCAGGTCACTGGTCAAGTGACAGAAGCAAAAGTGAAGCGAATGAACAGAATGGACTGGACAGCAATCAAAGCACCAAAAATCTCCCCTCATATTTTTCATCATTTGGTATTGAATAATGTCACCGACTTCGCCACAAATGCATTCATTGCTAGTGTAGCCAAGGTTAGTGCAATCACCTACAGAATTCAGAACTCCGACACAGTTGTACTGAAATCCATGTCAGAAGAATGGGAAGACTTGAAAGATGAGGTGGAGGACGCAATATTTGGCAAGCTTTTTAAAGCCTGGGCCATTATTCAAACACTGATGACAATAATTGTATTCTTGGAACTTTGCTTTAGGGTCTATCTCATTTTCCGGGAGGCCTATAAGGGCGGAGAGCAAAACCGACTCTCAAGATGGGCAGAAAATCGCGGAAGAACGGAAACACAATCAAGCACTGATGCGAACGAACAAATCTCGATTGACTCAACAAATATGACAGTTAGGTATAAACCAATAATCAAAATTGAGAAAGGCAATGGCCGAAAGGCAACAAATAAGCAAAACAATGAAAATGAGGAAGAAAAACATGTATTTGAGGTGCGAGTTCTAAGAAGGAAACCTGAGGAGCTCCAATACTGTCCGATTGTATTTGGGAAGATCAATGATAATCAGGCGAAGTCAATTCTCGATACTGGCGCCGAAATAACTGTAGCACCATGGAGGTTGGCCAGAACGTGGAATGCCACAATCAAATCAGCTGACGGAGCAGTAGAAGGAATCGGAGGACAAGAAATAGGCATTGTTGGCAAAATTGATGGAACACTCACCCTTTTGGGACATAGAATTGATACCACGATCTTCATTATTCAAGATGTGCCAGAAACATTTCAATGGTATGACATCATTGTCGGAGTAGACACCATGAAAAAGATCGGGCGGATTTTGTTCGATTTCACAAATGCGGAAATTGAAATTGGCACCGGGACCTCGACCTCTTCCAGCGACTCATCTGAGCGGGTAGCATTTGAATGTGACACTCGCACCGAATATGGCAAATGGCTCTATGAATACGTCGGTGATGCAACAAGGAGGAAAGACAACTCTGAATATAAATACCCCATTGACATTGTTGAATTGAATTGTTTCGTGGGATTAATCACCCTTTACAAAGGACGAATCCAAAATTTTGATGCAAGGTCTGCTCCCCTTCGACGTGCAATGAATCTCAATCTGATACAGAGAAACAGAGCCAATCGCCACTTCCGACCACTTCAAGACGAAGGCAGACAAGCCTACGATGACCTTATTCAATGCCTTCAAAATATTGTAGCAGGGCCTAGGCCCATGCCCGCTGTTGGCCACTCTATAAACATGCTGAGCAGAAGAATGGGCTTACAAAGTCAATGGCTGAAGGAAAGATCCGAAACCGCACCAATAATCCAGGTTAATGCTAATTCGACACCCATTAAAGCTTTGGCTGACACTGGAGCCAGTTTGAGTGTTGCACCTAGCTCAATAGCAGATGTGCTGCGCTGTCGACGACAAGAAAGCATTGCAGAAGCAACCAGTGCATCCGGTCACATAATCATATTCAAGGAATGCATCCAATTTGAACTCGTCATGGCAGGAACAAGGTTGCCTATCACAGTCCATCTTGCTGATGACGACCAATGCGTGAGCATGCGCGATTACAGTCTAATTCTGGGATGTGATGTCTTCAAAAGACTTGGCTTCATTGGCTTCGACTTTGACAACTCAGAAGTTTGGGTTGGCGGGCATACCATCCCAATGGAAAGAAGAGGACTATTGAGAGGCCTACGGGTCACTTCCAAGGAAAATGTAACAATACCAGGCAACACACAAATGTTGATTGATGCACAAATTGAAGCAGGACCCGACTCGATCCACGAATTGCTGATTGACAGGCCAGATGAATTTTTAATCAAGAATGAATTAGGTTTGATTGCCACGGTTTGCCCAAACGGAAAAGATGAAATCAAAATGGCGATAGTTAACCCAACAATGGAGCCCAAATTGATCAGAGAAGGAATGCACTTGGCCTATGCAAATGAGCTGCTCCCCACCGAGGATGGATGGCTCACAGAAAGAGAGCCAAAATCAATGCTGAATTTGGACAGCTCAGAACGGACCAAACAGGATCCAACATTCAAAGTGGATTTGGACAAAGCCGAAGTGAATGAAAGACAGCGAAGGATGCTAGAAGAATTGATCGAAGAATTCTCGGACGTCTTCAGCAAAAATCAATATGACTTGGGAATGTACACAGCTGGTGAATATCACATGGACACAACTACGGATGAACCAGTCTCCTCACTCCCCAGAAAAATGCCGTATAAATTCAGAGATGAACTGAAAAGGCACACTGATTTGTTGCTCCAATCTGGAGTCATGATCGAGTCAAACACCCCTTGGGTAAGCCCCTTTGTCTGTGTTCAAAAGAAAGATGGCGGAATGCGACCATGTCTTGATCTCAGGAAATTGAACGAGGTTACAATCCCAGACAGATATCCTCTTCCACGCTTGGATGCGATAATGGAGAGAGTGGGAAGCTGCAAATTCTACACCTCACTTGACTTGGCAAGTGGGTATTTGCAAATCAAACTGGATCAAGAAACCTCATGGAAATGCGGGGTCATCACTGAGGACAAAGTGTACCAAATGATCACAATGCCATTTGGATTGAAAAACGCCACTGCTGCATTTTCACGGGCAATGTCGAATGTTCTCTGTGGACTAGATGACTTTGCAATCTCATATGTTGATGACATTCTGATCTTCACAAAGGACGGAACATTTGAGGACCATTTGCAAAGCATAAAAGCAGTGCTTGAAAGGTTCAGACTTTATAACCTTAAGCTGAGTCCAAAGAAATGCATATTTGCGACAAAGGAAATGAATTTCCTTGGCTACACCCTCAACTCAGAAGGATATAAACCAAGTTTGAGCCGAATTGAAATCATAAAGGATATGCCAGTGCCAAAAACAGTAAAAGAAGTTAAAAGGGTGTTGGGAAAAGCCGGTTTTTACCGAAAACACATTGAAGGATTTTCCACCATTGTTGAACCGCTACTCGCCTTAACAAGACAGACCAAAAACTTTGAATGGGGCGAAAAACAACAACAAGCATTTGAAAAGATTAAACAATTGCTGGCTGAGGCCCCGAATTTGGTGTTCCCTGATTATGAAAAGCCTTTCCACATTTTCACGGATGCCTCAACAGTAGGCCAAGGCGGAATATTGATGCAGAAAAACGAAGCGACAAACACATTTTCTGCAATCTCATATTGCAGCAGGACTCTTTCCGCCTCCGAGAGAAAATGGCCTGCAGTTCAAATTGAAATGAGTGCGATCATTTACGCCCTTCGGGAATTTCGGCCATTCATTTTTATGTCTGATATTGAACTCCACACAGACCATAAACCACTGGCCTTTCTTTTGAAGAAAGCGGACACCAATCCACAACTGGCCCGATGGCTAATCGAACTCCAAAACTATCAAATCAAAATCGTGCATGTAGCAGGGAAGCAAAACTCATTAGCTGATGCTCTCTCTAGGGCAGCTGAAGGGCTTCCAATTGAAGAAGTGAACGATCTGAGTGAGCTGGAGGACATTGCAGAATTTCCAGTTTGCTTGTCCATTGGCCAACAATCAAGGTTAGTCATTCAACCCTTCATCAACAGCTTGACGCTTCGGCATGAGGATGGAAACTCCTATGATGTTGATCTCATGGAAGAACAAAGGAAAGACCCGGTTGCCGAAGTTTACATCAAATTTTTAGAAGAGGGCATTTTTCCAGCCGATTTTAGCGAGTCAGAAAAAGAATCACTCGCAGCTGAAGCATCAGAGCTCGAACTCAGATCAAAAATACTCTGCTACAGATTATCAGGAATGAATCCGCGGATATATATCCCCATTTCATTAAGGTCCCTGATCTTTGAATCATTCCATACATCCCCATTGGGAGGAGGTCACTTGAATGTGCGGAAAACATTGGCCAAATGCCGAAAGTACTACTGGCCAAAGATGCACACTGACATAATGAATTGGACAAAACTGTGCATCACATGCCAACTGAGACATTCACCTGTACCTGCCTATCGAGCAGAAATGATGACGGTGCCTTCAGACACACTTTTTGCTCGAGTCGGACTGGACTTGGCTGGCCCATTCCCAATAACAAAACGAGGAAACAAGCACATAATGAATGCAGTCTGCTGGTTCACGAAATATGTGGTATCAGTGCCACTACCTGATGCCAGAGCAACCACCATTGCAAGAGCCCTAATGAACAATTGCTATCTCAAATATGGTGGCTTCAATGAACTCATCACAGACAATGCAACTGCATTCACATCCGAATTCTTCAGAGAATTTTGTTCAATGCTCTACATCAACAAAAAATATGCCTTGCCCCACTGGTCACAAGGAAATGCTGCGACTGAGCGGACATTTCGGACATTTCACAACATTTTGGCCAAGTACATAATCAAGGATCAGCCGGACTTCGATGAGTACCTTGATATGGTAAGCTTTTGCTACAACACGGCCGTTCATTCGTCAACAGGTGAGTCCCCATTCTTTTTGATGTTCGGCAGGGACCCCGTCTTCTGTGTGGACAAAATATTGAGGGCGCCAAGTCAAGTAGCAACCACATTGACCGACCGAGATGAATTCAAGCAGAAATTAGTGCACACACTAAGAAGAGCATGGGAATGTGCCGCCGAGACGCATGCAGAAGCTCAGAACAGGTTTAAAATCCAATATGACAAAAAAGTCAGGCAACCCGATGTACAGGTAGGTGACAGGGTTCTGTTCAGAAATTATGGGGGAAAACCAAACACTTCGAAAAAATTTCACCTCCCCTGGAAAGGAATCTACCGGGTTGTGGAACTGGATGGGGTGCATGCCAAAATAATCAGCTGCACATCGCCGAATTCCAAACCAAAATCGGTACACATTAACCAGCTCAAAAAATGCTTTGAGATGAGTGGACCAACCTGCACCATGCCTGAAGGAAGAATCCCAGATGAGGCGATGGATAAAGAAGAAAATGAAGCACCAGAGGAAAGTGAAAATCAAATTCAAGACGAAATCGATGAGGAAAAAACTGCAGAACAGGCCGAAAGGCCACAAATAAGTAACACAACCGAAAATACGAATAAAATTGTAGATGAAGCAGAATCAGAGAAAATGAAGAAGAAAAGGAGAACACTAATCAAGAAAAATGTATCTTTTGCAGAGCCATTAACCGATGAACCAACAAGCAGCAATGAACCGGTGCGAGAAAGGGACTGTACCAAATATGGTCTTCGCCCAAAACCAATTAAAAAGAATATGCTCTACCTGATTAGTTTTTTAACCATGATTGGTTTGACTTTAGCCGATGAATCGAGGTCAAAAATCTCAACAAAAGATGAACAATTTGCATACACAAGTTTAATTCTAAATTTTGCCTGTGGCCTATTAGGGGGACTTCTCTTCTCAATTGCCTTCTTTAAATGGCGAACTCAACCAATCAACAATGCACAAGATCCGATTTGGAACCAAAATGCAGTTGAATGTACCTATTGCAAAGCAGGGAATCATGCATTCAGGGACTGCATCAAGAGAAAACAAGACATTAAAATATCAATACGAGATTGGAGATACATGCAAGGCCACGACGAAATAATCCGGAAAAATATTACAAACTCATATGGCTTAATAATTGATGGATTAGGCCGAGAAAAGGGAAAGCAGTTTTACTCAATCAGAAAAGCCATTAACACAGGTAAAATTGACAAATTTGTTCGCCGGATCGATGAGAATGAATTTCAAATCAAAGACATACTTAGTCAGACATGGCGTCCAGCTTACTTAATAAAAAGAACAACAAATAATGACCTATTGTTTGATGTCCTATCCAACAGAGAAACAAAACCCTCCCTCCCTTATTACTTATTGATAACTCGAAGTCAATAAGAATACAAAAAAAAGTTGAAATAAAATCAAAATTGATTCTTTTCTCGAAGAAAAACAGATGGCATTGAAATTGGGGAACAATTAAAATCGGGAAGATTTCCGTGAGGGTTCATCTTCATTCTTTTTGTCATGGCCCTGGTACTGTTTGATAGGCACTCTGCCAGTTTCACAAATGCCAAAATTTTCTGGAAGGATGCCAATCCGACCATTGCATCCCACAGCGCAGTTGTTGAAAGGACGAAGGCACCGATAATATGCCACATTATTGCGCGGATCGTTCTTTTCATAGCGATATGCCCGCCCTTCAAAAGAAAGGCCTCGGGGCAGTGGATCGATCACACGCGGTGGGGCGCTGCAAGCCAGGTCAGGTCTGTATCCTTTGGCTATCGTTTCGGCCTCACTCAATGTCTCCGCCACGTCAATCGGCGGGATTGCCGACACCGCATTCGGATCAAAAATGAAGTTCAAACCATGAAGAGGAAGCACTTCACGAAACTCTCGTGTCTAAATTCAAGGTTTCAAAAAGAAGGGAAAACTAAAATTTCGGACCTGAGAGGCCAATTTTTGGTATTCGCACACTCTCTCCCAGTAAAAGTTGGCCGTTGGAAATCGTTCCGCATGTTCTGGCTGATCACTCATCATCCCCTGGACATTAGGACCAGACTCGGAACGCAGATGAAAGGGTGCGTAGTACCGGCAGAAGGGTTGATCATTGTTGGGCGCCATCCATCGCCTATAAAGTGCCGGTTCATGCCTCTCCAAATAGCGACCGAGCAACTCTTGACGATGAAAGTTAACGGGCCCATGCTCACCGCCACAATCACAAGGGATGGCATCCAAAGCTAGAGGAACGGATAGAAAAGAATAGACCGAATCGGACGAACCGAAGGGAATCGAGTCCCAACAGGCAAAATTGACAGCCTCATTCACATTGAAGCCTTCATTGATGCCTTGGTGAGCAGCACCAGGAAACGATAACACTATTGCTCCTCTACTTTGCTGCTGAAATCGAGCAGGTATAAAAATAAAATAAGAAGAAATCACGGTTCGGCAGACGCGAATTCCCTCGGCAAGAAGCCGATCCACATCCAGGAAGAAGTTTTTGTGCCTCAACGGGGCATTGCACCTGCGATGGTCATCGGGAAAATTCCTAGCACAAATCCCTTTCACACGGGGCATATCAGCCGCTGGGATGGCGTACCAGTCCTCAATTATAGAACGGTTAATCATCAAAACAGGATGAAACAACGAGAACGAAATCAAGAAGTTTACAAAAAATGACAAGATGGACAACGACAGTACAACGAAAACAACCAACCTTATTTGCCCCATACAATTGCAGATTCCATGCGCAAATGTCTTCGTCCTCCTGATGAATCCCGAAGATGGTCCCGGCGGAGCCTGAAGCTCGAAAATCAACAATTACAAAAAAGGGAAAATGACCGAAGTAGAGGAAGGGAGTACAAACACCCTCTAAAATCCGTGCATTGGGATCGCCCTTGGCCTTCCGCTCGCATGCAACATATGCGTTGAGAACAGGGCCAATTGGGCTGCCACCCTTCAGATTCAGCAGACTTGCGTTCAAGTCGCTAAGATACACAGAGTTGACTTGGCCAGTCACCCGAAGTTTCTCCCAAAATGCCCTGTGGGAATAAATCAAACAAAAAAAAAGCTGAGACAAACCGCTCCGATATAGTTTCGTTCGAATTGAAGCACTGTCGAACGGTTCGAAGCTGCTTTGAATAGGAGAACAGAAAATGATCCCCATGCCGTTTTAACACTGTTTTCCTTAAAACCAAGACAAAGTAAAACGAAAAATCAAAGAATCAAAACTACTTGGCGTCGAATTTTCCAGTGCCCAAGGCATCCTCAATTCGCTTCTGCAGCTCCTCATTGTTGTCAGGCACAATTTGATCGACAAAATGCTGGGGAAGGACGAGTTTGACGGCGCCATAACAAAGCGGCAACCCGGACTTGATGATCAGATCATAGATGTCAGTCAGCATTGGCCAATTGAAGTCATCGGGGAGCTGAATGGTTGGCATCTCCTCCAATTTGTTGATTATTTTGGGCCTTGCGGCCATTGTTGCACTTTATTTATTTATTAAAGCTTAAAAACAAGTATTAAAGAGCAAAATTGGGAAGGATTGGGCCGCAAAGTGTTGAACAAAACGTAAAAAACGAAAGAGGAAGAACCAAAAGCCGATCAATAGATGAGCCAGCCATTGAAAAAGCAATTGGCCATTCGACTTTGAGGAAGGAGGAAAAGCGCCGAAAGGCCACAAATAAGCACAAATTAAATAAAAACAATAATAATTGTATTGGAAATAAGCTTATCAAAAAAACTATTAAATTGAACACCGAATCAATGAAAATTATGAATTAGGCTGATCAAAAAGTAAACAAAAGGGAAAATTGTCAAATTTACAACCAGTCGCATGCGTCAAGCCAGATCTGGTGCGACATAGAACATTAAGGTATGACATTTCGTCAATCGTCGAATCAGACTCCGGCCTAACAGTAAACACCGAAAGGAAGTTCACGTCAAGCCAAACAGAACGAGAGACGGACCACAAACTCAAGCAGTATAAAACATGGCAAAATTGGGGAGCAACTGTACTAAAAGCTCGGTTGCTGGTGTGACACGCAACATCTAGGTATGACACTTGGATATGTTATAGAGGACTATCAGAGGAATAATTCACCCCATCAAAATCGATCGCCATGTCCAAGCCTGCAGAAGATGACAACAAGAGTTCAAAACGTTCACTGGAAAACACACCTACAAGTCAAAGAAAATGAACCGCTTTTGGTGTGACACTAAATGATATGGTGTGACATGTCCACAGATGGTCAAACAGATTCCAAACAATCCAAAAACTTGAAAATTATCCACGATTACTTGCAGGAAGTCAGGTGATGAACAACAAAAAGAGACAGCGGCACAAGGCTTAAAGTCGAAAGGAGGACAAAACGGAATAGACTGTTCCTGGTGTGACATAAAATAACTAGGTGTGACCTTCGGATATGTGACAGAGCAACATCCAACGAACAAGTGAACCCATCATCGAACCCAAACCCATGCAGAATCATGGAATTGCAGTGCCACAAGTTCGAACCGTTCAGTGGCTCCCCATTGAAAACAAAATAAAGATGATAAAAAACTGCAAGAGAAGGTCAGTTGACTGCAGGGGAACCCAGGAGATCGAAGACTAAACATTTCCCAACTGAAATTCAAGCTGTTGAAGAACAACAAGGTAATGCAGAACAGCTCTTGTCAGGCAAGTACTGGCAACGAATGGCAGCATACCCAATAGGAGACTCGATGGAAACGGATTATCCTGGAACATTTTATAATGGAGTGTCTGGTGAACGAAATGACCCCATAGTGACAAAGATCTCATACTGAATCTTGAGCCGTGGTCAAAAAGTTCAAGCCGTTCAGAAAATTTTTTTTTCTCATTTCCCCTTTTCTTCTCCAATGTTTCTTTCCCTCTTAATTACCCTCATAAATCTGCTATTTTCGTAAAGTAAAAGTTGCCATTTTCCCAGGCGGTCTCCTTTGATTAAAAATTGGGAACCGAGAACACGATTTATGGCGCAAAATGGCTGTACCAGCCGTGCTAAGCTCTAACAAGGGATAAAAGAGTCCTGATGTGGCCCAGTAATGAAGCAGCCATTTTCAAAACAAAATTATCAGTCAAACAAATTCCGATTAAAGAAAATACTTATAAAAAAAAAAAATCGACTTTAAGATCCAAAATAAAACATTTTCCAAATTCCCTCTCAAAATGAACAAAGTTTTGGGCCGACAGGCAAACTTTGCCTCTGAAGAACATTGCAATGAATTTTGTCAGATTGAGTGCCAACCTTTCCATCTCTTTGACGAACCCCCATCCATTGCCTATCACTGTGATGAGTTAAGTTTGGCCGAAAACCAGGAAATCGATTGGAAAACAATCTTTGGTGCAACATTGGCACTCATCCTCTGCTGCTTGCTTTTCCTGGCGGCCATTGTTAAATGCCGCAAAAGACCAAAGGCACCGAAGAGACGGCAGAGAGCAATAGAATGGGTGAGAAACAAAAAAAAAACGAAAGCAAAGGGGGGAGCCGCCAAAGCAAAGCAAAAAGCATCACCCCTCTCAGGCGCCGTTCTTCCCCTAACACTTAGTTTTTTTCCTCTTCCCACTCTTTCACCCCAGCCAAAGGCTGTTGAATATCCATTAGTGGTTTTCCATTTCCTCTTTTGCCCTCTTAACCAAACGTCTTTTCTAATTTGATCTTAATTTCAGCATGAATCAATCAAACCAAACGAAACAAGCGAAATTCCTACAATCGTCTGAATGGGCAGAAATGCCACAAATAAGCAATCTCAAAATTCAATCCCTTCATGGAGAACCGGCAGAAAGGTCAAAAATAAGAAAAAGCCAATCTCTGGGACAAATCTGTCTTACAGAGGGATTACAACAACTCCATCGAAGCAAGTCGCTCCCCATATTATGGCTCTATGACTCCATGGGCACCATCTGGAGCTGGTCAACATATGATTCGAAGGAGCCCCACTACCCAATGTTTCAAAAGCCCGAAAACAACATCGAAACAAAGAGTCGGTCACCCAGCCATTCACCGAGCCTGGCGTCCACTGGCTCTGGCTGCGAATATGATGACGACGGCACTATAATAAACTACGGAACAATTTTGAACCACGGATCGGGGCACTCGTACTTCGGCTATGGATCAGGCTCTCAATGCGTCGGCCGGCGCACTGCTCCCCAAATTGCAATTCAACACTCAAGTTCAGAGGGTGATTCGGAAGGCGAAGATGAAGTGCAATTCACATAAACATCAACCCAAATTGAAGAGCCAAAATAGAATGAATGAACCTGACACAAAAATGATGATGGTCACATCTAACAATTTCTTTTAGATTGAATAAAATCCAAATTGTTGGTTCATGTTCAAATTTGTTTCCCAAAACCTTTCATTTTCCAAATCTTAAGTCCAAAGTGTACAAAAATAGAAAAAGTTGAATGCTATGGGAATCAAAGGCCAAAGGTGTTTACCACTTTCCCCTCCTGTTTTTCAGCCGACAAATGTCGGCGGCTTTTTTACACAAAGGGGCAGAAAAAGTAAAGGGCGACTAAAAGGCATAGAAGGATGAATGTGTAAAGGCAAAAAAAAAAAAAGAAGCCGTCCTCTCCCTCTCCCGTCCCTGTTCCGACCCCCTGGCTGCCCCCTCATCAATCCAATCATCTCCGTCCATCTTCAACCTTCCATTTACATCCATCCATTTTCATCCATTCATTCATCCATCCAGGCACAGCCTTCCACCACTTGTTATTCACATTTGCCAGCCTAGGGGCTGACTCCGTTCCCCACACCCACTCATTTTTTATTCATCACATTTTTTCTCTCCACTCTAAGTCTCCAATTTAATTTTATATTTCTTTTTCAGAAAATGCCCAGAAAATCCCTAAAATCTACCAAATCCAAGGCGAAAGCCAAACCCAAAAGCGCTCAACTGGAAAATGTGGAAGATGCTGAGGTCGAAAGACCCCTGGAGAATGTTGTGGAAGATGGAGAATCGGCAGAAATGCCACAAATAAGAAATGAGGAGGAAGTGGAAATGGCCGAGGAGCCCCAAGTGCCCCAAGTGGAAAATGTAGTTGAGAAGGAAGGAGAATCGGCAGAAATGCCAAAAATAAGCAATCAAACTGGAAATGGGGAAGGAGAAACCCAAATTAATACAACTGGAGATGGGGAAGATGGTGGAAATGAAGAAGAGGAAAAAGGAAAGGCAGAAATGCCACAAATAAATAATTATGAAACAGATGGCAATGAAGCAGCTGAACAGGCATCAAAAGCTGGTGACGAAGCAGCCGAAAGGCTAAAAATAAGCCTAAATTTAGATGAAGTTGATGAGCCCATGGAAACCGAGCAGATGGAAGAGGAGGGTGAGATAACTGATGGAAGTGATGAAAAAGAAGATGGGGAGCTGGCCGAACAGGACGAACTACCATTCAACATGGGCCAAAACCCGACTGACCCTCTCAATTTGGAAGCCATTCCAGTGGGTGGATTTGGCCGAGGCCTAAAGAAGGTCGGTCACATCAATATGGGGAAGGACTTTGGGAACAGCGGTTTTGCCGGATGCGAAGATGCCCCACGAGTGCCTGCCAGTCCTCCCAGGGCCATGCCATGGCAAAAAGGGCGATCAGCCCTGTACGTTGTGTCACAACTACAGGAACGAGCGTGCATTTGTTCCACGGTGGACAGAAACGCGGAAGCACCACCGCTGATCTTTGTTCCCGATCATTTGCATGGTCAAGATGCGTTGCCGATGCTCGGTGAGTGCATTTCAGTAAGTGAATGGGAGGTCACAGAAGGTTGGGGTGAGCCTTCTTGGGGAGGATGGATTTCTACCACAGGTAAAATGCTCAATTACTTGGCAATTGCCACAAAATTGAATGAAGGCCATCGTCGGAGGGGCCCAACAAAGTCAACTGTTGGAATGGTGCTGGATGCTTCTCGCCGGGACAGGCGTGACAGGAACAGCGAGCTCAGGTCTTTGCTCGTGGTCGCCCCAGAGCTGGCTCTAGCAACCAGGGCCACTGGGAAACAATGGGGAACGAATGTGCAAGGACTGGACCGGCAGTCCCTTGTTCGACTTGAAATCCACCAAGCCCGAAGGCCACCAGACTTCCGAGTTGGCTCGAATTATCTCATCCCCGATCATTTGCCGTTCCATCACGCGGATGAACAAAGAGTGCATGAGCCCTGGACGATCAAACGAGTCCATCGAGAAGAGCGCATCCACAGCTTTCCACCGACAAAAAGTATGAGTTGGGAAGATCTTAAATTTCAGGAGAAAGTCATGGCTGTGGGCATTGCCGTGGAAATGGACCAGATCCGAAAGGATCAAAAGAAGTACACCCTTGATGTAATCCCAGTAATCGGACGGGTGCGGTCTGAGAGCTCAGCGATCATTCGTTTCGAGCATGAAGTGTCATCGAAGGCACAACTGGTTGAAGTGGCAAAATGGTACGAGGAAGATGCGACGGTTCAAATCACAGTCAATGAATTTGGCAAGCCATGTGCCATTGGGTTTGTCCTTCGCCCCCAACGTGATCTGAGGGGAGCGGGATACATTTTTGGGGTAGAGTTGATCGTCAGCCACCAACCGGCAAGAGGGGAGGACAATTGGCATGATTGGGAGGCATTGAGGGACGGACGTGTGCGAATAATGCACGTAAGACCTCTTCAATCAATTGAAGCACTTCAGTGCCGAATGCAAGCACTCTCCGGAAATCTCTTCACCACAGCGGCGCAAAAGAATGATGGATGTGGAACAATTCTGCGGGCACTGCTCGGAAGGGAGGCTCAAAACAGCCGTCCGGCTGCCTCCTCTTCGTCTCGATGCTCAGAAGAGCTCAGAGAACTGAATGAGCAGCAGGCAATGACAGCAAGATTGATGCTGGACAATGTGCCTCGCGCGGTCTTCCAACAAGCACCACAGGGAACCGGCAAAACGTTTGTGGCTGCTCAAATAATCGCATTGATCCTCAAATCCGATCCCAATGCTCGAATCCTGGCCATTGCGCCACCAAACATTGCAGTCACGAAACTGGTGAGTGATGTGGAGGAAAGAATGACCGCTTTAGGTGTGAACGAAAAAATGTTGGCGCTTTTCTCCGGCAATGGCAAAATAAGGTACAGTGAATATATTAACAACAACCAAAAAGTTGCCAAACACACATTGGGCGTGGCATTGGATGAGGAAGGACTGCGGGATCTGATCACGGAAACAGAGGACAAAAAGTGCCAGGAGTACAAAAAGGCATTGGAAAACAACCCGCGATTGGCACAAGAGGCAGCCGTTGGCACAATAATCCAGGAACACCGACTCCGCCGGGTATGTTTTGCAACTTTGAGTTTTGCAGAACAAGTGCCGAAATTGTTCTCTGGCACCACCCACGTCTTCTTGGATGAATCGGGCCAGGCGCCTTTCACCCAAGGGCTGTCACTGGTCCTTGGATTGCCAAATCTGAAGAAAATGATGATCACTGGGGATCGAAGGCAATTGAAGGTGCACCTGGAATCGGTGCCATTGCCGGTTCAGAATGGGTTTGGCCTGGACAGCATTCTATTCAATCTGGACAAGGCTGAAGCAGGGGACAAGACTGCTTTGGAGGTGAGTTTCCGGGCTCATCCCGATATTGTTCAGTGTGTCGAACGTGCCTTCTACCATCCACATTCGGAACGATTGATCCCCGGCCGAACAGCCGAAGAACGGAACATGCTCACCAACAGTGAATTCAAGCTGCCAAGGAAGAGTTGCCCAATTGTTTTGGTCCACATGGCGGAGGCGCCAGCACTGAGGGATGCGGTTTCATTGTCGAGCGTCAACAATTCGCAATCACAAGAGGCAATGAAAATCATGGATGAATTGAGGAAGGTGGTGCCATCGGATGCGTCTATCAGATGCATCTGCCTGTATTCGGCTCAGGCTGCTGAAATTAACCGCATGGTGGGCGAACAAAATTGGTCCAATGTTTCAGTCACAACCGCCGACGCAACGCAAGGTCACGAAGTGGATATCTCGGTGGTGGTGACGACATGCAGCTCGGATGTGGATGCACAGCAGCAGGCGAATGGGAAAAATCCATTTTGGGCCGAACCCGACAGGGTTAACGTGAGTTTGTCCCGTTCCAGGCATGGGCTTGTCCTCGTCGGTGATTTCACTGTCCTGATGCAGACTCGCAGCTGGCGCGCGTTCATCGAGGAGGCCATGCAACGCACTCCAGTGGTGGATCCGGACTTCATCATTAAGGGGACGGCCTACAACTCTGACAATCTGGTTGACAAGGATGGAGTGAAAATTGAGTCCCGCAAGTTTGGGGAGGATCAGAAACAAAGGGGGAGCTACTCACGCTATAATTCGTATTTTCACCCCAGAGGCCGCAATCAGCTTGATCGGGATTTTCCCCAATTGCCTGGACCAAGCGGGAGTGGATCAGTGCCGGCGCAAGGCCGATGGATTGAACCAAACCGCGGAAATGGATCGCGTGGAGGCCGATCTGGGCCAAGTCGGGATAATGGACGAGGAAATGGTCCGGCTCAAGGCCGAATGGATGATCGAAGCAGAAGCCGGCACAGTGGTCGCCGATGAATGAAACATGGATGAAGAAAATGCTAAATGTGCCAATGCCAAAACACAATTCTCCCTCCAAAACAAAATGGTTTGATGTTTTCCTTTTTGAGCAGAAATTTGGATGATTTGTGTTCAGTCAACCCTTTCATCCCAAGCAACTCTCTTTCGGACCTTTCAAAAAAAATAATAAAAGTGCAATAAAAAAAATGAAAAGACAATGCTCAAAAAAAAAAAATAAAAGACAAGCAATCTACTTCGTCAATTGTCCAATCTTTTCTAAATGGGAACATCTTGGGGTTTGTGCCATGTGAATCTCCAGCCAATGCTGAGTAGAATGGAAATGATGCAGAAATGCATAAGGAGAAAGCAGGCAGAGTTGGCAGTGGGCATTTCCCACGTGACCAGCTCAAATTGCTCTGATAGCTCCCCGTTCAAAAAGTATTTGGTGCGCAACGAGTCAAGCTCGCCATCTCAATGGTGGAAGCGTTCTCCGTTTAATACACGGACAACCGAGTAGACACGTGCTGGGGTGAAGGATGCGCATGACGAAGAGATTGACCCACTTTTCCCTTTCATACTTCTCAATCTATCTCAATTCATGCTTGTCAAAAGAAAAAAAAACAAGAGCATTCAAAAAAAAATGAAAATGCACAGATCAAAAATTTGGAGATCGAGGACGATCTCAGGGAAGGGGGGAGTTGTAAGGGAAATTCGGTTGACACACAAATCACAAATCAGCTCAAAGCGGAAGGCACAAACTATTCCTCTCATTTTATGTCATTTCCCATAATGATCATTGTACCGCCCCTTTCCCCTTCACAAATGATGATGAATGATTTCCTCAGTTCAGTTGAGCCGAGGCGTTGGGACTGTCAATTTCATAGCTGAGAATGAGATAAACGTTTTTATTAATTCCTTCGACTATTCAAATGAGTCATGACCAAAGAGTCTTTACCCAATTTCCCAGACCCATTCAAATTTCCATCCCCCAATGTCCATCTCGTCGTCGCACCTCTGAGCCCAGCGCGCAACCGCTCACTATTAGAAATTAGAAAACGAAAAACACGAAAATTAATGACATCCAGTGCTTGAGAGGGTAATGGAAAGATTATTGACTGATATTTCCGTAGGGAATTGGACGAAAAATAAAATTGATTAAAGCATTTATAGAGCAAGGTTTTTGGGTCATTTTGATGCCAATATTGCTTATCAATAACATTCCAAAAATGAATTAAGCAAAATAAAATCAATCCTCTTCTCCCATCCCATTTAATTCTTTTTAAATCCTAATAAAAATTTTTATTTTACACCTTTTAGAATATTGTTTACATCAAAAGATAGGGAATTTTCCGCTCCTTCAAACCATACCAAAATCATTAAAAATGGTTAGCATTGAAGGGAGTTATGGGGTCAAATCTTTTGGTAGCAACCTCAAATACTGTACAAATAAAGAGAAGGGAAAGCGGAGAATAGTTGAATTGACCTAAAGGCATATTTCTTTGTTAACCGGAGATGGAGAGAACAGAGAACCCCCTGCTACCGTATTTTCCCTTCCCTTATTAATCAAAAAAAAGGGCATAGCATAAGCAGAAGGCATTTTTTTCAATCCTAGGACATTCAATTTCAATTCATTTCTTTAAATGCTTCTAATTCAGGGTTCGCAGATGTACTTTATTTAAAGATTTGTACTTTTTTTGAGGGGTCAAATCTTTGAAAATAAAAAAGTACTTTTTTTAACAAAATAATGAAAAAATGATAAAATTTTTCGCTGCGCGGCCATTTTTGGCTCAAATTTTTCGCTGCGCGGCCATTTTTGGCTCAAATTTTTCGCTGCGCGGCTATTTTTGGCTTAATTTTTACGCTACGCGGCCATTTTTGAGTCAAATTTTTCGATGCGCGGCTATTTTTGGCTTAAATTTTTCCCACGCGGCTCGAAAAATTATAAAAATTTTTCTCAAAAAACGTATAATTCTAGTCCTGGTTGATCTCCTCTTGCTTATTTATAATAAAAAAACATAATTAAAAAATTTTAATCAATTTATTTTAGCCTAAAACGAAAATCTTTTTTTTGACCCCAAAATCTTTATTTTCAAGGCCAATGTACTTTTTTTGAAAAAAAAAATCTGCGAACCCTGTTCTAATTCATCTATAATTTAACCAATTTTGATGATCTTGGTAGCATCTGATAGTGGAGTAAATTCTCTATAAAATATATAAAAATATTTTTTATTTATAAAAGGTAGTTTAATAAATGAACATTTTTTCTGATGTAGGAGAAAAACTCCAGCTTTTACTATATATTTTTATTATTTTTTGGCCTTTGGAAAATATTAATTAGAATAATTTGTAAAGAATTTGGCTTGAATTGGATTAAAATTTACAAATTAAATTTATTTTAATTCCATTCTAATTAATTCTCACCATTTCTATCATATTCATCCCCATAAAGGTATGCGTTAACGGGCAAGTGCGTGCGGTGGTGCCAGGCACATTCAAATGCCGTGCCCTGTTGGAAGACCTCGACCTGGACAAATCCGTGAACATTTCCGTTCGGGCTGTAGGCCCGGATGGAGTGGCCAGTCCGGATGCTGCCTGTACATTGGCTGTTGGAATTGGTAAGAATCACAAATATTTTTGAATTTATACAAATTTATGGCATTTTTAGAAGCGCCGGTTGCGCCCCAACATGTTCGGTAGGTTCTCTTCTCTCAGATATGACCCAATTTGACGCCGTTTATAATAACTCATCAAGGACTGAACCAATTTTGATGATTTTGGTATCAAATTAAAGAGCAGAATTTTGGCTATCAAATGAAATTAATTTTATTTAAATTGGTTCAGAATTGATTAAGTTATGCCTAAAAAACCATTTAACATTTCGCCAAATCCATAGTAAAGGCCTTTGAGTGGTTTTTTGGCCATAACTGCATCAATTCTGAACCAATTTAAATAAAATTAATTTCATTTGATAGCCAAAAGTCTGCTCTTTAATTTGATAACAAAATCATCAAAATTGATTCAGTCCTTAATTAGTTATTATAAACGGCGTCAAATTGGTCTTTTCCGTCAATTTTCTCAATTATTGATTTTTCTAGAGTGGGCCAAATCACGCCAACTTCCGTTCAACTCAGTTGGCTTCCCTCAAATAGCAGTGCCGAGTATGAGACCAATTTATTGTGATTTTCTATCATTACTTATTAAAGGCATATTGTCCTGTTGAATGCGCTCAAAGTGGGCATTTGCCCGCCGACCGTCTTTCAAGTCAGTCCATTCAGCCTCACCCAAAAATTTTTGCAAATTAATTAATAAATGGTTTTCTATGAAGCATTTTAAAATCAAAATAATTAATCCAAAAACATAATTGGGCCATAAATGTTAGGGCCAAAAATATGGAAATCTGCCCCAAAAAAAATTTGGTCTATTTTATCTTTTTTTAGACCTCATCAACTTTTTCCAATTCTTTCACCAATTAACACATTAGGGCTATATAACGAGACAAGAATTGCTAAATTTGAAGCTAATATTCAAGTAAAAAATTCCCCCCGAAAACTGTCCAATTTTGGCCCACATATTTGCAGTTTTTTTTTACTCACCAATTATTTTCAATTTCTAATCAAATCCACAAATTCTTTCTCTAATTAAATCATCACAATCAGTCCAGAGCCATAAAATGTGTTCAAATTTGCCTAACTTTTTAAGCTAATATTCATTTAAAAACTCTCAAAATTCGGATTTAAAATATTTTTGACTAGCCTCTAATTTAAAAATCCAAGCCAATGTTTCATTCTCTTTTCCTCCTCAAACCAATATATCTTTCCCATCCCCATAAAAAATAGGTTCAATTGGATGGCCTTACCCCTTCAACCATTTATCGCCTCTCGGTTCGCACCAAACATCCCCGCGCTGTGCTCGAGAAAAGGCCCGTGGAGCGATGTGTTGACTTCAAAACATTGCCAAAAAGTGGGGCAAAATTCACTCAACGCCTCATTCAACATTTTATAGTTGGCCTTCCCGACCCTCCAATGGATGTACAGGCCGAGTCTGGCCCCCAGCCGGGCACACTTCTCGTCTCTTGGCGTCCAAATTCATCTCAGGTGTTGTTTTAGGCCTATCCTGTATAAGGCCCATTCTTTTGGTCATAGCTCGAGAAAGAAGCAATCAATTCAGGAAGGCGATATGCTATTTGAAAGCTCTAAATGTCCTCTAAAAAGTGGCCAATTCTAATTGTTTTTGAAATGTTAAAATAATTTGTAAAATAAGCGGCTTTTCCTCTAAACAAATAAATTCGGGTTTATTCCATTCAAAGACATGTAACTTTTTTAAGCCTGGATTTTACAAAATTTAAAACGGCCATTTTGTAGAGGATACTTTTGGCTTTATTTTGGTACATCGCCTTCTAAAATTGACAATCGCCTCGTTGAATTATTGGTCAAAATCGGATCCCTTCCCTCCTTCTCCATTTCACCCCTTTTTCCCACCCATCCAATTTCAGCCGAGGCCTCCATCACGTGCCGCCGTCCACGGCTATTTGATCTATGCCGATGGCCGATGCATTGCCCAAGTGCCTGGCTCCACGGCGGATCACGTCCTTCTCAGGCTAGCCGATTTTGCCGATGATCCACCCGTCTTTTTGAGTGTCAGAACGCGCACCAGGGTAAGAGTCCTATTGCAGCTATTGTTGAATTTTGGGAAGAAATTTTGTTGACAAAAATGAGGCCAAGTAGAATATATTTAAATTAGGGTGAATTAGGCATTAATTTTCGGAGATTAATATAATGAATCGAAAAAGATGGAATGGACGTCTACACGTCATATATTTTATTTTTCCAGAAATTAATTCACATTCTCACCATTGCCATTTGCCAAGACATTAGTAACGAATTTAGTCCAATTAAGAATTGTTAATTTGCATTACAAATGGCTTTATTAAACAAATTGGTACTTTAGTTGTCCGCTTTTTACCTCAATAAAGAAAAAGTGAAGGGTCCACCTTTGGGTCATCCGGATAGAGTTAGGATCATTAGTGGTCATTCAGCAGGGATAGGCTGGAACCAAAATCATCTCATGTAGCCCTAAATCCTTCCCTAACTCATAGGAAGGATCCTTCAATTCCCCCCTCCTTCCCACATCTTCTTTTGAGGAAAAAAGCGGAAGTAAACTACAAAAGCACCAATAAATTTAATTCTAGATTAATTAATTTGTCTTATAATTACATTATTAAACTATTAATTTAATCCCAAAACAATTTGCTATTTTTACAATAATCTTCATATTAATATAGGAGGGAACAATGTCAGCCGACTCAAATGTTGTGCGAGTGCCAAGGAATGGGGGAGGTGGCGGCGGTGGCATTGGTGGTTTCGGATCGAAAGAAGATCAAATTTTGTTGAGTTCGTCGTTGCCCAGCCATTTGCTCGGTACAAACCACCCATGAAATTTTAAAATAATCCCAATTCATCCCAGGCCGTCTAATAACAAACAATGGCCATTCGCCTCCATCAAACAAAATTCTGGCCGCAAATCAGCCAGCAGTCCAAAATCAACAGCAACAAGGCCTTTTGCTGATGCCGGCCATCCCAATATCATCCACTTCCAATCAACAGCAACCTATGGGACAAATCCTTCAAAATGGCCCAACAATCAACAGCAATAACATTAATAGCAGCAGCAGATGGGGGCCTGAATCGGCAATCGGGGTTACGGGACGCCAACAGCAACATTATTCCACCGCCACTCTCTCTTCCCAACATTCTTTCCCCCAGCAATCACAGCAACAATCCACTCAACAGCAATATTTCACATTTCACCCTAAGGCCTTGGACAAAGTTGGTTGGGTTTCCACCTTTGGCAAAAATACATTTTAATTCCGCCTGGGTTAGAATAATTCCGCCTGTTCTGATTTTAATAATTCCGCCTGTTCTGATTTTAATAATTCCGCCTGTTCTGATTTTAATAATTCCGCCTGTTCTGATTTTAATAATTCCGCCTGTTCTGATTTTTAATAATTCCGCCTGTTCTGATTTTAATAATTCCGCCTGTTCTGATTTTAATAATTCCGCCTGTTCTGATTTTAATAATTCCGCCTGTTCTGATTTTTAATAATTCCGCCTGTTCTGATTTTAATAATTCCGCCTGTTCTGATTTTAATAATTCCGCCTGTTCTGATTTTAATAATTCCGCCTGTTCTGATTTTTAATAATTCCGCCTGTTCTGATTTTAATAATTCCGTCTGTTCTGATTTTAATAATTCCGCCTGTTCTGATTTTAATAATTCCGCCTATCGAAAACACATTTTAATTCCGCCTGGCGAAAACGCATTTTAATTCCGCCTGGGCGAAAACATATTTTTAATTCAGTTTTGATAGATGAAATACATTTACAATCAATAATCACCCAACAAATCGCTCCATTCCAGGAATTCCCTCGATTGGATGAGCGACCGGATGTGTTGGCCATGGAGCAGAACTATTTGCTTCGGCATCAGCAAAGGCAGCAACGATTTCGTTCGGCCACCCCTGTAGATCGCCGTTCATTTCCAATGGGCGCACCGTCAAAAGGGCGGCCGCAGGCCACAATGGCCACAATTTTGCCGGGTGGCACATTTTTTCCCCAGAACATTTCCCATGGCGGTGGCGGCGCTCGTCTACCCATCATTCCTCAATTGGCCAGGCTACAACAAGAGCCGGGCAGCACACGAAGTGAGCCGGATTTAAGGCCGACGCGGGTGCCAGGAATGGAGGAAAGTCGTTGGTTTGTGGCCATTCAAGATCATCAACCGCCAACAAGGGGCGGTGGAATGGGCCAATCAGAAGAGTTGGCCTTTCGAAGACATCAATTGGTGAAGGTGAGTCAAAGAATATTCATTCTTTTGGCAATATCTCGAGAAGGAAGCAACCAATTCAGGAAGGCGAAATGCCATTTGAAAGCTCTAAATGTCCTCTAAAAATTGGCTTTACTAATTTGTTTGAAATGTTAAAATAATTTGTAAAATAAGCGGCTTTTCCCCCAACAAACAAATTCGGGTTTATTCCACTCAAAGACATTTAACCTTTTTAAAGCCCAATTTTATAAAATTTAACATGGCCACTTTATAGAGGACACTTTTGGCTTTCCAATGGTATATCGCCTTACCAAAATGGTAATTGCCTCGTTGAAATATGGGCCAAACAATCCTCAAAAATGAAAAAATATTTCACAGGTTTACGGTGATGTGGACGGAAATGGCTGTTTTTCGGCTGAAGTCAGAGGCAGATATGGACTGGTGCCAGCTGGAAAATTGGTGGAAATTGCCAAGGATGATTTGTTCATGGCTGCCGAACAACGCAGGCAAATGATGATGACACAGGCGCCACCGCCTTTATCAATGGCAACAACAACGGGGGCAGGGCCATCGACAAGCAGCAGCAATTTGAGACGAATGAGATGGGGTAAGTTAGAGAGATTATTCGAGTTTTGTACAATTTGATCAATATTTCAGCTGTCTTAAATGCCTTTGGGCTAATCTCTTTTCTATAGAAATAATTTTAATATCAAAATGATTGATCCAAAATTTAATTGGGCACAAATATAAATGTCAAAAATGGAAGAAAACTCTACCTAGGTTATTTTTGCCATTTTGGTCATAACTTTTGTCCATTTCGATTAAATCCATCAATTCTTTCTCTAATTAATTTATCCAAAAAGCTATAAAATGGGGTCAAATTTGCCACATTTAAGTCTCTTAATCACTTGAAAAATTGACAAAATTAATGAAATTTTTCATTTCATTTCTACTAAAATGGTTTGGTATAGGAGAGTCGAAAAATTTTTTTGAAATTTTATTATTCATTTTTGTGTAAAATAATGAAAAAAAAAACTTTGTAGAATTTTACGACTAATTTTAGGATAGCAGACTGCCATTTGGGATGAAAAAAAAATGGACACATAACTGATAACGATAAGTATTGCCTTCCCTTCCCTTCAGGCTCCATCAAATCCAGAAGTTATGAACACACAGAATCGGGGCAACATCGAAGGCAACGTGCATTCATGGGTGGATCCGATCATGAAGGCGTGGGTGGTGCAATAGAGCCGGGGGAAAACAGCACATTTTGGGGGAGAGGATACGCTACAGCAGGTGGCGGTGGAGGTGGAATGCACGGAAGTGGGATGGGCCGAATCGAAAGGAGAATGTCGGCTAATGTTGAAGGCGGTGGAGGCATGGGAGGCGGAACTGGCTATAGGTAGGGATGAGATTTTTATTGATGAAAACTTAAAATATTTATGCAAATATTGATAAAAAATGGCCAAATATGGCCATAAAATATTGATGAATATTGATATCAATAAAAATCCCATCCTAGTTATAGGTTGCCCACAATTAATGGTGCCAAAATGCCATGGAGAGAGGAGGAAAGCTATCAAACACACCATCAACCGCAAATGGAGCCGCCAACAAGGAATGAGCCAAGGAATGTGATGGATGAATATGGCCTAGGAGGGGAAATGGATGTGGATGAAATGGGCGAAGGTGGTCCAGATATGACGATGTCGATGTCGGCACCGCACCAATTGATGGTGGCCAAATACGATTATGATAGCCGGCATTTGAGTCCAAATGGTTGGTTGAATGAAAAAATTAACAATAATGAATTGACTCATAAAATTCTGAAGGAAAAAGCGTAGAGGACTTAAGCTATCTTCCATTTTTGATTGTGCTAGTCATAGTCAATTTGATTGATGGATAAGTCATTTAAAGGGCAGAATTTCTAATAAAATAATATATAGGACATAGGAGAGCTTTTTAAATTCTAAAATAGTTTATAAGAAAATTGGCAATAAAATGATGTATTTATTTATTTCAAATAGAACTTTATAAATTCGAATTGAATATTTATGAATTTTTGTCTACACATTTTAATTATTTATAGAAATTTGGGTCAATTTTTTAGGTTTTAAACCATTTTCACAATTGACGGTTTTAAACCATTTTCACAATTGACAATTTAAGTTGACGCGGAACAAGTCGAGCTGAGTTTTCGTCAAGGCGACATGATCACCGTCTATGGGGTAAAATTAATAGGCCAATAGTCCAAATTTCCGCCTTTTATAATAACTCATCAAGGTTGCCAATTTTGATGTTTTATTAGCAAATTAAATAGCAGACTTTTGGCTATCAAATGAAATTAATTTTATTTAAATTGGTTAAGAATTGATGAAATTATGGCCAAGAAAAAATATTCAAAATATTCTTTACAATGGATTAGCAAAATTGCCATTGGTTTTTGGGCCATAACTCTATCAATTCTGAACCAATTTAAATAAAATTAATTTCATTGGATAGCCAAAAGTATGCTCTTTAATTTGATATTAAAACCATCAAAATTGGTTCAGTCCTTAATCAGTTATTTTAAATGGCGTCAAGTTGGGGCTGTTTCGGAACTTATCAAATTCCTTTACCATTTTGAAGCCAATGGACGATGATGGCTTCTATCTGGGAGAGTTGAAAGGTGTCCGAGGCCTTGTGCCCTCGAATTTCTTGCAACCAGCTGACTCTTATCATCAACAACAACCGCAGCCACCACCACCGGATACCATGCCCACCACTCGTCAAAAGGGCGTTGCATTCAGCTCGGATTTGGGCATGGCCAACCATGTTGGAGGCGGAGTGCCATCGGCTCCTCCTTGGTCCGCTTCACAACAAAATTCGACCACTTCAATGCCCTCTGCCAAACCAGCGGCAACAGGCCGAAGGCTAGGTAAAACCGAAATTTTATAATTGTCTGCCATTCTTTTGGCCATATCTCGATAAGGAAGTAACCAATTCAGGAAGGAAATATGCCATCCTAAATGTCCTCTAAAAGTGGCCAATTCTAATTTGTTTTTTGAAATGTTAAAAAAATTTGTAAAATAAGCGGCTTTTCCTCCAACAAACAAATTCGGGTTTATTCCATTCAAAGATATGTAACTTTTTTAAAGCCGGGATTTTAAAAATTTAAAATGGCAACTTTGTAAGGGACACTTTAGGCTTTAAATTGATATGTTCCCTTCCTAAATTGGCCTTTGCCTTGTTGAGTTATAGGCCGAAAACTGATCCACTTACTCAATTATCCCTACCATCCAGGTGCAACATCGACTGGTGCTGGAGGCGGAGGTGGTCCGGCGGCCACAACCGCCCGACTGACCGGTGGCACTGGAATGAACTCGAAATCATTCAAAATTGCTGCCATGGCCACGACGGCTGCATCCGGAAAGTTTTTGGCAAAGAAGAGTTCCGATTTGAGTGCCCGAACATTGCAACAACAACAGCAGCAACCAGCCAGCAGGAAAACATCCCAGGCCCAAGGAGGAAAAGGAGGGACAGCGGCCGCTGGTAGTGCATTGAAAGTGAGTTCAAAATGAAAATTCGGGCGCTAATCGAATTTTATACAATTTTTGGGCCAATAAGGCCACTTTGAATGATTGCCTATTTTTAATCTCGTAAGCCTCCATCTAAACCGCTATTTTTATCCTAAATGCACACGCCTCGGAAATTATCTCCATAAAAAAACACCTATTTTTCGGCACTTTTGACCATACTTCTCTCCTGATAGAGTTGGCTTAAAAATATGAAATACGTAGGCATTATGGCCATAATTTCCGAGGCGTATGCATTTAGGATAAAAATAGCGGTTTAAGTGAAGGCATTCTATGATAGGCTAAAAATGGGCAAAATTTCATCAAAAGTGGTCATTGTTGTAACAAAAAGCATATGAATCTCGAACACAAGTATGATTTGTCCAAGTTATATGGCCTCAAAAATTATGGGAAATTAATTCTTTTTCGGCTAATTAAAATACATTACATCGAAAAATTCGCAACAATTTTTTTATTTTTGCAGAAAAAAGGATGAATGTGGCCAATGATGGCAAAGATGAAAGAGGCCAAATTGTGATGAATGATGTTTGTGGCAAGAATCCATTCCACAAAAGCCGATATTGAATAATCCATCCGTGTGCTCATTTCCCTCATTTTCCATTCATTCAATTTGTACGATCTTTTTTTGCATAAAGCCAACCTCAATTTTTCAAAGATCATCGATGCTTAAAAGAAATTACAGATTAATTCTGTCTGTGGTAATGAAATAATCCTGTCTGCTTTAAATATGTAATTCCTCTTTTTAAACCAAAAGAATAATTCCACCTAGTGAAAACACATTTTAATCCTGCCTGGTGCATGGTCTGAATTAATTCTGCTTATTTTAAGTTAGATTAATTCCGCCTGTTCTGATTTTAATAATTCCGCCTGTTCTGATTTTAATAATTCCGTCTGTTCTGATTTTAATAATTCCGCCTGTTCTGATTTTAATAATTCCGCCTGTTCTGATTTTAATAATTCCGCCTGTTCTGATTTTAATAATTCCGCCTGTTCTGATTTTAATAATTCCGCCTGTTCTGATTTTAATAATTCCGCCTGTTCTGATTTTAATAATTCCGCCTGTTCTGATTTTAATAATTCCGCCTGTTCTGATTTTAATAATTCCGCCTGTTCTGATTTTAATAATTCCGCCTATTCTGATTTTAATAATTCCGCTTGTTCTGATTTTAATAATTCCGCCTTTTTAAATTCCACCTGTTTAGCTTTTTAAGGTTATTCCGTTTGTTTAAGATTAAAAATTCGTTTATTTGAAAAATTATAAAAGCCACTTTTTAGAGGACATTTACGGCTTTCAATTGCATATCATATTTCTTAATTGATTATTTCCTTTATGAGACCAAAAGAACCTATTCCCCATTCTATGTATTGTATTAGCGATTCTCAATTATCATTGACACCTTTTTGCCTCCAATTTGCCTTTGGCCACATCCATCATTTTTCATTGTTTTCCTCGCCTAAATTGAGGACATCCCTCCCTTCCGCCCTGGCAACCCCCTTCGTCGTAGGAGTGCCAATCCCTTGTTGAGCCTCCACACAAATAGGCCCATTGGCATTTTGTTCAGAGCACACGGACACGGACCCCCCGTTGTCCATGTTTTTATGCATTTTCCCTTCACCGGTGTTTGTGAGTGCCGCTGGCCTTTTTTTCCTTGTGCCATTTCCAACGCCACCGTCCCGAGCCGACTTTTCCGTGTCTTTCTCGCGTGCGCCCCCTTCCCCTCCATAGCCATAATTTTGCATCCGTCCTGACTGCTTTTTCCTTGTTATTCCCCGCAATGCCATTGCCGTAGGGGAATGTGCCAGCCTTAATTAACGGGCAGAGGCCTGGCGCGGGAAAAAATTTGTTCGAAGGTTGTTGGATGGAAATGTGAATGTAGGGGATGGAGGAATGCTTGTAAAACGGAGGAAATGGCAGTGGTGGCGGCACTTTTCATCCGCCACCTCAATTCCCTATGCTCTTTTCATTCCGAGGCTCGCATTTCGAACGGGAAATGTGAAAAGGCAAAAAGGGTGCCCCCCCCCTTTGTGCCCCGAACCAGACTTTTCCCCTCACCTTTTGAACCTATCAGCCGAATTTGCCTCCTCTGTTTTTGCCTTCAATTTCACTTTTAGGGCACAAAATTGAGGGGCCATGGGCCACCCATCCAATCGGCAATGGCGCCGATGACTTCGTCCCTTCCCTCTTTTATTTCATTTCCACTTTTCTTGCCATTGGCCACCCTGGCCATCCCCTAAGGCCAAATCCCTCCCCCTCCCCTTCCCTTCCACTCTGCTTCTTATCACGAGTCCCTTGGGGGGGGGGGGGGGGGGGCAAAATGCCTTGAGGGCAAAAGGAGGCAAGCAGCTGGCTGAAGGAAGGGAACAAGGCGAGAGGGCACTCTGTCCAGCCGTCTTGGCCCTAAACTGACTCCCCCTCCCCACTTTCTTTATACTTGTCTGCCTTTTCTCGTTGTTCGTTTCGCTTCCTTGCCTTCCCTTCATTTCGGGTCGCCACCCTTCAAACCATCTTCTTGGCCTTAAACTTTATTTTTATGTATTACTGCTGTTGGCCAACAACTTCCTCAAGCAGCGGGAAAGGCAATGTGTAAGGAAGAGAGGAAATGGGTTTTATTGGACACGGCGTCTTGGCCTCTTCTTCGTTTCGCCTCCTCCTCAATTCCCTCTTGGCCATTTCTTCCATCTTCCCCCATCATCACCTCACATCAGTCAGTGTCCGCCTTTCTTCCTCCCTTCCTTCCACCTCCTCTTGCCTTCTTTCCACCTCGCTTTTCCCCTATATACCTCGCCTCGTTTCTTCCTTTCCTTTTTCTGCCTTTGGCCCAATCAATCTCCCATCAATTTCCCCTCATGGCCAAATTTGCCTTTTCCTCTTTGCACATTTTCTTCAAAAGTGCCAGAAAAGAAGGTTTTATGGCCATACTTTTCAAGGCTAGAACTTTGCGCAGATAAAAATAGCAATTAAGTGTAGGCATGCAATGGACTAAAAATAGGCAAAGTTTCATTAAAAGTTGGGCCGCATTAATAAGATGAGGGATTTCCCCTGTCAGTCAATGGCCAGCTTTCTTGCCTTCCCTCCTTCCACCTCGCCTTCTTCTTTCTTTTTCTGCTGTTGGCGCCCAATCAATTTCCATCAATTTTCCCCTTGGCCAATTTGGCCTTTTCTTGTGCTTGCTTCCAAAATTCTCCTCTTCTCCTCATCAACTCGCTTGGCCGTCTCCCACCTTTTCCTAATATGAAGTTAAAAAATTGGGTAGAAAGCCTTATTAGGAATGCCATTTTCACAAATTTCCGTTTTGCCCTTTTTCTATTTTTGGCACTTTTTGCTGTTGGCCTTCCTATTCCTACCTTCCCATCATCAGCTTCCCCACTTCGCCTTCTTTCTTTCTGCCGCTGGCCCAATCAATCCCCATCATCATTTCCTTTTGGCCAAATTTGTGCCTTTTTCCTGTGCACATTTCTAACTCATCCGCCGCCGCCTCCTTTTTTTCAGTGCCAAAATTCGCTTGAATTGTTCCATTCAAGCCAACAAGCTTTCCTCTCACTCATCCCAGTGGAAAAAATGCTAATTTCTTCTCCCCCCTTTATTATCCCTCTTTTTCCTCCCTTTTCCCCGCCAATTTGCACACAAAATCCAACGCTTCAATAATAAATGGCAACGGAGAATGAGAGACCAAGGTAGGCCCGAATATAATGGCACCCGTAGAATGAATATCGAATATTGCTCCGGAGGGGAAAAAGGCGAAATTAAATCCATCCCCATTGCCATCGTTTTGGTCATAATTTTGGCCCAAAGAATGAAAATGGCTGCACAGAATATAATTTCCTGTGCCAGTCATCGACTCCCCCTTTCGTTCATAAAAACCAACAGCGGGCATTGCGACTTTGATTCACCCAAAAATTGGTGGCAGCTTTTTAATTCCCCTTCTCAATCCCCCATCATGTATTCGCCTAATTTGGGGATTGGATTGGCTGATATAATCCCCCGATCCCGAATAGTACATCTAGGCACACTTACAATAGATGTTCTTCTAGATTTTCTTCATCTAATTTGATTGAATTTGATGATATAATCCCCCCTAGACAGGACTATTGTGTCTGGAACATTCTTTTGGCCATATCTCGAGAAGGAAGCAACCAATTCAGGAAGGCGATATGCCATTTGAAAGCCCAAAATGTCCTCTAAAAAGTGGCCAATTTTAATTGTTTTTGAAATGTTAAAATAATTTGTAAAATAAGCGGCTTTTCCTCCAACAAACAAATTTAGGTTTATTCCACTCAAAGACATGTAACTTTTTTAAAAGCCTGGATTTTATAAAATGTAATTAGGCCATTTTGTAGAGGACACTTTTGGGCTTTCCAATAGTATATTGCCTTCCGAGATTGGCAGTTTCCTTGATGAGATATGGGCCAAAAACCGATGCAATTACTCAATTGTCCCCTACCGATATTAATCCCTCCTTTCCTTCAAATAATTTTCTTTTAGTTGACCATATTTTTGTCAAAAAGGAAATAACTTATTTTTTAATACTTCACATTTTCTCAATTTTCTCGGCCCTAAATACTAAATTGCTTCCCCTTTCCATTGCCCACCAATTTTACTCTCGCCCCCAGCTGTCACTAATATCGATTTTCCACACTCCATTCTCCATCCCTCCACACTTCTTGTGTGGATGGAATGGAATTTTTAATTGGCTTTTCAAATAGAGCAGAATTTTGGCCACAAAATGCCCCAAAGCCATATGTATAAATATATAAAATAAAATTGTTTTCAATTTTCAGAGCAGCAGAATTTTTACTTGGCCATATGGCCATAACAAATGTATTTTTATAAATAAAATTGTTGAATTTTTAGTCGAATTATTAACCACAAATTCCTTCAAATTTTTAGACCAAGATTTAGCCATAAAGCCACCAATTTATTTAAATAAAATTAAGCACAATTTCCTTCACATTTTCAGAAGAGAATTTGGCCAAAAGGCCACAACAAAATGTATAAATAAAATTGTTGAATTTTTTGTGAAATGAATTCATCGACGAATTAACAAATTTTTTTTCCTCATCTTCGAATGTGATTTGCGCTTTGCTCTGCTCAAAAATCAACACCGGGAATGGAATTGATTTAATCGTGCGGAAATAGACGGGCAAATTTGACCAAAGAACACTGAAAAACAACGCCAATCTCATCTCATCATTTTTTGTTATTTTTATTTTGTTGATCTCCCCCAATCAAAAAAGTGTGCCAGTCCATCAAATTCCTCGTCTAATCAATCAATAAATTAGCCATCAATCAATAATGGCCGATCTCGAGGCCGTTTTGGCCGATGTTTCCTATCTGATGGCCATGGAGAAGAGCCGAAGTCAACCGGTCAAAATTCTTAGGCTTAAAAATGGAAAATTTTCTGAATTTTCAGGCAGCCCGTGCCTCCAAGAAAATTGTCCTCCCCGATCCCAGGTTTCGGCCCATACCCCAATTTTATATATTTTTTGCCCAGTGTCCGGAGTATAATGCAAAAATACCTGGAGAAGACGGGCGAAATTCGTTTCGAGAAAATTTTCTCCCAGCGCCTCGGCTTTTTGTTGCTCAAAGATTTTGCCGAGAATGTGGCCGAAACATCGTGTCCACAAATTAAATTCTATGAGGCCATTAAGGAGTATGAGAAGTTGGAAACACCGGAGGAACGGTTGACAAAAGCGCGGGAAATCTACGATCATCACATTATGGTGAGTGGGTGGAAAAGGGGGAAATTGAGTACCTTGAATCGGTCTTTTGGCCCATATCTCATCGAGGCAATTACCAATTTGAGAAAGCGATATACCAATTTAAAGTCAAAAGTGCCCTCTATAAAATGGTATAAATTTAAAGTTTCCAAAAATTCTTTCTATTGAGGAAAAATTCCAAATCATAATTCGGGTAGATCATTCAATACTTTGCATCGGTCTTTTGGTCCATATCTCATCGAGGCATTGGCCAATTTTGGAAGGCTATATAGAATTGGAAAGCCAAAACTGCCCTCTATAAAATGCATAAATTTTAAATTTCCACAATACTTCCTAATTTCTATTGAGGAAAAATTTCTAAAAATGCCATTGGGCTAGATCATTCAATATTTTGCCTGGGGTTTTTGGCCCATATCGCAACGAGGCTATTGCCAATTTGAGAAAGCGATATACCAATTTAAAGTCAAAAGTGCCCTCTATAAAATGGCATAAATTTAAAGTTTTCCAAAATTCGTTTTATTGAGGAAAAATTCAGAATCATAAGTCCGAATATTGCCACTGGGGTAAATCATTCAATACTTGCATTGGGTTTCTGCTCATATCTTAGCAAGGCTATTACCTATTTGAGAAGGCGATATGCCATTTGAAAGTCCAAAGTGTCCTCTACAAAATGGCCTATATAAATTTTATAAAATTTAAGCATTAAAAAAGTTACATGTCTTTGAGTGGAAAAAACCCAAATTTGTTTGGTTCAAAGAAAAGACGATTATTTTACAAATTATTTTAACATTTCAAAAAACAATTAGATTGGTCACTTTTTAAAGGACTTTTAGGGCTTTGAAATGGCATATCGCCTTCATGAATTGGTTGCTTTCTTCTCGAGATATGACCAAAATAACGGCGCTAGGTACTTCAGATTCTGGGGGAAGGGGGGAGTGAGGAATTGATTAATGCCTGAGGCAAAATTATATTAAAATTTTAAAAATGCAGGTGGAAATGTTGGCCCATTCTCACGTAAGTACATCCCTCTTTCCCCTCTACCTAATGGGCAATTCCTTAACATTTTGTATAGAATTATACGAAGGAATCGCTTCAACATGTTCAGAGGAATTTGATGAAAAACAATGTCCCACCGGATTTGTTCCAACCGTACGTGACCGAAATATGTGAACAGTTGAAGGAGGACATTTTCCCAAAATTTCTGGAAAGTGACAAATTCACTCGATTTTGTCAATGGAAAAATTTGGAACTGAATATGCAATTGACGATGAACGATTTTTCGGGTTCCATTATCCAACATTTTGAGGGAGGGAATTGACCATTTTTGCTATTAAGTCCATCGAATCATTGGAAGAGGCGGCTTCGGCGAAGTCTATGGATGCAGAAAAGCGGATACGGGGTTAGCTGGGGGAAATTTGAAAAATAGATAAGCCTGAATTTGTCGCTTAAAGCCAACTTGACGCCGTTTAAAATAACTCATCACGGTATGAACCAATTTTTATGCTTTTGTTATCAAATTAAAGAGCAGACTTTTGGCTATCCAATGATACTAATTTTATTTAAATTGGTTCAAAAATGATTAAGTTGTGCTCAAAAAACCACTGCAAATTTCGCAAATCCATTGTAAAGTCATTTTAAATGTTTTTTTTTGGCACAACCTCATCAATTCTGAATCAATTTAAATAAAATTAATTTCATTTGATAGCCAAAAGTCTGCTCTTTAATTTGATAACAAAAATATCAAAATTGGTTCATTCCTTGATGAGTTATTTTAATCGGCGTCAAGTTGACCTCAGGCGACTAGTTGGAATGTATCCAGTGGAAATTTTTATGGATAATTTACATAAAAAATTGCAGGAAAATGTACGCAATGAAGTGCCTGGACAAAAAGAGGATAAAGCTGAAACAGGGCGAAACTTTGGCCCTAAATGAGAGGATAATGTTGAGTTTGGTCAGCACAGGGGTAAGTCATTGTAGGGCTGGAGTGAAATGAATGTGAGATTAACAAATTCAGCAAGACTGTCCATTCATTGTCAGCATGTCTTATGCCTTTCAAGTTTGTTTACCAAAATTCTTTTAAAAATTTTCGACCCAAAAATTTTTGAAAATTTTTTAACCTACAAATTTTTTCGAAGATCTAAAAAAATTCTGAAAATTTTTGATCAAAAATTTAGAAAATTTTCGACCTAAAAAATTTCTGAAAAATTCGACCAAAAATTTTGAAAATTTTCAAGCTAAAAAATTTTGAAAATTTCCCAAATTTTTTTTTCCAAATTTTCTAAATTTTTTTCCCAAAAAATTTTTTAAATTTTGATCCCAAAAAATTTTTTTGTAAATTTTCGACCCAAAGATCTCTTCGCTTTTATAAAATTTAGGTCTCCGGTTCGAATTCATTCAGGGAAAATATCTTTTTGGGATTTTTATTTAGACATTTTATGCACTTTTACACGATCTATAATACAATTCTAACAAAAAATTGGAATTAGGTTAAACGCGCTGGTTTTTCCATAAATAATTTATCATTTAATGTGGAAAATACAATAAAAAACAACGTTTTGGAGTATTTGGCCTAATTATAAAATAGTTGAATCAAATATTCATCCATTCCTCGTTCCTCCCCATTCAATCAATATTTAATTCGAAGGCTCATATAGGAATGCTTGTTCCCCATCGAATCCATATTTGATGAATCGGCTTTGATATTTCTCAATGAACTCATCCGACAATTCATCCTTCCCGAACACATCCAGCACAATTCCGCCTCGGCTTCGTTCAGCTTCCTTATAGATTGACTTGACCTGAATTTGAGGGGTTAATGGGATAAAATTTGAAAAGTAACCTTACATCCTCAACCATCTCCAGAAGTTCTCCTTCCACTTTGTAGTATTTTTTCATGATTAGAAGGCAAATGAAGATTGGGCAATATGCCTTGTAGAGAGGCTCCAAACTGCTGCGCAAATATTTGCCAATAAGTTCGAGTGATTCCTATGGAAAATTGGAATTATTTCGTACATAAATGTGCCAAATTTTACCTTAGCCTTGAGCATTCGAATGTAGAATACAATGCCGAGTGCCACAACACCGCAGAATTGGGCAATGCTCAGAACAATTATGAAAATTGAGACAATGGTCAAATCAAAGTCGGGGAGTTTTGCCATTTTTTTAGATTTCTTTTGATTATCTGAATGTTTTTAGGATTAATAAAGCGCGAAAAATATTCGAATCGGATTAAATATTGGTAAACAATAAGACATTTCCCACCTATCCTAAAATAAACCTTCCAAACTCTACCCAAAAACCTCAAAAAATTTCAAAGAAAATCGAAAAAAATTGAAATGACAAAATATCCAAAAAATAAACATAATGCCAAAATAATTTAATTAATTAAATGAAAAATATCATTTTAAAACCAAAATAGTTTTTTGACTTCTAACAAATCAGAAACCGGTTTTAGACCATACAAACCTTATACCAATTTGAAGATCTCATCGAACCACGTCGATTGGTATATAAAATGTCAGGTTTTGGCCTAAAATTAAAGAGTTTAAAACCAAAAACTTGAAATATGGTTTAAACGGTTTAATACCCTTTAATTTTAATTAAACCACGATAAATTATATACCAATCGATGCGTCTCGATGAGATCTACAAATTGGTATAAGGTTTGTAGGGTCTAAAACCGGTTCATGATTTATTAGAAATCAAAAACTACTTTTGGAGTATAAAAATGGGGTAAAAATTGCCTTCCATAATTAAGACACCCGACAAGCTATGCTTTATATTGGATTTGATGAATGGCGGTGATTTGCATTATCACCTCTCCCAACATGGGGTGTTCAGCGAATCCGAAGTGATATTCTATGCCGCAGAAGTGATTTTAGGCTTAGAGCATATGCATAACAGGTTGGAAATGGAGCAGAAAATCAATGAAAATTCGGTTGGAATTGGAATTTAGGACAGTGGTGTATAGGGATTTGAAGCCGGCGAACATTTTGCTGGACGAAAATGGCCATGTCCGTGTTTCGGACCTGGGATTGGCTTGCGATTTTTCGAAAAAGAAGCCGCACGCCAGCGTTGGAACACATGGCTATATGGTTGGTATTGGAAATGGGGGAAAATTGGACTAAAATGGGTTTCTGATTTCAGGCACCAGAAGGTAGCATACGCATGTGTGAATTGGCAATACATTTATTATTATTGTTTTATTATTATTCAAATTATTTTGGGTAATAGTTCAATTGGTATTGGTACCCCCTCCTCCCCCTCTTTTGGAAAAAGAATTGAATTTTTTTTATTTTTTGCGCACATTTAATAAGTGGTTTTCGAATTTGGGGAATCCGAATTTGGCAGTCATTTTGAATTTGCAGATCATTTCGAATGGTTCAAAAACAACCGGTTTAAGATTATTTTATTTCTCTATTATTAATCGCATTCTATTATTGTCGAAATAAATTTTTTAAAACCGGTTTTTAAACCAATCGGAGTGATCCGAATTCAAAATGAATCTCATATTCGGATCAGGGCTGCCATAATACCGGGTTTCCCCGGCATTTACCGGGGTTTTGATGTCCTGGCCGGGGTTTTGCCGGGGTTTTGGGAATGCCGGGTTTTTGCCGGGGTTTTCATAATTTGCCGTGTTTTTGCCGGGTTTTTAAATTTTTAGCTAAATTTTTCGCTGCGCGGCTATTTCTGGGTCAAATTTTTTTCGCTGCGCGGCTATTTCTGGGTCACATTTTTCGCTGCGCGGCTATTTCTGGGTCAAATTTTTCGCTGCGCGGCTATTTCTGGGTCAAATTTTTCGCTGCGCGGCTATTTCTGGTTCAAATTTTTCGCTGCGCGGCCATTTTTGGTTTTAATTTTTCTGTGCGCAGCCATTTTTAACTAATTTTTCTTCCAATCAGGGCCATTTTTAGCTAATTTTTTTCCTTCCTTCGCGGCTTTTTCTGGCTAAACTTTTTGACGACAGACCGATTTTTAAAGCTTATGATATCTTTATTTCATAAGGCACATGCTCAAAAAGTCAATTAAAAATGTACTCAAAAAGTCAATTAAAAATATAAATCTGAAGTAGAAAATTTTTACAAGCTTTTAAATTGCATTTTAACACGTTTTAAAAGATGCCGGGTTTTGACCGGGGTTTTGAAAATTTTTGCCGGGGTTTTGCCGGGATTTTGAAACTGAATGCCGGGGTTTTGACTTTTGGAGATGGCACCCCTGATTCGGATTCCCGGACCTAGAAAACCCCCAAAATAGGCAATTTTATTTAAGTCAAAAATAAATAAATTCAATTCTTTTTCCAATAGGGAGGAGGGACGAACTATTTTACATAAATTTTGGCTTAAAAAAAATTAATTCAAATACCATTTTTAGTGCTGGCCAAAGGGGTTGCCTACGATTCGTGAGTTTTTACAAAAATTTTTGCCAATATTTCATCCGTTGATAATTTCTTGCAGTTCAGCCGATTGGTTCTCTTTCGGCTGCATGCTCTACAAATTGCTCAAGGGCCATAGCCCCTTTCGGCAACACAACAAAAATAAAAAACATTCGCAGGACAAAAATGAAATTGACAAAATCACGCTGACCCAAGACATTGAATTACCGGACCAAGGATTCACGGCCGAGTGCCGTGACCTTTTAGAGGGTTTACTGAAGAGGGAGGTGCACGAAAGGATGGGTTGTAGAGGAAAGGGGTCAGTAAAAAAAAAGAGAATTTGGGGCATTGGAATTTTATAGAATTTTGCGCATTCAAATCAATTTTTAAAGCGAATAATTAGCTTTAAGTTTGGCCAATTTGATATAATTATATAGCACGGAATAAGATGAGTTGATTAATTAAAGAAATTGATGATTTTGATTGAAATTATCAAAAGTTTTGACCAAAAAAAGCATCAAAATATGCCAAATTTAGAGTTTTCCCATATTTAGCTCATTCAAAATCATTTTTTTAAATGAATATTATCTTTAAATTTGGCTAATTTGTTATCATTGTATAGCATTGATTTTGGATGAATTGATTATAGATAGAATTGAAGAAATCATCAGAAAGTTATAGCCAAAAAAACAGAAAAATAAGTCAGAGGTAGCTTTCGTATGTTTTGCTCATTCAAAACCAATTTTTAAGGGAAATTTAGCTTTAAATTTGGCTAATTTATTATCATTATAGCCTCGAGTGGGAAGAATTTAACCAATGAAAAAAATTATAATTGATTTTATCGGAATGGGCAAAAAATTATGACAAAAATGGCAGCAAAATAGACCAAAATGAAAAGGGAAATACTACCAACATTTTTGGCCATAAAATTCTCTCTAATTATGTTTTGGATCAATCATTTTGATATCAAAATGTACTATTAGAAGAGATCTACCTAATGGCCTAAAAGTTTTTTTTAAAAATTTGGAAAATTGCTTATAAAATTGGCTAAAAAATGCACAAAATTCGGATAAGTGCAAAATTAGTGATAAAGTGAAAATCCAATTTATTTATGTCCTCTAATTTCCAGTGCCGAAGAGATCAAATCGCATCCATTCTTTCGTGGAGTCGATTGGCAAGTTGTGTATTTGAGGCGAATGGCACCGCCGCTTATTCCGCCACGAGGCGAAGTGAACGCCGCCGACGCATTCGACATTGGCAATTTTGATGATGATGAAGTGAAGGGAGTGAAGTTGACGGATGGGGACAGTGAATTGTACAAAAATTTCAACATCACAATTTCGGAGCGGTGGCAAAATGAAATTGCCGAAACCGTGTTTGATGTTGTCAATCAGGTAGAGAGTGGATTTGGGGGAAGTCAGACTACATTCTTTTGGCCATATCTCAATGAGGCATTGGCCAATTCAGGAAGGCGATATACCATTTTAAAGCCTAAAGTGTCCTCTATAATTTGGCCATTTTTTGAGAAATTCAGAATTTAAAAAAGTTACATGTCTTTGAGTGGGATAAACCCGAATATTTGTTTGTTGGAGGAAAAGCCGCTTATTTTACAAATTATTTTAACATTTCAAAAACAATTAGAATTGGCCACTTTTTGGAGGACATTTAGGGCTTTCAAATGGCATATCGCCTTCCGGAATTGGTTGCTTCCTTCTTGAGATATGGCCAAAATGGCGAAGGGAAAATATTGTATTAATACTATTTTATTGTAGGATGCGGATAAAACAGAGCAGAAGAAAAGGGCCAAATTGAAGACGAGAATAACCGTGGACGAGAAAGGTCGGTGAATGAGGTAATAGAAGACACCGAAACCATCACATTTTTGTAAAGGTGAAACTGATTTATACATCCATGGATACATCAAAAAGTTGGGTGGCCCATTCACGTCAGCATGGCAAACGAAATATGGCAAATTGTACCCAAGCAGATTGGAACTTTACCCGGAATCATTGAGTGGAAAACCGGAGGTGAGATTTGAGTATAAATTGGCACAATTTATTTGGCGAAAAGATTGAAATAATTAAAAACCTAAATTCAATCGCTAGATCTCTTCAATATCATCTTTTGATTATGTTTGGCTTGGGTTTAAGCAATCTAACATAGTTTTGAACCATAAAACTTAAATGTGTTTAAGCGGTTTTAAACCAAAACCGAAATGAGTTTAAGCGGTTTAAAACAAAACCAAAATGGGAAACGGTTTAAAACAAAATCAAAATGGGTTTAAACAGTTTAAAACAAAATCAAAATGTGGTTTAAATCGTTTAAAACCAAAAGGTGGTTTAAACCGTTTAAAACCCATTAATTGTTGACCAAACCATAAGCAAATTATATACGATTTTGACCAGCTCTATCCAATTTTGGGTTGTGAATGTGTGGGACAAACCCATCTTAAACCATTATAATTATTTTGGCATTTTCTACTATGTTTCACCAAATAAATTAGTTTATTTATCTTAAATAAATTGGCACAATTTTCAACATTTTTCAGCTCATTTTCATGGATCAAATTGATGAAGTTGCCGCCGAGCTGCAACAAGTTAAGGGGGAGACATCAATTTGTGTGAAGCTGAAGGAGGGACTGAAGGAAACTCGAGTGATTCTGACAAATCAAGATGAAATCTCCCTCAAGGAATGGCACACTTCCCTTCGCACAGTATGTCCTCCCTATTCCTTAGCCATTTTTAATATCTTGGCCCATTCATTTGGCCATATCCCAAGAAGGAAGCCACCAATTCAGGAAGGCGATATGCCATTTGAAAGCCCTAAATGTCCTCTAAAAAGTGGCCAATTCTAATTTGTTTTTTGAAAAGTTAAAATTTGTAAAAAAGCGGCTTTTCCTCCAACAAACAAATTCGAGTTATTCCACTCAAAGGAATGTAACTTTTTTATGGCCTAGATTTTATAAAATTTAATTGGCCACATTGTAAAGGACTCTTTTGGCTTTCAAATGGTATATCGCCTTCCAGAATTGATAATTCCTTCGTTGAGATATGGCCAAAAGAATGGCCAAGCCCATCTTCTTTAACCGCCTTCATTCTTCCTAAAATTCACCATTAGATTTTCTATATTTACAGGCCCATCGAGTTTCACAAGAATTGTTGCAAAGAATGGGCAGAAAAGCAATCAAAATTTACGGAGTCAACCATGATCCAATGTTGCAGGAGGGCGAAAGGCCAGGCAGCGTCACTCGGGCCCTGTTGAATCGGGCGGCATCCGTGGATTCTGGCATTTAATTTAAAAGCACAAAAATAGAAGCAAAAATCTCAAACCTAAATTTGTATTTATGGCCAACAATTGAAAAAAAAATGCCCTTTCCTCATTCACAAATTTGTTTCCATTTTTGGGCTTCTTGCCGCACATTTTTTTCCCATTTTTCGTTTCATTTTTTTTATCGCGCCATCCCACAACAAATTTTGTTCCTAGTCAATTCTTCTCAAACCCGCATCTTTTTCTCCTCTTTTCAAAGCATATCATCCAAACAAAATCCAACTAAATTCCCATTTTTTTTCATTTTAAACTAGTCCCATAACCTCGTAACATAAACCGGACAATTCTGTACATGACCAATTATTTTGGCCATAACTCAATAATGCAATGGCCAATTTTAGAAGGCGATATACCATTTTAAAGCCCAAAGTGTCCTCTAAAAAGTGGCCATTTTAAATTTTATAAAATCCAGGTTTTAAAAAAGTTACATGTTTTTGAGTGGAATAAACCCGAATTTGTTTGTTGGGGAAAAGCCGCTTTTCTAAATTATTTTAACATTTCAAAAATAATTAGAATTGGCCACTTATTAGAGGACATTTAGGGCTTTCAAATGGCATATCGCCTTCTTGAATTGGTTACTTCCTTCTCGAGATATGGCCAAAATAATGTCAATGTGTACTGAAATGTCCTGTTTCGTTCCCTTTATCAAATCCCAACATCCATTATTATTTTTTTTGTTTCACATCATTTTTTGCTCTCTCTCTCTCATCTACTATTTTCGTTCGTTTTTCATTCATTCACATTTCCGTTTAAATATTTTCAAATCAAAAGAAGCATAAATGTATTGGCATTCACAAATTTCAATTTTAAATCCAATATGGAATTATTGGCCGTTATGCCTTGCCGGAAATTTAATTCACAACACAACTATGGCCAATTCCCACCCCTTTGGCCATTGCACACACAAAAATACAAATATAATCCGCATTCAACGCGTAAAAACGTCATCCACCCACCCGCCTCAATAATGATGCCCATCGGGCATTGGGCACCCTTATTTGGAGGGAAACGGGAGAAAAAGGAACAAACACAAATAGAGAAAAGGGAGCAGTTGACGTTATGCCTTAAGGGCAACAATAAGCATACACAAAGAGATATTCGGTGAGTGCCTTAGGCCTCATTTGAGAAGAAGCCTTGGCCCAAAGCAATCCGCTTTTCCCTTTCTTTCTTTGCCGCTTGATGAATCCTGCTCTGAACCATTCCATTATTGTCAACCTCCTTCTGTTTCCATATTTTCCGGAATGAAAGACATTTTCCGGAATTAAAACATATCTAGACAAAAACAGATTTTTCAAATAGGCAAAACACATTTTTTCAAATAGGTAAAACACATTTTTCAAATAGGAAAAACACATTTTTTCAAATAGGCAAAAACACAAATAGGAAACACATTTTAGTAAGTAGGCAAAACACATTTTTTCAAATAGGCAAAACACATTTTTTCAAATTAGGCAAAAACACATTTTTTCAAATAGGCAAAACACATTTTTTCAAATAGGCAAAACACATTTTTTCAAATAGGCAAAACACATTTTTTCAAATAGGCAAAAACACAAATAGGAAACACATTTTAGTAAGTAGGCAAAACACATTTTTTCAAATAGGCAAAACACATTTTTTCAAATAGGCAAAAACACATTTTTTCAAATAGGCAAAACACATTTTTTCAAATAGGCAAAACACATTTTTTCAAATAGGCAAAACACATTTTTTCAAATAGGCAAAACACAAATAGGAAACACATTTTAGTAAGTAGGCAAAACACATTTTTTCAAATAGGCAAAACACATTTTTTCAAATAGGCAAAAACACATTTTTTCAAATAGGCAAAACACATTTTTTCAAATAGGCAAAACACATTTTTTCAAATAGGCAAAACACATTTTTTCAAATAGGCAAAAACACAAATAGGAAACACATTTTAGTAAGTAGGCAAAACACATTTTTTCAAATAGGCAAAACACATTTTTTCAAATAGGCAAAAACACATTTTTTCAAATAGGCAAAACACATTTTTTCAAATAGGCAAAACACATTTTTTCAAATAGGCAAAACACATTTTTTCAAATAGGCAAAAACACAAATAGGAAACACATTTTAGTAAGTAGGCAAAACACATTTTTTCAAATAGGCAAAACACATTTTTTCAAATAGGCAAAAACACATTTTTTCAAATAGGCAAAACACATTTTTTCAAATAGGCAAAACACATTTTTTCAAATAGGCAAAACACATTTTTTCAAATAGGCAAAAACACAAATAGGAAACACATTTTAGTAAGTAGGCAAAACACATTTTTTCAAATAGGCAAAACACATTTCCAGAATGATATACATACATTTATAAACACACAAAGAAAGAAGGGAGCATTTGACGTTTTGTCCCTAATAAGGGCAACAACCAACAATAAGCAAACACAGAAGAGGGAAAGGGTTATGTAATATGTATATGTTGAAGAGGTCTTGTTACCCCAAACAATCCGCCTTCCCTTTTACCTTTCTGTCAAGCTTGAAGCCTGCTCTGCTGAAGCCATTTCCGCCGTTGTCAACCACCATCCCCCAATGCTACGGCACCCAGCGGTTCTCCGAAAGGCCTCCGGCGCTGCCCCACCAATTTATCCGGCCGACCAACCTTTTCTCTTTTCTTGCCTCAGGCTCGGCCCGTTCCTTTTCCTCGCATTCCGCCCACGGCTTTTTCGCAGGCTTTCTTCTCCTTCTCTATGCCATAATGATGATGATGCCAGCAGAACACGCAAGAGCCGCAGAGAGAGAGGGCGGTCCATTCCCGACCATTCCGTCCTCTGGCCACAATTTTATACTCTCTCTGCCCCTTTACTCCTTGGCCAATCGATACCGCCGGCGGCATTCTCGCAGCATTCCCGCTGCTGCTGGCCTTCTCCCTTTGGCCTTCCAACTCGGCATTCCCGCTGTTGGCCTACGGCATTCCATTTGGCCCAGGCCAGGCTTCATTTCCCCTCTTTGGCCAGTGCCAATGCTTCCAGTCTTCTTTTTACTGTTCCCGCTTTGCCCGTGCGTCCATCCAATTACCTTTTTTGCCAGCCTTTCTTCCATTTCCATTCTTCCATCCGTGCCCCCATCCCATTTTGCCCCATCCAAAAATTCCAGCCCCCCTCCCCTTAACCCCTCCTCATTTTTCCACCTCCGCGCCTTTGCCTTTCTCATCCATTTGCCAATTTCAGCCACAGAAGCAACGGCCAGGCCCAAAAAGGCCCGCCGTCCATTGTTTTGTTGAATTCAATTCCCCACCCACCCAACCACCAAATGAATTAGTCAGGATGGCCGTCAAAATAACAATGCGGTTTCTTCCAGTGCCATCAAAAACATTTCCAAATAGAAGAATATTTTCATCATCGCATTTGCTGTTGATTTTGGCCATCACATTCGCATTCACCCAGCAACAAAGGAGTCAGGCTGCATTGCTTCAAGGTAGAGTGATTGTCAATTGGTTTTTGACCCATATCTCAACGAGGCAAAGGCCAATTTAGGAAGGCGATATACCATTGGAAAGCCAAAAGTGTCCTCTACAAAATGGCCATTTTAAATTTTATAAAATCCAGGCTTTAACAAAAGTTACATGTCTTTGAGTGGAATAAACCAGAATTTGATTGTTGAAGGAAATTGCCGCTTATTTTACAAATTATTTTAACATTTCAAAAAACAATTAGAATTGGCCACTTTTTAGAGGATATTTAAGGCTTTCAAATGCCATATCGCCTTCCTGAATGGGCTCTTTCCCTCTCAAGATATGACCAAAAGAACCGAATAAATCGGGTTAAAAATGGCCAAAGCCCAAAAGCAAAATTGAATTCCATAAATCCATGCACACATTTTCGGCCACATAAATCTAATCTTTCATCTTGCCATCAATCTTTTTCATCCCCTCTCCATCCCTCCTCATTTTTCCCCGTTTTTGTGTCAATTTTCGTCCCCAATCCTAAATGATGTTGACAACATTTTTGTTGCCCAAAATAGGTAAAAATAAAAATGTCAGCGATATTTGTGGGCAGAAAAGACTGAAAAATAGAATTTGGCTTTTTGTGCTCTAAATTTGAACGCGCGTCAAACCCGAAAAACTCGCCCACCAACCCCCACAGCCTTGGCCACATTTCCGTCCATCTTTCCCGATTTAGAAAAGCTGCCGGTCGGTCGGCATCAGCTGAAAAGTAAGCCTTAGGGAAAAGATGACATCAGAGCTTAAGCCGGCAAAAAGGAAGCCGAAGAAAAGGGAAGCTGGCGAAAAGGAAGCTGAAAGGAAGGAGAAAGGACAAGTGCCGCAAAAGGGGGAAAGAAGCGGATGATGACGACTAAAAAAGGGCAAAAGGGATCGTCGCCTCGAGGGACCAATTTTCATGTTATGGTGAATCCCTTGGCTTTTTTTTCCAATTTATGGGATCAAAAATCCCCTCATATTAGGTCAAAAAAAGTAGTACAACTACCAATCATTGGACATTTGGCCTACTAAAACTATGCGATGAATCCCTTCTCTTTTTCCAATTTATGTGTGTGGGGCCAAAGGAACCCGAAAGGAAAGAAACGAGGATAAGTGCCGTAAAGGGAGGGGGGAGAAGTGGACCAAGACGACTAAAAAAGGGCAAAAGGGCGAAAGAAAAGTGCCCTCAAGGGACCAATTTTCATGTAAAAATGAATCCCCCCAATTCCATCGCCTCTTTTTTTAATTTATGGAATCAAAAATCCGCACACATATTTGGGTCAAAAAACTGTACAAATTAATGCCAATGCCACATTTTGGCCTATTCCCTATTGGGCTTTTGATCTGCTAAAACTATTCGATGAATTCCTTCTCATTTTCCAATTTATATGTGTGGGGCCAAAATCCTCAAATTCTATAGTAATATATTGAGGGGCTAAAAACAGTACAAATTAAATGATGGCTTCCATCCCTTCCATTTATCACCGCAGAAGCCCCTCATTAAAACCCATCCCCATTCCCCCAATGAATGAATGTGCCAATGCCATTTTCCCCCTTTTGGCCCAGGGGTCTATTCCCCATTGGCCATTGGGCACCACCGCATTTCCGTCCATCCATCAACCTTTTTTTTGCCTGCCCCATTCATTCTCCCGAACCACTCTCTTCCCACCTCCCTCGCCCCTTCTTTAGCCCTACTAATTAAGGCTTTGGACCGGTGGCTTCGGTCTTCGGGGAGCCAAATGAAGCCCGGGAGCCGGGTATGCCGACAAATTACATTTTTCGCTTTTTTGCGGCAGGCGATGGATTAGTGCCTGCCTCATTGGCCACAAATTGCCACTTCTCTGCCCCCACGTCCGTCCCCCTCTCCTTTTTGCCAATTGACTGTTGACTTTGCGCGCATTCTCATTCACCCTTTCCACCAAGTCGATTTTGCAGTGGCATTCTCGCCTTTTGCCTCTCTCTTTTGTTGTGGCGGCATTTTTCCGCGTCATTTGTGCCATAATTTATTGGTGAGGCGCGACGGCACCCCTTCACCCCTAAAAATTGGTGTCCCTAGGCAACCTTTTCGCCTTCATCACGCAATTTTGCCCCAACCCAGCAGCCAGTCAGCCGTAATAATAATTATTTGATGATGAATAACTGACGAATTTTGGATGGTTAGGGGAGGAAGTTGGCGCGAGCCAAAATAACAAATGCGCAAATCCAATTTCTTTTCAGCTGCCTTTGCTTTATTTGCAGACAAAATATACATACGGCTGCACTTTTTATTGAGTAAATTGACTTTGTTAAATGTAAAAGGGGCTAAAAAGTTAGTGGAAAGGAAATTGGAAAAGTTGGTGTGGAAAGGAAATGAAGTGGAAAATTGGATGTACTTTTAAGCAGATACGCTCCAACTTGGCGCGCCGTTTATATTAACTCATTAAGGATTAAACCAATTTTACTAATTTTGCAATCAAATTAAAGAGCAGACTTTTGGCTATCAAAATGAAATTAATTTTATTTCAAATTTGTTCAGAATTGATGAAATTGTGCCCAAAAAACCATTTAAAATGATCTTTACGATGGATTAGGGAAATTTTCTGTGGTTTTTTGCACATAAAAATTGCAAAAGTTTGGGATGGAAAAGGAAATGAAGTGGAAAATTCAAAATTGGCAAAAATATTTGTAGAAGATGTGCATTTTAGAAGGGCGAAATTTGCATGAATAAACAAGCACATTTAAAAATGGAGGCCACATTTTTAAATTATATTAACTCATTAATGGTACCAAATTAAAGAGCAGACTTTTGACTATCCAATGAAATTAATTTTATTTAAAATTGGTTCGGAATTTGAAGGAATGAACACAAAAATTTGAATAAATGAAATAAAAAAAATGGAAAAATTTTGAATAAAAATGGACAAATTTAGGCTGTGATTTTGGCGAAGAATTATGTGACCAAGGGGAAGTGTGCATTCCGGATGGCCTCTTCGGCCAATGCTATTCCGATCCGGAGGCTGCGCTGGTTCGACCGTTGATCCTGGACCGGGCACTCAGCGATGGACAATCCGAATTGGTTTGACCCAAACCAAAAGTTTATGGCACAATTTTGATTTCCAATTTGAATTTAGTTGAGGACGGAGTTGGGCAGATTGGCAGATGCGGGGCTGGATTGGCCCGCGGCCCGATCCCAATGCGTTTTGGCCTATTTCAAATTGGCTGTTGCCTTCCAACTTGATTATGACCAGGAATTTTGTTCAGTCCGGGATCCGGCCAACATTTGGGCACTGGTCCAGGTAAATGATGAAAATGAATATTAGGGATTCGGGTTTTGGCCCATTTCTCAATGAAGCATTAGCCAATTCAGAAAGGGAATATACCATTTTAAAGCCCAAAGTATCCTCTACAAAGTGGCCTATTTAAATTTTAAAAAATTCAGGCTTTTTTAAAAGTTAGATGTCTTTGAGTGGAATAAACCTGAATTTGTTTGTTGGAGGAAAAGCCGATAATTTTACAAATTATTTTAATATTTTAAAAACAAATTAGAATTGGCCACTTTTTAGAGGACATTTAGGGCTTTAAAATGGTATATCGCCTTTCTGAATTGGTTGCTTCCTTTTCGAGGTGGGCCAAAAGAATAGGCTCATATCGAATTGGATAGACATTCATTTAATTTCAAATATTTTGGCCATAAGGAAATATAAATTCGTTGAATATAAGAAGGCCCAAAAATGCCGATTTTATGACAATTTGAGACCCCTTATTTTATAAAAATTTTCAGAGGGTACAAAATGCTTTATTGGCCGAAGAAGAGCAAGCGGAAGAGGAAGATGATGGGAATGAAGAAACGGAAGATGGAAATCAAGCTGAAGAGGATGATGAGGGGCAATCCTTGTTGACGGGTGGCGACCAAATGGATGGACAAAATGAGGAAGGCGAAGGCCAAAATGAGGTGGAATTAATCCCCATATTGCTGTTGGAGCCGGAAGAGGCTGAAGGCCAACCTGTCTATGAATTGGCCAACACCAATGAGGAGGAAAAAGGCAACAAAACGGAAGAGGAAAGGCCATTGGCCGAAAAACGGAACAGTCCAAATGAGGAGGCCATTTCAAAGGGGGAACAAAGTGAATTGGACGAATTGATGCACAAAATGTTGGCAAATAAACAGCCGGGGATGAAGCATTTAAGCGATCGGCAATTGACCCGATTGGTGCAATTTGTGAGGCAGCTGCAAGCATTGTTGGAGGCCAATGTGGTCGAAAGGGGTTGGTGGACAATTGACATGAAAATATGGGGAGAAAGGGAAGAGGCCGTTTGGGCACAAGGCCATTTGGATAAGAAACTTTATAATCCGTGAAGAAATAAAGCATTTAAACCGAGTTTGATGTGAAATGAAAGAGCTGAATGAGATCTATCAAATGATATAGAATACAAAAGGATTGGCTTTTAAAATTCAACAAAATTATGGCCAAAAAGCCGGCGGCAGAAATGATGCAAAAATATATCATATTTCTGACTGATGAAACTCGTTTTCTATAAATGAAACACATTTTCCGTAATGAAACATATTTTTATGAATTAAACACATTTTTCAATAATGAAACACATTTTCCGAAATGAAATACATTTTTCTTAAAGAATGAAACACAATTTCCGGAAAGAAACACATTTTCTGGAAAGAAACACATTTTCCGGAATGAAACACATTTTTCTGGAGAGAAACACATTTTATGGAATGAAATACATTTGGGGCAAAAAAACTTTTCCGGAATGAAATACATTTTTCTGGAGAGAAACACATTTTTATACAATGAAATACAATTTGGGCAAAACACATTTCCGGAATGAAACAAATTTTTCTGGAGAGGAACACATTTTCCGGAGAGAAACACATTTCTGGAATGAAACATATTTTTCCGGAATGAAATACATTTTCCGGAATGAAATACATTTAAGCAAATATTCCGAGAGAAAGCAGCAAATCAATCTTATTCTAACGAAAAATTTCAGTAAACAATTAACCAAATAATTTATGGAATATACCATTTGATAGCCAACATTTTGCCTTTTAAAATGACATCAAATTCGACAAAATTGGTCGAGTATTTCAATAGATATGATGGCTCAAAGTTTAGCCATGTGTCCAAACGGTCTACGCTCAAAAAGGGTGATTTACCTTGAGAGAATGGGGAAAACACATTTGATTGACAATGAATAAATATTTGAGAAAATTTTTGCAGTGGAAGAGGCAGAAGCGGAAGCCGCTGATGATGAGCAAAATGGAGAAATGTTGATGGAGCCGAATGATGACAGTGGTGAAGGGCAAGAAGTGGTTGAAGAGGCACCCGTTCTGTTGCTCAAGAAGGATTCGGAACAATTTGACAATGCCGACATGGGCTTGGCCCATACCGTTCATAAAATTGGTTAGCCCTAAACAAAAAAATGAGGCGAAATTGATATTTTCTGAAGGGGTTTCGGACTTTTTCCACCTAAATAAAGAAAACTCAGGGAACGAAGCCAGCAGGAATCAGAGGGAGAGGGTGATAGCCAAAACGGGATACCATTTAATTCGATGGATTATCCATAATATTGGCCTGCAGAATGAAAAAGAGGGAACAAACTAAACAAAAAAAACCGGGGATTAAAGAAAGACACCAATTTAGCCTGAGTTTCGGACTTTTTTTCTTCCTAAGTAAATATGGAAAATGGAAAGCTAAGTAAGGGAACAGTACCAGAAATAGGGGAAATAGCCACGAAAATGGGATATTATCAATCCTATTATTTTATGGTAAAAAACTGGGAAGGAGGGCTGCAGAGTGCAGACTATCACAAATTTGGCCCTAAAAACTGGGAAAAGGAGAGCTGTTGGCCCATCGCCAGTGGTCTTCTGTGAAATTGGCTCCTTCCCCCAAGTCCCAAAACTAATCTCCCAACTCACATCAGTGGAATGAATATTTACAATCCACTATTTTCCATAAATTATCCAAAAATATTATAGCCCAAAGAATGGGAAAAGGGCGGTTGCCCTCCCATTATTACCATAGGCCATTGGGATATTGGGTTAGGGCTCTGGGTCCACCACCTCCCCTTCAATTCCGCAAATAATTTACCCCCATAGGGCCAATCAGCAGAGCGAATGTACAGTGAACATCGCTGATTGGAAGGGGGTGGAATTTGCATTTTTATTTTTTGTGCCCAAAATAAGAATTTGCCCATTATTATTATTATTTTACAGTGAAAGGTGGCATCCAACGGGTCGAAGGCAATCGTGTGTATTTGCGAGTGGCCAAGGAGAATTTGACGGAGGAGGAGCTGTACAAGCTGATTGCCTATTTGGATCGCAAAATTGCGGCGGTTTGTCTTTTGGCTTAAATTTAAATTTGATTGATCAAATTTGCAGCCAAATCGACTCTATTTCGACCAATTCCTCTATCAGGATGGCCAACTCAGTTTTCGAATTGCTCGACCACCACCCGAAACAAAAGCAAAGAAGCAAATGCCAAAATTGGGCAGTGCCAGCGGTGTGGCCCAAGCCGTGTACAAAAGGCGAAAGGATATTCAGGTAAATATAAGAGGGAAAATAATATTTTGGATTGGGTTTTTGGCCCATAACTCAACGAGGCAATTACCAATTTGGGAAGGCGATATATCATTTTAAAGCCCAAAGTGTCCTCTAAAAAGTGGCCATTTTAAATTTTATAAAATCCAAGCTTTATAAAAAGTTACATGTCTTTGAGTGGAATAAACCCGAATTTGATTGTTGGAGGAAAATCCGCTTATTTTACAAATTATTTTAACATTTCAAAAAACAATTAGATTGGCCACTTTTTAGAGGACATTTAGGGCTTTCAAATGGCATATCGCCTTCCTGAATTGGTTACTTCCTTCTCGAGATATGGCCAAAATAACAGCCTCGATTATTTAAATGCCTTATTTAATGCATTTTTATGCCCTTATTCACAATTTTTTCAGACATTGGCCGGTGTGCGCGTAGATGAAACCGGCATTGGGAGTGGCAAGGTAAAATAAACCCAAAAATGCCAAAAATTTAATTCCCTTCCAATTATTTTTAGGACGTCGTCCCACTGGAACGTTCCCAACGTGACCAATTGTTTGTGCCAATTTTGGCAGTTTGCGGCCTCACAATTTGCGCACTCCTCTCCGTGCTGGCCGCCAGTCTAATCAGTCGACGGCGTCAAAGGAAGGCTGCGGCCGGTGGCCCATTGTTGCCACAAACCGTCGACCAAGTTGATGGCAAGCTGTACGAGCAATTGTGCCGAGAGAAAAGGGCCACCGACGGACCCCGGGCCGTCACTGTGGTGGAAGCCGGCGGTCAACGTTCCAAACATTCGTCCACTTCTTCCTGGCCTGGGGATGAGCCAGCCCCAGTGGCCACCGATTTGGACATTAGCACTGTATGTTTATTGGGGGGTAAATTTGGGTTATTTTGTCGTATTACTCTTGAGGACCCAATGTGTTTTTTTTTTTCGGACTAATTTAATGTCATTTTGAAGAGCAAAATTTTGGCTATTGAATTGTTTATTTTACTAAAAATATAGGTTCATCCTTTTATGAAATTTTCGAGAAAAATGATGGTACCATTTCCCATTCTTTGCACCTTTTGCCCCCAAATTTAGGCTATAATTTGCCTTGGCATAACTCAGAAAGATTAAACCATTTTCAGCATTATTTAGGGTCATTTTAAAGAGCAATTTATTGGCTATTGATTGAATATTCTGATAACAGATTGATTCAAATTTTAAGGAATGAATTTATTGCGGTATAATTCTTAAGGCACTAAATTGTTTAGAGACTAATTTGATATCATTTTGAAGAGCAAAATGTTGGCTATTGAATGGAATATTCCCCTAATAGTAGATTGGTTTGTCATATTCTTTTATGGAATTTTTTGAGAATAATAAAGATGAGACTATTTTCCATTTTTTCAACTTTATTGGCCCTCAAATATAGGCCATATTTTAACATAGCATAACTCTTGAAAAATTAAACCGTTTTCAGCTCCATTTTTAGGAAAATTTTAAAGAGCAATGTGTTGGCTATTGGCTGAAATATTCCAATGATAGAATTGTTTAAATTTTAAGGAAAATTTTGAAGATGAAGTTGAGACTATTTCTCATTATTTCTTCCGTTTTTTGACAATAATTCTTCTATTTTTGTCCATAAAACTCTTTGAATTTTAAGCTAAAATCCATTTGTTTTCCACATAAGATCTTTTCCGGCTCTTTCATTCGGCATCAAATTCATTGAAAATAAAAAATTACTTCAATTCGTTAAGCTTTATAAAGCCTCATAGGTCCAAATTGGATTTCTACCTACATAAAGGGGGAGAGGAGAAAAAATGGCAGAAATTGTTTGTAAAATTGAATACATTTCATTCACATTTTGAAGGGACATGTGCTGTTGGCATTCCTGCAAAAACATTTGGATCAGCCCGAGGAAATGACCAAACAATGGGAATCCGTCCGGGACTATGCCCCGCAAGAATGCCAAACCCTCGCGGCGGAGAAGGCCGAAAATGTGGCCAAAAATTTGGACAAAAGCGTTTTGCCATGTTTGTTTTTTTAGGATTGGGGAAATTAATAATTTTTCGGCCTTATTTAGACGACGATTCACGCGTTAAATTGCACGAAAGTGAACAACAAAACATTTTGGCCGACTCCAATGATTACGTGAATGCCAGCAAAATTTATGATTCCAATCCGGAATATCCGGTAAATCAATCAATAATTCATACATTCATTCATTTATTGTTGGGAGGGGAAATTTCATTATTTGGCCACATTCTTTTGGCCATAACTCAACGAGGCGATTGCCAATTTAGGAAGGCGATATACGATTTCAAAGCTCTAAATGTCCTCTACAAAGTGGCTTATTTAAATTTTATAAAATCCAGGTTTTAAAAAAGTTACATGTCTTTGAGTGGAATAAACCCGAATTTGTTTGTTGGAGGAAAAGCCGCTAATTTCACAAATTATTTTAACATTTCAAATAAAAATTAGATAAGCCACTTTTTAGAGGACATTTAGGGCTTTCAAATGGCATATCGCCTTCCTGAATTGGTCGCTTCCTTCCCCAGATATGGCCAAAAGAATGGGCTGGGTGCTGAAATTGCTATATTGGAAGGAACGTCCTTTTTCGATTTTTTGAATCGATTGTTGTAAAATTTACTCAAATTTTAGACTTCGTGAATTTTTATAATCCTAAATCCAAAATTTAGGCCTATATTGCCACGCAAGCCCCATTGGATTCGACGGTTGCCCAATTTTGGCAAATGATTTGGGAGCAGGGCATTGGCCTAATTGTGAATTTGTGCGACCAACAGGAGACGGCTGAAGGCGTTTATTGCAAATATTGGCTGGAGGATGGTGGCCAAAAGCCATTTGGCGCATTTGAGGTTGTCCCAAAAAATATTTAAAAAAATTTTAATACTTTTTGTCCCTTAATTTACAAAAAAAAATATTATTTTAAATTATTCTTTATTTGTAGGTCCATCTCGTTTCGGAGCACATTTGGAGTGAACATTACGTTGTCCGTTCGCTTTACCTGAAAAACATTGGCACACAGGAGACACGGACAATCACACAATTCCATTTCTTGACTTGGCCTGCGGCTGGCGTACCCGGCTCCAACAAGGCATTGCTCGAATTCAGGAGGTCCGTTTATTGATACTTGGGCTATTCTTTTGGGGCCATATCTCGTGGAAGGAAGCAACTAATTCAGGAAGGCGATATGCCATTTGAAAGCCCTGAATGTCCTCTAAAAAGTGGCCAATTCTAATTGCTTTTGAAATGTTAAAATAATTTGTAAAATTAACGGCTTTCCTTCAACAAACAAATTCGGGTTTATTTTCACTCAAAAACATGTAACTTTTTTTAAAGCCTAAATTTTATTAAAATTTAAATGGCCAATTTTTAGAGGAAACTTTAGGCTTTAAAATGGTATATCGCCTTCCCGAATTGGCAATTGCCTCGCTGAGATATAGGCCAAAAGCTTATGGCCTTTTTAAGGGGATGAGCATTTTTTAAAATTTTTTCTATTTATAGGAAAGTGAACAAATCCTATCGGGGCCGTGCTTCACCAGTGCTCGTCCACTGCACCAATGGTTCAAATTCCCTTAATCTTCCATCAAAAACTCCATATTTTATAGGTGGCGGCCGAACTGGAACATACATTCTCATTGATATGGCCACAAATCGCATCCAAAAAGGTACAAAAATGGGATTTTTACCCAAAACTTAGTGGTTTTTGACTTCTAATAAATCAGAAACCGGTTTTAAACCCTACAAACCTTATACCAATTTGTAGATCTCATCGAAACGCATCGATTGGTATATAATTTTGTCATGATTTGGTCAAAATTAAAGTGTTTAAAACCAAAAACTGTAAATATGGTTTAAACGGTTTAATACCCTTTAATTTTGGGCCAGACCATTACAAATTATATATCATTCGATGCGTCTCGATGAGTTCTACAAATTGGTATAAGGTTTGTAGGGTTTAAAACCGGTTTCTGATTTGTTAGAAGTCAAAAACTAAGTTTTGGGTCTAAAAAATGTCACACCATTTTTCCAATTTCATTCTCCCCTTTTTAAGGTGTCAAAGAGTTGAACATTGCAGCTTCGCTGGAGCATTTACGCGATCAGAGGATGGGCACCGTCGAGAATGAACAACAATTCAAATGTGTGTTCAGTTGTGTGGCCGACGAAGTCTCTTCAATGTTGAAAGGCCTCCAACAGCATTAATAAAAATACAAAATGAACAAAGAGGGAAAACTGAGGGAACCGGAACACATTTTCACATTCACCAACAAAAACATGGCGACAATTTTTTATTCCATTTTTCTTGAACATTTTTGCTTGAATTGAACACTTGGATGCACTTTTTTTGATCCCAAAACTATTCATTTTTATATTCCACATTTTCCGCGGTAAATAAAAGATGGCAGAGTTGTTAGCATTTTTTGGATTTAAATGCTTAAAGATTTTCAAAAAATCTGGGAGTATAATTCCGAAATTTCAGTGTGACGTGTGAAAAGAAATGAGTGAATAAAAGAGGGGAACTTGTTAAATTTGAAAAAAATAATGAAAATGACATTATATCCAATTAATGAAGAGAGATTGTAAGCGAGACTGTTATAGAGAAGAAATATATGTACCTAACATATAAACTCGTGGAGAGACGCCTTGCCTTGCTTGTCTCCTTTGAATAATTTTTATTCGATTTTCGATACAAATTCCGTGCCGCTTCGAAATGTGAGCCATTGCTTGATATGTATGAGTGGGTTTACTTTTTTGTCATAGCGCCCATAGCTGCGTTTAAAAGTGAAAAGCATCTTATTCACACCAGCCTCTTTCCATTTCACTTTCGCTATTCCCATCCATGGAGATAATTTTTATACTTGTGGAGAATATTATGAATAATTTTATTTAGAAATTTGCAGAAAAATGAGTCGTTCTTATTTGCTTCGGCGACCCAAAGATGACGACGACGATTATGATTATGGCGATCAAGAATTGGTCAAAGCGAAACCAATCGATTCACGAATTACACGAAATTTGGAACCATCATATGCGGCGGGGAAGGATTTTGTGAAAGCCAGTCAAAAATCGCAACAGGTTACTACTTTTTAAAAATCCAAAAATAAATAAAAAAAATTCAAAAAAATTATAATTAATAATATGGAACATCCCAATTTGTCGCCGTTTAATAACTTATTAAGGTATGAACCAATTAGGATGATTTTGGTATTAAATTAAAGAGAAGACTTTTGGCTATCCAAGAAAATTAATTTTTATTTAAATTGGTTCAGAAATGGTGAAATTATGCCTAAAAGACCATTGAAAATTTTGATAATCCATAGTAAAATTCGTTTTAAATGACTTTTTGGACGCAATTTCATCAATTCTGAACCAATTTAAATAAAATTAATTTCATTAGATAGCCAAAAATCTGCTCTTTAATTTGATACTAAAATCATCCAAATTGCTTCAATTCTTGATGAGTTATTTTAAAAGGCGACAAATTGGGTAGCAACAAACTTGGGCGAATAAATTTAAAATCTTAATTGGAATTAATTTTTTGTGCCCAGGAATTTTATGGAAGTCAACAAATTTTGGGAAGCAATGAAGACAATGCAGCAAAGACCAATTCGACGAGCAGCGCATTCCGTGAAATGACCCACGATGAACGGAACAAATTGAGTGCCAGCATTATTAAAGCTGAGATTAAAGGCGACACGGTTCGTTTTTTTTAGTAATGTTAATTAGGGGGAGTGGATTTTTTAGGTCAAAAAAATGCAAAAATTGAGGTCTCTTTCGGTGTAAATTTACAAAATAGGTTTCGTGAACACAAAAAGACCACATTTTTAATGAAATTTCCCTTCAAAAAAGTGCCAAAATAAGTAAAATAGGTCAATTAAGTCAAAAACATGAAATTGCTCAAAAATATTACTTTGTAAAATGTCATTAGGGAGCGGATTTTTAAGTGTCAAAAAAATGCCAAAAATGGATGTCGATTTTGTTGTGAAATTTTCCAAAATTAGGTTTCGAAATTCTCAAAAAATAGATGATTTTGGTTTTCTATGCCATTTTTCTAATGAAATTTTCCTCCAAAAATGTGCCAAATTAGTAAAAATATGTCCAAAAAAATTACGTCAAAAATATGGAATAAATGTTTAAAAACATTATTTGCTTTTCTTCTCAAATTTGATTCATAAATGGTACAAAAATAGGTCAAAAAAACCTAAAAATTGTTCCCATTTATTTCATTAAAATATGTTATGTTCAATATTTCCACAGGAACGTGTGAAGAAATTAAAGAGGAAATTGGAAGAAGGAGTTGTGGAAATAACCAAAGGAGAAAGCAATGAACCATCGAATATAAATGAGAAGAAAAATAAGACGGTGGTTTTAATGGAAATGGATCGGAAAACTGGCCTCGTTGTTCCATCCTCATCAAAGGCACATCGAAATGAGGTAATAATAATAAAAATTTATTATTTAATTTGTCAAAAAAGTAATGCCAAAATAATTATAATGGTTTAAGGAGGGTTTGTCCCAAACATTCCCAAACCAAATATTACCAAAATTGGATAGAGCTGGTCAAAACGCATTGAATGGTATATAATTTGGTTATGGTTTGGTCAACAATTAAAGGGTTTTAAACGGTTTAAACCACATTTTGGTTTGGTCAACAATTAAAGGGTTTTAAACGGTTTAAACCACATTTCGGTTTTAAACCCTTTTTGGTTTTAAACCAGTTTTGGTATTAAACCGTTTAAACCGGTTTTTGTTTAATGGTTCAAAACTAAGTTAGAATTGGTTAAACCCAAACCAAATCATTATTAAACGATTCGTCTCGAAGAGATCTATCGATTGGGTTTAAGGTTTAGGGGTCTAGGACAAACCTTTAAACCGCTATTTCGCCATTTTCAATATTTCCCTTAAAAAATTTAATTTAATTAAAGGACCAATCAACTTCGGTTGAAAAAAAAGGTCGAAAGGGAACAGTGGAGTCAATTTATGAGAAGCAAATGGACTTGAAGGATATGTTGGCCGAAGAGAAGAGAACAACCGCCGAAGACCAAATCACAATGTTCTCACGGACAGCAAAGGCAAATATTTTTTATCATTTTTAAAACATTAAAAAAATTGCCAAAAAAATTTTCAAAAAATTTATGGCCATAAAATAAAAAATTACCCGTTTTTGATACATTTTTTCGCTGTTTTTGGGTAAATTTTTTACAATTTCAAATCAAATTAATGAATTTCCTTCTCTAATTAATGCACCCCAATCAGGGCCTAAAAAATAATTGCAATTTTACTAAAATTTAAAAGTCAATATTCAATTAAAAATGGAATTAAATTTCAAAAATACTGGCCAAAATTTCATTTCACGTTTGCCAAAAAAATAACAAAAATTTAATTTATTTTTTTTTGAAAAATTTTTTCTTTACAAAAAAATTTTAAAATTATTATTTTTAAATTTTTGAAATTGTTTTCTTCAAATTTTTATTAATTAAATTTAATATTCAAATTCAAGTATAATTTTTAGGTTTGTTCCGAAACAAAAACCAATGATGATTATGATTTGGACGACAACATGCTCAGCCATCCAAAAAAGAGGAAACATGCAGAAAAGGATGCACAACGGGAAGGGCAGCGACAAATTCAAGGTGGGGGAATTTAATGAAAATAAATTTTTCTAAAATTTAAAGAAAAAATTTTCGAAATACAAATTTTTTTAAAAATTTACAAAATATTGGAAAAAATTTTAATAAAATTTAAACAAAATATTGGAAAAAATATTCGAAAACAAATTTATTAAAAATTTAAAAATATATTAGGAAAAAAATTTTAAAAATATACAAATGAAAAATGCGCGCAAAAATCTTCGGTCTTATTTACAATTTCCTCAAAAATTCTTTACTCCAATTCCTCTCTTCTCAACTTCTAAATCGCAAATTGAATTCATGCACTTTTTGAGCCAGCTTCTTTAACATTGTCTTTTCCTCCAAATTCCATCTTGAATTTGTCAATTCTGCTGGTGGATTTGAAGAACGACCTGAAATTTTTACATTTTGATCAGATTCTTCCACTTTTAATTCTTGATTTATCCTACCTAAATCCTATAAAACTCGCTTAATCCCATTCAATTCAATGGGGAATTAATTAAAATGGATAATATTTTTGCCATTAAAAAGTGTATACATAATGCCAAAAACAATTATAATGGTTTAAGGAGATTTTGTCCCACACATTCACAAATCAAATATATCCAAAATTGGATAGAGCTGGTCAAGACGCATTGAATGGAATATAATTTGGTTATAGTTTGGTCAACAATTAAAGGGGTTTAAACGGTTTAAACCACTTTTTGGTTTTTGGTTCAAAACCAAGAATTGGTTAAACCTAAACCAAAGCATTATCTATCGATTAGTTATAAATTTTTTGGGTCAGAACTATTAGAATCTTTTCGGTAAATTAAATAATTTCTCCCATAAAAATATTACTATAAATTTTACCTTTTCCTGCATTTTCCGCCACTTTTCTATTATTATTGCTCTCGGGCCTTCTATTTTCCGTTCCTTCCACCTTTTTTGGTGATGATCCCTGCGCCTTTCCATCATTATTTTCATTAGCCGAAAGTAGAAAATCTTTGCCCTCATTTCCATCAAATTCGAATGGTTGTTCCTCCTCCTCATTTTCGGCCGATGTTCGGCATCGAATCTTTTCATAATATGTTGCCTTCCGGAATGGTCTCATCAATCGTGGATTATCCAATTGGGTTTCCACCAACAATTCACAAAAACCCATTCCATTTTCCTGCAAAGAGTTTATCACAAAACAAATCATTTCAATACCCAAGGGCCAAGACCATTCTTTTAGCCATACCTCAAGAAGGAAAGAACCAATTCAGGAAGGCGATATGCCATTGAAAGCCCGTCCAAAGTGGCTTTTCTAATTTGTTTGAAAAATGTTAAAACATTTGTAAATTAAGCGGCTTTTCCTCCAATAAACATATTCGGATTTATTACATTCAAAGACGTGTAACTTTTTTAAAGGCTGAATTTTCTTAAATTTAAATAGGCCACTTTGTAGAGGACACTTTGGGGTTTGGGCTTTCTAATAATATATCGCGTTCCTGAATTGGTCATTTTTTTATTGAACATAAATGCAAAAATGACCCAGACTATCTCCCTTCCGAGTTTACCATTCCCCTTCCCAAACAAACCTTTTTATCCAACGATTCAAAATAGTTCATTGCTTTGCAACGGGGGGTGTCCAAACAATGTTGAAGGCAAACCGAATGTTCACGAACAGATTTAGTTGCGATCATTTCGCCAAAATATACATAACCGGGTATGGCCATGCTCTCCAATCCAAAAGGACAATCTGACGAATGAAACAGCAATTAGTTAGAATTAACCTTTAGATTAGGGCTAGGTTTAAGTAATTATTAGGGTTGTTTATAAAGAAAAGCTTATTAAAAATTCGAACCACGAGTCCCAGAAGAACAGGCGGAATTATTAAAATCAGAACAGGCGGAATTATTAAAATCAGAACAGGCGGAATTATTAAAATCAGAACAGGCGGACTTATTAAAATCAGAACAGGCGGAATTATTAAAATCAGAACAGGCGGAATTATTAAAATCAGAACAGGCGGAATTATTCTAATCAGAACAGGCGGAATTATTAAAATCAGAACAGGCGTAATTATTCTAACCAGGCGGAATAAAAATCAGAACATGCTTAATTAAATCAGAATATTTAACAAAAAAAGAAGATACTGAGCATGACAATATTACTAAATAATCCCCATCACCTGATTCATCGTAAACAATATCGTAGAATGGCGGATTCTGGGGCGGATTCAAATGGGCACGTAAATCACCGAACCTAATCACAAAAATTAGAGGGAATAAAAATACGCAACAATAAATTAATTTACCATTCAGTCGTGCAAAGAACATTTTCGGCTGTGTAAAATGCCAATAAAATTGGAAAATTTATTTTCATATTTATGCTACAAAAAATTGAAATTAAAATATGGATTTTTGCTACATTTTTGGTCTAATTTAAATGCCAAAAATTGAAATAGAATATTTTTGCCCCAAAAAAAAGGAAATTAAAACAATGGATTGTACATTTTTGGGGAAAGAAAATAGGAGAGTTTTACTGCAAATAAAGGAAATTAAACAATCGATTTTGGTACAATATTGGCATAGAATGCCAACGGAATTAGAATATTTTTACTACTTAAAAATAAAGGAAATAAAAATAAATGTTTTGGAGAATTTTCTCAAAATTCCAATAATAGAATTAGAATATTTATTGCCATTTTTATGTGAAAAATATAAAATAAATGGATTTTGTGGTAAATAATTACGCGCGCTAATTTCCGCAATAGGAGATTGTGGTGGGGGCGGGGGGGGGGGGGAAGCGAATCAAAGTCCATTCCTAAACACATCTGTGGGGCTGAACGTGAACGTATGTGCTTCGAATGCGCGACAATGTTTTTATGATTTGATGATGCACTTTTTGTGGTGGTAGGCGGACGGACTGGCGAAGACGAAGAGGTTGGGGTTGAGGCTACTCAAACCGCAAAGGAAAGGTGGAAGAAGGGGTTGGGCGCACTTCTCGCGCATCCAATACGGCGAAGTACGAACGAAAATTATTTTGCTGAACACGCAACCATCCCCCTTCTACTCCTTCTCCTTAAGAAAATTGCCCACTTCTTCTTGGGTTATGATGGAATTGTGTGTGAAAAAGGAGCCCAGAAAAAACTTCCAATTCTATTTCTATCTGAAAACTTATTCATCAACAAAATTTTCCTTCCTTTTTTATCATCAAATTTCATCTTATTAAATTTTCGATTTGCCCAATCATTTGACTCATATCAAAGTGCTTTGATGGAAAATGAAAAAAATAAAAAGATAATATGAAAGATAATTAATTTTTGATAAAAATTGAAAAATTTTTGGGGAATGGAAATTGGAAATATGGAAAAGGATGACCCTTGGCCCATAGACATAGACACCAAGTATTTGCAAAATGGCAAAATTCAATACCAGGGTCGTTCTTTTGGTCTTATCTTAAGAAGGAAGCAATCAATTCCGGAAGGCGATATGCCATTTCAAAGACCTAAATGTCCTCTAAAAAGTGGCCAATCTAATTGTTTTTTGAAATGTTAAAACAATTTGTAAAATAAGCGGCTTTTCCTCCAAACAAGCAAATTTGGGTTTATTCCACTCAAAGACATGTAAATTTTTTAAAGCCTGGATTTTATAAAATTTAAATTAGGCCACTTTGTAGAGGACACTTTGGGCTTTCCAATAGTCTATCGCCTTCAAAATTGCTTGTTCTTTCGATGAACTATATACAAAAGATTGTGCCAGGTACTGAAACTTCTCATACCATGTCATTTGGTCTTCGAAACTTAATGAGCACAACGCAAAATTAAAATTAGATAGTAAATAAGTAGAAAAATGCAGGTAAACAGCGGAAAACATTCCTCCATATTCTCCTTCCACCCACCCACCAAATTTACTTGCGTCAATGCCATTTGCCCAAATGCGGGTTGGAGTTGTTGTTTTGTTGATTTGATGTGAAGAAGAAGACAAATTTGGTAGGGCGATCAGCGATAAATTTGGTCTTGGGACTTGGGGGAGGTTGTGCTGAGCGATAAATTTGTGGTCTTTGCGCACGACAAAAATGTCCTCCCCCTCTAACTAGAATAGAAATCAATCATTTTGGATGATTAATCATTCTAATAAAAATTCCAATGAAATAAAAAATGATATTAATTTACACAAAAAAAATTAAGTAGCTAATTTTAAAAGGCCATCTAACTTGACAATAAGGAAGAAGTGGGGCTTAAGATAGGGCTTGAAGCATTGAAAACTTAAAGAACTGTATAATTTGGACAATTTTCGATTTTTTAACACGAAAGTTTTATGAAAATTAATTCTTTTTACTTTTTATTTATGCAAATTAATTCACTTTTCAAATTTGCTTATTTCATTCAGAGCACAAATTCCTGGAGCGTACACTGGATTCATGCCAAAAATGTTTGCAAAGTCATTCCATTGAGAAGCATGCAATTGTGGCCACTGGCTTAAAGGTCAAAATTCATTCAATTTTAATATCCAAAGTAGCAATTTTTTGGGAATCCATTATCCGAAATCCTTACCATTTTTTAATTAAATTTTGTCATCAAATTTTATGTTAGTTTCTTATTCTTACCCCGTTTTTTGGTTCGTATTACTGTGTATTTCGTCTAGAATTATACTGTAGATTGTTTCCGAAAAAAACCCCTGAACGGGGGTTTGAACCCAAGACCCCAAATTTTGCAAAAAGGTGAAAGTTTTTCTTGTTTCGGTCGAAAATTTTCAAAAACAAAATTTTAGGTCAAAAATTTTCAAAATTTAAGTCGTAAATTTTCAAAAAAAAATTAGGTCGAAAATTTTCAAAAAAAAAATTAGGCCGAAAATTTTCAAAAAAGGTCGAAAATTTTCAAAAAATTTTAGGTCCAAGAATTTCAAAAAAATTTTAGGTCGAATCGAAAATTTTCAAAAATTTTATTTTGATGGGAAATTTTCAAATTTTTAGTCTCGAAATTTTCAAAAAAAAAATTTTAATTCAAAAATTTTCAAAAAAATCTCAATGACCAGCCAGATTTTCCTTTTACGTGCCACTTATTTGTCTCCCAAAATCGACTTATTTTTGCACCAAATTTTTCCCTCTCCCAAAATCGACTTATTTTTGCACCAAATTTTCACCTCTCCCAAAATCGACTTGTTTTTGCACCAAATTGGGCGGAAATTTGAATTTTCACATTTACTTCCTCTTTTCTCTACTCAAATCTAATACGGAAAAGCTTAATTGTCCCTCAAAATGGGCTCGAGTCCTGTCTTAGGCTGTTTTTCTTCCGGCTTCGCGAGATTCCAATGCTCCGAGCCCCTAATCCTAAGCCCCTAGCCCCTAAATCCCATGCCGACCATAACCCTACCCTAAGCCCCTAGCCCCTAAATCCCATGCCGACCATAACCCTAATCCCTAGCCCCTAACTAGACTTATCCGGCTTAATTCCCCTATATCCATCTTAATCCCTATATCCACCTAAATCCCCCTATATCCGGCTAAATCCCGCGCACTTTCCGGGCCTCTATTATACTTCACCGACTTTCTAGTGGCCTTCCCAGCCATTTCCAATCCATTTCTATGCTTAATCCCCCTATATCCACCTTAATCCCCCTATATCCACATTAATCCCCCTATATCCGGCATAATCCCGAGCACCTCCTTTTTGACTTCCGCGTACCCCATGAATGTCCCAAAATCGTTTTATATTATTTACAACGTGAAAAACAAATTCCCCCGATTTGGTGCAAAAACAAGTCGATTTTGGGAGAGGTGAAAATTTGGTGCAAAAATAAGTCGATTTTGGGAGAGGGAAAAATTTGGTGCAAAAATAAGTCGATTTTGGGAGACAAATAAGTTTTTCCGTTTCCTTTTCCAATTAATTTAAAAAAAATTTAATTCCGTAGACATATTTGGCCGTGGTCAATTGGGATGGCCTCTCGCCCGACCATTGTTACATTGCCCCAATGGAGCATTATGCGAACAGTGTTGTGCTGGACGAGGACATTTGGGAGGAAATGCGACTTTGGCAGAAGGGACTGATGGCAATGTGGCGGGATGATGAGGACCAGGATTGTGTTTTCTTTGAAAATGCCCGATATGTGCGCGAACAGCGGCACATGACCATTGAATGTAAAATATTTTAAATAATTGAATAAGAGAAAAAATAAATAATTTATAAATAAAATCATCAATTTTACTCAAAATCAATTAAATTTAAAAATAATTAAATAATAGAATTAATTTACCCATAAAATCATGGAATTTATTTAAATTAATTGGATATGACATATGAGAAAATATTAATTTACCCATTGAAATTTTGTATTTACTTAATAATTCATAAATTAATTAAATAAGGCAAATAATTTTTCCATAAAATCAGCGAATTTATCCAAAAAAAAATCATTGAATTTACCCATATTTACTCAGAATTAAATATTTATTAAATAATAATTTTAGAATTAAATTAATAGGTAGTTATTAATTAAATAAGAGAAATTAACTTATCCATAAAATCATTGAAATTTACTCAAAATTTTTCGACTTCGAAATCGATTTTTTCACGCCATAAAACTTAATCATAACAAAATATTCCAACCTTTAGGCCAGATAGAGCTTAAAATTGAGGCCGATTTGGCCAAATTTTTAAGGCCTCAAAATGTCGAATTTTTTGGCACATAAATTTACGGGTAAATTCCAATGATTTTATGCCGGTGAATTAATTGGCATCCAATTTAATAATTTATTTAAAAATAATCTATTTATTCCAATTCCATTTCCAGGTGTCCCGCTGCCGAGAGAAATTGGCGACATGGCTCCTATCTATTTTAAGGCAAGAATTCCATTCAAAATTATTCATTAAATTATAATCTTCTAATCATTATTAGGGAATGGATTTTTTTTTGATATCAATATTTCGGCATATTTTATTTTTTGGCAATTTTAATAAATATTTTGAAGATTTTCGAAGAATTCATTAAATTTTAGGATTTTTTGAAAACTAGATAAAAAATTTTTGAAACCAGATAAAAAATTTTTTGAAAATTTTTGAAAACCAGAAAAATTTTTTGAAAATTTTTGAAAACCAGAAAAAAATTTTGAAAACCAGATAAAATTTTTGGAAAATGAATTTTTCAAAATTTTTTGATAAAATTTTCGAAATTTGTATTTTTGATTTCGACTAATGAAAAAATTTTGATAAAATTTTAAAATTTTTTTATCAATATTTTTCGAGATTCTATATCAATAAAAATCCATTCCATAAATTTCTTCTTTTTAAAGAAGGCAATTTTGGAATCGGAAAAGGAATGGAGTGACAACAAAAAGTTGATTGATTTGGCCAAGGAACAGAGGCCGTGGGTTCGAGGCTCAATTCCAAAAGGATTTGCATATTTTTCCATCAATTTTGGCCTTCAACCCGGTTATGCGCACATCATTGAGGATGAGCAGAATTTTCCGGCCAATTTTGCACATGTAAAAATCCGTTTTTATTAATATTTAAAAATATTTTTTATTAAATTTTTAAATTTTTTTTTAATTTCCAATTTTTTATCAAAATACATTTTTAATTCAATTTAATTTTAATTATTTTCAAATTTAATTTTAAAATTTTTTTTCAAAATTTTTTACAGAATGAAAAATAGTTTTTTTTTCCTATTCATTTAAATTGCAAATTTTTAATTATTTTTTTTTGCCTTTTAAATTTTAAAATTAAAAACGCATTTTAAAAATATTTAATTTAAAATATCGTAATCCCCTATAGTAACCCCGGGGTTCCTAATTTTCATAGACCCTCCGCGAGTGGCAACTTTTCTGAATTTTTTTTTGAAACAAAAAATGCATTATTTCGGCCTAATATTTCACCTAAAAATTGGTTATTTTTTTGACATCAAATTTTCCAAGTGTGAGGGGGTTACAAATAGAGGATTCACGGTATTTAAAATTAATTTAAATATTATTTTTTTTTCGTCATTTTTCAATACTTTTTTTCCCAATGTTTTTTTGCAAAATTAAATACTATTCATTTTTAATATTTATATTCACTTCCTTCCTTTCTTATAATTATTAATTTGTGCATTTTTTTGTAGGAAATAATTGGCGGCATGCTCGATTTGCATCATCGCCATTGGAAGAAGCCAAAACCACAAACATTCAGCGAAATCAAAGAGAAACGGACGCAGCTTCGACAGAAATGGGCAAAATATGATTGTACCGAAATTGTGAAAAATGGAATAAAAGGTGGCCAAAATGACGGAGGGGACGAAGAAGAAGAAATTAATGAAGAGGAAGAAGAATGAACAAATTTGAGGACGTCAATGGCCGGATATTAATGATAAAAAAATTGAAAAAAAAATAAACCGATTAAATGAGTAGAATTTATTTGCTAATTTTTAATGTGCTATGTTGGAAGGCGGCGGATGATTTCATTTTGGGCCGAAACGAAATGTACCGTAGCCAATTGACGCATCAACGTCAACCAGGGCTGCCAGAATGTACCCCTACGGGGGGCATTTGCCCCCTTTTTGAGATTTTGCCCCCTTTTGTGCCCCCCAAGCCAAGATGCCCCCCAAATGCCCCCTTTTTAAAATTTTGTCATTTTTTCCCTTTTTTATTATTTTTTGGTCTAATTTTTCGCTGCGCGGCAAATTTTTGGTCTAATTTTTCGCTGCGCGGCCATTATTGACAAAAATTTTTGCATTTTTGGCACTTTTTAAAACTGCCACCCAAAATGCCCCCTTTTTTCATAAAATTGCCCCCCAAATGCCCCCCTTTTTTTACGAAATGCCCCCAAAACTGAAAAACCATCTGGCAGCCCTGACGTCAACGGCTTTTCACACTATAATTTTGCACGAGGGAATTTAAAAGGGATTTGCTCATTAATTTTCGCACGCATGTGTCACCGTCCCAGTTATAAACTTTAATATTTGTCTAAACCCCCCCCCCCCCCCCACCCTTCAAAGGCAGCAAAATGAATGTGGGTCTCGGATATTAATGATTAGAAAATTCAATTTCACAAAATTTTTGTGAAAAATATAAACCGATTATTTGGAGTGGAATTTATGTTTGTTAATTTTTAATGGGCGCCATAGGACGGGGCGGATGATTTCATTTTGGTAGGGAAAATAAATGTGTATCGTACCCCCTTAAAATAGCCAATTGACGTTTCAAAGGCTTCATCACTCGTATACAATTTTGCACGAGGGGGGACTACTTAACGGATTTGCTCATCTGTTTTTTCATCATAATCTCGTGCATGTGTCATCCATCCATCCGTGTGTCCCAATTACAAACTTCACAAAATAATATTCATGTCTAGACATTCCGTCGGCTTTTTTTTTGAGGCCTTTCAAAGACAGAGGGGTGTGTCCCGGACCGGATATTAAATGATTAAAAATTTCACAAAAATTTAAGAGTGAAAAGTAAACATAAACCGATTATTTAAGAGTGGATATGTTTGCTGCTTTTTAATGTGCCATCCATAGGGGATGATGATTCGTAGGAAATTTTCTCAACTTATATGCATTTTTCTACTGTAAAGTCTTTATTTGTAGCACAAGAAGAGCACACTTTAATAATAGCCATAGCTAAGCTTGAAAAAATTATGTCAAAAATAACTACTAAATTTTTAGGTGAAATTAAGCCGAAATATGCATTTTTAATCTCACAAAAATATCAAAAAAGCCCTGAGGGTCTCTTGAGAAATAAAAGCCCACAATCTCTAGGCCCACTTTCTAATAAAATAGCACACCTAAGTTAGGCTTTGAAAAATAAAAAGCCCATGGGTTTCTAATAGAAAAAATACATAAATTCTCTATTAGTAGCCCCGGGGCAATTATAAATTTCAGAGACCACCCACAGAAGGGGGCTCTCAATAGAGTGGGGACCATTAATAGAGAATTTACGGTACTTGAATCTCTCTCTCTCTCTCTCCTAGATTTCTATCCTCTGGCTCCAACCATCATGGCCGCGGATGATTTCATTCATTTGACAACAAGGAAAAATGTATCGTAGTCATTAAAAATTGTAGCCATTTAATTTGACGTATCAAAGGCTTCACCCCTCGTATATAATTTTGCACGAGGGGGGTCTACTTCTACTTAACGGATTTGCTCATCTGTTTTTTTTTATATAATCTCGTGCATGTGTCATCCATCCATCCATCCGTGTGTCCCAATTACAAACTTCACAAAATAATATTCGTGTCTAGACTAGACATTCCGTCCGTCTATTTTTTTTTGAGAGCGTCGCCTGCTCTCTGGCTCCTTTAAAGACACACGAGGATGGGCCACTCTAATGATAAAAAAATTTCGCAAAATTTTAGAGCGAAACATAAACTATAATTAATGGAGGAATTTATTTATTACTTTTAATTGGCCATGCGCTATGGGCAGACGATTTCATTCATTTGGGTGGGGCAAAAAAAATTTTACCCTCGCCTAAAAATCGTAGCCATTTGACACGTCAAATGCTTCATCATAAATTTTGCGCCACGAGTGTACTGACGGATTTGCTCATCTGTTTTTTTCATAATTGGGGGCAGCCACCACCCACCGCTCTCTAGACTCTAGGCTACTTAAACCCCACGTTAAACCCTTCTGCCTCGTCAGCTTTTGCACGAGAGAATACTTATAGCGGATTTGCTCATCTGCTGCTGTTTTTTCCATAATCTCGTGCATGTGTCATCCATCCATCCATCCGTGTGTCCCAATTACAAACTTCACAAAATAATATTCGTGTCTAGACATTCCGTCCGTCTATTTTTTTCAAGAGCGTCGCCTGCTCTCTGGTCCCTCCCTCCTTCAAAAAGACGGGGGCTGAAGGGAAGAGGGTCACGATCGATTTCAGCGCCCCAAAGCCACCAATATAGAGAGAAGGGAGGGAAAAGGGGTGGAAGCCACTCTCTTCTCTAGCCTCTAGGGCTTTCATTTAAGCCCCCACCAGCAGCCACCTTACAAAAAACCACCACCTTTTTCCCTCCTTTTCATTGTCTGCCTCGTCAGTAGCAGAAGCCAGCCACTGCCAGACAAAATAAATTCCTTCGCCGCCGTCGCCCCGCCCTGTCTGCTGTCTGGTCTTTGAGAAGACAGACGATGGGCGACCACAAGCCAACCAACCAGCCTCCTTTTCCCTTTATTCCATTTTCCATTCCCGTCCCGTCGTCTCCCAGTCCCCCGGACCCAACCGCCACCGCCAGACCCCATCCATCCTTACGCGAATTGGGAATTGACTTTGAATGAATGCGGTGAATGTGTGTTTTAACCTCATTTCTGCCTAAAATGCGGAGCACAGCCGTCCGGTTGCAACCAAAAACCAGCCGACCCAGACGGCCACAAAATTTTTCGGGAGGTCATAAAAAATTTTTTGGGAGGCTATAAAAAATTTTGGGTGGAGGAGGCGGAATTCAGCAGAACACTACTCTCCTCCTCCTCACAACATTTTAGGCCATTTTAGTCTCGCAAATTCCACCGTGTTCCGTCTCGTCGGCTTTTTTTTATTTATTGTTTTGTGTCTGTGTTACTCACATGCCCCCCAGAGCACAGAACAGAACAGGGAGAGGAGACCCAGACAGACATAAGGCGGTGGACGGCTGGCAGCAGACGCAAAATTCTCTCCTCCAACTAAAAACTATAAATAAATTTTAGTCAACAAAAAACTATTTAAAATGGAGTATAAAAAGTATTGAAAAAGGCCAAAGATTCTATCCGTTCGGGGCAGTTTGTCCCACCAGACTCCCAAAATTTATACCCAATTGATAGATCTCTGATGGAGGGAGACGCATTTGTTTGCTAATAATTTTCTATGAATTTAACCAATTTTAAATTAGTTTTAAACCGTTTAAAACAAAATGTGATTTAAACCGGTTAAGACCCTTTAATTGTTGACCAAACCAAAATTTGGTTTAAACCATTTAAAACCGATTAATTGTTGACCAAACCAAAATGTGGTTTAAACCGTTTAAAACCCATTAATTGTTGACCAAACCAAAATTTGGTTTAAAAAACCGTTTAAAACCGATTAATTGTTGACCAAACCATAACCAAATTATATACCATTCAATGCGTCTTGACCACAGCTCTATCCAATTTTGGGTATATTTGGTTTGTGAATATGTGGGACAAACCCTTAAACTTGGACATTTTTTCGACATTTGTGATACTTTTTGTGACATTTTTTAAAATTTTTTTTACCACATTTTAAATATTTTTTCCCCATTTAAATCTAGTCTCCGACGAAAATTCTCCATATTGTATTTTAGCCATCCCCACCCCATTCCCCATCTCCTATTCAAATTTTGTGCGTGTTTTACATTTTACTGCAGTTTCCACAGAGCTCCAGACTCTATTATTTAATTTTCTTGCAAAATTCCAACCCCCCCGCCGTGTGCTCCGTGGGCTTATTTATTGTTTTACTCACATGCCCCAGACCCAGACAGACATGGGACGGGGTGGGGTTTTCGGCTGGCAGAAATTTCCAAATAAAAACTAAAAATAAATTTTAAGTCAACAAACATTCTCTCCTATTTTTGATTGTGTTTGCATAGGTTTAATCAATTAAAACTTAGTTTGAACCAAAAACCAAAATCGGTTTAAGCGGTTTAAAAACCCAAATCGGTTAAATCCGTTTAAAACCAACCAAAATAGGTTTAAACCCTCAATCAAAATGGGTTTAAACCTAAACCAAAATGGGTTTAAACCGTTTAATACCCTTTAATTTTGAGCAAACCACAACAAACTATATATTCATCCAAAATTCCAACCCCTTTATCCGTGGGCTGGGCTAATTCAGCACAAGAGACCAGAAGGGGTTCGGCTGGCAGCAGACGGAATTTCCATAAATAAATTTTAGTCAACAAATATTTAAAACCCAACTCTCCTCCTACTTTAGCTAAAATTCGCGTATATATTTGTGTGTTTTATTCCTTCCATCTCCAAATTTTATTTTGTTTGTGTTTTATCGCGACCCTCCCTCGCCAGCCAGTATTTATTTGTGCTGCAAAATTTCATCGTCCCCCATCCAATTTCAGTTTTGCAATTTCACAAAATAAAATGTTTATTGGTGGACTTCTCAAAGCGGTTCGACGTAAAATTCAAACAAGTGAGGAACAAGAGAATTTGCCCACCTCATTGGAGCAAAAACGGCGAAAGAAATCACAAGTAAGGAAAGTGGTTTAAATTTGGGAAATACAATAGTTAATTTGCCGAAAAAAGTCAAAAATACTTAAACCGGTTTAAGTTTAAGGGTTTGTCCCAAATATTCACAAACCAAATATACCCAAAATTGGATAGAGCTGGTCAAAACGCATGGAATGGTATATAATTTGGTTATGGTTTGGTCAAAAATAAAGGGTTTTAAACGGTTTAAGCCGCATTTTGATTTTAAACCGTATAAGCCCACTTTGGATTTAGGTTCAAAATCAATTTTAAAATGGGTAAACCTAAGCCAAAACATAACCAAATTATGCGTCGTGACAAGATTTGAATATAAGGTTTAGGGATCTAAATCTTAAACCTTTTTGTCATTTCCAATAATCCCTTTGGCAATTTAAATATTTGCTAAAGAAATTGATTTAATTCATTTTTTCTCACAATCCAGAAATCCACAACATTGCGGCGAGTAATCCAAGAAGAAAATTCCAACAACAATGTTTTGGCCAATTGCAGCGTTGAATCCAATGGAAATGTGTCCAAAGAAGCAAATCAAATGGAAGAAATGTCTTTGAAAAAGGCACCAGAAACATTGGAGAAGGCTATTTCTTGTGATTGCAATTCTGCCAATGAACAATCAAAACAATTTGCGGATAGCAGTGAAATGATTGGGGCTTCGACAGAAGAAGAAGCCAGCAGCCGGAATCGAAGGCGATTTTCTACATCCGCAGCAGCAGCCAAAGGCAAATTCCAAATGTCCACTCAACAAAGAATTGTAATTCATTCATTTGTTTGAATTCATCAAAATAATTTAAAATATTCTTTTCAGGAAAAACTGAAAGAACGCTTCCGGCTGGATGCTTCCGAATCTGAATTAGTTGGACTCAATCAGCAGGGCGGTGAATGTTGTTCGGTTTGCCTTTTTCGGCCAGCCACCGTGCGCACCTACCCCTGTGGGCATCAAGTTTTTTGTCGACTTTGTGCACTCACACTAATTCAGGTGATCCACTGGTTTAGAATAATTCCGCCTGTTCTGATTTTAATAATTCCGCCTGTTCTGATTTTAATAATTCCGCCTGCTCTGATTTTAAATAATTCCACCTGTTCTGATTTTAATAATTCCGCCTGTTCTGATTTTAATAATTCCGCCTGTTCTGATTTTAATAATTCCGCCTGTTCTGATTTTAATAATTCCGCCTGTTCTGATTTTAATAATTCCGCCTGTTCTGATTTTAATAATTCCGCCTGTTCTGATTTTAATAATTCCGCCTGTTCTGATTTTAATAATTCCGCCTGTTCTGATTTTAATAATTCCGCCTATTCCGCCTGTTCTGATCTTAATTCCATCTGATTAAAAAATAATCAATTTTTTTCATTTCCAGAGTCTTTTTGAATGCGGCAAGGAGGAAATGCGTTGTACAATTTGCCGTGCCGGAATTGCCGCACTCCGTCATCAAAAGAAAGGTGGCGGAAAACAACAACAAAAATGCGAGGAAATGCATTCTTCAAATCAACCTGCCAATGCCAACAATAATGCCAATGTTTTGCCAACATGCTGGAGAAGGCATTGGCGCAATGCATCATACAGGAAAAGAACTGTTGGCGGTGGTGATTGAAGAGGAAAAATTTTGGGAAGTATGAATTGAAAAACTGGAAAAGTTTGGATGATATGAATATGAAATTCGATATCGGTGAAAGAGATTTTTGCCTATTCCTTCCAAATTCCTGCCTCTTTAATTGATTATATTCCACATAACTACCGTATTTTTCCTAATATTGACCCCATTTTTAAGGATTTTTAAGGAGAAAAATGATTTTGTTAGACTTCAGCGAAATAAAAGCCACCTTTCTAATAGTAGCCTCATTTCAAATAATAGCTCTTCTTTCGAGGTCTACCTCTAATAATAACCCCATTTAAGATTTTTTTAAGAAAAAAAAGTTTTTTTGCCTCCTTTTGAAATTTTGAAAATCTCCGAAAAAATAGTAGCCCGGGGCCATTATTAGAAAAAATACGGTATACAAAAGCACACATACCACCAACATGGATCTCGCCATCTCCTCTCAATCACATAAATTTGCAATTTTGTATATTATTTTATTATTCATTTTTGTGAGCTCTCAACAAATCGCAACCGAAAATTAATTCTCTTCTTGTCACTTATTTTATTAATTATTATTGTAATTTTTTCAATTCTTTTTACTTTTTAGTTCAATTTTTCATTTAAATTAAATGTTAATAATGAAATTAAAAAATTATTTCATCTAAAATAAATATTTAATGAGTGAATCTAGAGGGCATTTCAAATTGTAATGCTAAGTTCGAGTTTTTCGTTCGAATTACTGTATATAGTCTAGAGTACTGTATAATATATAAAAAAAGTACAAAAGTGAAAATCAAGTCCAAAAAAAATAATTTCCGCTGCTGAGCGAATTCAACCTTTGACCCTTAAAATTTTGCAAAAGCTCTCCCCCCCCCCCTCAGGGTAGAAATTTTTTGATTAAATCTTCTAATCTAGCTCTAGAGGTCTATGTTTTCACAATGAAATATTTGATAATTTTTTTTTTATACTTTTATAAGTAAAAAAGGATTGATTCAATAAGAAAAAAAAAGAACAAAATATGAATTTATGGAAAATGTATTTAAAAACATAAATTTTGTATGAATATGAAAGAAATTAAGAAATGGAAAATTGGAAACAATTAAGAAGAAAATCAGTACCCTTATAGGTAAAAAATCACAAATAAATTTTGTTGTTTTCATCTCACAGTTTGTGTTGTGGCATTCAAATATTTTGGCGTCTTCGTTTGTGCATTCGTCTGGGACCATTTTCCCATTTGTTGATAAAGCATCAAAAGGGAGGATTTCACGGATCTATAATATAAAAAAGGTTAAATAATTGTAGAAAAAAAAACATTGAAAATGCCGAAAAAGAAACCAGTAAGACCAAAATAATTATAATAGTTTAAGATGGGTTTGTCCCACACATTCACAAACCAAATATACGCAAAATTGGATAGAGCTGATCAAGACGCATTGAATGGTATATAATTTGGTTATGGTTTGGTCAACAATTAATGGGTTTTAAACGGTTTAAACCACATTTTGGTTTGGTCAACAATTAAAGGGTTTTAAACGGTTTAAACTACATTTTGGTTTAAATCATTTAAACTGGTTTTGATTTTAATCCATTTAAACCGGTTTGGGATTTGAATTCAAACCATTTTAAACGGTTTTTTAGTTTTACTACATTTAAATCGGTTTTGTTTTAGACAATAGACCACAGTGGTTTTAAACGTTTAAACTGGTTTTGTTTTTAAACCATTTAAACCACATTTTGATTTCAAACGATTAAACTGGTTTTAGTTTTAAATCGTTAACTGGTTTAGTTTTAAACCAGTTTAATTGGTATTGGTATAGTTTTAGACCATTCAAACCCGTTTTGGTCTTAAACCGTTTAAACAGGTAACTGCTTTTTACTTTTAGACCATTTAACTGGCTATGATTTTAAGTTTTAATCCATTTAAACCGGTTTTGTTTTAGACCATAAAACTTTCTTGGTTTTAAACCGTTTAAACCAATTTTGGTTATTGGTTCAAAACTAAAAGTTTTAATTGGTTAAACCTAAAAGATGCGTCTTGACGAGATCTATCGATTGGATATAAGGTTTACGGGTTTAGTATAAATTTCTGAACCGTTAAGTTTTTCGACATTTTTTTTCTACATTTTCTTAATTTACCTTGGCAAAATTATGTTGCTGACTAAAATTTCCACGGTTAAATCGTAAATTCCATTGAATAGTTCCGGATAATTTAGCCACAAATATCGTTGACCATTCATACAAACGGACAAAATTCCTTCAAAAAATAATTAATTTATTAGGTAAATTCAAGGTTTTTTTTTACCTTGGATAGATTTGAGTAAAATTTTCGATTCATCCGTGCTTTCGCCATTCTCCGTAATTGATGATTGGGGTTGATCATTCTAAAAATTATTTCAATTTTTATTTTTTTGATTAAAATGGAACTCTGGTGAGAATTATTTGATAGTTATAAAAACCGTAAATTCTCTATTAGAAGTCTGAAGCATTAGGGTTTAGAAATTTCAGATATTCTCCAGCAGGGGGAGGCTTTAAAAAATTTTAAGGGGTCACTATAGCTCAGTCAGTGGTAAAAGCTGCCGCACAGACAATAATGCGGTAGTCGCGCAGGTTCGATTCCTGCTAGCGGCATGAATTTTCCCACCCGAAGCCCAACCAAGGCTTTCCATCCCTTCGTGGGTCAGCTAAATTGGTAGCCGCGGGGGTTTTGAAAAATTTAGCGGTCTCGGGTTCGAATCCGCTCAAGAGAAAAATATTTTTTCAAATGGATTTTTACATATTCTACAGTAAACTTCAGAGGGTGAAATACTGTCATTGTATATCAATGTGTTAATCTGTCTATTAATTAATTTTTTTAACCAAATTTATTAGAAATTTCACTGGATTTTATTCTGCTAAATTTAATTGAAAAATCCAAACCTTCAATTTCGATTTCACAAACTCAATCCATCCCATAATTGTACTGTAGATTGTGAACAATATCAAATTGGAGCCCTCAATGGCTTTGTCAAAATTCCGCGGCCATCGATTCACCATGAATTGGGCCAACACATTTGGAATTGATTCAAACTTTTCTTCCGTCTCTTGCCGTAAAAATTTTCCAACCAATTCTGTCAAACATTCGGAAATGGCAATTTGAAAGTTTTCATATTCTAAAAATTGTATTGGAAATTGGTAAATAATGGAATTTATTAGGTTAGATGCTAGGCTTGAAAATTTTTAAAATCTCGGATTTTAAGCAACCCAGAGACTTGAGAATAGGCTCATTCGAGTCGGCATGGTCGATTTAGTCTATGAAATTTCAATTTCAGAACCGAAATAAGGCTCATGCAAAAGTTAGTAAACCAAAACTGGTTTGGGTTTAAACAATGGTTCAGCTTTTCAAAATAAACTCATAACGGTTTAAAATTGAAATTTCATAGACTAAATTGATCATTGCTAATCGAATGAGCCTATTTTCGAGTCTATAGGCTATTTGGAAGCTGAGATTTGCAGAAATTTACTAGGCCAGCAACTATTAAATTAAGGAATTTATTTCCAACTAAAATAAATCATTTTGAAATGAATACCAATTAATTCGGTACAAATCTCCAACACAAAATACACATTCGTTTGTTCCACCGCCGATTGACACAATGTTTCGGCAATTTGTGCGAATTCATCTTTTGTAAATTGATCGGCTTTTTGTCGTATTATTGGCTCTTAAAAAGTTGAAAAATTTTATTAGCAATTTTTAAGGAAAATAATTTAAATGGCGAGAAAAATATATCGGTTCAATGGTTTATTCTAGACCCCTAAACCCATAAATTTTATACCCAATCGACAAAACTGGTCAAGAAGCATCGTTTGATAATGGTTTGGGTTTTACCAATTCTAATTTAGTTTTGAACCATTAAACCAAAACCGGTTTAAACCGTTTAAAACCAAAATGTGGTCCAAACCGTTTAAAACCCTTTAATTGTTCACCAAACCAAAATGTGGTTTAAACCGTTTAAAACCGATTAATTATTGACCAAATCATAACCAAATTATATACCATTCAATGCGTCTTCTTGACCAGCTATATCCAATTTTGGGTATAATATTTGGTTTGTGAATTTATGGAGTAAACCATTAAACGATTATAATTATTTTCGACTTTTTTCGCCAAATTAAATATAACCTAATTTTTAACATAATTAATTGAATGAATTTACTAATGCCAGCAAGTGAAATGGACGCATCCTCATTGGAAATTGAAATTTGTTCCAGTGCATCCGATAAAGTAATCTCTGATTCGGGGGTAACGGTTGTTCTGGCTTCTCGTTGTTTTCGATTTCTATTTGGAGAATTGCCCAGCGCCGATTGAATGGTGCCAAGGAATCGCTTGTCCCGATCTCTGTTTTGTGCTCCGGCAGCAGCGGGTTTTCTCGTTGGAGATTCTTTTGACATTTTTTTTTTCTGTTAAAAAACTGGCCTAAATCTATTAAAGTGGCAAAAGAATGTATTTAAAAATATTCAAATCTGGTAAAATAATTTAATTTCCATGTTAAACACTTTTGAAAATGAAAAAGACAAATTTTATGAGAAATTTTATCAAGCAAAATAAAATAAGTGAAAACAAATGGGATCATTAGGGACCGGATTTATGATTTTAATTTTTTTTACTGATTTTGATAGACTTTTATGTCATTATATCGGCATTTTTCGGTGATTTTTGCCCGTTTTCGAAAATATTTTGAAGCTATATTTTTTTAAAATTTAGAAAAAAAAAGTAAAATTTTTTAAGATTTGACAATTTTTGAAAAAAAAAAATGATGAAAAATTGATTAGCGAAATTATTTGGAAAAAAATATGAAAAACTAATTTTGGCAATTTTTGAATGAAAAATTAATTTTGGCAATTTTTGAATGAAAAATTAATTTTGGCAATTTTTGAAAGAAAAATTAATTTTGAAATGTGAATAATTTGTGTTTGCAATTGCAATGAAAAAATTATTTTTGATCATTATTTTTGAAAATTTTCATCAAATTTTGCCGTTTTTGTCTATATAAATCCGATCCCTAGTGACCAAAAAATGTCCAAATGTCAGAAAATATGTGAAAGCATAAAAGTGATATCATATGTCAAAAATAAGTCCATCCTGGGATATATTCGAATATTCATTAACCCGCCTCGTTGATTGGTTCAAGTGTAAATAAGAGTAAATATTTTTGAGCCTTCTTCCATTGTCCTTTATTTTTCGGTATTTTCTTATTGAAGTGTAAACTGAAAAGTGAAACCTGTGAATCATTCAAATCGAAGATTATCTGACCCGCGCATTTCGTACTAAATTATTCAGATTAAAATTCACAAATACATTAAAACAATTTACTGTGCAAAAGTAATCACCAATGGCGCCCTGTCCATCATTTGCGGTGATCTTTGATAATCATTTTAATAATCTAATCTAAGTGAAAAAAAACCGTGAATGTAATGCGATTCTGATCATCCAAAAGCAATCGTTGCATTTGACGACGGTGCCCCGTTGAAACAGCATTGATGACATGATCGTTGACGAACTCAAAGAATGGCATGCTATGAAAAATAAAAAAATTTAATGATATTTTAAAAAATACAAACTCGAGTTGGGCAGCCGGCAAAGTTTGAGGATCCCGAATATTCGATAACCCAATGATCAACTGAAAAATTAAATCTATTATTCATTAGATAAAATTATAAGTAAACATTAGTGATGCTGGCAGGTGGATTGCTATCATCAAAGTAAGCATCAATGAACTCATCCAAGACATCTCGAACTGTGCGTGTGTTTGACCCATCGAAATGGACATCACTATTATCGCTTCTAGTCGGTGAACCGGTAGAATCAGCAGGAGCCTTATTGTTATTGTTCCCAGAAGCCATTATTATTGAATATAAATTGGATTTATAAATGCTTTGTAAATTAGCAAATAATCATTAATCAGTCGTAAGAGGATGTATGTAATTAATAATAATAAGTATTAATCATTCATTAGCATTTTTAGGTTTTGTTGAGACCTATTTTTTGTTAGCATCATCAGATTTGATGTGAAAGTGCATAACTTTTTAAGCATTTTGTTTTTTTTTTTTGTTACTTGCTTTAGCACTTATTTGTGGGAAAATTTCATTGTAAAAAATGGAATAAAAATTCAAAAATTATCAAGAATTTTTGGCAAATTTCACGAAAAAAAAAACCTAAATACGCATCTTCTGGCTTAGGTATTTTACTTTTTTGCGACCTAAAAATTCGGCAATATAATCTTCTTCTCATTAAATAAATAAAATTAGCCTCGGCACCAAATATTCAAATTTATAGAAAAAAACGGCAAGCATAAAAATGCTGTTTTTCCTTCCCGCTTCCCCATAAAAATAAAGGAGAATTTGTTTACAAATTGAATTCTCACTCAAAATTGATGTTCTATCAAAATCAGAAAATTTATCCTACACTATATCATTTCTGTTTTTATGTCTCGCTTATTATATTTCGTCTTTTCTTTTCTATGTACTCAATTGATTTTGGTTTGCGAAGTCAGAGACGCAGATCGAGTTAATTGGCGAAGGTTTTTGGTTTTGGTTTGGGATTTGGGTTTGATAAAACGAAATTCGATTTAATTCCCCATAAACAGATTAATGATTTGAATAATTTTTCAGAGATGACTGATACATCAGATCAAATGTCTGTGATAAATAAAATTGAAGATCCGAAGCCAGCAGGCTTCAATGAATATGAAATGGAAAAACAACGCTTTAACACGGGTCCTTGCGCAAGCAAAACTTTCCCTGCACAATTTGTGAGCTTTTTTTGATTAAAATTTACATAAATTGATCAAACAAAATTGCAGAATATGGTGACTGGTGGTTCCCAAATGGTAGAGTCCATACAACAACAAAATAGAAGTGCGCACAATTCACCGGAAGAACCAGCAATGAACTTGGCCAATTTGGCCCCGCAGCCACAAATATCCAGCAATGACTCTTCAAATCTCAGTTCCGACAAAGAATTGGAGATTGTTTTGATCAACACAACAAAGGGCGGCGGTGGCAGTTCATCAAGTCAACCATTTGCGGAGATTAAAGGCCATGGTCGAAAGAGGAAAAGGCTTGAATTCAAAAGTGAGGCAACGCAACGGCCGGGAGAGCTCAAAAATGATCGGAAAATTACGGATTATATTCGAGTAATTTTAGGCGTAAATTTTACATAAAAACGTGTTTTTCAGGTAAAGACAAGCCCGAAACGGCCAAATGTGAACTTTCCGAACACAAATGGGAACAGTTTAAGCAATGATGGAGTTCAAGTTTATTTTCTAATAACCGAAAAATAAAATTAGTGACTGATTTTAGTTAACTCCTCTCTGCACTTCCCCAATACAATGTTTCCAGCAGAATAACCAACAACAATTGCAACATCAAATTGCGATGGCAACAAAGCCCAGCAGCCAAAACATTACGGCGTATTCCTCAACTTCAAGTGACTCAAACCAAAGCCCACCTTCCAACACAAAAACCGAACGGGGCGTTCAAACAAGCGAAATATTAATTCTCGACCCACAAGCGGAAATGGGAACCGGAAAATCGGCAGCGGCGGTGGTGGATGAGAAAAAGACCAACAATAATGCCAGCGAAGTTGAAGTCCTGATGAGGGCCAATGCCGAATTGAAGCAAACAAATTCGGAATTGAAACAAACGCTGGAGAGGAAGGTCCAAGCCAGCAAGGAGACAATTATGCGATTGCTGATTGAGCAATCCAGAATGCAAAGGAAACAGGTTTTAATTTATAACTTATAAAACAAACTTATAAATTTTTGGACCTTAAGTTTTTATTCTGAAACCCTAAGTTTTAATTCGGAGACCGTAAGTTTTAAATCAGACCTTAAGTTTTAATTCGGAGACCGTAAGTTTTATTTCGCACTCAGGGGATTTACCGGGCGGGAACCACGCACTTATTAGCAGGGGGAGGAAGAGAAAAATTGAAAAATTTTTCGGAAAAATTGGAAAATTTTTCGCTGCGCGGCCATTTTTAGGTCAAATTTTGCCCTGCGGGGTTGTTTTTGGCACTAAATTTTCGCCTGCGGCGCAAAAATCCGAAATAGGAACTACGCCTGAAAGATTAGGGTGGAACTACCCCACAACCAACCACGCAGCCACCCATGATGTCCCCCCCCCCCCCCTTGCCGAGCTATGATAGGAGTTATAATTCACGGAAATTAGAGCGAATGTTGGAAATCTCCGACTTAGGCAATTCAATGTGTGCCTTGAAAATAGCCAAAAATCGATCGATTTCCTTTTTTGGTTTCTCATCCATTTTTTTAAATTTGGAGAAATCACTAAAAAATTTTAAATTTCCTAATCATTTAAAAATCCAAAATTTAATAAATTTTAAAGGTTGTGAGTGCGCTGAAATATTTGAGCGAGCAAAAATGCCCAATCATCCACTATGACCTGAAGCCGGCGAACATTTTGCTCCAATCCGGCACGACCAGTGGCGAAATTAAGCTGACCGATTTTGGCCTATCCAAAACCATCGCAAACACGGAGGACGACGATGCCAGCATTGAGTTGACTTCACAGGGCGCCGGCACTTATTGGTTTGTGGCCATTTTTTCAAATTTAAAAATTTGAAGGAAAATTTTTTGATTTTGTTTAATTAAAAAATTTTATGGGTTTGATTTTTTGATGGATATAAAAATTCAATAAAAAAAATTTATTCGTTTGTTTTTTTTAAAAAGTTTAAAAAATTTATGGGTTTGATTTTTTGATGCGGAAAAATTTTTGATTTTTTTTAAATTTAAAATTTATCTAAAATTGAAGGTATCTTCCACCGGAAGCATTCGTCACGCGCTCTGTCGACGGTGGCCCGCCAAAAATTAGCAACAAAGTGGATGTTTGGAGTCTTGGCATCATTTTCTACCAATGCCTCTATGGCAAAAGGGTAAGGCTGAATCCTATAAAATTTTTTGGTCGAAAATTTTCAAAAATATTTTTTGGATATAAAATTTCAAAAATATTTTTTGGATCTAAAATTTCAAAAATTTTGGGTTGAAAATTTTCAAAAAATATTTTTTAGGTCTAAAATTTTCAAAAAATATTTTTTAGGTCTAAAATTTTCAAAAATTTTGGGTTGAAAATTTTCAAAAATATTTTTTTGGATCGAAAATTTTCAAAAATATTTTTGGGTTGAAAATTTTCAGAAAAATTGTTGATTTAATATGTAATTATTTATTTTTTTCTGTATTGTAGCCAATTGCTCATGAGCAGACGCAACAACAAATTTTGGAGAATCAATCAATTCTGCACGCGGAAGAAGTGAATTTCCCACCGAAACCACCAGTCAGTGCATTGGCCCAGGTTTTTTTTTCATCACACTATTCAATTTGAAATAAAAATTTATTTTTCTTAGGATTTCATTCGACGTTGCCTCCAACGCAACAAGGCGGAAAGGGCCGATGTGGGTGAGCTGATGCGCCATGACCTTTTCAAGACTCGAGGACAGGTTCGTAAACAACACATTTAGTAAAACATAGGCATGTCATGTTTCTGGTAGTTTTTTGGTTCAAAATTACTGTATTTGTTCTTGAAAATTTACTGTAGATTTTATGTAAATGTATAAAATCCTTCTTAAACAACAACTTGAAAAAATAACTTCTTTTGGATTGGGTTCGAACCCGAAACTTAAATTGTTCGTGTACTTTTTAATTAATGTATAATCTAAACAAATCGACAAAAAATTTTTTGTAGCAAATACATGAAAATGCTTAAAAATGTGGATTAAATCCGAAAAAAAATGTTTTTAACGGACTTTTTTGACTTCGAAACCTAAACCTAAATACAGCAAAAGTATAAAAAAGGCTGCTTCCCTGCTCGAAAAATTAATTTTTCATTAGCGGATTCGAACCCGCGACCTAAAAATTGAAAAAAAGAAAGAGTCCACATCCTTTGGGTTGGTTTTGGTTGTCGTAACTATAAGTACTTTCAACCAGAAAATGTTACCAGGAACGTACAAGATTAGACGACCGATTTTTTAATTTGAAAAAATGACAAAAAAAAAACAATTTCTTTTTAGAAAAGCCAACAACCACCATCGCCGAGCGCAAAGTTGGGAGGCAGCAAAATGGATCAATCCGATGAATGAAAATTGTGAAGTATTTGGCACTGACTTTCAAATATGAAAATGATATTTTCCCCGGACGACCCAAACAACTTCCCGACGACCACCACAAAACGTGTTTTGCAACAAAGCGATCTTTTCTCCTCTCCCATCCATCCACCCAACCCAACCCAAAACCATACGAAACACCTAAAATACCCTTGATTCCCTAAAATTCCCATTGAATTTTGATTTTGACACATTTTGGCTCATCACACATTCATTGTTTTAAATCATTTTTTCAATAAATGGCAAATTTTAGTTTGTTTGTTTTTTTCCACCACCAACCAATGTTTTTTTCCCAGTTCAAAAAGTTTGCTGGTGTGTTTTTCTATTTTATTGTATATTTTTCAACCCATTTTACATTTTATTTAAACTTGAATTGTACCAAAAAACACAAACAAAACAAAAAACTGCTCTGGACTGGAGGTACGCGCAGTTTGTTGTTGGGTATTTCACTCGAAATCTTTCTTCTTCTTTCTATTTGGATGAATGAATACAAATTCCCCCTCCCTTTTTCCTCCCTAATTTTCACATATTTTCATTCTTCTACTATATATTTAAGTTGCGCGAAAAAACACACAACAAAACACATTTGATTCATCTTTATTTTATTTTATTTAAAATATGTTTATTTTGTAAAAAATTAAAATCACTTCAAAAATTTCAATCATCAAAAAATTTACAGTGGAAGCGGATTTTTAGGAGTAATGAAAAAATGTCAGAGAATAGATGTCTCTAGGTTTTTCCGTGAAATTTACCAAAATAAATAGGTGGTTCCACACAGGAATCCTAATACAGGTAATTTTTGGTTTTTAATATTATATTGCATTTTTCAAATTAAATTTTCCCTGAAAAAATTGCCAAAAAAAAATAAAATGGGTCAAAAAATCTTTTTTTTTTGTGAAATTTGCCAAAATAGGTAACTGTGGAACATCAAAATAGGTGATTTTTGGTTTTTTATTACATTTTTTCTAATGAAATTTTTACCGGAAAAAGTGCCAAAATGGTAAAATAAGTCCAAAAACATGAAAATAAATGCTCAAAAACATTATTTATCTGTATTTATCATAAAAATTTGATAAAAAAAATATTAAAAAAATAGTTTAAATGCAAAATTTTAAGAAATCCGTCAATATTAATTTTATATCAATTAATAAATAAATAAATGTCAATCATGGAATGTGCTGAGCAACGTGTTGGCATTGAGGAATGCGGTTGTGCAGCAAACCACCCTTTGTGGTTGGGGCAAATGGCTTAGCATGGCCATTTCATCGCGGGTCACGCCACCAACAACAAAAACCAGTGTTTGTGCCATTTTGCTTTGTTCTGTGATTTCTGCTGCCGGTTCATTCACATTGTTGTCCCTTTCCATAATTGTTTCCATTGAAACTCGGGTAAAATCAGCGAAATTGTTGGCCAATCCATCTTCGAGTGCGCGCACTAAAATGGAAGGTCGTCCTTCGGGGGTGGTCAGATCGGAACGTCTCTGAAAATAAAAATTTGAATAATTATTAATTAAATTAGCAAATAAATTCAGATAAAAATATTTTGAAAATTTTGATGGAATTTTTTGAAAATTTTGATAGATTTCTGAAAATGATTAGCATAATTTTTAATTAATTTTGAAAATAATGTGAATTTTTGAAAATTCTGATGGTTTTTTTGAATACCTATGAAATTTTCTTGAAATTTTGTTGAAAATTTTCTTGAAATTGATGAAAATTTTTAAAAAATTATGATAAAATTTTTGAAAATTCTGATGGAAATTTTTAGAAATTTTGATAGAAAAAATTTTTTTTTAAATTCTATATAAATTTTTTAAAAAATTATGATAAAATTTTTGAAAATTCTGATGGAAATTTTTGAAAATTCGGATGGAATTTTTTTTGAAAATTCTGATGGAAATATTTTAAAATTCTGAGGGAAATATTTTAAAATTCTGATACAATTTTTTTTGAAAATTTTATAGGAAAATTTTTGAAAATTTTATAGGAAAATTTTTGAAAATTTCTGACCCAAACCTGACCAACCATTTCTTGGATGTCGCCCAACGGCAATTTGTATTTCTTTTGTAATTGAGCAAAATTTAAAATGGAATAACGTGTCTGCAAAAATGAATATTTGATAATTTTGTTGAGTGAAAACCACCTCCAATCGTCCATCCGCAAAATTCTCATCCCTCAAAAGGCCGGCGAGTTGCAATTTGAGTAACCATCTCAATTCAGAAATTCCATAGCTCTTAAAAAATTTGGATAAATTGTGAATTTCGGTTGAATATTAGTTAATTTTTGGCCAATATCTCAACGAGGTAATTGCCAATTAGGGAAGGCGATAAACCATTTGAAAGCCAAAAGTGCCTTCTACAAAGTAGCCATTTTAAATTTTACAAAATCCAGGCTTTCAAAAAAGTTACATGTCTTTGAGTGGAATAAACTCGAATATTTGTTTGCTTGGAGGAAATAGCCGCTTTTTTACAAATTATTTTAACATTTCAAAAACAATTAGAATTGGCCACTTTTAGAGGACATTTTGGGCTTTCAAATGGCATATCGCCTTCCTGAATTGGTTGCTTCTTTCTCGAGATATGGCCAAAAAATAGGCCAAATACCGACCTGCACAATAAGCCGAAAATATGTTTGCATTGTCGATGGTTTTAGGCCTTTTGGTGAGCACAATGATTGCAATATGATCAGTCGAATCAATGCAATTTTGTCCTTTGCTTGAATCAATGCATTCTCAATGAATGGATGCACTTTGTCCGGTTGCGCATTTTTCAATATTTCTATAAATTTAGGGGAATTTGGGAGAAATAAATTAAACCAAAAATCCGCCAATTTTTGAGGTCATATATAATTTGGCGCCATAACAAAATATTTGTGGCCTAGGATTATGGCCAAATTTTAAGCAGGGTAAGGTTTAAATAAAAAGTAGACCAATTATAGACCAAGTTTTATGGTCTCATCAAAAAATAATGATTGACACCAAAGTTTATGGGTAAAAATTTCAATGATTTTATGGAATAGAATAGAGTATTTTCCGGTAGTTTTCTTGTTCGAATATCTCAATGTATTGTTGAATGTACTATAAAAAAGGTACATAAAAATGGGGATCAAGTCCGAAAAAAATATATTTTCTTGGGTGGATTCGAACTCAAGACCTCTCCCAAATTCTGCAAAATGAAGGTTTTACCCTCACCATGCTAAAATTTTCAAAAATTTTTTGGATCGAAAATTTTCAAAAAAAAATTTTTTTCGTAAAATCTTCGGATTAGATTAAGATAATTTTACCGGACAATTGGGCACCGGACAATTAGGCACTAGCCTAATTTGGACAATTGGGCACGGACAATTGGGGACAAGCGGACAATTGGGCACCACAATAGAAAATAGTTTAAATTATTTGGTATGGATTAAGGCGCTGTTTTGACTTCCCCATCGTACCCCATGCTCCGAACCCTAACCTAGACCCTAATCCTAGCCCTAACCCTAATCCCTAACTTAAAAAGAGTTATAAAAATTCTATTGTGCTGCCCAATTGTCCGCTTGTGCCCAATTGTCCGCTTGTGCCCAATTTTCCAAATTAGGCTGGTGCCCAATTGTCCGCTTGTGCCCAATTGTCCATCCACCATTCTATTTAGGCAGGAGAATAAGGCTTAAAAATATGTTGAATTTGACCAAAATGGCCTCAAAAAATGCTTGATTTTTCAAAAAAAAAAAAAAAAAACTTGGGAAAATTCCATTTTTTGGATAATTTTTTCATTCAATAAAAATTTGAAAAAATTTTTCCACCTTGTTCACATCGCAAAATTCCCCGATGGAAATCATCCGCTTCATATCTTTGCAAAATTCCTGCCAACCGCATGAACATCCCCGTGGATTTCCTCTTCACCACAACATTTGGCAGTTTGGCCACAAAATTTTTATATTCCGCCAACGAGGCAAGCGATCTTCGTTGCTAAAAATGTTTTTTTTTTGTATTTTAGGGAATGGGGATTTTTGGGTTTTTATTATCAGATTTTATTATAGAAATTACAAAAATGTTTTTGGAATAATTTTTCATTTTTTGATTTTTTTTTAAATTACTAATTTATCACTAGGGCCCGGATTTTTATTGATATAGAATCTCGAAATATAGGCATAAAATATTGATATAAATGGCCAAAAAATAGGCAAAATATTGATGGAATATTGATGAAAATATTTTAAAAAAACGTTAAATTTTATCAAAAATTTCAAAAATAACAATTTTTCTCTAACTCGCAATCACAAATCATTCAAATTTCGATGTTTTTTTATTAAGAAAATTTTAAAAATTTCATTTACAAAAAATACTATTTTTTTAAACATTAATAAAATTTTAAAAAAATGACAAAATCAATTTTGTTAATTTTTTTCAAAAATTTGAAAAATTTTCCAAAAAAATTTTCAATTTTTTCTTGAAAACTCTAAAATTTATTAAAAATTCTTCAAAAATTTGAAAATAATGACCAAAAAATTGTTAAAAAATGTCAAAATATTGACATAAAAGTTCACGCAAATCAACTAAAACTATTGTAAAAAGTTGTTTTATGTTGGTTTAAGGCCATTTTAAGTTCGCAAGAAAAATATTGATATCAATAAAAAATCCGGACCCTATGGTTGATAGCCTAGTGGTAAAGTGGTTTAGTTAGGGAGCGAAGGCTAGGAGGGGTTCGATCCCGAGTGGCGGAAAATAATTTCTTTACTTTCTAATTTATTTTATTTTTGCTTTTTTGGCTGATATAACTTAAAGTTTTGACCCAACAATTTTTTATTTATCCGATTTGATGACCTATATTTTAATTATTTTTGCACTTCTTGAGGGAAATTTCTAATTTAAAAATGCAATTTATGTGTATCAAATTTGATGAGAAAAGCCGAAAAATGTTTTTGAGCATTCATTTTCATGTTTTTGGCCTAATTTTTGACCTATTTTTGCAATTTTTTAGGTGAAAATTTCATTAGAAAAATACATTAAAAAAGCAAAAATTTCCCATTTTTATGTTCCCCGATATCTTCTATATGGCAAATTTCACAAAAAAAAACCCCATAAATAGGACGACCTATTTTGCCAATGATAACTAAAAAGAACAAAAAAAAAATAATTTGGGGATGGACCTGTTCCTCTTCCTTCAACTCATCCACAATTTCGCGCAATTTGAAGGCAACATTTGTGACACTCAAATTTTGTAAATGCTCAAATATCTGATCGTTCAGTTGAATTTCTTTCATTTCCTTTGCGGCGGCGGCGGTTGATTTTGATTGTTGTTTACTTTGACTGCTGCTGCTTTGCTCTTCGCTTGACTCGACGACTTCCTCCAATTCATCCAATGGCACTTTTATGATACCTATGGAATGTCATAAAATTAATATGGGATGAATAAATATTTTAAAATATTTAAACTCAAAAAATTTTTTGAAAATTTTAGACCCAAAAAATTTTGAAAATTTTCTCAAAAAAATTTTTGAAAATTTTCTCAAAAATTTTTTTTGAAAATTTTCGACCTAAAAATTTTTAATTTTCGGCCCAAAAAAATATTTTGAAAATATTCGATTAAAAAATTTTTGTGAAAATTTTGGACATAAAAATTTTTTTTAAATTTTCGAACCAAAAAATTTTGAAAATTTTCGACCTAAAAAAATTTTGAAAATTTTCGAACCAAAAAATTTTGAAATTTTTCGAACCGTGGCTGGTCACAATTCAAGGCTTAATTTCCTCTAAAATTCCCGTTACTTTACTGTTTACTTACCTCTTGAATCAATGCCAAAGAATTCATCCAATGCACCGGAAAATGTGAACTGTTTCATCATTGGACAAAGTGGGTCAATCCATCGATCGATAATTACCACATTTTTGATGCTATGAAAATCATCGCCCCCACCACTTTGCAATGTTTCCACAGCCTTCAATTCCAACTTTAATCAATTAAAATAAATTGGAAAATTTATATAAATTATATAGTATTTAATATGCCGAAAAAAAAGTCCAAAATTATAATGGTTTAAGAAGGGGTTTGTCCCACACATCCACAAACCAAATATACCCAAAATTGGATAGAGCTGGTCAAAACGCAATGAATGGTATAATATAATTGGTTATGGTTTGGTCTGAATGGAATATATAATTTGATTATGGTTTGGTCAACAATTAATCAGTTTTAAACGGTTTAAACCAGTTGGTGTTTAAAACCGCTTAAACCGATTTAGTTTTTTGGTTCAAAGCTAAGTTTGAATTGGTTAAACTCAAACCATTGAACCGTTACAATCTTTTTTTTATAAATAAAATATTTCCCATCCAAAATTACCCCCCAAATTCACCTTTTCCGGCAATTTCCTCATTATATCCGCAATCCTGGCCGACCATTCCCCTTTGCAATAAAAATGTGGCATCCGAGCGAATTTGCATTGGCCAATCAAATTTCTCAACGATTTTGCACATAAATAGATGAAATTCCAATCGCCGTCAATCAACATTTTTGTGGGCAGCTGGGCCAAATCCATTTGAATCAGCGAGGAATGCTCCGTTGGGAACCAGTGAAGGGGAAGACTGCGCACTGTGGCAATTCGGGCCCAAATTTTTGGATTTGCTTTCAATCTTTCCCGCAGCGTATAGGTTTCCTCTGGGATGAAGAAAATATGTTGGCTGCTGGTGGTGGAATCCTGCTGAATTTGTAAAATTATTTGATTGGGGTTAAATTCATGTGCAAATTAGTCTAGTAGGTAATGAGCTTGTCTTGGACATAGCTCGGCAAGGGGGGGGGGGGCATCATGGGTGGCTGCGTGGTTGGTTGTGGGGTAGTTCCACCCTAATCTTTCATGCGTAGTCCCTATTTCGGATTTTTTTGCGCCGCAGGTGAAAATTTCGAGCCAAAAACAACCCCGCAGGGCAAAATTTGATCTAAAAATGGCCGCGCAGCGCAAAATTTCCCAATTTTTCCGAAAAATTTTTCAATTTTTTCCTTCCTCCCCTGCTTAGTGCGTGGTTCCCGCCCGGTAAATCCCCCGAGTGCTGCGTTGTGGGGGGGGGGGGGGGGGGGTTTGCCGAGCTATGGTCTTGGAGAGGGAGGGGTCAAGAGTTCAGATCCCTGTGGTGGCGAGGTTTATTTTTTGTTTTATAATTATTATTTTTAAAGCTTTTAATTAAATCGATGAGTGTAGCATAGTCTTTAGCCTAGTGGTAAAATGATTAGATTTGAGAGGGGGGGGGGGGGTCAAGAGTTCGACCCTGGGTACAGGAAGTTAATTTTTTTTGAATTTATTTTTTTTTTGAAAGTTCAAATCCATGAGTGCTGATTAGCCTAGTGGTAATGGTTTAGCTAGGGACCGAAAGCGAGGGGAAATTCGGGCCCAAATTTTTGGATTTGCTTTCAATCGCTCCCTTTTCGGGTATAGGTTTCCTCTGGGATGAAGAAAATATGTTGGCTGCTGTGGTGGTGGAATCCTTAAAATTAATTAATCATGCTCAAAACGATAGTCTCAGTTAGCCGAGTGGTTAAAGGATTCGTTTTGTGGCGAAGGGGATCGAGAGTTCGATCCCGTATGGTGGAAAATAGTTTATTTTACTTTCTAATTTGCTATTTTTTTGAGTTTTTTTGGTTGCGCTAATAATTTGTGTCATACCATAAGAAAAATTTGTTGACTTATGGATGAATCCTTACATAAAATTAATGGAAAATAAATGGTTATTTTTTGGAGTAGGGTCAACTTGTCGCCGTTTGTAACTCATCAATGACTGAACTAATTTTGATATTTTTGCTATCAAATTAAAGAACATACTTTTGGCTATTCAATTAAATTAATTTTATTTAAATTGGTTCAGAATTGATGAAATTATACCCAAAAAACCACTGAATTTTGCTAATCCATTGTAAAGGTCATTTTGAATAGTTTTTTGGTCATAATTCCATCAATTCTGAACGAATTTAAATAAAATTGATTTCATTAGAGAGCCAAAAGTCTGCTCTTTAATTTGGTACCAAAATGATCAAAATTGGTTCCATCCTTGATGAGTTATAAGCGATCGCGTCAAGTTAAAGCTAACCATCCCATTTCTGCTTACTTCCTCATTTCTATTCTCCAGCCAATTTTTTATGAGCAATTCGACGGATCGTTGCGTCGGATAGAGGAGAAAGAGAGTATTAGCCGCATTGGAATGTCCGGCCACCTCCAGTGAGAAATTCTTGGCCACATTTGTGTGTTCAGTCAACAATTTTGGTGTGATAATCTTCCAAATTTAAATAAATAAAAATTTTAAAATTAATTTTTGTTACCAAATTCAATTGTCTCATCAACTTTTTGCCATCCCAAACCAAATCGATTGACCCGTCAAATTGGGAAATGGCATCCAGAAATTGGCGTTGGCCCAGCTGCCTAATCGAATTTGAAATATTCAAATGCTTTTCTTGCATTTTTGGCTTGGAAAAAAATTTAATTTTAAAATTAAAATTAAATTAAATAATTATTGATTGGAATTTACATATAAAAAATATGATAAAAATTAATCAATAAATTTTATTTAAAATGTAAAATAAATAAAAACAACAAAAAAAAACAAAAAATTATTTTCATCATTTCTCCAGCCGAGGTCGCTTTTGTTGATTGTAAACTGCTGGTCGAGGGAAGATGGCACTGGAAAAAAAATAATCTAGATTTATTTTGAATTGAAAAAAGTATTAAAAATGCCGAAAAGCTTTATTACTGGTTCAATGGTTTATCCTAGACCCTCAAAGGTCTCATACCCAATCGATAGATCTCGGTCAAAACGCATCGATTGATATGCTTTGACTTTGGGTTTAACCAATTCTAAATTAGTTTTGAACCAAAACCCAAACTAGTTTACACGGTTTTGAACCAGAAACCAAACCGGTTTAACGGTTTTGAACCAGAAGCCAAACCGGTTTAAACGGTTTTGAACCAAAACCCAAACCAGTTAAACGGTTTTGAACCAAAATCCAAACCGGTTTAAACAGTTTTAAACCAAAACCCAAACTAGTTTAAACGGTTTTGAACTAAAACCCAAACTGGTTTAAACGGTTTTGAACCAGAAACCAAAATGTGGTTTAAACCGTTTAAAACCATTTAAAACCAAAAAGTGGTTTAAACGGTTTAAAACCCATTAATTGTTGACCAAACCGTAACTAAATTATATACCATTCAATGCGTTTTGACCAGCTCTATCCAATTTTGGGTATATTTGGTTTGTAAATGTATGGGACTTATAATGAATTTGGCCCACATATTTTCCTTTACTTACTTGCAATTCTTGCAAAATGGCACAAAATTGCACGTTACGGACAAGCAAACAGAGCAAACCCATCCAATGCTGACCAACTTTTGGTGACAATGGCAAACGGCCCGGTAGTCCATATCGCCGCATGGCCTGGTGAACACCGGATTTGGACCCTCGACGAAGCTATTTCCCTGATGAAAATGCAATATTAGACGGAATAAATAACAAAAAGGTAACCAAAAGTTCTTGGGCCAACAATTTGTAATCCGTAATGAGCATATGAACTCCGCCGGTTATGTCGCAAGCCTTTAAAATTTTGTAGGTCTTATAATATTTTTAAATGCTTATAAAGTAGAAAAAATGCCTATAAAAATATTTACCAAGCCAGAAAAAATAACTTCCTCTGGTTGGATTTGAACCCGAGACATCCAAAATTTTGGAAAATTGAAGGAACTTGGGCCGAAAATTTTCAAAATTTCGACTTAAAAATGTATTATATTATGTAAAAAAAAGTGCAAAAAAGTGATAAAACGAAAACCTCATAAGCGGATTCGAACCCGAGACCTCCAAATTTTACAAAATTTAAGGGCCCTCCTTTGGATCGAAAATTTTAAAAAAACTTTTTATTGTAAAAATATGAAATGGAACGTGAAATAAATAATTTAAACCTGTTGTAAAATTGGAACAGCACCATTCAACGAGGCCACATCAACTCGGAGGGACTGTTGGCGTGATGCAAAAAATAAATTCATTAAAACATTTTGTTCCGTTGAGAGATTGTCGGCCAAATTAATAATCAACTAAAAATTGAATTTTACAATTTATTATCAATTTTAATTTACGATTTTGCCAGCCGAATTGGGAAATTGTTTTTTGAACTTTTGGAATGCTAAAAAAATCGAATTTTATTTGAATATATTTTATAATTAAATTAACCGCAAATGCTGAGCGATATTGGCCCGGCATAATGAGAGGATGTAGACTCTTCATCATCATTGGGATTTGATAAAACATCGAGAATATATTTTTCGATGGATTCCGTAAATTTTTGTTGTCTTTCTTGATTCCCGTCCGCCGATTCATAAATGAATTTTTTCCTCTTTTGTGCTGTCGTCCCAGCGGCCAATAGAATCAATTGATTGTTTAGCGATGAAAACAGATGTAAATTGCACAATGCAATTGTGGCTTTGAGTATTTCTTTGTGAACATTCTGCTGCACTCCAGCAGATTCTTTATATTTTGCAAGGGTTGTGCCCCAATCAAATTGGTTGTAGTCGAGAATTACACTAAGAAAAGACATAGAGATTTGTCTATCTAAATAAGAAATAAGTGGATTTAGGTCTAAAAAATCTGGAATCAGCGATCATGGAAGTGACCAATGATCAAGATTGTCTTTGTGTAATAATATTTCATTTGCTCTGGCAAAGAAAAATTTCTGAAAATTTCCTCCAAAAAATTTTATGTGATATGTAAAAAGAGAAAAAAAATTTAGAATTTTTTTGGAAATTCCATCCCAAAAAATCTAGAGCTAGAAGAGTGAAATTAAAAGAAAAAATCCAAAAGATTTGATTGCGGTTTGCAGATCCAGATGGTGATTGTTAGCTTAAATATAGTAACATGTATTTTCTATTGTTTTTTTTTTGTACGGGTTGGATTCCGAGTTTGGAAAACAATTTTCCAGTCTATCAAAATTTGAAAAACTTACTAAATCCACATTATTGAGAATCGAATAAGTCTATGCTTACTTCAATCTATTTGACTTTTCATTACCATTTATTCAGAATTTTATTCAGATTAAGATTACTTATTCATTGATCAAATAAATTAGAAATGACGAATATTACAAATTCAATGGAATTGGGCACTTATCCTTTCGTTGCCGAAGCGAATTTACCGGATCAAGAGGTTTAATCAATCAATTTTTACTCTCAAATATTACAAACAAATTTAAGGAACTTGTGGACACTGCCTATGGAAATGTAAAAGTGAATATTTACGGCGAAAAAGGCCGACAGCCAATTATAACTTTCCACGACATCGGAATGAATTCAATGATGAATTTTGAGAACTTTTTCCAACTTCAACTCCCCGCATATTTGTCCAAGCGGTTTTGTGTTTATAATGTGAATGCGCCAGGCCAAGAGATTGACTCGAAGAACTTGCCTATCAGGTTTATTCCAATACTTTTTTATTATACAGGATGGCCCAGCTTCGGCGCACGCCGTTTAAAATAATTCATCAAGGAGTGAACCAATTTTGATAATTTTAGTATCAAATTAAAGAACTGACTTTTGGCTATCCAAATTAAATTAATTTTATTTAAATTGGTTCAAAATTGATGAAGTTATGACCAAAAAACCATTCAAATTGACCTTTATGATGGATTTGCAAAATTTTCAGTGGGTTTTTGGCCATAACTTAATCAATTTTGAACCAATTTAAATAAAATTAATTTCATTTGATTTGATAGCCAAAGGTCTGCTCTTTAATTTGATACTAAATTCATTAAAATTCGGTTCAGCCCTTGATGAGTTATTTTAGATGGCGTCAAGTTGGGTCGATCCTTTTATTATAATTTCTCAAAATTGTTTTTAGTTTTGATTATGCTTATCCCACAATGGATGGTCTGGCCAATATTGTTGAGGATGTTGTGCGACATTTCGGGTACATTTTATTCATTAAATCTTTATTAATTATCATTTTAAAAGCATTAAAACATTCATTGGCTTTGGAGTCGGCGCTGGGGCCAATGTCCTCCTTCGATATGCAGTAAATAATTTGATTAATTTATTTAATAATTTAACATAAATTTAAAAGTTGAATCATCCAAATAAATTGATTGCCCTCATTCTCATAAATCCAAATCCACAAAAGGCCGGTTGGATTGAATGGCTCTATCAAAAGGTAAACAAAAACAATTAAGGAGAGATATTTTACAACCAAAATGTCGAGAAAAACAATTGAAATGTCGAAAACATCTAACACTTTAGTGGTTTTAAACCCATAAACAGATCTTGTCAAGACGCATCATTTGATTACGGTTTTGCTTTTGGGTTTAACCTATTCTGACATAGTTTTGAATCAAAAATCGGAATGTGGTTTAAAACCAAAACCGGTTTAAAACCGAAACTAAAATGTGGTTTAAACGGTTTAAAACCCTTTAATTGTTGACCAAACCATAACCAAATTATATACCATTCAATGCGTTTTGACCAGCTTTACCCAATTTTGGTTGGGTATATTTGGTTTATTTGGGAGTTGGGATAAACCCTTAAACCCATTTATTCGCAATTTCAATGCTTTTTTCCGAAAAATTAATTAAATTCATAATAAAATAAATAAAAATTTAAACACATATTCAGTGGAATCTGCGTTATCTTCGAGTAGGCGGAACTTCAAAAATTACAATTGACTATTTAATGTGGCATCATTTTGGCAGGTAGGCGCTTAAAAAATCAATTAAAAATTAATTTTTTAAAAAATTTTTACAGCAAAAAAATTAATTTTTAAAATTTTTTCAGCTTTAAATCACTTAAAGAATTAGTTTTTGAAAATTTTTTTCTGCTAAAAATCAATTAAAAATTAATTTTTGAAAAATTTCAGCTTAAAATTACTAAAAATTTTTGAAAAATTTTTGCACCTTAAAATCATTTAAAAATAATTTGTGAAAAGATTTTCAGCTTAAAATCACAAAGATTAATTTTTTGAAATTTTTTTTGCCTAAAATTACTTAAAAATTAATTAAAAATTTTGCAACCTTAAAATCACTAAAATTAATTTTTGAGGAAATTTTTCAGCCAAAAATTAAAAATTAATTTTTGAAAATTTTATAATTTTTTAATAATTTTTTAGAAATATTGATGAATGCAATCCGGACATTGTTCAACAATACCGGGCCTATTTCAATTCCATCCAAAATCCAAGGAATTTATCACTGTTCATTGAATCCTATTTAAACCGGAATGAACTGATTTTGCGAGACCCACGAACGACGGATGACTTCCTTTTGAATGTGCCAACCCTCATAATTGTTGGCGCGAATTCGGCATTCGTCGACGAATCAGTGCATTTGAATTCGCAGCTGAATCCAAAGTGCACGGATTGGCTTAAAGTAAATTTTGGAAACTTTGGGATTTTTGGATAATAAAAACCTGAGGTTTTTTTGTAAATTTATGGAATTTTCAAAATTTAAGGTTTTTTAAAACTCAGGATTTTTTGAAAATTTGGGGTTTTTTAAATTTGAGGTTTTTCAAAAATTTTATATTTTAAGGTGGTTTATTTGGGTTTTTCAATTTAGGATTTTTTGGAAATTTGGGTTTTTGAAAATTTAAGATTTTGAAAACTAGTTTTTTGAAAATTTTAAGTTTTGAAAATTTTAGGCTTGAAAATTTAGGTTTTTTCTGAAAATTTAAGGTTTTTGAAAATTGGATTTTGGAAATTTGAGTTTTGAAAATTTGAGTTTTTGAAATGTATTTTTTTTGAGAATTTGAGGTTTTTGAAAAATGTTTTTTTAAATATGATTTTTTGAAAATTTGAGTTTTAAAAATTTAAGGTTTTCGAAAATTTGAGGTTGAAAATTCAAGATTTTTTTGGAAAATTAAGGTTTTTGGAAATTTGGGGTTTTTGAAAATTTAGGGTTTTTAAAAAATTTGTGTTTTTTGAAAATCAAAGTTTTTAAAAATTTAAAATTGTTTATTTTAGATTTCTGGTGGTTGTGGCCTTGTTTTGGACGATAAGCCGGGAGATGTGACCCAAGCATTTTTGCTATTCATGCAAGGGCTCGGCTATTGTGAGTGATTTTCCATTTTTAATAATTTTAAAATTCATTTTTAGGCACTGATTTGAATGTTCCCCGCATTGTTGCATCGCTGAGAGGCGAATTACAAGACTTAAAACCGTCGCCGAATTCAACAAAATTTTACGAAAAGGACGAAATGATGAATGGATGAAAAGCGCAAAATTTTGAATTTTTGATAATCCCCAAATATATTTTACTTAAACAATTTTATTTCATTCCATTTAAAATAGTCATAATAATAAAATTGAATAAAATTGGAAATGACAATTTTGGAAAAATTGGCAAATTTTTATTAAGGAATTCACTTCGAATTGGACCCGTCTTCTTCCGTCTTGTTGGTCACACTTTTTTCTCCTGGCGCTTCTCCCGGTGCCAACAATCGTCCAACATATGGATATTTGACTGAAAATTAAGAGAAATAGAAAGTAATAATAAGTATTTATCGATTTGATAATCCAAGAAAGGGGTATGACTTTGCGCCGTTCAATATAACTCATCAAGGAATGAATTTATTTTATTGATTTTGGTATAAAATTAAAGAGCAGATTTTTGGCTATCAAATGAAATTAATTTTATTTAAATTGGTTCAGAATTAGGGAAATTATGACGAAAAAACCACTGAAAATTTCGCAAATCCATAGTAAAAGTTATTTTTAATGCTTGTTTGGCCATAAATTCATCAATTCTGAATCAATTTAAATAAAATAAATTTCATTTGATAGCCAAAAGTCTGCTCTTTAATTTGATATCAAAAACATCAAAATTGGTTCAGTCTTTGATGAGTTATTTTAAACGGCGCAAAGGCCAATCTCTCCTTCCCTCCTTGTGAGGGTGTTTAAAATTTATATAACCGAAAATTATTGATTAAACCCTTTTCAACTCAATTTTTTGAACTCACAAGCCAATCGTTGTTCCCAATCCTTCGCATCCTCCATGTCATCTTCATTCAATTCGGAATGATCGTCGAATTCGTCTCGCACCAATTTCAGGTCCATTTTAGCCAGGGCCCTTGTGGCGTCATGTCCGGCCAAAGCTGCATTTTTTATTTGATTAATTTAAATAATTATTAAAAATATTAAATTTACTTCCATATGCACCATCAGGTCCATAAAAATCCTTTCCACGGGTCACGTCGTAAATCTATAGTGGAATTAATATGTTTTAATTGGACATTTCCAAATTTGACGCCGTTTATTATATAATAACTAATCAAAAACTAAACCAATTTTGAAGATTATAGTATCAAATTAAAGAGCAGACTTTTGGCTATCCAATGAGATAAATTTTATTTAAATTGGTTCAGAATTGATGAAGCTATGCCCAAAAAACCATTGAAAATTACCTATATTATGGATTAACCAAATTTTCAGTGGTTTTTTGGCCGTAACTTCGCCATTTCTGAACCAATTTAAACAAAATTAATTTCTTTGGATAGCCAAAATTCTGCTCTTTAATTTGATACCAAAATCATCAAAATTTGTTCAATTTTTAATGAGTTATTTTAAACGGCGACAAGTTATATTGTTTAAACCAATAAATCCCTCCAATTAACCTTTCCTAAAATTGCCATGCAAATATGTTCATCATCGACGCCGTTGTATTTTCGCAACTCTTCAACCGTCATATCCCGTTTCTCCAACGGTTCAATTGGTTTATGTTGAGGGAGGTCGACAATTTCATGTTTTTTGAAGAATAATTTGTAGACGACATAACAGAAAAAGACGAGCAGAACAATGTCTTAATATTGGGTATTTTTATTTGTAAATGTTGGAAATATTCACAGCAAACCTATTGGTCCAACTTCGAAAAGCTCAGCGAGACCCATTTTGGGTATTTATTTCAATTAAAAAAATCTGTAAAATTAAATTTATTGGAAAAGAGATTTTTATTTCTTCTTCTATAAATATTTCTAGAATTTTTGCACCCTCAGCCAAAAAACGAAAATCAAACCCATAAATCCTAATAAGGACCCATCCTCAGACTCCGAGCCACAAAAAATCATAAAATTGGCCCTAAATTTTACTCTATTTTAAAATTATATTTCATTTTTGGCCGGGGGGACACAAAATTTGGAATTCGCCAATTTTCTCAGCAGAGAAGATGCGTCTTTTCTCTTTTTGTGTTCATCTTTTTATCGACAAATTAGAATTAAAAACAAAATTTTCCAATAAGTACATATACTACAATTCCATCCAACAACCAATCAGAAATCACAAATTAACCTCTAATTTTCAATGTTAATTTATTGATTTTTATTTAATTGAATTAGAAATTGAAAAGGATAAAAGAATGAATTGAACAAAAAAATTATATAAAATGGAAATAAAATTAAATAAAATTTATTCGAGAATTTTTTGTTGAATAAATGTTTAAAAAAATATCGGAGGTTTTCAGATAAAATATAAAAAAAAGGAAATTTTTCCTGAGAAACATTAAAAAATAGGAGGTAATGTTCAATGCTTTATTAGAATAATTTGCCTTTCTCTTTATCTTCTTCATCAATTCGGCCTAATTAGCTTTTTTTAGAGGAGACTCTCATCGCATTAAATTTGTTATGATTTGATCCAAATACGCGTCATCTGTGCAAAATTATAAAAATTATTCCCCCAAAGCCCAAAAACTGGATGATTGGTCATCTGGCCCATTCTTTTGGCCATATCTCGCGAAGGAAGCAACCAATTCAGGAAGGCAATATGCCATTTGAAAGCCCTAAATGTCTTCTAAAAAGTGGCCAATTCTAATTTGTTTTTGAAATTTATTTGTAAAATTAACGGCTTTCCTTCAACAAACAAATTCGGGTTTATTTTCACTCAAAGACATCTAAAATTTTTAAATACAGGATTTTATAAAATTTAAATAGGCTACATTGTATAAGACACTTTTGGCTTTCAAATGGTATATCACCTTCTAAAATTGGCAATTGCCTCGTTGAGATATGGGCCAAAAACCAACTCAAGATTTTCTGATGACTTACCAACATCTCCTTGGAAGTTGTTTACTTTTTTGCCATTCTTGAAACATAAAACTGTTGGAACCGTTTTGACTTGAAATCGTTCAGCAATTGAGGATCCGGATTCCACATTTACTTTCACCAAAATAATCTAAAAGACAAAATTGGATAAATTTGTACAAATTTTTTGGTAATTATCCGGGTCCAGATTTTTTTTTGTGTCACTGGGGGAAGTAGTAATAGTAACGGTAATCCCCATGGGTCATCCGGTAGAGGGTTAGGGTCTTTAGTGTAAAAAAATCTGGACACGAATAATTAAAAAACTAACAATTTTTGGATACTTATGGAGTTTGTGTGTACATTTTTAAAAAATTTAGGATCATCCAATCCCTAACCCACCTGCAGACTGGCCCTATCCCGAAATATGACAAACCATAGGGGGGGGGGGCGTTCACTTTTCAAAATATGCACACAAACTCCATAGTACCAATTTTTGCACCTTTCCATTCTCTCCTCTAACTTTTGCTTCCAATCGGCGAATCAAATTTCGACTTGGGCCATTCCTGTGTGAATTTGGAGATTTAATTTTTTGTTTTTTAAACTAACGAATCTGCATAGAATTGAGCAATAATTGGCTTTGTTGAATGGTAGACGATTTTATCAAAGTCATCTTCGCTTCCAATCTCCAAAATAAATTTTCCAGAAGACGAAAAATGTCGAACAGATGCCTTAAATGCAAATTAATTCATATTTTTCTAATGTTTTTTTTAAATCGAATTAAACATACAGTTTGCTGTCTTTCCGGTTTGTACAACCATTGATTATATTCGCCTGACATCGAAATTTTTTATTTTTTTATTATTACTAAATCCTAAATAAATTTCCATTTTTATAACGACAAATTAAAAAAAAAATAATAACAAATTTTTTAACAGTAAACGTCCTTAAGGTACCGTACTTTGACAGTGGGAACTGGGAACGACCATAATGGGAAAAAAGGGAGAAGAATATTTAGGCCAAGTGATTCCAAGAGAATTCGGGAAATTGTCGGGATCAAGAATAGAGGGGGGGGGGGGGGGGGGGGACAAATCTAAAGTCGAGAGAAGATAAATGGAGGGGAAAAGAAGGATGAATGTAAAATGAATAGCCAAACATTGAAAGGGGAATTGACCACTAGAGAGCTACCAAAAACCCGGGAAACCTGGGAATCCTCTCCTCACAACTCAAAGTACACTACAAAGTACGGTTCCAATTTCCAACAAAGAACCAAAAAAAAACCAAATTAAGTCCTAAGTTAATGAATGCACTGTGATCTGAATTAAAAAAAATGGAATTTAATTGAACAAAAATTAAAAAAAATATTAAACCAAAAATAAAATTAATAAAATTTATTGGGGAATTTTTCATGAAAAAAATGTTTTTATAAAACATGGAGGTCCATTTAGAATATTTTGTCTTTCTCCTCATCTTCTTCAACAATTCGGCCTGATGAACTCTTGTAGAGGCCCTCATCCTTGAGCATTAAATTTGTCATGATTTGATCCAAATATGCGTCATCTGTGAAATTTTAGAAAATTATTCCTCAAAAATGGAAAATTTGGTATCTACGGCCATTCTTTTGGCCATATCTCAAAAAGGAAGCAACCAATTTAGGAAGGCGATATGCCATTTAAAAGCCCTAAATGTCCTCTAAAAAGTGGCCAATTCTAATTGTTTTTTGAAATGTTAAAATAATTAGTAAAATAAGCGGCTTTTCCTCCAACAAACAAATATTCGGGTTTATTCCATTCAAAGACATGTAACTTTTTTGGAAGCCTGGATTTTATAGGCCAAATTGTAGAGGACACATTGGGCTTTCTAATGGTATATTGCCTTCCCGGATTGGCTATTGCCTTGTTGAGATATAGCCCAAAAACCAAGGGAAAGTTTTATAACTTACCAACATCTCCCTGGAAACTGTGCACTTTCTCTCCATCCTTGAAACATAAAACTGTTGGGACCGCCTGGACTTCAAATCGTTCAGCAATTGCAGAACCGGATTCCACATTTACTTTTACCAAAATAATCTAAAAGAAAAAAAATTAAATTAATTTGTAAAAAATTTGTGCACCTTTCCTTGCTGTCCTGCCACTTTTGCTTCCAACCGCGGGGCCAAATTTTGACAAGGACCACACCTGAATAATATTTTTAATTAAGGGAAAATTTTTAATTAAAATTTAATTCCAGAAAACAATTAAATTCTTTCCGGAAAACTGAATTAAATTCTTTCCGGAAAACTTTTAATTAAATTCTTTCCGGAAAATTGAATTAAATTCTTTCCGGAAAATTGAATTAAATTCTTTCCGGAAAATTGAATTAAATTCTTTCCGGAAAATTGAATTAAATTCTTTCCGGAAAACTGAATTAAATTCTTTCCGGAAAACTTTTAATTAAATTCTTTCCGGAAAATTGAATTAAATTCTTTCCGGAAAATTGAATTAAATTCTTTCCGGAAAACTTTTAATTAAATTCTTTCCGGAAAATTGAATTAAATTCTTTCCGGAAAATTGAATTAAATTCTTCCCGGAAAACTGAATTAAATTCTTTCCGGAAAACCCAATTAAATTCTTTCCGGAAAATTGAATTAAATTCTTCCCGGAAAACTTTTAATTAAATTCTTTCCGGAAAATTGAATTAAATTCTTTCCGGAAAACTTTTAATTAAATTCTTTCCGGAAAATTGAATTAAATTCTTTCCGGAAAACTTTTAATTAAATTCTTTCCGGAAAATTGAATTAAATTCTTTCCGGAAAACCCAATTAAATTCTTTCCGGAAAACCCAATTAAATTCTTTCCGGAAAATTGAATTAAATTCTTTCCGGAAAACTTTTAATTAAATTCTTTCCGGAAAATTGAATTAAATTCTTTCCGGAAAATTGAATTAAATTCTTCCCGGAAAACTGAATTAAATTCTTTCCGGAAAACCCAATTAAATTCTTTCCGGAAAATTGAATTAAATTCTTCCCGGAAAACTTTTAATTAAATTCTTTCCGGAAAATTGAATTAAATTCTTTCCGGAAAACTTTTAATTAAATTCTTTCCGGAAAATTGAATTAAATTCTTTCCGGAAAACTTTTAATTAAATTCTTTCCGGAAAATTGAATTAAATTCTTTCCGGAAAATTGAATTCTTCCCGGAAAACTTTTAATTAAATTCTTTCCGGAAAATTGAATTAAATTCTTTCCGGAAAACTTTTAATTAAATTTTTCCGGAAAAATTAGAATTAAAATCTTTTTTTTACACCAACCAATCTGCATAGAATTGGACAAGAATTGGTTTCGTTGAATGGTAGACGATCTCATCAAAGTCATCTTCGCTTCCAATCTCCAAAATTAATTGTTCCCGCTGGCGCTGATTAGCCGAAAAATGCAAATGTCGTAAAAATGTTACCTTAAATCAAATGCAAATTATTCCAATTGTGTAAAAATTAATACATTCCAAAATAACTATTATTTATTTACATTTTTAATACAATTAATGTCCAATGGAAATGCTCAAATATTTTCCTTTTATATTGATCGAATTTTTGATGTTTAGTTCTTAAAAAAACCTAGAATTCTTTTTATATTTCTATTGTTTTTTTAAAAAATTTGGTGACTATTTACGAACCGATGGCTGTGTTTCCGGTTTGTACAACCATTGATTATATTCGCATCCTGTCATCAAGTTGATTTTGGCATTTCCCGCAGCCGAGGATGACCATAAATTGCGGCACAATTGACGATGGTAATATTCTCCAATGCTTCCGAATTTATTAATTGTTTTTGTCATCAAATTGATTTTGCCATTTGCCATATTTGATGAGGAAGACGAGGACCATAAACGGCGACATAATTGGCGAACAACAAGCAGTTTATTCATCTAAATAAATAAATAAATAAATTATTGAATAAGGAATTGGCTAGATGCTGGGCTAGCCAATTTTGGAAATCTCGACTTCCAGGCAATCCAGAGACATGAGAATAGGATCATTCGATTCGGCATGTTCGATTTAGTTTATGAAATTTTAATTTCAAACCACTATGAGCTTGTTTTGAAAAGCTGAACCGTTGTTTAAACCCAAACCGGTTTTGGTTTAATAACTTTTGCCTAAAACCTTATTTCGGGCCTGAAAATGAAATTTCATAGACTAAATCGACCCAGCCGAGTCGAATAACGCCATTTTCGTGTCTCTAGATTTCCTAGAAACTGTTATTTCCAAAATTAGCTAAGCCAGCATCTAGCCAATGGCAGAAATGCCCAATTACCGAAATTATCTGTAACATAGATTAATAAAAATAATTTAAAAATATATTAAAAATGATAATTTTTCGTACATTTGTGAAAAATTGAAAAAGGATAAAAAAGCTTATTCATTTTTATTCGTTGCTCATTTAAGGTACAAGAGAGAGGAGGAAGGAGGAAGCGAGAGTAATTTTATCGATGTGCGAATATTGAGAAATTGACAAAAATTGCAAAATTGGCTAACTAATTAAGTAAAAGAAATTTGCAAAATTATTCATGGCACACAAAATATTACAATTATTGATTAAATTTGAAGAAAATTATCAAATTAAAATTTAGGTTTAATCATTGTAATTTTAATCATTTTTCATCCGTCAATTTTGCCTCTTCTTCGTCATTATTTTCCTCTAATTCCTCCTTAAATTGCTGTTTTGTACTAATGTGAATTCCATTTATGCATATTTCCTTCAATTGTTTCATTTTTTCAGCCTTTTCCCCGGCGGCCAATTTTTGCCATTGGGCCAACAACAAATTTGAATATAGTGGGGATCGCATGAATTTCAAAAATTTGTCAGAATTTTCTTTGGTCGGATAAATCAGTTGGAATCCGCCTTTTCGATAGAATTCATCCTCGAATTCAACTTAAATTAAATTTATGATTTTTATTGTAAAAATGCGATTAAATTTACCCAAAATCCTGGCATCCGCATCGGTTAAATCATTGCAAATGTCGGAGCGAATTTCCTAAAAAAAATACAAATTAAAAAATAATTTTTTAAACCCATAAAATTTTATTTTAATTTTTTTTAAATAAATTTATAAAATTTAATAATTATTTTAAAATTAAAAATTCAAAGAAAAAAAAAATAATAAAAGTTACAAATAATTTTTTAAACCCATAAAATTTCTCATTTTAATTCGAATTAAAAAGTGAAAAATTTTTGTAAGGAAAAATAAAATTTTATTTTTTAAATAAATTTATAAAATTTTATAGAATTATTTTAAAAATCAAAAAAATTACAAAATAATTTATTAAACCCATAAAATTTTTCATTTTATTTCTAAAAAAATGGTATTTTTGAATATATACTATTTTTAATGAAGATCAAAAAAATTTTTATTTAAAAATTTTTTATGGGTTTTAAAAAAATATTAAAAAATTCAAAACTCACTCCATTCTTGACAAAATGCTCCAAATGGATTTGTTCTTTGCCAAGATGTTCCTCACTTTTATGGATTTGAAAATTCCTCGTCCGAAAATAGAGGGAAGATTGAAAATTGTCCTCAAAACTACACAAAAAATAATTAAATATTAAAGGAAAATTGGCTTTTTTTGAAGGTAAACCTAATTGGAAACGGAATTCCGGCCATCGTCAAAGTGTCCTTGGCAATTGGAGTTTTCACATCCGAATCCAACGGGGTTGAGGAGTGCAAACTGGGCGAAATGTTCATTTCAATTAGCCACGGTTGCAAATTGCTATCAACTGTGGCAAATTTAAATTAATTAAAAACAAATAAATTGGTTAATTTATTTGAGTAATTTGTCGAAAAAAACCAAAATTATAATGGTTTAAGGAGGGTTTTTGTCCCACACATTCCCAAAAAAATATACCCAAAATTAGATAGAGCTGGTCAAGACGCATTTAATGGTATATAATTTGGTTATGGTTTGGTCAACAATTAAAGGGTTTTAAACCGTTTAAACCACATTTTTGGTTTTAAACCGTTTAAATTTATTTTGTTTTTAAACCCATTAAACCGGTTTTGGTTTTTAAACCATCAAACCTATTTTGGTTCAAAACTAAGTTAGAATTGATTAAACTTAAGCCAAAACATAATCAAATGATACGTCTTGACCGAGATCTATCGATTAAGTATAAGGTTTACGGGTTTGTAAATTTTTTAACCGTTACAATCTTCCCGAAAATTTTGTTATTTTTTCGAAAAATTAAATATTTTTCTTTTTTAAATTATATTGTTGAATTAACCTAGAATGTCCATGCCGTAAAGTTCATGACTGAAAAAGTAAAAAATTTAAATTTAATTAAATTTCTATAAATTTTTTAACCCACCTGACGAAAGGATATTTGCTGAAAATGTCAAAAAATTTAAAATTCCAAAAATAATTCAAAAAAACCTATAATGCGCTGCGTGGGCCCGAATGTGACTTTCACAACTCACAACCGCCTTGATGGCCACATCATTGATTTTGGCGCGGAGTTCGGCGGAATTGTAGCCTTTTCGGTCCAAGTGGGTCCAAAAATCGGTCAGCGGCCATTTGGGGACGGGCTCTTCCGTGGTGCCATTTTGTTGGGCCAGCTTATTGATTGAATAATTTGTCAAATGGATGTATTGATTTGAGTAGGAGGCCAGCGCTGAACTGTAGGGAACACTTGCAAAACTAAAATAAAATAAAAAAATTGAATGGAAATAAATTTAGTCATAAATTTCAATTAATTTACCCAAAAATTTTTGGGTTAAAAAATTAACATTTTTAAGGCTGTAAAACTGGGCAAATTGGGAAATTTTTAAGCTCTATTCTGCCTAAAGTCATAAGGCAAGCCCAAGCCCTAATCCATGGCCATTGTCTGAAAATTTAATAGCCAGATATTTTATTCAAAAATTGCCTAAAATAGGCGGCAATTAAAATTTTTTAATTTCTATTAAGTATGCCCAAAAATTTTCAATAATTAGAAATTCTACTTAAAAATAGACTCACAGGGAAAAATTTTTGATAAAAAATTACTAATTTTTGAATGGGTTTCAGTGTTCAGCCCCGTCCGATCTGCCCCCTCTACCCAACATGGTGACGGCCAATTCCCTAATCCTAATAAACCCTTGTTATGGCCAAGTTTTATGGACCCAGAAATAATGAAAAAATTATGAGTGAATTCAACGATTGGCTTTTTGATAAATTAATATTTATACTAAAATATTGCGAACCGGACAAGTCCTTGATTATAGATGTAAATACGCAATGGATCATAGGAGGTCACATAAATGTAAAGGCGCAAATCAAACTTTGAGCCATTTATTAGAAATGGACTTTCAATGTAACTAAAATAATTATTTTGATTAATTTATATAAAATTAAAAAAATCAATACTGTTGTGCGACAAGCGGCGTTTTTGTTGGGATCATGTTGAAACGTGAAACAATGCTAAAAAGTAAAAATAATTATTTCATTGATTGGTTTAATTTTAATTAGACTAGTGTATTGCGTATTCGGTATTTTTAGTCGAATGGTTTAGCTTATTGTGCACTAACATTTTAGGTCTCGAGTTCGAACCCGCTGAGCGGAATTAATTTTTTAGATTTGGTTTTGGCTTTTATATGCAACCCATGCTTGGAATTTTTGGTCGAGTGGGTAGTGGGTTAGATTATTGTACACGTACATTTAGGGGTCTCGGGTTCGACGCTGAGAAGAAATTATTTTTAGGCTACGTTCATATTTTTAAGCACTACATTTCTAGAAGAAATATTACACTACTCTAAAATGAATAGTGGTACCCATTTTCTTTCAAGTTTAGTTTACCTGATTCCAGTGCCTCTGGCTGATGCAGGCGGTTTCAAAATAACATGTCGAATGGTTTGTACGGAAAGGTAGGCACGCAATTTCTTCGCATCTTTAGGCAACACATAGGTAAAAGGCATCACGCAAAAGTCTTCATCCTTAAAAATATTAATAATAATTTATTGATTTTTAAAATTTTATTTGGCCTAATGGGTAAACCCTTGACTTTATAAAATTTAGGGTTCTCGGGTTCGAACCCACTCTAAGGAATATATTTTTTCATTGTTTGGTTGTCAATTTTATTACCAAAATTTATCGATTTTCCATAAAATTTACCGGAAATCTTTCCATCGCTTCATGCAGGTGGAGCCAAAGTCGATCCTTCCTCCCGAGGTGGAATGCCCCCGGAAAATGGTTCACTTTTTGGTAGGGTTTCAGCTGTCGATATTGGGCCGATTTCAAATGCCTTCCCCAATAGCCAATCCACATTCGGCTCTCATCGACCAGCTTGAAATGGCTTGCCATCAAACTATGCCGAACCACCAAAGCCAGCAGTGAATTATTGCACCATTGAAGTTGAGGTAGAAATTGGGATGGCGGTTTTTTGACTTAGAATAAATATTTGTTAGAGTTTAGAGAAAATATTGGAAATTAGTAAATTCCGGAATTTAATTGGATGCTGGCCTAGTAAATTTTGGAAATCTCGGCTTCTAGGCAACCTAGAGACTCAAGAATAGGCTCATTCGACTCGGCGTGGGCGATTTAGTCTATAAAATTTCTTAGGCAAAAGTTAGTAAACCAAAACCGGTTTGGGTTTAAACAGCGGTTAATCTCAAACCGGTTTGAAATTTAAATTTCACAGACTAAATCGACCATGTCGAATCGAATGAGTCTATTCTCAAGCCTCTAGATAGTATAGGAATGGAGATTTCTAAAATTAGCTAGCACAGCATTTAATTATAATTCCGAAATTAGCTAATTTCCAATATTAATTACAAATAAAAACCTTTAGTCCCTTTCGAGTAAAAAATGATTGTAGGTGGCACATTTTCAAAGATGCTGGAACGAAGAAAGGGCTGGTAATCACCGGAAAGTGTGCTAAAAAAATCATTTTACAATAAATTGCTAATAAAATACAATAATTCCGCTAGATCTCCTGCATCCGGCAAAATTAGATCAATTTGTTCCGAAGGCAGACTTAAGCATTTGGCCAGGCAGTAGAGACTACAAATTGCACCATCCTTTTCGCCTACATTTCAATTATTAAATGTTTTTGTAAATAAATATCAAATACCTTGGTCGGCTCCATCGTTGCCCGATGATTCATTTGATGATGTACTCGCTAAAGATGAACATGATTTCATTTCTTTGCTATTTAACTATGCTAATAATCTAATAAATCATAAAAAATGTTGTTTTATAATTGATAAATTTTAATGAATTAAGAGGTCTTTGTTTAAAGGTTATTTAAAACATTCCACAATGTTTTTGCTAGTTTAAGATTTTTTACATTATGTATATTGTTTTAAAACTAATTTTAGGAGTTTTCCAATCTACCAAAACCGAATCATCGGTTTTTTGGTTAATCATCCCTCTGTAATCATTAATTAACCGAGAAAACCGTTTTGGTTAAAATGTCTTAAATCGATATTTTCGATTTTTTAAGGTAGTAAAAGTGCCTGCCAGCCTGTCTTTTTTAAAGCTAATTTGATATTTATGGATGTTTGGTGTTTATTATTATATTTTTCATCGAATTTTAAAAAGGAGAAAAGTTTATTTGTCTCCCAAAATCGGTGATTTTTGCACCAAATTGTTAGATACATAGGAGAAATAGTGTGGGTAAGAAATTTTGTGCCCGCAAAAAGGCATTTTACTTAAATTTTTACTTCAATTTCGGCATTTTCATCAATTTTTTGATTAAAAAAGCATTAATTTTGGTCCATTTTTTGGTTTAAATTATGGCTAATCAACAAACAGCAGCAGCATTAAATGATTTGATTAAATTTATTGACCCGGTTACGCGGAAGGATATACTCGAATCAAGCCTCAATCTGCTGTTTTCTTTATCGAATGATGAAAAATTTCTGGAAATGATTCCATTGGAAAAACAAGAGGATTTATTCAAAAGATGCGGAATGGTTTATTCATCGATTACTGCAACAGGTTCACCAACAAAAGTCAAAATTTTATCCATCCTCGTGAATTTGACTGCCAATAAACAATGCAATGAATGCCTTTTAAAACATCTCAAACCAATTTTGGATGATTGCTTTGATAAATGCATTCAACAAACATGTTCCAATGAATTTGAAGAAGGTAATCCGATATAATTAATAGGGAGCGGATTTCTAGGCCTCAAAATTGGCAATTATGTGCCTAATTATGGTTTTTTTTTTGTGAAATTTGCCAAAAAATTGACTCTGGCAGCCTCAAAATAGTTGATTTTTTGGTTTTATATTGTATTTTTTGATAAAATTTTCCCCGAAAAATGTGCCAAAATTGGTAAAATAGGTCAAAAAATTACACCAAAAACATGAAATAAATGCTCAAAAACATTAATTTATTTGCTTTTTCCATCAAAACTTTCAAAAAATCGGTCAAAACCTAAAAAAATCCGCTCCCTATAATTACCAAATTTATTTTTATTTTATTTTTATTTTTAAGATGCCAGTCAATTACGTGCTTCGCAATTTTTATCCAATTTATCTCGACATTTTCCTAATCGTTTGGCCGAAGAACTCAAAGCTAATGATTCGGAATTCCTTTCAAAACTTATTGGTTATATTTAAATTAAATTAATTTATAAATTTATTCCACTTTTTAGATAAAATTTGTAATTCAAAAACAAAAATTCCACAAGGAAAGAATTCAACGAATACATTTTTGGGTTTTATATTAAATTAAAATTATTATTTAATTTATTTCTTAAGGTTTTCTATTCGTCAATTTGTCCACTGTGCATTCGATCGGCTTTGAAATTGCAAAACATAAATTGAGCTCAATAATTGCAATGCTCTCCTCCTCAAATTCAATTGAATTGAGTGAAAATGCAAAACAAATTGTTGCACTGGAAACAATCTACAATCTTTCGCTTCGTGATGGTCAGTTTAAATTTAGTCAAATATATTAAAAATAAATTAAATTCCACCCAAATGTTAATTTAATTAAAAAATGTTAAATGGTATTCAAAATTTATCATAGAGAATCCATTCAATTTCCGTATTTTCCAATTTTCTATTTCCATTCCAAATGTTGCTTAATTAGCGCAGTTGGTTAAGTGCTTGGAGGACTGGGAAAGAGATGCGGGTTCGAGAATTGGTAATGGCGGGTAATTTTTTTTTACTTTTTTCATCATTCCCTCCATTCCATTCGCCATGAAAACCACATCCAAATTCTCCAGAAAATGTTTTTTTTTTTTCAGAATTATCACAGAACTCTTCCAATTCAATTCCCAATCTCTAATTCTAAGATTACATTAGCCACATTTTTGCTGACATTTTCTTCCCCAAAAATTAATAGAATCAATTAAAAGAGGTTGATTTTTCCAACTTTTTATTATCTTTTTTTTTTATTCATCTTCATCCTCCAAAATTCTCCAGAAAATGATTTTCAAAATTCGACCAATCCCTTCGCTAAATATTCATCCAAATTTTGCTGATATTTTCCCCCAAAACATTCCAATCCCAATCCAACCCCTTCATTTGCCATGAGCAATTAAAATTAACCTCCCTAACCATTCGGTGCCAATCCTACCAATTTTGCTGCCATCAACCCCATCCTCCCTTCTCCGTATTTTCCCACCAAATTACACTGATCAGAGAGTCGAATATCAACAGGTTGGCCCTCCACTCCAACCCAAAACACCACTTTATGTGCCTCCAAATTTTATGATCGCTTCCTCCATCCGTACCCCCATCCCCCCCCCTCCCCCATTTATGCCTTCGTTATGCTCGCCCCGGGCAAACAATCGTAAAATTAATTTGCATTTTTATGCACTTGTCCCCCTCCCTCCATTCCATCCACGGTCCACGCCATTCTTTTTATGACTTTTCCCTTCCACATTCCTACACATTGCTTTGGGCTTGCTGATTTTGCCTTATTATTGACAAGATAAGGGCACACAAAAAGGTGGTGGCTGGTGGGGGCTACTAAAATGGTTGTTCACTGCCGTTGCTGATGGGTTTGTTGCTGATAGCTGCTGATCCCATTCATCCATCCTTCACGCCTCAATTATCAATTGTTTTCGGGTGTTCGTTCGTTCGATGTTCGCCTCGGGCGACGTGTTCCTTCCCCTCTTCCGTTCCCTTTTCCACCCTCCAATCACCTCTCCAAATCAGTTCAAATTAGCATCACAATTCATCCATCTTTTAAAAAACACCGTTGAATTCCCTTCTATTCCATTGGGTAAAGGCGCGAGAAGCCTTATTGACAAGATAAGGAAAAGGTGGGGGGGGGGGGGGGGGGGGGGGGGGGGAGGAATACTAAAATGGTGTTTCTTCGCCTGTGATCCACATTCTTCACGCCTCAATTGTCAATTGTTTTCGCGGGTGTTCATTCAGCGTTCACCTCCCTCTTGACAAGGTGCCTACTGCTGCTGGTCACCATCCATTCATCGGCGGCGTGTTCCCCGCCGTTCATTCTTCCGTTGCCCTTTACTTTGCCTTTTGCCACCCTCCAATCCCCCCCTCTCCAAATCAGTTCAAATTAGCATCAATTCATCGTTCCTCCATATTAAAAAACAGCACGTCGAATCCCCCCTCCACTCCATTGAGTAAAGGCGCGAGAAAAGACGGTCAATTGGTTCACGCCTGGTTGCGCATTTGCATTGCTGCATTCACATCGAGGAGGCACAAGGGTAAAATAGGCGAGATGATCGGCGTGTCGCCCAACATCTCAGATAGGCGGAACAGCCGAGAAAAGAATGAGAGCCTTCCTAATCTGATCTAAAGGCTGTTAAGTGAAGCGAAAAATGGCAAGGCCTAAAAAATTCGTAGATGACTATTAATTTGGATTGTATTTATAATTTGTCAAAAAAGTATAAATAATGCCAAAATAATTATAATGGTTTAAGGAGGGTTTATCCCAAACATTCACAAAGCAAATATACCAAAAATTGGATAGAGCTGGTCAAGACGCATCGAATGATATATAATTTGGTTATGGTTTGGTCAACAATTAAAGGGTTTCAAACGGTTTAAACCACATTTTGCTTTTTGGTTCAAAATTAAAGGGTTTTAAACGGTAATAAACCACATTTTGGTTTAATGGTTCAAAACTAAGTTTAAATTAGTTAAACCTAAACCAAAACATAATCAATGATGTGTTTTGATGAGATCTACCAAAATTGATTATAAAGTTTGGGATAAACTTTTAAACCGTTACAAATTACAATTATTTGGGTATTTTCAATGTTTTTTCGACCCCTTTTAAAAATTGAATATGACTTCCATTTTTATTAATAGAGACAAATTTGTTGCGGGTCATAAAGAGGAGAATGGGGAAGGGGGGCAAAGGTGGGAATATTTTATTGCCTCCAGCGATGGAAACACTTTCTCCATTCTTTTCCAATCTTTTTATGGTCGTCGTGGCGGAATTGCCCCCATCAAAAACTGTGAGATCAACATTTGTAGATAACAAAAAGGCACAAAACAATTTTTTGTTTTATATTGTGCCTTTTTTAGTCCTTTTCTTCCCTCAGGCCACATCACCCATCATTCCCTTATCCCTTTCTCTTTTCCCTCCATTTTATTTAATTAATTGGAGGCAATTAGAGCCAATCAGTGGTTTTTGTGCCAAGGGCACAAGAGTGGGAAGGGGGAAGGGAAACCCTCGAGGGGAAGAAGAGAGGGGTGTTTTGGGCTGATGAGGGCAAAAAAGCAGGCACTTGATTGTGTGACCGTAATGAAATGACCATTTGGGATTTGGCCATAAAATAATCATCCAAAAACCAAAACTAAATCAGCTGAAGGAGAGGGGAGGGTGGGAACTAGGGGAGGGGAAAATGTGCCAAAATAACCCTGGAGGGGAAATCCATGGGACAAAACCATTGAAGACGAAGAGAGAATTGAAGGGCATGCAAAATGTGAGGATGGCATAGGGGGTGAGGGAAAAGTGTTTGTTTTAGATGGGATGAAGTGAAGGGGAGTGGAAGGGGAAATTCGAGAGGGGAGGGCTTACTCTGGGCCACATTTGATGGGGTTGGAGGGGTTTGGTTGGAGGGTCGACTTTGGATTAATTTCCCCTCGGGAGCAGCGACAAATTTGTGGTGGCGATTTTGGGTTGGGTGGCGAATTTGATGAGAGCAAACATTTGGAAATATTTGGGAGGGAAAAGGGAGCGGCTCTCAATCAAATTTCCACTCATTTCCAGCACATAAACATTTCATCCGCTTAAGTTAAGGTTTTTAGGGCTAGGTTTAGGCTTTGACTAAGGTTTTTTTGAAAATTTTCTACCCAATGGGGATGGTTGGGTTACGGTTTACGGATTCGAACCCGCCAAAGGAAAATTAAATTCGAGAGAGATCATAAAAGATTGATTAATTTAAACCGGTTTAACTTTTGATTTAAACCGGTTTAATCTTTGATTTAAACCGGTTTAACTTTCGATTTAAACCAGTTTAACTTTTGATCTAAGCCTGTTTAACTTAAAAAATTTTAAAAAATCGGTTTAACCTTAAAATTTCTAAACCGGTTTAAGTTTATTAAATTTTTAAACCGGTTTAATTTTGTAAAATTTTAAACTGGTTTAGTTTCTTTTTAAAATTTTTCTATTATCATCTATAGTATATTCCTTTTTGCAGAATTGCATGCATTCCTTCTGCCCTCGGATGATGAGCGCACCATGGATGCATTGTTGACCGGATTGGCTGGCCCATTGGCCGATTTGGATGATGAGCTGACGGAGGAGGAAACGGAAGCATTGCCAATTCAATTGCAATATTGGGAAGGACGACGGGTGAAGGATGAACGAATTTGGCAACGAATTTTGTCAATTCTTTATCAAGTAGAGTCGAACAATACCACATTGGCTTTTTGGCCATATCTTAACGAGGCAATTGCCAATTTTGGAAGGGGATATACCATTGAAAAGCCCAAAGTGTCCTCTACAAAGTGGCACTTTTAAATTTTATAAAATCCAGGCTTTAAAAAGTTACATGTCTTTGAGTGGAATAAATCCGAATTTGTTTGTTGGAGGAAAAGCCGTTTATTTTACAAATTGGTTTAACATTTCAAAAAAACAATTAGAAAAGCTACTTTTTAGAGGACATTTTGTGCTTTCAAATGGCACATCGCCTTCCTAATGGTTGCTTCCTTCTCGAGTTATGGCCAAAATAATGGCTATTTCACCTCCTCTATATTCATTCTTAAATTTTTCAGCTTTGCGCCACACGATTGGGCCGTGAAGTGCTTCGGCGGAAGGGAATTTATGCCATTCTTCGTGAATTGGACAAAGCTAAGCAAAAACAAGGAGGAGGCAACCGGAGCCAAGGAGAAATGATGGCAGTTGGCCGAATGATTTTGGTGGAAAATGGAAGCTTTGCTGGCGACGGTGGCCAAATGGATTTACTTCACGCACTGATTGGCATTTTGATTAGAACAGAGGCGGACATGGGAATACCGATGGCCAAAAAGGAAGGGGAAGAAGAGGCAAAAGAAGCAGAGGAAGAAGACAAATTGGCATCAATACGGCATTTGGGATTGAGAAGGGAAGGCGAAGATGACCAATGAATGACTAAAATTTTATATTATTCAATATTATTGTTTCACCTTTTTTTGTCATTTTTGTTCACACAATTTGTTGCGAATAATTAATAATTTTATTTCATTTTTTTTCCCCGATTTTTTGATATTCTTTTGCCTCTCATCAGTCAGAATCCAACCACCTTTTGCCCGTCGGCCTTTCCCCCGCCTCAATCGGTAGCGCCCTTTCGGCAGGCACTCCCCCTTCTCGACCACCAAATCCGTCTATGTCCCACTTATTCCACCCCTTGCCCCCCACCTTTAAGATTTATGTTGTTTTGTGTCCTTCCCCTCTAACCCATTCCACCCAAATGTTGCGGTGTATTAGAAGGGAGGGCATATTTTAGAGTGTAATGCGAATGCCACATCCTTTGGCCGGACAAGCTTTAGGATTTGTGGACGATGATCATTTTCCTCCTAAATCTTGTCGTCCTCCGGGCGAAACAAATGTTCTTCCCCTCATCAGTAAAAGCGCCAAAAGAAGAATGCCTCCCCCTTCGGACACCGATCATTTTATATGAGTGGGAGGAAATTAATATGGGCCGACAATTTGCGGTGAACATTGGGGGAGAGGAGAAGGCTTTTTTACTCTCTTTCGGGAAAGGTGGAATGATGTCGAGATAAAAGGGAAGCAGTTGTCGAAGGGGGGAAGAGGGGCGGGAAGTGCGCAAAAAGGGCGACACGGGTGACTATTTCTGGGTTTGGCGGGTTCCTTCATCGGTGGTGGCGATGCAGCTGTTCAATCCATCAATGTTCACAAAATTCCACATCCACACCATCCATCAATGTTCATCGCCAATTCACCGCACACTAATCAGAAAGTGTTTTTCCCCGATTTATAGTAGAAAATGTGTTTTTTGCCCAATTTATGTAGGAAAAATGTATTTTGCCTGATCTCATTCCGGAAAGAAATGTGTTTTGCCTAAATGTGTTTCATTAAGGAAAGAAATGTGTTTCGCCTGATGTGTTTTGCCTAGTTTCATTCCGGAAAGAGATGTGTAAATGTGTTTCGCCTGATATTTTTGCCCTAATTATGTTTTCCGGAAAGAAATGTGTTTTGCCTAATTGTGTTTTCCGGAAAGAAATGTGTTTTGCCTAATTGTATTTTCCGGAAAGAAATGTGTTTTGCCTAATTGTGTTTTCCGGAAAGAAGTGTGTTTTGCCTAATTGTGTTTTCCGGAAAGAAGTGTGTTTTGCCTAATTGTGTTTTCCGGAAAGAAATGTGTTTTGCCTAATTGTGTTTTCCGGAAAGAAATGTGTTTTGCCTAATTGTGTTTTCCGGAAAGAAATGTGTTTTGCCTAATTGTGTTTTCCGGAAAGAAATGTGTTTTGCCTAATTGTGTTTTCCGGAAAGAAATGTGTTTTGCCTAATTGTGTTTTCCGGAAAGAAATGTGTTTTGCCTAATTGTGTTTTCCGGAAAGAAATGTGTTTTGCCTAATTGTGTTTTCCGGAAAGAAATGTGTTTTGCCTAATTTTGTTTTCCGGAAAGAAATGTGTTTTGCCTAATTGTGTTTTCCGGAAAGAAATGTGTTTTGCCTAATTTTGTTTTCCGGAAAGAAATGTGTTTTGCCTAATTGTGTTTTCCGGAAAGAAATGTGTTTTGCCTAATTGTGTTTTCCGGAAAGAAATGTGTTTTGCCTAATTGTGTTTTCCGGAAAGAAATGTGTTTTGCCTAATTTTGTTTTCCGGAAAGAAATGTGTTTTGCCCAAATCAAATGTATTTCATTCTGTTGGAAAATGTGTTTTCGCCCAAATGTATTTCATTTCTGAAAATATATTTCTTTTCATAAAATGTATTTCATGTTTTTTTGCCTAGTTTTTAATTAAAAATCACGCATTTTTGCCTCATTCTCGATTTATAAGGGGAATCCATTTCGTCGCTCCATCATGTTTTTGTGGTGGCCTTTCTCGCCCTTCCCCCCTCCTCCCAATGTTGATGGTGGATTTTGGCCACCGTCTTTCCCTCCCGCCCCAAAGCCATTCTCCCTCCCTCTCCCACACCACCACCATCATTGCCTGCCCAATGAGTGTTTGCCCAACAGATAAGGCCCCAAGGGGAAGGGGAAATGGTGGGGAATGGCAGCAAAATGTGCCGCTGTGGCCACCGAATAAGGCGATTGGGAAATGCAGCAAAGACGAGAAGAGGATAAGGGAGTCCATCTCGACTATTTTAGAGCTTCTGTGTGTGTATGTTGCCGCTGTCGGCGCCTTTCCCAGCCACCCATCAACAGTCAGAATTATGTGGGCCAAGCCCAGGCAAAAATTGGAAGGAGGCAAGAAAGGCGAATGAATGACAATGTGTGGAGGCAAAAAATTTGAGGGGGGGGGGGGGTGCCACACCCAAAAAGTATAACAATATTTTTGATATGAGCTCTTCACTTTGGCATCCATTCCACCACCCAAAAATTGAAGCCACCGCCACACGCCCAAAAAATAATAATTGTCTTCCCATTCGCATTGTTCTCATTTTCCCCTTTTTTTCATCCTTGTTTCACCGCTCCATTCCATGCATTTTACGATTGGTCCACAGCTCTGAAAATTGGCCGTGCGCCGCCGCCGATGGCGTCGATCATAACTGACTGCTGGGCCCAACAGCACCATCATAAAGCGAAGGAATAGGGAAAGGGCCAAAAGGGTTAATTGCCATCGGCTGCCATCGCCGCCCCCGGTTGCCCCCATTCCGGCCCCCTTTATTGCCCCTCTTATTCCCCCCTTTGCCTCGAGACAATAAATCTTCTCCGACCGAAAAAGGCAACAGAGGCCAACAGCAGCACAATCAAAAAGGCAATCAAAAAGGCAAAGGCAAAGGGCGAAAAGGGTGGCGGCGGCCCAGATGAAAGGCGAAAATGGGGAATTGTGTGATGGCGGGGGAATTATTGTTCGAAAAAGGAAGGGAAGGGTAACGGCTTTCGCTGGGACACATTATTATGGTAGATGTGCGCGTGCCTCCCTTCGCCTCTCCCTCCACATTTTTATGGTGTTGAATGTGGGGAAAGAATGAGGGACACTTTTTGTGGCCATTGTGGGCCACGCCCCATTCTCCCCAACTCTTTCCCTTTCCATCTCCAATTTCCCCGCAGGCGCCAAACCACGCCCCGAAATTTGCGCCGGCGGCGGTGGCGGCGCGAGAAAATTGGAAGGGAAGTCAAAGGCAAGACAGAGGCGAAAATGGAGAAGGTGAAGAAGAAAATGAAGAGGGATTTTGGGCGAAGACGAAGCGAAGGCAGCCACCCCTTTGGGGAAAGAGTCAACCGCCTCGCCTCTAGCCTCCCTCTTCCCTTCTTGACTAAAGGCGCCCAACCGAGCAAAGCAGAGGCAAAAGCAGTCGACGGCCTCCTTTTCTCCCCTCAAGGGTCCCATCATTCCCATCGTTATCGTCGCTTGGGGCGTGTCGCCCTTCGCGCCGGGCCCAACACATAAGCGGATTGGGGGGAGGCCGATTTGTTAGGTGGCCGTGTGAGGGAGCCCCGCCCCTGTCAGCTCCAAAGGGGCCAATCGTCGTCCGAGACACTCTTTTTTGGCCCCTTTCCTCCCTCCTTTTGGCTTGTGATGATGGTCCAAAAATGCTTTGCTACCCCACTCACGGCCACCATTTTCGCCTCGCCTTCACATCCATCCATCCACATTCCCACCCCTCCGGGAGGAGGTGTCAATTTCCTCACAGAGAGGGGCTCATCCACACAGAAATTTCAGTCCTTAAGTTTATTCATAAATTCCATCGAGTAATTTTGGCCCAATCCTCAAATTCATATTTTCCTCCTATTCCACCTCATTCTTTTGGCTATATCCCAAGAAGGAAGTAGCCAATTCAGGAAGGCGATATGCCATTTGAAAGCCCTAAATGTCCTCTAAAAAGTGGCCAATCTAATTGTTTTTTGAAATATTAAAATAATTTGTAAAATAAGCGGCTTTTCCTCCAAATAAACAAACAAATTCGGGTTTATTCCACTCAAAGACAACGTAACTTTTTTAAAAGCCTGGATTACATAAAATTTATATTAGCCACTTTGTAGAGGACACTTTAGGCTTTAAAATGGTATATTGCCACCCTAAATTGGCAATTACCTCATTGAGAAATGGGCCACTGAAGTCAGTTCCTGAATGATTTAGCCTAGTCCAGTGGAATTATTCAAAATTTTCCATAATAAAAAGGAATTTGAGTTGGATATAATAAAATTTAAAATGGCCAAATTTGTAGAGGAAACTTTGCCCCATAATTCACAGAATTCCAGCTATTCACCCTTTCCCAAGCTTCTTCTCGCCACACTGATTGAAAAATGGCAAATGAACAAAATGGCCACAAATTTATGAAGAAGGCCGAAAAGAAGGAAGGCGGAGAAGGTGGCGAGCCTTCAAATTCCCGTAAAGATGAGGAAAATGCCAATGTTGAAAATGACAACAATAATCAACAAAAATGCCGACAAAAAGGTGCCAAAAGCCATTTGGATTTTGCCAATGGCACCACATTTCCGCCATCCACTTCCAATCCATCCTCATCAATTTCGGCCAATAACAATATTTCGGCATCCCCCACATCATCATTGGCAAATTCCTCAATGCCACCAGATCCATCTCATCCTCCTGTCCATCCTCCTCCTCCGGTCCCTTCAGTTTCGGCAGCTGCCACCGCCGCTTTGAACGGTCTGTGCCCTCCGCCGAATTTGTTGGCACAAATGGCGTTGGCCAGACCTGAATTGTTCGCCCAGTTGTTGGCCGGTGTGGGGGCACCACCTCCTCCACCGGGGACCGGATTCCCGCAAAGTCTGTCCCTCTTTTACAGATAATATTGGAAATTGGCCTAATTACGGAATTATAGTTAAATGCTAGACTAGCTAATTTTTGAAATTCGACTTCTAGGCAACCCGGAAACTCGAGAATAACCTCATTCGACTCGAAATGGTCGATTTAGTCTATGAAATTTCAATTTTAAACCAAATTGAGCTTGTTTTGAAAAAATTGAACTGGTTGTTTAACAAACCGGTTTAGGTTACTAACTTTTGCATAAGCCTTATTTTGGGTCTGAAAATGAAATTTCATAGACTAAATCGATCATTGTGGGTCGAATGAGCCTATTCTCGTGTCTGTACGGAGTCTATAAGTCGAGATTCTCGAAATTAGCTGGCCCAACATCTGGCCATAATTCCAAAATTAGCCAATTTCCAATTTTTCTCCAAAAATTCCATCAAAATCCATCAAATTTCATTCACAGTGCCCCCAGCAGGCCATCATCCCCTTCCTCCTCTCCCACTTCGACATCATTTTGGTGGCCCCCAATTCGTTGATTTCCCTTTGATTGGCCCACTTGGCCTTCCCCCGCCCAACAATCATCATCCATCGGCAGCAGCCGCCGCCGCCCTCAATGTCCCACCATTCCCGCTGTCAATTGTGGAGGATGGGGTGAAGGATGAACCCCGGGTGGAGTTGGAAGACCGTGATTTATGGCAAAAATTCCATCCACTTGTCAACGAGATGATCATCACCAAAAGTGGACGGTCAGTTCAATGGGGAGGGGAAATGGAGGGGGTGGCTTGGCGCGAACGTTTATAACTCATCAAGGACAGAACCAATTTTAATGATTTTGGTATCAAATTAAAGAGCAGACTTTTGGCTATCCAATGAAATTAATTTTATTTAAATTGGTTCAGAAATGATGAAGTTATGGCCAAAAAACCATTCAAAATGACTTTTACTAGGGATTTGCAAAATTTTCGGTAGTTTTTTGGTCATATCTCCAGCAATTCTGAACCAATTTAAATAAAATTAATTTCATTTAATAGCCAAAAGTCTGCACTTTAATTTGATACCCAAAATCATCAAAATTGGTTCAATCCTTGATGAGTTATAAACGATCGCGTCAAGTTGGGTTGGCACCAAGAGTGTAGGGTCAATGGGGGCAAAAAGGTGGTGGTGGCGAACTTCCTAATTGGATTAACACCACCACTATCGCCATATTCGACGTTTTCGTCACCAATCGGCGCCAAATTTTTGGATTGGTGTTCCGCACAGAACACCCAAAAAGAACAAAAAATCGACTCCCAAATTCCCCCACAAATTTTCATTCCGCCCGGCTGCCTTTTTGACCCCCAATTTGGGAAGATTAGAAGAAGGGGGAAAACTCAACAATTGTTGAGGCGCACGGCGCGAGGATTTTCGTACGCCAACACAACACAAATTAGCCCATCCCCACACTTTCCCACAAAAATTCCTTGGGCTGAATGAAGGAGGAAAGGGGAAGATTTTATCGGGGGCCAACAACTTTTTCCCACACAATAGCTTAATCCGCCTACATTTACCTTCAAATTTTCCATTTTTCAGACGCATTTTCCCAGCACTGAAGGTCAAATTGTCTGGATTGGACAAAAAGGCCAATTATTACGTGATTATGGTCAGTTTTGGTTTTGGTTGGGCAATTATTGATGAGGGGAAGGGGGCATTTCCACAATTTGCCTCATTCTTTTGGCCATAATTCAACGAGGCAAGGGCCTATTTGGGAAGGCGATATATCATTCGAAAGCCGAAAGTGTCCTCTAAAAAGTGGCCTAATTTAAATTTTGAAAAATTTAGTCTTTAAAAAAGTTACATGTATTTGAGTGGAATAAACCCGAATATTTGTTTGTTGAAGGAAAAACCGCTTATTTTGCAAATTGTTTTAACATTTCAAAAAACAATTAGAATTGGCCACTTTTTAGAGGATATTTAAGGCTTTCAAATGGCATATTGCCTTCCTGAATTGGTTACTTCCTTCCACGAGATATGGCCAAAAGAATGTCTAATCGCCTTGTTTCCCATTAAACCAATAATTTCCCCTAGGACATTGTGCCGCCGGACAACAATCCGAATCGTTGGAAATTCCACAATTCGCGTTGGGCCATTGCCGGAAAGGCGGACCCGGAAGTGCCAAAACCGCTGCATATTCATCCGGATTCGCCGGCCACCGGGGAGCATTGGATGGCCAAGGGTGCCTCATTCCATCGAGTCAAAATCACCAACAATGTCACAAATCGCACGGAATATGTTAGTTTTTGGTTCATTTTATTTCATAAAAGGCATTTTCGGGCATTTTCCTCCAATAATTTCTTCCACTTTGGGCACTCCTTTCCCTTTTTGTTCCTTTAGGCATTTTCCCGCAAACAATTCTTTCCACACTTGATACGCCCCAACTTGACGCGAACGTTTATAACTCATGAAGGACTGAACCAATTTGGATGATTTTGGTAATAAATTAAAGAGCAGACTTTTGGCTATCCAATGAAATTAAATTTATTTAAATTGGTTCAGAATTGCTGGAGATATGACCAAAAAACAACTGAAAATTTTGCAAATCCCTAGTAAAAGTCATTTTGAATGGTTTTTTGGCCACAATTTCATAAATTTTGATTAAATTTAAATAAAATTAATTTCATTTGATAGCCAAAAGTCTGCTCTATAATTTGATAACAAAATCATTAAAATAAATTCATTCCTTGATGAGTTATTTTAAACGGCGACAAGTTGGGCTGTTCTACAATGCCATAAATTGGACAGAATTTGTCACAGTTTTTTTCCATCAAATTTTTATTCCACATTTTATGCTCGCGCATTTTTTCCTTCCAATTTGTTACCACCCTTCCCTGTCCTAAAAAGTCAACCACACTTCACCTCTTCCACCCCTCATCCAGCCACACAAGCACTTTGCCGCCCTCTCAAGCGGCTAATCCCCCCACCCCTTCCACTTTTCTACCACTTCATCCATTCATTTTGCTGACGACGATTTTAAGGCTACTTTCGGTTGTTGATGTTGATGATGGTTGATGGGGTCGAGAGGAGGCACAAGAAGGGTTAGGCCCACCTTTCCCCCACCCCCACCCGGGACCACTATCCCCCATCAATGTTTTGGCCCAGCACACAAAATGAAGGAGAGGAGGACGACACACTCCACCGTTTAGGCCACCGATAATTTCCTCCACCTTCCACCTCCTCAAATATTTCCCCAAAATGCGCTTCACTTCATTCACTGATAAGATTTTACTAATAAGTGGGCGAGGTGGGGGGGGGGGGGGGGAGGGGGGAGGCGCCAATGTCGCGCGTTCCTTCCACCTTCCAACCAACAACAAATTTTTGGGAGGCTGCTTATCTCGGCTTCTCCCCCTACGCCCCACCCGCGCCTTCGGCGTTTTTATTGCTTCCCTCCGGCTCCCGGTCGTCGCCCTTCCTTTCCCATTCCCTTCCACTCCCTTTTCGATTATTGTTTGCGCCCATCTCGCCCCCTTCCCCCCATCGCTTCATCGCTTTATTTGCGCTCTATCGAGGGGAAAATATTAGGTGGATTGGGCGAGGGGGGAAAATATTGTCGAATGGGGTGAGGGGAAGAAGGAAGGGGTGGGGGGGGGGGAAGGCAGTGAAGGGGAAAAGCGATGAAAAGCACCAAAATTTTGGAAGGAAGGTGGGGAAAATGTTGTCGTCCATCTGACACGGTAGTTATAGGTAGAGCTGCCAACGGGAATTGGTAGGAAAGGAAAGGGAAAAGTGGGGAAGGAAGGGATGGGGGATGAAGCCGCGCCGTGGCGAAGAAATGATCGGTGGCAGAGGATTGGAGCTAGGAGGCGACGGTGGCAAAGCCTAGAAAACCGGGAGGCGCCGGTGGCGAAGCCTCGGAAACTGGGAGGCGACGGTGGCAGAAGATTTGGGAATTGGTGGAATGAAAGAAGGGAAGGGGAAGGGAGAATCGGATTATGGCCACCACCGCCGTTGCCCGGCCGGTTAATTCCTCATCGATGAGAGGAAGAAAATAAGAGGGCCTAGGCGCACTGATTGATCTATTTCAGCCCCCTCCTCCAAATTTTGCTTCTCTTGTTGGCCGCCACCTTAGTTGCTGTAAAGTGGCCTTACACCAAAAATGTTGTCCATCTTGTCATTTTGGGGAGATTGGGGGGGGGGGGGGGGGGGGGGGAAAGAACAAATGATTGGCCGTCAGAAAGATGGATTGAATTTTTGATGGGAATTGGAAATGGGAAGGGGGAATTGGGCATTGGGCCATTTTTGTTATGATTAAGAGGAAAATTGGCCATATCTCGAGAAGGAAGCAACAAATTCAGGAAGGCGATATGTCATTTGAAAGCCTTAAATGTCCTCTAAAAAGTGGCCAATTCTAATTGTTTTTGAAATGTTAAAATATTTTGTAAAATAAGCGGCTTTTCCTCTAACAAATAAATATTCGGGTTTATTCCACGCAAATACATTTAACTATTTTAAGTGCTTTGATTTTCTAAAATTTAAAATAGCCACTTTGTAAAGGACACTTTTGGCTTTCCAATAGCATATTGTCTTCCAAAAATGGCAATTGCCTTCTTGAGATATGGCCAAAAAACGGCCCGAAGATATATTGAAATGTCCAGATTTGGATTGGATGAGAAATTGGAAATAAAGGGGGAAGGCGAAATTTGTGATGGCTGATGCGTCATTTTGGGAATTTATGAGGGAAATATGTGCTAAAATATCCCAATTTTTTGCAGACCGTCCTCAACTCCATGCACAAATATCAGCCCCGAATCCATGTGGTCCGCTCCAATGACATCAATTCATACAAAGTGGGCAATTGGACGACAATTGTGTTTCGTGAGACCGAATTCATTGCGGTGACCGCCTATCAAAATAGCCAGGTTCCTTCTTTCATTCATTCATTAAAATAAGGAGGATATTTTTGGTAATTTTGGGACAAATTCCCTTGCTTTCTTACTACACAAATTCCAAACTAGAGAATTTTACCGCAGGCATAAATTTGGAAATACTAAACCCGTTTATAACTATTTGATGTCATTATGAAGAGCAAAGTGTTGGCTTTCGAATGATGGTATAATCCATAAATAAATTGTTCATCCTTGGAGAATTTATGGCTTCGAGAATAAGAGTGATTTGTTAATTTCCCCAGAATATTTTTGTCCAAATGTATTTCATTCCGGAAAGAAAATGTATTTTACCTAGATTCATTCCAAAAATGTGTTTTCCTATACAAAAATGTGTTTTGCCTAGTTAAAAATGTGTTTTCCGGAAAATGTGTTTTGTCTAGATAAAAATGTGTTTTCCGGAAAATGTGTTTTGTCTAGATAAAAATGTGTTTTCCGGAAAATGTGTTTTCCGGAAATGTGTTTTGCCTAGATAAAAATGTGTTTTTCGGAAAATGTGTTTTGCCTAGACAAAATTGTGTTTTATCTAGACCAAAATGTGTTTTGCCTAAAAAATGTGTTTTCCGGAAAATGTGTTTTGTCTAGATAAAAATGTGTTTTCCGGAAAATGTGTTTTGTCTAGATAAAAATGTGTTTTCCGGAAATGTGTTTTGCCTAGATAAAAATGTGTTTTTCGGAAAATGTGTTTTGCCTAGACAAAAATGTGTTTTCCGGAAAATGTGTTTTGCCTAAAAAATGTGTTTTCCGGAAAATGTGTTTTGCCTAGATTCATTTCAAAAAGTATTTTCCAGAAAATGTATTTTTGGTAAATGTGTTTCCCGGAAAGATTAAATACTTTATATAATCTCTTTGCCTTTTTTGGCACTAATTCTTTAAATTTTAAACCAATCCATTTATTTTTTACACCCTTTGATAGTCCTCATTCAGCTCTTCAATTTAACACCAAATTCATTAAAAATGCTTCATTTCTTTAAGCATTATTCAGCCTCGCATCCAAAATTGGGGATTACTCAATTCTTTCCCAAATATTATGTTATTTTTGTGCCATTCCAAATATGGTGGCGGATTTGTGTTATTTTTGGCCCATTTCCTTCCTCCTTTTCCCCACTAATATTTTCGTTGCCTTTCACCTTCTTCCGCCTCCGACCCAACATCATCAAAAAGGGTGGAAAATTGCCGCCGGAGGATTAGTTGGTTGGGTTTGGGCGCCCATTTCCCCATAAAATCCCCTAATAAAATGACTGTGGCGCGACCGAAGCGCGACGACCTTCACAGGGTCAACAATGAATGGCGCAACAATGATCACCTCCCAAACATATTCATCATCATCACCTTCCCTCCCCCTTCCTTCTAAATCCCTTCAAAATTGCTTTGGCCCCCATGGGAAAAAGAAAGTGGTCGCCTTCCTCGTCAAAATGTCGTCAAAATGGGTAATTAGGGGAAGAAGTGGAGAAGGGAAAGAAGATTATTGTATTTGGAAGCGTGTCCCCTGCCCCTCCTTGCCCTTTCTGCTGGTTCTGCGAAAGCCATGATGGCCATGAATATGCCGATTTCGGCCTAGTGTGTTTTGGTTCCCCAATTTTTTTTGTGCCAAACTTTTACCCAAACTCAAACAAAAACATCATTTTCGGCGATTGCCCCCTTTTCCCTTTATTAGGTCCAATAATACCGCAAATTTCGGCCTATTGTTTTCACAATTTTGTGCCAAAAGCTTTGCCCCAAACTAGCCAAAAACATCATTCATTTTAGTCAAGTTATCCCCTCCCTTTTTAGTTTCCTTTCCCTTTTGGATACCGTAATCCTCTCCCTTCTTCTTTTTTTTGCTTCCCTTTGCCCACTGCCACACTCGCCTATTCACACCCCCATTTTGCCCCATCCCAACCAATTTCCCTTCCCTCCTCTTTCCTTTTCGCTTTCTTCCATTCCATCGCGTGTGTTGGGGTTTGGGCGGCTGGTTCCCTTTCCCCCTCTGTGTTTTCGGCTTTTCCTTTGGCCTTTTTATTGGCGGTTGGTCCTTTTGTTTTCGGCCCTTTTTGCCTAGGCTGCACCCCGTTTTTGGGGGTCTTTTTGGGGTCCATTTTGTAGGCCAATTCAGCACATTTTCCGGTCGCTCCCCCCTTCCCATTTTGGCCACCACCGTCGGATGGATGAAAGCATAATGAACTCACTTCAAAGGAGTAGGATGGCTTTACTTGGCCATTTACGGTATGAATTGGCCCATTGGGATTTGTACGGAAAGACGGAAAGGAAGAAGAGGAAAGAAAGGAAGGAAGATGAGGGACTAATTGGTGGGGGGCAAAAGAGGGGCACGCAAATGTAATAAATTTGGCACAGTCCAGTCCATTCATTCATTCATCCACCCTTTTTGAGTCTCTTCACCAATTCTCCTCTCATTTTTATGGCGAAAATGGGCGAATGGGAAGGCAGCAACAGCAATAAATACCCGAGGGAGAAAAATGTGTATAAAATAGTGGGAAGCTGAGGGGAAGCTGAGGGGTGGAATAAATTGTGGAAAATTTGGTGATGGAGGAAATATTCTATATGTTACAAAAATTTTTGGAAACATTTTATTTTTTATTGTGAAGATCACGGACTCAAAAAATTCAATAACAATTGATTTGACAAAGGGATATCCCCTAATTTGACGCCGTTTAAAATAACTAATCAAAAACTAAACCAGTTTTGGTGTTTTTGATAACAAATTAAAGAGGAGACTTTTGGCTATCAAATGAAATTAATTTTATTTAAATTGGTTCAGAATTGATGAAGTTATGGCCCAAAAAACCACTGAATATTTTGGTAATCCATAGTAAAGAATGTTTTGAATGGTTTTTGGCCCATAATTCCATCAATTCTGAACCAATTTAAATAAAATTAATTTCATTTGATAGCCAAAAGTCTGCTCTTTATTTTGATACTAAAATCATCAAAATTGGTCCACTCCTTGAGGAGTTATAAACGTTTGCGCCAAGTTGGGTCTAATCCAAAATGTGGAAATAATCGATAATTGTTAACCATTCATTTTTGTTGAATTTTTGTGCAGATCACGGACCTCAAAATCGATAACAATCCATTTGCCAAAGGCTTCCGAGACAGTGGGGCCGGAAAGCGGGAGAAAAAGCGGCAATTAAGCCACCATCATCGAATGAATGGCGGCGGCGGCGGAGGTGGCGGTGGTTCAGGTGGAACCTCCGCCGCTGCACAAATTGCACGCATTTTGGGCGGTGGCGGTGGCAGCAACAATTCGGCGGAGGATGACAGTGGCGATGAAGGCGGTGGTGACATGGATGGGCCAAGCAGGGCGAAAAGGGCCCGGAGCAGTGTTTCCGTGTCGTCAAGTTCAACGGGTGGAGGAGGGGAACAGCAACCTGCTGATTTGGGTAGACAAATTCCCGGTGGAAAGGTAAATAAATATGGAATTGGAAGTTGACCCATACGAATTTTGCGTATTTTTGGCCAAATGTCCATCAGAGAAATCTTTAAAACTTATACAATTGGATTAAGAGTTAATAATACCCATTTTTGTAGAGCCCAAAATGATTGAGTAATTAAATGGAAAAAATTTGGATGAATTAATTGGCCAAAAATGTTATGATCAAAAAAGTGAGAAAATTGCCCTCATAGCTCATATTTATTTAGGCTTATTTTGTAGCCTTTTTTGGTCATAATTTTTACCCCTTTTGGTTAAAATCTAGTAAATCTTTAAATCCAAATCAGGAATGGCCATAAAATTGCTAAAAATTAAACTGAATTTTCACTAGAAAAAAAATTGAAAATATAGGAAAAATGTCTGAAAATTTGGCTTATTTAGCCAGTTTTTTTTTGGTCATAAAATTTGTCAATTTTTTAATCAAATTCTTTCTTTATCCAAATCGAAGAGTTATAAAATAAGCCCAAATTTTCCTAAATTTTAAGGCAAATAATAATTAAAAATTGATCACACAAAATTCAATCCAAAAGAAATAACTGAATTTATATTTTAAGCCAAATGGCCGAACTCCAATTTCATCGCCCTTTTTTACGGCGATGGCCTCCAACCTGTCTGCCAATGTCAATGCTAATCATCAACCACCGGCACCAAATCATCCACTTTTGCCCGGCTCATTGGCCCGTTTACTTTTCCAACAACAATGTTCAGCACCCACAAATGTGTCGCCGGCATTTCCTCCGTCCCATCTTCCCCCGCCAATTCCAATCATTCCCGGATTTAATCCATTTTCGAGCGGTGGTGGAGGAGGTGGGAACTCACTTTTGGCCATGCACCATTTCCTCCTCCAACAACATCATCAGCTGGCCATGGCCAAACAACAACACCAACAACAATGCCAAAATAATGGTGGCCAAAATTCAATCAATAATAATCAATCGATAATGGCCGCCGCCTCAAATGGTGGAATTGGGCAATGTGATGGCCACCAAAAAAGGGCGGAGAATGAAACAACAGTGAAAAAATTATCCCAGTCATTTTCGGCATCATCGCCTCCGTCAACATCATCAACCAAAAGAAGTCCGGCAACCACTGCGGCGAGGAGATCCCAATTTGATGTGAATTATTTGTTGGAAAAGAGATGAGATTTTTATTGATTGATTTTAATAATAATTTTTCCCCCAATTTTCATTAATTCTTTTTGTGGTTTTGATTCCCTCATCCCCTTCCCTTCCCTCCCTTTTTAGCCTCCTACGGGTCCAATTGTATGGGCGCAGAGTTCAAATTCAAAAATAAATCATTCCTTTCCCCATTTCTTTAATTTTATTTTGACGAGAGGAATGAACAATGAATTCTCTGGAATTATGATGGATTTTTAAGTAGACTAGATCTAATTTTAGGTAAAAGTCGGTTTTAAAACCGATATTTTCATAAAATAAAATTAATTTTCGGTTTTAAACCGGTGTTTTTGTAAAATTCAATTTTCGATTTCCTTGTATTTTTTGAGAAAAAATTCCTAAATTAGATTTTTAATTTCCATTCATTTTAAAACCGAAACCAATTTTGACCTACCCCAGTATTCATTTTTAAGATCTGATTATTTTTCTACTAGGAAAATCCACCATAATTTCCATACAAAATTCATTTCCTCAATTTCCAATCCCAATTCAAATGCTTTTCCCCTTCCCTTTCACATCCACAATCTTTTCATTCCACCGATGGACTAATTTTGATTACTTTTCCCTTCTTTCTTCCCATTTCCATCCCATCACTTTTCGATGCAGCTTTTACAAAACATTACAATAATTGAAATAATTTTGTTTTTTAATTTTCATTACAAATTGTAGAGTACAAAAATTTTGGAAAAGAAATAAAATAAAATATTTTAATAAATTGGGAATTTTTTGGTCAAATTGTGGAAAAAAAAACTAAAATTCTACAAATTTTGCATTTTTTCATTCACATAAAATTTTCCATCATCATTGTTTGTTGGCCAAAATCAGTGGCCGAAGATTGTTGTCCTTCATTTGATTGTTGGCTTTGAACGAGCATTGACCTATTCCGAACCAAAATTCCCAGTTGAACATTGGATTCCTTCAAATGGGCACACCAATTGCGAAGCTGAAAATATAGGCATTTTATTTAGGCATTTTGTCATAGATTTTAGTGAAATTTTTTGGAAATCACGGTTATTAGATCTTGTAAAGACTCAAGAATAAATTTATTCGATTCGGCTGGGTCGATTTAGTCTATGAAATTTCAGTTTCAAACCGATTTGAGCTTATTTTGAAAAGTTGAACCGGTTGTTTAAACCCAAACCGGTTTAGGTTTACTAACTTTTGCCTAAACCTTATTTCGGGTTTGATATTGAAATTTCATAGACTAAATCGACCATGCCGAATCAAATGAGCCTATTCTCGAGTCTAAGGGTTGCCCAAAAGTCGAGATTTTTAGAAGTTTAAACCCAAACCGGTTTTAGTTTACTAACTTTTGCTTAAACCACATTTGGGGTTTGGAATTTAAATTTCTAAGACAAAATCGACTATGCCGAATCGAATGAACCCATTCTCATGTCTCTAGGCTGCCAAAAGTCAGGATTTCCCAAAAATTTATGCCAGCATTTAGAAATACCGTATTTTCTCTGTTATAAGAACAGTTCTGCCGAATGAAAGACCATTTTTGAGAATTTTTAAGGTGAAAAAAAGCAAAAATGTTATTTTTTCCTATTTTTGATTCTCTCTGATATTTAAAAGCCCCCATGGGTTTCTAATAAAGATACGGTATCAAAGAGGAGAGGGGCGCCAACCTGTTCCAATGAGGCCCCGACCAAAGCCCACATTCGAAGGGAACAATGGCTTCGGCAAAAGTTGAGCAGCAAAATGTCCACATCCGTTTGCTCACAGCAACCGAATTGGCCACCGCCGCCATTATTACTGTATTGAATCCTGAAGAGGAGTGGATTTTGGATTAAGTGTTTTTGGATGGGAATGATTTTTTCGGGAAGGGACAAATATTTTTGAGAGCTGCGATTTGACACGAAACCCGACACCACCTACAGGTGAGGGCCGAGAATTGTTTTTGAGGAACATTTTTGAGAATTTTTAAGTGAAAAAGGTAAAAATGTTAATTTTTTTATTTTTATAAGTCCATTCTCTAAATTAAGCCCATGGGATTCTAATAGAGAAGATAATACGGTAATTACCGTAATGGATCCAGAAAACAGACGGGGCGATGTGAATGGATTAAGTGTTTTTGGAGGGAATTTCTAGTAGAAGCCCAGTCTCTAATAGTATCCTCCTCCCTTCGAAAAATTTACCTCAAAAATAACTAATTTTAGGTGAAATTAAGCCGAAATATACATTTTTGTCAAAAAAACAAAAAACAGAGAAGTCAAAATCTTATTAGTCTTATAAATATAAATCCCAACCATTATTACTGTATCGTATCTCCTCTGAAGGGAATGGGGGGGGGGGGAGTGGATTAAGTGTTTTGTGGATGGGAATGATTTTTTCGGGAAGGGCCCAAATATTTTGTTTTTGAGAGCAGTGAATTGACACGAAATCCGACACCACCTACAGCAGGTGCCGGCCGAGAAATATTAGGGGTTCTGTGCTAGGATTGTGTTTTGTGGATTTTGGATTGGCGAGAGTAAGCATAGAAAAGTGAATGAGCAATAAATAATATTTTTTGTAAATGACAAGTGGGAAATTGGACGACAAGTTGGACAAACAAACAAAAAAAAAAGCAGGGAGGAAGGGGAAATGGGATAAGTGGTGTCTCATAAAAATCCATCCAAATCCGAAATGATTCGATCCACATGTAAAAAGGAAGTGTATTTTAATTACTATATTAGGAAAGGCGCCTTTTACGCTTTTTTCTTGCAAAAAAAAAAATCAAAAGTTTATTTAAGCCAGAAATTTTTTATTTGATTTGGTGGCCCCGGAAAAAAAATACAATAAATGTTTTGCCAAAGGAGAGAAAGAGCTCATTTGCTTTTTGCTTTGTATGTTGCCGGCTACCGAGGCCAATGGCCAAAAAATGATTAGACTATTAAAATGAGCTGTTGTTGGTTGTTTTGGGCCTTTGCCAGATGCCGACAGATGAAATGGAGAATGGAGGGCGGAAGGAGGAAAGGGAAATTATTGAACATAAAATGGAATAAAGCCGGCAGCTGTTTACTTAACCCCCGCCCCCCGGGGGATAATTGCTTTTTAAAGAGAAAGGGTGGCCGAAAATTCATCTTTTTAAATGTTGGCCGAAAAAAAATTTAATCTCAAAATAAAAAAAAAGATGGCCGAAAAATTAGCCTTAAAATAATGGGTTGACCGAAAGATTAAGTATAAATAATTTTTAAATAGATTAAATTAATTGTCAATAAAAGCCAAAAATTACACTAACTGTTCCCGAAACCCGTTTTTGTGAGAAATTTTCCTGAAAAAAGCTTAATAGATAGGCACCTATACCTAATTTGTGTCTTTTTTTTGAGCCTAAAAATCCGTTCCCTAAATCCTAATAAATAATGTTATTAATGCACCCACCTCAATTGTTTAAGTTTGTTGAATGCATTTCGGAATTGTTTATTCGTTGTATGGAGCATCAACGTGTCCCGGGATTGGCACAAATCCATTGAGGAAGAAGCAGAATTCGTCGATTGGCACATTCCACCGCCGCCGCCGGTGGCCGATGAAATCGACGACGAATTGAACGGTTCCATTGAGGACGAGGCCGACGAGGAGGCCGTAGCCGCCGATGTGGACAAATGGCCAAGCAATTCCCTTTGTAATGCGCAGACTGCCGGGGTCAAATCCGAGTCTTGGGAATTGGTGGAATGTTGAACGGTTTGGATCATGTCGATCAGTTTTTCCAAAATAATCAGCAATTGGAAGCAGAGTTTGTGCAGGGATTTGAACAGGGCAAATTCCTAAAAATGAATGGCATTAAATTAAAGTAGAAAATATTTGATTAGCGGTTTATGGCCCATATCTCAACGAGGCAATTGCCAATTTTGGAAGGCGATATACCATTTGAAAGCCAAAAGTGTCCTTTACAAAATGGCCAATTTAAATTTTATAAAATCCAGGCTTTTAAAAAGTTAGATGTCTTTGAATGGAATAAAACCAAAATTGTTTGTTGGAGGAAAAGCCGCTTATTTTATAAATTATTTTAACATTTCAAAAAACAATTAGATTGGCAACTTTTTAGAGGACATTTAGGGCTTTTAAATGGCATATCGCCTTCCTGAATTGGTTGCTTCCTTCTCGAGATATGGCCGGCCAAAAGAATGGGCAAAGGTATTCAATTTTTTTTATTTTGATTATATTTTTATGCCGGATTATTGTGGAATTTGACACTCCTTGCCTGTTTTCGGATGCCAAATTGTTGGTTGTTGACAGGCTGTTCCACCAGCGAAGATGTGGCGGCATCCCCCATTTGACCAGTGCCACTGTTGCCACTATTTTCATTATTAATGAGCAACAATTTCTGTGATGATTTGACCATGTTGAGTGCCTTAAAATTAAAACACATGTGTTTTCCCTGGGGAAAATTGTGAATGAATGCCCCTATGAAATTTGAGCTTTTTTGAAAGGGAGGGGGCACAAACGGTCATTTGAATTGCAACACAAAGAAGAAAGGGGTCATTAAGTGGAGGGAAAAAAGGAAGACCGGTGGTCGGTCGGATGGTCAATCCCGAGGGAGGAAATTGGCAGATTGTTGCCTTTTGGGCGGATGTGGATGGACCCCATAAATAATTTGGAGGGGAAGATTGTGAATAAATGGGGACCGACCAAATATAATGAATATGAACTAAATGATAAAAACAAATATGCATATTTCCTAAAAAAATGTAAAATTTGAATAACCATTATTGAATAAAAATTATTTTCGGAAAATTTAATTAATTCTTTTCAGAATGAACATAGCAAATTACAATAACAATCCTTCCGGAAACAATTAAATCTAACCGGAACAACCGGAAACAAAATAACAATCTAACCGGAACAACCGGAAAGAAAATATTACAATCTAACCGGAACAAGAAAATATTACAATCTAACCGGAACAACCGGAAAGAAAATATTACAATCTAACCGGAACAACCGGAAACAAAAATTACAATCTAACCGGAACAACCGGAAAGAAAATTACAATCTAACCGGAACAACCGGAAACTAAATTACAATCTAACCGGAACAACCGGAACGAAAATTACAATCTAACCGGAACAACCGGAAACAAAAATTACAATCTAACCGGAACAACCGGAAAGAAAATTACAATCTAACCGGAACAACCGGAAAGAAAAATTACAATCTAACCGGAACAACCGGAAAGAAAATTACAATCTAACCGGAACAACCGGAAACTAAATTACAATCTAACCGGAACAACCAGAAAGAAAATAATCTAACCGGAACAACCGGAAAGGAAATTACAATCTAACCGGAAACAATTATAATCCTTCCGGAAATTTTACAATTAAATCATTGAAATACAATTAAATTCTTTCGGGAAAATTTATTTCTTGAATTAATTATTTTATGAATAAAATAAAAAAAAACTTTTCCGGAATACCAACTCATTCTCTCATAAAAATTCAAATCAGTCCCCTTTTTTATTTCTACATTTTTTAAATAAGATGGCACGGATAAAAATGACCTACCCGTAAAGTTTGTTCACGATATTCCGCAAAAGTCTGAAATATTTGGTATAATTATGAAACATTTTTTAATAAAATTTTACATCAAAATGTTCGCGAAGTTCGAAGAGAGCAAATTTTTGAGTGACGAGAAGATTTGAAGAACGAAGCTGAAATTTTAAAAATTTATTGAAATATTTAAAAAAACTGACAAAATGGGGTGAAATAAACAGGAATGGACAATCCACCAATTTGATGCACATTGACAAAGTGTTCGATAGCTGCGAGGAAATGTCACATTTTGCATTCATTTGTTGTTGATATTGTCGTGGAGAATCCATCATCGTCAATTGCCGGCAACTGTCCAGTGTGTCCCGCAATAAACCAACAAGTCTAGTGCCATTTTCCTGTGCAAATTCATTGTGGATTTAATTTAATATTTCCGAAACTGACTCGGAGTAGTTGTGTGAAAAGCATGATTGAATTGGATGTGATTTCGCCGTCTTGGTCATCTTCAAGTCGAGAAATATAGGAATTCCACAATTGTTCAACCTGTGATGAAAATGAATTTTTGAATAAAAATTTAAATATTTTAGAGTTTTATATTTCAAATTTAAAACATTTTATTTGATTTTTAATTTTTTTTTTTTGAATTTTTATTAATCTCAAATTTAAATATTTTATTCTGAGTTTTTAATCCAATGCAATAATTAATAAATATTTTATTTTAGCTTTCAATCCAAATTTAAATATTTTTAAATTAAATTATTAAAATAAATTAAAATATTTTAAAATTAAATTCAAATATACTCACAATCCCAGAGATATGATGTCCACATTCCAAACGCAATGATATGCCTGCAGGCAATGCTGGCACTGCCATTTGATCTTGATGGAAGAATTGTCTGCTACTGGGAGTGCCAATGCCAACAATTGAATTTGAACGGAATTGATGTTGTTGATTTTGGGCATCAAAAAGATGTGATGGAAAAGTTGCGGTGGTCGACGAAGTTTGAAGGGACAACGAAACCAGGGAGGAAGCATTCGATTGCCGATTAAATTGTTGCTGAATTTGTTGGTTAGATGCGGAAATGTTGGCCGCTTGAATGGGCGGTGATTTGGTGGAGGAGGTGGCGGAAGTTGAGGACATTTTGGCGGCAAGTTGTTTCCTTCTTTTTCCACCGTTTCCATTGTTTTCTTCATTTTCACGGATATTTTGTTGCTGTCTCCGGTTGGTAGATTCCTCTTGGGTTCCTTCAGAACTGCTTTGCCTCCTATTTTCATTTAAATTGTTTTCTTCTTGAGCATTTTCTTCCTCTTCCGAAATGTACGAAGTTGAGGATGAAGAACTGCTTTCATCACTGTGATGCGTAGATTGAATTGGTGTCCGATCGGAAGAAATGTCATTTGAATCACTGGCTTAAAATGAGGAGAAATGTAAAATTAGAAAAGTATTGAAAATTCTAAACTAATTCTAATGGTTTAAGGAGGAGGGTTTGTTCCACAAATTCCCAAACAAATATACCCAAAATTGGATAGAGCTGGTCAAGACGAATTGAATGGTATATAATTTGGTTATGGTTTGGTCAACAATTAAAGAGTATTAAACATTTTAAACCACATTTTGTTTTTTTGGTTCTAACTTCTAAACGGCTTAAACCATATTTTGACTTTTGGTTTAAAACCGTCTAAACCGATTTTATTTTTGGTTTAAAACCGTTTAAACCAATTTTCGTTTTTGGTGCAAAAATAAAAGTTAGAATTGGTTAAACCCAAGCCAAAACATATATCTTGACAAGATCTATTCATTGAGTATAAAGATTTATGAGTTTGGGATAAACTTCTGAACCGTTCAGAATTTTCAGACTTTTATTTTGGACAATTTAAATATTTTCCCGGATTAAAATTATTTATTCCCCCTAGGCTCACCTCCACTCATCGGTCGAATCGGCATCATCAATTCCCTTTTCTTGTTTCTTCTCCCGACATTGTTTCGGCCGAACAAATTCCTCCTTTGATGGGCAGCACCACTTTCGCCGCTTTCAACGGACAATCGGCCATCAATACCACCGCCTCCACCGCCAACTCCGCCAAATGATGATGGTGAGGAGAAATTGCCACCGCCACTATTTTTGGTATTATTGCTGTCCAAATCATCGTCCTCTTCTTCATAATATTCTTCATCATCATCGGGCACTTCTTCCTCTTTGCCTTCGGCTGTTTCATTGTCATTTTCGGGACAAACTCTATAAGAAAAAATTGATTCATTATGAAAATGAATAATAATTAATAAATAATTATGGACTACGTAGCAAAATTTTAGGTCGACAAATTTGCAAAATATATTTTGGTTTTTTGTGAAATTTACCAAAAATAAGTTTGGGAGCCACAAATTAAGTAATTTAATTTTTGGTTTTTATTTTTTTTCTAATAAATTTTCCCTCAAAAAGTGCCAAAAAAATTGGTAAAATAGGTCAAAAAAAATTAGGTCAATGGAGTGGATTTTTAGGTCACAAAATTGGTACCTATTTAATTTTTTTAAGAAATTTGACAAAAATATGTTTCGGGAACCAAAAATTGGGATTTTTGGCCTTTTTTTACTTCATTTTTCTAATTTCTAATGAAATTTTCCCTAAAAGTGCTAAAATAAGTAAAAATAGATCAAAAAAAAAATAAGTTAAATGCACAAAACATTATTTATTTCTCATCAAATTTGATAGAATACAAAAAAATTGGCCAAAAACTAATAAAAAAAAGTCAAAAACTAAAAATCCATTCTTTAAAAAAAAGGATAAAAAAACCTAAAAATCTTCTCCATAATACTAATAATAATAATTGAAAAAAAGACTTGCCTGGGTGTTCGCATTGTGCTCAACCAATTGAAGCAACTGTCCGTCGATTCACTGATCGAGTCGTGTTCCGCCTTAATTGTGCCAATTTAAAATCAATAAAAAAAAATTAGTAAAAATTACTTCAAGGAAATCGAATTCCTTAAAAACTCGTGGGAATGAATCGGTGGTCCGAAGGGACACCAGCTCACAACTGTTCGCCCCGCCGCTGTTATGATCAATTGTGGGGCCCAAACTGTTGGGGCTGGACATTCGTTCCAGTCCGAATTCATCCTTTGGATGCAGTGCTTGAATTGACATCATTTGTTGTTCGGGGTTTTGTCCTTCATTTTTGTTATTCAATGTTTTTTCTTTGTCCTCTTGTTGTTTGGTGGCATTCAAATTTGTTGAAGATTGTGAGAAATGATGCTATAAATAAATTAAAATATTTAATTAATATTGGTTTAAATTATTAAATAAAAATTATAAAATTAATAATTATTTAATTATTGAAAAAATAATAAATTAAAATTTTTTACATTTTTTTTAATAATATTTAAATAAAACAAAAAAAAATTTAAATTTATTTAAAAATTAATAAATTTATTTAAAATATTTATTAAAAAAATTCCCACCGATTTTGCGGCTCCAATTGGGACCTCGCATAAAGCAAATAAGGAAATTAATTTTTCTCGAATCTAAATTTTTTGATTTAATTTAAATTCATTTTTAATCGACACTTTACCTTTTGCCTGCAATTTCCATCCATTAATGACTTTGGGATATTCGTTTCTTTGACAGATTTTTCGAAGCGAAGTTCAAAATCGGGCTTTCGACTTGACAATAATTTCTTCTAAAAATGAAGTAAAATTAATTAAAAAATAATTAAAATTAATCGAATTTCAAAAATAAATTTGGATTATTATTTTGGCTGAAATTCTGCCCTAATCCCTTAATATTAATTTAACCCAGCTTACTTCAACATTGTTGACCAAATTGACCGAAATTGAATTCCAATGGTCAACAATGAGTTTGAGTATTTGAGAAGCCTCACGCGAATTTGAACCATGAATATGCTTGGAAATTAATCGTACAACCTATTGGAAGAATTAATAAAATTAATTTTAAATAATTAAAAAAAAAATAAATTTTCAAATTTATGAAAAATATTCAAAAATTAATTTAAAAATTTGTGAAAATATTCAAAAATTAATTTAAAATTTGTGAAAATATTCAAAAATTAATTTAAAAATTTGTGAAAATATTCAAAAATTAATTTAAAATGTATGAAAAATAAACAAAAATTAATTTAGAAATTTGTGAAAATAATCAAAAATTAATTTAAAAATTTGTGAAAATATTCAAAAATTAATTTTAAAAAATCAATTTCAAAATTTAAAAAAAAATATTTAAAAAATAAAATTAATTAATAAAAAAATAATACATTACTTGGGAATTGAGTAGAACGGGCGAAGAATCACTCAAATTTCCATAAGTAAACAGCAAAAGGAGAATATCCAAAATTGTTGAATGCAATTGAATTGGACTTCGATCGAGCATCTAAAAAATAATTATATTTTAAATAAATAAAAATTAAATAACACCTCGGATAAAATCAAAATCAGCTGAAAAGTGTCCAAAGTGAATGAATCGAGTAAATAATTCACAACACATTTCACCCATTGCGAATGGTCCCGAGGAAAATTGCGTTCCCGATATTGGCCCATCATCTTTAAAATATGATTGAATTATTTCATTTTTGTAATGTGATTTACCGTTATTAAATTGTTCAGCGGATGATCCAAAATGTTGATTTCAGCATTGTTCTTCACAATTTCATTCAATTTATTTTGGCAATGCTAAATAAATTTTAAAATTAATGGAAGTAAAATTAAATAAAGGATTTACTTAGGTCGGGAAAAATGTTTGTCCATTTAGATTTTTTGTGAAATATATCAAAAAAAAGGTTTAGGGAACCCCAAATAGGTTATTTTTGGGGTTTTAAAATGCATTTTTCTAATGTTTCCTTCAAAAATGTGCTAAAATAGTTCAAAAAAATTACTTAAATAACAGGAAATAAATGCTCAAAAATTAATTATGTTTGCTTTTTTTCATTCACAGACAAAAAATAGGTTAAAAACCAGAAAATCTACTCTTCAAAATAATCAATTAAAGCCTATTACCGTTGCAATGGACTGGGCCAAATTGGCACAAAGTTGAGTTGGCGCATTGAAATGTTGAATACAATAAGGCAATGCGGAAACCACAATCAGCCCAAATGTTTGATTTGCATCGCCACAAACAGCTTTATTACCCAAATGTGGAATTGATTTGGTGAAAATGAACAATGCTGTTTCGTAGCCATTTGGATGGTAAAGAATTCCTTAAATTAAATTCGAAATAATTGAAAACAGTAAATATCCACACCTTTCGAAGCAATTGGTATAATCCCATGGAATTGGTATTCATTTTGGGTGAGGACTGCCTCCAATCTGGTTAAGCATTCCAACCGTTGTGAACCGCAAATATATAATAACTGAAATATGTAGAAAATTAAATATTAATTTATACAAATATTTTGATTTAATTAATTGTGTTTTTTATTAAATTGTGTTTTTCTATTAAAATGTATTTTGATTACATGTATTTTCGAATAAATTGTTTTCAAATTTGTGTTTTCGATAAAATTGTGTTTCCGATTAAAATGTGTTTTAAATTAATTAAATGTAGATGTGTTTTCGATTAAAAATGCGTTTTCAATTAAATGTGTTTTTGATAAAAATGTGTTTTCAATTAAATTGTGTTTTTGATTAAATTGTGTTTTTCTATAAAATGTGTTTTCAATTAAAATGTGTTTTCAGTTAAAATGTGTTTACAATAAAAATGTGTTTTCAATTAAAATGTGTTTTCAATTAAAATGTGTTTTCAGTTAAAATGTGTTTACAATAAAAATGTGTTTTCAATTAAAATGTGTTTTCAATTAAAATGTGTTTTCGATTAAATTGTTTCCGAATAAATCGTGTTTTCGATTAAATTGTGTTTTCGATTAAATTGTGTTTCCGAATAATATGTTTTTAAATGTGTTTTCGATTAAAATGTGTTTTCAATTAATTGGGTTTGAATTCGTTTTCTGACCTAAAATTGCCAATTTATTAACACAATTTTTATAAATAAAATTTTCGTAAACATTCCCATTAAAATAATAACATTACCTTATCTAGCGTATGCAAAGCGAGTAAAAACTCATTGTCCAAATTGGATTCAAGCAATGGCAAAGTAATCAGCAAAATCCGTGTAAATGTGTTCAACTCTTCTTCATTCATCATCACATTTGGAGTGTCCGATAATTTCAACGTTGTAGCACTTTTGCTTCTGATCAAGAAACCACATTTTTTCATTTCAGTTTGGGGCGATAAAAATTCGTTTCCGAGCAGTAAAGAATGTCTCATATCTTTAAGAATAAATAATTTTATTTAATTATTTACTAAAAAAAATCTTTTACCCTTTTTCTGCATTTTTGTTTCCGACGATAAATTTGGTATTTTTACGGGTGAAGAATCCAAAATTAAATTTGTCGTATAACTGATTGAACGGCAATGTCCATTCACAGAAGAATTGTTGCGGGTGTTTAATGATTGTGCCATTTTCTCCAGGCATTTGAACATATCTAATTAAATAAAGGAGAGAAATGATAACTTGAACTTATTTTTTAAATAACTTACCAATAATATAGCTTTGCATTTCGTCAGAATTGTCCGCCACAATTTCAACCAATCGCGAAACAAATGGTCTAATAAAATTAAAATTTATTCGATAAAAATGAATCCAAATTTACTCAATGTACGATTCAGGATTATGGCCAAGTGCCCCGGCAATTTGGAAAGAACGACCTTAAAAACGTCGGTTTTAAACCAGATAATTGGTATTATTTAAATTACCTGCAAAATGTTTGTTGGATGTTTTCAGTGCAAATTCAATCGCAAAATTTGTCCAATTTGTTGCCAACTCGCTGATTGTTGGGGTCAAAAATGCGGCCAAATGTTGTGTAAATTTTGCGATGCATTTTGCGCTTTCAGTCACCCAATTCCGTTGGGTTGTCTCCTCATAATCCCAAAGTGGATTGAATTGTCTTAAATATTAGTTAATTAAATAAATAAAATTTGTACAAAACTAAAGGTCTAAATTTGCCCAAAATTTAAGGTTTAAATTTGCTCAAAACCTAAGATCTTAAGCATTCCGGAGAGTTCCATAAGAATTTCAGTAAGTTTTTTTTTCCTAAGAGCTTTTCCGGAGAGTTCTAAGTTTTTTCCGGAGAAAGTTTTTTCAGGAGAGGTTTGTTTTTTTTTCCGGAGAGGTTTATTTTTTTCGGAGAGGTTTAAGTTTTTTCCGGAGAGTCTGTAACCATTCGGGAGAGGTTTAGGTTTTTTCTGTCATTTATTCAAAACTTTAGGTCCCATTTATGATACCACAAAGGCTTTTAACCAGTGGGGCTCCGAGGGGGGCTGTGACCCCTCCGAAATGAAAAATGGGGAAAAAAAAGTAAAGGGGGATCCTTCTATGATCAAATTTTTCCCTTTCCATTTTTAGGCTAAAATTTGTCGCTGCGCGGCTATTTTTGACCCAAATTTTTCGCGACTATTATCGGTTTAAATTTTGCCCTGCGGGGCGATTTGCCGAATATTACCCTCTCCGAAAAATTTTTGCCCCTCCGAAAATTTTTCCTGGTTACGGGCCTGATATCACATATCAACATTAAATTGACTTACTCAAATGAAAGTGTAAATAAAAGTGCCTTCAACAATTCCAATCTCGAGGAAAACATCATCTCCCTTTTCAACAATTGCTCTTTGTAATCTGCCATATTCGCTCCTCCTCCACCTCTCATGGCAAATGATGCATTTTCATCGATAACATTTTCTTCATTTGCCAAACTTGAACTTTCATTATTGCGATTTTGCCGTAAATTGATGTTCTCAAGTTCATTTAATTTTGTCTCATTTGATGTGGATTGATTTTTTAGCTGATTTTTGATTAAAATTGTGGCCATTTGAAAGGGTGGTTGAATATTGTTGGAGGCGAACATTGAAATGATGTTAATTATTGTTTGCCGAGCATGGAAACATGTAATCGGCTCGATGGAATCCAAATTTATAATGGCCATATGCAACAATTTTGGTAAATATTCATCCCAATTTATGGAATTCGCCGATTTCAATGCCAACAAATCGCAAAGTAAGAACAGGGCCAATTTTCCCCTAAAAATTAATTAATTAAATTTTTTTTTTCTATTATTTTACCTGGCCAATGGCTGGATTGTTTGCGTGGTGGGTGGAAGCAATGCGGAGAGACGAGAATAATTTCCACCATACGGTGGCATTGGCAATTGCTTTGGTGTTTTTGTACATGAAGAAGGCGGTTGTTGCATTTTTGAATTGTTCGATTCATTTGACTTAAAATAATTAATAATTTATAGCTCTTTAGATCCATCATAGGAAATTGGCAATTCCGGTATTAGATAAATGAGTGAATATTAATTTAGGAAATCTCGGCTTATAGACAACCCTTAAACTCGAGAATAGGTTCATTCGATTGAGAATGATCGATTTAGTCTACGAAATTTCAATTTTAAACCCGAAATAATGCCTAGGCTAAAGTCAAACCGGTTGGGTTTAAACATTCGTTCAATTTTTCAAAACAAGCTCAAACCGGTTTGAAATTGAAATTTCATAGACTATATCGATCATATCGAATGAGCCCATTCTCAATTTTCTACAAAGTATGGAAGCCGAGATTTCCAAAATTAGCCAGAAAAAGCATGTAGCTAATTCCCGAATTAGCCAATTTTCAATATTACTTAGCTATAATATAGCCCAATTTTCATGAAAGAACCCACCTCTTCAGTTGAAATATTTGTATCAGCGGATAAATCCATGACTTCCTTTGACTCATCCAATTCCCCTCCGCTATCAACATTATTCAACCATCGATAATAAGGAGGCATTTCGCTACGGCAAAGTTGCAATTTGAAAAATGTTCCAATATTTTGTAGCTCTTCAATGAGTATGCCAATGTATTGTTCATCGGTTGCTTGGAATATGTAGCCGGAAATTCTCTTGACCTAATAAAGAATATTAAAGGTGTAGCCAAAAAATTTTTCGGGAAGAAAAATCACAAAAAATTTAATAATTTTTAATATTTTTTAAAAAAATTCTTAAACTTTTTTTTATTTGCCGTTAGTCGTAAGCAAAAAAATTTAATTAAAATTATACAAAATTTACGAAAATTTAGATGTTTTTTATGAAATTGTCTTAATTAAAACGGAACAATGTTTCTGCGTAGAAGAGCCAATTTTTTTGGGTTTTTTTTATGATTTGCTAAAGAAAAAAACTACATCTTTTCCTTTTTATATTTTGGAGGAAGGATTATAGAAATATGTAAAATATAAAGCAACCAGTGGAAGCATATTATCCAGCGAAAGTGTCATCATAACCATTAGAAAATGAACAATTATTGCCAAATTGGACAATGATCCAGCCGCCAAACATTTCCACAATTCGCCAATTTCGTGATCATGTTCATTGGCCAGTTTGTCGGTCAAATAAATTAAATTGTTCAGTAAAAGTTGGGTGGCTTCTTCCGATCCCCAACCATCCATATTCTCTGCTAATGTAGCTTCGGGCACTGGAATATCGCAATAAGCCACCAGACAAATATTCTTCATCCATTCTTGGAAAAAGGAAAGCATTGAAGATTGCATATTCGGGCGGGCTGTTTCAATGCGGAGGCAAATTTCTATAAATGGGATGTATTAAATGGATAATAGTTTTGATTTAAATTTTTGTTTATGCTCTTTCCAGAAATTAATTCTGACTTCTTTTTGGAAACTAATTCTGATTTCTAAGTTCTTTCCGGAAAGTATTCTGATTTTCATTCCGGAAACAATTCTGATTTTCATTCCGGAAAGAATTCTGATTTTCATTCCGGAAAGAATTCTGATTTTCATTCCGGAAACAATTCTGATTTTCATTCCGGAAAGAATTCTGATTTTCATTCCGGAAAGAATTCTGATTTTCATTCCGGAAAGAATTCTGATTTTCATTCCGGAAAGAATTCTGATTTTCATTTCGGAAAGAATTCTGATTTTCATTTCGGAAAGAATTCTGATTTTCATTCCGGAAACAATTCTGATTTTCATTCCGGAAACAATTCTGATTTTCATTCCGGAAACAATTCTGATTTTCATTCCGGAAACAATTCTGATTTTCATTCCGGAAACAATTCTGATTTTCATTCCGGAAAGAATTCTGATTTTCATTCCGGAAACAATTCTGATTTTCATTCCGGAAACAATTCTGATTTTCATTCCGGAAAGAATTCTGATTTTCATTTCGGAAAGAATTCTGATTTTCATTCCGGAAACAATTCTGATTTTCATTCCGGAAACAATTCTGATTTTCATTCCGGAAACAATTCTGATTTTCATTCCGGAAACAATTCTGATTTTCATTCCGGAAACAATTCTGATTTTCATTCCGGAAACAATTCTGATTTTCATTCCGGAAACAATTCTGATTTTCATTCCGGAAAGAATTCTGATTTTCATTCCGGAAACAATTCTGATTTTCATTCCGGAAACAATTCTGATTTTCATTCCGGAAAGAATTCTGATTTTCATTTCGGAAAGAATTCTGATTTTCATTCCGGAAAGAATTCTGATTTTCATTCCGGAAACAATTTTAACTTCATGAATTCCGGGTCAATTTAAAAATAATTAAAAACATTAAATAGCCAAAAGTCTTAAATTTATAACAAATCGTTAAAAATGGTTATGAATTATATGAGCGGCGAGAAGTTGGGCTACTCCGCTTTGGCTTTACCTGAAAATATTGGCATTGTCAATTGAGTGTATTGTCCCGCAAGTTGTCGGCTAATCATTGTTTGATTCATTAAAAATATTCTTTTTCCTTTGTCGGATTCTTGTATTGTCTCGGCAAATGGCGATGATGCCGTCAAATGTTGTGGAGAAAAAGTCACATCCAAAAATTGTTGTCGCAATAATTGAATAAAATGGAATGCCGTTTGTCGCATTGGAATTGATTCGGCATCCGAAACGAATGTCCCACATAGACAGAGAAGTGAAATGAATTCGCATGGATAATCCCTAAAGAAAATTAAAATTAAGTGGAATGGATATTCAAAGATGAAAATTAATTTACTTCCATACCAAATGGGGTAACCCTTCACTTTTGGTAAAATTTAAGTCACAAGGTCAAACCCTCTCAAGGGAAAATATTTTTTCGGGCTTGGTAGTCAGTCACTTTTATGAATTTGTATATATTTTATAGTATATTTCTATATGAAAATGGTAAATCGATCAAAAAACCTGACCGAATTTAGTTAATGTTACCTCATAGAATTTACCTATAACTTTACCTGTGATATAAACATTTTTGAGGCCATAAAATTTGGAAAAATCGGGCTGCTCCTTTTTAAATCCCTATCCTGTCTAAAGCTTGGCTGGCCCTAATCTTAAATTGGAATATTTTGTTCGGCCAAATTGTATCTAAAAATACCGGTTTTTTCGATGCATATTTATGGGTAAATTCAATGATTTAATATGTGAAAATTTTTAACCCACCTTTGGGAAAAAAGTAAAGCCAATGCACGAAAACATCTTGAACTAATTTGTTCATTCCTTGTATAACATAATTGAACAATTTTCTCAAAAATTTGCGGATGATTTTCGTTCAAATGCAGAATTGTACATAATAATTCTTCGCAAAGTGTATTCACCTAAAATCATTCAATACTTCATATTTTGAAAAATCAATACTCACTGTTGAATTATTTGAAGCCAAAATTGCTTCAAGCCAACGGAAAATGTAGTCTTCGCCAAATGAGGAGGAATCATGACATTCAAAAATGTTCCCACAACTGCTTAGGGCACACATCGCCTCAATCGCCCGTTGCTCCACAAAAACGCCAACATCGCTGCTATCCTTTCTAAAATATTTATATAATTTTTTTAGGTCTTAAAAATCGGTAGGGGTCATAAAAGTAATTGGGCAATTCTTTTAGCGATAACTCAACGAGGCATTTGCCTATTCGAAGGTGATAATTAAATGGAAAGCCCAAAGTGTCCTCTACAAAGTGGCAATTTTGAATTTTATGAAATCCTTACTTTAAAAAAGTTACATGTCTTTGAGTGGAATAAACCCAAATATATTTTCTTGAATGAAAAGCCGCTTATTTTACAAATTGTTTTAAAATTTCAAAAAAAAACAATTAGATTGGCCACTTTTTAGAGGACATTTAGGGCTTTAAAAAGGCATATCGCCTTCCTGAATTGGTTGCTTCTTTCTCGAAATATGGTTAAAAAAGGCAAACTGACTTTTTATCGGTGGATGCTGCTATTGTTCTGCTGCACCATGAGAAGAAAAGGAAAAACAGTGCTCGTCTAAGATCCCATGGAATTAAATTTTCGCGTAGATCCACTAAATTAAAAAAATTTAAAAATTAAAAAATATAAATTTACATGGTATAGATTTCACAATTTGAGTGATAACTTTGGCAAAATGGAGGCGCATATTTGTGGAAATGTCTCGATTCTATTAAAATTTGAATTTAATTATTTATTTATTTTTATTAATTAATTGGTTTAATTTTGATTGATAAGAGAAATAGTATTGGTTATGTATGTGTCTGTTTTATAATTCATGTCATGAGTAAGTTTTCCGGAAAGATTGTAATTTTGTTTCCGGTTGTTCCGGTTAGATTGTAATTTAGTTTCCGGTTGTTCCGGTTAGATTGTAAATTTTTTCCGGTTGTTCCGGTTAGATTGTAATTTTGTTTCCGGTTGTTCCGGTTAGATTGTAAATTAGTTTCCAGTTGTTCCGGTTAGATTATAATTTTGTTTCCGGTTGTTCCGGTTAGATTGTAATTTTGTTTCCGGTTGTTCCGGTTAGATTGTAATTTAGTTTCCGGTTGTTCCGGTTAGATTGTAATTTAGTTTCCGGTTGTTCCGGTTAGATTGTAAATTTTTTCCGGTTGTTCCGGTTAGATTGTAATTTTGTTTCCGGTTGTTCCGGTTAGATTGTAATTTAGTTTCCGGTTGTTCCGGTTAGATTGTAAATTTTTTCCGGTTGTTCCGGTTAGATTGTAATTTTGTTTCCGGTTGTTCCGGTTAGATTGTAATTTTGTTTCCGGTTGTTCCGGTTAGATTGTAATTTAGTTTCCGGTTGTTCCGGTTAGATTATAATTTGTTTCCGGTTGTTCCGGTTAGATTGTAATTTTGTTTCCGGTTGTTCCGGTTAGATTGTAAATTTTTTCCGGTTGTTTCGGTTAGATTGTAATTTCCTTTCCGGTTGTTCCGGTTAGATTGTAATTTTAAAATTTTTGAAATAATTCCAAATTTTTTAATTCCTGAGCAGAGTAGAATGAAAAATGAGAGTGCGAGATTCATTTAACAGTTTTAAGTTTTAATTCGTTAATTTGTCAATTTAAATTTACCATATCCATTTCAACATGAAAACGGATTGATTCAATAAATTCCAATATCAAGGGGGTGAGTGAGCCGGTGTGACGATCAAAAACAGCAAAATCTAGAAGGCCTCGATAAACTGCAACTTCCAAAATTCGCACTGAAAAATGTATGGATGTTAATTTAAATAAAATTTTTACATAGTTGCAGTCGAAGAAGTTCTTTGCGTTTCTTTCTCCGCAAATTACTTTCATTTTTGCGTTCATTTGCTTCACGGAATATTCCTTTTGAATGGAATTCTTCCAAAAGCATTCTAAAATGATTTTTATTTTTAAATTCTTTTAAATATTTATTTACTCGAAACTCTCCGGATTAATGGAACCAATGCCCAGAACAATTGAATCTCGAATATCAGTTGGTTCCCATCGAATCCTTTAAATTTTTCAAATTAAATCAAATTAATTTTTTTAGAAAATAATCCATCAAATCTTTCCGGAAAACTTTAATCCGGAAAACTTAATTAAATTCTTTCCGGAAAATTTAATTAAATTCTTTCCGGAAAAAGTAATTAAATTCTTTCCGGAAAAGTTAATTAAATTCTTTCCGGAAAAAGTAATTAAATTCTTTCCGGAAAAGTTAATTAAATTCTTTCCGGAAAACTTAATTAAATTCTTTCCGGAAAACTTTTAATTAAATTCTTTCCGGAAAACTTTTTAATTAAATTCTTTCCGGAAAATTTAATTAAATTCTTTCCGGAAAAAGTAATTAAATTCTTTCCGGAAAAATTAATTAAATTCTTTCCAAATAATTTCATTTAAAAAATTACATCATTGAAGCACGCTGTAAAAGTTGGGAGCAATTCAATGAGGCAGTCCTTGTCATTCGAACAGAACTAATCATCGATCGATTCACATCGTTTGCATCATTATTACCGCTGGAAATTAATTAATTAATTAAAATTTTAAATAAAATTAAAAAATAATTTACCTAACAGATGGAGAAAAACTTCGAAATTGCATCAAATTTGGCAAAACGGTTGAGCTGGATTGTAAAAGACCGTAGACCAAAACAATATATTTCTAATAAAAAATAATAATTTTACTTTGAAAAATGATCAAATTTTATAAATTTTACCTGCCAAAGTGACAAATAATTTTCATGACTTAGAATTTCACCGCACAATGGCCAATTAGAGGATTTGCTTTTGCTGCTTCTCAACAATGAACTGCGGTTTTCATTTTGCGGATTGCTAAAAAATGATAATATTTATTTTTAAAAAGTGATTAATTTTACTTTGGATCAATGATTTGATTGCATTGATTGAAGCGAATTAGCAATGCGGGCCATGCAAACTAATTAATTAATTAAACAATTAATCGATAATCAATCAATAATGTCTAGTCTAGGAAGGGCGGATTTTTAGGACGCAAATTAGGTTACTTATTTACTTTTTTTTTGTTGGTGAAATTTGTTAAAATATTTTTGAGAAACCTCAGAATAGGTTATTTTTGGGTTTTTATTGCATTTTTCTAATGAAATTCTCCCCCAAAATATATCAAATAAGGTAAAAATAGGTCAAAAAGTTACGCAAAAAATGGATTAAATGCCAAAAAACATCATTTATTTGCTTCCCTGATCAAATTTTACAAAAAATAGGTCAAAAAAAAACTAAAAATGCGCCCTAAAAATCCGTTCCCTAATAATCTCAGCCTTACAGATATGGCAATTGTGCATTTGGTCAACAAAAATCGATGTTGACAATATCCGGAAAGGACACAAGCCCATGGATCCCATCGAAAATATTCATTCCCCTGTTCCTCGTTCACCAATGTCAAGTTTGGTTCCAAATTTGAGATTTGCTCACAGAATGAGAACAAATCTCGGGACCATTTTTTCTGAAATTTTTATTATAAATTTAAATATTTTGGAATGTGGACTAGCCTTTTCCACTTCATCCACATGTGGAAGATATTTTTCAATAATATCCGGCATTGCCTCTTCCAAAACATCCACAATTGGTGTTTCCTGTTGACCCTTAAAAAGGTGTTGGATCAATTTAATTATTATTTATGAGATTTGGGAAAAACCCATATTCCCAACCCAAGCCCAACAACTGAAATCCATGCGCATCCAAAACTCCTACAGAGTAAATTTTTTAAACTTAACCCTAAATTTTCCTCTGTAGCCATTTTGGGCATATGATTTTGGGGTTTTTAAGAGTTGGGATTTTATAGACGTAGGGATATTGGATTTAGGCCTTTCGGAATTACAGGTGCATTTTTTGGGCTTTCGGTATTTTAGGCATTAAGAATTTTAGTTGTTCGTAATTTTAGGCCTTAGGATTTTCAAGTGTATTTATTTTTGGCTTTTGGTACTTAAGGTTTTCGGATTTTCAGGTGTATTGATTTTTGGTTTTCGTAATTTTTAGTCATAGGGATTTTCGGATTTTTATTTCTTTAAGGTTTTCGGGATTTTGGGTTTTCGGATTTCCAGGTGAATTTTATATGTCTATTGATTTTGGTTTTTAGTAGTTTTTAGGCGTACGGATTTTCGGTTTTTCAAATTTTCAGGTTTAGATGTATTTATTTTGGGTTTTCGGGATTTTAAGCGTAGTAATTTTGAGCCGATCCCATGAATTTTTTTTCCTTACATTTGGCGATAGCAATTCCAACAATTGTTTGGCTTCATAAAGAATTGAAATGGCCATCCGCTTGGTTTGTGCCCGAATTTGACATAAAAGGCATATGGCCAACCCCTCGAGGCAATGAATTGCGAAAGCGGATGTGTGTAAATTATTATTGATTGATGTGGAGAAATTTGTTGATGACAAAATTGAACGGCTCATTTCATCTTGTTGTAAATTTGTGGAATTTGTATTTGTGTTGGTTGAGGTTAAGCCCATTTTGTAGGCCGCAACCGAATACATCATTTTCAGCCCAATTGTGGATTTATTATTCCCGTAATTTCCACCGGCGGATGGGGAATTTTGAATTTGCAGCGTTCCTTTGTCCAAAACATTTATATCTTCCGTATTGTTGGATTTTTCCGAAGGTTTTTTCTTTTGATTCTCCAATAAAAGGCTGGATTTCCATATGCAAAGAAGTTGAAGCAGTAATCGAACCATTGACTCCAATAATGTTGGAAATGTGTCCTAAAAAATAGAAATTTTTATTTTTAGATGATTTTTTAAAAATTTTAAATTTTCGTTGACTGAATTTATATAGTAAAAAATTTGCAAAAATTTAAAAAATTGGTTAAAAATATTCTACCTAAAATTTTTTAAAATTTGGAAAAATTCTGCTTAAAAATTTCAAAAATTTTGATGAAAATTCTGCTTAAAAATTTCAAAAAAAAACGGTTGAAAATTCGGCTTAAAAATTGAATGAAATTCTAGGTAATTTTCAAAAAATTTGACAAAAAATTCGGCTTAAAAATTCTGTCGCCTTTTTTCATATTTATGAATAAAAAAAACCTGAATTTGATTGGTAAAGAATCGAAGGAAAATGTGGATTAGATCTTCGCGCCATTCTTGACATTCGGTCATCAAATTTTGAAGGGATTGATAGGCGGTTAAACGAATTTCTTAAATATTAAATTTTTAAATAATTAATATTTAATTTAAAATTACCTTCATCCACGTGAACACACATTCGAATTAAAAATTCAATCAAATCCTAAATTAATGTTTAAATTTTATTTTTAATTTAATTAACTTGATAAGGCATTGGATCGGGCAATAGACGAGGGATTGCCGCAATGCATGTTCGAAACCTTGAATTTTATTTAAATAAAAAAATTTAATTCCAAAAAAATTTTTTTAAATTAATTAAAAAATTATTAATAAAAAAGAATTTTAATTCCATTAAAAATAATTTAAATTAAAAAAGAATTTCAAAATACATAAAAAATTAATTAAAATTAAAAAAAATTTTTTAATTCCTTTAAAAAATTTTTTAAAACAATTTAAATTTTATTTATATTAAAAAAAATTTAAATTATTAAATTAAAAAATTAATTTAAAAAATGAAATTTTTTAATTCCAATATAGAATTTTTAAAAAAATTTTAATTTAACTAAAAAATTTATTTAAAAAAAATTTCAAAATAAATCAAAAAATTAATTTAAAAAAAAACAAACAAATCAAATTTGGCCTTCAACTCTGCGCCCATCACTTCATTGTAATCCTTGCTTCGAACATGCGGTGCAGTCAACATAAATGGTCGGCCAATTTGGGCATCCAGCGTCCGTAGAATTGCGTCAAATGCCTTTCGACACGGAGAAAAATATTGTTCCAAGCCAAGGGAACGGGCCTAAAAATTAAATTAATTTAATTTTAAAAAATTATTTTTACAATTTTAAATAATATTTTTAATTAAAAATTAAGGAAATTTACAATTTCAGTGGACAATGGCTGCGTTAAATAGCTTCTTTTGGTGCGTTGAACAGTTCCATAGAGAGGGACTAAAAAATTAAAAATAAAATAAAAAAAATATTAATAATTTTACCAATTGGCCTTGGCATTCCGGGTGGACTAAAAATTAATTAATTTAATATATTTGAATTAAATTATTGAGGAAAAAAACCTCTCTTTTTGTTGCAATCCATCCACAATAACCATCAACGCTCGAATGCCAATATTCATTCGTTCCGGATAAATTGACAGCGTTCTTGAGGTGGACCGGGAACAACATCCCAACAAATCATAAATAATTTCCTTAATTAAATAATTTAATTAATATTCAAAATGGTATTTTTTGGGAATTTTGGTCAAGAAAATTTTAAAAGTTAATTGTAAAATTTTTAAAATTTTTGAAAAACTGAAAAATTTTTAAAATTTTAAAAAAATAAATTCAAGAAAACAATTTTTGAAAATTTTAAAAATTTTATTTGAAAATTTTAAAAACAAATTTTTTTGAAAAACCTGAGAAAACAATTTTTGAAAATTTTAAAAATTTTATTTGAAAATTTTAAAAACAAATTTTTTTGAAAAACCTGAGAAAACAATTTTTGAAAATTTTAAAAATTATTTTTTTTTCAAAAACCCAAAAAAACAATTTTTTGAAAAACCTGAGAAAACAATTTTTGAAAATTTTAAAAATTTTATTTGAAAATTTTAAAAACAAATTTTTTTGAAAAACCTGAGAAAACAATTTTTGAAAATTTTAAAAATTATTTTTTTTTTCAAAAACCCAAAAAAACAATTTTTTGAAAAACCTGAGAAAACAATTTTTGAAAATTTTAAAAATTATTTTTTTTTTCAAAAACCCAAAAAAACAATTTTTTGAAAAACCTGAGAAAACAATTACAAAAAAAATTAAAAATGAATTTTTTGAAATACCCAAAAAGCATTTTTTTAAAATTTAAAAACCAATTTTTTGAAAATTAAAAAAATTGAAAAACACAAGAAAAAAATTAGGATGAAAATTTTAAAAAATATTTTTTGAAACCATAGGATAAAATTTTTCAAACCTTGAAAGCAAAGTCAATTTTGTATTGTGCAATGAAATGAATAATTTTGACGAAAATATTCAACGGCGCATCCCTTGGAACCACATTGCGAGAGCCACGCGGGAATAAACTTCCACAAATGCTTTCCAGCCTGCTTCTGGTCACACTGTTCCCTTCACAACTGATTCTTACGGTGTAGACCCTTTGAATAAAAAAGTGAAATATAATTTTTTATGATTAGCTAGCGGTTTTTTAGGTAGAAAAAAGTCCTAAAAAAGAGCGAATTTAAGTTTTTTTTGTGAAATTTGCCAAAAATAGTTTTCGGGAAGTCTTAAAAATTTGTGATTTTTGGTTTTTATTGCATTTTTCTAATGAAATTTTCCCTCAAAAAGTGCCAAAATGGGCAAAATTGGACAAAAAATTACGTCAAAATGATAAAATAAATGCTCAAAAAACATTAATTTATGTGCTTTTCTCATCAAATTAAATACAAAAATTGGTCAAAAATCCGCTCCCCAATAATTAAAATATTACCAAATCAGTCGATAAAGTGACTCCAGAGCCATGCGAGAAATCTTCGGGTCCTTGTTTTTCAGATTAGCTAAAATTAGAAATTTAATTTATTAATTAAATTAACAGAATTTTACCCAATGATAAATTGAGAAATTGAACCCATGTGGAAAGGAAAAATTTATTTTGACTAATGCAAAGTAAGCAAGTGAGCAAAGGATAGGCGGCCTTAAAATTATAAAATAAATTAAATAATTAAAATAAAATTAAATAATTAAATTAAATAATTAATAAAAAAATTAAATTATTAAAAAAAATTATTTATTTACCATTTTATGTTGCTTTTTATTGACCAAATCATAGGTTGACCCATAAAGTTTGTCCACAAATGCGATTAAAGCTGGCACATTTGCTTCCGTTTTTATTTGCTAAAACCAATTAAAATATTTCAATTTTTTTTTAATATGATTTGAGTAGGTCCCAACTTGACGCCGTTTCAAATAACTCATCAGTGACTGAAAAAATTTTGATGATTTTGGTATCAAATTAAAGAGCAGACTTTTGGCTATCCAATGAAATTATTTTATTTAAATTGGTTCAAAATTGATGAAGTTATGGCCAAAAAACTATTTAAATTTTAAAATGACCTTTACTATGGAATAACTAAATTTTCAGCGGTTTTTTGGCCATAGTTTCATCAATTCTGAACCAATTTAAATAAAATTAATTTCATTTGATAACCAAAAGTCTACTCTTTAATTTGATACCAAAATCATCAAAATTGTTTCAGTCCTTGATGAGTTATTTTAAACTGCGCCAAGTTGGTCTGCTCCACAATAAACTCACAGCTGCCAAAGGCAGTAGAATTTCAACCAACAAACCGGCCAATGCATGTTTCAAATCTTTTTGCTTCAAATCAACTTCCAAATAATATGAGCCAATTTCATCCAAAAATGCAATTCCCTGCTCCAATGAGGAAATTTGATTTGTCTGTGATGAATAAATTTGCATAAATTTTAATTAATTAAATCGAATTTACTTTGACTCGATAATATTTCATGCCCATCAAAAGGCAAACAATTGCCCGGACAGTGGTCGGAGTTGGCGGCTCCTTTCGGAATTCGCTTAGATTGTCCAAAAAAGTTTTCTCAATTTGCTTAGCATGGCTTTGTGATAAAACACCAATGACTTCGGCAAAAATTTCGGCAACTAAAGCGAAGATATTTAATGTATTTTTTAATTAGAAAATGAACCTAATAGACTGTTATTGTATGTAATCCCGTACATTGCACTGAAAAATTAAAAGGATAGTATATAAAATGGCGAAAAAATGTATTTGAAATTGTCGAAAAAAGTATTGAAAATGGTCAAAAGATTATAACGATTTAATGGTTTGTCCCAGACATTCACAAAACCAAATATACCCAAAATTGGATAGAGCTGGTCAAAACGCATTGAATGGTATAAAATTTGGTTATGGTTTGGTCAACAATTAAAAGGGTTTTAAACGGTTTAAACCACATTTTGGTTTAGTCAACAATTAATGGGTTTTAAACGGTTTAAATCACATTTTGGTTTTAAACCATTTAAAAAGGTTTTGGTTTTAAACGATTTAAACCGATTTTGGTTTGGTCAACAATTAATGGGTTTTAAAAGGTTTAAACAACATTTTGGTTTGGTCAACAATTAAAGGGTAAATGGTTTAAACCACATTTTGGTTTGGTCAACAATTAATGGGTTTTAAAAGGTTTAAACAACATTTTGGTTTAATGGTTCAAAACAAAGTTAGAATAAGTTAAACCTAAGTCTAATTAGTACCAAACGATGCGTTTCGATGAGATCTATCGATTGGATATATGGTTTGAGAGCCTAGGGCAAATGATTGAACCGTTAATATCCGTAATCTTTTCGTTATTTTAATTTTTTTAAATTACAAATATATATTGGATTGGATTTAATAAATGATTAAAAAGCATACGGATCCTTGCAGGAAATTTGTTTAAATGAAGTGCTTATAATAAAATTGATTTGCGTTTCACAATCGGTTGGATGAAAATGAATTTGTGGAAGAATTTCAATGAGCACAATGCTAAATAGATAGCTCGCCGTAAGCGTTTTCTTCACTGCTTTATCCCGGGTTTCACTAAATTTGAACATTAAATCATAAAATCGTGTGTTTTTCATGAGATTTGGGTACTTTTGCCGGATTAATTTTGCCGAAAGCTTAATAACTTGTAACTTTTTAGCATTTGATTTTAAACCCCTAAACCTTATACCTTATATTCATTTATAGAATTCATCGCGAAGCGTCGATTGATGTATAGTTTGTCAGGGTTTAAATCAAAACCAAAAAAGTTATAAACCAAAAAATTATAAACCAAAAAACAAAATATGGTTTAGACGGTTTAATACCCTTTAATTGTGATCAAACCCGGACAAATTATACATCGATCGACGCGACTCAAAGAGCTCTATAAAATGGATATAAGATTTGGGGGTCTAGGATCCAGCACAAAAAAGTTATAATCAAAAAAAGCTCGGCAAAAGAACCCAAATCTCTCGGCAAAAAAAACCTTAACTCTTTATGTAAATTAAATCGCTTACCCAATCTCACTGAGCGAAACCTTCTGCTGATACTCGTACCATTTCAAAAATGCAGTTAATATTGATGGTAAGCAAGTCTCACAAAGACCGGTCAATGTTCGTAACAGACCCAAAAAATAGGACTCTTCGCCTCGTCGAATTGATTTGTTCAGTGGTTTATCCTTAAAATTGCTTAAATTTAATTAAATTCACCAAAATAATACCAATGCTTCTTCCTCGGAAATATGGTTGAGTCGTCGTTCGAAATAGGTGAAAATCTCCTCCAAAACATGTTGAACTGTGTAATGCGCGGGTAGGATTTCCATATTGCTGTCTTGACAGTTGCTGGAAATAATCTTGATCCATGGTGGCAAAAATTTATTGCATAAATTGTCTTTGTTGTCTTCCATTATTATAAAACAATTCTGTTTAATGTAATATTAATATAGGTTTACTTATAAAAAGCTGTGTTTAATGCGTTTAAGCAAAAAAAAATTAGTTTCAAAACACGTTAAATCCGAAAACATTAATAGGTATTAGTTTTTTTTGGTCTAATATTCTTGTCAATTTTGATGGAAAACGATGTTGATTAAAATCGCTTAAACGGTCCAGCAGATAAACTCTTTTTAGCAGTTTTTAAGCGAAACGAAACGCGTTAAATGCGCAAATTAGCAATCTAATATTTGCGACTAGGAAATGTTTTATTATTAAATTATTTTAATATATATTTTTATGTTTTTTTTTTCATCATATGTCAAATTCGAAAAATGAAATGGCCAAATCTAGGGCCTATTGATGTGTGTTCGTTCTTTCAATCATATTTTGTGTTATCAATATTTATGCAAGAAAGGGCAAGCAAATTTGTAGAAAAGGCACCAAATATATCAAATGATTTGATGAAATTCAAAAAAATTGGTGGTTTTTATTTATGAACATCTTTTTGTATAAGATCAATAATAAGTGTATTTGGCATTGAAATTTGTCTTCATTCTTCTCAATAAAGCTCGTTAGACTAGAGGCATTCTACGGGCCCATGGAAAACGGTCACGAGCTCTTGACACTCTTGCTTCCAAGCGTAGGCGTTGATTTTCCTTTATAAATCCGCCTTTTCTTGTTCAACCAAATTTTTGTCCACCAATTTGTTGTGTTCTTTATGCGGCAATACCCAACGGCGTTGACAATGTGCAGGGAATGGCAGTGGAAAAAGTTTTTTCGATGCATCATTGGCATTTTCATAATAGTGGACGAATATTGCCGCAATTTCCTGATAAGCATTGAGAATGCCGCTTGGAACTAAATAAACAATAATTTTTTTTTATTTTTATTATATTTATATACCAATTTCATTTATGAAAACGTCCGGTGGGATCAGCGGAAAGCGAATAGCGTTGATTAAATCACCCAGTTTGGCACGTTTCTGCGGTCCGGTTGGCTCATCAGCAATGCCTGTATTTTTACATTGCATCTTTGCCCAATCATTCAGCTTTAAAAATAAAATTTAGACTTTGGCAAAACTGGTAGAAAATTGCTTACATAAAAGAAAACTGTTTTTTCTTGCCAGATCTTGAGAGTGTCCCGAGTAAACAGCTCACCAACTTCTGTCTGGTTCAATGTCCAAAGATCATCATGTGCATCAGGATCAAAATCAAGGAAATATTCGTCAAGGAATCGCAAACAATGTTCAATCAAAATCTGAAAAAAAAAATGAAATAATATTGCGAATTTGCCCCCATTTTTGCTTTACCTTGTCCTCCTGCAATTTTGCTTCTTTCCATGTGGCGATGGAATTATTCAAATCCAACATTTTCGGAGCCAATTCTTGGCATCTTTCGATTAGTACTCGAAGCATATATTTCTTCGCTGAATAATATAAATTTGGTATTTTGTAAGGATTTTCTGTTAAAAAACCTGCACAATAGACCTCGAGAAAATTTTCACTATTAATCAGTGAACAATCATTGCAGTATAGAAAATTCAACAACGCTTTGAAGGCAGAGGCCGTGATGTCGATAACCCTGATTGGCTCATTTTCCAGTTTATTGGATTTGTTGGTGCGAAATTGGGCAGCGAACACATCCCAACCAGAAAGAACGAATTTGTGTGCTTTGAACAGCTGAAATTTCAAGTTCAATTTGTTTAGCGTTTAATCCATACCTGAGGTTCCTCCTTATCTTTCCCAACCAGGAATTCCACGTCGGATTGTTCACCGGTCTCCAATAAATGTTTCATCCAGTCAAGAATTGTACCAACCCCATTTTGCCAGTCCATTTTTGATGCTTCATTTGAAGAAGAATACATTTTCTTCCGTGTTTTATTCAATTCAAACTTTTACAATGTTTTTATTCTTCAGTTTTATATCAAAAGCAAAAACAAATAAATTAATAATTTAATTAGGTCATAAAATTCATTTAAAAATAAATTAATTCGGTTAAATAGGAAGCTCAAAAAAAACTGCGTTGCGTATTGCGTTGGCTCGTTTGATATAAAATGTCATTTTTCACGTTTTAAAACATTTTAGTTTTTAGCCAAAATTTATGTTTGATCCACACACAATTTTTAATCGATGAAGATGATTATTGATTAATTGAATAAGAGTTAAAAGCTGTGGAATCAGAATTAAAGACTTAGTAGCCTATTTTCCTAAAAGAACAAATGCCTAGAATATCTTCTACATTTTTTTAATTATTTGATCGACAAGTGACCAATTTTAGTAGGAAAAATCATTATCGATTTTATTCATAGACTTGTTTCAATAAATGAATATTTTTTTTAACATTCTTTTGTTAATTAACCTTATTTAATGCCAAAAGACACCATTAACCAATAAACAAAATTTTTCAGAAAACATAAACATTTTTGAAAATAAGCGATTCACAAAATATGGCAAGCAACCTTTTGGACAATTCCCAAGAAAACAATGGCGAAAACAAACAACAAAATGGCAGGGATGAGGTCGAGTCAAGGTTTGTAACATAAATTTTTAACAATTAAAATCTATTAATTAATATTCCAGATTCGAGTGTAATATTTGCTCCGAAATGGCCAAAGATCCAGTATAATTTAATTTTCATTTCATCAAATCCATAAAATTGTTAGGTTGTTCCAATGTGCGGTCATCTTTTTTGCTGGCCTTGCCTTCATCATTGGTTGCAAATTCGCCCAAATTGTCCAGTTTGCAGATCGGTAATCAGCAATGACAAGGTTTACAAGCATTATTTTATGGTCGATTAAATTCTATTTTTCAGGTCATTCCTATCAATGGACGTGGCAGCGGCGACACAGACCCACGCGACAAAATTCCACCAAGACCACAGGCACAGGGCGAAAGGACCGAAGAAACTTCTCAGGTTAATTAATATAAATCGAAAAAGCACAAGCATTTAAATGTTCATTTTCAGGAGTTGCGCACCGATCCCCTATCCGAATATTTGAGGCGCAGAGGACCGATTACGCCCCCATTGAATTTTGGATCGAATAGCAGCACAATGCAACAAAATCAGGCACAAAGCAGCAATAGTTACGGACTGACGCCACAGCAACAACGGGTTAAAATTTAAATTTTTTATATTTATAAATGCGTAAAAATTTCCAGATTTACAATGGACTCACTTTCCAGCAGCAACAGGTTTAAATTATTTAAACATTTTAAATGGATTTAAATATCATTTCCAGATTTACGAGTTCATTCTTGACATGGATGATGGAACTGGAATTGATGTTGAGCTCATCAGATCGGCAGTGCAACCGAATAATGAATTCAACGATGACCTGCAATTCCTTCAAAATGAAAGAATAATTTACACAACTTCCGATGGTGACCACTATGCAATTGTTGAATGAATGAATTGAAGAAGAGAAGAGGAAAAGTGAACACAATGGATAATCTGCGAATTTATTTATTTATTGGAGATCTCACAATAATGCCTTAATTTTATTGATTTCACTTATTTATTTGGTGGTTATTTTCTTTAATTCTATTTTATTTTGGAGATCTGGAAACAAGCCTGCATTTGATTTATTTCACTTATTATTTGGTTATTTTCATTTTTGATAAAAAAATTGTGTTTATTTTTACTTTTTTCCAAAAGTTTTAAAACTTATTATTTTCATTTAATCATTTAACAATAGATCACTGCTAATTCTTAACAAATTTTCCAATTCCATTCCAACTTTAAAAAAGATGCTAGCATGTTTTACCTAAAAAATTATGGGTTTGAGATATTTTAACCAAAACTTTCTCGTATATTCAGTATTTCGGATTCACAGGGATTAAAAAAAGGCGATGATGTTTTCACTTAAGGTTTTTTGGATAATAAAAACTTAAGGTTTTTTGGATAATAAAAACTTAAGGTTTTTTGGATAATAAAAACTTAAGGTTTTTGGATAATAGAAACTTAAGGTTTTTGGATAATAGAAACTCAAGGTTTTTGGATAAAACTTGGGGTTTTTTGGATGTTTAATCAATAATTTAATTAATGGTTTAAGAAGTAACCTTGATCATCAACTTCATTTCTCACTAATGTTTGAAACTAATTTTTAAGAATAACAAAGAAATTTAATGGTAGAAAATCATTTAATAAAAGATGAAATCAAAAATTTCATTTATTAATTAAAAAAGAACAGCATTTTGATTTTTTTAAATAGAATTATTAATCTTTTTTTCTTCCATTCTTTATTCTTACATCGTCCTCACTCCTCATTACTGCTGGCCGTCATTTTGGTCACGATTTCGGCGATTTGCCAGCCATCTGGCCTTCCATTCGCGCCATTGTCGCCGCTGATCCTCTTGCTGCCGCCTCAATTCATTTTCCCGTCGCCTATTTTCTTCTCTCTGGCGCTCCAATTCATCTTGTGTCCGTCTTGCCATTGCCGCACGTTGCCTCAATTCTTCCACTCTTCGATTGATTTCTTCCTCTCGTCTTTGGCGTTCACGTTCGCTTTCAGAATCCGACATTTGTTGAAGGATTTTTGAACTGAAAGGGGATTTTATTAAGTTTAAAGGATAAAACTGAGAAAATGCGCGTTTTAGGATAAGAAATGAAATAAAAAGGAAGGAATGGAGATGGGTTGTTGAGACTTGGAAAAATAATTTCATTTAAACCTCTTAATGTTTGTTTTTTATTATTACAAAGGTACCTATTTACTCAATAATTCTCTAATCGTATAATGTTCGCTTCTACAACAATTATTTTGGAATGGGCATTTTCATTTTGATTAACGTTGATGGAACTAGAAATAATTTGAAATGATAAATGAAGGGCTTTTTGCTATGTTTTTCGATTTTTCCAGAACATTGTAATAAAAAAATGATGAATCCATTTTAATTGGATGAGTGGATGGAATTGAAATGAAGGACTTTTGGTTTTACTTTTTACAGTTTGCCCACATCAAATGAGAATATATGGAAGGGAAAGTGGTTGAAATGAAAATGAATTCATCGAATGGATGATGGGAATGAAGAGTCAAATTCCTCCAAATTTCGCACATTTTTGTCGCGGCTTCATTTGATTCATTTTCAATCCCCTTCCCGGTTCTTTTCCGTAATATTATGACTTTGTTATGAGCCACTGAATCATAAAATTATCAAAATCATGTTCTTGGGATAATTTAGGGCACTGATGAGTTATCGAGCTTTTTTTTTGCATTCAATGATGTGAGTTATGTGAAACTTAAAATTGAAAAAATAAAGGTTCCCCTCATTGGGTGTCAAAAAAAATTTTCGGCTTTGGAGATGGCATCCCTGGACATGATATGCATAAAAATAAGCCCAGATTCGCACTCAGCGTCCAAAATTACCCATAGGAGGCAATTTTCATAATTTTATGATTGAGCGGCGGCCATAACGAACCAATTCCCAACATCCATTCGATGAATTCATTTTCATTTCAACGTTGAACCACTTTCCCTTCCATATATTCTCATTTGATGTAGGCAAACTGTAAAGTAAAACCAAAAGTCCTTCATTTCAATTCCATCCACTCATCCAATTAAAATGAATTTATCATTTTTATTACTATGTTCTGGAAAAATCAAAAAACAAAGCAAAAAGCACCTTACATTATTAATTTTATTTTTTTTCATGTCAAGATTTTTCTTGTTTTTTTTTTTAACTAATAAACATTTTGAGATTAAAAATTATTTCCTTATTCTTTCCATTTTTATTTGGGAAATATTTAAAATGCCGAATAAATTATTGAAAATTCCGAATAAAGTTTTTAAAGATTTATCGGTTTAGTGGTTTGTCCTAGACCCCCAAAACCCTATACCCATTCGATAAATATCTTCAAGGACGCGTCGATTGGTATATAATTTGTCATGCTTTGATCAATTTTAACTTGGTTTTTAACCAAAATCGACAAACGGCTTAAACGGTTTAATACCCTTAATTTTTGATCAAAATATATACCAATCGACGCGTCTTGACGAAATCTAGAATTGGTATAGGATTTAGGGGTCTAGAACAAACCACTAAACCGAAAAAACCTTTTAAAACTTTATTCGGCATTTTCAATAACTTAGTCGTTAAATTAAATACCATCCATTTTTATTTCATTCCTAATTCTAAAACGAGCTTTTTCGCAATTTTAATCATCTTAACTTGACCAATTTTCATTTTTAGAAAAGTTCAAATCCTTCAACAAAATGTCTGATTCAGAACGTGAACGCCGTCGACAAGAACTTCAAAATATGGAGGAAGAATTGCGTCGTCGGGAACAACAGTATCAAATACTGGAAGAACAGCAACGTCAACAACAAGAACAAATAAATCGTCAGCAAGCTGATATTGAGCGCCGGGAGAATGAAGAACGTCAACGCCAAGAAAATCGACGCCGTCAATGGCGCGAACGACAGCAACGTCACCGCGAACGTCTCGATCAAGAAAATCGACGCCGTCAATGGCGCGAACAGCAGGAACGCCACCGTGAACGCCTCCGTCGTCAACGTGAACAGCAAGACGGTCAGCAGTGATGCAATGATGACGATGATAGAAAAGAAAGATGAAGGAAACAACATGTTTTAAACAAATAATCTTGTCGGATAAATTGCATTTTTGATTCTAATTCATATTATTCAACTTTGTTTTTACTTTTTATAAATAAAGAAACTTCTCTTCATTTTTTTATTCTATTTTGGCAAAGTATTTGCATTTTTCCCTTTTTCAATGCAATCATTTTCGCCATTTTTTCCTTCCTCATCAACATTTCATTTGAAGAGGCAGGGGGGGGGGGGTTCAATCAGTTCAATACCATATAAAAAAAGAATAAAGACAATTCAAACAGCACTAAACCCTACCTACCTAAACTAGAGCCCGGCAAATTGAAAATCGTCCGGACCGGATTACGGACTACGGATTAGAAAAACACACGGATCCGTACGGATTCGGACTAATCCGTACGGATTTGAAAAATATTGAAAAATATACGGATTCCGGACTACGGATCCGGAATCCGGGCTGGCCTCTAGCCTAGACCCATGCAAGCCTTAACCTAATCCTAACCCCACCCTAGTTGTAGCATTGGCCGCGAAAAAGAGGAATCACGGTTCCATTTTGACGCGAGCGCGAGCATAAGGGACTGACTTCGCTGTGAAGTAATAAAAAGAATAAATTGTTGATATGATATAGATTTAAAGGTTTTTCTTAATCAAAACTTGATATCTTTTAAGCTAATTTAGACCTGTAATAAGTTTAGGTTAGTTATTTATTATTGATTTTGTGTCAGTTTCTAACCATCATATTTTTTCCAAATAAATTGCTTAATTGATAAACAATAAAATCCGTTTATTTAGATATAAACAATGACTATGAATTCTAATTCAAATCAAGCTGCTGTTGACGACGAAGAAGTGCACAGTCTTGAATACTACATTGAAGAATTGAGAAATGAAGTTGATGATCAAGGTTACTTCTTAAACCATTAATTAAATTATTGATTAAACATCCAAAAAACCCCAAGTTTTATCCAAAAACCTTGAGTTTCTATTATCCAAAAACCTTAAGTTTCTATTATCCAAAAACCTTAAGTTTTTATTATCCAAAAAACCTTAAGTTTTTATTATCCAAAAAACCTTAAGTTTTAATTATCGAAAAAAACCTTAAGTTTTTATTATCCAAAAAACCTGAACTTTTTATTATCCAAAAACCTTAAGTTTTTATTATCCAACTTATTTTTAAGATATCATTGGTGATTTACTGCTTGAAGAGCCAACAAAGAATCAATATGAAGAGCGCTGCATTATGGTTTTTAACATCCCAATTATTGGAGCCGATCGACTTCCCAAGCTGAAGAATGTTTTGGCCGGACTTTTTTCCATTCAAAACGTTTACAAATATATTGACCATTATCCGCTGGATGAGGAGGGAAAAACAAAGGTTTCTTTTATAATGAAAAATATTTAATTTACTGAAATGGTGCCGAAAAGATTTGTAATGGCTCAGTCTTCAGTGGTTTATCCTAGACTCATAAACCATCGAAGATCTGGTCAAGATGCCTCATTTGATAAATGTTTTGGCTTTACAATTCTAATTCTAACTTAGAACCAGAATTCAGAAGCAAGAGCCAAATGGGCTTATTAGACCGGTGAATACCAAAACACAAACTAGGTTAGAATGGTTTAAACCCCAGACTAGTTTAAACGGTTTAAAACCAAATCCCAAGTATGGTTTAAACTGGTTTAAAATCCTTTAATTGTTGACCAAATCAAAATTGGGTTTAAACCGTTTAAAACCTTTAATTGTTGACCAAACCATAACCAAATTATATACCATTCAATGCGTTTTGACCAGCTCTATCCAATTTTGGGTATATTTGGTTTGTGAATATGTGGGACAAACCCTCCTTAAACCATTATAATTATTTTGGACTTTTTTCGGCAAATAACTAATAATTTTATTAAATATACTAAAAAGGTTAAAACGACATTTTAGGGCTATTGCTTTTTGGAATATCAGAACAAAGATGCCGCAAATGCTGCTCTGGCAATTTGTGATGGCCATCGCCTGGACAAAAATCACACATTCATTTCGTATCCATTTTCGGCACTGCGCAATGGGAAACCGCCCGAACCTGAAACCAATTGGAAAACGCCAGAGAAACGGCCTTATGTTAATTTGGTTTGTGAAATTTTTTACTTAAATTTTTTAGTGGAACCGATTTTTAGGCCGAAAAATGTTGGGCTATCCAATTTTTGAAACCTCTTTAGGCAACCTAGAGTCTTGGGAATAGTTTCATTCGATTCAGCATGGTCAATTTAGTCTATAAAATGTAAATTTCAGACCCGAAATAAACCTTAGGCAAAAGTTAGTAAACCAAAACCGGTTTGGGTTTAAACAACCGGTTCAGCTTTTCAAAACAAGCTCAAACTGGTTTGCAACTGAAATTTAATAGACTAATTCGACTATGCCGAATCGATTGAGCCTATTTTTGAGTCAATAGGTTGCCTAGAAGCCAAGATTTTTAGAAGTTTAAACCCAAACCGGTTTCGATTTATTAACTTTTTCCTGAGTCTTAATACCGGTTTGAAGTTGAAATTTCATAGACTAAATCGGCCATGCTGAGTTGAATGAGAAAAAACCTTCCCTAATCATCAAATTTAATGTTCTAATTATAATTTTTATAGGGCGATCTTTGGTCATGGCTTCAAAACCCCAAATGTCTTGACCAATTTGCGATACAATATGAGACGGACAGTGGCCTGCAGTTGGATGTGTTATCACAGGCCCGTGCCGGTGATCCAAACCCGGTGGATGACGCGCAGCGAAATGTAAGCAGCAATACTTTTATCGATATGACTCAACTTGACGCCGTTTAAAATAACTCATCAAGGTCTGAACCGATTTTGATGATTTTAGTATCAAATTAAAGAGCAGACTTTTGGCTATCAATGAAATTAATTTTATTTAAATTGGTTCAGAATTGTAGAAGTTATGGCCAAAAAACCATTAATGAGCTTTACCACGGATTAGCGAAATTTTCGATGGTTTTTTGGACATAATTTAATCAATTTTGAACCAATTTAAATAAAATTAATTTCATTTGATAGCAAAAAGTCTGCTCTTTAATTTGATACTAAAATCATCAAATTCGGTTCAATTCTTGATGAGTTATTTTAAAAGGCGTCACGTTGATCCGGCGTCGAGTTAGACAACCTCATATTTTTAATATATTTTATTTACCAATTTTTATATTTTCAGAATTGGTCCGAAGATTTATTCAAATGGTCACCCAAAGGCTCATATTTGGCCACATTGCACAGCCGTGGCATCGCATTGTGGGGTGGTCAAAAATTTCAAAAATTCCAACGACTTGAACATGAAGGCGCCAATTTCATTGAATTTTCACCGAATGAGAAGTCAGTAAAATTATATTTTTTTAATTTTTTCGGATAGCATTTTATTTTGTTTTGGTCAAAATTGAAAGATTTTAAACCAACTTTGGTTTTGGTTTGAAACTAGGTTCTATTAAATGGTTTAAACCTTTTTAGTTTTCGGTTTAAAATCAAAAGATTAAAATCAATTTTGTATTGGTTTTGTTGAACAGTTTAAACTGATTTAGGTTTTCGATTCAAAAATAAAAAAGTAGTTTACGGTTTTAAATTACGTTTTGGTTTTAAACCGATTGAACCTAAATTTTTAGTTCAAAATCTTACCCTTTTAAAAGGGTATTAAATGGTTTAAACCGGATTTAGATTTGGTTTTAAACCGTTTAAACACATTTTGATTTTTGTTGGTCAAAAATGGTTTAAACCAGTTTTGGATTTTGGTTCTAAACCGTTTAAACACATTTTGGTTTTTGGTCAAAAATGGTTTAAACCGGATTTAGATTTGGTTTTAAACCGTTTAAACACATTTTGGTTTTTGTTGGTAAAAAATGATTTAAACCAGTTTTGGATTTTGGTTCTAAACTAATCCAAAAAAATATAATTAAATGAAGCATTTTGACCAATTTATGGGCCTAGAATAAACCATTGAACAAAATGATTTCATTAAATTTAATTATCGAATTTTTTCAGATATTTGGTCACGTATTCTTGCGGTCCCTCAATTGGACGTGAAGCGGAAAATTGCCTCCGAATTTTTGAGGTGTTCACCGGCGAAATCAAAAAGGCTTTCTCCCCGTCGGGCAAGTCGACCACAAATCGCCTCCATGAATGGCCTTTTGTGAAATGGAGTGCGGATGAGCGATTCTTTGCCTACAGGTTCAAAAAATTGGGTTTAAAAATTTTATTTGGTTCAAAAAACGGTTTAAAATTTTTTTGGTTTAAAAATTTTTTGTTTGGTTCAAAAATAGGTTTAAAAATTTTTTTTGGTTCAAAAATTGGGTTTAAAAATTTATTTGGTTTAGAAACCGGTTTAAAATTTTTTTGTTTCAAAAATCGGAAATTTTCATTTGGTTTAAAAATCGGTTTAATAATTTTATTTGGTTCAAAAATTGGGTTTAAAAATTTTATTTGGTTTTCAAAAATCGGTTTAAAAAATTTAATTTCGATTTTTTTGTCTACAGTCGTCTTCGAGGAAATTGCATCAATTTGTTTGGCACTGCGGATTTTATGTTGAATGAGAATAAAGTTATTGAGTTGGATGGCCTGGTGCAATTTGAATTCAATCCAACCGCAAATCAAATTGGCTATTATTGTGAAGAGAAGGTTTGTGAAATTTTTATTATTTTAAAAAAATTTGCAAAAATTTATTTCTGAAATTTTCGAGACTAATATGATAATTTTTTATTCTAATTACTGTATTCCATCTAAAAATGTACTGTAATATTTAAAATTACATAAAAGTGGTTACCAAGCCCGAAAAAAATAACTTCCTCTTAAAGGATTCGAACCCGAGACCCCAAGTTTTGTAAGTCAAGGATTTTACCCACTAAGCTAAAAGTTAAAAAATTTTTTTTAAAATCATCTTTAAACCCTAACCAACCCTGGTATAAATTTTGGCGTATCTTCTTTTCCTTGGTAGAATACTGTCAAATTTTTATCACAAAAAAAATTCTATAGCGGAATTTTCAAAAAAAAAAATAAATTTATAGCCTATAATAAATACCCTTATATTTTTTTTGGGGTAAAAGTTGGCATTATCTTACCAAGAAGAAGAGGAAACTTCAAAATACACCCGAGAAAATTTCAGAAAGCAAATTTGTTGATCCGAAATTAAAATTTTGAAATATCCAAAAATTTCTGATTCTCAAAATTTTTAAAGTAATTTTGCCTTTATTATTTATCCAAATTTAATTTAAAATCATTTTGTAGACAAATTCCAATGCACCAGCCGAAATTGGAATTTTGGAAATTCCATCGCGTCACAAAATCCGAACCCAGCGAATTTTCTCCGTATTCCAAGCGAATTTATTTTGGCAAAAATCCGGCGCCTATTTGGCCGTCCACACTGAACGATACCAGAAAATGATGAAAAGCAAGGATGGCGAAATCAAATATACGGTACAATTTTTTACAATTTAAATATTTTAAAATTTATTTATTTTTCTGTAAAATAAATTAATTTATTTTTTACTATTAAATATTTAAAATTAATTAATTAATTTATTTTTTACTATTAAATATTTAAAATTAATTAATTAATTTATTTTTTACTATTAAATATTTAAAATTAATTAATTAATTTATTTTTTACTATTAAATATTTAAAATTAATTTATTTATTTTTTACTATTAAATATTTAAAATTAATTAATTTATTTATTTTTTACTATTAAATATTTAAAATTAATTAATTAATTTATTTTTTACTATTAAATATTTAAAATTAATTAATTTATTTATTTTTTACTATTAAATATTTAAAATTAATTAATTAATTTATTTTTTACTATTAAATATTTAAAATTAATTAATTAATTTATTTTTTACTATTAAATATTTAAAATTAATTAATTTATTTATTTTTTACTATTAAATATTTAAAATTAATTAATTAATTTATTTTTTACTATTAAATATTTAAAATTAATTAATTAATTTTTTTTCTATTAATTAATTTAATTTTTTTTATTAAATATTTAAAATAAAATTAATTTTTTTCAATTAATTTTTAAAAATAAATTTATTATTTTTTATTAAATATTTTAAATTAAATTAATTTATTTAATTAAATATTTTAAAATTAATTTTTATTATTTTTTATTAAATAATTTTAAAAATTTTTATCATTTTTTTAAATAAATATTTTAAATAATTTTTTATTATTTTAGGGCGTCACTTCGCATATTGAAATTTTCGACTGCACCGAGAAGAATGTTTCCGTCATTACCCTCCAATTGCCGGAACCATTTGTGAATTTTGCATGGGAAAATAAAGGTAAACATTGGCGATTAAATTTAGGTTGGACAACCAGAAAAAAATTTTTTTCAAAATTTTGGGCTTAAAATTTATGGGTTTCTAATTAGAATCCACCCTAAAAAATATTTTGTCCGGCTTTAAACTAAACTAGTTGTTAAGCTGCTAATTAAGATTTTAGCAAAAAAAATTTTGAAAATTTTCGACCTAAATTTTTTGAAAAATTTAGAAGTCTTGCATTCGAATCCACTTAGAGAAAAAATATTTTTTTGAGTTTGGTATTTTAAATTTTTATTTAAATTTAAAGATTTAAAAAATACCCACGACCCTAAAAATTATTTAAATTAAATTATTATAATATTAATATTAACTGAAAAAATTTTCATTTAATTTAGGAAGCAAATTTTGCGTTCTCGTCGGCACCAACAATACCCGAATCACCCCGCTGGTCTATCGCCATGACAAGGGCAAACCCATTCCACAGTTGATCAGCAAAATTGAAGCGGGCAATGGCCTAAATTCCATTCAATGGGCCCCACAGGGCGGATGGCTTACGGCCTTTGGGGCCAACACCCCAAATGGTTTTGTGTATTTCATTGATGCAACTGGCCAGCAGGAGGCGAGTCGAATTCGTTCCATTGAGCACACTTCACTCAGCCAGGTTGGTTTTATTTTAATAAACTAAAATTTATTCCAAATAATTAAAATTTTTTAACACCCCAAAATTTAATTTTTTAACGCTAAAATTTATTCAAAATAATTTTTAAAAAAAAGCTATTAAAAATATTTTTATACCTTAAAATTTATTTATTTTTTGAAAATTTATTTCAAATTATTAAAAATTTTTACTCAAAATTTAAAAATGTAAAACACAAATTTTTTGCACATCCATTGACTAAGAGAAGTTTTGAAAATTATTCCAAAATTTTTGAACCCATAAAAAATACTTGGGGCAAAGAAAATTAAATAAATTTTCATTTTTAGGTACATTTATAAAAATAAAAATGATTCAATCGAAAAAGTTTAAAATTTTTTTTCAAAAAATAATTTCTAAATGGAATATTTCGAAATTCGTACAGAGGCAAAAAAACATTTTAATCTGTTTAAATTTTTTAATTTTAAATTTGAGACTCAATTTTCCGAATTTTTGACACTCAATTTTTTTTCAAAATAATTAAAATTAAATTTTTAAAATTTCCAAATTAATTAAAAATAATTTTTAAAAATTTTTTTTTTGAATTTTCTCATAATAATTAAAAAATTTATAAAGGCTTTCTGGGACCCAACTGGCCGCTATTTTGTCACGTGCACTTTTGGCGGGAAAAGTCGCTACGAAACTGGCTACCGAATTCATTCATTCATGGGCCGAGAATTACTTCGGAAAACGGTCGATTCACTGCTTCGTTTCAAATGGCGCCCTCGTCCCCCAGTGCAATTGCCCGACCAAAAAGTGAAAGACATCCGAAAATCGCTGAAGCAACAGTCGGCAAAATTCGAGGAAGAAGACAAACGAGAACTGCTCAAAGTGTCAAAGGTGAGATTATTTTATTATTTGGGAAAGGATTTTTAGGTAGCAAAAGTGGGCAAAATAGATTCTATTTAAGTTTTTTTTTGTGAAATTTGCTAAAAATTTATTTTCGGGTAACCTCAAAATATGTGATTTTTGGGGTTTTTATTGCATTTTTCAAATGAAATTTTCCCCGAAAAAAGTGCCAAAATAAGTAAAATGGATCACAAATTACATCAGATACATTAAAATAAGCCAAAATAATCCGCTGACTATTTCTTATATTTTTAATATTTTTTAATCATTAAATTAAATTTAAGGAAATTATTGAATTCCGACGAAATGCCCTGACCATCTTTGAAAATATTCGCAATTCGCGGAAGCTGACTACTGAAGAATATGCGGAACGCATCAAACTTCGAGGTAATTTATTAATTTTTTATTCCATTTAATTTTTCCAATTTAATTTTAGGTGGCTTCGATCCTCGATTGGCTAATGAAAATTTGGTTGAGGAGACCATAACAGTGGCAATGAGCAGTGAATTTGAAGATTTGAAGGATGAAACCCTGTCAAAAGAAGATATGATGGATTAAATTTGATTGATGTTAATTAAGCAGAAAAAAATGTGGCTATTTTTGGAAAATTTATTGTTGTTTAAGTTATTCCGAATAAATAATTTTCCCGAGACTCAAATAAGTAAATTTTTTGTTGACTTTAGATCAAAAATAAAAGTCAGAATTAGTTTCCGAAAATAACTTATTAGAAATCAGAATTAATTTCCGGTTAGAAATTTCCGGAAAAAGAACCTATTTATTATTATTGTTTTTTGATCTCATTCAGAAAGAAAATTTGGCTTTGATTACTCATTTTATTCAGCTTATTGTCCATGAAAATTTAGCCGAAAATGCCATCGATGGAGAATGGAAAAAATTAGTTTCCATTGAAGAAGGTAAAATTATGTTGTCATGATATTTCCCTTGTTTCCTATGAATGGATCCTAAGGCATAAATATTGTATGTTATGTTAAACAAGCAGAAAAATGTGGCTGGAATATTTATTATTGTTTAAGTCATTCCAAATAAATAAAATAAATCTTTTTATTCACAAATCGCGAGACTCAAATTAGCAAATTTTTTTGTTGACTTTAGTCGGTTAAATCACAGGGAGGGGGGACTAGCTTATAAAAATGTAAAGAAGGAAGAGGTGATTTGTGATAGATATAAATTTGATAATTATAATACAAATTGAATGTATAAAGTAAATAGTTATTCTTTGTTTGCCGTCTTTCGAATAAAATTCATCGAAGATTCACTCTCCCAAATCAGTAGATGAGACATGTCCCTCACTCGTACCGAATTTTCCTCATTGCTTGCATTTTCGGTGGCCGGCTCTCCTTCTTGATCATCGCCTAGAATTATTTTTTTTTGATTAATTAAAATGTGTTTTTGGTTTATTAAAATGTGTTTTTTTGGTTAATTTGTGTTTCGACTAGCTAGAATATGTGTTTTCGATTAACTAAGATAAATGTGTTTTCGATTAACTAAGATAAATGTGTTTTCGATTAACTAAGAAAAATGTGTTTTCGATTAACTAAGAAAAATGTGTTTTCGATTAACTAATAAAAATGTGTTTTCGTTTAGCTAAGATAAATGTGTTTTCGACTAACTAAGAAAAATGTGTTTTCGATTAACTAAGAAAAATGTGTTTTCGATTAACTAAGAAAAATGTGTTTTCGATTAACTAAGAAAAATGTGTTTTCGATTAACTAAGAAAAATGTGTTTTCGACTAACTAAGAAAAATGTGTTTTCGATTAACTAAGAAAAATGTGTTTTCGATTAACTAAGAAAAATGTGTTTTCGACTAACTAAATATTTTGTGTTTTTTCACCCACCCAATCGAAAATCAATATAGCCATCGCCGCCCGAAACCATGTACAATTTGACGGATTCCGTATTTGGTGTTAGGTCGGAAAAGCCATCTACGATAGAAATTGACTTGCCAATTCAATAAAATAAAGACTTACCAGCAAATAATGGAATCAAAAATCGAACCGGATCCTTGAAACTATGAAATGACAATTGGGCTTGGGAAATTTCGCAGAATGGAATTATTGAATTTGCTGCATCCGTGCTTGTGCTCATCACACGAACAACTTGACCTAAAATAAATTTTTAATAATATAAGAAATATTAAAATAAATTAATTATTAAAAAATTAAATGATTGTAAAAATTTTACCGGGTCCCCGGACTCGTTCACCGTCAATGGATTTTGTCGTGGAATTTGTTGAATTATCTTAAATTGAAAAATTTTAAATTAATTTCTTTTTCCCCAAATTACTTTCACTTAATGGAATTGACACAATGATGCCCGACCCAGTTCCAACCCATATCCGTTTGTTCATTATGCTCAGCGAGGTGATTCGTAGAAGGATCATGTCCAATTTGTTTGGACCTATAAATTATAAAAATGAAATGCCCAAAATTCATTCGAGACCAGCCCAACTTGGCGCCGGGCCAACTTGTCGCCGTTTAAAATAACTCATCAAGAAGCAAGGACGCGACTAATTTGGATGATTTTGTTATTAAATTAACGAGCGAACTTTTGGCTATCAAATGATATTAATTTTATTAAAATTGGCTAAGATTTGGTGAAGTTGCGCCAAAAAACATTCAAAAGGTCCTTTACTATGGATTTGTGAAATTTTCAGTGGTATTTTGAGCACAACTTTATCCATTCTGAACCAATTTAAATAAAATTAATTTCATTTTGATAGCCAAAAGTCTGCTCTTTAATTTGATAATAAAATCATCAAAATTTGTTCCATCTTGATGAGTTTTCTAAAAGGCGTCAAGTTGGCAATAAGTTGTTTTGCTTCAGAATTAATTTGCCCGCTTTGATTTTACCCAGCATTTTTGTGATGAATGCGCCAACATCCACATCTTGCAGATGTTCATGCGTTTCGGCATGGAATAGTCGAATTGTGGTGTCCAGTCGGATTGACACCCAAACCCCATTGCCATAGGCAACCATTTGACGGATTTTGCTGTCCTTCCTAGGATGGGCCATGAAAATGTGCTGAAAAATATGGAAAATAAAATCTGGAAATGTAATAATTTTAAAAAAATATGAGAATTAATTATTTTAAAAAAATATGAAAATTTATTTTATTTTAATTATTTTTTTAAAAATCTGGAAATTTATTTATTTTAATAATTTTAAAAATTTGGGAATTTATTTATTTTAATAATTTTTAAAAATTTGGAAAATTTGTAAATTTATTTATTTTTAAAAATGTGAAAATTTATTTATTTTAATTATTTTTAAAAATATTTAAATTTATTTATTTTTTAATAATTTTTTGAAATTTTTGAAATTTATTTTAAGAATCTTTAAAAATTTGGAAATTTTCATTTTAAAAATTCGAAAATTATTTATTTTAATTATTTGCATTAAATTTCCTTACATCTATCCTCAATGTGACTGGGTCAAAAACGATGATTGAATTTTTGCAAGCTGCCCAAATTTTTCCATTCACTTCACACAAATGGCAAATTGACGCATCAGATGCACCCAATGACATCAAATGATAACCCTCTGCCGACCATTGACCGCTCATGTCCCGATGGAATATGGCAATGCTGCCATTGGCCAATGCAATGAAAACGCGACCATTTGAGTGTCTAAAATTAGAATTTAAAATTTAAATTAATTTTATGAATATTAACAATTAATTTATTACCTAAAAAATTTTGTGTAGAAAAATACGACATTTTTGAGGCCATAAAACTTGGCCAACTCTGGCTCCTTTTTAAACCCTATTCCGCCTAAAAATTGGCACTAACCCTAATCCACACAACATTTTGTCATGGTCAAGTTTTAAGGCCTCAAAAATATTGATTTTTCAACATGAAAAATGTGGGCAAATTCAATGATTTTATGGGTATATTTAATTTCTTTTGAATATATAAAAATTGTTAATTGTCCGTTAGGTAAATTAATATTAATCTTTTAATTTAAAAATTGCCCCAGGGTAAATGATTGTGTTGAATTTTATTAAAAAATGCCCTAAAGTAAATTAATATTTTCGTTTAAATTTATTTTATTAAAAAATGCCCTATGGTAAGTTAATAATTTCTAATTAATTTTATTTAAAAAAATGCCCCAGGGTAAATTAATATTTTCTTTTAAATTAATTTAAATATTTAAAAAAAATTGTCTTACAATATTGAAAGGACTGTATCAGGCAGAAAAATCCGTCGCAAGCATTTTCGCCATTCCCTCACGGCGGAATAAATGTAAATGCTACAAAAAATGACAAAATTTATTTAATAAATGATTTTTTTACCATTCATTTTCAGTGCCAATCCACATTGTGGACAAGGCCAAAATGTCCTCATCCGCAACATTTTCATATCGTTTCAATGTATTTCGAATGTGCAATGGGAGAGTGTCCAATGGGGATGGCTTTTTGTCTGGAAAAAAATATTTAAAAAATAAAAAATATTTAGCCGAAAATTAACAAAAAAATTAAAGGAAATAAGGAACTAAAAACCCAAAGAGAGGTAGAAAAAAAGAAAGCAAAAACAAAAATATCACCCTGCTCTTCTTGAGCATTTTCAGCACCAGGCTTTTTGTCTCCGTCATTTTCTATTTTTTCAACAATTTTTCTTTCATTATTTTCATTTTTTCTCTCTTCATTTTCATCTTGTTGGATTGGGATTGCCGCGGTTCTATGAAGTGCAGGTTTTTGTTGTTGCTTTTGGGTTTCATTGTTTGTCACCACTAGTGGAGGATTTTATATAAATTAGTATCCATATATTTTTTTAAATATTAATTTTTAATTTGGATGTCAATTAATTTACCCTATAAAATCAATGAATTTTCAAAAATTTTTACGTTGAAAAATCAAGTTTTTTGAGGCCATAAATTAGGTCAAATCGGATTTTTAAGCCTTAATCTTATCCTGTTCAAAGCTTGACTCTAATCAATTTAAATCTAATCCTAATATAAATTCTGCCTGTTTTTGTGTTTTCGTTTAGATTAATTCCGCCTGTTTGTGTTTTTTCGCTTAGAATAATTCCGCCTGTTTGTGTTTTTTCGCTTAGAATAATTCCGCCTGTTTTTGTGTTTTCGCTTAGAATAATTCGGCCTGTTTTTGTGTTTTCGCTTAGAATAATTCCGCCTGTTTGTGTTTTCGCTTAGAATAATTCCGCCTGTTTGTGTTTTCGCTTAGAATAATTCTGCCTGTTTTTGTGTTTTGGTTTAGAATAATTCCGCCTGTTTGTGTTTTCGCTTAGAATAATTCCGCCTGTTTGTGTTTTCGCTTAGAATAATTCTGCCTGTTTTTGTGTTTTGGTTTAGAATAATTCCGCCTGTTTGTGTTTTCTCTTAGAATAATTCCGCCTGTTTTGTGTTTTCGCTTAGAATAATTCCGCCTGTTTGTGTTTTCGCTTAGAATAATTCCGCCTGTTTGTGTTTTCGCTTAGAATAATTCTGCCTGTTTTTGTGTTTTGGTTTAGAATAATTCCGCCTGTTTTTGTGTTTTCTCTTAGAATAATTCCGCCTGTTTGTGTTTTCGCTTAGAATAATTTCGCCTGTTTTGTGTTTTCGCTTAGAATAATTCCGCCTATTTGTGTTTTCGCTTAGAATAATTCCGCCTGTTTTTGTGTTTTCGCTTAGAATAATTCCGCCTGTTTGTGTTTTCGCTTAGAATAATTCCGCCTGTTTTTGTGTTTTCGCTTAGAATAATTCCGCCTGTTTGTGTTTTCGCTTAGAATAATTCCGCCTGTTTTTGTGTTTTCGCTTAGAATAATTCCGCCTGTTTTTGTGTTTTCGCTTAGAATAATTCCGCCTGTTTGTGTTTTCATTTGTGTTTATGCTTAAAATAATTTCGCCTGCTTGTTTTTTCGCTTAGAATAATTCCGCCTGTTTGTGTTTTCGCTTAGAATAATTCTGCCTGTTTTTGTGTTTTGGTTTAGAATAATTCCGCCTGTTTTTGTGTTTTCTCTTAGAATAATTCCGCCTGTTTGTGTTTTCGCTTAGAATAATTTCGCCTGTTTTGTGTTTTCGCTTAGAATAATTCTGCCTGTTTTTGTGTTTTGGTTTAGAATAATTCCGCCTGTTTTTGTGTTTTCTCTTAGAATAATTTCGCCTGTTTTTGTGTTTTCGCTTAGAATAATTCCGCCTGTTTGTGTTTTCGCTTAGAATAATTCTGCCTGTTTTTGTGTTTTGGTTTAGAATAATTCCGCCTGTTTTTGTGTTTTCTCTTAGAATAATTCCGCCTGTTTGTGTTTTGGTTTAGAATAATTCCGCCTGTTTTTGTGTTTTCTCTTAGAATAATTCCGCCTGTTTGTGTTTTCGCTTAGAATAATTTCGCCTGTTTTGTGTTTTCGCTTAGAATAATTCCGCCTATTTGTGTTTTCGCTTAGAATAATTCCGCCTGTTTTTGTGTTTTCGCTTAGAATAATTCCGCCTGTTTGTGTTTTCGCTTAGAATAATTCCGCCTGTTTTTGTGTTTTCGCTTAGAATAATTCCGCCTGTTTGTGTTTTCGCTTAGAATAATTCCGCCTGTTTTTGTGTTTTCGCTTAGAATAATTCCGCCTGTTTTTGTGTTTTCGCTTAGAATAATTCCGCCTGTTTGTGTTTTCATTTGTGTTTATGCTTAAAATAATTTCGCCTGCTTGTTTTTTCGCTTATGCTTACATTAGATTAATTCCATCTTTTATAAGCCCCAACATTTTGTTTTTGACCAATTTGGCTCCAAAAAATGTTAATTTTTCGACTCGAGAAATTTAGGTAAATTCAATGATTTAGGGGTAAATTAATTATAGTTCTTTAAAAAATTAACTCACATCTTCCAGCTGATTCATTCTCATCCGATTTTACACTTGCACTGGCTAAAAATTCCACCAAATATTTCGATTAAATAAATAATTTAAAATACATTTTCTTCGTTTATATGGCGATGTACTTTGTTGAGAATTTCCATCAGAAATATAGGTGATCCCATCGGCTTCCTTTGATTTTTGCAATTTGATGAAATCCACGGCGCCAAATGATTCAAAATTTGGTATTTCAAATTCCAATTTTGACGTGTCCATATAGCCACCCTTTGTACATAGTTCGGAATTGAGGCTCAATCCTTCCGATGTAATTCGTATATCCGATTCGTGGACGCCTTAATTTTAAAATTTAAATTAAATTTCTGAGTATTTTTTTTTAAATTTTTGAGTATTTTTTTACATTAAATTTTCGAATATTTTTTAAATTAAATTTTTGAGTATTTTTAAAATAAATTTTCAGATATTTTAATAAAATTTTCGCTTATTTTTTCCAATTAAATTTTTGGATAAAATTAATTTATTTTTAAAATTAATATTTTTTCCCACCTGGAATGCTGGCAATGCACAAATGTTCACTTTGAATGTCAATTGCGAATGTTTCAAGAATGCAACTTGGATTGTTCACATCCAAAATGATTACATATGGCTTTTGGCTATCATTTGTGCAACAAATCCAAATTAGGCTTGTCGATTCGAATAGGGAAAATTGACTGCCATTCCAACGTTTCAAATCACCAATCTTTTAAAAAAAAAATTAAATATTAAAAATTAATTTAAAAAATTAAATTAAATATATTAAAAAATATTTTAAAAATTAATTTTCCATTCACCGTTTTATTTTCATTTGCTTAAAATGAAATAAATTAATAAAAATTAATTCAAAAAATTTAATTAAATATATTAAAAAATATTTTAAAAATTAATTCAAAATGAAATAAATATTAAAAATTATTTTAAAAATAAAATTAAATAATAATTTAAAAATTAATTTTCCATTCACCGTTTTATTTTCATTTGCATTTTCAGCAGAATTATTTGATCTTTGAAGTACATTTTGGAACATCACATATGGGTCAGTGCCCAAAATTGGGTCCTATAAAAATATAAATTCATTTATAAATAAAATTAATGGAAAAAACCAACCCCATAAATGTATTCACCATTACTAATTCCGCCATACAATGAACAGGAAGCAGCGCATGAAATCTGTGAATTTTTATTTAATTTATTTAAAATTTAATATTAATTTTAGTATAAATTAAAAAATATTATCTTGTCTAATTTTTAGTTCTTTATAATTAATTGTAAATTGTTTTGGTTTGAATAAATTAAAATTAAATCATCATTGTTTGATTTTTTCTTAATTTTATTTATTTATTTTTTCATTATTTTTGTACTTCAATGAAACATTTTAGAAAAATATTTTAAATATATTCTAATTTTAAAATCGAATGAATTAATTCTCATAATAATCATTTTTTTAAAATATTTTTCTCTTTCTACTAGATAAAAAAATTAATTCATATTTTAACTGAAAAAAAAGGTATTTATTTTTCCTTTCGGAAGTGAATTAATTATGGAATTATTAATATTCTGAATTAGATTTTATCTTTGATTTTTAAATGAATTATAGAAATAAATAATAAGTAAAGGAATTTGATAGGATTTTTTGGCTAGGCTCCTAAATAGGAAATTTAATTGTAAAAATTTTTAAAAAAATTTAAAAAAATATAAAATTTTAGTAGGTAGGACTTAAACACCAACTTTGAGTGAAGACAAATGCTCAAGCAGCGGTCTACAATTCACCGGCACCGGAATGGACATATTTTGGGCGGTGGTTTTTGTTGATGGAATTGACCATCCATATGCATGCGGATAGTCTTCCTGCTTCATATGTTGCCGCACGGCATTGTAGTGTTGCCGTCGTTCGGCCTGCCTTTTCTCTTCCACTTCACCTTTAAGATTATTTGAATTTTTCCGGTTCAAAATTGGAATTTTTTTGTAACAGAACTAAAATTTTTTTCTGGATTTTTTCTTCGAAGAATAGAGAACTACTTTCTGCCTTAAATCGGACATTCTTACCAATTTTTTATATCATCATAAAAACCTAAACTATGCTAGCCCAAAACCCATCCCAATCCCAACCATGTCCTACCCTAGTCCTAAAAAAGCCCTTTGGCAATGTACTTTTACTTTGGTACTTTTCGGCTATCTTGGTCCAGATTCCACCCCTCAAAAAATTACCTCAAGTTACTCTACTCCCAAAATTGGCACCTAAGATCATGTTTTTCATCGTTTTACAATCAAAAATCAATAATAGAATTAGAATTTAAAAAATTTTCAAATCTGGATCCAGATAACTGAGCACTGGCATTTTCTTAAAATTGATTTTATTCGGTGAAAAAAAAATTTATGGACTTTTGAGGTATTGAAAAAATGGCGTGGAAACTGGAAATGCCCACATTTTTGATACAAAAATGGGCCAAAAGTCCAATTCAATTTAAGGCTTAAGGTTCAGTTTTTGTTGCAAAAATTCTGGGCGAAAAGTCTGATTTTGGGCTTGAAAATTCTAGTTCTGTGGTAAAAAAAAAGCCAAATTTGATGCGGAAAAATTTGACTGAGCCGGAAATTCGAAGAACCCACCCCGCATTTTAGGTGGAAAAATTTGAATGAGCCCGAAAATTCGAAGAACCCACCTTCAATTGTATATGTCCGTTGCTTTTTCCTCTGCTGCATTGGCGATGAGGGAATGTTCTTTCGTAGGCCAGTGGGTGGCTTCTTGGCCGAATGTGGAAGATGGCGAACGGTGGATGCAGGGGAGGTGCTATCGCCCAACAAGTTTGAGAAGCTGAAAATACACAATTATTATATAATTTTCAGGAAAAAAATATTAATTTACCCTAGGGAAATTTTTTTAATAAAATAAAATAAAATTAATAAAAATAATAATTTACGCCAGAGCTTTTTATAAAATTAATTTAAAAGAAAATATTAATTTACCCCAAAATTAATTAAAAAGAAAATTTTAATTTAATCGATAAAATCATGAAATTTTCCCAAAATTTCTCGTATCAAAAAATCTTCGTTTTTGAGGACCTTAACCCTTGGCCATATTACTAGTCAGACTATTTTATTCATAAATTACATCAATAAATTTAAGCCAAAATTCCCTTTCCCTTTTTGGAATATTCCTTGCCGATTATAAAAAAAAAGTTTATAAAAAAATTTTTTTGAAATGCTCTCAGACAAATGCCTCATAAATTATTCCACACACTGACAATCCAATTCAGGATTAGCCGGTATAGTTATCTTCATAGAGCATCCAAATTCCATAGGACCCTAAACAATCCTTTAACCATTTTTTATTGATGGGTTAATCCGTTTGTTCCGGATTTTTTATTTATTTTATTTAAATTCACTTTTGGACAAAAGATTAAGGCTAGACTTTAGGAAGGATATGGCTAAAAAGGTGTCCGATTTGGCCGAGTTATAATATAATGGCCTCCTAATATGTGATTTTTCGGCACAAAAATTTATTGGTAAATTCGAATAATTTTATGGTCTCCTAAAATGTGATTTTTCGACACCGAAAAGTTTAGGATAAATTCCAATAATTTTAAGGTAAATTAATTGTTCATTTTTATCTTTAAAAAAAACTTACAAACTCCAAATAATCGATTTATTTTGCGTGGCAGCTGTGCCTTTTCTGGCTCTTTGCAATTCCGTAAATTTCACCGCCTCTTGCAGTTCAAATAGCTTCTCTTTGTATTGATCTAAAATTTTAGGGCATTTAAATTATTTTTACAATTTTTGTACTCACTTCGTTCCATCAGCACCCGGGCCATTTCGACACGTGTAAATCGTTTCCGTTGGGCCATATCCTCTTCCTACATTATTTAAAAATTAATTTAATAAATTGCATATTTTATTGGTAAATCAAATGAATGTGAGAGGCTAGTATGGAATTATAAATAAAAAACGGTCAAAAAATGAAGTAAAAAATACTCATACTCGAAAAGGATTCGAACCCACAAGTCAATGAAAAAGGAAACAAGGATCTTACCCATTTGACTATAAATGGCAGAGTGATCGGTGCTGATAAAAATAACACTTAATTAAAAAAGCTGCCATGTTTTAGATTAGAGTATCTATCTAATTTTGGAAAATTTGAAAAGGATATTTAATTTTTAAACTCTCTAAATTAAGTAATTCAAATGAATGTGAGAGGCTAGTATGGAATTAGAAATTCAAATTTGGTCAAAAAATGACTAGAAAAATACTCATACTCAATATGATTCGAACTCGCGAGTCAATGAAAAATGAAACCAAGGATTGTTATTTGTTACCCATTTGACTATATACGACACTTCAAAGACAAACCCTTTAAATTAACCTATATTTAATTAAAAAGTTGCAATATTTTAGATTGGGATCTAATTTAAAAAATTATTTTTGTTTTTTTAAAATTCTTTTAATTCCAAAGCTCACACATTCACTAGAAAATATTCCCTATATAAAATAATAAAAATTTTGCCCACCTCTGTGGTTTCATCCTGCATAATTTTCTCGCGCAATTCCTTCAGTTCGCTTTCCAAATCACGGATCCGATCATTCAGTTTCAGCTTGACCAATTCCAAACTTCGGACTTCTTCACGGAAAACTTCGCGTTCACTAAAATTTATGTGTAAATAATTTTTGAGATTTAAATATTAGTGGATTCTGGATTTTTCAATTTGGCGCCGTTTAAAATAATTCATCAAGAATTGAACCAAATTTGATGATTTTGGTATCAAATTAAAGTGCAGACTTTTGGCTATCTAATGAAATTAATTTTATTTAAGTTGGTTCAGAATTGATGAAATTATATCCAAAAAACTATTCTAAATGACCTTTATTGTGAATTTGCAAAATGTTTATTGGCTTTTTTGGCCATAACTTCATCAATTCTGAACCAATTTAAATAAAATTAATTTCATTTGATAGCCAAAAGTCTGCTCTTTAATTTAATACCAAAATCATCCAAATTGGTTCAGTCATTGAAGAGTTATAAACGATCGCGTCAAGTTGGTCAAGCTCGAATATCACTCAATTATCCACCTTGAAAGTTGATCCACCCGGGCAATTAAATCATTCTTCACAATGTTCAGTGCATTCTTTGTTTCCAACAATTCGGTATTCTCGCGAATGAGATTTTCCACTTCTCTTCCCATGCCTAAAAGCAATAAATTAATTTTAAAAAATTTTTGAATAATAAAAAATCACACAAAACACAATAAAACCACCAAAAAAACTTAAGAGTTCACAAAACATTATTTTTAATTTGTTGATGAAAACATACCAATAAATGTGTCATTAACTTAAAATGAGGGGTTTTTTTTAAGGGTTTTTGTTCACAACCACAACACCCAAAAAAATTTACCCGCTGATGCGAATTCCGCTGGATTCACTAATTGGCCTATTTGATAAAATTGGTGATGATTTTTTTTTGTTAAATTTTTATTTTATTTTAGGATTTAATTTTGGATTCTTATCTGTTATCCGGGTCAAGATTTTGAGTATCTCGAAAGCCCAATGGTTTCCTAAAATTCAGTCATTTTGGAGTAGTGAAGAGTTAATCTAGCGCACTGTTCTGAAAGTTTTTTTGGCCGAAAATACTTTATTTAATCTAGAAATGTAGTATAAAATGTATAAAACTGACAACCAAATCCGAAAGAAAATAATTTCCTCTGAATGGATTCGAACCCGGGACCAATAAATTTTCCAGAAAATTAAGGGCCCTTGGGACAAAAATTTTTGAAAATTAATTTTGGTTTTTGGATCAAAAAATATTTGGGTAGAAAATTTTCAAAAAATATTAGAAAATTTTCAAAAAAAAATTAATTGGATTAAAAAATTTCAAAAAAATAAAAAATTTCAAAAAAAAAATTATTTGGGTAAAAATTTTCAAAAAATTTTGTTTAAAAAAATTTTGAAAAATTTTTTTAAGTAAAAATTTTTTTTGTATAAGCACCTTTTTGAGATAAGTTCAAAATCTGGACTCGAATTTCGAATAAACACATAAATAATTATATTTTTTAATTAGGTAAATTATAAATTCCATTTCGAAGATTACATTTAAAATTACCTGTAAGATCTGCCCCCAGTGAAATTCCATCGCCTTCTTCATTCAATTCTCTTAAATATTTTAAAAATATTTCAACTCAAATATGGAATAATTTTCTGCATTACTTGTCTTCCACATTTGCCGCTTTTTCTTCTCCATCGCCATCCTCTTCATTGACTTCTGCCAATGTTTTATGTTTTGCTTCTTGTTCCCTGGGAGTGGCCAAAATTTCAGCCGCCGTTTGAGAACCAAATTCTTCGTGCCAATCTCCTATGCAAATTTTAGGCATAAATTTGGTAAAATCCGAAAAAATATTTTCCAATGTAAGGATTCGAACTTTTGACCTAAATTCTGCAGTAAAGGTCCCCTCCTTTAGGTCGAAAAATTTCAGAAAAAATTTCTTCAACTTAAAATGAATTGTAAAAAGAGTAAAAATGAATAAAAGTTTGCACTAAGTCCGAAAAAATAATATTTCCCTCTGAGAGGATTCGAACCCATGACCTAAATTTTGCAAAAGTGAAGGGTTTTCCCATTCAACTAAAAATCTAAAAATTTTTTAGCTTTAAAAGAATTGTAAAAATGTATAAAAAAAAAGCTTAAAAGTTGGAATTAAGTATGAAAAAAAAGTTTGCCAGTAAGCGGATTCTAATAAGAGACCTAATTACTGAAGTGAAGGGTTTCCCATTCGCCTAAAAATTTTAATTTTTTCAAAATTTAAAATTATAAAAAAAATGTATAAAAATGTGCAAAATGTTGGAATTAAGTATGAAAAAATTATTTTCCTTTGAGCTGATTCGAACCCGAGATCAGTGTAAATTTTACAATAATGAACGACGAAAATTTTCAAAAATTTTTCAAATATATTTTTTTATAAATCCTAGCCAGCCTAGAAAATAATAAATAAGAATTTTTTCAACTTACTTTCACTGCTAATATGGTTGGCCAAATTCATGTCCGCATGTGTGCTCTGCGACATGTGAACTGCACTGATCAAATCGGAAATTCCACGAACATTTGTTGAGTCAATTGCGCTCATTGCCATTGCATTTCTGATGATTGGAATATTAATTAAATATAGATTTAAGAGTATACAAATTTGTAAGGTTAAATCGGTTTATATACTGGTTTCAATCAAATTTTATAGCCTTTAAACCGGTTTCTATTAATTTTTTATAGCCTTTAAACCGGTTTCTATTAATTTTTTATAGCCTTTAAACCGGTTTCAATTAATCTTTTATAGCCTTAAACCAATTTCAATCAATCTTTCATGGCCTTTAAACCGGTTTTATCAATTTTATGGTCTTTAAACCGGTTTTATCATTTTTATGATCTTTAAACCAGTTTTATCAATTTTAAGGCCTTTAAACCGATTTAAAATAAATATTTTACGGTCCTAATGAACGAGATGGGCATTGGTGAAGTGCGGAAATGTGGTTTTACTGTATGAAAAAATGCCTTCCTCTGAGAGGATTCGAACCTGTGACCTAAATTTTGCAAAGTGAAGGGTTTTAACCACTACACCATGAGAAAATTTTCAAAAGAAATTCGACCAAAAATGATTAGAAAAATGATTTTACCAAGTCCGAAAAAATAATTTCCTCTGCGTGGATTCGAACCCATGACCCTTAAATTTTTCAAAAGTGCCATACCACTTGGCCAAAATTTTGAAATTTTTTCAGTAATATCTTTAAAAACCGTAATAAGCCTAAAGCTAGCCCTTAAATTAAATATGTCACTTGTTATTTTTTGCATTATTCATTGGCAGCGATTGGGCCATGTCGAACATTTCGGCGCCCATCAAGAATTTCGTTCTCTCCACATGTTCAATATGCGTTCGTAACAACTCATTGTAGCGTTCATGCAACTTTTCATATTCCATTTTTTGATCCACTTCTCTTTCTTCCAATCTATTCGCTAAAAATCAATAAAATTATAGGCCAAAAATACATTGGGGGGGGGGGGGGGGGGGCACTTCCGTCTCGGCAATTCTGCAGCGATTTTTGAAGAACCATAACTCATCAGCCAATTATATAATCGAAATGTTCTAAAGTGCATTTAATAGCCCTAAGTATTGGCTATCCATTGATATATTGATCAGCCAAATTTGGAAAGTTTTGACCAAGATATGGCCATAAATATAAAAAAGGCGCTTTTTCTAAGTTTTTGGGCACAAGCTGACCAAAATTTTACTGTTTTGAATGATCAATATACCAATAATAAATAGCCAACATTTTGGGGAACTAAATACACTTTAAATCACTTAGATTGGTTAATTGGCTGGAAAGATACGGTTTCTTAAAATCGCTGAGACAGAAATTGCCGAGACGGAAATGACCCTAATCGCAAATGACAACGACTAACCGTGATCAGAGGCATTTTTGGCCTTCAATTCCAACATCCGCACAATACTGGTCATACTTTCCACTTTGGCCTCGAGTTGACGAGTTTGTTCCAAATAACTTTCTTCCACCTCCAAACATTTTTGGTCCTGATTTTTGCGCATTTGTCTTTCTCGTTCATATTGATTCAACAATTGTTCATTTTCTTCCTTCAACATTTCCAAATCCACGACCAACTCTTCTTTTTCCGAGTAAGCATTGTCCAAATTTTCCAGCACATTCACAACTAATGGCATCAAATCCTATAAATTATTAAAAGTTAGTATTGAAAATGGCGAAAATAGCATTGAAAAATAATTATAATGGTTTAAGGAGGGTTTGCCCCACACATTCACAAACCAAATATACCCAAAATTGGATAGAGCTGGTCAAAACGCATTGAATGGTATATAAATTTGGTTATGGTTTGGTCAATAATTAATCGGTTTTAAACGGTTTAAACCACATTTTGGTTTTAAACCGTTTGTTTAATCATATTTTGATTTTTGGCTCAAAACTAGGTTTAAAATTGGTTACAACTAAGCCAAAATATAATCAAATGAAGATCTATCGATTGGGTATAGGTTTTGACTTCTAGGGCAGACCATTGAACTGTTTTAGACCATTAGAATCTTCAATCTTTTCTCCATTTTCAATATTTCTCATAAAATTGGTTTAAAAATTATAAATAAAATTAACCTTGACACTTTCTTGGCCCGATTTATTAATCATCGATTCAAATTCTTTATATATTGAAGATGCAATCTGTAAAATAATTCCACAATTTATGATTAATTTATGCAAAATTAACCAGCTGAACTTTGTCGGACATTACGTGTTGTGACTGTGCATCTTCCGAACCGGAATTGGAATTTACGCCTCCGTAAACGAGCTTTAAAATTTAATTATTTATTATTATGTTAGAGCGAATTTTGGGATTTAGCGAATTCCTAGAATTCTCTAGGTATTGGTCTAGTGAATTTTTGGACTCTCGGCTTCTAGACTTCATATAGACTTGAAAATAGGCTCATTCGACTCGGCAGGGTCGATTTAGTTTAGGAAATTTCAATTTCAGACCCGAAATAAGGCTTAGGCAAAAGTTAGTAAACCGAAACCGGTTTGGGTTTAAACCTTTAAAATCTCGGATTTTAGGTCACCCAAAATTTGAGAATAAGCTCATTCGATTCGGCAGGGTCGATTTAGTTTAGGAAATTTCAATTTCAGATCCGAAATAAGGCTTAGGCAAAAGTTAGTAAACCGAAACCGGTTTGGGTTTGAACAACCGGTTCAGTTTTTCAAAACAAGCTTAAATCGGTTTGAAATTGAAATTCCATAGATTAAATCGACCATGTCGAATTGAATGATCCAATTCTCGAATCTGGATGATACCTAGAAGGCCGAGATTCCCAAAATTTGCTGTACAAATTACATATTTTAGTGCATTAATTACCTCATTTGAGCTGAATGAACTGTTCATTAGTGCTGTGGGCGTTGTTATGGTGGATCCTCCTCCTTGGTTTTGTTGAGGCTGTGAATTTTAGTAGGAAGGAAATTAGAAAAATGATTACAAATTTACCTCCATTTAAGTGCTTGGGTTTAAAAATGTGTGAGTCACCTCGCCTCGGGCAAATTTTGTTAAGATAAAAATTATTTGGTGTTCAAAATCAATCTAAAAAAATAAATTATGCATTTAAAATTTATTGGTTTTTCTGGATTAAAATAAAACAGGCTTAAGCTCTAATTGTGTCTTGTGATGTGAATGTGAATAATATATAAGTGTTAAAATAAGGACACCACACTCCACACACTCTAGCCTCTAGGCAAATGGGATATGGGACAATTTTACTTAGCCTCCAGGCACAATGGATGGGACCTATTTTACTTCACTATTTTCTTTATGACTTTCCTCCTCCCCTCCATTAAGCTATTTACCTATTTAGAGATTTGTAGAAAAGCGGTGGCTAATTTTTTAATTAAAAATTCATAAAATTTAAGCATAGAAACCAGACAATGAGGTGGCTATAAAATTGATAAAATTAGGCAACATTGACGAGGCACAATGAGACCAATTTTACTTAGCCTCCACAGGCACAACGCACATTTGGGAATGGGACCAATTTTCTCTATTTTCTTTATGACTTTCCTCCTCCTCCCTTCTGCAATTAGTTAGTTACATATTTATAGATTTTTTGAAGAGCGAGGGCTAATTTTTCAATTAAAAATTCCCGAAAATTTAAGCAGTAGAAACAGACAATGAGGTGGCACAAAAATTGATTAAACTATGCAGCAAATTAAACCACTACGAATTAATTTTCCACGTTCATTTCTCTTTGTGCATATTTTTCTCCATGGATGCCTTATTCAAGTAAAATCAAAAATCTCACCAAATCATCGCTTTTAAACCATTTGATTTTAGCATTTTTCTGCATTAACCGAATTGGTGGCAGATGGAAATTACAAATATTTATATCCAAAACTATGCATTGGAATAAATGTTCTCGAAAATGATGATTTCATTTTGCCATATTTTATGGGTTTTATTGAAGATCTACGTTATCCTAAGGTTTTAAACCAGACTATTTTATTCATTTAATTGATTTTTAATATTTTAAAGGATCAAATTCATATAAATTTCTTCTCACAAAATCAAAATGGCTCAATTTCAAAGTATTAAAAAAAATTTGTACTTATCGGTCATCCGTGGCAGATTTTTTGTCATCTAAAGTGTGGACCCTAAATTTCCCACAAATTAGTCATAAAAGATTCTATGCCCTAAAAAAAGTAATTTTTAAAATCATAAATGAAAAATAAAATCAAAATTTCAAAAAAATTTTTCAAATCTTCCCCCGGATAACCAATAAGTACCTAAAATTTTTTAAAATTTCTTTAAAAGTTGGATTGAAAATTTCCCTCCTGGATTATATTCCTCAACAACCGTAACAAAAAATTCTGATAAATGGCGAGAGGGTGCCCTTTCATTTGGCCGCCGAAAATCATGCTCCTATGCTTTATTGTTGGAAACGGATTCCATCATTCTTCGTGACAGTGTTCGCCGGTAATACCGTTCCAAAATTTACTATTTAATTTTTCATTCAAGAATGATTTCTCTGGACAAAATTATTGTCACTCCATTGCTTCATTCATCTTTTGGAGGGAATTCCAATGCCGCAGAATTACAATTAGCCGATGAATTTACGAGCAGGACGAAAATTGACTTTATTCGAGTTTGTAATAGAAAATTAATGGGGACAGCCTAATTTGTCGCCATTTAAATCACCAAGGAGCGAGCGAACCAATTTTGATGATTTTAGTATCAAATTAAGGAGCAGACTTTTGGCTATCAAATGAAATTAATTTTACTTAAATTGGTTTATAATTGATGGAGTACTATCCAAAAAACCAATTGAAATGACCTTTACTATGAACTTGTGAAATTTTCATTGATTTTTTGGCCATAACCCCGTCAATTTCGAACCAATTTAAATAAAATTAATTTCGTTTGATAGCCAAAAGTTTGCTCTTTAATTTGATACCAAAATCATCAAAATTCGGTTCAGTCTTGATGAGTTATTTTAAACGGCGTCAAGTTAGGTTGCATCCAATCCAAATATATTTCCCTATAATTTAATTTATTTCACAGGTTTATTATTCCAAAGGACCGTTGCTAATCAATCTGAAGCATTCTGATGCAGCATATTTGACCTTTTCTCAAGACAATTTACCAAATTATTCTGGGAAAAGCGGCGATGAAATTGATGTTTTCGCCAATTCTGCATATTCTATGAATATTCCAATTGTGTTTTCCAATCATTTTCACTATGGCTACTTTTTTAATTCAATCGGTTTGACACGTTCGGAACGCATCACATTGGTTAGAATTTTATATTTTTATTGAATTTTATATATTTTTTGTTAAAATTATGGTAACACCAGTGCTTTTCTACGTTCCATCTCATTTTTCCATTCTATTTTAGCTTAATTCTTACCTAATTTTTTGTTATAATTTCAGTATTTCGCCTAAAATATATTTTAAAATGTATAAATGTGCATAAAAGTGTGCACTTAGCCCGAAAAAATTATCTCCCTCTGAGCGGATTCGAACCCATGACTTAAATATTGCAAAAATGAAGGGTTTTACCCACTACACTATGCGAAAATTTTCAAAAATTTGCCATCTAGAATGTATTTCCGAATGTCTAATCATAAAAGTGACTACCGAACCCGAACAAAAATTATTTTCCTCTGAGCGGATTCGAACCCGAGACCCCTAAATCTGCCAAAATGAAGGGTTTTACCCACTATGCTAAAATTTTTTAAAAATTTTTATCAATTAAAAAATGAAATTTCCTTAAAGTTTTGCTCATTTTTGGCCAATTGGGTTACGGATGCTGGGCCATTGGCCTATCCAATTTCATCGGCCCTCCCGCCTTGGTACCCAATTCCAACCAAATTTGGCTTTGATCAAATTTTCCTGATCAATTTGGAGCGTCGCCCGGAACGACGTGAAAAAATGGAAGAAATTTTACGGCTGATTGGCATTGAATTCAAACGAATCGAAGCAGTTGATGGCCATAAATTGAGCCAAAAACAAATTTCCGAAATTAAATTTTTGCCCGGCTATTTTGATCCATTCCATCGGAGACCAATGAAATTAGGCGAAATTGGTTGCTTTTTGAGCCATTTGAAAATTTGGGAGGAAATTGTTGGGAATGGACTTCAACGGGCGATTGTGTTGGAAGATGATGTGCGATTTACGGCAAATGCCACAATAATGTTTGTTTTACAAAATTATTTATGCCTATAAAATTATGGAATTATCCACAAATTTTTGGTTTCAAAAAGTTAGGCATTTTTGTGGCCATAAAACTTGGCCAAATTTGGCTGCTTTTTAGTCCATATCCTGCCTAAAATTTGGCCCTAATTCTAACTAAGCCTCAAAATTTGTATGACCAAATTTTATGGCCTCAAAAAATTTTAATTTTTCGTTATGAAAATTTTTGGAAAATTCCAAAATTTTGACTAAATTAAAATTTTTCTTTGAAAATTATTAAATTTTGTAATTTATAGAATCAATAAAATGGTGGAAGATTTGATGAAAACCCAATTGGAATGGGATTTTATTTATTTGGGCCGAAAGAAAATGACTGCCGCAGGCGATGAATTTTTTGTTCCAGGTTTTGCCTTTAAATTGTTCAAAAAATTGAAATTTCCAAAAAAGTGGTTTAAGGGTTTATCCTAAATTCACAAACCAAATATACCCAAAATTGGATAGAGCTGGTCAAGACGCATTGAATGGTATATAATTTGGTTATGGTTTGGTCAACAATTAATCGGTTTTAAACGATTTAAACCACAATTTGGTTTTGGTTTTAAACTATTTAACCCACATTTTGTAAAGGGTATTAAACCGTTTAAACCTATTTTTATATTCTTTTAAGCGCTTAAAACCCATTTTGGTATTTGGTTTTAAACCATTTAAATAAACCCATTTTGGTTTTAAACCGTTTAAACCAATTTAGTTTGAAAAAAAAGATTACATATTTCAACAAATTAAATAATATTTCCCTTCAAAAAATAGGTCATCGATATTTGAGCACCGTTGCCTATTCATATTGGACGCTTGGGTATGCAATCAGTTTGGAGGGTGCAAAAAAGTTGATTGCCGCCCGCCCTTTGGATAAAATGTTGGCATTGGACGAATTTTTGCCAATTATGTACAACCAACATCCAAACACAAGTTGGAGTGCCCAATTTGAGCGGAGGGATTTGCGCGCCTATGCCCTCTACCCGGTGGCAGTTGAACCGGAAAAATACACAAATCAGGCGGGATATGTGAGCGATACGGAGGCCAGTGAAATTATTGGAAGTAGTGGGGATGAAATTAATGGGCTAAACAATTTGGAGAATGGAATTGAATGGGAAATGATGGCAGAAAATTTGGGTGTTAACAATGTCAAAGATGAATTTTGAATTAATCAATAAAATTAATAATATTATACCCAATCTCGTGTTTATTCTCTTTAATTTTTGAATTAACATTAACACAACGACTCAATCAATATTAATTAATTACCCAATCTCATAATTATTCTCATTGAATTGTTCCCAGCAGAAACATCATTTTCAATTGTGCCAATAACAATTATTTATTAAATTTGCTCATTTTTGATATTTTTTAATTTAAAAATTGCCCACAATCTGCCCATAAATGCTTTAATTGAATAAAATGTTTTTGAATAAATTATTAAATATTTTTTTCCATCATATTTAACGGATCTTCCTTCCAAATTTATAATTTTTTAATGCCAAATAATTTAATTATTCTAGTATTGTACACCATTTATTTAAATTGAATGGGAGGATGCATAAGCACGCAGGATTTTGATGTGGAAACTGATGGCAGACGATTCCGGCTGAAAAGGATTGTGGCCAGTGGGTGGGTGCAAAAATATTGGAATTTTTGAAAATATCTGATCATTTTTAGTGGATTCAGTCAAATTTATTTGGCGGATGATCCGGCCAATGGCGAAAAATTTGCCGTGAAAAAAGTAAAATTAAATTCTTTCCGGAAAACTTTTTAATTAAATTCTTTCCGGAAAATTGAATTAAATTCTTTCCGGAAAATTTAATTAAATTCTTCCGGAAAACTTAATTAAATTCTTTCCGGAAAACTTAATTAAATTCTTTCCGGAAAACTTAATTAAATTCTTTCCGGAAAAATTAAATAAATTCTTTCCGGAAAAAATAATTAAATTCTTTCCGGAAAAGTTGATTAAATTCTTTCCGGAAAACTTTTAATTAAATTCTTTCCGGAAAACTTAATTAAATTCTTTCCGGAAAAGTTAATTAAATTCTTTCCGGAAAACTTTTAATTAAATTCTTTCCGGAAAAGTTGATTAAATTCTTTCCGGAAAACTTGATTAAATTCTTTCCGGAAAACTAAATTAAATTCTTTCCGGAAAAATTAAATTCTTTCCGGAAAAATTAATTAAATTCTTTCCGGTAAACTTAGTTTTACTTAAAACATTTAATTTTTCCAAAAAGGTTGTTTGCCATGGACGAGCGGAAATGGAAAGGACGAGATATGAAATTAACGTAACTTACATTCAAAAATTATTAAAATAAATCAATTTTCATAAAAAAGTTGTTGAATCGTTTTGGCCAATTTCCACACATTCTCCCGGTTGTTGCTGTTTCTGAGGAACGATCGACAGATCCAAGTATTTCCACATTTTGTATTGTTTTCCCATTTTGCCGATTTGGCAGTCTTCAGGTAAATAAAATATTCAAAAATTTTCTCCTTGATTTTTTCAGGATGAACTTAGCCAACGGCGTCAAACCCAAAATTGGTTAAGTCGACGAAGGGTGCTATTCCTTTTCAGACAGGTGGGTTGGAGATATTTTTACAGTACTTCTGGACCTATAACTCAATGAGGCAATTGCCAATTCAGGAAGGCAATATACCATTGGAAAGCCCGAAGTGTCCTCTACAAAGTTGCCAAATTAAATTTGATGAAATCCAAGCATTAAAAAGTTACATGTCTTTGAATGAAATAAACCCGATTATTTGTTTGTTGGAGGAAAAGCCGCTTATTTTACAAATTATTTTAACATTTCAAAAAACAATTAGAAAAGCCACTTTTTAGAGGACATTTAGGGCTTTCAAATGGCATATCGCCTTCCTGAATTGGTTGCTTCCTTCGCGAGATATGGCCAAAAGAATGGCCTTGGGTTACTAAGTTTTTTTCAAAACTTTATTCCAATCCCATTCCTTAGATTTGTTCGGCCGTTGAACTTTTGCATTCGGCCAAGCCGCCCGTGGCACACAGGTACATCCGCCGAATGCCATTTTCCAACTCATTCACATCATTTTTGAAGGGATTTAAAGCCGGCAAATTTGATGTTCAGCGATGAGGGGCGAACATTGCAGCTGATTGATTTTGGCTCCGCCATGGAATGCCCCATTAGAATTGAGGATGCCCAACAGAGTAGGCGGATGTTGGATGAAGCAGCCGAACTTTGCACAATGTTGGTAAACACACTACACACATTTGGGTTTCGTTTGGGAGGGTCGACCTAAAATCTCTACATAAGAAAAATTTAGGGACTTGACTTTTAAGGTTAATTGTAAAACTTAAGCTCTAAAAAATTTTCAAAATTTTTCTCTGTAGGTATTTTTCGTATAGAAAATCTTTGTGTTTTGATTTTGAGTATAGAGATTTTGGGGCGTAGGGATTTTGGGTTAGGCTATTTTGCTCATAGCGATTTTGGTTTTTGGTATAGAGATTTTGTAGTAAATTCAATTTGGACGAAAGTCTATATTAGATAATCAAATTTCCCTCCACCTTTCCAAAAAAGGCCATACAGAGCACCGGAGCTGTTCACTTGCGAAATTGGCACTCAAATTGATGAAATGGTCGACATTTGGGTGGGTTGGCCATTATTTTCGCTACATTTCATTATTCAAATTCAGTCGCTTGGCTGCATTCTATATGCCCTTTGCTATTTTGCCTCTCCCTTTGATGAAGTGCATGAACGTGGCGATAGTGGTGGGTTTTTTTGGGTGGAGTTCTACGCAAGATTTACAACTAGTTTTAGTCTAAATAATTCCGCCTGTTCTGATTTTAATAATTCCGCCTGTTCTGATTTTAATAATTCCGCCTGTTCTGATTTTAATAATTCCGCCTGTTCTGATTTTTAATAATTCCACCTGTTCTGATTTTAATAATTCCGCCTGTTCTGATTTTAATAATTCCGCCTGTTCTGATTTTTAATAATTCCCCCTGTTCTGATTTTTAATAATTCCGCCTGTTCTGATTTTAATAATTCCGCCTGTTCTGATTTTTAATAATTCCCCCTGTTCTGATTTTAATAATTCCGCCTGTTCTGATTTTAATAATTCCCCTTGTTCTGATTTTAATAATTCCGCCTGTTCTGATTTTAATAATTCCGCCTGTTCTGATTTTAATAATTCCGCCAGCTGTTCTGATTTTAATAATTCCGCCTGTTCTGATTTTAATAATTCCGCCTGTTCTGATTTTTAATAATTCCGCCTGTTCTGATTTTAATAATTCCGCCTGTTCTGATTTTAATAATTCCGCCTGTTCTGATTTTTAATAATTCCCCCTGTTCTGATTTTAATAATTCCGCCTGTTCTGATTTTAATAATTCCGCCTGTTCTGATTTTAATAATTCCGCCTGTTCTGATTTTAATAATTCCGCCTGTTCTGATTTTTAATAATTCCGCCTGTTCTGATTTTTAATAATTCCGCCTGTTCTGATTTTAATAATTCCGCCTGTTCTGATTTTAATAATTCCCCTTGTTCTGATTTTAATAATTCCGCCTGTTCTGATTTTAATAATTCCGCCTGTTCTGATTTTAATAATTCCGCCTGTTCTGATTTTAAATACCGCCTGTTCTGATTTTAATAATTCCGCCTGTTCTGATTTTAATAATTCCGCCTGTTCTGATTTTAATAATTCCGCTTATTCTGATTTTAATAATTCCATAATTCCGCCTGTTCTGATTTTAATAATTCCGCCTGTTCTGATTTTAATAATTCCGCCTATTTTTGGTCTAAATCCATTCAACTGTATTAGATTATAATTAAAAATATTTAGAAATCTATAAGTAAATTATTTATAGATTATGTAAGTATTTGGGATTTGATCTTCTAGGTTGATCCAAAATGGTAATTTGTCTATGGATTTAATGTTAAAAAATTTTACAGTGGCCTTGGCCGTTCAATCCGCCAAAATCAATTTCAACAAATCGGCACCGTTAGTTCAAATTCAAATTACCCTCCGCCCAAATTATCCCATATATTTTTCAGTTTCGACGAAGAATTGGCGACCCTAATCACATCGATGATTCAATCGGAGCCTGGGAAGCGGCCAACCATATTTGAAGTTCGAAAACGGGCAGAAGAGATGCGCCTTTGATCCATTTCCATTTTATGAATGATGATAAAATCCTTCCATTTCCTTCACATTATTGTTCTTTTTTTCACACATTTCCATTAAATTATGAATTATCCCAGATCTCGTCCCCGGTATTTTTGTCCTTCTTTGTTCATCCACATTCGCCTTTTCCCCCGCTATTCATTCATAAATATACTCCCAATTTTTTCTTCAACACACATTACACATCGTAATAATAATAAAAACAAAGTGCCCATCCAATCATTCATCCATTCTCCTTTCCAAAATGATGTCCATTGGGCCCCTGGGCCAACTGTTCCCAAAATCAATTTTGACTTGAAGAATGGGAGAAGAATCGATTGCTTCCATTAAATTTGGAAGTGTATTAATTTAATAAAATTGGCTTTTAGAGCCAAAAAACTTGTCTATATACTTCTTTAATATTCATTTCCGACCGTGGCGAAAAATCAACTTTTCAGGGCAAAAAATTTGGCCATTCTTTAAGACTCCTATCCCCAACCCAATGCCTAGTCTTTAATCTAATAAATAAGCCTAAACCAAAGCCAAACTCATATAACTTTTAGTTATATGGTCAAGTTTTGTGGCCTCAGAAAATTAATTTTTCTATATATTTTTTTATTAATATTATTACATTATTCCCCGTTATTGCTGAAAAATGTATTCGCCCCAATATTTGCGCCATCGGCAACAATCGTTGGCCACAACGGCGGATGATGGGGAAACATCGGTCATTAACAAAGGAGAATCCCGAATGGACGGTGGAAACAGTGAACACAGTGATGAGGACAGTTTGGACAGGGAACGCCGAGAAAGGGACGAAGAACAGCTTCGGCTGGCCGGGTTACGGAGACGCAGTTTGATGCTACTTTTTGCGTGGCTTGGAGTTGGTTTTATGCTATAGAAATCCTCGCCTTCTTTTATTTTCGATTCCATCAGAAAATTTCAATATTCAAAGCCATGCTTTTGGCCATATCTCTGGAAGGAAGTAACCAATTCAAGAAGGCGATTTGCCATTTGAAAGCCCTAAATTTCCTCTAAAATGTGGCCAATCTAATTTTTTTAAATGTTAAAATAATTTGTAAAATAAGCGGCTTTTCCTCCAACAAATAAATTCGGGTTTATTCCTTCAAAGATAAGTAACTTTTTTGAAAACCTAGATTTTATAAAATTTTAATAAGCCACTTTGTAGAGGACACTTTGGGCTATCCAATGATATATTGCCTTCCCGAATTGGCATTTGCCTAGTTGAGATATAGCCAAAAAGAATAGCCCAGCCTACATATATCAGCATTGGCATTCTTTCAATCCTCTTTCATAATTACTGTAATTTAAAAATGCTGTATTTTTCTGTTATCCAGCCTTAAGGCCAGGCCATTTCAATTAACCTTAATCCGAAAATAGAAGGAAGAGAGAGCGGCGAAAATTTAGTATAAATTTATTATTTTTATTCCCCCACCCTCACAGGCAATTTCATTCCTCGCATTGTTGCTTTTGGTGGTTCGTTCGAAATTTGGGGGAATTCGTGAAATTCTATAAAAAAACCCAATTTCAGCTGCACATTTCGCTGATTTTGGTCCTTCAAATGTCGCCCAAAGGAATGCGTTCACTGCGCATTTTCACCTATGAGGACCCGAAAACGGGCCGGGAGGAACCGGCCGTACACTTTTCCGCCAACCGAGTTCACCTGGGCCAGGTTGTGGCTGGCTCTGGCCAAGTCCTGGGGCAAAGGAACGAAAATGTGAGTAGTGGCACAAAAATAGGTACTTAATTTTTGGTTTGGGGTCCACTTTTTTCCGCAACAATGAAAAAGTAATGGAAAAGTGAAGGCCCTCCATTTTGGGTGTTGGGCATTGGGTTTAGGTTTACGTTGAGTTGATTTTACCCCATCATATCCATAAGCTATCCCTGAATTAGCCTAACGAGATAATATTAATTTGGCAAAAAAAAAAACATTGAATTTGGCAAAAAATTTTCGTGTCGAAAAATATTATATTTTTTTAGGCCATATAACTTGGCCCTAACTAGGGGTTTACGGCCAGGGTTAAGTTCAGGGCAGGCATGGGATTAGGGGCTAAGGGCTAGGGGTGAGGGAATCTTAAAGAAGTCTGATTTGGCCAAGTTATATGGCCTCAAAAATATAATATTTTTCGACATGAAAAGTTTTCGGCAAATTCAGTGTTTTTTTTCGGCAAATTAAATGACTTCCTTACCCTAACCCTAAACTTGATGAATGATGACCTATAGGGGGGGGGGGAGACCTCTTCCTTTTTTTCTAGTTGAGGAAAAAAGCGGACCCAAACCAATAAGTACTAAAAAAATGGTAAAATTATTGCAGTTGGAAATTCATGGTTCTCGGGTGTTGATTGGGGCGGCCAATCGGACAAAGGCAATTTTTCAAGAGGGCGAATGCCGCATTGAAGGAGCCCAGCAATTTCAGGTCAAATGGACAAATGCACTAAAGTTCAATATTTCATTCCGGAAACTAATTCTAATTTTCATTCCGGAAAAAGTGTTTTTTGCCCTTCCCAAATTCATAAAAATTATTAATTCCCTCAGGTACGACAATCCGGCGCCAATGGCAAAATTCTGTTCAGTGCGCGGCATCCATTGGTTGGCATCGACAAAAGAATCAAACGAATTGCTTCAGGCCACATTGTCACAAACAAAGTATGTTCAACCATATTTGCCCCGAAGCCCCACTTTGACGCCGTTTAAAATAACTCATCAAGGAATGAACCAATTTTTGATGATTTTAGTACCAAATTAAAGAGCAGACTTTTGGCTATCAAATGAAATTAATTTTATTCAAATTGGTTCAAAATTAATGAAGTTATGCCCAAAAAACCCATTGAAAAATTCGCTGATCCATAGTAAATGACACTTTCAACAGTTTTTTGTGCATAACTCCGTCAATTCTGAACCAATTTAAATAGAATTAATTTCATTTAATAGCCAAATGTCTGCTCATTAATTTGATAATAAAATCAAAATTATTTCAATCTTTATTGGGGTTTATTAAAAATGGCGACAAGTTGGTTATAGTTCCGTGTTCCGTCTGTCCCCATTCCCCAATCCCAAACCATTCGTTTTCTTTTAGCTCCGTGCCCCCGTGGATGAATCAATGCACATTTCGGCCGAGGATTTGGGCCTACGGGGCAATGAGCGCATCCAAATGGAGGCAAGATCCGTGAATTTCACTGCTGGCACCGGCATCCGTTTGGCCACATCGGTAATAATTCCTCGAAATAGGACAATTGGGTATCTTTGCCATTTTGGCCATATCTCGAGAAGGAAGCAACCAATTCAGGAAGGCGATTTGCCATTTAAAAGCCCTAAATGTCCTCTAAAATGTGGCCAATCTAATTTGTTTTTTGAAATGTTAAAATAATTTGTAAAATAAGCGGCTTTTCCTCCAACAAACAAATTCGGGTTTATTCTACTCAAAGACATGTAACTTTTAGAAAGACCTGGATTTTATAAAATTTAATTTGGCCACTTTATAGAGGACACTTTTGGCTTTCAAATGGCATATCGCCTTCTTGAATTGGCAATTTCCTCATTGAGATATTGGCCAAAAATCAATGCAAATACTTAATCGGCGATACTCAATTAACTCCAAGCCAAAATTTTCAACAATTATTTGGCCATAATTTTCAAATTATAGGACGATGGCTCTCTTCGCCTTTCCTCACGTAAAATTTTCATCGGCTCCAAATGGCTTTCACTGCCGTTGAGCCCTTCGCCTGCTTTGACTGCTTCCGTGGATGCATTCCGCCTGTGCCTTTGTCGATCCCATTCAAATCCAGAAAGGCCAAAACTTTTCCTTGTGCCTGGCAATAAAAAATGTGCCGCATCCGCCTCAATTTGTCAATAATTTATTCCATTTTTTGTTCATTTTGTGAATAAATTTTAATTCCAATTTTGTGGGGAATTATGGCAATTGAACATATTTCAATACCTGGGATTTTCTTTTGGCCATATCTTAGCCAGGCAATTACCAATTCAGAAAGGCAATATACCATTTGAAAGCCCAAAGTGTCCTCTATAAAGATTCTATTTTAAATTTTATAAAATTCAGACTTTAAAAAAGTTACATTTCTTTGAGTGGAATGAAATCGAATTTGTTTATTGGAGGAAAAGCCGCTTATTTTACAAATTATTTTAACATTTCAAAAACAATTAGAATTGGCTACTTTTTAGAGGACATTTTGGGCTTTCAAATGGCATATCGCCTTCCTTAATTGGTTACTTCCTTCTTGAGATATGGCCAAAAGAATGGCCTAGGTACTGAATTTACAATACTGAAGCGTCTTATTTCAAAATGATGAATGTGGAATTTGATGGGTGAATGTCATGTCAATCATTTAAAGAACATTTATATCGGTCTTTTTCATCCCAATTCCATGCTTCATCAGCTCCATTGGCCATCACATTGGCCCAACACATTGAAAATGCAATGAGCCGCCCCTCATTTCACAAAGGCACAAGCAAAAGGGAGGGAAATGGGGTTGGCCGGCATTTTTCATCGATTTTGCCATTCCGCTGCCTCCCCTCCCCCCTTAAAGCCACATTTGCCTACGGGAATTTGTGGAGTGTGTAATGTGTATGTGGAAGTCGGCTAGAATAAAAAAAAACGAAGTGAAGGCAGCAGCAAGGATTGGCCCCCCATTTATTTGGCCACAGAAGTATTTCCTCCTATTCACATTCATTTGTTGTCATTCTCATCGACGCCGGTGGTGGCACATTTCTGGACCACCAAACATTCGAATTTCCCCCAATTTCCAAATATTTTATCAATTTTCTAAATGAATAAATCTACAACAAATCGAAATTTATCCGTAAGTTTGTGCCTTCTTTGTTCTACTTTTTGTAGCCGATTTTGATTTTGGCATGTTCTAGATATGGTACAGCCTTGATTTTTGGGTACTTGTCTCGTTTACATCCTCTTTTTGAAAAGTGCTTGGTCCGTCCCCCCTATGGGTCATCAGGTTTAGGGTTGGGTTCATTCAGGGATATGTTAGGGATTGGATTAGGATGATGTAAAAATCATCTCAAATGTATCCTAAACCCAAACCCTTACACCAAAGGGGGGACCCTTCACTTTTTCCTAACTTTTTCCAAGGTGACCCAAAAAGGGGATGTAAAGAGACAAGTACCGATTTTTGGCCCAATTGATTCGTCAGTGTCGATTTTATTTATAAAATTTCGGTTTCAAATTGATTTGACCAGTTTGAATCTAAATTATGACATTGGGTTTCTAAACTGGTTTAACATTTTTAGGACTAAAGTTGGATTTAAGTTAGGGCCAAAAATCAATATTCTAGGATGCTTACGAGGTGAAATATAGTCATTGGTCACAAACTAGAATATTTTTCAGTATACTATTTTTAGTCAATGGAAATCAAAATCGACTAGTCGAAATAAAAATCGACTACAACATATTCACTATTTTGTTCTAGGACCAAACCGATGTTGGCATCGTTTCTCGTTCCGAATTGGGAAAACGCGTTTTGGTCAATGGTTTGTATAGTTTATTACTAAATTCATCATTCCTTCAAAAAGGCCATTTTGGTGGCATTCTTCGCTATATGGGCCCGGTTCAGGGAAAGCAGGGCATTTTCTTCGGCGTTGAATTGGATCAGCCCGTTGGCAAAAATGATGGAACTCATCAAGGTGAATATTTAGAGGGTAGAATTAGATCATTTGGGCCTGAGGCTTCATAAAAATGTGAATACTGTAGCATTTTCACTGAATTTTATGTCAAATTGAAGAGTTGAATGAGATCTATCAAAAGATGTAGAATAAAATGAATTAAAATTCCCCTGATTAAAGCCTTCCGTAATGAAATACATTTGAGGCAAAAACACATTTTCTGGAAAGAAATACATTATGAAATGAAACACATTTTCCGGAAAGAAATACATTTTATGAAATGAAACACATTTTCCGGAAAGAAATACATTTTATGATATGAAACACATTTTCCGGAAAGAAATACATTTTATGAAATGAAACACATTTTCCGGAAAGAAATACATTTTATGAAATGAAACACACTTTCCGGAAAGAAATACATTTTATGAAATGAAACACATTTTCCGGAAAGAAATACATTTTATGAAATGAAACACATTTTCCGGAAAGAAATACATTTTATGAAATGAAACACATTTTCAGGAAAGAAATACATTTATAGGCAAAAACACATTTTGGGGAATGAAAATCAGAATTGTTTCCGGAATGAAAATCAGAATTGTTTCCGGAATGAAAATCAGAATTGTTTCCGGAATGAAAATCAGAATTCTTTCCGGAATGAAAATCATAATTCTTTCCGGAATGAAAATCAGAATTCTTTCCGGAATGAAAATCAGAATTCTTTCCGGAATGAAAATCAGAATTCTTTCCGGAATGAAAATCAGAATTCTTTCCGGAATGAAAATCAGAATTCTTTCCGGAATGAAAATCATAATTCTTTCCGGAATGAAAATCAGAATTCTTTCCGGAATGAAAATCAGAATTCTTTCCGGAATGAAAATCAGAATTCTTTCCGGAATGAAAATCAGATTTCTTTCCGGAATAAAAATCAGAATTGTTTCCGGAATGAAAATCAGAATTCTTTCCGGAATAAAAATCAGAATTGTTTCCGGAATGAAAATCAGAATTGTTTCCGGAATGAAAATCAGAATTGTTTCCGGAATGAAAATCAGAATTGTTTCCGGAATGAAAATCAGAATTGTTTCCGGAATGAAAATCAGAATTGTTTCCGGAATGAAAATCAGAATTCTTTCCGGAATGAAAATCAGATTTCTTTCCGGAATGAAAATCAGAATTGTTTCCGGAATGAAAATCAGAATTGTTTCCGGAATGAAAATCAGAATTCTTTCCGGAATGAAAATCAGATTTCTTTCCGGAATGAAAATCAGAATTCTTTCCGGAATGAAAATCAGAATTCTTTCCGGAATAAAAATCAGAATTGTTTCCTGAATGAAAATCAGAATTGTTTCCGGAATGAAAATCAGAATTGTTTCCGGAATGAAAATCAGAATTCTTTCCGGAATAAAAATCAGAATTGTTTCCGGAATGAAAATCAGAATTCTTTCCGGAATAAAAATCAGAATTGTTTCCGGAATGAAAATCAGATTTCTTTCCGGAATGAAAATCAGAATTCTTTCCGGAATGAAAATCAGATTTCTTTCCGGAATGAAAATCAGAATTCTTTCCGGAATAAAAATCAGAATTGTTTCCGGAATGAAAATCAGAATTGTTTCCGGAATGAAAATCAGAATTGTTTCCGGAATGAAAATCAGAATTCTTTCCGGAATGAAAATCATAATTCTTTCCGGAATGAAAATCAGAATTCTTTCCGGAATGAAAATCAGAATTGTTTCCGGAAAGAACTTAGAAATCAGAATTAATTTCCAAAAATGTCTTAGAAAAGGATCAATTTCAATTTGAATTAATTCATTTCCCCCAAAAGGCACTTTCTATTTTCAATGTCGACCCGGTCATGGCATATTTGCGCCGTGCCATAAAATTGAATTGGAGGAGAAGGGAAAGGGAAACAAAGAGAAGAGCAAAAACGATGAACAGAATCAAGTATGTGTGCTTGAAAAGCATCTCAATTTCCTCATTTTCTTCTTTATTTGAAGCATCTTCTCACCCGTTCGGCAATGCCATCTCTTTCCAAGGCCGCCAATTCATCATTCGTACCTGCTGGCCAACCGGCGCCCATGGACTGGTCCTTGATGTCAATGTCGACTGGATCCACAAATTCCGGTGGCTCATTGGTTTGTTTTTGCTGTGTTTTTTCAATCAAAAATTGAATGGAAAAGGTGGAAAGAAGAGGGGAAATTGGCAGCTGTACTGGGTCGGATCAATTTTTTTGCTCTGGAAATAAATAACAAACACAATAAAAATCATTCCATCCCCCTTTTCCATTTCCATTGCGTTCCTTCGTCCTCTTTTTTACACATTTTGGCCATGAAGCAAAGGGGAATTAAAAATTGTTGTTTTGACTTTCGACGGGGGAATAATAATCGCATTCCCCAAAAAATGAACACAGATTGATCCAAAACAAAATCAAAATTTACCAAATTGGCCAAAATGGTCCAAATAGGCCACTGAATATTTTGGATGGTCATAAATATTCATCCTGCATTTTTGTCGGCTTTTTATCCTTTCATCCCTAATTTCCTTTTCTCCTCCTTTCATGAATATGTCCCAAGGGCCAATTTGTCGCTGTTTAAAATAACTCTTCAACTTCAAGGACTGAACCAATTTTGATGATTTTGGTACCAAATTAAAGAGCTGACTTTGGCTATCAAATGAAATTAATTTTATTTAAATTGGTTCAAAATGATGAAGTTATGGCCAAAAACCCATCTAAAATGACCTTCACACTGGATTGGTGAAATTGTCGATGCATTTTTGGCCATAACTTCATCAATTCTGAACCAAATTAAATAAAATAAATCTCATTTGATAGCCAAAAGTATGCTCTTTAATTTGATAAAAGAATCATCAAAATTGATTCAATCTTTGATGAGTTATTTTAATCGGCGTCAAGTTGGCCTAGAGACAAATTGGAGGCGCTTCCCTTTTGATCATTCCAATTTGCCCCATTAATTCCCCGTAGCATTCCATTCCATATTAATCCATCCATTCATATTCGTAACGCATTTATGACCCTCCGCCCCACTTTTCTCCGGTCCAAATTTCCCCCATCCACGTCCATGTCCCCATATCGGCCCCTATCGGTCCCCCCTTCCCACACGCAATTGATTCCCCCATTCTCCCTAAAATCGGCCTCAACGGTCAACGCCCATTTACTTATTCCTTTTCCATATTAATATTCCATTTTCCTTCCCTTTTCATCCATCCATATTTGCATTTTTGTACACAGGCCAAATTCCTTGACGACGATTTGATGGCACATTCCCATGCCACATACACCGTTTTTGAATCGGATTGTTTGATGTTGTCCGATTTGGAGTTGAGCGATTCGGCCGCATTGTTGCGATTTGATGAGGAAGAGGACGAAAATAGTACGGCAACAATTGGGGTGGAAGAGGAATGGGCCAGAAGGAATAATTTTGTGCCAGGTAAATTTGGCCTCCAATTTCATCCTTGGCCGCGTTCTTTTGGCCATAACTTTGAGAGGCAATAATCCATTTTAGGAAGGCGATATAACATTTGAAAGCTCTAAATGTCCTCAGTAAATTGGATAATTCAAATTCTATAAATCCAACACAAAATCCTTTTTTATGGGGGAAAAATTTGAATAATGCCATTGGGTATTGGGTTAGATCGCTCAGTACCCAGCCCAGTTTTTGGGCCATATCTCATTAGGGCTAAAGCAAATTTTGGAAGGCAATATACCATTTGAAAGCCCAAAGTGTCCTCTAAAAAGTGGCTTCTTAAAATTTTATAAAATCCGGGTTTTCAAAAAAGTTACACGTCTTTGAGTGGAATAAATTCGAATTTGTTTGGTTGGAGGAAAAGCCGCTTATTTTAGAAATTATTTTAACATTTCAAAAACCAATTAGAATTGGCCACTTTTTAGAGGACATTTAAGGTTTTTTAATAGCATATCGCCTTTCTGAATTGGTTGCTTCCTTCTCGAGATATGGCCAAAATAATGAACTAATTAATTTTCAGCAGAGCAAAGCCAACGCCAACAAAATCGAATGATGGATGAGTCCGTGATTTTGGATGGGCCAACCCTGTTTGCCATGGATTTACCCGTAATTGGTACACCGGATTCGGCATTGGTCGATGAAACGCCAACCCCAATGGCCGAGAATCATAGCAGAAACTTTGAAACCGGTTTAACCCAAATGCATTGGGAACAACAGCAACAACAAAGGGAAAGGGCGGTGGATCGACGAAACCGAAACAATTTGGGATTGAATGGGTTGGGGATGAGGAATGGCAGTGGTGGAAATGAGGAGAACAGTCCTTCGATGAGGAAGAATTCGGTTGGTTGAATCTTGAGTTTCGGAGCGGGACAACATGACGCCGTTTGAAATAACTCATCTAGGATTGGACTAATTTTGATGATTTTAGTATCAATTTAAAGAGCAGACTTTTGGCTATCAAATGATAATAATTTTATTTAAATTCGTTCAAAATTTATTAAGTTATGGCCAAAAAACCATCGAAAATGACCAATATGATGGATTAGCGAAATTTTAAATGGTTTTTTTGGCCATAACTTCATCAATTTTGAGCGAATTTAAATAAAATTACATTTATTTGATAGCCAAAAGTCTGCTTTTTAATTTGATACCAAAAACCTCAAAATTGGTTCATTCTTTGATGAGATATTTTAAACGGCGTCAAGTTGGGTCGCATCCGAGGATGAGACTCGCTTGAATGAACACGGTTCAATTTAGCCTAATAACAACTCCAACAACGTAACAATTCGGCAAACACAGACAATGGAAATGGTCAAGGGCGGTGAAAGGAGGCGTAAAATGATGGCAAACGGTGTCGATTTGAGCAACGATTCACGCAATAATAATAATAACAGGGACGAAAGCAGCACAAATGCGACTGAAGAGAGCAGCGGAAGAGGGAAGAGCAGAGAAAAGAAGCCAAGGGTAAGTAAGTTTGTTAGCCAATTTCCTCTTCCTTCTGCTGTTGGGCTGGGCCCATCCCCCTCCCATTTCCCTTCTACCAAATGGCCACATTGGCCCACATCCAACCAGTCCAGTGCAGTAGCCCAGTCCACACAATCCCCAAGAGGGGTCGTCATCGCCAAACAATCCATTTTTTTCTTTATTTTTCAAGGAAAAAATTTTATCGGCAAAATAGTTTTTTGACTTTAATAAATCAGAAACCGGTTTTAAACCCTATAAACCTTATACCAATTTGTAGATCAAATTTTGGTCCAAAATTAAAGAGTTTAAAACCAAAAACTGGAAATATCGTTTACAAACGGTTTAATAGCCTTTAATTTTGGCTCAAAACTTGACATTTTATATAAAAATCGATGCATCTCGATGAGATCTACAACATTGGTATAAAAGGTTTGTGTAAAGGTCTAAAAAACCGGTTTTCTGATTTATTAGAAGTCAAAAATTGTTTTGTCAGTAAAAAATTGTAACCTTTTTTTCTCAAGGTTTCAGTCTTCCAATCCATCCCAATGCCAAGCCAAAACCTTTCGGCCGCTGCCCGTTCCAAACCGAAGCAACCAACAAAGGCGCAACTTGTCATGGAACAACTCAAAGCCAGCATGGAAGCTGAGAAGCAACGGCCAAAACGAGAAATTCGCTCAAAATTGCAACCGCCAACGCCCACAAATGGTGTCAAAGTGAAGGAGGAAATTAAAGCGCAACTTGTTGTGGAACAAAAGATCGGAATGGAGGCCGAAAAACAGGAGAAAACGAAGGAAATTCGATCAAAATTGCCGGCTGCTAATTTGGCCAAAGAGAAGGAGGAAAAAAATGGCGAGGAAAATGACATCGGACAAGATGGTCAGTTTCTCATGTTTTTTTATTGTTCATTTTTTTATTTTTACACATAGAACTTTAGGGATTATCAATCAATAATTTTCTGTAAAAATTAATTTAAAATTTATGACAAAATATTTAATTTTCATATATGATTTTTGATATTTTATTTCAACGAAAAGAAAAATCGATTTAAGATTTCTTCACTTCTACTTTTCAACAGATTTCGAATACCTAAACGCTTAAAACCGTTTCGGAATTCTAAACATTCGTTAAATGTTAAACTAACATTAAGTGATATTAAATCTTTAAATGTCAATTTTCAAGACTTTTCAAACAAAAATGTTTTCTTCCCATAATTAGCTGCGTTTAAAATACAACACCGATTCCCAAACATAAACATTCATTTAATGTTAAACAAACAAAAACTCAGTTTAATTAAAATCTATCTATAAGCAATCTTTTTATTCAGTAAAACGCGCAAACACGATCAATAATCAGCAGCAAATGAAGAAAGCTGGAAACAAAATTCAATCCACCATTGGTTTGGCCGGTTCCGGTGCCAGACGAGTGTTTTCCAGTCATTCAACTCATCAAGTAAATATTCAGAATTATCAAATAAATTAATAAATTTTCAGCAAACATCTACGGCCGCGGACTCGGAAATTACAAAATTAAAACAACAATTGGATCAATTAAAGCAACAATTGGAGCAAAGAGAATGCGAATATGCCGAACGGTTGGAACAACAATTGGCAAGCAGCAAAGCGGAACAGACTGAAGCCATCGAAAAGGGTAAAGCATTATTCTTTCGGGGTTCAATCCAAAAGTCAAAAGATCTACTCGAAAAGACCTACACCAAAAGAACTAAAAATACAAAGACCTATAGAGAAAAATTTTAAGTTTGGACTTGGACTCGGAGGATAAGCCTTATCCATTGGCTGGGTTAGGTTAAGGCTAAATTTTAAAGGGTTTAGCTCAAAAAATTCAAAATTTTTCTCTCTAGATCTATATATAGGATATAGGCCTTTTAGGGTGTAGCAGGTCTACCGGGTTGGGTTTGGGTCTTAGGAATTTCGGGTGTAGGTCTTCATCTTCATTCAAGGTATATATCTTTTTTTGAGTGTAGGCTGTAGGGTCTTCTGATGAGTATAGGTCTTTTCTATTTCTATTCTGGGTATAAATCTTCTTGCTGAAGAATTCCTACTTCCATGCAAATTTCCTTTTGAATTGAATTGAACCGACAAATATGCATGCGCCCTCCCTCCCTCCAATTGACCATAAATTAGGAAAGATAATCATCTTCATCTGCTGCTGGTGCACTGCGCCATGCACTTTGTTTTGGGAGGGGAATAGAAAAACGTGGTGGCACATAAAGAAGAAACCCGTGTGCCCTCCTCCACTCTAAAATATTCAAAAATTACCCAAAAATATTCCAAAAATCACCGAAAATATTCTAAAAATCACCGAAAATATTCTAAAAATCATCCAAAAATATTCAAAAATTACCCAAAAATATTCCAAAAATCACCGAAAATATTCTAAAAATCACCGAAAATATTCTAAAAATCATCCAAAAATATTCAAAAATTACCCAAAAATATTCCAAAAATCACCGAAAATATTCTAAAAATCATCCAAAAATATTCCAAAAATCACCGAAAAATATTCCAAAAATCACCGAAAATATTCTAAAAATCATCCAAAAATATTCAAAAATTACCCAAAAATATTCCAAAAATCACCGAAAATATTCTAAAAATCATCCAAAAATATTCCAAAAATCACCGAAAAATATTCCAAAAATCACCGAAAATATTCTAAAAATCATCCAAAAATATTCAAAAATTACCCAAAAATATTCCAAAAATCACCGAAAATATTCTAAAAATCATCCAAAAATATTCCAAAAATCACCGAAAAATATTCCAAAAATCACTGCTAAAATTTCCCTAAAAAATTCAACCAAAATCCAAATAAAAATGAAATTATTCCCTGTGCATTTCATTTCAATTTTTATTTGGGTTGTTTGCCTTTTGGCTTGTGCCAATTTGGCTTCATTTCCCTTACTCCCATTGAGCATCCAAATTCAACTCAGCTTCATTTGCCTTTGCCTTTTTCTCCTTCTCATAATTTCAATTGCAGTTGAATGCGGTTGGCAGGCAAAATTGACGGAAACCAATGAAAAACATGAACAAGTGGTGAGTATTATGGGGTAAAATATTTTTTTTGTTCGAAATAATCTATTTTGTTTCTAAAAAAAGTATAAAAGTGACAATTAAGAATAAAAAAAAAATTTTCCTCTGAGCGGGTTCGAACCCGAGATCCATGAATTTTGTAAAAATTGAAGGGTCGTCCTCTCCAATTTGGGTCAAAATTTTCTGAAAAAATTTTCAATGTCAATATTTACAAAAATGTTTAGGAAGCCCAAAAAAAAAATTTTTTTCTGAGCACGGGTTCGTACTTCGTACCCGAGACCTAATGTATAGCCAAGTGTGTGAAGGTCCCCCTCGCCCCTTTGGATCAAAAATTTTTTAACATTAGTTTATGTAAAAATGCATATAAAAGTGAGATTATCAAACTCGAAAAAATATTTTCTGTCAAGTGGATTCGAAACCGGGACCTAAATTTTCCAAAAAAATGAAAGGGTCAAAAATTTTCCAAAAATTTGAAATTTCAAAAATTTTCGAAAAATTTGAAATTTCAAAAATTTTTCGAAATTTTCAAAAAAAAATTTTTTAGCCAAAATTTATACCCAAACGATACGGGCTCATCCAAAAAATCATTTTTTTGAATATATTTTTCAATTCCACAGCTCGCCCGTGTTCGCTGTGATTTGTCAACAATGCATTTGGATGAACTCAAAAGCGTTCGGGCCCAACACCAAAAGGCCATCGATGAATTGAATGAACGGGTGAATTTGCTGACCGCACAAATGGCAGAACAGACCACCGAATATGAGGTCAAAATGAAGGAATCCGAAAGTGCACGAAATCAGGTAAGGACGAAAAGGGGGGAAACAGGAGATACAAATACCAAAGTCCATTATTTTGGCCATATCTCGTGGAAGGAAGCAATCAATTCAGGAAGGCAATATGCCATTTGAAAGCCATAAATGTTCTCTAAAAAGTGGCCAATTCGAATTGTTTTTTGAAATGTTAAAATAATTTGTAAAATAAGCGGCTTTTCCTCCAACAAACAAATTTGGGTTTATTCCAATCAAAGGCATGTAACTTTTTTGTAAGCCCAGATTTTATAAAATTTAAAATAGCCACTTTGTAGAGGACACTTTGGGCTTTCAAATGGTTTATCTCCTTCTCAAATTGGCAATTGCCTCGTTGAGATATGGCCTACATACTGAACCATTTGACCAAATGTTTTTTTTGTCCATAATTCAACGAGGCAATCGCCAATTTTGGAAGGCAATATAACATTTGAAAAGCCCAAAGTGTCCTCTATAAAGTGGCCTATTTAAATTTTATAAAATCCAGGCTTTAAAAGTTACATGTCTTTGAATGGAAAAACCCGAATATTTGTTTGTTAGAGGAAAAGCCGCTTATTTTACAAATTATTTTAACATTTCAAAAAAAAACAATTAGAATTGGCCACTTTTTAGAGGACATTTAGGGCTTTCAAATGGCATATCGCCTTCTTGAATTGGTTGCTTCCTTCGCGAGATATGGCCAAAAGAATAGCTTAGAGTTAAAAGGAAAGGGAATATGAGGAAATTTTAATATTTTTGTGTGCCAAATTTTCAGCGATTGAACGACGAATTGGCCAGCCTACAATTTGCGCTGCAGCTGAAGAATGAGGCGGTCCAAAAGTTGAGGTGTGAGAACCGTGAGCTGATCATTCAAACGGAGAAAATTGCGGAAAAAGATGCACAAATCACCAAATTTGGGAAGAAAAATGAGGATTTGAATGAGGAAGTGAACAGGCTGAAACAAATTGAAAAGTAACAAAAATAAATTTATATTAATAAATTGGCAATTTTCCTTAGGCTTACCAGGGGAGTTTATAAATAGCAAAAAAAATTTAATTTTTGACCTAAAAAATTTTTTGAAAATTTTAATACCCATAAAAATTTTTGTAAATTTTTGTAAATTTTTGATCCAAATTTTTTTTGAAAATTACTTAAAAATTTTTGAAAATTTTCAACCCAAAAATTTTGAAAATTTTTGATCCAAATTTTTTTGTTTTTTGAAAATTTTCCGACTCAAATGGGACTTTTTACTTTTGCAAAATTTAGGTAATGGGTTCAAATTCGGTCAGGGAAAATATTTTTCGAGCATTTTTACATCTAGAGTATATTTTTACATTATTCTGATTTGAACAAAAAAAAAACATTACAATAATGCCTAGTAAAATTACCATAATATCCACATAGGAACCTCATCTCCCAGTTGAACGAATTCCGACGGGAACTGGACGAGACCAGGGCCAAATGCAAAGAAATGGGCATGGAAAGGGAAGTGTTGGAATATCAACTGCAGGAGCAAATTGAGCGGGGCAGCGAGTAATAAATTTTTTAAAATTATTTTAAATACTTTTAAATAATTTCCCACAATTCATTCAGTTCCACAACTCCATTGTCCACACCAAAAATGTCCAAATATCGTGAATTCAGCCCGCATGGTTCCCGCTCATCCCACCACTATGTGAACATTCGAACACCGGATTCGCAACAAAAATCCACGGGCCGTCCCAATTCATCGTGTTGGCCCTCGCAAGGCCGTCCAATTGAATTTGGTAAGGCCCGATGGCATTTATTTGGGTAAATCGTAAATTCAAAATCACTACAGGCAAAAATTTAGGGTTAATTCTTTTAAGACTTTTAGGATTATAAAATTAAAATTTTTCCCAGTATTTTTCTTTTATTTTCCTCAAATTTTAGAAGGCGACATGTCAAAATCGATGGATTCCGCCATGAGCCAATCGGTGATCAGCTGCTATCGTCAGGAGGGAAGGAGCAAATCCCAGAATACGCCGAATAAAATCTACACGCCCAGGGAATTCTATGAAGGTGAATAAATACTTACTTTTTTAAAACATTTTAATTAATCGAAAACACATTTTACTTAGTTAGTCGAAAACACATTTTTCTTAGTTAATTCGAAAACACATTTTTCTTAGTTAATCGAAAACACATTTTTCTTAGTTAATTCGAAAACACATTTTTCTTAGTTAGTCGAAAACACATTTTTCTTAGTTAGTCGAAAACACATTTTTCTTTAATTCGAAAACACATTTTTCTTAGTTAATTCGAAAACACATTTTTCTTAGTTAATCGAAAACACATTTTTCTTAGTTAATTCGAAAACACATTTTTCTTAGTTAGTCGAAAACACATTTTTCTTAGTTAGTCGAAAACACATTTTTCTTAGTTAGTCGAAAACACATTTTTCTTAGTTAATCGAAAACACATTTTTCTTAGTTAGTCGAAAACACATTTTTCTTAGTTAATCGAAAACGCATTTTTCTTAGTTAATCGAAAACACATTTTTCTTTAATTCGAAAACACATTTTTCTTAGTTAATTCGAAAACACATTTTTCTTAGTTAATCGAAAACACATTTTTCTTAGTTAATTCGAAAACACACACATTTTTCTTAGTTAATCGAAAACACATTTTTCTTAGTTAGTCGAAAACACATTTTTCTTAGTTAATCGAAAACGCATTTTTCTTAGTTAATCGAAAACACATTTTTCTTTAATTCGAAAACACATTTTTCTTAGTTAATTCGAAAACACATTTTTCTTAGTTAATCGAAAACACATTTTTCTTAGTTAATTCGAAAACACATTTTTCTTAGTTAGTCGAAAACACATTTTTCTTAGTTAGTCGAAAACACATTTTTCTTAGTTAGTCGAAAACACATTTTTCTTAGTTAATCGAAAACACATTTTTCTTAGTTAGTCGAAAACACATTTTTCTTAGTTAATCGAAAACGCATTTTTCTTAGTTAATCGAAAACACATTTTTCTTAGTTAGTCGAAAACACATTTTTCTTAGTTAGTCGAAAACACATTTACAAATGAAAACACATTTAAAATCATAATTATAATTGTATATTTTCAGCAAATGACTCATCACCTTTCCCTCCACCAACATCGGCGGCCAAAAGAATTGTTGATTTCCAAGATTGTGGCGGCGATGATGACAACAATGATAATGTCGATGATAATCCAACCAAGGCACTTTTGGATCCAGCAGCAGAGGCCAAGTGAAGCGGCCACAATAATTCTTGCCCACCACAATATTCACACATCCCCGTAAAACACAAAATCATGTAATTTCCTAGACCGTCCCCACCCAAAATCCATCATAATGCGATCTCAATATCGGCATTTTTTTTTTGTTTTCTACTTATATTATTTTCCAACATTTATCGCTTTGTCTCATCTCATTTGAATTCGAATAAAATTTATGCTTTTTAAATTCATAAATAATTATTGAAATTAAATTAATAAAAATTAAGTGAGAGGGAAGGGTCGACTAGTCTTCTTCAAGAGGCAACCATATTACTAAATGTGCCCAAGGGAGGTCGAAATTCTTTGGGTAAAAAATTCATTTGGAATGGACTAAAGGAATAGAGGGGTTTTCCAATGTTCTTCCGGCAATTCTCTCTTCTGACTCCCTTCATCCGAAGGCATTCCACAATTTCGAGCATCTGAAAATTGGGGTATTTTCATTGATTTTGTGAAGAATTGACTGACCTGTTTGGTTGATATTCCGCATGTTTCCTTCAAAATTCTGCCTTCTTCCAGGGTTACGGCCATCGATGTTCGGTCCTGGAATTTTTCGGCATTATATGGGTAACATTAGTACATTTTTTTCTAAAATTTTTTGGTTCGAAAATTCAACAATTTTCGTTCAATAATTAATTTACTCTTTTTAATTAAAGACTAAAAGTTTTCCGGTTAAATTGTAATTTTCTTTCCGGTTGTTCCGGTTAGATTGTAATTTCCTTTCCGGTTATTCCGGTTAGATTGTAATTTTGTTTCCGGTTGTTCCGGTTAGATTGTAATTTTGTTTCCGGTTGTTCCGGTTAGATTGTAATTTTGTTTCCGGTTGTTCCGGTTAGATTGTAATTTTCTTTCCGGTTGTTCCGGTTAGATTGTAATTTCGTTTCCGGTTGTTCCGGTTAGATTGTAATTTCCTTTCCGGTTGTTCCGGTTAGATTGTAATTTCCTTTCCGGTTGTTCCGGTTAGATTGGTAATTTCCTTTCCGGTTGTTCCGGTTAGATTGGTAATTTCCTTTCCGGTCAGATTGTAATTTTTGTTTCCGGTTTTTCCGGTTAGATTGTAATTTCCTTTCCTGTTTTTCCGGTTAGATTGTAATTTTCTTTCCGGTTTTTCCGGTTAGATTGTAATTTTTTGTTTCCGGTTAGATATGTTTCTTTCTCTACCTTTCCACTTTTGCACGACAATACGCACATTCCCCCGAGGGCATTGTTAAGGCCCATTGCCAATTTGAAAATGTCCGTATTCTTTCTGGAGGCACTTTTGGCAACCTTAGAAAATTAATTGTAATAATTTCAATTATTTTATATTTTTTCACCGTTTGTTGGAGATCATAAAGAAGTCTGTTGATTGTTTCCCCATTGCCATTATCATTTTCTGCTGCATTTTGCATTGTTAAAACATATTCCGTAATTTGCTTCAGTGCCGTTCGATTCACCATTTCTTCCAGTGAAATGTCGCCAACGGATGAGGCCAGAGAAGCTTAAATGAAAAAAATTTATTAAAAATATCAAAATTTAAATAAATAGTTAAATTAATTCACATAAAAAAAAGAAATTAATATATGACTAGGCCTTAAGGTTTGGGCTTAATGGAAATTAGACCAGTGTAAAGAAAAACATTTTTACCCTTGAAAAGATAATTTTAATTATTTTCTTTGGATGCAAATTATTTAGGATTAAAAGCAAACGAACTTAAGGAATTAGAATCGAAAAATTAATATCAGCCGAAATCTCAAGGTTTAGTATTAAGAAAGACTAAATAATAAGGCTTATTAGTATTGGAGTCATGCACATAATAGAGGCGAGGTTAGTTAATTTTTAAGTGGGGAAATTTTGATTTTAGCCTAAGGAAAAATTTTAAAATTAAATTGTTGCGTTCTTCCAGGCTTAAAACCTAGGCTATGGGTCCCTAATTGAAGATTTAGTTTTAAAAAATATATAATTTAAAATTAAATAATGCTTGTGAAAATATCCATTTTTGCCTTAGATTAATTATTTTTTTGGATGAAAATTCTTTAAAATTAACCAAAAAAGCCAAAAGGCAAAAACCACCTTCATGATTTATGCCAAGATTCCAGAAACAAATTTTTGTTGAAAACCATTGACCAGATGCAAATTTGGCCGGCAAACATTTCAGTCTGTTCGGATGCAATGGAATCGAAATTTTTATGTCCGAACGGAAACCCTCAATTTGGGGGATACAAATTTGGCTTATCTAAAATTTGGTTAAATTAAAAATATACCCAAAAAGTGAACTTACCGATGAATTTGCTGGAATGAAACGGAATGAGGCAATTTGCGGGAAAAGTTGCCAAATTTCGAATGAATCTTCGAGCTGTAAAACATTTTCATTTGTTAAAATTTGGTACTACTTATCGGCTATCTGGGTCTAAATTTTGAGCACTCTGTCTTAAGCTTGTCCTTTTTTTAAATTTTCGGGTCCAACTCGGGTTCGGGTTTTTTTTCGGGTAACCCGAACCGTGGACACCGACCGAGGCGCCGTGCCGATCTCTAGGATAGGCCTCGCTTTTTTAGTCTGTTATTGGTTGGACTCAATTTAGGTTAACCAAGAGATGACTTTGGAGATGCCTATTGTCCAAAATTTGGACCCAGAACCAAAAATAAATAACAAAATTCATTAACCCACCATTCCCTGTTCATCCCCGTAGCAGCTGAGGAAGGCAAAGCATGTAATCAACGGGTCATTTGTTGTCCATTTTGCCAGTAATTCATCATCACTTTCTTCATTCAAATTGTAAATTTCCATCAACAATGTGTTCACTGTGATTGTAATTGCCTATAAAAAATAAATTGATTGTAAATATTATTTGATTAATTTCGCCTATAAAATTGATAAAATACTGATCGATTTATTGAACAAAAATGGATTGATTAATTGATTAATTTTGACTATAATATTAAATTAACAAAAAATATTGATCGATGAAAAAATGGATTAAAAATATTATCGATTAATTTTTGTCTATAAAAATAAATTGATAAAATATTATTGATTGATTTTGACTAGAAAAAATGATTAAAATTTTTTTTTGATTTTAGGCTTTAAAAAATATTTTATTTATTGATTTTTCCTATAAAAAATCGATTAAAAATGTATTTTGATTTTTCTTATAAAAATGCGATAAAATATTTTATTAGTTGATTTATTGTCTATAAAATATTGATACAGAATTATTGATTGATTTTCCCTAAAAATAAACATTTTTATTGATTGATTTTTCCTTAAAAAATTGATAAAAAATATTTCCAAAAAAATCGATTTAAAAATTTTATAGATTAATTTGCCTACAAAAAAAATTAATAAAATATTTTATTGTTTTTTCCACCTGCGAAAGCAATGCATCATGCCGAAGTTGGAGGTGAAAAAACAGCTGGCAATCATTTCGATTCCGGAGGCATTGAATCAGCGAGAGCATTTGAGCGGATTCCAAACTCAACGCCAAATGATGGACGGCGTCCAGGGCCAAATGAAAATTCGTCCGAATATTTTGGCCACAATTTTTCCTCTCCTCTGCACTTTGTTTTCCGATGGATTTATCGACGCCAATTGCTGCAATTTTTGAATTGAGAATGTCAAATTGGGCCTCCAAAAATTCCAATTGATTGGCCAGCGTTTCGCGGGGCACAGTTTCCCCGGTTGTATGCTGTTGTTGGGCAGAGCCTCCGGCACAGAGGGAGTCGACCAAATTGTGAATATTCGGGAAGGTGTTTATAAAGTCCACAATTGTTTCGCGCAACTAAAAATTAATATTTTAAAAACTATTTTAAAAATTTCAAAAATTTATATTGTAAAAAATTTCAAAAAATTTATATAGTAAAAATTTAAAAATATTATATTTTAAAAAATTTCCAAAAATTTATATTTTAAAAATTTAATAAATTTAAAAAATTTATCAAAAATATTTTTAGAAAATATCAAAAATTAAAAATTTATATTTTAAATTTAAAAAATATTCAAAAAATTATATTTTAAAAAATTTTTAAAAAATTTAATATTTTAAAAATTTTTTCAAAAATATATTTTAAAATTTTTCAAAAATTTATATTTAAAAAATTTTAAAAATATTCAAAAAATATATTTTAAAATTTTTCAAAATTTATATTTTATAAAATATTCTAAAAAAATGTATTTAAAAAATTTCTAAAAATTTATATTTTAAAAATTTTCAAAATTTTTGAAAATTTTCAAAAAATATATTTTAAAAATTTTCAAAATTATATTTTAAAAAATTTCAAAAATTTATTTAAAAAATTTTCAAAAATTATATTTGAAAATATCCAATTTTTTACCTGTTTTGTTTCCGAAATCAGCTCAACCAAAGTCCGATCAATTTTATCATCAATTTTCCAATCCAAATCAATGCGCCGAGTCAATTCACCAATTTTTCGTTTTAATGAATGCAAAATTTGCCGCCTTGAATGGAATCGAGCCTCGTTGGTGTGGTCAATGGAATTTGGTGTCAAATTTGTGCCAAATTTATTCCTAAATTTTTAAAAAATGGGAATTTTCAAAAAAGTTTTTTTACCTCAATTTGAAGAGGCCACCACCAGAAAAACGCAATGGAAGTGCTGAAAAAAAATTAATTAATAAAAATTATTTTAAAATTATTAATTAATTTATTACTATTTAAAATTATTAAAAAAAAAATAAAAATTTTCAAAAAAAATTTTTTTAGAATTTAAATTATTTTAATAATTAATTAAAGAATTTATAAATCATTATAAAATAAAATTTAATATTATTAATTAAAAAATTAGTTTAATTAAAAAATAATTTACCTGCCAGTGCACCTGAAAATACAAAAAAATTCAAAATTAATTGAAAAAATGAACCAACCAGTGGTCAAAAAATGGCCAATCCTTTTGTCGTCAATTGCAAAGAATTGGGCGTGCAAATTTATTGGAACATACAAAAATGAAACTCGATACTTTTCGGTGGACAGCCGAAATGATGGTCCGCTGTAGGAATCGAGGAATTCGGTTGCTTGAGTGTGAATCTAAATAAGTAGATAATAATTATTGATTTATTCAGAAATATATTAAAAATTGAATCCTAAAATCCATACACAAAAATCACTACACCCAAAATACCTAAATTCAAAATTCATACATCAAAAATCCGTATACCAAAAAATCTCTACACCCAAAATCCCTAAATTCAAAATATCTGCACAAAAAATCTTCAAACAAAAATCGGTACTTATTTTGGTTATCTGTCCGGAGATTTTTTTTAGGTCAACTCGGGGAAGGTACCGGTAATCCCCATGGGTCATCCAGAGTATAGGATTGGGGTCCTTAGGGGATAGATTATAATTTCACATATCCCTAACCCTAACCACCTTAAGAGGGGACCCTTCCTTCTTTTCAAATCTCCGGACAGAAGATAACCGATAAGTACCCAAAATTCCCTAAACCCAAATCTATAAATCCAAAATCCATATCCTTACTCCTAAAATACCTACATTAAAAATCTCTACACCAAAAAAACTGACCAAAAATCAATCAAAGAAAAATTTTGAAATTCTCTGAAATATAAAGCCTAAAATTTGGAACTATTTTTTTGTAGAGATTTTGGGATGATCCCTAATAATCAATGATTAATTATATTTGAATGATTACTCTCTACACCCAATTCTAAAAATCCCTATAGTCTATACGTAAAATTTCTACACCAAAAATCTCTATATTAAAAAATCATCATGGGATAATTCTCTGAGTTATAAAACTTAAAATTTGGTCCCAATTTTTAAAATTTTGTGCCGAAATTTTTCCTATAGTGATTTATAGCTCGGCAAGGGGGGGGGGGTCGTCATGGGTGGCTGCGTGGTTGGTTGTGGGGTAGTTCCACCCTAATCTTTCATGCCTAGTCCCTATTTCGGATTTTTTGCGCCGCAGACGAAAATTTAGAGCCAAAAACAACCCCGCAGGGTAAAATTTCACCTAAAAATGGCCGCGCAGCGAAAAATTTTCCAATTTTTCCGAAAAATTTTTCAATTTTTCCTTCCTCCCCCTGCTAAGTGCGTGGTTCCCGCCCGGTAAATCCCCCAAGTGCTGCGTTGTGGGGGAGGGGACGGTCCCCCCCCCCCTTGCCGAGCTATGAGAGGTAATTTTGGAAAATCCCTAATAAATCAATTAAATAAAAATTTGATGATTCCCAATTTTTAAGTGATTTTGTGTCGAAATATTTTCTATAGTGATTTTAGGAAAATGCCTAAAAAAATCAATACATAATTTAAATGATTTACTTCAATGTTTGAATTGAGATGCCGGACGACCATGTGCAGTGTGTCGACCATTGCGCCATTTCGGATTCGCCAAAGTTTGGCCAACAGCTCATCGCGCAATTCCGTCGTCCATTCAGTGGACAATTTGATCATTTGGCCGGGAACAAGCATTGACAGCTTGCTTTCGTACATCATTTCCGCGCATTTTATTTGCTTATTTGGCACATTTGCTGACTTTAAAATAATTAATTAATTAGGGAGCGGATTTGTAGGTCCCAAAAATCTCAAAATAGGTTCCTATTTGAGTTTTTTTTATAAAATTTTACCAAAAAAAAGGTTTCGTGAATCTCAAAATTGGTGATTTTTGGTATTTATTGCATTTTTCTAAAGAAATTTTACCACAAACAAGTACCAAAATAGGCAAAATTGGTCAAAAATTACGTCAAAAACATGAAATAAATGCTCAAAAATATTATTTATGTGATTTTCTCATCAAATTTGTTACCAAAAAATATATTAAAACCTAAATTCCTGGCCCAGATATTGTATTTTAAAAACCTGGAACAAAGAGAATGATTGTTCCCGTAGAATTGGTGAAGTCAGGAAATAGCCAAATGGAGTCATTTTTGCATTGTCCACTTCGGAATTGTGCGAAAAATGAGTGGTTAAAATCTGAATAAATTCAAAAATTGTAAAATTAATTAAATTTTACCTGATCATATTCCGCCTGCGCAATTCGATGAGAACATGTGCTCAGCTAAATATGAAAAAATTAAATCATTCTTTTGGTCATATCTCAACGAGGCAATTGCCAATTTGGGAAGGCGATACGCCATTGGAAAGCCAAAAGTGTCCTCTATAAAATGGCCTATTTAAATTATATAAAATCCAGGCTTTTGAAAAGTTATATGTCTTTGAGTAGAATAAACCCGAATTTGTTTGTTGGAGGAAAAGCCGCTTATTTTACAAATTATTTTAACATTTCAAAAAACAAATTAAAATTGGCCACTTTTTAGAGGACATTTAGGGCTTTCAAATGGCATATCGCCTTCCTGAATTGGTTGTCACCTTCTTGAGATATGGCCAAAAGAAAGGCCTTGACTTTTTAAAATTTGAAAAATAACCTTTATTGTCCATTTGTCCAGTTCCTTCTCATCTTGGAATGTCATCAGCAATTCTTTGCTGGGTTTCAACTTCAAACACAAATCCGTTGATTTTTCACATTTTTGAATGTCCAATTTCTCGCAAACGAATAGCAATGGTTCGGCGACCATTTCAATGGGTTTCAAAGCCAACAAATTTCCTCGAAGTCGAGCCTAATCAATTAATAATTTACTTAAATTTATTTTTTTTTTTTATTAATATTTTTTTACCGACAAAAACAGTTTTTGACTTCTAATAAATCAGAAACCGGTTTTAGACCCCACAAACCTTCTACCATTTTGTAGATCTCATCGAGACACATCGAATGCTTTATAAAATGCCAGGTTTTGACCCAAAATTAAACGCGTTAAACCGTTTAAACCATATTTCCAGTTTTTGGTTTTAAACTTTTTAATTTTTTGCCTAAACCTGACATTTTATATGCCATTCAATGTAAGGTTTGTATGGTCTAAACTAATTTCTATTCAAAAGCATTTTTGTTGGTAAAAAATATTTTTCATTTTTGAACTTAATTAACCTCCCATCGTATTTGCCGGGCACCCTCCTCAACGCACATCCAAACATTCCCTTGGCAGTCCAATTTGGTTGTGTCTTTGAATAGCCATTTTATTATGTCGTCCGCATTGTCTTCTTCCATATTTTTATGGATTAATCTGTCGATAATAAAAATAAATCGAGTGGTTGTTGAAAAATATGCCAAAAATAAGTATAACCGGTTTAACGTTTAATGCTTTGTCCCACATATTCATAAACCAAATATACCCAAAATTGGATAGAACTGGTGAAGACGCATTGAATGGTATATAATTTGGTTATGGTTTGGTCAATAATTAAAAGGGTTTTAAACGGTTTAAACCACATTTTTGGTTTTAAACTCTTTGGAGGTTTTGGTTTTAAACAGTTTAAACCGATTTTATTCTCAAACGATTAAAACCGATTTTAGTTTTAAACCATTTAAACCCATTTTAAACCGTTAAACCAATTTCGGTTTTAAACGGTTTAAACCGAAATTGGTTCAAAACTATGTTTCAAATTGGTTTAACATACGCCAAAACATAATCAAATGATGCGTCTTGATCGAGATCTATCGATTGAATATAAGTTTTATGGTAACGGGTTTTAAATCATTAAACCGTTATAATCTTTTTGGTATGTCTTTACAACAAATAAAAATATTGGCAAAATAATCAAGTCCATTATAAACTTTTTACGAAATTAAAAAAATAAATATTCAATTTTTATCAATGGATGAAAATAACTTAAATAAGTGAAATCATCAGTTCAAGTGAAATTAATTTCCAAAAATGAGAATATTGTCATTCAAGGCTTCATCGTTGTTGGAGATCTCCAAAAAATAAATATTAAATTAAATAAGCTCCCAAATTCCTCATTGTGTTCACTTCTCCTCTTCTTTTCTCCATTCATTCATTCAACAATTGCATAGTGGTCATCGTCGACGGTTGTGTAAATTTTGCCATCATTTTGAAGGAATTGCAGGTCATCGTTGAATTCATTATTCGGTCGAACATGTGCCCGGATTTGTTCGACGTGGACGCCGGAACCGCCGCTGTTGGATTCGGCAAAGCGCAGGATGAAGTCATAAATCTGCGGAAAAAATTATACAATTTATGTTACAAATAATTGAAATTAGTAATTTTGGAATTTAACTATATATTAGCTTAATAAATTTAGGGAAACTCGGCTTTTGGACGATCTAGAAACTGGAAAATAAGTTCAGTCAACTCGGCATGGTCGATTTAGCCTATGAAATTTCAATTCCAAACTTGTTTTGAAAAGCTGAACCGTTGTTTAAACCCAAACCGATTTTGGTTTATTAACTTTTGCCTAAGCCTTGACACGGGTTTTTTTTAAATTGAAATCTCAATGACTAAATTGACCATGCCGAAGCCGAATCGAATGAGCTTATTCTCAATTTCTGGGTTGCCTAAAAGTCGAGATTTCTAAAGCTTAAACCCAAATCCCAAACCGGTTTCGTTTTTTACTAACTTTTGCCTATGCCTTATTTCGGGTCTGAAATTTAAATTTCATAGACTAAATCGACCATGCCGAATCGATTGAGCCTATTCTCAAGTCTCTGGGTTGCCAAGAAATTGAAATTTCCAAAAATTACTAACCCATCGGTGAGTAAAATCCTGGAAGGAATTTACCCATTTCCAATATTACTGCAAAATTTTTTCAATTAAAATTAAAATATTTAAAAATAAACTTGTTTTTGCTGCATGGTCAGTCCATAACTGTGGCTGCTTTGTGCCGGATGATGTTGCATTTGCATTGCACTGGCACTGCTATTCGAACGAATTGGGGTTGTCGGTGGAGCATTGGAATATCCTCCAGCGCCGTAGCCACTTCGAGTCGACGGTGTCATTGATGCTGGTCGGTTTGCGCTCATCCCAGTGCCCGGACGCGTTTGTTGTTGTTCTTTAGGGGTTGGCAATATTTTGAAGATGGTATTCTCCAATGCTTGCGCAGGCAGATCGGGCAAATTCTTGAAAATTTAGCATTTTAATTAATTTATTAATTTTGGTAATTTTAGTTGCTTTAAAATTACCATATTTCGCCTAGAAATGCATAGTAGAATGTATAAAAATAAATGAAAGTGAAACAAAGCCGGAAAAATAGATTCCTCTGATGAGCAGATTCGAACCAGAGACCTCAATTTTTTCAAAAGTAAAGGTCTGCTCTTTGGGTTAAAAATTTTTTTATAATTATATAAATCCTATTCAAATCCATCCTTAAACATAGCCCTCCGTAGCCATAAGATCGAAATCCAAAAGGTCAAAAATAACATCTCTTTTTGGGTTGAAAATTGTCGAATTTTTTTCAAAAACCTTTATAAATCCTATCCATTGCTAAACCTAGCCCTAACCTATGCTTTATTGGCCTTAAAACGCATCTAAAACTCAAAACTAATCATTAACCCAGGCTAGATCAAAAGTAGAGGTCTCCTCTCCTCTTTGGGTCGAAAATTTTTCCAAAATCTTTTATAAACCCTAACCAGCCCTAATTTAAGCCTTTGTCTAAAAAGCTAGGCTTCAAAATTCAAAACTAAATTTTAATCCAAAATCACAAACCTTTTGGTAATAATGTTTCGCCAATTTGCATTCCATTTTGAACAGTTCAATTTCATCCATGTCAATGTCACGAATGTGAATGCTCAGCAGACTCATGCGATTGTTATACTTTAATCATACGAAATTATGACTAAATTTTCCCAAACTTACTGGTCGAGTTTTGCCCATAATGTGGATGATTTGCCCTTCATTAAGATAGGCCTTATTGGAAACGACGCGCTAAAATGTTGAATATATGTTGCAGACAATTTTGAAATTCTCTACTTTTGGACATCCTAGAGACTCGAAAATAGGCTCATTCGACTCGGTTGGGTCGAAACTATAAGAAATTTTAATTTAAGACCGATATTAAGGCTTTGGCAAAAGTTAGTAAACCAAAACCGGTTTGGGTTTAAATAAACAACGGTTTAGCTTTTCAAAACAAGCTCATACCGGTCTGAAATTAAAATTTCATATACTAAATCGACCATTCCGAGTCGAATGAGCTTATTTTCGAGTCTGTAGGTTGCCTAGAAGCCGAGATTTTTATTGGTTTAAAACCCAAACCGGTTTTTTTAAAATTAATTTTTGCCTAATCCTTAATATTGGTCTGAAATTGAAATTTCATATACTAAATCGACCATGCTGAATCAAATGAGCCTATTCTCGCCGATTTAAGACATCTACTAAAGCCGAGATTTCCAAAATTTCCCAGTTAAAAGAATGGGCTATTCCGGAATTTTCCAATTTCCAAGATTGCCCGTAATATATCTACTAGTTTTGCTAATTTTTTAATACCGAATTATCCTCTTGATTAATAACAATGACAGTCAGTCGGCGGGCTGTTCGTGGATCGGCGGCCAGCGGATCGCAAACTTCATAGGTTGAAGTTGATTGATTCGGATCCGTGTGAATGTTCACAATTTTTCCAATAACGCGGATCTTTGATTAATTCATATAATTTTAAAATTAAAATGTTCAAAACCGTATTAAATTTGTATTTGCCAATCATGAAATGCTCCTCATCCGGTGACATTTTGAGCAGATCGTCGATTTCAACTTGCACTGGAACTTTGTCGTAAACACTTTTTTGATGAAGAGGTTGAAGAATCGAGGAATTTTGATATTGCTGATCGCCATCGCCATGTTCACCCCAACCGCCTCCTCCGAATTGATCAAAAGATGAGTCCATTTTAAGTTTTATTTAATTCTTTAGGTTTTTATTAAAAGCCACTAGTATTTTTCGCTGAAAAATGCATAAATTTGATTTTGATTTAATTTAATATGAACGCGGTTGTGGCGCCAAAATTGCGCATAGGCATAAACATAAAATCGTGGAAAAATCGCTAAATAAATATAGGTTAGTTAGTTTTTCGTTTTTCAACATTCTATTTTGTTAATCCCTTTTCACCCTAACCTCTCTATTTTATGTACTATTTTTCTTTTTTTTCCACATGTCATGATTTTTTTCAATTTTACCGGAAAACCAACAAACCAAACCGTTAAATTTATTGGGAATTTTCCACACAATGTTGAATGTTGGCATGTGAATTTAGAAGTAGTTGGTTTTGGTTTATTTGATTTTGATTATTAAAAAGAAATTTTCTGATTGATAATAAGATAACGAGTGCCAATTGAAATTTGTTATTAGTAAAATTTCTATTTTTTTAGCCACAGAAAATACACATGTCTTTACGAAGTATTCATTTATATGGAGCCAATAATGGCAGCAGTGTTTTGATTGAATCCACCAATAATGAGAAATGCCTTTTATTGCAACAAAGTGGAATAATTGAATGCGACAAAACGTTGGGGAATACACTCAAATCAAACTACCACAAAATTTTGGATGGATTTGCACTTTTGGGCATTCTTAAATTGACTGAAGGTTAATTTTAAGAATTTTTGGTAATTAAATATTTAATTAGACTTGGAATATTTGGCTTTGGTGACCGGCGTTTTATCCGTTGGCCAACTTTATAATTCTGACATTGTTTGTGTTTATTAATCCAATTTAATTAAAAGTGTTTTAGTACAAAATAAGCAATGTTCAATTTGTGCCACTTAATGCCAAAATTGATGAACCGATTGACCAGCGAATTATTGAGGTATTCTCATTTTGCTCTTTTCCTAAATATATGGTTACTATTTTTACCGACAAAACAGTTTTTGACTTCTAATAAATCAGAAACCGTTTTTTGACCCTACAAACCTTATACTAATTTGTAGATCTCATCGAGACGCATCGAATGGTATATAAAATGTCAAGTTTTGACCGAAAATTAAACGCGTTAAACCGTTTAAACCATATTTCCAATTTTCGGTTTTAAACTAATTTTGGACCAAAATTTGATCTACAAATTGGTATAAGGTTAAGAGGGTTTAAAACCGGTTTCTGATTTATTAGAAGTCAAAAACTGTTTTTGTCGGTAAAAAAAAAGCATTTTTGTCAGTAAAAAAAGAAATTTTTTGGTAAATATTTTATTTTAGTTACAAAAACTTCTTTCGTCCGGAATTTTTTATTTTTCCAATTCCGCTGATCGTCAAAACTGTTTCAATTTGTCCGTTTCATTACAACAAAAGAGGAATAATCAAAATTCGACACCGGCTGCTGATTTTCGTTTTTATTGGTTTAATTTTTTAAATTATTTATTTAATTATTAAAAAATTAAGGAACCGAAATTTGACTTTTCCATTTGATCGTTACAATATTGAACCGAATGATTGGTGCGTCAAGTGCATTTGTGGTTCCGTTTTGATTAGGACAATTTATTTGGGACATCGAACGGCTAAGGTTTTTTTGTTTTACCGAAAAAATTAAAATGGTTTAATAAAACACCAAATTTCACTTTACCATAATTTCACTTGTTCAAACCTAAAGTTAAACCGGTTTAAAAACCCAAAATTTCACTTGACCATATTTTAGGTCCAACAAAAATATTAAACCAGTAATCCGATTAAACCAAAAAATATTAAACCGATTTAAAACCAAAATTTCAATTGACCATGACTTGGGTTCAAACCAAAAATGTTAAACAGGTTTAAAAACCCAAAATTTCAGTTGGCCATAACTTGGTTCAAACCAAAATTATTAAACCAGTTTAAAAACTTCATTGGCTAAACCATTTTGAAACCCGAAATATCGCTTGGTCATAATTCATAAATTAGATTTAAACCAAAAATATTAAACCGGTTTAAAATGCAAAATTTCACTTGGCCATGGGTTTAAACCACTAAAATCTATCTAAAATTGAAATCTTAAAGCAAAATTTTTACCATAATCAAAAATCCATCACATTATTCTTTAAAGGTGGCCATCATTTCACGGTTAAGCTGCGAGCATGTTGGCACTCGATTCAATGTTCGCGGAATCAATGTTAAATTTTTCTATTAGCGAATTTTTAAAATTATTAATTAATTTAAGGATGAAGGAAATGTTGCAAATTTTGTGGAAACTGAACAGGTCCAATTCCATTAAAAAAATATTCAAAAATATTAAATTTTATTTAAGATTGTAATTTTTGAGGAGCAAGAATGTTCATTTTTGCAAATTCGTGGTTCGGTAGGTGTTTAATTATTTTAAGGAAGCGAATTTTTAGATTTTGACCTAATTTTTGTCAGTAAGAAAAGCACAAAAATGATTTTGAGCATTTATTTCATATTTTCGGCATAATTTTTTATAGAATTTATCTATGTTCATAGCCTAGTGGTAAGATGGTCCGCTTATTAGAGAGTGAAGGCTGGGAGAGAGGTTCGATCCCGGGTAGTGGAAAATAATTTTTTTACTTTAATTTTTATTATTTTTGTTTTGTTTTTACTGCTGGAATAAATTTCTAATTTTGACTAACATTTTTTTGTATCAGATTTGATGAGAAAATCACTTTAATAATGTTTTTGACTTGAGCATTTTTTGATATTTCGGACATAATTTTTTGACCAATTTTATCTATTTTGACACTTTTTTGAGGGAAAATTTCATTTAAAAAAATGCAAATAAAAAGCCAAAAAATTACCTATTTTGGTTCCCGAAACCTATTTTTGAGATATTTTACAAAAAAATATATATAAATTCTTCATTTTTTACGCTCTGAAAATCCGCCCTATATTTAAAATAAAATAAAATTTAGAAAATATTTTGTAGATTCCACTTTTCTGGGAACAACCCGGCATAAATGTTGGCTCTCATGTGGTCAAAATGAAGCCTTTGGAACTTTCACTGGTTGCTTTGGAAAGGTAGCTAGACCATTTAAAAATTTTAGGAAATTATTTTTATTTTATCTAATTTTAAGGCATTTTACACGGTTGAAAAGATTTTATGGCAAAATTTTGAGCGTCAATCTACTCAGCTCAAAGAAGGGCGAATTTGTGCTTTCGAATGCATTTAAAGTAAATTTAAAAAAATTTCAAAAAATTTTAAAAATTTCAAAAATTTATATTGTAAAAAATTTCAAAAAATTTATTTTAAAAAATTTCAAAAAATTATTTTTAAAAATTTCAAAAATTTATATTAAAAAATTTCAAAAAATTATTTTAAAAAATTTCCAAAAATTTATATTTAAAAAATTTCACAAAATTTATATTGTAAAAAATTTCAAAAAATTATTTTTAAAAATTTCAAAAAATTATTTTTAAAAATTTCAAAAATTTATTTTAAAAATTTCAAAAATTTTTTAAAAATTTATTTTTAAAAATTTTTAAATATTTAAATTCAATTTTAAAAAATTTAAAATTCCAATTTTAAGTCCGCCCTAAAATCCTCCACCCATGGTGTGAATGTTCGCCTCGTTTCCTTCGATTATCATGCGGAAGTGAAACAATCCAAAGAAAGTGTGAAGCGATTAATCAAGGATATTTCCGCCTACATTGATGAGTGCAATTTTTTCCATCAAAATGGACAAAACCAAATAAGGTGGGGAAACATCGGGCAGAATGTGGGTCATTGCCGTCTCATAATAGTCTCGTAGCAATTTTGATGAGCCACTATTAACCAATTTAAATGATGCCAAAATGTTGGCTAATCTATTGATATATTAATGATCATTAAAAGTAAATTGCTAGCCAAGTTATGTCTTTGGAATGCTTTTTGTATTTTTAAGCATAATTTTTGGTCAAAAATTATATATATTACACCGAATATGGGGAATTGACGATTCCGCGGAATCGGCGTTGACGAATTTCGGGAATCTCGGCTTCTAGGCATCGTACAGACTCGAGATTAATTTTTATTTTTACTATTCCATCCTTTAACTTGGCAAGAAATTCATTCAATCATTTTTAAATTGGTTAATTCTTAATTTACCGAAGAGACGGAAATGATCCCAACTATGAAAAAAAATAACCATAAATAAATTTAGCCAACAAACTGGCGTCATCCGGACAAATTGCTTGGATTGTTTAGACCGGACAAACAGCGTTCAGACGGTCCATTCTTTTAATTAATAATTTAAATTAAATTAATTTTAATAGATTTGATTAAAATAATATATTTTTAATTGAATTAAATTAATTCATTTAAGTTAATTGGAATGCGTGCCATCGTTGCCCAATTGACCGAATTGGGTGTGGAACAGTACAAAGCGAACATTGTCACTCGGGTTGAGGAAATCATCCGGGAAATGTGGCAACGCAATGGTGACCAATGCAGTGTAATCTATGCGGGCACCGGCGCATTGGAGGGCAAATCAAAGGTGAACATTTTTGGAAACATACTGTATTCTATTCTATTAGAAGCCCATGGGCTTATAAGCCCTCTGGTGGGGACTTTACGGAGATTTTTGAGACAAAAAATGCTAATTTTTCGCCAAAAAATCAAAATTTTTCCCTCTTGAGAAAATATTTTTCATCAAGATTTTTCTTCTTTGGACCATTTGATCAAAAATTCTACAACCATTTTTGTCATTTTTTTGTCAATTTTTCCGATACATAATTTTTTCGCCTAAATTATATCCCTTGAGGCCATTTTTCTTCAAAAATTTTTTTTTTATTTTTGAAAAATTTTTTTGTCACTTTTTAAAATATTTATTTCACTATTTTTGGGAATTTGTCATTATTTATATCAATTTTTTGTTTTTTATTTTATCATTTTAGGTCCCAAAAATCGCAATTTAGCTGCCGTTTTTTGTGTGAAATTTACCAAAAAAAATTTTAAAATTAACCTAAAATTATTGATTTTGGTTTTTTATGCATTTTTCTAATGAAATTTTCTCTCAAAAAATGTACCAAAATAGGTAAAAATAGGTCAAAAAATTACATCAAAAATATGAAATAAATGCTTAAAAAATATTATTTATATGCTTTTCTCATCAAATCTAATCTAAAAATAGGTCAAAACCTAAAAAGTCGCTCCCTAATAATTAAATTTGAAAATATTTTAATTTTTTTTTTTCGAAAATTTCACAGCTGAAAGATGCGAGCCGTTCCATTGTTCGAACAATTCAAAATAATTTGATGGATTCGGCCAAACAGGAATCATTCGATTTACTCCTCTTTGGACGGCTATTTGGCCAAAGGCAATTTGACAAACTTTTCAGCCTTCTGCCAACAAATTTGCTTAGAGGTCCAAATTAAATCAAATATTTTTATAAATTCATACCTATTTTTTCAGCAAATTCATATTTCTTTGGTTGGTTTTCATTTTCTCATAATAAAATTAAAATTAATTATTTTTATTAATTAAATAAAAAAAATGTCTTATAAAATTAATATTTAAATTAATTAATTAGAAAAATTATATTAATCGTTAAATTAATTAATTAATTAATTAATAATTAGAAAAATTATATTAATATTTAAATAATTAATATTAATTAATTTAAATAAAAAATGGATAATAAATTATTAAAATTAGAATAATAAAAAATTGAATAGTAAAAAAAATATTTAAATTTAATTAATAATTAATTAATTAAAAAATCGATGATAAAATTAATAATAAATTGTTAATTAATTAGAAATTTAAATTAATTTAAGTAATTAAAATAAAAAATTGATATTAAAAATTAATATAATTAATTAATTATTAAAAAACCGATAATAAAATTATTAATAAATTATTAATTAATTAATTAATAATTAATTTCACAAATTTTGTTTAGAATGCCCAAATTTGGATGAATTTGTTGAGCGGGAGAAGGAAATGTGCGTTCCAATTTCGTTGAAAATTTTTGCCGGCACTTGGAATGTGAATGGCGGCAAAAATATTTACAATGTAGCCTATAAGGACAATAATTCACTTGGGCCATGGATTTTTCCAACCAATTTGCGTAAGTTCACTAATTTCCATAAATTAATTAAAATATGAAATAATATTAATTTAATTAGAGGTATTTTTGAGGCCATATAAATCAACTTGGCCATAGGAAAGAATTGGAACTAGGGATTAGATTTAGATTAGGGTGAACTCTCTGCTGATTTGAACAATTTTCTGGCACTAAAATTGCCAATTTTTCCACATAAATTTTTTGTTTAAATTCTATCATTTTTTTATATAAAATATTAATTTTTACACATTAAATCATTAGATTTACTCATAATTTTTTGTGTCGAAAAATCAAAAAATTTTTTTATGCCATAAAACTTGGCCATAAATTTTTACTGCTTAAGGTTGGCTTTATAAGGCTGCTTTAAGGTAGGATAAGGTTTAAAAAGGAGCCCAATTTGGCCAAATTTTATGGCCACAAAAATGCCAGATTTTTCAATACAAAATTTTTATGTAAATTCAATGATTTTATAATTAAAAATTTATTTATAATTCAATGTCATTCCCATATTTTTTCATTTATAGTTGACATTGAATCATTGAACTATGATTTAATTGGAATTGGCCTGGAGGAAATTGTGGATTTGAATGCCAGCAATTTGGTCAAAGCCAGCACAACAAATCAACGCATTTGGTGCAGTGGAATTAAACGAATCATTGATGAATTCCAACGGGAACATTTTGGCGAGAAAGCAGAGAATTTTGTTGTTCTCTGCTGTGAACAATTGGTAAATTTTATGGACCATTTTTTTGGCCATATCTCGTGGAAGGAAGTAACCAATTCAGGAAGGCGATATGCAATTTGAAAGCCCTAAATGTCCTCTAAAAAGTGGCCAATTCTAATTGTTTTCGAAATGTTAAAATAATTTGTAAAATAAGCGGTTTTTCCTCCAACAAACAAATTCGGGTTTATTCCACTCAAAGGCATGTAACTTTTTTAAAGCCTGGAGTTTATAAAATTTAAAATGGCCACTTTGTAGAGGACACTTTTGGCTTTCAAATGATATATCGCCTTCCCGAATTGGCAATGCCTTGTTGAGATATGGGCCAAAAATATGAGAAAATATTAAATCATCTAGCCCTCCCCACCCTAATGGCATTACTCCAAAGTTTTCTCCAATAGAATGAATTTTGGCAAAATTTATTGGCCACTTTGTAGAGGACACTTTGGGCTTTCCAATGGTATATCGCCTTATCAAATTGGTCAATAGCCTCATTGAGATATGGGCCAAAAACTTAGACTAGGTATTAAATCATCTAGCCCGATGGCATAATTCAAAATTTCCAAATAGAAAGAATTGTCGGCTGGATTTTAAAAATTTAAAAAGGCCACCTTGTAGAGGACACTTTTTGCTTTCCAATGGTATATCGCCTTCCAAAATTGGCAAATACCTCGTTGAGATATGGGCCAAAAACTAGCTGAACCCCTATTTAATTTTAGCTATTTTTTTAAAATTTTAGGTTGGAGTTTGCCTAATTCTTTTTGTGCGTTCCTCCCTGCTCGCATCCGTAAAGGATGTGGCCATTGGTGAAGTGAAAACTGGAATGGGCGGTGCCACAGGCAACAAGGGCTCAATTGCCGTCAGAATGACCATAAATTCAACGAGTGTTTGCTTTGTTTGTTCGCATTTTGCCGCTGGACAAAATGAAATTGCCGCAAGGAATAGTGACTATTTGACGGCGCTGAAGAGGATTCGCTTTCCAATGGTGCAAAAATTTATTAATTTTTATAATTTTTCAAATAAAAAAATATTAATATTTTATTCGATAAATTTTTTAAAAATTTTTTATTTATTTTTATTTGTATGAAAAATTTAATTTTTATTTACTAATAAATTTTCCAAAAATTAATTTTATTTAATATTTTTTTTCAAAATTGATTTAATTTAATTTTTGAAATATTTTTTCTAAAAATAAATTTTTTAAATATTTTTTTTTACTTTATATAATTTTTTTCCAAAAAATTTAATTTTTACTTTAATATTTTTCTAAATTTTTTATTTATTAATAATTTTTCCAAATAATTTTTTATTTAATTAATTTTCCATTTAAGGGACGAACTGTGGAACAAAATGATGCCATTTTTTGGATTGGCGATTTCAATTACCGAATTTCATTGAATGGTCTGAATCGGGGAAAATAAAAATGCCTAAATTTAAAGGGAAAAAGTAAATTAAAAAATTAATTAATTTACGAAAGAAAAATTAAATTATAAAGCCTAAATTTCAGGAAAAAAAACTAAATTAAAAAATGTCTAATCTTAAAGGGAAAAATTAAATAATATAGCCTAAATTTAAGAGAAAAAATTAAATAAAAATGTCTATTTTTAAGAGAAAAAATTAAATATAAAAAATGCCAAATTTTAAGGGGAAAATTGAATAAAAAAATTTCTAAACTTAAAGGGAAAAATAAATAAACAATGCTTAAATTTAACGGGAAAAAATTAAAAAAATTCCTAAATTAAAAGGGAGAAAATTAAATAAAAATGTCTAAACTTAAAGGGAAAAATTAATTTTAAAAAAAGCCTAAATTTAAAGAGAAAAATTATAAAAATGACTAAATTTAAGGGGTAAAAATTAAATAAAAATGCCTAAATTTAACAGAAAAAATTAAATAAAAATGCCAAAATTTAAGGAGAAGAAGTGAAAAATGCGATTCGAGCAAATGAATTTGCCTACCTTGCGGAAAATGATCAGCTGACACAACAGAAGGAGTTGGGCAATGTAAGAAAATAATTTACATATTTTATTAAAATTTTCTTCTGCTGAAGATTTTTGTCGGCTTCAAAGAAGGCCCTCTACATTTTGCGCCCACCTATAAATATGACACATTCAGTGATGACTATGATACATCGGAGAAATGCAGGTAGGAAAAATGGATAAAATAAAATGAAATTTAATTAATTAATTTGAATTAAAAAAAAATTAAAATTAAATTTCATTAATTAATGGACCAACTTTTAGCAATATTCTAGAATTCACCAACGCCCAACCCAAAATCCATTAATCACCTAAAAAATCCATATATATAATATATGTATAAAATTGCCTAAAGAAAGAACATTTAACGATGTTTTGTTTGGATTCTTCCTCCATTTTACCCTATGCTCAGATACCTAAGCCCCTAGCTTTAGTAACCTTTTACCTAAGACATAAAAGACTTCATTTTTTCTCTTTATCGATTTTAGATATAAAGCGATTTTTGCGTATAAATTTTGGAATAAGGAATTTAGAGAGTAGCGATTGGATGTAGAAATTTTAGAATATTAATTATTAGTAATGGGAATTTTAGTATATCAACTTTTGGGTAGACCCTATTAATTAATTTAATTTCCTGCAGATCACCCGCTTGGACCGATCGCATTCTTTGGATGGACCAAAACAATTTGGTGCGCTTAATTCAGTGAGTTTTGATAGTATACTAATTAATTAATTCTAAAATCCTGTTTTAGTTATGGCCGATCGGAGCTGAAAACCTCTGACCATCGACCAGTTTTTGCCATTTTCCAATTGGACACCCTCAAATTTGATTTCCAAAAGGCTGAGCCCGTTTTGAAGGACATTATTCAGTGAGAAAGGGGAAAAGAATAATTTTTAATTAAATTTTTAGTTCAATCGGCCCTCCAAATCCAACAATAATTTGCTCCGTTTCCGGCCATTCACAACAATTTCCTCAACAATTTTGTAAAGAAATTTTCAGTAAAATTTTTGAACTCGGCTCAGCCATTCTCGTTTCCAAGTAAAAATTTTTAGAGAAAAAATTTAACTAAAATGAATTTTCAAGGATTGAAGGCCAATTTTTGCACATTGTTCTGGGCACTGGAATGGACGCATTGGCCGCATTGTCCATGGATGGGCTGACTCTTTCGGATGGACAAATGTTGGAAGTGAAATTGGCACCAAATTCCGCCGAGCATTGGCCAGAAAATGTGCTCGCCGAATTGGATGCCGCCATTGAATTGGCCAAACAGGAAATTGTTGCTGTGCCATCGGCGCCAATTGTTGCCGAATTGTGCGCTTTGAATGTGGCCAACAATTTGGATGGAGAAGGTATAATAAGGATTGGGAGAAGGGGTATCCCAACTTAATGCCATTTTTATATTAAAGAACAACGCATTAAGAAATGAACCATTTTTGAAAATTTTATAATAGTAATCAAATTAAAGAATAGACTTTTCAGCTATCCAATGATATTAATATTAATAGCTAAAAATGACTTTTTTAGCAGATCAGAATTTGTGTTTTTAGTAAATCAGAATTTATGTTTTTAGTAAATCAGAATTTGTGTTTTAGTAAATCCGAATTTGTGTTTTAGTAAATCAGAATTTGTGTTTTTAGTAAATCAGAATTTGTGTTTTTACCAAATCAGAATTTGTGTTTTAGTAAATCAGAATTTGTGTTTTTAGTAAATCAGAATTTGTGTTTTTACCAAATCAGAATTTGTGTTTTTACCAAATCAGAATTTGTGTTTTTAGTAAATCAGAATTTGTGTTTTTACCAAATCAGAATTTGTGTTTTTACCAAATCAGAATTTGTGTTTTTACCAAATCAGAATTTGTGTTTTTACCAAATCAGAATTTGTGTTTTTACCAAATCAGAATTTGTGTTTTTACCAAATCAGAATTTGTGTTTTTACCAAATCAGAATTTGTGTTTTTAGCAAATCAGAATTTGTGTTTTAGCAAATCAGAATTTGTGTTTTTACCAAATCAGAATTAAACAGTTTTATGTGCACAACTTCATCAATTCTGAACCAATTTAAATAAAATTAATTTCATTTTATAGCCCAAAGTCTACTCTTTAATTTGATATCAAAATCATTAAAAATTGAGCTATTATAAACGGTACAAGTTGGATCATATCCAGAAAAAAAAGTATTCATCCAAATTAATATTATTGTTTAATAATTCAGATTCCGACGATGATGACCAATGCCAACAAAATGCGGCAAATGGCAGCAATCGAGCCACCCCAATCCATCATAATACCAATGCCGTTGGCACTGACACTGATCAAACAATTCCCGCTGATTTTGCACTCATCGACTTTTCCGATGTTCCAACACAACAATTTTAAAATCAAACCCAAAATTTTTTATCCCAAAAATTAACATTCCATTCCATTCACTTTATGGGCCATTTCATTTTTTTAACAAATTGATCTCTCTAGTTTCACACATTTCTTATACTTAATTTTCACTATTTTTACTAGTCCCAAAACGGTGATTTTTAATGCAATATTTTTTCCAAAATTGACCAATATTTTTATAATTAATTTGTGTTAATTTGTAATTGTGCAATAAAAAAATAATAAAAATATGCAAAATTCGGTTTCCTTCCAAACAAAATGATCTTCCCATTTCCAGTGGAAAATATGGATGGTCCACATCCACAGGGGACTTGTGGTTTAAAGATTGGTAACTTTTAAAGGATCTGAATTTTATGAAATTTAAAATGGCCAAATTGTAGAGGACACTCTGTGCTTTTCACTGCTATATCACCTTCTCAAATTGGCAAATGTCTCGTTGAGATATGGCCAAAAGAATGTGGCCAAATGTTGAAATTCTCCTATATTTTTTCTCTAATAATTCCATCAAAGCAAAATATAAATTTTTCGAATCGAATTGGACGGTTTCCCCAATTCTTTTGATCATTTTACCAAATGCACTCGCATTCAATGGTTTTTGGTGAATTTGAAAATGTGTGATGGGGTTTCCTAGGCAGTCGTCCAAAGGGCATGATGACACTTTTTCATGATAGGTAATTGGCACATGATGATTTCTTGAACGAGTGTTCTCCCAAAACTGTGTATAATGATCCCAACAAATAAAGCAAAGCTTTTTATTTGCCCATTATTGATTGGCTGAAAGAGGAAATTAGGCCACAGAGGAAATATTTGGAGTAATAATGAGGATGGGGAAGTGGATAATTTTGAATGCCTTTATCGTGGCACATATGATTTTTAATGCTTCTGTGCGCGAATGATGAACTCTCGCTTGCTTTTCTCCCTCCCACAACCCCTCCCACCGGCTCTTTTGTGCCAGCCGCCGCCTTCCCTGCCACCGCCGCTAGAGTGGGATTCCCCCGCGCCCCGATTATATTTTATAACCCTGATCTGAAATTATGACCAAAAATAAAGCACTTTTTATTTGCCCATTATTGATTGATTAGCTCAGGTGATAGAGGAAATTAGGCCAAAGAGGAAATATTTGGAGTAATAATGAGGATGGGGAAGTGGATAATTTTGAATGCCTTTATCCACGCCCTTATGATTTTTTAATGCTTCTGTGCGCACGACCCTTGCCTTTCCTCTCCCACCGGCTCTTTTGTGCCAGCCGCCGCCTTCCCTGCCACCGCCGCCAGAGTGGGATTCCCTCGCGCCCCGATTATTTTACAACCCACCAGCTGACCTAATGATGACCAAATAAAGCCGTGCTTTTTATTTGCCAATGATTGATTGATTAGCTCTGTGACCTCTGATAGAGGAAATTAGGCCAAAAAGGGAATAATTCAGTAATATCGAGGATGAGGAAGTGGATAATTTTGAATATGCCTTTTTACCACGCCCCTTATGATTCTTAATGCCTTCCTTATTTGTGCGCATGACCCTTGCCTTTCCTCTCCCACACCGACGACTTTTGTGCCAGCCGCCTTCCCTGCCACCGCCGCTAGAGTGGGATTCCCTGGCGCCCTGACCTGAAATGATGACCAAAAATAAAGCAAAGCTTTTTGGGGCCATTTATTGATTGATTAACTGTAGAGGACACAGAAGAGGGAATAATTGGATTAATACGAGAATGGATGCCTTTATCCATCCAATCTTTAATGCCTTTGTCAATGACCTTATACCATTTTGTAGATCTCATCGAGTCGCATCGATTGGTAAATAATTTGTCATGCTTTGATCCAAATTAAAGGGTATTAAACCGTTTAAACCATATTTTCCTGTTTTGGTTTTAAACTCTTTAATTTTGGCCCAAACCATGACAAATTATATACCTATCGATGCGTTTTGATGAGATCTACAAATTGGTATAAGGTTTGTAGGGTCTAAAACCGGTTTACGATTTATTATAAGTCAAAAACGCCCACATTTGCACTATTGTGGAATTGACCACATTGACACTGTCTTTTGTCTATTGTGGAATTGACCCCGGACGGATTCCGCCTCCCCGATTCGATTACATATTTTACAACCAATTGATCCCCAAACACAAAGTAAAACTTTTTACAATATTTGCCCATTATTGATTAGCTCTGACTCTGATTCTGATAGAGGAAATTTGATCAAAAGAGGGAAAATTTAGTAATAATACTAATAATTTTGAATGTCTTTACTCTTTATCGACAATATAATCTTTGCCTCATTATTTGGTGTGGCGTCTGTGATGAACCCCGCGTATAAGGCAGGAACCCCCTCACTTTTTTTGGCCAAAAAATATCCGTCCTCCTTTCCAAGGGGAGGCATTATCGATTGTGGGGAGAAGACTGTATCGATTATCCCAATTTCCTTGGCCAAAAGACAAACGTCAATCCTAGACAGGAGCCCCAAACACAATCTACAAAATTCAGAAAAGGCCGTGAAATTCAGCTGAAAAAATGGAGCCAGCATTATTTAAAATTTTATTTTGCTTATCGAAAATTCAATTCTTTGGCCAAAAATGTCAATGCCAACCTCACTCAGGGCTGCCAGAACATCCCCCCACGGGAGGGCATTTGCCCCCTTTTTCGCCACCCAAGCCGAGATAACCCCCAAATGCCCCCTTTTTAAAATTTCGAGATTTTTCCCCATTTTTGTGATTTTTTGGTTAAAATTTCTCTCTGAGGGGCCATTTTTTAGTTTGATTTTTCCCTGAGGGTCCATTTTTTGCAAAATTTTTCTCTTATAGGGGGCATTTTACGTTAAAATTTTCACTGCGCAACGATTTTTGGCTAAAATTTTTCGCATTTTTGGCATTTTTTTTTAAATCCACCATTTTTCAACCAAAATGTCCCCCAAACTGAAAAACCATCTGGCAGCCCTGATGCCAACCTACAATTCATTGAACTCATCAAAAAGTGAAGAATAGTAGTGGTATTAGAGAAACAAATTGGATTAATGCCAACACCACCGGCGTGTCTATGTGTTACGGTCACGGCCAAGACTGATTTTGGCCGGCCAACAGTGATTTTGGGAACTAATTTTAGCCGGCCAAAAATCGGGCGAAACCAAAATTTTAGCCGGCCAAAAACCGAAAATCAGGCGAAACCAAAATTTTGGCCGTAACCGTAACATATATATAAACAGTGTTGGGCCGCCCTCAACCTCAAATTCACTCTATTTTTTTCCCATTTTATTCCCACACAATTCCCCAAAAAGCAATTCCAGCATACCTCCAAAGGCATATATTTCCTTGATCATGCGCATTACATTCGCAACAAATATCTTCCTCCTCCATTTAAGAGACCCATTCTATTCAATTCACCCAGTCACTTCACTAATAAGCATTATTTCATGCCCTTTATATTAAGAATAATATTTAATTTGCCGAATAAATATTTTTGAAAATGCCCCGAATAAAATAATAATTGATTTTAACGATTTAGCGGTTTGTCCTAGACCCCCTAAATCCTATACCAATGCGATAGATCTCATCAAGGCGCGTCGATTGGTATATAATTTGTTATGCTTTGATCAAAAATTAAGGGTATTAAACCGTTTAAACCGTTTTGTCGATTTTGGTTCAAAACCATGTGTTAAAATTGATATCAAAGCATGACAAATTATATACCAATCGACGCGTCCTTGAAGAGATTTATCGAATGGGTATAGGGTTTAGGGGTCTAGGACAAACCACTAAACCGATAAAACTTCTTGGCATTTTTAATAATTTATTCGGCATTTTAAATATTTTCCTTTTATTAATAATCCAGGGCTAAAGTTTTTTTTTTGGGGGAGGCGAGACTTTTGCCTATGCTCTCGCTCCGGGACTTCGCCGGAAGCTTAAACCCCCAATGGCCCCATTGAACTGGATGGGATAAGGGGAACTCGACTTTAAATTATTCTTTATTAATTGTGCCGAAAAATGTGATAATTAATAATATGAAGGAATAAAAGACATTATTCGGAGGCAGGGGTGGGGAAAAAGGACTAGTTTATATAAGTGGATTGAGGCAATATTTGATTGATAGGTTGACGACGGGTGGCGATTAGGCAAAAAGTGGTGGTACAGTGGGACAAATAGAAAAGCCCTTAGGCATTATTGGCATTGACATATTCGCGTTTATGAATAAAATTAGAGACCGTGAGGTTTATTCTTTATATTTTTTTTCAATTTCTTAGGGCCCTTATCTGTCTGACTGAAAATTTGCTTCAATTAAAAATTAAATTTTAGAAACATAATTTTTATATAAAATAATTAAAAGTAAAATGCATAAAAAATTATGGTTTTTTCTACTAATTGTGTTTGCACTAATGTTCATCATCCATTCCACAATTTCAGGTATAATTTTTAATTTTAAAAAATTTTATTTAAAATTTTTTAAATTTTATTTCGAAGTTTTAAAAAATTTCGAATTTTTAAAATTTTTATTTTCAAGTTTTAAAATTTTTCGAATTTCTAAAATTTTATTTCGAATATTTAAAAAAAAATTTGCGAATTCCTAAAAATTTTTAAAATTTTTATTTTGAATTTGTAAAATTTTTTCGAATTTTAAATTTTTTTCAAATTCGTAAAAATTTTATTTAAATTTTATAAAAAAATTTTCGAAATTTTACAAATTTTATTTCCAATTTTAAATTTTTTTTTTCGAATTTTTGAAATAAAGTAAATTAAAAATTATCATTATGTAATTACTAATTAATAAGACAAAAAGGAAAATATTTTTACAAATACAAAAAAATAAAAATATTTTTTTTTACAGAAAAAAGTACAAAAAAAAGATTTATTAATAAATTGCGATGCATCCATGATTTATTTCTTCAAAAACAAAAATTAAAGAGATTATTGAAGGAACTGTTAAGGTCGGATAATGAAGAAATTGATAATAAAATGAAAAATAAGAAGAAATTTTGGCATAAATTATTTGCACAAAAATCAGAAGATGAGAAATATTTGGATGAAATTTTTGCACAAAATATGAAGAGATGCAGCCTTTGGAGCAATAATGAAGAAGTAGTCAGATAAATTACATATTTTTGAAATATTAAGGAAAGAAAAATTTTTGAAATTTTCTCCCAAAAAAAAAATTTTTAGTAAATAAAAAAGAAAAATTCCGAAAAATTTTTGAAATTTCCAAAAAAAATTTTATTAGTGAAAAAAGAAATTCCGAATAATTTTGGGAAATTTCCCCCAAAAAATTCTAGATAAAAAAATTGAGAAAATTTTTTTAAAAATTAGAAAAAATTTTTAGAAATTTCCAAAAAAATTTTATAGTGAAAAAAGAAATTCCGAATAATTTTGGGAAATTTCCCCCAAAAAATTCTAGAGAAAAAAATTGAGAATAATTTTTTTTGAAATTTCCTAAAAATTTTTTTAAAAATTAGAAAAATTTTTGGAAATTTCCTCCCAAGTGAAAAAAAATTCAAAAAATTTTTGGAATTTCCAAAAACTTTAAGAAAAATTTTTTGGAAATTTCCTACTAAAAAATAAACAATAAACAAAAATAAAATTTTAGTCAAAAATAATTAATTTGTCGAATGCTCCTCCCTGCAATATTGGCGAAGAAAGTGAGGGCAGTGGTAGATGGCAAATTTCACAGGTATTTTGACAAGAAAAAATTTTCAAAAATTGTACTTTAGGGTTCTGGCGGTTTAGTGACATGTGTAGAGCCGGTGTTGGCCACCACAAATGAATGCAGAAATGTTTGGATTTTTTCCAAAAAAGGTTTTGTGAATTTTGAGTTTTTTAATAATAAAAAAATATTATTTTTTTTTTGTTTTTAGAACCGGAAAAATTGAAGAAGGCAAATTCATTAAAAAAATCAATGGAGAGGGAAGATTCGTTAAAAAAATATTTGTCCAGCGATTGTGAGGATAGAGGATATAAAATGAATCCAGTAAGTTTTTTTTTTACATATTATAATGAATTAAATTTATAAATTTTTAGTTTATATTTAATTTTTATATGATTTATTGACCCATAAATCCTCTGAAATATTGATGAAATTTAATTATCAAAAATTTCAAAAAAAATTTTGCTCAAAATCATCAAATTTTTATTCAGAAATTTTTAAAAATTTTATTTCCAAAAAATACTTGTCTTTATAGACATCATACATCAATAAATTTTCAAAAAAATTCCATTAAAAATTATTCAAATTTCAAATTTTTTATTTAGAAAATTTAAAAATTTTGACTTAAATAAAATTTTAAAAAAATTAAAATTTCTCTTTTTCAGAATTTTTTGAATAATTTCTAATTTTTTTTTATTTTTTCCCTAAAAATTCCAAAATTTTTCTAAAAATTTTCAATTTTTTAATTTTTAAAATTTTTCTAAAAATTTCAAAATTTAAAATTCTTCAAAAAATTTTTGGCAAAACATTGATAAAGACATTTTTATCATGGCTATATATTAAAATCATTATAAATAAATCCTCACTACTAATCAATAAATGAAAATGTTTTTTTTCCGGTCTTTGTGTCCGAAAATGACTACAAAGCCTTCTATGAAGACATTAGCAACGGTCTTCTGTGGCCAGGCCTCCACAATATGCCAAATTACATTAGGGAAGATTACAAAAGTGAGGAAAACGGCCATCTCCGAACGCATGAGGCCTTCGCAGCCTATGTACGGGTCAATTTCAAATTTGCGGTCGAGGCCCTCCGCCAGAAAAGCAACCGCCGTGATTTCATCTGGGTTCATGACTACCATCTGATGCTAGTCGGGTTGGCTATACGCGAAATGGCCGGTGGTGGTGACACAGTGGAGACAGGTGTGAATTTTTTAAAATCCTAATTAATTATATATTTTTTTAAATAAAAATTAGAATTTTTGAAATTTTTTTTCGAATTTTTAATTTTTTTTCGAATTTTTAAAAATTTTTTTCGAATTTTTGAAAATTTTATTTCGAATTTCTATAAAATTTTCGAATTTTTAAATTTTTTTGGAATTTTTAAAATTTTTTCTGAAATTTTAAAAATTTATTTCAAATTTTTAAATTTTTTTTGAAATTTTGAAATTTTATTTCGTATTTGGAAAATTTTTTTCTGAATTTTTAAAAATTTAGAATTTTTAATTTTTTTTTTGAATTTTTGAAATTTTTTTTCGTATTTGGAAAATTTTTTCTGAATTTTTAAAAATTTATTTCGAATTTTTAAATTTTTTTTTGAATTTTTAAAATTTTTTTTGAATTTTTAAAATTTTATTTCGTATTTTTAAAATTTTTATTTTCCAAATTTCTTATAGGCTTTTTTCTGCATATTCCCTTCCAACCACCCGCAATTGCCAAATACCCAAGAATCGCCAGAGCAATTTTCCGTGGAATGTTGGCCTTCTCCAAAATTGGCTTTCAAACGCACAGAGACAGGGATAAATTCGTGGAAATGGTCCGAAAATATTTCGAAGTAAATAGAATTATTTTATTTAATAATTAAAAATATTCAAAAAATTAAAAATATTTCAAAAAATTTTAAAAAATATTTTAAAAAATCCAAAAATATTCAAAGAAAAAATTTTCAAAAAAAATTTTAAAAATATTCCAAAAAATTTTCAATTATAGAAAATAGAAATTTTCCCTGAGTCCGGATTTGATGATGTCATTTTGATCCAATATGATGGATGGACATGTGCATTGGGCGTTTTCCCAGTCACTATTAAAAATGAGGATTTCCTCGAATTGGCCAATGATGAGGAGGTCAAAGCGGAAGCCATGGAAATCAGAAAAAAAGTAATTTTTGTCTAAAAAATTTAATATAAATGAATTTTTGAAAGATTTTTTATGGAAATGCAGACTCAGAAAATGATGAAATTGCCTCCAAAAAGAGTGAAAATTCCTCCGAAAAGAGTGAAAATGCCTCCAAAAAGTGTGAAATTACCCCCAAAAAGAGTGAAAAAGCCTCCGAGAAGGGTGAAATTGCCTCCAAAAAGTGTGAAATTACCCCCAAAAAGAGTGAAAAAGCCTCCGAGAAGGGTGAAATTGCCTCCAAAAAGTGTGAAAATGCCTCGGAGAAGGGTGAAATTGCCTCCAAAAAGTGTGAAAATGCCTCCGAAAAGGGTGAAAATTCCTCTGAATATGATGAAATTACCTCTGAAAAGGGCGAAATTGCCTCGGAAAATGTTGAAAATGCCGACTCCAAAAATGATGATTTTCGCCTTTTCTTTTCTGCCGAACGTTTCGACTACACAAAGGGAATCCGTTCCAAATTAACGGCTTTCGGGACGTATTTGAGGAATCATCCGGAGCGCAGGGGCAAAGATGTTCTGTTCCAGTTGGCTGTTATTAACCGGCGGGAAGTTGCCTCCTATCGTTCCTATCAGGCAGTCATTTTATTCCATAATTATATAATTTTTGAATGTTTTTTGCGCCAATTTAATAATGGCAATTTTTTAACCCATTTTAAAAAATTTTTACACCCCGAAAGTAGTTTTTGACTTCTAATAAATCGAAAATCGATTTTAGATTATCAAAAACCGGTTTTTGTTTTACTAGAATTAAAAAAAACAACTTTTGATACAAAAAAAAACTTGATGCAAAAAAAAATAGTTGTCCAAACCAACGTCACACTTTAGCGCATTGGTATGTCGCTAGCTTCAGTATATGGGAAAATGTCAGGAGAGTATTGGGTTCGATTCCTAGGATAAGGTTTACGTTTTTTTTTCTTTTTGTTTTAGTGTTTTTTTTTCCTATTAAAGTTATCAAATAGGTTCCAAAACAAATATTGAAATCAATGTAAATGCGCGCTCTCTAGAAATTATTATATGTTGCAGCCGATCTCGTTTTTTTTCTGACAGAAATAGTGTAGTGGCAGACATTGTAGTTTGTGATTAATGGCCATCCATATCTCAGTTCCTAGGCCACTTAGAGTTTTAATTCTTTTTCCTAGCCCCAGCCTACCCTACCCTAGCCCTAAAACCCATGCCGGCCCGACCATAGCCCTAGCCCTACCCTAGTTAAACCTGTTTGAAAAGCCGAAATTTCGATTAGCCATAACTTTGGTTCAAACTTGTCAAATCTTTCTGAAATTGAAATCTTATAAAGAAAACCGACCCTGACGAATCGAATGAGCTATAGATCAAGTCTGTACGATAACTAGAACATGCCGAAAACGAGATCGGCTAAAAAACGAGATCGGCTGCAACATATATAAGAAATTTAAAAACGAATTTAAAAAATTTTACAACCCATGGTCACACTATTGCAGGATGAGTGCGAGAAAATAAAAAACAACATTAATGCGGAATTCAAGGATGCCGAAAAGTACCCAAATTGGAAGCCAATCATATTCAAAACGGAAAAATTCGACCGACGCAAACTGATTGCCCATTATTTGGCCATGGATGTTGGTGTGGTGACACCCCGAATGGATGGAATGAATTTGGTACTTTTACCATTTTTTGGGAAATTTTTAATCAAAAATGCAATAAAAAAAATTTTGGAAAAATTAGTTTATTAGGTCAGTCAAGAAAATTGGCCGTTTTTCGCCTTCCGATACAAAAAAAATGTCAATTTTACCATCGGAATGTTTAGCCGGACGGATAAGAGAGTGGTTTTTTGAATGAGAAAAATTGGCTGAGGTCGAAAGTTCGAATCCACTACATCAAAATATTTTTTCCTTTGACCGACGAAAAATCTGATTTGATGCTTTTTAGGGATTTTTTTCAAAAATTTTGTAAAAATGATTTTTAAATAATTTATTTTTTGGAATGAAGGTGTCCAAGGAAATGCTTCTGTGCAACCCGAAAGCTGCTCTGATCCTCTCCGTTGGTGCCGGCTCGGACTATCAATTCCAAAAGGCCGGATTGTATAATGAGGAAGATCCTAACTATTTTAGGGTAAAGATTTATAGTGAATTTTAAATGGGAAAATACTCTTTTACCGACAAAAGAGTTTTCGACTTCTAGTAAATCAGAAATCGATTTTAGACCCTACAAACTTTATACCATTTTTTCATTGAGACGCATCGAATGGTATATAATATGTCATGGTTTTGTCAAAAATAAAGAAGTTTTGAACCGAGAACTAAAAAACGGTTTAAACGGTTTAATACCTTTAATTTTGGGCCAAAATCAGACAAATTATATACCAATCGATGCGTCTCGATGTGATCTACAAAATGGTTTAAAGTAGGGTCTAAAACTTGTTATTGATTTATTTAGAAAGAAGTCAATAACTGTTTTTATCTGCAAAAAACTATTTCTTTTCTGCAAAAAATATTTTCCTTTTTTAAACAAAATATTCATCTTTTTTTTGGTAAATTAAATTCCAATTAATTTCAAAGGTGAACAATATCCACGATCCAGATGAATTTCCTGAAATATTTCACCAAGCTGCCCTCCAATCGCGAGCGGATCGATTGCGGCATGGAATGGTGCTGAACAAATTCATCCGGGAGAACAACATTGAACGGTATTTATAAGCACTAAATTTAAAACTTTACTTCAAATTTTCTTTTTTAGATGGAGCCAAGCATTTTTGGACTCGGAATGGTCGCCATTAAATCTATTGAAGAAACTTAAACCTAAAAAAGAAAAATTTAAGACCAACAATGAGATACTTTCTCATATTTATGGTTAAACGTTAAATTCAGATTTTTTTTCGTATAATTTGTTAGTGTAAACGGTAAACGCACAAATTATTTTCTTATATGTTGATAAATTATTGCGATCTTTAATTTGTAATTTCTTAAGTTTTTAGCCAATCAGAATTTCTGTTAGCCATTCCGAATTTGTGCTTTTAGCAAATCAGAATAATTTGTGTTTTTAGCAAATCAGAATTTGTGTTTTTGCAAATCAGAATTTGTGTTTTTGCAAATCAGAATTTGTGTTTTTGCAAATCAGAATTTGTGTTTTGCAAATCAGAATTTGTGTTTTTGCAAATCAGAATTTGTGTTTTGCAAATCAGAATTTGTGTTTTTGCAAATCAGAATTTGTGTTTTGCAAATCAGAATTTGTGTTTTTGCAAATCAGAATTTGTGTTTTGCAAATCAGAATTTGTGTTTTTGCAAATCAGAATTTGTGTTTTTGCAAATCAGAATTTGTGTTTTTGCAAATCAGAATTTGTGTTTTGCAAATCAGAATTTGTGTTTTTGCAAATCAGAATTTGTGTTTTTAGCAAATCAGAATTTGTGTTTTTGCAAATCAGAATTTGTGTTTTGCAAATCAGAATTTGTGTTTTTGCAAATCAGAATTTGTGTTTTTGCAAATCAGAATTTGTGTTTTGCAAATCAGAATTTCTGTTTTTGCAAATCAGAATTTGTGTTTTTAGCAAATCAGAATTTGTGTTTTTGCAAATCAGAATTTGTGTTTTTAGCAAATCAGAATTTGTGTTTTTAGTAAATCAGAATTTGTGTTTTTAGCAAATCAGAAATTGTGTTTTTAGTAAATCAGAATTTGTGTTTTTAGCAAATCAGAATTTGTGTTTTAGCTAATATTCTTTTAGTAAATGTGCAATAATAATAAAATAAAATAATATGCAAAATTCGATTTCCCTCTAAACAAAATGGCCTTCCTTATCCCATAGGCAGATTAACATCTTTTGCGGGAAAAGGGGGAAATTGGGGTGACCTCTCCACATCCGCAGGGAATTTGTGGTTTATGGGGGAAGTTCACTGCCACTTCCATATCTCCATACAAGGAAATTGAAGTTGGAGGGGAAAATTATAAATGTATCCATTGGTCTTTTTGGTGCAATCGCCAATTCTTGATCCATTCATTCTCGGATTCATCTTTTCCCAATCAAAATTATCATTCATTGTGCGTAAAAGTAAAAGTCCCATCAATTCATCATTCTTATTCAAAATACTCCATTAGGAGGCTGGAGGCTAAAATGTGGATATTCCCCTTCTCATTGCACTCTGTTCCCTCGCTTTTCCCCATCGGCCAATTTGCTCTTCAATTAGCTCTTTATCTTCCGTCCTTCCTTCATTGGATGGGATTGATTGCACGCCGCAAAGAAGCAACATCAAAATGGTCTTTTGGCGCAATCGTCCTCTTTTGATCCCGTTCTCGGATGCCACTTTACCATTCCCGATCAAAATTATCATTTAAAACTATTATAAGGAAAAAGGCCCCCCACAATTGATCATTCCTATTCAAAAAGTACCCTATTAGAGAGAGGAGGCTAACAATATGGTATTTTTGCTTCTCCTCTCATCCCCATCGGCTACTTACTTATCTTCCTTCCATTGGCTCTTCATCTTCCCTTCTTCCTTCCTTCCTTCCCTTATTCTTCTTCCTTCCTTCATCATAGGTGGATTGATTGCAGCGAAGAAGCAGCGATGGTGTTTGGCACAATCACTCATCTTGATCCAATTTGCCCAGAGCCAGTCAAAATTATCATATTCAACGTGCGTAAAAGTAAAAAGCCCCACAAATTCGTCATCATTTTTCAAAAGTACCCCCCCCCCCCCCCCCCCCAATTAGGAAGCTGTAGACTAAAAATGTTGATATTTTTGCGTGCCCTTCACAATGCAAATGCGCAGTTCCCTGACTCTTCCCATCGGCTACTTCTTCCTCTTCCATTAGCTCTTCATCTTCCATCCTTCCCTTCTTCTTCCTTCCTCTCTTCCTTCTTCCTTCCTTCCCTTCTTCTTCCTTCCTCTCTTCCTTCTTCCTTCCTTCCCTTCTTCTTCTTCCTTCTTTCATAGGAAATTGGGGTGGATTGATTGCACGCGAAGAAGCCAGTAAAAAGCCGCAGAGTAGAAGAGGATCTTCCATTAGCTCTTCATCCTTCTCCCTTCCTTCTTCTTCCTCCCTTCTTCCTCTCTTTCTTCTTCCTTCCTTCCCTTCTTCCCTTCATTAGGAATTGGGTATTGGGTGGATTGATTGCACGCGAATAGAAGCAGTAAAAGAATAGGAGGAAGGCAACTCGCCGACGACTTTCTACTGCTACCCTCCCTTCTTCCTTCTCTTCCCTTCTTCCTTCCTTTGGGTGGATGCAAGCGAAGAAGCAGTAGAAGAATAGGAGGAGGAGGAAGACAACTCGCGGACGACTTTCTATACTGCTACTTTCGCCCTTTTGTGAATAATAGCATTGCTCTCTGTATGGATGGAAAAGCAGTGGAAGAAAGGGCACATTGGTACGGGTGGAAGGACCGAATTGGGAGGAAGGAAGAATGAAGGAAGAATGGGAAAAAGAGGAAATTGGCAATGGGAAATGTGCGGTTGGTGGCTGGGTCCGTCCGCCGCGGTCGAAGGCGAGCGTAGAAGAAGCAGTAAAGGCCACAATTCCCTATTCACATTTCTTCTTCTGACTCTTTGCTCTCCGTTGGGTGCACTTTCCCCCGCAGCGATGGAGTTTTGACCGCCGCAGCCGCACTCGACCATTTCACCTCGCCCCCGGGGTTTGTCCATTCTTCCCATCGTCGTCCCTTACGGCGTTTTGTTAGGGGGGTTTTGTGTTGCCCAATGTCCAGCAGGAATGCCTTTTTTGCCCTAATGCTCACAAATTCCACAAAATAGAACAATAAAATCCCCCATTCTCCCATAGAATGCCATCTCTTCCCCTCCCTCTGTGTTGGGCTCCCCTAACTTCCTCTGCGGCGTTTTGTGTGTGTGTCCAGTTTAAAATACCTTTTTGTCCTAATGCGCGCAAATTCCAAATCCCTTCCACCCCTCTCCCTGCTCCTCCCTTCCCCCCTATCCGTCCCTTTTTTACAGAGTTATATTTATATTGCCCAATGTCCACCGTTGAATGTTTTTTTTTGCCTCATCAATGCGCGCAATTCCAAATTACAACAATAATAAAATCCCCACCCTATGAGTTAAGCTCGAGTTTTTGTCTCAATGGCTTAATAATTCATGCCCAAATTTCACAAAATACAAAAAAAAATCCCCTTCCCATTTTCAAATAGAATGTGTCACCCCTTTTCTCCTAATAAGGACTGGGACCTGACTGGTCCATCCCTTCTTATCGTCCCTTATTAGGGTGTTTGTTAGGACGTTTTGTTGCGCCATAATGTGCATAAAAATTCTAATTCTAAATTATATAATAATAAAATCTACACTCCCTGTGGGTTAGGCATGGGCCCTTTTCCATCCCTCATCATCTCTTACAGCGTTTTTCCAACCCAAATGCCTTTTTTTTGCCTTTTTCGCTATAATGCGCGCACGCAAATTCCAAAATAATCCCTTCCACTTTCCCAGAGAGAATGCTACTGCTGCCATTGTTGACCTTCATTTTTGGCCATTCCACTATTATTTGAAATAAATCTCCAAAAAATAATTTATTTGTTGTAAATGTTGCTTCTCGTCAATTTGTTGATTTTTTCTTCCTTCCCATTCGTCACACTTCCATTCAATTTGGACGTAGACCAACCGGTGTTCAGGCATGGCCCCGCCGGCTCATGGTTTGGCTTCTCGTTGGCCACACATTTTCGGCAAAATGGACCAACGTGTGTTTTTTTGGATTTTTCACCTTAAAATGGAGTAGCCTTGGCCATTCTTTTGGCCATATCCCAAGAAGGAAGTAACCAATTAAGGAAGGCGATATGCCATTTGAAAGCCCTAAATGTCCTCTAAAAAGTGGCCAATTCTAATTGTTTTTTGAAATGTTAAAACAATTTGTAAAATAAGCGGCTTTTCCTCCAACAAACAAATATTCGGGTTTATTCCACTCAAAGACATGTAACTTTTGTTAAAGCCCGTATTTTATAAAATTAAAATAACCACTTTGTAGAGGACACTTTGGGCTTTCAAATGGTGTATTGCCTTCTCAAATTGGCTATTTTACCTCATTGAGTTATGGCCAAAAAACTCAGGCAGGCATCGAACCATCTACCCAATTGGGTAATTCAAAGATTTCTCAAAAGAAGGAAAATTTCCGAATGATTTTCTAAAATTTATAAAGGCCACTTTGTAGAGGGCACTTTTGGCTTTAAAATGATATATCGCCTTCCAAAATTGGCAATTTCCTTGTTGAAATATGGCCAAAAGAATTTGGCCAATTTTTAGAAATTCAACAATAAAATGCCTACTCCCAAAATTTCATATAAATTATCAATCGCAGTTTATTGGTCGGTGCACCGCGGGCCGAATCGGGTCAGCCGGGCACACAGCAAGCCGGTGCCATTTTCGCCTGCGATCCAGGCATTTCCGGCACCCATTCAAATCCACAATGTTCTCGGCTGGCCATTGAATATTCGGCCAGTGAAGTGGCCGAATGGCGAAGGCCACCGGACCGATTGCATAGCAAAAAGTTGCATTTCGAAGGCAAAAACCATCAAATGTTGGGATTCAGTTTGCACAGCAGTGGCCAACAACGACAAAATGGAGGCAGTCGAGCATTGGTTTGGGATAGAAATAGAAGAATGGGAATGGGTAGGGATACGTCCCAACTTGGCGTCCTTTGAAATAAGTAATCAAGGAGTGAATCAATTTTAATGATTTTAGTTTCAAATTAAAGAGCAGACTTTTGGCTAACAAATGAAAATAATTTTATTTAAATTGGTTCAAAATTTATGAAGTTATGGTCCAAAAAACAAGGAATATTTTGCCGAATCCATTCTAAAAGTCATTTTAAGTGATCCTTTGGTCATAATTTCATCATTTCTGAAACAATTTAAATAGAATTAATATTATTTGATAGCTTAAAAAGTCAGCTCTTTAATTTTGATACTAAAATCATTAAAATTGGTTCAGTGCTCGTTGAGTTATTATTATAGATGGGGCGTGAAGTTGGTTTGGGATAGAGGAAATGGGTTGGGCAAATATTTAAGTGGGAACTGGGAATTAAAATATTTGGGCAAAATAATTCTTAAAAAATTAATTACGGCCCCCTTTATTGACAGGCTTGTGCTCCCCTTCTTCGTTGGGGACAAAATGCCTATACTGATGGTTGGTTTTCAAAAAAAAACACAAAATATTTGGGAAAAAAAATACAAAAAATTTGAAAAAATAAAAATACAAAAAATTTGAAAAAAACAAAATACAAAAAATTTGGAAAAACAAAAATACAAAAAATTTGGAAAAACAAAATACAAAAAATTTGAAAAAACAAAAATACAAAAAATTTGGAAAAACAAAATACAAAAAATTTGGAAAAACAAAAATACAAAAAATTTGAAAAAACAAAATACAAAAAATTTGAAAAAACAAAAATACAAAAAATTTGAAAAACAAAAACGCAAAAAGTTTGGAAAAACAAAAATAGTACAAAATATTAAAAAAACAAAGACGCAAAAATTTTAAAAAACAATAAAAAAAAGGAGTCTGCTATTTGCTTGGCCCCGAGCTGAACCAAACGGGCATTTTGAATTCCTGTGGTCCATTGCCAAAAAAGGATCGCCACAATGATTATGGGGCATGCGAACAAGGCTTTTCGGCCTACATTGATGGGAATGTGATTTTGACCGGATTGCCCGGTGCCCGAAAATGGACTGGCGGAGTTTTTGGTTCGCCTTATCAATCAATATCTTTGGCCAATTCTTTTGGCCATATCTCAAGAAGGAAGCAACCAATTCAGGAAGGCGATATGCCATTTGAAAGCCCTAAATGTCCTCTAAAAAGTGGACAATTCTAATTGTTTTTGAAATATTAAAACAATTTATTAAATAAGTGGCTTTTCCTCAACAAACAAATATTCGGTTTATTCCACTCAAAGATATGTAATTTTTTTTAAAAGCTTGGATTTTATAAATTTTAAAATGGCCACTTTGTAGAGGGCACTTTTGGCTTTCAAATGGTATATCGCCTTATCAAATTGGCAATCGCCTCATTGAGATTTGGCCAAAAGAATGAGGCCAAGTGTTGAAATTTCCCCATATCTCCTCTAATATTTTCCATCACAGCCAAATATGAATTCATCGATTCGGATGGTTTCCCGGATTCCGTGGATCGATGGACAATGGAAGTGGACAAACAGCGGGGTGGCATCCTTGGCCTATTGGCCTCCCACGACTATTTGGGCTATTCCATTCGCTACGGGCGATTTGGGTTTTGGCATGAAGATTTGCAGAATTTCACTGTAATATTTTTAGAATGCCGAAAAAATTATTGAAAATGTCGAATAGAAAAACGATTCAGAAAACCAATTTTAAATAGTTTTGAACTAAAAATCAAAATCCAAAATGGGTTTAAATGGTTTAAAAAACCAAAATATGTTAAACGGTTTAAAACCAAACTAAAATTAGTTTGAACAGTCTAAAACCGAAATTCAAAATATGATTTAATCCGAACGGTTTAAACCTTTTATACTAAAACCAAAATGGTTTAAAAGGTTCAAAATCAAAAAACCAAATTGCGATTTTAAACCATTTAATATCCTTTAATTGTTGACCAAACCATAACCAAATTATATACCATTCAATGCGTCTTTTTGACCAGCTTTATCCAATTTTGGGTATATTTGGTTTGTGAATGTGTGGGAGATAACCTTAAACCTTTAAACCATTAAAATTATTTTGGCTTTTATACTCTTTTTTTCGGCAATTTCAATGTTTTTTTTTTTGGAAAATTGATATTTCCCAATTCATTTTTGTACTCATTTCCCTTCCAAAAAAAAGATTGTCAGTGGTGCCACCCGGTACAATCAAACTGGGGCCGTCCTCTTCCTCCCATTCCATCGTCGCAATTTTCAAGCCGAAGAGGAAAGGCAATTGGGCCTTTTGGCAGAGGACAAATTCCTTTTGACTGGCCGTCAGCTGGGTTCCGGCTTTGGCAGTGCATTGGAAGTGTTGGATTTGAATGCGGACGGGTAAATCAGATTTTAAAGGGGAACTATGATGATTGAGTACTGCTTGAAAAACTACATCGGTTTTTGTTTCATAACTCAAAGAGGCATTAGCCAATTCAGGAATGCAATATACCATTTTAAAGCCCAAAGTGTCCTCTACAAAGAGCCTATTATAATTTTATAAATTTCAGGTTCTAGGAAAAATAACATGTCTCTGAATTGAATACCTTCCCCCCCCCCCTCCTAGCAAAAAAGTCGTCACCCACCATTGGGTTTTTTGGCCCATATCTCAACTAGTCATCAGCCATTTTTGGAAGGCAATATACCATTGGCAAGCCAAAAGTATCCGCTACAAAGAGGCATAATTAATTTTACAAATTCCAACCTACAATTTTTATTATTGGGGGAAACCTTTGAATTATCCAATTGGACTTGGAGATTCAGTACCCAGTCTAATATTTAGAGAATATCTCAACGAGGCAATTGCTAATTTTAGTAAGCAATATATCATTTAAAAGACTAAAGTGCCCTCTACAAATTAGCACTTTTAAATTTTATAAAATCCATATCCATCCGATCCTTTTTTTATTGGAGAAAATTTTGAATTACCAGTTTCGGTTACATGATTCGATGCCTAATTGGGTTTTTTGGCCCATATTTCAACAAGGCATTGGCCAATTCGGGAAGGCGATATGCCATTGAAAAGCACAAAGTGTCCTCTACAAAGTAGACTATTTTAAATTTAATAAAATCCTGGCATTAAAAAAAGTTAAATGTCTTTGTGTGGAATAAACCCAAATATTTGTTTGTTAGAGGAAAAGCCGTTTATTTTAAAATTATTTTAACATTTCAAAAAACAATTAGAATTGGAAACTTTTTAGAGGACATTTAGGGCTTTCAAATGGCATATCGCCTTCCTGAATTGATTATTGCCTCTCAAAGTTATGGCCAAAAGAATGGCCAAGAAGTACTCAATTCTCTCCTACTTCATTTTCAATCTCCCTTTAAAATTAAAATTAAAATTCATTTTTTTTTAAAATAGTTTCGATGACCTAATTGTGGGCGCACCGTTCGAATATTTTGCCGTTGACCATTCCTCTTCTTCATCCTCCACCGCCGATTTGATGGGCGGCGCCGTTTACATTTTCTATTCCCGTGGAGTGAAACAGCCAAAAGGTGCCGGCCACCGGGTTTTCCTGGAGCCAATGGTGCTCCGTGGCCGATGGCCTCATTCCCAGTTTGGGGCAGCACTGACCGGGCTAGGCAATTTGGACAATGACCCAAAGGGATATCAAGGTATATTTTTGATGGGTCAACTTGACGCGATCGTTTATAACTCATCGAGATGTGAACTAATTTTGATGATTTTGGTACTAAATTAAAGAGAAGACTTTTGGCTATCAAATGATATTAATTTTATTTAAATAGGTTCAGAATTGATGAAGTTATGGCCTAAAAACCATAAGAAAATTTCGCAAATCCATCATAAAGATAATTTTGAATGGTTTTTTGGCCATAACTCCAACAATTTTGAACTAAATTAAATAAAATTTAATTTCATTTGATAGCCAAAAGTCTGCTCTTTAATTTGATACCAAAAATCATCTAAATTGGTATAGAACTTGAGGCCCTCTTTTAAACGGCGACAAGCTGAGCCGTTCTAGATAATTGATAAAAGGTTAAGTGCATTTAAATCAAATTTTTAAGTGATTATTAGCTTTATTTCTAATAAAATTGTTATCATTATAGAGCAATGATTGGAATGTGTTAATTAAAGGAAAATGTGATTGTAATGGATGGGTAAAAAATTATGGTCAAAAAAGGAGAGAAAATAGGTCAACAGGGTACAGAAATTTTCCCTTATTTAAGCCATAACATTTGGTGGCCAAATTATGTTTTGTGACTATCTTTTGGAAATTAAAATGTACTATGGAAATGAGATTATGCCGATGTTATTAATAGCTCAAAAGATTTACTGAGATATCGGTCAAAGGTGCGCAAATTCATGTAGTCGAATTAGAAAATTGGGGGGGGGGGGGGGCATATTTATTATTTATTGGCCAAAACAAACAAAAAAAACTTTAAAAATACCAAAATGAACTGAAATTCCATTATTATTCTCTTTTAATAATAATAATAATTTGTTCCATGCAGATTTCGCTGTTGGCGCACCCCATGCCGATTCTGGCCATGGGGCAGTGCTCATTTTTCATGGAGCCAAATCGGCAGATGAATTTGTGACGGAACCTGCACAACAAATTTTGGGCAAATCTTTGCGAATGGCCACAAAACCCATTCGGGGTTTTGGCGCTGCCTTGGCCGGTGGTGTGGATTTGGATGAGGATGGATACGGGGAATTGGCTGGTCAGTCAGAATCAGAAATGGGATGATTGACATTCTTTTGGCCATATCTCGAGAATGAAGCAACCAATTCAGGAAGGCGATATGCCATTTGAAAGCCCTAAATATCCTCTAAAAAGTGGCCAATTCTAATTGTTTTTGTAATGTTAAAATAATTTGTAAAATAATCGGGTTTTCCTCCAACAAATTCATTCGGGTTTATTCCACTCAAAGATATGTAATTTTTTTAAAAGCTTGGATTTTATAAAATTTAAAATTGCCATTTTGTAGAGGACACTTTGGGCTTTAAAATGGTATATTGCCTTACCAAATTGGCAATCGCCTCATTGAGATATGGGCCAAAAACCCATTTAGGGTACTCAATCTGGGGCAATAAATTAAGATTAATCCAAAATAAAAACCAAATTAAATTTTTTTTTACTAATCTAGTTGGCGCTCCATCCTCGGACACGGCAATTCTGTTTCGGGCAAGGTAGCTGGCAACATTTTTGACATAAAATTTTCTCAATATTTTCTTGTTTTTTAGGCCTGTTTTGGAGGTGGAATTGGGCCATAAATTTGCACAAAAATATGTGAAAATTTCGGACGCACAAAATCGCAGGGAATGTGCCCCAAATGGGCAGAGTTGGTATGTTTTTTAATTTTATTGGCCTAAAAAGATTATATGTCGTAGTAAAAATAATTATAATGATTTTGGAAGGGTTTGTCCTACACATTCAGAAACCAAATATACCCAAAATTGGATAGAGGCTGATCAAAACGCATTGAATGGTATATAATTTGGTTATGGTTTGGTCAACAATTAAAGGGTTTTAAACGGTTTAAACCACATTTTGGTTTTAAACAGCTTTAACCTGTTTTATGTTTTGGTTTTAAACCGTTTGAAGAATTTTTTGTTTTTTAGAACAATTTAAAAAACCGATTTTTTGGCTTTAATCGGTTTAAACCAGTTTTGTTTTGGTTTAAACCATTTTTAAACCTATATTGGTTTTAAACCTTTAAAGCCATTTGGTTTGGATTTTAAACAGTTTAAACCGATTTGTTTTAAACTTATAAACCAGTTTAATTTTTGGAATTAAACGGTTTAGACCCATTTTGATTTAGATTTTCCGGCCTAAACCTATTTTTTGTTATTGGTTTTAAACCATTTAAACTATCTTATTGTTTTCGGTTCAAAACTAATTTAAAATTGGTTAAACCAAAGCCAAAATATAATCATATGATGCGTGTTGACGAAGGTATAGGCTATAGGATTTATGGGTCTAGAATAAACCATGAACCGTATCCATTAAAAATTGCCGAAAACTTTTCAGTTTTTCATTGACCACCTCCCTGCATTTATTGGACCCCAACCGGACTGTCCATCGCCTCTTGGCCCGCGCATTTCCCTCCAATCCAACGCCATTCCTTTGCCGTCTTGACATTGTCCCTTTTGCACGTGCCGTTGCCCCACGTGCCGTTTTCACTTCCAATGGGGCCACTCAAATCAGTTGGCCTTGTGGTGGTCGAGGGGCCATTGAAAGCCCAGCAGAGGAACGCACATTCCAGCTGCATATACCGGTAGGAAATTTTAGAGGGAGATTGGAAGGATTTATGCCCAAAATATAAAATTATTTTGTGAAAAATTTGAAAAAACGAGCGAAAATTTTTTATAAATACATTATGATTATGCTGGAGTTTTTTGGTCATAGTTCCTCAAGCAATTATTATAGTCATTGATTTTATATATTATTTAATAGAGCATTTTCTGCCCTATAAAACGATACCAAAATTACTAAAAAATGATTTAGTTTTAGGAAAGTTATGATCAAAAATATAAAGGTGCCTTTTTGGTGATTTTGATGAAATGATCCGCGCATGGTTTTTTGCCCATATCTCGTCAAGCAATTACTAAAATCAGTGACTTTATATAAAATTTAATAGAGAATTTTCTACTCTATAAAATGATACCAAAATTACTAAAAAATGATTAGGTTTTAACGAAGTTATGATCAAAAATGCATAAATGCCTTTTTGGCGATTAGCGAATGGTCAGAGCAGGGTTTTTTGTCATAGTTCCTCAAATAATTATTCGAATCATAGATTTTATATGTTATTTTATAGAGCACTTTCTCCTCTATAAAATGATACCAAAATTACCAAAAATGGTTGAGTTTTAGGAAAGTTATGATCAAAAATGTAAAGTTGCTTTTAGAAAGATCAAATAGTCTCCCATCCCAACTCCGCATTTTCTCTCATCATTGGCTGCTCACTTTATTTATTTTCCCTTCAATTACGGTACCGTATTCCTTATTTCTTTCATTCCTCATCAATTATAATAGAAATTGGAAGAGGGGTGCATTTATGTGCTTTAGGCAATAAATCATCCCTCTGCCCCCAATCAACTGAGAGAGAGAGGAAGCATTTAGCTTTTTGTAACAATTTGTTTTTTAGGCCATAACTTTTGATTTAATTTGCCAATTTGGTTAATCAATATGTCATTTTAAAGAGCAGAAAATGGACAATCAATTGGATATACATTAACGAATTTTTTATTTCCTTATTAGGCATGAATTTTCATCCAAACTCAAAGAAATTTCTCAGAGCGTTCATTGACCATTCCTTGGTTTTTGTCCATAACTTTTGATTGTATTTACCAATTTACTTGAACCATATGTCATTTTGAAGGGCAGAAAGCTGGCAATCAAATTATATAAAATTTACAAAAAAATAATACCTTAGAATTTGAATATTTTTGCATTTTTATGTGACTTTAATTTATAAATTAGATAAACAAAAAGTTTGGTAACAATTCCAAGAAAAGTGCGAAAATATTTGAAATTAATAACAAGCATAATTCTCATATATTTCCCCATCAATTCTCTGAACAGAAAGGCAACCAAGACTGGACCAACCCATTGCGTTTCAATTTCTCCATTGGCCTCGCCGCCGAACAACGACGTTCCACCCCATCACGGTCGATCAGCACCGCCGCCATTTTACCGGCCATTAATCCGGTTCACCGTGTCCACCTGTTCGAAATTGCCTTCGACAAGGATTGCGGTGAAGACAATGAATGCCACACGGATTTGGTGCTCAGCGGGACAATGATGGATTTGACGAGGAGGGAAAAGGATGGCAAATATCAGGTATTGGTTTTGGCTCATATCTCAACAGGGAAATTACCAATTTGGGAAGGCGATATACCATTTGAAAGCCAAAAGTGTCCTCTACAAAGTCGCCTATATAAATTTTAAAAATTTTAAGCTTTACGAAAAGTTATTTTGGAAAACTTTGAATAATGCCTTTGGATGGATGATTAAGTACTTGCCTGAGCTGGTTTTTTAGGTCATAACTCAACGAGGCGATAACCAATTCGGGAAGGCAATATACCATTTGAAAGCCGAAAGTGTCCTCTACAAAGTAGCTAATTTAAATTTATACAATCCAGGCTTTACAAAAAGTTATATGTCTTTGAATTGAACCCCCCTCCCTAAAAATGTCGTCATTCACCATTGGTTTTTTGACCAATATCTCAATGAGGAGATAATTAATTTTGGAAATCGATATGCCTTTGGAAAGGCCAAAATGTCCTCTACAAAGTTGCTAATTTAAATTTATCTTAACTCTTTCTTTTGGGAAAACTTTGACTAATGCTATTGGGCTAGATGATTTAATAACTTCATCGGCCTTTTTCTTTTGACTCTCATAGCTCAACGAGGCAATTGCCAATTTTGGAAGATGATACGCCGATGAAAATTACAAAATTCCCTCTAAAAAATTGCATCATTGATTTTATAAAATCTAACCCAAATCCTTTTTATTGGAGAAAACTTTGAATAATGCCATTGGGTTAGATTGCTCGATACCTGCCTGTGTACCCACCTTTGGTTTTTTGCTAATATCTTAACGAGGCAACAGGCAATATCTTTATTGGGAAGGCGATATATCTTTAGAAAATTCAAATTGTCCTTTACAAAAAGGCTAATTTATTTTTTTATAAAATCCAGGCTTTTAAAAAATTACATGTCTTTGAATGGAATAAACCCGTATATTTGTTTGTTGGAGGAAAAGCCGCTTATTTTACAAATTATTTTAACATTTAAAAAACAATTAGAATTGGCCACTTTTAGAGGACATTTAGGGCTTTCAAATGGCATATCGCCTTCCTGAATTGGTTGCTTCCTTCCACGAGATATGGCCAAAAGAATGACTCTTACCTAATAAATAATCGCTTTGGCATTTTTAATCCATTTTTACCTCCCTAAATTAGGCCAAAGTTACGGAGAAGGATGCATTGGTGTTGAGAATGATGGTCGAGAACCGAGGCGAGAGGGCATATTTGGCCAAACTCTATTTGCAATATGATGACACCGAATTGGATGAGCCAAGTTTGGTGAGGAGGAAAAAGGGAAGCGGCGGTGGTGGATCAACGGCCATTGACATTGAAAGACGCGAAAAGGGAATGGCCATTTTGGCATTGGGAAATCCGCTGGAAGCCGGACAAAAAGTAGGCGCTGGAATTTTTACTTTTAGAATATTGAAATTGCCGAAAAACATTGAAAATACCGAAAAAAAGAGTAAATAATACCAAAAATAATTATAATGATTTAGAGAAAAGAGGGTTTTATCCCACACATTCACAAACCAAATATACCATCAAATTGGATAGAGCTGGTCAAAACGCATTGAATGGTATATAATTTGGTTATGGTTTGGTCCACAATTAAAGGGTTTTAAACGGTTTGGTTTGAACGGTTTAAACCATATTTTGGTTTTCGGTTAAAAACAGTTTAAACCGTTTTAGTTTTGGTTTTAAACGATTTAAACCGGTTTGGTTTTTCGGTTCAAAAAATTATGTTTGAATTAGTTACTAAGCCAAAATCCATATCAAATACTAGACGAGATCTATCGATTCAATATAAGATTCTGGGGACAGGATAAACCATTGACCGTTACATTCGAAATTTTCAATGTTTTTTTTGGCAAATTAAATATTTTCCTTTTTCTTTTTGGAAATTTGAACCAAATCTCCATAAAAATTTTCCTTCGCAGTTAACTTTTGACCTCCTCTTCAAATTGGTCCGAGGCAGTTCCGAACGGATCAGCGCTTCCCTCCACTTTGGCGCCGTGGCCAATTCGTCCAGTTTGGAAGCACAACCGGCGGATAATGAATGGGAAGCCGAGGTGCAATTGATCAAGGAGGCCGATTTGCAATTGGCCGGCGTTGCCCGTCCACCAATTGTGCATTTCAGTCGGGGAAGCGCGTGGGCCAGTGACGAGGAGGACATTGGCCCACAGCTGGTCCATGCATTCCTGCTTACCAATCGTGGGCCATTTTATGCCCGAAATGTGACCGTTAAGGTGGGTGGCCGAAATTTGAACTGAATTATCGATTTTTTTGGACAATTGAGTTTCTTTTGGCCATATCTAGAGAAGGAAGCAACCAATTCAGGAAGGCGATATGCCATTTGAAAGCCCTAAATGTCCTCTAAAAAGTGGCCAATTCTAATTGTTTTTGAAATGTTAAAATATTTTGTAAAATAAGCGGCTTTTCCTCCAACAAACAAATATTCGGGTTTATTCCACTCAAAGACATGAAACTTTATTTGAAATCCCGGATTTTATAAAATTTAAATTAGCCATTTTGTAGAGGGCACTTTGGGCTTTCCAATGGTATAACGCCTTCCTATTGGCCCATGCCTCACTGACTGAGATATAGCCAAAAGCCCAAAAGTATAGTCCACAAAATACTGAAACCCTTACTCCTTTTTTCCAAGCTTATTAACACAATTTTCGGGGTTTTTTTCAGATTGATTGGCCACTTCGCCTCCATTCTGATTCGCCTAACTCGGATTGGCTTTTGTACACCTTGGAGGAACCCATGGTTCGGCACAATGGCCATCATCGTCGATGCCCACAGCCCAGGGCGGCCATCAATCCATTGGGCATTTACAATGATGAAACATTGAAATTGGATTATCAAATGAAAATTTCCTCATCGCCATCATCATCTTCGTCTTTAAACAGGTCCGAATCTTCTTTAAAATTGGTATAAAAACTGGGTAAAAATTATGGTTAAAATGCCAAGTAAATTTGGTACCAGAAAAAAATTTATTTAGAATTTTAAAAATTTTATTTAAATTTTAAAAAATTTTCGAATTTTAAAAATCTTATTTCAAAATTTTTTAGAAAAAATTTTTTAGAATTTAAAAATTTTATTTAGAATTTTAAAATTTTTACAATTTCAAAAATTTTAGAATTTAATTTTTTTTGGAATTTGAAAAATTTTATTTGGATTTAAAAAAATTTTTTGAATTTTTAAAAAATATTATTTGCAATTTTAAAATTTTATTTAGAATTTTTTAAAAATTTTATTCAGATTTTTTTTTTAAAAATTTTAGAATTTTAAAAATTTACTTAAAATTTTAAAAATTTTATTTTGAATTTAAAAAAATTTATTTATAATTTTTTAAGAAACAAATTTTTATAAATTTTATTTAGAATTTTTTAAATTTATTTAGAATTTTTTCTGAATTTTGAAAGGAACTGATAAAATTTTTACCAAATCTTTAGAAAGCCGAGGGAGGCTGCCAGCCATCACCATCATGAAAAAGAATGGCTGGAAAATGAACAGCCACAAAATTTGCCACAAATAAGGGCAAGCTCAATTTTGCAACAAGAAGGGGAAGGAGGCGAGGAAGAAGAGGAGGGAATGCCAAAGAAACTTTGGCCAAAAACAGTGCTCGAAATATCCGGCGAATGGGTCCGAGTTGTGGACATTGTGAGTTTTTTCAGTATTTTTTGTTAGTTTTTTGCCCATATCTCAGCGAGGTAATTGCCAATTTAGGGAGGCGATATATCAAAAGAAAGCCAAAAGTGTCCTCTATAAAGTGGCCAAATTAAATTTTATAAAATCCAGGCTTTTGAAAAAGTTACATATCTTTGAGTGGAATAAACCCGAATATAAATTTGTTGGAGGAAAACCGCTTATTTAACAAATTATTTTAACATTTCAAAAGCAATTAGAAAAGCCACTTTTTAGAAGACATTTAGGGCTTTCAAATGGCAAATCGCCTTCCTGAATTGGTTACTTCCTTCTTGGGATATGGCCAAAAGAATAAGGTAGTGAAATGTTAATCCAATCAATAAATCAATCAATAATTTCCAATCAAAAAATCAATCAATAATTTTCAATCAATAAATCAATCAATAATTTCCAATCAATAAATCAATCAATAATTTCCAATCAATAAATCAATAATTCCCCCATCCATCACAGAATTGCAAGGATGGCACCGCCCATTGCGTCCAGCTTGTGTGCCATTTCGACTACATCGGTGCCAACGACTCAGCGCAAATTGAAATTCGGGCCCGCCTCTGGAATTGGACATTTTCCGCCGAAGACCATCGCAAATTTGACTACATTTCGTTGAGTTCCGAAGGCTTCATTGAGTTGGATCCGGAGCAGGGCATCCTCGAGGATGTTGCAAACAATTTTGCCCGAATCACCACACATGCCTATCCGGATAGGCCATAGCAAGAGGACCGGCTGGAGTGGTGAGTAATATATTTTTGTCCAAGAACTCAATGAAAAAATACAAAATAATATGATACTAATGGAGTTTGTTTTTCGCTTTTTGAATCGATGAGGGAAAGTGAAAATCCCCCCCCCCCCTCCCCGCCCTATGGGTCTTATTATTAGGGTCATTCAGAGATAGAATATCATCAGCAGCAGGTTGGAACAATTTCGGTGTCTCTCCATTTCGGTCCCAGCGATTTTGATGAGCCATTCATTGCTCACCAGCCATTTAACCAAATTATTAGATAAATGATCTAATAAAGTGCATTTAATGGCCGTCCAAATGTTTTGGCTATCCATTGCTATATTGATCATTCAAAACGGTAATGTTTTGCCCAAATGTGGCGCCAAAAACTTAGAAAAATCGCCTTTGTTTTTGTATTAATGGCCATATCTTGGCCAAAACTTCATAGTTATGGATGATCACAATATCAATGAATAGCCAATACCATAGGGTTATTAAATGCACTTTGGATCCGTTAATTTAATTAATGGCTGGTGTATGGCTCGTAAAAATTGCTGATGAGAGACCGAAGTGGCCGCGAGACCGAAATTACCCCTTCCGAATTGAACGGGAGTGAAATAATGAAAATCAATAATTACATTTTACCAATAAAATAAAATAATTTACACTTATAAAATGATTAAATACAAATTAAAATTTATCACAGGTGGCTTTTGGCATTAGCCGCCGGCATTGGCCTCATTTTGCTTGGATTGGTCATCCTAATTTGTCGATGTTGCGGCTTTTTTAAACGGAAACGTCGTCCGGACCTGCATCTCCATCAGGCACATTATCAGAAGCAACAAGAAGAGGAGTCCATTGTTAGCTAACACAGCAAAGTCCTCTGCCTTTTTCACCTTAAAATTTACCTTATTTATATCCATTTGATCTCATTTTTTTTACACTTTTTGAGAGATAAACGCAAATATTTTAGAACAGAAGAAGGTTACATTTTTCCTTTATTATTTCTTATTTTATTCCTCATTTTTTATAATTCTTCCATTCCACAATCCACACAGCCTCTGGCCATTTTTCGCCCCAAATTTTGGTTGTAAAGCAAATTCGTTCTTTCCAAAATGCTTTCAATTCGGAAAAGTCTATTTAATTTAATTTTCTTTATTTTTTACATATTTTTAATTATATTTCATTCCACAGTAAACTAATTCCTCACACTATTCTTCGCCTTTTGGTTGTGAAGCCAATTCTTTTCAAAATGCTTTCAATTCATTTTCCGTCATCCAATTTTCACTTGAATCGAACATTTTTAATCAAATTATTATGATATGAAAAACGCAAATTTGTTCAAAAATTCATTCCAATTAATTAAATTATACGCAAAATAATAATTCACCACAATTTTATTTTTTACATCGGCTCTAGCCATTAACAAAATAATATTACATTGCTCATTCATTCTCAATGCTCGCTTTTTTCTCTATTTTTAATAATATTTATTCGCCCTATTTTTTGGATTAATTTTATTAAATGAACTAAATTGCATAAAATAAATTTAATTTTATTTAAATTATTTATTAGTCCAAATTTGTGGATAATAAAGTGAAAAATGGAACAAAAGTACAATAATAAAATTATTTGTTAAGTGCCAATTCCTCCATCACAATTTCCAGTTGCTGATTGCCCTCTTCCTCCTCTTTCCTCTTCCACCCGAAAATATCCTCCCAGTTTTGTCTGCTCCTCCAAGCCAATCCGTTTCGGGTGTACATTGAAATAAGTGGTCGATATTCGGCAAAATCTCTGAGCAACAGAATAACCGGGAATGTCTTTGATTTGGGTTTCATTTGGTTCACAAATTGTTGTTTTCGATTAACTAAAAAATGTGTTTTCGATTAACTAAGAAAGATGTGTTTTCGATTAACTAAGAAAAATGTGTTTTCGATTAACTAAGAAAAATGTGTTTCGATTAACTAAGAAAAATGTGTTTTCGATTAACTAAGAAAAATGTGTTTTCGATTAACTAAGAAAAATGTGTTTTCGATTAACTAAGAAAAATGTGTTTTCGACTAACTAAGAAAAATGTGTTTTCGATTAACTAAGAAAAATGTGTTTTCGACTAACTAAGAAAAATGTGTTTCGATTAACTAAGAAAAATGTGTTTTCGACTAACTAAGAAAAATGTGTTTTCGACAAAATAAAAAATGTGTTTTCGATTAATTAAGAAAAATGTGTTTTCGATTAACTAAGAAAAATGTGTTTTCGACTAACTAAGAAAAATGTCTTTTGATTAACTAAGAAAAATGTGTTTTCGATTGACTAAGAAAAATGTGTTTTCGATTGACTAAGAAAAATGTATTTTGGATTAACTAAGAAAAGTTTTTTCTACCTAACGGTCGTTTTTGCCGCCTTTTTGCCAACCAATTTCCGGTGTTCGCCAACAATGCCATCAAAGTCGCGCATTCCACTCGCTCCAAATAAACACTGGAATCGTACATTTCAACAATGAGGGTGGTGCATGCAGTGAAATTGACGTAGATTGGTCGGCACAAAAATTGTTGAATGCATTCGAACATTTGCTCATAGCCTGTGAAATTGATATTGATAAATTTTATTTAGATTGATTCAATTTAAGGAGTTGTGCTTAAAAACTATGAATTTGCTAAAAACACAAATTCTGATTTGTTAAAACAAATTTACAATGAAACACATTTAAAATTACTATCTAAAATCACAATAAAAACAGAATTACAATCACAAGTAATTTGTAAAAAAAACACAATTACCTAGAAGACAAATTGTGATTAAACTGACCGTAATGGAATCGAATTCGGCTCAAATGGTTTGGTCGCATCACCAATGTCTTTGCCACTGGCGGCATTTCACGGGCTGGCCTCTGCCTGAACCAATGTACCTTCAAAAAAAGGCGGATTAATTTGATTGAATGACTAAAAGGTTAATTTAAGATCTCAGAGGATGTACCTTAAGGCTAATTTTAATGTAAATTTTAAGGCTTTAGCCCAAATAAATATTCAAATTTTCCCTGAGGATTTTGCGGTGGACCCACATTTTCTCCTTGGGCCACCATTCGCATTGCCTCCTCAAAAAGCACATCAAATGGGTCCTCCGTGTTTGGATCATTCGGATCCACGAGAAGAATGAGCAAATTTGATGAATTTGAAGTTGTCGAAGGGGATTTGGATGGGCCAGCCGCCGTCGCATCCGTATTTTCCTTGTCTTCTTCCCCTCCATTATTTTCATTTTCTTCTACTTCATCATTATAGGTAGAAAAACGCATAATCCTACAATTTTGGTGGTAAAATATTTAGAAAATTATGGAAAAAATATTGATGGCAAATTTGAACCAATTAAAAATTATTACAAATTAATAATTTAATTAATTTTATGCAATTATAGGGTATTATAAATGACGAATAAAATACAAAAAAATAGAAAAAAATAATAATCAAAATTAGTAGTAAAAATTTATGATGTGAAAATTGGGAACAATTTAGTGGTCAATGCCAACGATTGCCAAAGGGTGCCATTTGGGCCGGCAACACGTCTTGGATCCATTGGAACGAATTGTTCACGTGAATTGGGCGGAAGGAAATCGGCACGGAGGCAGACAATCACATTTTCAAGCAGTCTTTTTTGCGATATGATGGGCAAGGAATCAATTCTGAAATAGGAAAAAATGAGTTCATTTTAGGGAAAATTCAAAATGCCTGGATTTTTAGGTCTCAAAAATTGCAAATTAGGTGCCTATTTAGGTTTTTTCATGAAATTTGCCAAAAATAGATTTCGAGAACCTCAAAATAGGCAGAATTTTGGTTCTTTTTTTTTGCATTTTTCTAATGAGAATTTCCCCCAAAAAGTGTGGGTAAAAATTAAAAGGTCTAAATTTTTAGGTCTCAAAAATTGGAAATTAGGTGATTGTTTAGGATTTTTCGTAAAATTTGTCCTAAAATAGGATTCGGAAACTCCAAAATAGATGGATTTTTAGTTTTTTATTGGATTTTCTAATGAATTTTTCCCTCAAAAATGCCAAAAAAATAGGTCAAAAAACGTTAAAAATTGCTCAAAAATATTATTTTTTTGTGATTTTCTCATCAAATTTGTTACCAAAAAATAGGTAAAAACCTAAAAATCCGCTCCCTAATTAACAATAATACCTTTGGAATGCGTCCAATAAACAATCACATCGAGGTGTTTTATTGTGCTGTTTTGCCGTCTGTTTCCATCGAAGTGGAATTTCAATCAATGCGCAATGGAATTTATGGTGCATTTCATCGTCCCCAGCTTCAGCTGAACAATCATAACGCAAAAGAATTTTGAATTTCTGTGAAATTTTGAAGAATTGAAAATATTTAAAAAAATTTTAAAAATTTAGAAAATTTTTTAAAAATTTTTAAAAAATTCATAAAAATTTTAAAAATTCTCAAAAAAAATTTAAAAATTCATAGAAAATTTAGAAAAAATTTTTTAACGCAGAAAAATTAGAAAAATTCTGTAAAAAATTCATTAAAAATTTAGAAATTTTTAAATTCATAAAAAATTTAGAAAATTAAATATTCGCAAAAATTTATAAAAAATTCTAAAAAATCATTAAAAAATTTAGAAAAAAAAATTTTTAAATTCATAAAAATTTAGAAAAAAAAAATTTGAAAAATTTTCAAAATTTAGAAAAGATTTTAAAAAATACATAAAAAAATTTAGAAACATTTTTAAAAAATTAAAATAAAGTAAAATATCCTAAAGAGATTAATAAAACAATTATATTTCGACTCTATTTTTTTTATTTTATATGAATTTTTGAAAACCATCTAATTAATTAGCCAAAAAAAATTTAATTTTTAATATAAAAAAATGGCTGGATATGGGGAAAAAAAGCACTCACCTCCGCACAAAATGGATTCCCCAAATGTGTCATTTGTTGGCCCAACAAACAATGAAGGAATTGTTCCACTCTCGGGGCAATCCATTCACCGAATAAAAATGCCAAAATTGGTCCAATTGTGTCGGTGGTAATGGAAAAAATCACAAAATTTGTGCAAAATTCAAAGGAATACACGGCCAATGGGACCAAATATTCGTACTGAAATGTGTGAAAAAAATTATTATTTATTAAATGAGGGGGAAATGCGTACAATAATTTTTTAAAATTGTTTGTCTATCTATTTTCGGCGTTTTTTAAAATTTTTCCTTAAGATTCCTAAGTTCGAAAGTTAATAATAAGCCTTATTAGTTCTAAACTTAGAAAGCTACATCAAAAAATCAATGCAGATATTTTGAGTTTTTAGATCTTTAAAAGGTGAAAATGTTCTTATTGATTGATCTTTTTTATTTTTAAACACTGTATTTGTTATTCCGGTAAAATATGTGAAAATGCATAAAAGTAACAACTAAGTCTCATAAAAAACCCCCCTCTCTGAGCGGGTTCTTCGAACCCGAGACCCCTAAATTTTGGAAAAGTAAAGGGTTGCCCATTCGGCCAAAATTTGTAAGAAATTTTTTGGTCAATTTTCAAAAAAATTTTTTTTGATAAAATTTAGAATTTACTTCACAAGGATATTTTATTTAGGTAGAGGTGTAATCTTCCGGGTTGTTCCCAAAATGGACTTACCAATTTCTTTTCCTTTGGCGGCAACACAAAACCATCCATCAATTCGTCCACAATTTGTTCCGCATAAGAACGCTTCAATTCATCGCTGGACACCTAAAATAATCAATATTAATTTAAAAAATCAATAAAAAACGGACTTTACTCAACCATTGGGCAACATGCTCAAAAAAGGTATAAACTGGCTGAAATTGAGAATTATTAAATTAAAATTAATTAAATTAAATTTTGGTAATAGTCTAGTTTAACCCCCACATTTTTCCATAATTTTTTTTTGATTTTTATATTTCGCTAAAAACGTGAATTTAGGGGTTTTCGATGATGGGGAATCCGAATTTGACATTTATTTTTCATTATCTCTATTGGTTGAACCGGTATAGGTTCACAAACCGGTTTCGAAAAAATTGAACTTTGGTATTTTGGGTCATATTATACATCAATCGACGCGTCTCGACGAGCTGATCATTAATCTGTCATTTGTTTCGCATATAACCTAAAACTAAAAAAGTTATGGCCATTTAAGTCAAGTGGTTCACCTATAAACCTTATTAAATTTTAAATGGCCATAACTTTTTTGATTTTGGTTTTTATGCGAAACCGATGACAGATTTATCCTCTGCTCGTCGAGACGCGTCAATTGATGTATAATATGACCCAAAATACCAAAGTTCAATTTTTTCGAAACCGGTTTGTGAACCTATACCGGTTCAGGAAATTTAATTCATGAAAAATAAATGTCACATTCGGATTTCTCATCATTGAAAACCCCTAAATAGATGTTTTTAGCGAGAAATAAAATTTAAAAAATTTTTTGGAAAAAATGTGGGGGTTAAACTAGACTATTACCTAAATTTTTTTTACATATTGAGTGGCCAAAGAGCAGACTTGAATCAAAAATTCAATGCGAGCTTTGTGAAGGCGGGTCTAAAAAATTGTTAATTATTTTTTTGGAAAAAAATTTATTTAAAATTTTTAATTTAAAAATTTATTTAAAATTTAAAAATTTATTTTTTGGGTAATTTTATTTTAAATTATAAATTTATTTTATTGGGAAATTTATTTAAAATTTTTAATTTAAAAATTTATTTAAAATTAAAAATTTATTTTTTGGGTAATTTTTATTTTTGGGTCAATTTATTTATTAAAAATTTTTAATTTTTTGGTAAATTTAATTTTTGGATAATTTATTAAAATTATAAATTTAACTTTTGGGTAATTTTAATTTATTTAAAATCAGAAAATTTAATTTTTGGGTAAATTATTTAAAATTACAAAAAAAAATTTTTGGCTAATTTATTTAAAAATTTATTTAAAATTAAAAATTTAATTTTTGATTAATTTAAAAAATAAATTTTTAATTTAAAATGTTTTACAAAATTAAATTTTGTATAATATTAAAAAAATTATTTTTGATTTTTGGGTAAATTATTTTAAAAAATTTATTTTGGCCAAATTTAGTTAAGATAATTTTACCTCGCCTTCGCGTCCACAAAAAATCAAATCAAAATGTAAATAACGAAGTTGTGGATCCGCTTCTTTTGCAACTTCCTTTAAAATTAATTAATTATTAATTAAATAATTTGAAAAAATGGAATTTTTTACCTTTTGAAAATAGGTACAAACAATTCCCAACAATCTAAAATAATTAAATAAAATAATTCAATTTAATTATTTATGTTTAGGGCTCAGAATTTTAGGTCAAAAAAAATTGTCAAAATAGATGCCAATTTTTAGGTTTTTGTAAAATTTGACAAAAAATAGATTTTGGGAACCCTCAAAATAGGTAATTTTTGGTTTTTATTGCATTTTTCTACTGAAATTTCCCCCAAAAAAGTGTCAAAATAGGTAAAATTGGTCAAAAATATGAAATAAATGCAAAAAAAAAACATTTATTTTTGTGCATTTCTCATAAAATCAGAGACAAAAATAAAAAAAAAACCTAAAAATCCGGGCCCTAATTTTAATTAAAATTCAACTTTAAATGTTGCAATGGATTCAGCCGAGATTGGTGTTTGTCCTGGGTAAGACAAAATAGCTTATTGTCGAGCATGTCTTGCAAATCTTTGGACATTTTCCGATTCCATTTATAGTTTGCATTTTGGCCTCGTTGCTTCACAAATTCGCTGACCTTTAATAAAAATGAGAAATTAATTAATTAAAAAATTATAAGACCTTAATTTTTTTGATCTATTACTGTATTTGGTCTAGAAATGTACTGTAGAATGTACAAAAATGCATAAAAGTGTACATCAAGTCCGAAAAAAATTAACCCCCTTTGAGAGGATTCGAACCCGAGACCTAAATTTTTGTGTAACCAGAATCTAACCGATTCGACCAAAAATACCAAGTTAGGTGATGTATTTTAAGAATATTTGAAAATGAGTAAAAATGATGACAACCAATGCCCGAAAAAATGAACTTTCTCTAAGCGGGTTCGAACCTGAGAAGACTCCAAATTTTGCAAGAGTGAAGGGTCCATCTAGGTTGAAAATTTTCATAAATTTTTTTCATAGAAATACATATAATATAGAATGTGAAAAATGCATAAAAATATGCTCGAAAATAAATACTTCCTCTCTGAGCTCTGACTGAGCGGGTTTGAAACCCAAGATCCCCTCTCAAATTTTGAAAATGACCCATCGGGTTGAAAATTTTCAAGAAAAATTTTTTTAGTAAAATTTTCTTCTTTATAAATCCTATCAAGCATAAAACCTATTTCTATGATCTTGTCATTTTAATTAAAAATAAAAAATAATTAAACTTGATAAAGGACATCATTTGCGCACTGCGGAAATTGAGGGAATGGGGCTACTGGCTGTTGTTGCTGGGATTGCTGCTGATGCGGATGTTTTTGAATATTGCCGCCGCTCACATTCAAATTTTTGTTATGTTGAGGACGTTGAGGACGATGATGCGGATGCGGTGCTCTAATCATACCTTAAATAAATTTGTGGTTATATGTTCAAATTTAACAATTTCCATTCATAGGTTTTTTGTCCGAAAGCTTAATAACTTTTTTGAATTAACTTTTTAATTCTAGTTTTTAGACCCTATAAACCGCATACCATTCGATAGAGCTCCTCAAGATGCATCGATTGGGCTGTAGATTGAAGGGGTTTAAATCAAAACCAAATAAGTTTATAAACCCATAAACAAAATATGTTTTTAATATCTTGAATTTTGGTCAAACCATAACAATAAATAATCAATCAATGCAACTCGATGAGTTCTATCAAATAGTTGAGATTTATATGGTATAAAAACCAATCTTCAGGCAAAAATCCTGTCACTAGTGCAGTTTACGGGCTGGGAGGGAAAAAAGGCTGAAGATGAAGGAGAAGAAGGATGATGAAGAAGATTATGACGAGGATAATGATGCTAAAGATCATCCTCTCTGCTTCATCGTCTTCATCCTCTCATCTTTTTTCCTTTCCAGCCCGTAAAATGCAACAAATGTTTATAAGGTCTTAACAAAAAGCATAGGAAATTATCCGAAAAAAACCGATTTATCGGCAAAAAACGCTTTTCCATTTAACAATTTCCATACATTTGGAGAGGATTTTACCTTGATTAGGTTGCATTTGCATATTTTTTAACAATTAAAACTGCTTCAAAAATAAATAATTTCTATTATTTTTCATTTAAAACATTCAAACAAAAGTAAAATTGATTAAATTACAAATAAATTTTACAAAAAATCCAATAAAAAATCACATTTTATTCAAAATATTTTTAATAATAAATTGTGCAAAAATGTTTGGGTCACGTTTAGGGTATGGAATTAAATTAAAAAGTGAGGGGTCCAGCAAAGTTTTGTGCAATTTTTCGGGGAATGTACACAGTAAATAGCCCTCCTTGGCCATTTGTTCGGCCAACTCGCATTGATGATCATCCATTAGGGCACGGTTGATTACGGAAACGAATGGTTTGCCCAGCTCCAAAACTTCCAGACAGGTTCCGGCGCCGGCATGTCCAATGATCAAGTCGGCATTTTGCATTTCTTCCCGGATTGTACTTTTGTAGCGGAACAGTGAAAACTGTAAAATTGATATATTTTAAACGGCCAATTTTGGAAATCTCGACTTCCGGGCAACCCAGTGACTCGAGAATAGGCTCATTCGATTCGGCTGGGTCGATTTAGCCTATGAAATTTCAATTTCAGACTGGAATTAAGGCTAGGGTAAAGTTAGTAAACCAAAACCGGTTTGGGTTTAAACAACGGTTCAGCTTTTCAAAACAAGCTCAAACCGGTTTGAATTTGCAATTTCATAGACTAAATCGACCATGCTGAGTCGAATGAGCCTATTTTCAAGTCTCTGGGTTGCCGAAAAACCGAAATTTCCAAGATTGGCTGGCTAATTTCCGAAATTGGCCATAACATATATATTTGTTATTTTTAATTATTTTAAAATTTTAACCGTTATGCCGCCAGCCTTCGCCACCCAAGTTTGAGCACCATCCTCCTCATGGTTATTGGACAATTCAAAACATTCTGGAATTTTCCCACTGCCATTTTGGATAATCACACTTTGTATGCCAATTTTGGTGAGGGATTTCAACAATTCATCGTTGTTGTCATGGAAGAAGGCGGAAATTAGTTCATCGAATTTTGTACTCCCAACTGTTATGAAACACTTCATTGATGGATTGAACCGGCGAAATTAGAATTTGGGCGTATATCCGGTCAATTCTTCGATTGGTTTGTATAGCCAATTGTCGCGTCGGGTGTTGATCAGCTGATTTTTGACAAATGAAAGTGCACGTTCGTGAGCCTCTTTAACAAATTTAATTAATTAAATACTCAGTTCTTAGTAAACCTTGTTCCCGTTTTGTGGTCAATTTCTTTATTGAAGCCTCGTCTTCAATGTACGTTGATTGTTTATTGGCAAGTTCGACTATTTCTTTAGAAAATGTTCACAATTAATCTAAAGAAAATAGTAAAACCTTTGCTTTTGCTGGCCGCAACTGATGTGGTTGGCGTTGAAGCTTCACGAGTGCCGCCCAAATTCCTTGCTGAACGTCTTGTAATCCGGATACCAGTTGTGCCGGGCGATTGAAAGTTATTTGCGCTGCTACTCATAAATTTGCATAAAAATAATATTTACTAAAATTATTTAATTGGATTTGGAATATTTTTCAGTGAAATGTGAAATGATGAGTTGGATTTATATTTTAATGATGAAAAAAAAAACCCCAATTAAGCTTATCAATTTCTTTCGGCATACTTTACTCGAAAATGGATGTTGGATCCAGTTTTGAACATTGCAAACTTTTATCTTTTATTATTAAAGTTTTTGGCATTTCGTATTTTTTTTCTCTTTGCTTTGCTTGCTTGATGCTTATGCCTTATGCTTATATGCTTGCTTGCCAAAAACAGAAAGAAATGCGACTGGAAAAATTGCGATGCAATCACAATCAATTGCATTTTTGGCACATATTTGTCGCGCAGTTTCACAAAACCAAAGAATAATATTTACATATTGAGCTACACAATTAAAATGCCAAATATTGGTGATAAAATTATAAGGTGCTGTTGCTGTTTAAAAACGGTACAAAAATTTGTAGCGCGTTTAGTTAAACTAGCTAAAACCACTAAGTTCTTTCCCAACATTTCCTTAAATTTACCAAACAAATTTCAGGTGTAAATTCTCGACAACCAATAAATTAATTAAATATTAAAAATAATCAACAATGTCAAAAAACATTGCCCCACAAAAATTTATTGAAGAAGCGGCACAGGGGGTAAGTACTTAACTTATTAAAACATTATAAATTTTTACGAATTTAGAATGACGATGAAGATCCATTTGCTGACACAAGAAGGAAAAAGATATCCGACAGACAGAGTCAATATCAAGCTCGAGCCCGGAAGAGGCCGATTTCACCGGAGCGTGCTGATATGTTCGGTAATATTTGATTGTTAAACTTAAAATATAGAAAATTGACTAATACGGGAATTTAACTATTGCTGGGCTGGTATATTTGAAGATCTCGGCTACTAGACAACCCAGAGACTTGAGAATAGGTTCAATCGACTCAGCATGATGGATTTAGTCTTTGAAATTTCAAATTCAAACCGGTTTGAGCTCGTTTTGAAAAGCTGAACCGTTGTTTAAACCCAAACCGGTTTTGGTTTACTAACTTTTGTCTAAGCCTTATTTCGGGTCTGAAATTGAACTAAATCGCCCATGCCGAGTCGATCGAGCCTATTCTCGAGTCACTGGGTTGCCTAAAAATCCTGATTTCTAAAAATTACCAGCCTTCAGTCTAGCCCCAAGCCAACAGCCATGAGTAAATTTCGGAATTAGCCAAGTAAATTACCAATATTTACCACAACATATAAATTTATTATTGATATATTTTACCCAAAATTTCAGTTGATCAAACACCGGATCGTCGCGATCGGACTTATGCCCAAATTATGCAGGAGCAAATGCTTTCAGCGGAACAGGCAAATTTTACTAACCAAAAACCAAATTTACATTAAATTTAGGAGAAAGTCGAAAGGGAACTGCTTGATATGCACGAAAAGGGGGAAGTTCGAATTGTGAAACCGGTGGTGAAAAAGCAATTTGTCCAAGAAGACATTGAAAATACACCATCACAAGCTCCACGGAAGAAGATAGCACTTTCGGCCAGTGCAATTGCAGCGGTAAAATTTAGTGTAATTTGACTTAAAAAATGTAAAAATTTAGGAGAAAACACCAAATGTTGCGCGTTGGGATGAAACTCCGGCGCACATTTCTGCCGGCGATGCAACCCCCGGAATGGACCGACAATGGGATTCCACCCCCTCTCAAACACCACGCCGAAATCGCTGGGATGAAACGCCTAAAGAATCCGTCCGAGATGGTGGGATGACACCGGGATGGGGCTCAGAAACGCCAAGGGACATTAAGGTTTGACGTTTGACCTAAAGTTTTATTATCCAAAAAACCTTAAGTTTTTATTATCCAAAAAACCTTAAGTTTTTATTATCCAAAAAACCTTAAGTTTTTATTATCCAAAAAACCTTAAGTTTTTATTATCCAAAAAACCTTAAGTTTTTATTATCCAAAAAACCTTGAGTTTTTATTATCCAAAAACCTTAAGTTTTTATTATCCCAAAAACCTTAAGTTTTTATTATCCAAAAACCTTAAGTTTTTATTATCCCAAAAACCTTAAGTTTTTATTATCCAAAAAACCTTAAGTTTTTATTATCCAAAAAACCTTAAGTTTTTATCTTCCAAAAAACCTTGAGTTTTTATTATCCAAAAACCTTAAGTTTTTATTACCCAAAAACCTTAAGTTTTTATTATCCCAAAAACCTTAAGTTTTTATTATCCAAAAAACCTTAAGTTTTTATTATCCAAAAAACCTTAAGTTTTTATTATCCAAAAAACCTTAAGTTTTTATTATCCAAAAATCTTAAGTTTTTATTATCCCAAAAACCTTAAGTTTTAATTATCCAAAAAACCTAAGGTTGACCTGGAACATCCGGATGAGACACCGGGCGCCTCAAAGCGTCGTTCTCGATGGGATTTGACACCGGCACAAACCCCGGCTGCCGGCTCGGAGACACCAATGAATGGGGCCGATGGTTCAACGCCCTCACACTTCACCCCAAAAATCATGCCAAATGGCGCAATGACCCCGTCGCTGCTCACTCCGGGCGGCTCAACCCCAATTGGGACACCGGCAATGGGAATGAAAACACCGGCCGCCCCATTTGTGCCGATGACCCCAGAACAAGTGGCAATTTACAAATGGGAAAAGGAGGTGGATGATAAGAACCGGCCCCTGTCGGATGAGGAATTGGATGCGCTGATGCCACCCGGCTATAGGATTTTGGCACCTCCTTCAGGTTTTTGCTTAAATGTATTCGTTAAAAAATATTTGAAAATTTGATTAGTGTAATTAGCCTATAAATTTTGGAAATCTCAATTTTCGGCAATCCAGAGACCCGAGAATAGTCTTATCAGACTCAGTTTGGTCGATTTAGTCTATGAAATTTCAATTTCAAACCAATTTGAGCTTGTTTTTAAAAGCTGAACCGTTGTTTAAACCCAAACCGGTTTTGGTTTACTAACTTTCGCCTAAGTCTTATTTCGGCTCTGAAATTGAAATCTCACAGACTAAATCGACCCAGCCGAATCGAATGAGCCTATTTTCAAGTCTCTAGGAAGTCAAGTATTATTAGATATTTAAGTTTGAACCCAAACCGGTTTCAATTTATAAACCTAAGCCTAAGCATTAGCAACGGTTTTAAAATGAAATTTTATAGACTAAATCGACCATGCTGAATCGAATGAGCCTATTCTCGAGTATCTAGAAAGTTAAGTATGATATTAAGTTTAAACCCAAACCAGTTTCAATTTACTACCTTAAGCCTAAACATTAGCAACGGTTTTAAAATAAAATTTCATAGACTAAAATCGACCCAGCCTAATCGAATGAGCCTATTCTCAACTCTATATTTTGCCGGGAAGCCGAAATTTACCATATCTAATTATATATAATTCATTCAACCTTTAATAATTTTAAGGTTATGTGCCAATTCGAACACCGGCCCGCAAGCTGTTGGCTACTCCAACCCCGATGGCCGGCGGTCAAGGTTTCATGATTCCACCAACACCGGAACGTGGGGGAGCGGGCGCCGAAAAGGGGGTGGGCGGAATTTTGGACACTCAACCAAAGGACCCGGAACTGCCAGCGCTGAAGCCGGAAGATATTCAATATTTCGACAAATTACTGCAGGATGTGGACGAAAGCCGGCTGACCAAGGCGGAGAAGAATGAACGCGAAATAATGGGCTATTTGTTGAAAATCAAGAATGGAATGCCCGCACAACGGAAGTAAACATTTAATTTTATTAAAATTTAAATATTAATTAAATTATTAATAATTAGGACTTGGGGTCACAAAAATCCCAAATAGGTTTTGGTTTTTTTTTTGTAAATTTACCAAAATTGATTTTTAGGAACCCCAAAAATAAATTCATTTTGGGTTTTTTTTACATTTTTTGATGCAATTTTCCATCAAAAAAGTGCCAAAATTGGTTTAGAGAACTCCAAAATAAGTTTTTTTTTTGTTTTTTATTCCATTTTTCTAATGAAATTTTCCCTAAAAATTGCTAAAATAGGTCAAATAGGTCAAAAATTACATTAAAAAATGAAATAAATTCGCAAAAACATTTATTGGCTTTTCTAATCAAATTTGATAAGCTTAAAATTCCATAATTTCGCAGGTCAGGCCTTCGAAAAATCACGGAAAATGCTCGTCGTCTTGGCGCCGGTCCACTTTTCAATCAAATTTTGCCATTGCTAATGTCACCTACATTGGAGGACCAAGAGCGTCATTTAATGGTCAAAGTCATCGATCGAATTCTGTACAAATTGGATGATTTGGTTCGCCCGTATGTGCACAAAATCCTGGTTGTCATTGAACCTTTGCTGATTGATGAGGACTATTATGCACGTGTTGAAGGTATAAAATATTGAATTTTGGGAGATCTTGAATTTTCAAATCTAGAATTTTTTCAACTTTAAATTTTTTTAGACCTCGAATTTTTAGACACTCAATTTTTAGACCTCGAATTTTTTATACCTTAATTTTTGAACCCTCAATTTTTGACCGTGAATTTTAGAAAAGATCTATTTATTTGTCCCCAAATTTTTAGACTTATATTTTTTGAACCTTGAATTTTTCATACCATAAATTTTTAGGCCTTGAATTTTTAAAACTTGAATTTTTGGATTTTGATTTTTTTGACATTGAAATTTTTCTTTTATTTTTTATACCTTTAATTTTTTAGGCCTTGACTTTTTAGAACTTGAATTATTTAAAATTTTGGATTTTTAAATTTGAATAGGCCTTGAATTTTTAGAACAATTTTTAGATCTCGAATTTTTAAAAATTGAATTTTTTAGATTTTAAAGCTTGAATTTTTAAACCCTGCATTTTTTGGCCTTGAACTTTTTACCTTGAATTTTTTTAGATCTTGAATTTTTGAAGCCTTGAATTTTTTAGGCCTTGAAATTTTATAACCATGAATTTTTAATCCCTGAATTTTTGAAAATTCAAGCCTTATTAAATTTTTAGACCTTAAATTTTTAAATTGAATGTTTAATGTCTTTAATTTGATTTTTTTAAACGTGAATTTTTAATAACTAAAATTTTAATTAAATTATATTATTAAATCTAATTTAAAATTAATTTTAGGCCGTGAAATTATTTCAAATTTGGCAAAGGCCGCCGGATTGGCCACAATGATTTCCACAATGCGTCCCGACATTGACAATGTGGATGAATATGTTCGAAACACGACGGCACGTGCTTTTGCCGTGGTCGCATCCGCCCTGGGCATTCCCGCTTTGTTACCTTTTTTGAAGGCCGTATGCAAGAGCAAAAAGAGTTGGCAAGCTCGACATACAGGTGTGTTTCAATTTCAATGATATTTTAAGTTTCGGTTTTCGGGTCAGGTTTTTGATTAGGATTACTGTTTTCCCTCCAGAAGTTTGCTGTAGAATGTATAAAAAAAATCATTGAAAAATTTACTCAAACTTGAAAAATATTTTCCTCTGCTGGACGGATTCTGACCCGAGACCTAAATTTTTGCAAAACCAAGGGTGTTCAAAAATTTTTGAAATTTTTTTTCACCAAGGAATATTGTATAAACTATAAAAATTCATAAAAGTGCTTAAAAATCTGAAAAAAAATTAGTTTCCTCTGACAGGATTCGAACCTCTGATATAAATTTCCCTTTTAGAAAATTTTCAAAAAATTTTTTTCCAACTAGAAATGCCCTGCTGTACACCTCTAGAATTAAGAAAGCATAAAAGGGCTTAATAAAAATCTGAAAAAAAATATTTTCCTATAAGCGGACTCGAACCTGTGATCTCCTAAATTTAGTAAAAGTGAAGACGAAAATTTTGAACAAAAAAATTTTTTGATAAAATTCTACCCTAACCAGTAAAAGAATCTAACCCGAAACTCCTTATTAGTCTAACTATAAATTTTAATAAATTAAAATATTTAAATTAAGGTATTAAAATTATTCAACAAATTGCAATCCTGATGGGCTGTGCCGTTTTGCCTCATCTCAAATCGTTGGTGGAAATTGTTGAAAGTGGATTGGTGGATGATCAACAAAAAGTCCGAACCATAACCGCACTTTGCATTGCAGCGCTGGCCGAAGCCGCCAGTCCTTATGGGATTGAAGCATTCGATTCTGTGCTGAAGCCATTGTGGAAAGGTAAAGAAAGGGTTGAAATGATTATAAAGGAGGGAATGAATTTTTAAATCACAAAATAACTAACTATTTATAAGTTTTTTGGTGAACTTTTTATCAAACTGAGATTAAGGGAACCTCAAAATTTAAGTTTTTTGTGGATTTTAGGTCGCAAAAATCTCAAAATATGTACCTATTATAACTTATTTTTTGGTGAAATTTTACCAAAATTAGGTTTCGGAACCTCAAAATTGGTGATATTCGAATGAAATTTTCCTAGAAAAAGTGACAAAAAAGGGTAAAATCGGTCAAAAAAATGAAATAAATGTTCAAAAACATTAGTTTATGTGCTTTTCTCATCAATTTAATATAAAAATAGCCTAAAACCTAAAATCCGCTCCCTAATAATTTCATATTTAAAATTGTCGAAAATTTTAGGTATTCGAACTCATCGAGGCAAGGGTTTAGCCGCATTTTTGAAGGCAATTGGCTTCCTTATTCCATTGATGGACGCAGAATATGCAAGTTATTACACAAAGGAAGTGATGCTAATTCTTATTCGCGAGTTCGTCTCACCCGATGAAGAGATGAAGAAAATTGTTTTGAAGGTGGGAGGAATTTTTCAAATTTAATATTAAACAAAACTAAGTACTTAAAAAGTTCTCTGAAATTTAATATGGTCTAAAATTTAAAACTGTCCAAAATTTTGAAAATTTTATGTCTAAGATTTTGAAAAACTAGGTCTAAAATTTTGAAAAATTTTAGGTCGAAAATTTTAAAAAACTAGGTCTAAAATTTTGAAAAACTAGTTTAAAATTTTGAAAAAAAAAATTAGCACTAAAATTTAATATTTAAATAAAATTTAAGGTCGTGAAACAATGTTGCTCAACGGACGGTGTGGAGCCCTCATATATCCGAGAAGAAATTCTAACATCCTTCTTCAGGGCATTCTGGAACCATCGGATGGCCATGGATCGCAGAAATTACAAACAATTAGTGGACACAACCGTGGAAATTGCACAAAAGGTAAACTCTGTGGGAAAATTTATTATATTTCTAACGAAATGGAGATCCCGGATATTTTTTAAATAATCCAAAAAATTCGGGTATAAACCCGGACTCGAGCTTTTACAACGGGTAGAAACCCGGACTCGAGCTTTTACAACGGGTAGAAACCCGGACTCGAGCTTTTACAACGGGTAGAAACCCGGACTCGAGCTTTCACAACGGGTAGAAACCCGGACTCGAGCTTTTACAACGGGTAGAAACCCGGACTCGAGCTTTTACAGGTAGAAACCCGGACTCGAGCTTTTACAACGGGTAGAAACCCGGACTCGAGCTTTTACAAAGGGTAGAAACCCGGACTCGAGCTTTTACAACGGGTAGAAACCCGGACTCGAGCTTTTACAACGGGTAGAAACCCGGACTCGAGCTTTTACAGGTAGAAACCCGGACTCGAGCTTTTACAACGGGTAGAAACCCGGACTCGAGCTTTTACAAAGGGTAGAAACCCGGACTCGAGCTTTCACAACGGGTAGAAACCCGGACTCGAGCTTTTACAGGTAGAAACCCGGACTCGAGCTTTTACAACGGGTAGAAACCCGGACTCGAGCTTTTACAGGTAGAAACCCGGACTCGAGCTTTTACAACGGGTCCGGACTCGAGCTTTTTCAATGGGTAGAAACCCGGACTCGAGCTTTTACAAAGGGTAGAAACCCGGACTCGAGCTTTTACAAAGGGTAGAAACCCGGACTCGAGCTTTTACAATGGGTAGTTACCGAGGCGGTATATAACAAAAACAAATTAGATGAAAGTTTCGTGCCCTTCAGAACATCTAAAAATCTCAATTAAAAAATTTTCTAAACCCAAATTCGTAAAGAAATACTGGCATGACCACGGCTACAATTTTCCTATAGCCGTAGCCGTTTTAGCCGTGGCTATTTCATAGCCGTAGCCGCCCGTAGCCGCCTATTTTTTGAAATTTTATAGCCGTAGCCGTCCGCGGCTAGCCGCGGTTAGCCGTATTTTAGAAAAAAATTTTTTTGGTCAAAAAAATTTTTATAAAATGTCCAGAAAAGAAAAAATAGGCAAAAAATTATCCCGCTGGGAAAAATTTGCAAATTATTTACCAAAAATTTTAAAATAATGGCAAAAATTTGTAAATAAAAAAAATAATAAATATTGATGGAGGGAATTTTAAGAAAAGTTCTTTAAAAAATAGAAAATTTGTGGATGGCGGCTATCCCGCGGCTAACCGCGGCTATGGGTTTATAGCCGTTAGCCGCCCTTTAGCCGTCAAATTTTCAAAATTTGTAGCCGTTAGCCGCCCGTAGCCGCGGCTAACCGCGGCTTAGCCGTAGCCGTGGTCATGCCTGAAGAAATATCAAATCCAAAATAATATAAAAAATTATTAATAAATTTAAGGTCGGCTCCGTTGAAATAATCAGTCGAATTGTTGACGATTTGAAAGATGAGAATGAGCAATATCGAAAAATGGTGATGGAAACCATTGAGAACATTTTGGCACTGATGGGCGCCTCCGAAATTGATTCACGTTTGGAAGAGCAACTAATTGACGGTATTTTATATGCATTTCAGGAACAAACGCAAGAGGTAGACATTTTTTTTAAAAATTTAATTACCTTCAATTTTTCAAGGATCCAATCATGTTGGAAGGCTTTGGCACAGTTTGCAAGGCGCTGGGCCGTCGCACAAAACCATATCTTCCACAAATTTGTGGCACAATTCTTTGGCGTTTAAACAATAAGTCGGCTAAAGTTCGACAACAAGCCACGGATTTGGTAATTTTTTTTAATTTTAGTGTTCAAAAATTGGATAAATTAGAGAAATTTTTTCTTTGAATTTTAATGCTTTTTTAATATTAATATTTTTAAAAAAATTTATTAAATTGCAAAAAATAATTTTCTCTAAATTTTAATATTTAATATCAAATAAATTACAAAAAAATTTCAAAAAAAAAATTTTTATTTTAAATTCTAATAAATTAATTTAAAGATTGCAAAAATTGCCCCAGTGATGAACATTTGTCAAGAGGAAAAGCTGATGGGCCACCTCGGTGTAGTGCTCTATGAATATTTGGGTGAGGAATATCCGGAAGTGTTGGGATCAATCCTGGGCGCTCTTAGTGCGATTGTGTCGGTGATTGGGATGACAAAAATGACACCACCTATCAAGGATTTGTTGCCACGGCTTACCCCGATCCTAAAAAACCGGTAACTTATTTAGATAAAAAAAAATAATTTTCTAAATAATTTATATGCGTCAAATTTGGTCTTATTTAAGATTGCAGAATCTGCGCTTTAAAATAATATATGATTATTAGAGTTTTTAACCAAATGAGATAAACCAGTTTAGTTTAAAATCGGACGGATCAGGTGTGAAATAGGTTTAGCTTAGGAGATTAGGCGTTAGGATAAAGAGATCGAAGGTTCGACTCTAGATGGCGTCAAATGATTTAAAATAATTAATAATAATGATATAACTAATCTAAGCTATTTTTAACCGATTAAACCGGTTTAAAAATTTTTCAATTCGGGGTGAAATGTGTTTAGCTTAAGGGATTAGGCGTTAGGATAGAGAGGTCGAAGGTTCAACTCTAGTTGGAGTCAAATGATTTTTATTTTAGACCGATTAAACCTATTTAAAAATTTTTAAATTTCCATATTTTTCAATTCAATATATATAAAAAACATTTAATTTTAGTCACGAAAAAGTGCAAGAATATTGCATTGAATTGGTGGGAAAAATTGCCGACCGAGGCTCCGAATTTGTCTCTGCCCGTGAATGGATGCGAATTTGTTTTGAACTGCTGGAACTGCTCAAAGCCCACAAAAAGTCCATTCGTCGGGCAGCCATCAACACATTTGGTTACATTGCAAAGGCAATTGGCCCACATGATGTGTTGGCCACCCTCCTGAACAATCTGAAAGTCCAAGAGCGTCAACTGCGTGTTTGTACGACGGTGGCCATTGCAATTGTGGCTGAAACATGTGCACCCTTTACCGTACTTCCCGCAATAATGAATGAATATCGTGTTCCAGGTTGGTTAATTTTAATAATTTAAATTATTTTATATTCAATAAATCAAAAACTTGATTTTTCTAACCAATATCCACAAAAAACATTAAATTTTTCATATTAAATAAACAAAAAAACTTAACTTTTTATATACAATAAATACAAAAAAATTCAATAATAATGTAATAAATTTTTCCCAGAAATAAATGTTCAAAACGGCGTGCTGAAGGCACTTTCATTCATGTTCGAATACATTGGAGAAATGGCCAAAGATTACATTTATGCGGTCACACCACTGCTCGTTGATGCAATGATGGAAAGGTTGCTTTATTATTATTATTTGGGAGCAAATTTTTTAAGTTTTGATCAATTTTTTGTATGAATTTTGATGAAAAAAAGCACACAAAATAATTTTTTGGATATTTATTTCATTTTTTCGACATAATTTTTGACCTATTTTACCAATTTTGGTACTTTTTTGAAGGAAATTTCATTAGAAAATGTAATAAAAAACCAAAAAATCACGAATTTTTAAGTTTCCGAATTTTTTTTTTGCTAAATTTCACAAAAAAACCTAAAATAAACAACAATTTTGTGATTTTATTACTTAAAAATCCTCTCTAATTATTAATTAATTATTTAAATAATTAAATTAATTTATTAAGGGATGTTGTCCACCGACAAATTGCCATCGACACTGTTGCCCATTTGACGCTGGGCGTCCACGGATTCGGATGTGAGGATGCCCTAATGCATTTGTTGAATTTTGTTTGGCCAAATATGCTGGAAAATTCCCCGCACGTCATCCAACGTTTTGTGTTCGCCTGCGATGCAATGCGAGTTTCGCTGGGCCCAATCAAAGTGATGCAGTATTGTTTGCAAGCATTATGGCATCCGGCCAGGAAAGTTCGAGAGCCAGTTTGGAAGGTACGCGAACGTTTTATATTAAAATAATATAATAGCTAGCCTTTTTGAAAAAATATGAATTTATTTTTTACCCTTAAAAATTTGTAGAAGTGTGGTTTCGAGGTATAAATTTAGTATTGGCAGTATTTTAATGTTTTTCCTATTTTTTTCGAAACGCTTAGGACAGAAAAAATAGTCGGTTTTTAGGCCGTCTTTATTTTATAAACCAGTGTTTCGGTTTTGTAAAAAAGTCTGTTTTTCTGTTTAGTTTCTCTTATTTACGATTTTAAGAACAAAATTTCCGAATTTAGGTTTTTAAATTTCATCAATTTCCTAGAACCGAAATCGACTCTTTCTTACTCTATTCGAAACCTGAACCTTAACTAAACTCTAATCCAAACTATAAATTTTTTGCTGAATTAAAATTTTTAAACAATTTTTTGGGTAGTTTGGAGCGGTCGACTTTCAAAACTAATACCATTATTTTCGAATTTTCCAATTTTGAAAATACACGCTTACTTTTTTATTTTAAATCCTAGGTACTTTTCTTTATCTTTTATCTATAAGCAGATTTTCCTCCTGCAATTACCTTGTTATCCCCAAACCCAAAATTGGTCAATCCTAAAAAAACCTAAAATCAAAATTTTTTTCATCGTTTTACAATCAAATATGAGTAAAAATAATTCAAATCTACACCGAGAAAACCGAAAAGTACCCCCAAAAAAAATAAAAAATTTTTTCAAAAACGGAACTGCGAATTAAAGCTATTTTTTTATTTTTTTTTTATTAAATTTTTTGTTAATTTAAAGGTGTTCAACAATCTTATTCTTGGATCTCAGGATGCTGTTGTGGCCGGATATCCGCGTATACAAAATTCGGACCGGAATCATTACATTCGCTATGAATTGGATTATGTTCTTTGAATTTATTTTATTTTTTCCATTATTATTTTTTACTTTTGTGAAGATTTTAGATTTGTGGTAAATTTGTTTTACTCTTCATTCAATTAATTTTTTTAAATTAATAAAATGTTATTTTATGCAATTATAATATTTCTTTTAATTTGGGTTTTTTTGACTTAAATTGATTAATATTTTTAGCAAGAATTTTTGGTCAGATGATCAATTGTTCCAAGGTTCATTTTAATTATTAGGGAGATTTTTATTTATAAAGTTTGATGAGAAAAGCACAAAAAAATGTTTTGAATATTTTTTTCATATTTTTGACTTAATTTTTGACCAATTTTTAACAATTTTTGGCGATTTTTCGGGGAAAATTTCATTAGAAAAATAGAAAAAAAAAACAAAATCATTTATTTTGAAGTTCTCAAAACTTTTAGGGAATTTTCAAGAAAAATAAGGCTAAATAAGTATAAGTAAGTACATATTATTATTTTATGATTTTTTGAATCTGAAAATCTGCAACTATTTACCTAATTAGGCACTTTTTCAGGTAAAATTTTATTAGAAAATTGCAATAAAATACCATAAATTCACCTATTTTGAGGTTCCCGAAACTTATTTTTGGCAAATTTACAAAAAAAAAAAACTAAATAGGCATTCAATAAATTTTTGAGAGCAGAAATGCCACTCCCTATAAATTATATTAATTTGTTATTAATTTATTATTTAGTTCCGACTATTTTCATCAATTGCAAGCGCATCTCCAATTCGAAGGCCAAAACGTCATTACAAAGAAGTTTATGTTCAAAAATTTGAGAAAGAAGATAGAAAACGGCCAAGTTTTGGCATTAAATTGGATGACCGAATGTTGAAGAGTCCGGCTGGCCGACCCTTACTGATGGAATCGGAGCCATTGATTCGGCTGATTGCAAATGAATGGGAAGCGCAGGGAATGGAAATTCGGAGTGAACGAATGCATTTGAACGGTTAATTTGAAATTAATTTGGAATAATTTAAATAATTTTTAATTTTTTTTTTCAGGTCTTGCATTCACAGGTTTATTTTTAATTTAGATTTTAAGTCAAATTTAATTAGAATTTTTTTAAATTTGTCAAAAAAACATTAAAAATGCCGAAAAAAAACACAAATGCCCAAAAAATGGTTCAATAGCTTAGCCTATGCCTACAAATCTTATACCCACAATCAATAGATCTCGGTCAAGACGCATCATTTGATTATGTTTTGGCTTTGGGTTTAACCAATTCTAATTTAGTTTTGAACAAAAAAAAATAAAATGTGGTTTAAACGGTTTAAAATCAAAACCAAAATCGATTTATACTGCTGCTCTTAAAACCCAAGAGCCAAATATGATTTAAATGGTTTAAAACCAAAACCGGTTTAAACCTTCTAAAACCAAAATAGGTTTATATGGTTTAAAACCATAAACTAGTTAAAACCGTTTATAAACCATAACCAAAATATGGTTTAAACCGTTCTTTAATTGTTGACCAAACCATAACCAAATTATATACCATTCAATGCGTCTTCTTGACCAGCTCTATCCAATTTTGGATATATTTGGTTTGTGAATGGGTGGAAAAAACCATTAAACCGGTTATAATTATTTTTGATCTTTTTTTTGAAAAATTAAATATTATCCCCAAACCTAAATTTCAGCCCTGGATAATCCGCATGAACAAACAAAACAAACACTCATTTCGAGCATGTTGGCTTATTTGGACGGTGACACTTTACTCTATTTTGCCGATCCAAATAATTCGTTGGCGGATGAGCAGAGAGCAAAATGGATGCCAATAATTGAATGGATAAACGACAAATATCAATTGGATTTGAAGCCAACCGGCGATCCCACTGGCTTACCCAATTATTCGGACATTTCAAGGGCCAGACTTGAACGATTGCTTTTGAGGTTAATATTTTTCAAAAAAGGATACAAAAATGTCAAAAATAGTTTAAAAAGGATTTTGTACCACAAATTCACAAACCAAATATACCCAAAATTGGATAGAGCTGGTCAAAACGCATTGAATGGTATATAATTTGGTTATGGTTTGGTCAACAATTAAAGGGTCCAGTTCAAAATTAATTAAAGGGTTTAAACGGTTTAAACTAAATTTTGGTTTTAAACCGATTTTGGTTCAAAACGGTTTAATCGATTTTGGTTATATACAGTCTAAACCATATTTTAGTTTTAAACCGTTTAAACTTAAATTTTAAAAGTCTTAAACCGATTTTGGTTTTTGTTTCAAAACCGTTTAAACCACATTTGGTTTTTGGTTCTAAACCTTTAAAGCAATTTTTATTTTTGGTTTTAAATGTTTTAAACCGATTTAGGTTTTAGATTATAAATATAAACGGTTTAAATCGATTTTGTTTTTTGCTTCAAAACTATTTAGAATTAGTCAAACCCAGTCAAAATATAATCAAATGATGCATCTTGATGAATTCTATCAATTAATTATTAATTTTATGGGTTTAGGATAAGTTCTGAACCATTAAAAAATTTTTCGGCATTTTCAAAAATTTCTATTTTCTAAAAATATTTACCACATTATTTTCAGCTACAACTTTCCCTCATTGATTGCAATAAATTATGCGGTGGAAGCCAGCAAAAGTTTGATTCTCCCATTGGCCGTCCTGGCCCAACATTTGGATGTGAAAGAGGCCGTCCATTTGGCCCAATTGGAACAAACATTTCAAACATGCCGTTGGGGCCGTTTCGAATGGGCACATGATGTGGAACACAGCGAGCTGTGCCTTCGATTTTCTTCAGCCTATTTATTTGCTTATTTTTCATCAAATTTTTATAAATATTAGAAATTTTTTACTGTTAAAAATTGTTTAAAATATTAGAATAAATTTGTTTTTTTTGTAATTTATTTTGGTCATTTCCAAGTGAAATATTTGATTTAATTTTTGTGAATTTTAATTAATTTTACATTAAATTTTGACTAATAGAAATGAGCCAACCATTCATCAAACTCAAATTGGTGCACCGAGCTGAAGAAGGCTTTGAACTTGTAAGTGAATTAATTAAATAATTAGCGGATTTTTAGATTACAAAAATCGCAAATGGGGCCTATTATTCACGTTTTTCGGTGAAATTTGTTAAAAAATAGGCTTCGGGAACTTCAAAATTGGTGATTTTTTCGTTTTTTATTGCCTTTTTAATGAAATTTTCCCCAAAAATGTGCCAAAAATGGTAAAAATTGGTCAAAATATAATACATCAAAAATGTGAAATAAATCCTCAAAAACATTATTTTTATGAGCAAATCTAAAATAAAATAGATTGAAACCTAAAAATCCGCTCCATAATAATAAAATAAATTCCAAATTAACTAAAAAAAAATTCAAAACAGTGTCCAAAACTGATTCCAAATTTGAAACTCGGTGACATTATACAAATCAAATCAGCACTGAGCAATGATTTTGTTGTTTTCCAATACACTCAAGGATGCGCAAATGATGCCAGGCAAAAGGATCGAAGGTTATTATTTAAATATTTTTTTAAAATTTTTATAAAAATTTTGAAATATGAGAAAACCTTGATTTTTTTTTAAATTTCAGTTCAAATTAAAACCTTGAAATTATTTATTTAAAAAAATTTCAAATAAACCTTAAATTTATTTAAAAAATTAATTCAATTTAAAAACAAATTTCAATGCAATTAAAAACCTTTATTTTCGAAAAAATTTTCATTCAAATAAAAACCTTAATTTTTCAGTATTATTGTTTGTGCCAAGGCTTTCGAAAATAAAAAGCAACAATTTCCCACTCGATCCGATGTGCTAGTCAGAATTGTGGAAAAGAAGGAAGTTACATTGGACAGTTTGGAGCTGACATTCAAAGTAATTAAATAAATAAAAAATAATTATAAAAATTAATTTTAAAAAATAATATTAAATATTAATTAAAAAATTAATAATCCGTAACCATTTATTATGATTTTGGCTTAAATTTATGGTTAAATTAAGTTAAGAACTAGGCTAAAAACAGGCTAGGAATCTAAATAAATATGACCTGACGAGGTTTTTGGCTTAAAAACGCCGATTTTGACCCATTTTTTTTACTAAATTGATCTTTTTTGTAAATAAATTTTCACTATAAAAATAATTTCCTAGGAATATTACGTCTCTCGGGCGGATATGTGGCGTTTTCGGAATTGCCTCGTCGATTCATCGGTTTATGTGGGTAAAAAGGAGGAATGGTTGGGCATTCTTTGCACAGTCAGTGATTTATGGCGTTCTGGCGAGATGACATGGAGTGGATATGTTTCCGAGGAGACAAGGTCTTACTTTTTTGTAATTTATTAATTTAAATTAATTCAATTTTAGAATTGTTTTTCGCTCTTCAAGTTCTCAAGTCAGTATTTTAATTTGAATAAATAAATAAATTAATTAATTAAAATAAATTAATTAAAATAAATTAATTAAAATAAATTAATTAAAATAAATTAATTAAAATAAATAAATAAATTAATTAAATTAATTAAATAAATTAATTAATTAAATAAATTAATTAATTAAATAAATTAATTAAATTAATTAATTAATTAAATTAATTATAAATTAATTAAAAATTAAATTAATTAATTAAATTTAATTAATTAAATTTATTAATTAAATAAATAAATTAAATAATAAAAATAAATAAATTAATCAAGGTGCTTATTTTCATTCAATTTGGCGTTGAAATGTGGGACGTTGATCCACACGGGGATTTATATTTTGAAAAATGTGTGAAAGGCTTCTTACCAACCCTGTTCAAGAAATGGAAAGAACAATTTTGTGCACATTTGGTTTGTTAAAATATTTTATTTTCAAATTTTTAGGTCGAAAATTTCGTAAAATTTAACAGTATTTAAGAACCCCGAGATAATTGATTTCTGGATTTTATTGCATTTTCTAGTGAAATTCACTCAAAAATGTGCCAAAATAGGTAAAAATTGGTCAAAAAAAATCAAAAAATGGAATAAATTTCGAAAAAATAATTCAAAAAAATCCAATCATATTTAATTTTAGGTGACAATAATTGTATTTTCCCGTTGGTATTATAAGCCGGAATTGTTGGATGAACAAATTTTGGAGAAGCTCAACGGTTCCAAAGACCATCGCGGCCGTTATTATCAGGTAAAATATAATTTAATTCATAATTAAATTACGAATAAATTTGACAGGATTTCTACTGGCTTATTGTTCAAAATGAACATTACAATGATTGGAATCATGTTATTTCCAAGGTTATTCCCCTACTTTTTTTTACAGAAATAATTCAAATTTTACAGATAAAAATTGTCTTTTACAATTACAAATCCCAAATTGAACGATTCAATGCGGAAACATTCCCAGTTTGTTTTTAATTTTTAGTCCTTTTTTATTGATTTTCATTATCCAAAAAACTTTATTAAAAATTTTCATAGTTGGGCCTCTATAGCTCAGGGGTAGAGCGCCAGAGTCTAGTAAACTGGAGGTCGGCGGTTCGAGACCGCCTGGAGGCAAATAGTTTTTTTACGATATTTTTAGCCAAAATATAAACAATTTAATTTTTATTATCCAAAAAACCTTAAGTTTTTATTATCCAAAAAACCTTAAGTTTTTATTATCCAAAAAACCTTAAGTTTTATTATCCAAAAAACCTTAAGTTTTTATTATCCAAAAAACCTTAAGTTTTTATTATCCAAAAAACCTCAAGGTTTTATTATCCAAAAACCCTTGTTTTAATTAAAAATCTCGTTTTGTGTTCAGTCTTACACCGAAACGAGTCCAATTTGCGAAATGTCCACCGCAATGGATGGGAATTTTTTGGAAGTTTTGAACATTTCAATGAACAGTTTTCTTGCCTACCATTCGGATCGGCGTTTTGAGACTACCGGACAGCAGGTTGAATTTAATTTATATTACTTTAATTTAATTTAAAATTTGCAGATTATATTTGTTACGGCCGGCGGTGGTGTGTTCAATGTGGACAGGGACATGGTCACATTGACAAAGTACGCATATTCATATTAGTCTAATTCCCGAATTTTTCAAATTAAAAATTAATGAGATTTTATTTAAAAAAACATTTTTGGTATAGAAAATTTTAAAAGTGTGTTTCGTTTGCTGAATGGTTTATTTAGTCGCTGGGGGGATTTTTTCTTATAGATCAAAGGTTCAATTCCTCGTGGAAATGAACAATTTTTCCATTCTCAAATTTAATTTTCCAATTTTTTCAAATTAAAATTCAATCGTTTTTAAATAAATTTTAGTGAGTTTTTATGGAATTTTAAATTCTTTTATTCAAAAAAAAAGTAAAAACTGTTAAAGAAACACTAAATACTGTGTTCTGTTAGCTCAATGGTTTAGGCCCTAGGGAATTTTTTCTTAGGTCAAAGGTTCAATTCCTCCCTGACTCAAATATTTTTTTTCCATTTTCTTCGGTACTTGAACATCCTATTTAATTTTTTAATTTTTTTTCCTTTTTCTAAATTTATTTTGATTAAATTTAAGCCAAAAACGATTCTATTCTTCCCAACACTTTCTTTAGCATTACTTATATTTAATTTTTTAAATTTTTTTCATATTTTTTCTAAAATTTTTCATTCAATTCTTTTTTAATTTCCATATATTCAGACAACGCATTATTGACATGGGAATTTCGCTGGATATTGTTTGTTTGGGCGAACAACCATTGCATGCCGTCCCCCTGTTCGTGTTCAAAAACAATAAATCGCCGCAGGGCTCGGACGACTATTTCATTCCGCATTGGATGAATTACAGCTATTATCAAATGTCAAGGCGTTCCACATTTCCGACAAAATTTAAGACAAGAATTAATTTTCCCGAAAATTTGTTAAAGGTAGACATTTTATTTAATTATTTATAAAAAAAATTATGCAAAAAATTTTGAAAATTTTACATTCATGAGAATTCATTTTTACAAAAAAGTCATAGGTTCGAATCCGCTCACAGGAAATTATTTTTTTTTAGAATTTCATTTAATCAATCAATTTATTTTTACAAAAAAAAGACTAATAAAAAAATTCAAAAAATTTTTGAGAATTTTTTGAAAATTTTTGACCCAAGGACCCTTCATTTGTAAAAATTTGGGGTCTTCTCAAGTTCGAATCCACTCAAGGGAAATTATTTTTTCGGGATTTATTCAGACCTTTATACATTTTTTTTATAAATTCTAAGTACATTAAACGAAAAAAACAATAATTAGGCCAGAATTTTTTTTAAATTTTCGACACAATGGGACAAAGGCGTAGCCAGTAGTAGGGGGCTAATGGGGCTGTAGCCTCTTCCGAAATCCGAAGAAGGGGAAAAATTGGCAATTTTTCTTTAAAGATTCTACTAAATATCAAAAAATTTTCACGCTCGCGCCTATCGGCGCTCGCAAATATATGTTTTTAGGTCTAAATATATAAAATTTTCGGTCAATAAGTCTAAAATTAGTAAATAGAAAATTGCGCTTGCGCCTATCGGCGCTCGCAATTTTCTATTTTTTGGAAATATTTTATCCTTAAAAAATTTTTTCCCATTAGCCCCTTCCGAAAAAATATTTGGCTTCGCCTTTGCAATGGGATAGACCCCCTTCACTTTTGCAAATTGTCCCGGGTTTAAATCATCACCCAGGTAAATTATTTTTTTCTCAATTTATTCAGACCTTTAAGGATTAAGGTAAACATTTTACTGTACATTTAAAAACAAAATACAATAATTCGAAAAAAAAAAATCTTCAAAATATCCATTAAATAAAACATTTGCATTGTTTAGGACCGACCAGATGGACTTGTATTGGAAAAGAGCATCGCCGATGTTGAAGACACCTATGCCTATGATGAGGAAGCATTCGCCTCATTTACACAAACAAATTTCGGGGCATCCAACAATTTGTTGAATGAATTGTACAAAGAATTGGCAGTTTCCAACAACAATAACACTGATCAACAGCAAAGTGTTCTTCACTCTGTGAATGAGGTGAATTTTTTTTTTTTGAATTATTTATTTAGGGAAAAAAGTACATAAGACCAAAATATAATGGTTTTTAATGGTTTAAGGAGGGTTTGTCCCGCACATTCACAAACCAAATATACCCAAAATTGGATAGAGCTAGACAAGACGCATTGAATGGTTATAATTTGGTTATGGTTTGGTCAACAATTAAAGGGTTTTAAACGGTTTAAACCACATTTTGGTTCTTGGTTCAAAACTATTGGTTAAACCTTCAGCCAAAACATAATCAAATGATGCGTTTAGTTGAGATTTATTTTTTGGGTATAAGTTTAAGGGTCTAGAATTAACTTCTGAACCGTTACATTACAGTCTTTTAGGCATTTTCAAAATTTTCATTTCGACAAATTAAATAATAAAAATGCCACATTTTAGTTTAATCGTTCATCGGCCATAAATTCATCCTCTTCTTCATCTGCCGATCGCCGTCATAAAATTGGCTCTTTGGAATATCAGGGAAATTTTATGGAGCAAAATAAGTTGGAAAATGGATTATCGGGCCGAGGTGGCTCATTGGAATCAAAACAAATTAGTAAAATAAATTTAATTTTTGGCTAATTTTATTTAAATTTAGCACAAATAAATGGCCAACAACAACGATTTTATGGGCAAAATGGACTCTATTTTGATCCCACCCAGAGGGGTTTTGTCAACCCATTTCGACCCGAAGATTTCATGGTTCGAATTACGGCAAACCGGCGTAGATGGATTCATGGTAATATTTTTTTTAATTAATTAAAATTAAATTTTTATTCTTTTAGTTTTTCCCGTTGATCGATTGGGACGAGCAAAATTGGGTAAATTTTTAAAAATTTTATTTTGGAATAATTCTTTAATTTTTAGCTCATCACTATGTAATTGGGACCTCCACAATGAGCGTGTTGAAAACAACTGAACCTGTAAAAAAATTTTTAAATTAAATTTAAAATAATAAAAATAAAAATTATTAGAAAAATTATTAGAAAAATAATTAAAAAATTAATTAAAATAATTATAAAAATTATTAAAAATTATTTTGAAAAATTAATAAAAAAAAAATTAATTAAAATAATTATAAAAATTAATAAAATTCATAAAAAAAAATAAAAATATAAAAAAAATTAATTATAAAAATTTAAAAAAAAAATTAAAAATATTACCTCATTCCACAACAGGAACCTTCCGCCCCGGCCCAATCAAACAATTCCGTTTCGGATGTTTCACCCGCGCGACGTGCCCACTCCCCCCAAAGCCCCTTTGGCCATACCTATATGGAGAACAAAGTGACCGGCCTCGGGGCCAAAGGCAAAACAATGGTCTGGGCTTGGGGCTCAACGGGAGAGGAGAAATGGAATCCGGACATGGAAATTGGCTGCGATTGGAAATCCCTCGTCCGATCCGGGCTACTGCCAATCACAACGGATTTCTTCCCCGACGGACGCTCACTGAATGATTACATCATCCAAGAGCATCATGTCTATTTTGAGCTGGAGGAAATGCGACGGTGGATTTCGCCGGAAAATTTTCCGAGCCCACCAAATTCCCTGCATCTTTGCAATTTACTCTTCGATCAGCTGATTTATCAACGCCTTCAACGGGGCTATCAAATTGTGGTACTGCCCAAGGAATATATTCATTCCGCAATTAGGTGGGTTATCAAAACAAAAATATGGAATATTTTATAGAGAATTCATTATAAGCAAAAAAGTGTTAAAATATGAACCTTTCGTTTCAATAACCTAGGTAAAAACTTTTCCCTTTGTCTTTTCCTATATCCATTATATAGCTAAGAATCTAATTTAGAATCTCACATACAAAATGATATATGGGTTATGGAGTCAATTATCAAAACCTATGAGACAGGGCTGTGGAAACCGGCAAAAATTTAGAACCTCGTCATTTTTGACTTCTAATTTCTATCTTTCTTAACTGGGAAGACAAAGGATTTCCGAGGAGAAAAACAGTGTGTGAAATAGAGACTTGGACTTGGTCGAAACTCGAAAGTTCGAATCCATTCAATGTCAACATTTTTTTTTATTCTTTTTCCGCAATTAGTTTTATTAACAAAAATGTGGAATATTCTATAAAGAACAAGGAATTATTACTGCTAAGTAGTTATGTGGCTAATTAGATTAAAATTCTCTCTAATGAATACAGAATAGAGATTAGAGTTCAATACACACATTTTCCTTTTTTAAAAATTCCCTTAAATTTTAGCTGAAATTTTTAAGACTATTTAATTTTTAATTCATTTAAGAAAAATAATTTTTATAAATTCTTTAAGAAAAATAATAAGTGATCGTGCCCGACAACCTGTTCAGCGGGAAATCTACCTCTCATTCAATCACATTTACCATCGCCTCTCGCTGATCATTGAGAACACTGATGACATGGCGAACACGGCGGATGCAGTCATTTTGGTGCAACAATTCATTCCAAAGCATATGGTCAATTTGGAAATGCATAATCCGGCGAAAACGAATATGTACAATTATTTGTTCAAAGTGCCCGATGATACACGGTAAAATATGTAATAAATAAATATGGGTAATTTTTGATGGGTTGAAAATTTTTGGATAATCCAATTTGGAAATTTTTACAAATTTTGTCAATTTTTAAAAAAATTCTTTTTTATTTCTTAAATGAATTAAAATAATTTAAATCCCATTGAATTAATTCCAAAAATAAATATTATTTATTTAATAATTCTGTTTTACACAGGATTTTGATATATTTATTTATTTATTTTTTTTTAAATTTAGTTTAAAATTTATCCAAAAAATTGATTAAAAATTACCTATAAATTAATTCCAAAAAATAAATATTATTTTTTGCAGTTATATGGCCAGTACAACTTGCTTTAAACACCATAATTTGGATCGACTGAATTGGAGTAGGCTGGACTCCGAGCTGCAGGCAGCATCGCGTTGTCCACATTTATTCAAGGAGGAAATGAAATGCTTTTCAACAAGGTGGGTATCATAACTTTTGGGGTTAAATTTAACGAAAAAATGCTAATTTACCCATAGGACAATAGAATTTACCAAAATTTTTTGTGACGAAGAATCAACATTTTAAAAATGTTCGGAGCTGAGCTTCGAAAATATTATTATAAAATCATTGAATTTATTCAAAATTTTTAGAGTACGAAAAATCGACATTTTTAAGGCCATAAAACTTGGCCTATCTAAATGTTGGGATTAGGGGATTAAGGTTAAACTTTCTTGAGAATATATTTTAAAAATGAACTCGATTTGACCGGGTTTTGAGGCTTCAAAAATGTTGGATTTTTGACACAAAAATGTATGGATAAATTCAATAGGAGAATTAATTATTATTCAATTCTATAATGTGTACAATTTTTATTCAGGTATCTGATTCTACCGGACACAAGCAAAATAGTCAAGGACATTATGAGCGTTCGGAAAGGCGACATCTATCGGCCTTGTTCAAACATTGAAGAAGTTGAACACAATTTTGTTCGCTTCATTGAATGTAAGACAAATTTTGGGAAATAATTCGAATAATATTCAAATTTATTCAGCCCTTAACCGTGTTCGCAGCAACAATTGCTGTTCACATTCACAAAGGAATTTTAGCGGCGGTGGAAATCCATCAAAAAATTATCCAATTGGCTCATCCCGGCCGGAAACACCAACCCCATTGAAGACGGTAGGTCATATTTCCATAACTGAGCCATTTTTTGGTCATATCTCAACGAGGTAATTGCCAATTTTGGGAAGGTGATATTGATATAGGATATACTATTGGAAAGTGTCCGCTACAAAGTGGCCATTTTTTTAAATTTTATTAAATTTAGTGCAAAAAGTTATATATCTTTGAGTGGAATAAACCCGATTTTGTTTGTTGGAGGAAAAGCCGTTTATTTTACAAATTGTTTTAACATTTCAAAAAACATATAGAAAAGCCACTTTTTAGAGGACATTTAGGGCTTTCAAATGGCATATCGCCTTCCTGAATTGGTTGCTTCCTTTTTGAGTTATGACCAAAAGAATAACCTTGACTAGTGAAACATCCATTTATATTATATTAAAGCATCTGGCCGATGGGACATGCACAAATAAATCGCATTTCAATTGTGCAACAGGAACGAACAATTCACCTTCGATTGAATCCTCCGGCAATGGGACAATCCCAGAATTGTTGGAACCAATCCCTGAGATAGTTTTGACCGCTTGGGCTCAACAAATGCAACAAAATCCAATGACAATTCCACCCAAAAACACACAAACATTGCCCACCACAGTCTTCGTTTCCTACGATTTCATTTGCTGGTTGGTGCGTTCCGTCAAACAAATGCACCAATTGGAAGAGGCAATCCTTTTTGCAAATCGATTGGTGTTGGAGGATCGAATCCGATTAATGACAACACCATCCGATTCGGAAACATATGGTAGGGTATTTTTAATGGAATAATTTTACATTTAATTTTTTAAAATCAAAAAACATATTAACAAACAAAAATACAAAATGTACAGACAAAAAACACAATTACAATCTAAAACACATTTGCAATTACAATCTAAGTGAAACACATTTACAATTACAAACTAAGTGAAACACATTTACAATCTAGGTGATGAAAACACATTTACAATTACAAACTAAGTGAAACACATTTACAATCTAAGTGCAACACATTTACAATTACAAACTAAGTGAAACACATTTACAATCTAGGTGATGAAAAATCTAAGTGCAACACATTTACAATTACAAACTAAGTGAAACACATTTACAATCTAGGTGATGAAAACACATTTACAATTACAAACTAAGTGAAACACATTTACAATCTAAGTGCAACACATTTACAATCTAAGTGCAACACATTTACAATTACAAACTAAGTGAAACACATTTACAATCTAGGTGATGAAAACACATTTACAATTACAATCTAAGTGAAACACATTTACAATTACAATCTAAGTGAAACACATTTACAATTACAAACTAAGTGAAACACATTTACAATCTAGGTGATGAAAACACATTTACAATTACAAACTAAGTGAAACACATTTACAATCTAAGTGCAACACATTTACAATTACAAACTAAGTGAAACACATTTACAATCTAGGTGATGAAAACACATTTACAATTACAAACTAAGTGAAACACATTTACAATCTAGGTGCAACACATTTACAATTACAAACTAAGTGAAACACATTTACAATCTAGGTGATGAAAACACATTTACAGTCTAAAAACAATCACATTTTTATTATTTAGAAATGGAATCATTCAAATATTCCGCCGACTCCGGCGATCACCCATTCCGCTATGGATTTTTCCTCTATTGCATTGTGTATCAAAATGAACAGGTGGAAATGGACATTAGCAAAGTGGATTTGCGAGGGAAAATCTACATCTCATTGGAGAGGGAATGCCACACGCATTCCGCCAAAAAGGAATGTCATTTTCGATCGAAAGCAATCACAATGGATTTTACACAAAGCACATCCTTTCAAATCAGGAATCCGGAAAATCATTACACCGAGTGGGGAAAGGTGGGTCATTTAATTGTTTATTTTTTATTAACCCAAAAATTTCAGATTAATCTCGACCGGGCCTACACCCATTCACAGGCCTTTGAAATTTTTGTAAATTATTTTTTAATTATACCATGAAATATTATTGTATTTTAGGTAAAATGGTTTATGGCCACCGGTCAAACCGTGGCCGATGTTGTCAACAAACAATGGGGCAGATATGCACAAAAATATGCAATGCATTTTTTCCCCGCCCCGGAGGATGCATTCGCCGAACCAACAAATGTTCTCTCCTCTCCACTGCGGTGTCCAATATTTGTTACCATTCGCCTGGACTTGATCCCAAAAGAACATGTATGTGTGAATTTTTTTTTATTTTAATTATTTAATTCAATTTTTAATCAGATTTTTATTTTAATTATTTTTTAAATTATTTATTTAAATATTAATAAAAATTATTTAATGCAATTTTTATTAATTTTATTTAAATTATTTAATAAAATTTTTACAAATTTTTAAAAAATTATTTTTTTTTAATTTTTAAATAATTTTAATAATATTTTTTTACAGTTCGACTTAATTGTTCGTTCAATTTTGGAAGTGTTTGGCTTCGTTTTAATGCGTTGCGCAATTCATAGCAAGGAAAGAGATTTGTCAATGGAGGCAGCCACATTGTTGGGTCAACCGCCAATTCATCTGCAACAATTTGTGCATTTGTCCGGTGGAATGTTCGTCAAATGGGATCCAAACCAGTCCGCATTCATGTGGGCATGGAATCATATGCTTAGCCAAAAATATCGGACAGCATCGTACGTTAAAAAATTTTTTGGAGCGGATTTTTTAAGTCGAAAAAATTACAAAAAAAGAGCCTATTTGGGTTTTTTGTGAAAATATAATTTTCGGGGACTTCAAAATCTTTAATTTTTGGTTTTTTAGGAATTTTTCTAATGAAATTTCCCCTCAAAAAGTGCCTAAAATGGGTAAAAATTGGTCAAAAAATTACACCAAAAATATGAAATTTTTTAGCTAAAAAAATCGTAAATAGGAACTTATTTTAGTTTTTTGTGAAATTTATGAAAAAAACGTTTCGGAAACTTCAAAATATACTGTTTTTTATTATAATTTTCTAATGAATTTTCCCTTAAAAGGCAAAAATAGTTAAAAAGATATCAAAAATTACAAAACAAGTGCCTATTTCTGTGAAATTTGCCAAAATATGTTTCGGTAACCTCAAAAATATATAATTTTAGTCTTTTAATGCATTTTCTAATGAAATTTTCCTTCAAAAAGGGCCTAAAATGGGTAAAAATTGGTCAAAAATTACATCAAAAAATGAAATAAATGCTCAAAAACATTATTTTTGGGCTTTTCTCATCAAATTTGATACAAAAAATTGTCAAATGAAACCTAAAAATCCGCTCCCTATTTTTACTAATTTAATTAAAATTAATTTATTTAGGAGTTTTTCTGAAGAATTTTTGGATTTTATGCTGGAAGATTTCCGCCACTTTTGCATTAATAAAGATGAAAGGCTAATAAAATTTATTCAAAAAATTGGCAATTCAACATCAGGCAAAAATGGTGAATGTTTAACAGAATTGGATACTCAATAGAATAAAATTACATATATTTTATTATTTTTGTACAATTTATTATTATTCATTTTTGAATAAAATTTTTATTTTTTTTTGTTAATTTTAATAAATTTGTGAATTTTTAAAATTCAAAAGAGATATTTTTAAATATTATTTTTTTCTTTTTTCAATCTTTTTATTTTTAAAAGCAGGACTACATCTACAAAATGAATTATGCACAGCTAGGTATGTAATATTTATTATTAATTTATTAAATTAAAATTTTTTATTTGTAAAATTATTTCAAAAATAAATTTTTTTTTTTTTTTGTTGGGCAAAATAATTTAATAAAATTTAAAATAAATTTATTTTTTAATACGTAAAATAATTTTAAAAATAATTAATTTTAAATTTATTAAATTAAAATTTTTTATTTTGTAAAATAATTTAAAAAATAAATTTGTTTTTTTTGTTGGGCAAAATAATTTAATAAAATTTAAAATAAATTTATTTTTTAATACGTAAAATAATTTTAAAAATAATTAATTTTAAATTTATTAAATTAAAATTTTTTATTTGTAAAATTATTTCAAAAATAAATTTGTTTTTTTTATTGGGCAAAATAATTTAATAAAATTTAAATTTTTTATAAGTATAAAAATTTTAAAAAATATTTTTTATTTATATTTAAAAATAATTAATTTAATAAAATTTAAAATATATTATTTATTTTTTAATACGTAAAATAATTTTAAAAATTAATAAACCAATTTTAAAAATAAAATTTTTAATTAAATTTTAAATTAATTTATTTTTTAAATAATTTCAAAAATAGAATAAATTTATTTTTTTTAAATAATTTAAAATTTATTAAATTTAAAATAAATTTTTTATTATAAAATAATAAAATTTCAAAATAAATATTAATAAATCTTTATTAATTAATTAAATTAATTTCACACAGTGATTGGACCCGCCGGAAGTGGGAAATCAACGTATTGTTCAACCATTCAAAATCATGCCAAAATGATTGGAAGGCAAATTTTTGTGGTGAATTTGGATCCGGCCGCCGAAACATTCAACTATGAATGCGCAGTTGGTCAGTTTAAAAATGAAATGAATTTTTAAATAATTCCCCTCCCAAAAATTTTCAGATATTCGTGAATTAATAAGGTGGGTTCATTTCATTTATAATAAATTTTTTTTAATAATTAAAAAGCGAATTTTTAGTCACAAAATTACAAAATAGATATTTAGGGTTTTTTTTGTGAATTTGCCAACAAAAATAGATTTTCGGGAACCTCAAAATAGGGGATTTTTATTTATAAATTTAATTATTTTATTTATTTAAAGATGGATTTTTAGGTCAAAAAAATCACAAAAAAGGTACCCATTTTCGGTCCTTTTTTTTGTGAAATTTGCCAAAAAACTATTTCGACAACCTCAAAATATCTAATTTTTGTTTTTTATTTTTATTGCATTTTTCTAATAAAATTTTCCCTCAAAAATGCCAAAAATTGGTAACAATAGATCAAAAAATGAAATAAATGCTCAAAAATATTATTTTATGTGCTTTTAATAAATAAAAAATAGGTCAAAAAAATTCCTGAATTTTTTAAATTTAATTAATTTTGAATTTATTTTTTAATATTTTTATTTAATTTTTTAATATTTTTATTTAATTTTATTTTGAATAATTTTTAGTATTTTTTAAATTTTTATTCTTATTAAAATGAAATTATTATATTTAATTTAAAGTGTGGACGACGTGATGGAGGACCAGGAAATGGCGATGGGCCCAAATGGTGCACTGATTTATTGTATGGAATATTTGGTCGAGAATTTGGATTGGCTTCATGAACAGCTGCAGGAGGGCGGCGATGATTATTTTTTGTTCGATTGTCCAGGTCGATTTTTTTGCCTTTTGGTTATTCAAAAATGAAAATACAATTAAATTTGCTAAAAAAATTTAAAAAATCTATTTAATAGTACATAAAAAGCCAAAAATAATAATAATGGTTTGCATTTAATTATATATAAGTTTGGTCAAAAATAAAGGGTATTAAACGCTTTAAACTCATTTTGGTTTCGATTTTAAACGGTTTACGTTTTTGGTTCAAAATTATAGGGTTTTTTAAAAGGTTCAAGACAATTTTGGTTTTTGCTTCAATTTCAATAATTAAAGGGTTTAAACGGGTTAAAACCGATTTAGGTTTTGGTTTTAAATAGTTTAAACTGATTTTGGTTTAAAAATTTTTGGGTATTAAACGGTTTAAAATGTTTTTGGTTTTAAATGGTTTAAAACCGAGTTTGATTTTAGTTTTAAGCCGTTTAAACCGGGTTTTAGTTTGTGGTTCAAAACCGAGTCTGGTTTTTTGGTTCAAAACCGATTTTATTTTTGGTTTAAAAACTAAGTTAAAATTGGTTAAACCCAAACCAAAACATTATCAAATGATGCATCTTTGACCGAGATCTGTCAATTAAATATAAGGTTTAAGGGTCTAGAATAAACTTCTGAACCGCTAAAATTAAAAAGTATTTATCCAAAAATATTAATCCTCAATTTTAAGGACAAATTGAGCTGTACAGCCATCTGCCCGTAATGCAACAAATTGTTGGTGCCCTTCAGCAATGGAATTTCTCCGTTTGTTCCACATTCATTTTGGACACCAGTTTTTGCCTGGACCCGGACAAATTCATTTCGGCCGCCCTGACCACCCTCTCAACGCTGGTTTCCCAAACGACGCCATTTGTGAGTGTTCTCAGCAAAATGGATTTGTTGGGCAAAGAGGACAGGGACATTGTTGAGATTTTGATGGGTGGCGATTTACAGTCCATTCTGGAACAGGTAGTTGAATTAATAATTAAAAATAAATATTAAAAATTAAGTTAAAAATAAAATTTAATTAAAAATTAATACAAAAAATAAATTAAATAAATTTAAAATAATTAAAATAAATTAAATATTTTAAAAAATAAAATTAAATAAAAATAGTAAAAAATAATTCAAAATAAATTTTGAAAAATATTAAAAAATAAATCAAAAATAAAATTAAATTAAAAATAATTAAAAAAATAAAATTAAAAATTAATTTTATAAAAATATTAAAAATAAATTTAAAAAATGATTCTAAATAAAATTTAAATAAAATATTAAAAAATAAATTAAAAATATTAAAAATTAAAAAAATTCAATATAAATTAAATAAAAATAGTAAAAAATTCAAACTAAAATTAATAAAAAATTTAAAATAAAATTAAATAAAAATATTAAAAATAATCCAAAATAAAATTTTAATAAAAATTAAATGAAATAATAATTACCTAAATTAAATTAGAATATTAAAAAATAATTCAAAATAAATTTTTAAAATATATTTAAAAAAAGAATTCAAAATAAAATTTAATTAAAAATAATCCAAAAATATTTATAGCGAGAAGCGACAAAATGGAACGAAAAGCACCGGCGACTGACCGAAGCAATTGCCACCGTTTTGAATGATTATAGCCTCGTGAAATTTGTCCCATTGAATGCGGAGGACGAGGATTCCATTGATGGTAAGTCCCAAAATTCCCTAATTAATATTATATTTCCATATTTCAGAACTCCTAATGACAATCGATGGAATGATCCAATTCGGGGAAAGTGCGGATGTCAAGGATCGTTACCCTCAAGAATTTGATGCTGATGCCTAACATTTTTACCACTTATTTTTTTTTTTTTGTTTACTTTGATCAATCAATTTATTATAAAAAAATAAAAAATTACTTTTGAACATTAATTATTTGGACTGCTGGGGAATTGAACCTGCCCTCCTTTTGGATTAAGGCAGGCGTCTTACCGAATAAGCTAAAAAACGGTGGGGCGCGTCTGGAATTTCTAAAAATCTGCCCATAGGTAATTTAATTATTTCCAAATGGTTTCGAAAAAACTCCGGCAATTTTCGATTAGTACAAATTGCAAATGGAAAATATTCTGCAAAATAAGAACATTTTTTTATCCGAATTATTAAATATTAATGAAAAATTTCAATTTTATAAAAATTAAGTAGTTAAATTTGATAAAAAGCTCATTTTAAAAATAATGCTGTGGATGGAAAAAATTGGAATGACTAGGAAGAAAAGATATGTTTAAAAAAAAAGAATAGAATTCACCGAAAAAATAGATGGATTTTAGACTAGGATAGGAGGAAAATATTAGATGGATTAGAAATTAGACTAGGAGGTTGAGGGCTATGAAAAAATGTTAATAATATAATCACTTTTGGTAAAGGAATATTTTTTCTTCGGTTCTTTTATTTCATCACAAATTCTTCCAAAATCGATCACAAAAATTCATGGAATTGTCGAATCCAATGCAAGTTGGGAGGAGGAACATTGTTGGCCAGAAATTTCTTCAGTCTTGGCCGTGGATTCTTGACGAATAAAAATCGCTGAAAAATAAAAAATTTATTTTCGAAAAACAAAAAATTGAAAAGAGGACCTGTTCCGGACATTTCTTCTTCTTTGCATCCACAAATTGCCATTTGAATTTGCCGGATCCAATTGTCCAACTCATCGGCGGAAAATGTGGAAAAATGCAATTTTGCTTCGTCCTCGGTGTTTGATTTCAAAATAAAAATGCTGAAAAAATGGAATACATTTTTTTTCAAAAATAAATACAAAAGAATTTTTAATTAAAAATTCCAAAATTATTTTTTAAAATTTCTATAAAAATTCCAAAAATGATTTTTTTATTAAAAATTTAATAAAATTTCCAAAAGATTTTTTAAAAATTTTTAAATATTTTTTGCAAAATTCCAAAATTGATTTTATAATATTTTTATAAAAATTTCGTAATTGATTTTTTTATTTTTTTAATTAAAATTTGCAAATTATTTTTTTTGGCTATTTTATAAAAATAGAAAATTTCTAAAATTGTTTTTTGATTATTAAAAAAATATAAAAAATTTTTAATATAAATCCTAAAACTGAACTGTTTTTTGGTTGTTTTGAATCCTGGCTTCCTGGAAATTGTGCAGGCATTCAGCTGAATGAGAATGTCCACTTCCTTGGCCTATAAATTTAAAAATCAAATTATAAGATTTTTAAATTGCAAAAACTTAATTTAGGTTTTTTTTGGGAAATTTGCCAAAAAAAATTATTGGATTTTGTCAAGTGATAAAAAAAATTGCGATTAGAAAAAAATCATTGGCCCCTGAATGGACTCGAACCCACGACCCACTGGGTTAACATCCAACGCGTTTACCCATTGCACTATAAATGTAATTGACGATGGGCCTATTTATTTACTTTTTAACCCAATAAAAATATTAATTAATTTTTCAATATTTTATTTACTTTTTACCCAACTTAAAATTTAATTAATTTAATTTCTATTTGGCAAATTTTTGATTTTTATTGCAATTTTCTAATTTAATTTTCCCTTCAAAAAGTGCCTAAAATAGGTAAAAATAGGTCTAAAAATTACATCAATAACATTTTTGTGATTTTCTCATCAATAAATTTAAAAAAAATAGGTCAAAAACCAAAAAATCCACTCACTAATTATTTTCGTAAAATGAAAACACACCGTTTGGCTTGAATAAACATAGAGGAAGCCTTCCCGGATCAGGGCCCAACATTTTGTCCATCGCCTTCGACGAAATGATGCCCGAAACCGATTTCGCTTTTGCTCAACAGGGAGCAGTTCACGTCGAAGTGGTCCTTCGATTGAAATTTGCTCTGGATTTGGATGCATTTGTGCGCCAATTCCAAACAGTTCAATCATAGTTGTGTCCTTTACCTTCGCTTGATTGCTTTTTTCCTGGAAATTTTTTTGAAATTTATTATTTTTTTGAAAAAATTTCTCGAATAAATTTTTTGCATTACCTTAAATTTTGGTTTAAGACTTAGATTAGTGCTAGGTTTAGACTGACTGGGATTTATAAAAAAATTTTTTTGAAAATTTAGACCCTAAGGGGTCATCCCTAAATTTTTGAAGAATTTAGGAACAGTGGTTCGATCCTCTTCTGAGGAAAATATTTTTTCGGGTTTTATGCACAATTTTATGCACTAAACCGGGTTTATAAAATAAATTTTATCAAAAATTTTCCATTTTTTTCAAAATTTAGGGGTCAGGGCCAGGGCTCATGGGCTCCAATTCTATCAAGGGAAATTTTTTTTGACTTAACATAGATATTTTTATACATTCTATTGTACATTTCAAAATAAAATACAGTAATTTGAATGAATTAAAAATTCTCAAAAATGAGCTAATATTATCAAAAATAATATTTTTTATTTTATTGCCTACCTTTTCATCGGGCACATACACCGATGATAAGTCGCCAATGTCATCCGGTTCGGCCAATGGCTAAATAAAAAATGGAAGAATTTTTTAAAATTTTAAAAAATTCAAAACATTCAAAAATTTTTAAAAAAAATTTCAAAAAAAATTATAAAAACATTCAAAAAATTCAAAAAATTTTTAAAAAATTAAAAAAATTAAAAATTTTTTAAAAATTTTTAAAAATCTATAAAAAATTTAAAAAATATTTTCAAAAAAATTTTAAAAAATCAAATATTCAAATAATATTTTCAAAATTTAAAAAAAAAATTTAAAATTTATAAATTTCAAAAAATTAAAAAAAATTTTTTAAAAATTCAGAAAATTTCAAAAAAAAATTATATAAAAAAAATTTACAGCCAGCCTGCATTTGGTTGCAATTGTTTTTACCACCGTGGAATAGGAAGAGGGCGAATCGACAGAGCAAAGGCTGGAACTCTCCTCCCCGCCCAGTTTATTCGTCGACGCCGCAATGGACAGGGGCAATTCCAGCGAGAATTTTGAATTTGGTGTAATTGGCGTTCGACATTCGGAATTGGTCAATTGGCGTTGATAGGTCAATTTTTGGGTTGTTTGTTGCGTTTGAGTTTGGGCCGTAGATTCGTTGGCCGCCGTAATATTTTGTTGAAGAGGACTGTTGGCGGCTGCGGCATTTGCATTTGGAGAAGGTGAACCACCGTCGCCACCGTAGAAGAAACGAGCAATTTTGGCGTGGATATTGCTGGAGGGAAAATATTCAAAATTGAATGAAAACATTAATGCTTTTATGATTATTTTTATTTAAAAAATATCATCTTTTTCATAAATTGCCAAAAATGTACCATTGTTTTTTTTCCTATAAGAAAAAAATTTTTTAACTGCTTTTTGGTTTTTTTTATTATAAGAATGCTTACGGATTACAATAAAAATTTTAAAATATTCAGAAATTTCCCATTGTTTTATTTTTTTTATTATTCTTTTTATAGTTGGTATCAGTAATAATTCTAAAAAAATTTCGAAAATTCTTCAAAAATAAATATTAGCAGGAGAATATCAAAAAATAAACTTTCCTTTTGTAAAAAAATTTTTTAACAAATAATTATTTTATTTTTAAAATCTAATAATAATAATTCAAAGTTCTTTATCTCCTTCAAAAATTTATCATTATTTATATTTTTGCTCTAATTTTTTTAGTAATTAATTGTTTTAAAAATTCATCAGATGAATGGAATATTAAGATAATTTTTCTCTTTTTATTTTAGTTTTTTAAACAAATCTATTAAAAAAAATTCTAGGTCCGTAATTTTGCAAAAATTCTTTCCAGCTTTTTCAAAAAAACTCCCACCTCAAGGGTGAATCAATAATGATTGCCATTGGATTGTTGCCGCTGTCCAAAAATGCATTTGTATTGTTTTGGCTGTTCATCAGCACATTTTGATGAATTTGCATTCCGGTGATCTCTTTGATTGGCGCATTCCATTCCGTTTCAATGACCAATCCAACCGTCGTTGCAGTTTGTGGTGGACAACCCAATCGAGTCAATTCACTTTCAGGCACCAGCTCAATGTTGGCAAATTGAATTCCATCCGGACCTAAATAAATGGAGAAAATATTATTAAATAGTTTACTAACTAAGGCTTTATCCCGAAATTCCTAGAGGAATGAATTTTTTTGAATTTAAAACCCTAAATTTTTGTAGGGATTTTGGATTAACCCTTCTGATCATGGAAGGAAACGGTACAACTTGGCGCCATTTAATAACTAATAACTCATCCGGGGCTGAACCAATTTTGACGGTTTTTGGTATCAAATTAAAGAGCAGACTTTTGGCTATCAAATGGAATTAATTTTATTTAAATTTGGTTCAGAATTGATGGAATTATGGCCAAAAAAACCAAAGAAAATTTAGCCAATCTCGTAAAGGTAATTTTAAATTGTTTTTTGGCCATAATTCCATCAATTCTGAACCAATTTAAATAAAATAAATTTCTTTGGATAGCCAAAAGTCTGCTCTTTAATTTGATACTAAAATCATCATAATTGGTTCATTCCTTGATGAATTATTTTAAACGGCGACAAGTTGGCCACTAAGAAAACTCGTATAATCAAATCAAACACCCCAAAATCCTTAAGGGAAAAATTAGAAAAATTTTTTGAGCTAAAATATTAAATTTAACTTAAACTTAGCTCTAAGAGACTGGTCATGATCACCCATGCTCCGACCAGCCTTAAATTTTATTCAAAAGGATTTTGATTTTACACCTTCCTCCTTAGCTCGTTTCTTACAGGTAGACCATCATATAACCAGCAGGGGAAAACCTGGCTTTTGCCTAGTTTTTGGGGTCCTGGCCCAGGTTTTTGTTTTTACATGGTTTTTCATAAATTCCCTAGATTTAGCCATATTTTTATATTTTTATTTAAATTGGTCAAAATTTTTCGCTGCACGGCCATTTTTGGTTAAAAATTTCCTTAGCGGAGAAATTATAATTTACTTTTTTATGCTTATTTCACAATCAGAATTGCTCAAATAGGTCAAATTCTAAGTTTTAAAATATGAAAAGTAAAAATTTTTACAGGCATTTAATTTATTTTTTTACATGTTTTTAAGCATGCCATTTGCAGTTTTTTAAGATGGTATCCCTGTTTACTTACCAATAATTTCTTCCTCGCATATTTTCTCCTCAATCAAAACTGGAATATTTCCATTTCCTTGGAATATTCCCTGAAGTGGTGGCGGCTTTTGATGGCGTTCAGCCGGTCGAGTGGCATTTTTATTTGAACGAGTTTCATTGCCCCAGGAAGCCAACAGAAGAAGCCAGGAATTTGATTCCTGTAAAAATTAATTTAATAAATTTAATTGAGAATGGGCTTACCGATTGAAAGCCCTCAAACGGGGATCGAAGTGTGGCCGGTGGACTTTCTGTGTGGAAAATAATTTTAAAAAATTACAAAAATAATTTAGTAATTAAAAATTTAAATAAAATTCAACTTTAAATAAAATTTTACCTAAACCGGTTTAAAATTTTTTATTATCAAAACCGGTTTAATTTTTAATTATCTACGGTTTAAAATTTTTAATTACCTAAACCGGTTTAAAATTTTTTTTATTACCTAATTTAATTCATAATTAATATTGACTATAGCTTTGTTACATTTTTTGTGAATTTTTTTAGAATTTGGATAAATCACCAAGAAGTGTCATTAAACTATTCGGCAAATTAAATTAAATAGTTTAATCAATAATTTTCTTTAATTTTTTATTCCCCTTTTTAATACTATTCCTTTCTTTAGCATTAATTTATTCATTTATTTAATTAATTTATCCGTTTTTATTATTAATTTATTCAATAATATTTTTAAATATTATTTATTCATTAATTTAATTCCCCTCAATTACTTACCATTCCAAACGGATGCCCTCCGGAACAATTGTTGCTTTCCAATTGGAGGCATCAACAGCGAAATGCATCGACTCGTTTGTGGAAGGGAACATTCACTGCACCGTCGTGAACTAGAATTCGTACTGACCGTAAAACTTGAGGATCGGGCACGGCGAAGGGCACTGTGCTGATCAGAATTTGCGCCGGTGGCATTTTCCTCCTTTATTGATTGGGGATGATGCGGTCGCCGTTGCCATTTCTTCGAGGAATCCGTGCCAATCTGTGTAAAATCAAATTTTTATTAGGCTTATTAGAGATTATAAAAAATATTTTGAGGTATAAATTATTGGATTTGGCTAATTGACAAGAAATTTGTGATTAAAAACCATAAAAAATGATTGACCACGGGTTGGATTAGAACCCACGACCCCTTTGGTTAACCACCCAACGCATTACCCATTATACTACAGGGGCATTTGGGATTGAACTTTTTTTTTATTTTCTATTCTTCCTCCCTACCAAATTAAATATGATTTTCATTTGGCAAACCTAATTGTTTTATCAATTTATATTAATCATAAATATTTTTATGGTATAAATCATTGAATTTGGCTAATTCAAAAGAAAATTATGGTTAAAAACATTAAAAAAATTATTCGCCTCTGGGTGGACTCGAACCCACGACCCCTTCGCTTACAACATCCAAGGCGTTTAACCATTAGACCAAAATGGTATTTGGGATGGTTTTGTTTTTTTCCCTCAACAAATTATAAAGCGATTTTCACTACCTTATTCTTAAAATCCATTGCCATTTTTGTTAATTGTTTCGTTTCCTGTTCCCCATTATTGTTATTGTCCGTTGCCGGCACTTTCTGCGGTCTTTGCGGTGATCCATTTTCCCTTGGCCTCTTGCAAAGAAGCAATTGCAAATCCACATTTCCTCCGGCCGATAAATTCGCAAATTGTTGGCCCGGTGGGAGTGAAAATTTCGCGTTCAATTTTCGCAGCAAATTCGAATGTTTCCAACCAACAACCGGAGTTCCGTCAATCTAAAATTTGGTGGATTTTTTATATTTTTTTACCAATTTTTATGTACTAAATTTGATGAAAAATAGCACAAAAATAATGTTTTTGGGCATTTTCATTTTTTGATGTAATTTTTTGACAAATTTTTACCAATTTTTGCATTTTTTTGAGGAAAATTCCATCAGAAAATGCAATAAAACGATAAAATTACCTATTTTGAAGTTCCCAAAACTAATTTTTGGCAAATTTCTTTAAAAAAAACCTAAATATTTAGGCAATAATTTTGGGAATTTTTGGGGCCTAAAATTCCACCCTTCAACAAACTAATGTTTTTGAGCATTTATTTCATGTTTTTGATGTAATTTTTTGACCTGTTTTTGCCTATTGGCACTTTTTGGGAGAAATTTCATTAAAAAATGCAATAAAAAGTCAAAAATTATATATTTTGAGGTTCGCTAAACCTATTTTTGGCAAATTTTACGCAAAAATGGGGAAAATTTCAATAGAAAAATGCATTAAAAACCCGAAAATGTGGCCTAAAAATCTATTTTGTAAATTCATCCACCTCTAGGACTTCATCGCCCACATCAAATTTATCGGAGAAAGCGGCCGGCGAATTATAATCCACTCGAGTAATCAAATTCACGCCCAAACAAGTTCGTCCAATTTCCAGTCCCTTAAAATTTTATTTTTAATTAAAATTTGTAAATTAATTAAAACCCAATCAGAAGCGGGAGGCCGTCGAATTGTGACTCGCTCGAGAAATGCCGTATAAAGTACGCAAGGGTCCTCCATGTGAATAATTTCATGGCAAATTTTTCGAATTGAATGGGCTCTCTGTAAATTTGGCAATAAATTTAAGGCTTATACAAGTTAAATTTTTCAACGTTTAAATTTTAATTCAAAGTTAGAAAATTTCATGGTCAAAAAATTCAAATTTTAAAATATTCCAGTTATAAAAATTCAAGTTCTAAGAAATTCAAGGTTTGAAAAATTCAAGGTAAAATCCAAGGTCAAGGTCCAAAATTTCAAGGTCTAAAAAATTTAAGGTCTTAAATATTAAAGATTTTAAAATTAATGTTTTAATTCAATGTTTTAAAAATTCAATGTTTTAAAAAATTCAAAGTCTTAAAAAATCTAGGTTCAAAAATTCAAGTAAAAAATTCAACGCCTAAAAAATTAAGGGTATAAAATGGAGATGCAGGGTAAGAAAAATTCAAGGTCTAAAAATTCTCAAGGTAAAAAATTGAAGTTATTTTAAACTTAAGATATGAAAATTTCAGGTTAAAATTCCAAGGTCTAAAAATTAAAGGTCGAAAAATTCAATGCTTTAAAATTAAAAGTCCAAAAAATTCAAAGTCCAAAAATTTCAAGGTCTAAAAAAATTAAATATAAAAATGTGTAAGAAAAACACAAACCTCAACGAGGACTTGAGGAACGGAGAAAAATTTTGGATTATTTGGATTGTTGATGCAATCAATCATTTCATCGACCATTGAAGTGAGGCTGTTGCGCAATCGGGCGAATTTTTTGTTCCCAATAAATGGATTTCTAAGTTAAAAAAAATGACTATTAAATTTTAAAAATATTATTAATTTAATTTTAAATTTATTAAATTATTTTTTAAAATTTCCGAAAAAATCAATAAATTCTATTTATTTGAAATTGTCGAAAAATAAATCAATAAAAAATTTTAAAAATTTTGTACGGAGCCAAAAACCTTTCAAGCCAAAATATTATGCGAATTGCCGCCTCATAAGTATCCGCCAATGCTCGAAGAACGGCATTCAGCACTTCGATATGTTTTGAAACATTTGAGGAATTGTTGATTACGGGTGTGGCCTGTGCCAATGCACAGAGGAGATCATTGGAGGAAACACTAAAAATTTTAATAATATAAAAAAATGTTAAAGAAATATTAGAAATTGATAAATTCTGGAATTATGCTGGGAGGGTAATTTTAGAAATCTCGACTTTTAGTCAACCCAGAGACTCAAAAATAGGCTAATTCGACTCAGCATGGTCGATTTAGTCTATGAAATTTCAATTTCAACCCAGTTTGAGTCTGATTTTAAAAGCTGAACTGTTGCTTAAACCAAACCCGGTTTTGGTTTACTAACTTTTGTCTAAGCCTTAGTTCAGGTTTAAAATAAAAATTTCATAGACTAAATCGATCATTCCGAGTCGAATGAGCCTATTCTCGACGGGTTAGGCAAAAATTAGTAAACCAAAACCGGTTTGGATTTAAATAAACGGTTCAGCTTTTTAAAACAAGCTTAAACCTGTTTTAAATCGAAATCACATATACTAAATCGATCATGCCGAGTCCAATTAGCCTATTCTTGAGTCTCTTGGTTTCCTAGAAATTGAATTTTCCATATCAGTCCAATTTATCGTAAATTCCGGAATTATTAAAAAACCTGGTTTTCAATGCCAATTTTTGCAAATTTTCATACTTTATTGAATAACACTGCAAATAATAACTCAATTATTTCCACCAAATTCATCCTCTTAACTTACATAATGCAAAAGTAAATTGATTGCGGCGATGATTTTTATGCGCGTTGTTTCCTTGTTTATGCCCATTCTCTTCAGTATGTCCGAATCAACATTGATCAATTTACCACCGTCGATGCCCAGCGCAATAAAATGTCGCAAATATGGTGTAATTCCATCATCAACTCCTAAAAAATAAAGGTTTCAGCCTTGTGGGCACTGGGCAATCTTAGAAATTTGGCATTTACGGAATTTCCTTCGTCTTTAACTGAGCAATTTTGGATATCTCCACTTCCGGGTAACCCATTGACTCGAGAATAGATTCATTCGACTCAACATGGTCGATTTAGTCTATGAAATTTCAATTTTCAAACCCGAATAAAGACTGAGGCAAAAGTTAGTAAACCTAAACCGGGTTTGGTTTACGCAACGGTTCAACTTTTCAAAACAAGCTCAAACTGTTTTGAAATTGAATTTTCATACACTAAATCGACCATGTCAAGTCGAATAAGCCTATTCTCGAAGGCCTGGGTGGCCTAGAAGCTGAGATTTCCAAAATTGCCTAGCCAGAACCTAGCAAAATTTCGGAATTTACTAAATTCCAAGATTGTCAGTTATATATGTGTAAATATTGGACTCAAAAGCAAACCTTTAAGCCACTCATTCACTTGGCTGACATTCCAATTTTCGCAATCAAATATTGCTGGTGGAGGTAGGCTTGAATTTTGTGTTAGTTGCGCGTAAACTTTCATTGTTATTTTCTCCTTCCATTCGCTAAAAATAAATTATTAAATAATTTCATTTATTAATTGAATAAATTTATGTAAAATAATTCAGAGATAATTCGATAAAAACTAGCATTTTAATAAAATTTGAATTAAGACAAATTTCTTTATAACTGAGAGATCTGGTCAAAATTTAAGGCAAAAATAAATTAAAATGTATTCGTTTTTCTTCACCAATTTAAAATCCGTATTCTTTTCATCAATTATTCCGCTTTATTCTGGCGCATTTTTCTCGCACAATGCCATCACCGAACATTTGGCCAATTTAAGTCCACAATGACCTTCCGGATTTTGCCTATGTCCATATCCCATACAACGCAAATATAAATAGCGCATTCCAGCAGGATAATCTTTCAATGCATATTCCATTCGATGCCAACCTTCAGCTAAAAATTTAATTTTAATTAATTAATGCTATTAAAAATTAATTTTTATACAAAATATATTCTTTTAATTACATTTTTTTCTTTAAATTCGAGTCGAATTAAGCAGATTTTATATGTAAATTGTAAATGCACGTTTTTTAGGTATTGTTTTTAATTTTGTATACATTTACATTCCCATGTTATTTTGAATTTTTATTGTTATTTTTGTTGAAAGATTGATTTTGTTTTGAATGACTTTGTATAAAAATTTTTGATAAAAAAAATGTAAAAAATGCAATAAAAATGTTTGCGAATAGTTTTTGGAATATTTTTTATCATTATTCCGTACATAAAATCTGCCATTGTTGATCACTTTTATAACAAAAATTGTTTTAAAAATGCACCTTCCCCTTGTTTGAATTGCTTGGCGATTGTTGCGCGAACCCAACGGCCATTCTCGTCCCTGCGTTCAATCAGGAAACCGCATTGGTCTTGTGAAAAAATGTATCCAAAAATATCGTATATATTCACATCATCACTGGTGGCGTGCAGGGAACATTGCATTATATAAAAGATATTGCAATCCCGACGGTTTCCAAAGATTTCGGAGATAAAAATTGTTGGCCGGAAATTGTCCATAATTTCGTCCTTAAATTTTATAATTTTTTGATTTAAATTAAAGGAAATATTAAAATTGTGAAAAGTTTATAACGATTTAGTATTTTGCCCAAAATTCACAAACCATATACCATTGAATAGAGCTCGTCAAGACACATCGAATGGTATATATTTTGTCATGGTTTAATTGCTTTGAACCAAAACCTATATTATGTTTTAAGTGGTTTAAAACCCTAAATTTTTGATCAAACCACGACAAATATATACCAATCGATACATCTTGACGAGATCTATCGATTGGATTTAAGGTTTGGGGGTCTAAGACAAACCATTAAACCATTATAAACTTGTCGCAACTTTCAAAGTTTTTTCGCAAAATTAAATACCACCCCTTAAATTAACTTTTAATTAGAAATAGATAATCTCTTTTTTAAATAACATTGTGTGAACTCTATAAAAATTTTAAAAAAAAAATATTTATTATTAAAAAGTCAGCTAACTGTCAATCCCTCATCGGCCAATTTGATGACAATATATTTTGAGAAAAAGTTAGGAATGGCAATGCAGGCTGGAATTGGCTGTGGAATTTCAGGTTGATCATCAACAAATTTTGGCGGAATTTCGACTCGAACTCGGTCGCTGCAAAAAAAAGCAACATTAATTGATATTTAAAATCTTATCCATTTTTATGATTAACTACTCTGATTGTAAATTAAAAACTAACCTGTCATCAATATGCATATCCACCTTTTCTTGCAAAATACGACCTGCCTTCCATCTCGGATCCAATGTCAGAACCTCCCAATATTGCGCTTCCAAATTCCAATTGTCCTTCAGGAAATTGTGCTCAAAACAATGTTTCAGGGCAATCCATTTGAATAATTTTGTTGAAATGCCAGCAGATTTTTTCCATTCAAATTTGTTTCCATTCTCGCACATTTTGCCCTGCCATAAATATCCATCTTCTTCCATTTTCTTCCGCCAAAAATCATTATCTTCTAGAATGCCATTCCATCGTTTTGAAACCTAAAAAATGTGCACAAATTTTATATAGAATTTAATGGGAAATATTTAAAATGGCAAAAAAATATAGAAAATTCGAAAAGATTATAACGGTTCAATTTGTTTGTCTTAGACCACCAAACTACATACTCAATCAGTAGATCTCATCAAGAAGCACCATTTGATAATGATTTGGCTTATGTTTAACCAATTTTAAATATGTTTTGGACCAAAAACTATAAGATGGTTAAAACGGTTTAGTGGAACAACCATGACAACTTGTATATCGATTGATGTGTAGTCTTGATAAGAAATATCGACCGATTATGGTTAAATGGTCTAGGACAAACCATTAAACAAACCGTTTTTTCGAAATTTCCAGTTTTTCGTAAAGAATTTAACTCTGGATTTTTTTGAACATTTTTGACTATAGGCGTTAAGCATTCATATGAAATTGATTTTTCAAAATAATCAATTCAAACCTGTGTGCATGATTTGATCAAATCTTTGACTGGTACTTTCAACAAAATCAATTTCAATCCATCGGCACTTGCAGTTGATAAATCAATGGGCATTGTTTTCGGTGTTGGTATTCTCTTGATTGAATATTTCTGTCAAAATTCTAAATAAATTTAATTGTGAAATGAATAATTTGTAAAATGATTCAGTAAATAATTCGATCAAAAACTTTGCATTTTTTATAAAATTGGAATAAATTAAGTCACATTTCTTTTTTTTATAAGAGATCTGATCAAAATTTAAAGCATGAATTAATTAAAATCCAATTCATTTTCCATTCATTAATTTAATGCGCTTTCTTGGCAAATATTCTTCTTCATCCTCATTGTCAGGAGCAGGAGCATTCTTCTCAAGCAATGCCTTTATTGAACAATTTGCCATTTTAAGTCCATAAGTGATTTCTTCTTGATTCAGGCCCGGTACTGGTGTTCTTGAGAAACAACGGAAATACAAATAACGCATTCCGGCCGGATAATCCTTGATTGAAATTACCATTCGATGCCAACCCTCATCTTAAAAAATTGAAAATTATTTATTATTTTGATGTTCTGATGATATTATTTTTTTTTCTTAATAAAAATCAACAAGAATTATTTGAATAGTAGATACTTAATGAGTTTTACGTCCGCTTTTTTGGAAAGTGCTTTGTCCCCCCTATGAGTCATCAAGTTCGGGGTTAGGGTCATTCATGGAAGGGTCCGGGTTATGTTAGGGTAAAATGATTCCATGTAGCAACTAGCAATAAATCCTAACCCTAACGTCAGTAAGTGGGGACCTTTCACTTTTAAACGGATGGGGAAAAAGCGGACGTAAACTCCATAGGTACCGAATGGTATAAAAATGTTTTAATTACCTTCCCATTGGTTGAATTGTTTTCCGATAGTTACGCGAACCCAACGGCCATTCTCATTACTGCGTTCATTCCGTAATTCGTGTTGATCTTCTGGCATATGGAATCGAAAAATGTCATGTATATCCACATCACTGCTGGCTTGCAGGGAACATTGCATATAATATTCGGAAGTGTAACCCCGATCCCGACGATTGGCGACCATTTCGGTGACAAAAATTGTTGGGCGGAAATTGTCCATAATTTCGTTCTTAATTTTAATAAAATATAAAAAAATTAGTTTAATTATTTTTTATAATAGTTATTAAAATCTAAAATTTTAACTGATAATCCTTCATCAGCCAATTTGATTACAATAAATTTTGAGAACCAACGAGGAATGGCAAGGCAGGCTGCAATTGGCTTTTCAAATGCTTGCGGCGTTTTCGGATAACCATCAGCAAATTTTGGCGGAATTTCAATTCGAGCATAGGCAAAGCGGCTGTATAAATGATATTTAAAAACTTTTTCATTTTTTGCAAATTTAAAACAAACTTGTCTTCGATTTCTTCCTCCATTTGCAAAATTCCATTTGACTTCCATCTCGGATCCACTGTTATAGTGCGCTCATGTAAATTCCAACTATCCTTCAGAAAATTGCGTTCAAAACAATGTTTCAGCGCCATCAATTTAAAGTATTTTGTTGGAAGGTCAGCAAATTTTCTCCATTCCAACTTATTTCCATTCTCGCATATTTTGCCCTGCCATAAATATCCATCTTCCTCCATTTTCTTCCGCCAAAAATCATTATCTTCCAAAATGCCTTTCCATCGCTTTGAGACCTACAGAATTCCTTTGTTCATCGAAATCTCAAAAAAATCCAAACCTGAGTGCATTTTCCAATCAAATCCTTTGCTGGCACTCTAAATAGAATCAATTTCAATCCATCTCTCGATGCTGCTGATAAATCAATTGCCATTTTTTGATGTTGCTATTATTATGCCGCTTATTTCGAATCGAGTTTTTTTTTCTTGATAAATTGTTCTCAACAATACAACGTATAACGAATTGGTAGAATTAAATATTGTTTTAAGTAGAAATGTTATTTAATTTAATTTTTATTGATTTTTTATTTATGGTGTTATTTTAAAAAAAATAAAAAAATTGTATATTTTTCGGGGGACTGAAATTTGATTTGGGCGGTGCCTTTGTGGATGGATTAGAGTAGGCAATGACACGTTAATAATAAGCGGGATTTCGAATTTAATTTGGTTGATGTCACAATCAAGAGCAAGCCTAAACCTAACCTATGCACCAAAGCCAAGCCAAGCCAAACAAATACCAACCAAACTTTAAAAAACACTAAAAACATGAAAAGAAGAACAAATATTTTTTTCCCTTTTCATTCCAATTCTCTCCATTTTATGTACTATTTTCCTTTTTCATGACATGAATTTTTCAATTTAGCAAAGCGCGTAGCGCGTTTTCATTCCACGCCAAAACCAAGCCAAGCCAGGATTAAACCAAAAATCCAACGGAATTTTCGTCGGTTTAGTGTGTTGAAAACTCATTAAAATCAGTTTCGAAACATAATTTAATAAACGCTAAACTAGAAAAAAAAAACATTAATTATTAAACAATCTTCCAAATAAATCACATAAAAACCCGAATAATTTTAGATGGAATCGGAACATGAAAAATTTAAGAAAATTCGGAACCAATTTCAACAAACTCAGACTATATTGGATTCAATTAACTTCAATGGTGTTACTGCGACAAAACGCGATGCTCTCATTACGGAAACATCGGAACTGTTCAAGGCCAATAATTTGTGGGTTTTTCAATACAAAAATTAACCAAATTAATTAAAATTTTAGAGATCAACTTGTGAGAATGTCCCATCAAGCGTCGATTCATATGCAGGTAAACGCAAAAAAAACATTCAAACCTAGACCCCGGCAAATGGTCCTGGTGGGTGCTGGTGGTGGTCCCGCTGCCGCTGTTATGGGGAATTTGGAGACCATTTTAGAAAAAAGGTATCAAACTCATCAAAGATTGAACAGGTTTTTATAATTTTGTTATCAAATTAAAGAGAACACTTTTGGCTATCGAATGACACTAATGTGATTAAAATTGGTTCTGAATTTTTGTAGTTGTGGTCGAAAAACCACGGAAAATGGCATTCTAGCGAAATCCAGTGGTTTTTTGACCACAACTCTTAAAATTCAAAACCAATTTAAATCAAATTAGTGTCATTCGATAGCCAAAAGTGTTCTCTATAATTTGATACCAAAATCATACAAATCGGTTCAATCCTTGATGAGTTAGACACCTTTTTCAAAAAATGGTCCCCAAATTGTCAGGCGGGAACATATGGGGGACCACCATCAGGACCATTTGCCGGTGTCTATTCAAACCAATAAATTATTACACATTTTAATAATTCAGCAAATGGGTCTTTTCGAAGCGTGCCATCCAACAATCCGGGTGAAAAATGGAGTCGAGAACCGTTACAAAGGTTTAATTAAAAACTAAACACGAAAATTTTTTGGTATTCAGTCCAATTCACGGTGAAAGAGCAGAAACTAAAAGGCAATTTACGAATGGAAATGGGCACAAACGGCGATTTGGATGCCGTGATTGGAGCAAAAAGAACGGTTAGTGAACAAAAAATTTTCACACCTTAAATGTTTTTTTTTTGCCTTATTTAATAGTTTTCTTCTCTAGAATGTTTTCGGGCGCGGCGAGTCTGCAGATCTCAGCTATTTGAAAGGCCTTAAAGGGAAGAGCGGTCACAGTTTCAGGTTTACAGGTTAATTTTTTAACTTAAAAGTAGAGATCGGCCAAATATGTCGGTCGGGTTCTCGGGTCGGGTTTACGGTTTTTAAAAAACATTGAAAAAATTAAAAACATTTTTTTGAAAAATGTTTTAAATTAGTAAAAAAAACAATTCAAATGAACAATATTTTAATAGATTAATACAAATAAGCTTATTTTTTGGGAATTTGCGATTAAGAAAAATCAAAATTTCAGACCTTGATGTCACAAAAGACAAAACCCGAACGGAAATGAAAACGAAAATTCAGAAAAATTCTTCGGTAGGGTTTCGGGTCGGGTTTTCCCGAGTCAAACCCAATCCGAACCCGAAAAATCAGAACAGGAACCCGAATCGTCCGATCTCTACTTTAAAGTGTTTTAAGTTCATTAAAAAAATCCAAAAATTTCAGCAATAAAACCCTTTCTTGGATGGTGCCGTTACGATTCACTGCAAGCACAATTGCACAAAAATGCGGAATATTTGCGCTGGAATCGGACGGATCACATCGAACATGCGGCCATTGCGCAATGGGACACCGGCCATTTGGCGGCCAATCGCCTTCGCTCATCTTTGAGGCTCAATTTTGTGAGGGGAAAATTCCTTTAATTTAATTAAATCCTTAAATTTAAAGATTTGGCGTTTCCTCCAGCCCAGAAGGGACACGGCCTTCTCAATTCGGGAATTCGCCGGTCATACCACAAAAATCTCCATTGAAAATGTGCTCACCCGGGACAGTCGAGATCAATTGATTTTGCCCACCAGCGGATCGCTGTATCGGCTGACCACTGAATTGGCCGGATTGATGGGCGGCGATTCCACCTTCTTCAAATGCATATTCGACTGTCAGGTTTGCGATTTTACCAATAAATTTTTTTTGAAAATTTTTCGACCTTAACTTTTTAAAAATTTGAGGGTCTCGGGTTCGAGCCCGCTCGGAGGAAGTTATTTTTTTCGGGTTTGGTAGTAACTTTTCTGAAAATTTCTGAGCAAAAAATTTTTTTGAAAATTTCAAGTCTACAATTTAGCAAAAATTTAAATCCCGGGTTCGAATACGTTCAGGGGAAATATTTTTTCGGGTTTTTTGAACAATTTTAGGCCCAAAAATGCAAAATATTAGTCACTAAATTTACAAAAAAAAAATTCCGAAAATTTCAACCCAAAGGAAAGACCTTAATATTTCTAAAATTTGGAGGTCTCAGGTTCGAATCCGCTTCAGAGAAAGTCATTTTTCGGGTTTAATTTCTACTTTTATCCAATTTTTATATATTTTACTGTACATTTCTAGTCGAAAAAATTTTTTAAAAATTTTCAGCCCTAAAAAATTTTTGCAAAAATTTGTGTCTCGGGTTCGAAACCGCTCAGAGGAAGTTTATTTTTTATGGACTTAATAGGCAATTTTATAAATTTTTACATACTCTACAGTACCTTTCTAGGCGAAATACTGTAATTCGAACAAAAAGAACCTTAATTGACAATTTAAAATTTATTTTAAATTTGATGATTTTTAAGAAAGCCGCTCAACTCCCATATGGCCTCATTTTTGGTGCCTCATTTCGGTTGGCTCAATGCAAAGCTGTTGGCGAGAGGAATGCGGTGCATTTGCTGGACAGACTCTACGCCGGCGGTCCATACGATGTGCGCGGTTTTGAGCTGAATTCCATTGGGCTTCGATCGGAGAATTGCGCCATGGGTGGTGTTGCGTCAATGACCGGTGCTCTGCATTTATATTTGCCCATGATTCCAAGCGATATGGTAAATTATTTTATTTTTTTTCAAATTTGCCTAAAAAATTTTTTTAAAATTTTCGACCTAAAAAATTTTGATAATTTTCGACCTTAAAAAATTTTCTGATAATTTTTCGACCCAAAAGGGCGCAAAATTTAGGCCTCGGGTTCGAAAATCCGCCCAAATAAAAATATTTTTATTTGTATTTTTATTTGGGCCATAGAATGCAAAATAATAGGAATTAATTTACCAAAAAAAATTTTGAAAATTTCGTTTTTTAAGTAAGACCTTAACTTTTATGAAATTTGGGGGTAACGGGTTCGAATCCGCCCAGGGCAAATATTTTTTTCAGACTTCATAACCACCACTTTTATGCATTTTTTCAAAAGTATATTTTTAGTCGAAAAAAAATTTTTTGAAAATTTTCGAACCACCAGCTGAGGTTAACCTTTCATTTTTGCAAAATTTAGGTCTCGGGTTCAAATCCCGCCCAAGGAAAATATTTTTTCCCTACTTATTAGTAAATAGTAAACACTTTATGCATTTTTAGAGACATTTTCGAACAAAAAATTTTTAAAAAAAATATACGAATGTTACCAAAAATAATTTTCCCTTCACAATTTTCCAAGGTTTTTGCGCACCTCTTCCTCAATGCCGGCTCAGTGGTCTCAACCAGAAGGCTCAATGATCTGTTCGAGAAGCAAAGAATTACCACCGGATTTGGCCTAGTGCTCAACTTTTTTGGTGCCGCCCGCCTAGAACTGAATTGGGTGATCCCGTTGCGATATTTTCCCGGAGATTCATTCCGGCCAGGAATTCAATTAGCTGCAGGAATAAATTTTACTTAAATTTGTTTTATTTTTATTGTTTTTATTTGAATAGTTTTTTGTTTGTGTCTCAAAATACTTTTTTTTTTGCTTGTTTTTTATTCGATCTTTCACATAAATATTTTTTATTTGAGCCAATGAATAATTCACTTAAAAGGACAATAAAATTTGTGACTGGAAATAAAAATAAATTGATTGAGCTGAATTCGCTGCTCGGTGAACAATTCAATGTAATTTTGGGAATTCACCTCAAAAATTTATGTAAATTTAAAGATTGAAGGCGTCGAAATTGATTTGCCCGAATATCAGGGTGAACCGGAGAAAATTGCAGAATTGAAGGTTAATTTTTATTGGGTACAACCCAACTTAGCGCCGTTTAAAATAACTCATCAAGGAGTGAACAAATTTTAATGATTTTTGGAATCAAATTGAAGAGCAGACATTTGGCTATCCAATGAAATTAATTTTATTTAAATTGGTTCAGAATTGATGGAATTATGGCCAAAAAACAATTTAAAATGACCTTAATTATGGATTAGCAAAATTTGCAGTGGTTTTTTCGGCATAACTTCCTCAATTTTGGACCAATTTAAATAAAATTACTATCATTTGATAGCCAAAAGTCTGCTCTTTAATTTGGTAACAAAATAAACAAAATTGGTTGAGTCTTTGTTTAGTTATTTTAAGTGGCGTCAAGTTGGGGCATATCCAAATCAAACAAATGCATATATAAATAATAATAAATAATTAAAAAGTGTGAATATGCAATTTCCCAATGTGATGGACCGCTGATTGTGGAGGACACTTGCCTATGCTTTAATGCACTTGGCGGACTCCCCGGACCCTATATCAAATGGTTTTTGGACAAGATGAAGCCGGAAGGGCTTCCGAAATTGCTTGGTTTTCATTTAATTCAAAATTTTAATTTCGAACAAAATTTTGTTCAACCGCCTTTGATGACAAATCCGCCTATTCCCTGTGCACTGTTGCGTATTGTGTCGGTTTAGGAAAGACAATTCATATATTTGAAGGGAAATGCCCGGGAACAATTGTTGAGCCAAGAGGAAGCCGTCAATTTGGTTATATTTTATTTTCTTTTAAATTATAAAACTTAAATTTTAGGCTGGGACCTATGCTTTATGGTCAGTTTCATTGCTGAATAATTTTTTTTAATTATAATCCACTTAAAATGTTTTACAATCCTAGACTAAGTTCTTAAAATGTTTTTTACAATCCTAGACTAAGTTTTACAATTCACCTAAAATGTTTTACAATCCTAGACTAAGTTTTACAATCCACCTAAAAATGTTTTACAATCCTAGACTAAGTTTTACAATCCACCTAAAATGTTTTACAATCCTAGACTAAGTTTTACAATTCATCTTAAAATGTTTTACAATCCTAGACTAAGTTTTACAATTCATCTTAAAATGTTTTACAATCCTAGACTAAGTTTTACAATTCACCTAAAATGTTTTACAATTCTAGACTAAGTTTTACAATCCACCTAAAAATGTTTTACAATCCTAGATTAAGTTTTACAATTCATCTTAAAATGTTTTACAATCCTAGACTAAGTTTTACAATTCACCTAAAATGTTTTACAATCCTAGATTAAGTTTTACAATCCACCTAAAATGTTTTACAATCCTAGATTAAGTTTTACAATTCATCTTAAAATGTTTTACAATCCTAGACTAAGTTTTACAATTCACCTAAAATGTTTTACAATTCTAGACTAAGTTTTACAATCCACCTAAAAATGTTTTACAATTCTAGACTAAGTTTTACAATCCACCTAAAAATGTTTTACAATCCTATAAATGTTTTAATATGAACATTTTCCCCAATTTTCAGCCCAATGGATTCGAAAAAACATTTGCCGAAATGGATGCAGAGGAGAAGAACAAAATATCACATAGAGAAATTGCATTGGAGAAATTGAAAAAATTTCTTGAAACGCATTAAACATTTATTGTTGACTTGAAAAATGTATACAATTTTTTTCATTGGATAAAAAATTGTTGAAATTATCCCATTACAAAGTGGAGAAGGGTTCAGAATAAGATAGGGGGATGGAATAAAAATGAAAATACAAAAACATTTTTGTGTTAAATTTTCGTATCATCCTATATAAAAAGTGTTCTAAGCGCCTTGTTGTGTTGGACCCATCTGTTGATGTGGAAATCCACTTCGCCCAAATCTCTTCTAATTCGCCAATCTTGTTGTTGAAGCAGTGCATTTTGCTGTTGTAGTTGGGTCTAAAAAATAAAATAATAGAATGTTTAAGGTTTAAAAATTCAAAATAAAATTAATAAATTTTAAAACAAAAAATTAAGTAATAAATTTTTTAAAATTTTTGAAGGTCTAAAATTCATAATAAAAATTAATAAATTTTAGGTCTAAAAATTAAAAATAAACTTATTAAAAAGTCTTAACAAAATTCTAAAAAATAAAATTATTAAAGTCCTAAAAATTTCAAAAAATTAAATTATTAAAATCTTAAAAATGAAAATTCTAAAAATTTAAAAAATTAAATTAATAAAAATTTTTTTTATTAAATTTACATTCTCTCCAATTTCCTGTGGTTTTTCGCACTCATGGTCAGTCTGCGTTGAAATTGAAGAATTTGTTTTGACCGTTATCGTTTGCTGTTCATGTTCGTCCTGCAAAAAATTAATAATTTTAATATTTAATTTAAATTTAATTAAAATAATTATAATCTTTAATAAAAAATTTTATAAAAATTACTTTTTCCTCAATTTGTTCCTGAAGAACAATTTCACTCGGTTCGTTGCCAAATTCCTCTTCAATATTTTCAATTTTTGGTTGCAATGTAATTTGTTCCACTCCACCATTTTCATTTTCATCACCCTGCGATTGTTCCACAACCAAAACCCAATCCGATTCTGGGATTTCCTCCCCACCAATTGCTTCCGAATATCGCTGCATTAGAATGTGGCAAAATTCACGCGCTTTTCTGTCCGCATTTTCGGGCATCATTCGTAGCATTTGTTTCACAAATTTGATTGTACAAAGGGCACTTTCCACTGCGGTTGGCCCTGACATTGTGGGTGGAACACGAATTTGTTCAAGGCCCTTTTCAATTTCCATCAATAATTGTAATTCAAAACTGAAAAAATTGGGAAGAATAGAGAATAAATTCAAATTTTTTAATAGCATTAAGAAGCGGATTTTGAGGTTTTAAACCTATTTTGTACCAAATTTTTGGGCATTTATTCATGTTTTTGATGTAATTTTTTGACCAATTTTACCTATTTTGGCATTTTTTGGTGGGAATTAGAAAAATGTAATTAAAACCAAAAATTACCAATTTTAAGGTTCCCGAAATCTATTTTAGTAAATTTCAAAAACCTAAATATGGACTTATTTTATGATTTTTGGACCTAAAAATCCGGTTCCTATAAAATATTACCAATCATTTGGCAAATCCAAAAATCGATTCATTGCCTTCCAAAATTGTTGTTGACTGCCGGTTGGCTTCTGATAGAATAGCCAAGGCAATAAAATTGTGTCATCGCGTGGGGATATGCATTTCAAATGGCGAGTGAGTCGATACAGGAATAACTTTAAATAAAATTCCAATTATTATTTAAGTACATTATAAGAACGGAGGAAATGGGAAAAATTTGCATAAGAAATAGAGAGTAAACAATATTTTTGTGTCGTTGAACTATCAAAAATCAGTACTTATTAAGTTGAAGAATCCTATTTTTGTCAAAAGGGAAAAAAGTGTAACGTCCTCTAAAAGGGTCTCATTCTCATCACAGGATTAGAGTAGGTTTCATTTGGGGCGATAGGATAGGAGGAAATCACCTCACGTATCCCCTCCTTTACAAAAAATAGATCCAAATTTGTTAAATACCCAAAAAATCATCTGGAAATAGGAATTCTGGGGCCGATTTATTTTGGAAATTATTTGCCTGTGAATAATTCATTTTAGCCCTAAATTTAACCTATAATTTTTAATAAATTTCTAAAATATTTAAATTAAGTTTAGATTCCATTAGCAGAATTTCAGCTCCGGGAGTTTTGGTTAGGTCATTTTTATTACCCTAATATCTAAAAAATAGTACCGAAATTGCACTAATTTAAATACTACCCACCTTGATGTCAATTAGAGAAAATGTTTCCGGACTTCCTGCATTATGCGGATCGACTGGACATTCGGGCAGGTTGGGGTAGAATTTGTTGAGGAATTTATCTTAAATTCATATTTTATTAATTTAATTTAAATTTTATTTTCACAATTATTTTGCTCAAAATACGAAGAATTGTTGGCCAGAATCCAAACAAATTGTCGTAAAAAATTCACATTTCCTCGAAGTTTGTGCACTTTTTCCATTACCAAATCAACAAAATTGGTGTTGAATTTTTGAAAATTATTCTTCTTCATTAAAATCGTTTTGTCCGTGAGCATGAATGAATTCTCCTCTTTGAATTGTCCATGCGCAACATTGTTAAGCAATGTGAAAAGCTTAAAATTAAATAGGTGTAAAACATTTTAGAATTGTAATTGTAATTACAAAGGATTGTAATTGTAATTACAAAGGATTGTAATTGTAATTTTACAAAGGATTGTAATTGTAATTACAAAGGATTGTAATTGTAATTACAAAGGATTGTAATTGTAATTTTACAAAGGATTGTAATTGTAATTACAAAGGATTGTAATTGTAATTACAAAGGATTGTAATTGTAATTACAAAGGATTGTAATTGTAATTTTACAAAGGATTGTAATTGTAATTACAAAGGATTGTAATTGTAATTACAAAGGATTGTAATTGTAATTACAAAGGATTGTAATTGTAATTTTACAAAGGATTGTAATTGTAATTACAAAGGATTGTAATTGTAATTTTACAAAGGATTGTAATTGTAATTTTACAGAGGATTGTAATTGTAATTACAACGGATTGTAATTGTAATTACAAAGGATTGTAATTGTAATTACAAATGATTGTAATTTGGATTGTAATTGTTTCATTCCGGAATGCTTTTGATGCTTATTGTTAGAGTAATCAAAAATCGCTTGAATAAATTAACTTACCAAATCATTGTCATTGTAAACATTCATTTTCCTATCGAATGCTTCGTCCCAATTCTTCTCAATTAAAATTTTCAATTCCAACAGGCACAATAATAACAATGGATCACTGTACTCCATATGTCTATTCCAATGTTGGCAAGCCCATTGATGAGCACGGCAATAGGAATGGATGGCCAAAAATGCTTGTTTTTGTGCTTTCGATTGAAACTAAATTTTGGATTAATTTTTTTTAATTTATTATTAGGGTTAGGATAGTTATGTTATTTTTTTTCCTGATATCAGAACGTTGAATTAAGCATAAAAAAGCATTTCCCACTTGATTTAAAGCTTCTAACGTGAAGTTTTATTTACATAAATTTACATATTTTGCCATTTTTTGGGAAATTTTCAACAAAAAATGCAATAAAAATGAAAATTTTTGAATTAAAATTTGATAAAATGGATAAAATATGCGAAAAATTCCTGCATGGATCAAGAAAATTGATCTTTTTTGCCTTCAAAATGTGAAAATAGTCCGATTTTGGTGACCGAAATTTTGGTCGAATGGGGGGGAGAGAGGTGTCTTTGGAATGCCTACTTTGAATGGGTTCTAGAGTTTGAATCCCACCCCATTCCAATAATTTTTTTGGTTGAAAAAACCGATTTTTATGCTTATTTTAGCATTTTTCTTTGAAAATTTAGTAAAAATGATTCGAAAAATTACTAAAAAGTCACAAAAAAATCAATTTTATCTACATATTTTCAAATTTTTACACATATTTTATGTACATATTTTGGACTTTTTATTTACATAACTGTCTAACCCTATTTATTATTAATTTTTTTTTACCATTGCATTTGAAGAATTCAGTCCCAAAATGTAATCGCCGATGCGCATATAAAGTAAACATTTTGCCAGGCAATTGAGGCCATCATCCACTCCAGCGATTGATTCAGCTTTCAAAATGAGTTTGTCCAAACTTAAAATTTTTAATAAAAAAATAAATTTTAATTTACTTACTGCAAAATCATATAGGCAATTTTACTGGTTTGCAAAATTTTATTGTCCGATAAATCCAAATAATTGATCAAAAGTCCATTGATGATGGCCAATTGGGCCCTGTATGAATCCTGGGTGAGTGGAAGGTTCGAATTCTGGAATGAAATTAATTAATTAGTGACAGAATTTAATATGGCGTAAAAAGGCATTGATAATGGCGAAAAAATTTTAATGGTTCAACGGTTTGTCCTAAAACCTTAAATCATATACCCAATCGATCGACCGCGTCAAGATTCGTCGATTGGTGTATATAAATTTGTACATGGTTTGGTTCAAAAATTAAAGCGTTTTAAACTTAAACCGTTTAAACTAATTTTGGTTTATTGGTTCAAAACTAATTTAAATTTGGTTAAATCTAAACCAAATTCATCATTACCAATCGATGCGTCTCGAAGAGATCTATCGATAGGTATATGGTCTGCTGGGAGTCTATAATAAACCAATGAACGGTTTAAACCATTATAATTTTCGTCATTTTCAATATTTTCCATAATTTTATTCTTTTTATTTATTTAAATTAACCTGAAAATCTTTGAATGCCTTTGTGGCATTGAACCAGACGAAAAAATTGTTGTCTGAGAAATTTTGACGAGCCAACTCAATCCATTTTTGTAATTCATCCATTTTTTACTAAATAAAATAATTAAAATAAATTAATAAAATTAATTTTAGAAATAATTTTTTTGTAAAATTAACAATTAAATAAAATAATAATTAATGAATATAAAATTTATAAAAATTCAAAAAATCAATAAAAAAATCGGATTAATTCGAATTAAAATTCATTTTGGCCATTTCTTCATCGACATCCAGTGAAATTGTTGGAATTCTCAAACGAATTATTTCGCCTTTATATTCTGCTTCAAAATGGCCCCTGAAAATTTTATTATTTCAATATAAAATTTAAAATTTTTTGGTAAATAAATTTTTGAAATATAAATTTTAAAATTTTTTTTGAAAAGTAAAATTTTCAAAATTTTTTTTTTAAAATATAATTTTTGAAAATTTTTTAAATATAAATTTTTAAAATTTTTGAAATATAAATTTTCAAAATTTTTTTTGAAATTTAATTTTTGAAAATTTTTTAAATATAAATTTTGAAAAATAAATACAAACCATAAATTATTCCCTTTCGTCGTGCTTAATTCAAAATTGGCACTGAATTGTGTAGCCGGTTTTGATGGAGTCAAATTCAAATACTAAATTTGAGTAGAAAATTATGATTAAATTAACACAAAATCAATAATTTACATGATTGAATTTTGTCTCCTCCTCAATGCTCGTAAATGAAAATCGTCGGCTCGGACTTCCCACCTCCAAATGACTTCTTCGCAAAATTAGTTCCGTCCTTTCATAGTTTATCACCCGAAATATGCAGGACCAAAAATGTTGGGTAAATCTTTGCCTTACAATTGGGCCTGTTTAATTAATTAATTAATGATTTATTGGGGAGAGTAGTTTTTAAATGTCAAAAATCCTAAAAAAAAAAATATGCACTATTTAATTTTTTTGCAAAATTCGCCAAAAATTGGTTTCGAGAACCTCAAAATAGGTGATTTTTTAATTTTTTATTGCATTTTTCTAACGAAATTTTCCCTAAAAAGGTGCCAAAAATAGGTAAAATAGGTCAAAAAATTACTTCAAAAAATGAAATATATGTTCAAAAATATTTGCTTTTCACATCAAATCTGATAAAAAAATATCTTAAAAGCTAAATTTAAATAATCAAAAAATCAACAAACCTAAATAGAGCGGAAGAACGGAAATTTCAATTTGGCCAGTGAATTGTTTGAACATTACTCGCGGAAATCTTCAAATTTATTTAGATTAAATTAAAAAAAATTATCTTTTAATTTGTCGAAAAAGTATTAAAAATGCACTAGCTTATATCGGTTCAATGGTTTTTCCCATATTGGATAGAGGCTTGTCAAGATGCGTCGAATGGTATATAATTTGCTTATGGTTTGGTCAAAATTTAATGGTTTTAAACGGTTCAAACCGGTTGTTTTTACAGTTCAAACCGTTTTTGTTTTAAACGGTTTAAACCGATTTTGGTTTTAAACGGGTTAAATCAATTTTGGTTTTAAACATATTAAACCAATTTTGGTTATAAACGGACCAACCGTTTTTGGTATTAAACGGTTTAAACCGTTTGATTTTTGGTATTAAACGGTTTAAACTGTTTTTGGCCTTAATCGGGTTAAATCAATTTTGATTTTAAATACATTAAACCAATTTTGGTTATAAACGGATCAACCGTTTTTGGTTTTAAACGGTTTAAAAAACCACTTTTTGGTTCAAACTTTGTTAGAATTACTAAATCCAAACCAAAACAAAATCAAACAATGTGTCTTGACGAGACATTTCGATTAGTAAAGAGTTTAGGAGTCTATGACAAACCATTAAACCGGTTTAATCTTTTCGCCATTTTCAATACTTTTTTTCCTTTTAAATTAATTTATATTTTATTTAAATATTACATTGGATTAAAATTTCGCAGCATTGCCTGGGTGTTGGTGGTGGTGGCGGAATGTTCTGGTTTAAATTGAACATACATTCCATTTAAATAAGGGTCACCATCAACATCCACCGCCGCCATGGCCATTTGATTGAAAATTTGCCCGTAATGTGGATTATTGATTGGTGGCGGCGGCGCCGGTGGACCCTCCAAATTTGGGTTTCTGTTGTAAAAATTTTGTGCCAGCGGCGGCGGCGGTGGTGGATTATCCCAATTTGTGTTTTTGTCCTCCACATTTTTCGCTGCTTCATAGGGCAAAATGTCCTCATGGAGGACCAAATCCATTCCATTATAGGAGGACAGTCTTGCATTCTCATCGTCACCGTTTGAATGCAAATAACTCATCAGTTCATGGGAAAAATTCTGTAAAAACCAAAGGCTTAATTTTAGCTTTTTGCAAATTCGGGTATAGAACTTTGGCTTAAATTATGGCTAATTAGGTTTATAAAGATTTTAAAGAAAATTGGCTTAAATTATGGCTAAGTAAGTTTAAAGATTTTAAAGAAAATTGGCTTAAATTATGGCTAAGTAAGTTTAAAGATTTTAAAGAAAATTGGCTTAAATTATGGCTAAGTAAGTTTAAAGATTTTAAAGAAAATTGGCTTAAATTATGGCTAAGTAAGTTTAAAGATTTTAAAGAAAATTGGCTTAAATTATGGCTAAGTAAGTTTAAAGATTTTAAAGAAAAATTTTTAACCCAGTGGGCTTCATAAAAATTTAGGTCTAGAATTCGGACCTTCTCAAACGAAAATATTTTTTTCACATTTTGTACATTTTTTTATACATTTTATAGAACAATTCGAGCCGAAATAAAGTAATTTTATCAGAAAAAAAGTTTTTTGAAAATTTTTGACCATATAAGGGGGAGAAGATCTTACAATTTACTTAATTTGGGGGTCGCAGGTTCGAATTCGAACCGAACCAGTCCAGGAGAAAATATTTTTTCGGATTTTGTGCAAATGCATTTTTACACATTTTTTAATATATATCTATTCGAAATTTTTTTTGAAAATTTTTTTGGCCCAAAGGAGGGACCCTTCAATAATAAAAAATTTGGGTCTCGGGTTCAAACCCGCTCAGAGGAAGGTATTTTTTGTGCTGACTTGATGCACACTTTTATGCATTTTTACACAATTCTACAGCTTATTACTGGCCAAAATAAAATGTTTAAAACAAAAATCCTACACTAAAAGCGTTTGGGTTAAATAATAAATCAAACCATTTGATTCCAATCATTGGATTCGATCAAAACATGATAACATTTTGATGCAAATTTGTTCATTTTATTACAATTTCTGCTGTTGTAAATATCGATTTTCTTCGGATTTTCTGCCGCCCAATTTTCTTGCATTTCATTCCCATTTCTGTAAATTAAATATGTCAATTTTCAACTTTCCTACCCTATTATTCTTACTTTTTGACAAAAATTTCAATGTCAGCAGAGCAGTTAATGATTCCCCTTAAATTAATTTTAGGCATTTTAATATTTATTCCAGGCACCTGTATGCGAATATTTTATGTATAAACAGTTGGCCTCGTTGATAAAATTGATCTGCTGTTGTTCTTTTTTCGGGCGTTAATCGGCCTATTTCGACTAATTGTCGGCTGTTTTGTGAATTTCTACATGTAAATGATATTAATTAGGAATTAGGCTGGATTTGGTTTAGATTTTTATGAAATTTTTTTTTTAAATTTCCGACCTCTAGAGGGGGCCTTAATTTTTGTTGGTTTGGTTTAAATTTTATGAAAATTTCCGACCTAAAGAATAAAGAGGGGACCTTAATATTTGCTGACTTCATTTAGGTCGGGTTCGAATCCTCATATAGGAAAATTTTTTTCGACTGTCATTTTTATACATTTATTAAACCGGGTTTATTAAGAAGAATTTTTGCAAAATTTTTTTGAAAATTTTTTACCATTAAGAGAGGACCCTTAACTTTTCTAAAGTTAAGTCTCAGGTTCGAGTCCGCTCAAAGGAAGTTATTTTATTTGAGTTCATTTCCACTTTTATGTATTTTTATTTATTGTACATTATACATTTCTAGGCTATAAATTTTCTTAGAAAATTTTCGACCTAAAGAAAGGACTCTTCACTTTTGCAAATTTGGGGTCTCAGGTTCGAATCCGCTCGCTCAGAGGATGGTATTTTTTTCAAGGCTTAATTACTACTTTTATAGTTACTTTTATACACATTTATATATTCTAGAGTATATTTCAAGGCCATTTGACCAGAAAAATTCATTAAATGCACTTATTCCCAAATTTAAATATATTGAAAAACCTTAAGAATCGAATATTTGATGAGCAAAATTGACTGCGGCACTCGGTTAATTGAGTAATAATTCGGCTATTTATTGATTTGAGCATTGCTTAGAATCTTAGAAATCAATCAAATAAAAAAATAAATAATAAGAAATACAAATTCGAATCAATTAATCAATAAAAAAGCAATAAAAATTTAAATATTTATTCAATTTAATTTATTTTGGGTTTTTTGGCCATAAAAATATTGCAAATTCCGCCAGTCAATTCTTCGTAGGTAACATTTTCGAATCCGGCCTCCTTCAACATTGTCGAAAATTTTTGTTGATTTGGAAAAAGCCGGATGCTTTCCACCAAATATTTGTAAGAATTGAAATCGCCAACAAAAATTTGGCCCATCACCGGAATAATTTGAAAGCTGTAAAAATCTGCAAAATTATAAAATATTTATTTTTACTTATGAAAAAAAAAAAAAAATACCATAAATTTTGCCAAAAATTGGCCGATTCACTGGTCCAAATTCCAAACATGAAAATGTACCTTTAAATTATTAAAATTATTAGAGAATATTAATATTTAATAGAGGAAACGGATTTTTAGGTATAAAAAATCGCAAAATAAGTTTTTTTGTGTGAAATTTGCCAAAACTAGGTTTCGGGAACTTCAAAATTGATAATTTTTTGGTAATTTTAATGCATTTTTCTAATGAAATTTTCCACCAAAAAAGTGCCAAAATTTGTAAAATCGGTCAAAAACATGAAATAAATGCTCAAAAATATATTTGGTTTTCTCATCAAATTTTATACATAAAAATGAGTCAAAAACCTAAAAATCCAGGCCTTAATTATAAGTAAAAATAGTTACCGCCAGGCTTCAGGACACGAAAGGCTTCAGCAAGTACCTAAATGTACAAATTATTTTGCATTATTCATTTGTTATTAACCTTATCAATATGTGTACAATTCCGGATGCCAAATGCAATTGTATAAATATCAAATGAATTATCCGGAAATGGAAGTGATTCTGCAAAAAAATGAATGGGTATATTTGAGTGAAAAGGTTATAGCCGGTTCAATGGTTTGTCTAAGATCCCAAAAACATATATCCAATCGATAGATCTCATCAAGACGCGTCGATTGGTATATTTGTAATGGTTTGGTCAAAGTTAATGGGTTTTAAACCCTAACCCTTTAAACCGATTATGGTTTTGAATCGTTTAAACTGGTTTTAAACTGTCTGAACCGATTTTGATTTTAAACCGCTTAAACCACATTTTGGTTTTTGATTCAAAAAAAAAAAAAATAAAATTGTTTAAACCCAAGCCAAAACCTAATCATTTGGCGCATCTTGCCCGGAATGCGGAATCTATTGATTGGATATATGGTTTTGAGTCTAGGATGAACCATTGAACCGTTATAAATCATTATATTTTTTTGCCATTTTAAAAAATATTTTCAAATTTAATAACCTGCATCGGCAGTAATCCAATTTATGCAATCTCTCGCTGCTTTGGAATCCAATTTTGAAGCTCGGATTTTCCCATTGTCCAACATTTTCTGGAATAAATTTTTTGGGTAATATTTAAGATGGAGAAGAGATTATAATTATAATGGTTTATACGGTTTTCAGGGTTTATCCTAAACCTTCAAAACGTATACTCAATCGATACATCTTTTTGTGAAGCATCATTTGATTATAATTGGTTTTGGTTTAACGTTTAACCAATTTTAAATAGGTTTTGAACCAAAAACCATAAGTTGGTTTAAATGGTTTAAAACCAAAATAGATTTGAACCGTTTAAAACCCTTTATTTTGACCGATGAGACATTTTGATGAGATATATCAAATCAATTGGGTATAAGGTTGCGGTTTTAGCCCTAACCATTGAACCGCTAAAATCTTTTCATTCTTATTTTCACTATGTAAATCCAAAAACCTCATTAATGTCTGCAACCGTCACAGTGGCCGATCCCCTCGGTAACCTTTGCAGTTTGTCAACAATTCGAAATGTGATGTCGCCAGTTCCGCCCGCAACATCCAAAACCCGGCTATCTTTGGTCAACCGCAACTTTTGTACATAATAATCCTTCCACAGTCGATGAATACCAAAACTCATTGCGTCGTTCATTAAATCATATTTATGGGCGACATTTGCAAAAACTGTCTTTACTAAATTGATTGGATTAAAAATTTAATTAAAAATGTTTAATTTTACCTCGTTTTTGTTTCTCATTTTCATCAATTTGTTGAAATCCAAAATGTGTTGTTGTCGATGTTGATTGATGAAACCTTGTAGTAGCGGATGATGATGATTTTCCAAATTTAAAAATAAAGCGGCTAGATGATCGAATCCATTTATCAGTCATTTTGTAATCAATCTAGGAAAGGAAATGTAAAAAAATTGATTGCGGATTTTTATTTGCGTTCACACGCTTAAACATTCTTATTAGTGGAATGAAAACTCACGGTTTTTTAAAGAAAAGAAAGGAGTAGGGACTATACTAGGGAGTAAGGGAGGGGTATGGTTCAGGTGCCAGTGCGTTTCGTTTTATTTGTGAAAAAAGTTTAAGACATTTATCCCAAACTGATTTTCGACTATTTACAGAGTTAAACCTAAAAACCGATGATGTTTTCGGTTTCAGCTTCAGCTCGTTGGCAAACACAAAACCAATTTCAAAACATAATTTAATGAATGTTAAGCTAGCAAAAACATGGTTTAATTGCTAAATAAATTATTTATCTTTGAGACTCATGACGAGTTTAGGTCTTAAAATAAATGTTTTTCTTCCAATTGAACTGTTAAAATAATATTTAATATTTTTCAATTTAATAAAAATGCTTGCTCTGCAATTATTTCCATTTTAAATCACCAAATTTTCAGCAAATTATTTGAAATTTCTCTAATAAAAATGGCTACCGCTTCTTCACGTTTCTGCGGCAATAAGGCCGGAGTGGATCCGCTTGACAAATCAAAAATCCAACGCGTTATTGAAGAAAATACAAGTCAAAATTTTGGGAATCATGAACATAAAAGGGCCAAACGAATTGAAGAACGAGTCCAAAAATACAAACAAATGCTTGCCGAAATTACAACTCAACAATTGGAACAGGCACAAATTGAAGTATTTAATTTACAATTTAAGCAAATTATAATAATTTGATTTCGGGTGGATAAAGTTATTACGGAATTAGAGGAAAAGCGCCAATTAACTCATTACCGAGTCCACATCGATATGGACGCATTTTTTGCTGCGGTGGAATGCCGAGACAACCCCGCGCTTCGAACTGTTCCAATGGCCGTGGGAAGTGATGCAATGTTGGTCAGTAAATTTTCACATTAAAAATCAATACAAAATTATCGATTTTTCACTTAGAGTACATCAAATTATTTGGCCAGAAAATTCGGCGTTCGTTCAGCGATGCCAGGTTTCATTGGAAAGAAGTCTGATACTATTTTTAATTTAATTAATTTAATAAAATTCTCAGATTATGCCCACAAATTATAATTGTCCCCTGCAATTTTTCAAAATACAAAAAAGAGAGTCTAGTGATTCGAGCAATATTTGAGAAATTCGATCCAAATGTGTCAATGGGAAGTTTGGATGAAGCCTCATTGGACATTACCAATTTTGTTGGGTGCAGAAATTCACCAGGTTTTCATAAAATTTATAAAAAAAATTCGAAAATTTTCGACCATAACTTGCATTTGCAAAATTTAGGGGTCGCGGGTTCGAATCCGCCAAGAGACAATAATTTTTATTGAGAACTTGGTAATGTTGTATGCATTTTTAAACATCTAAAGTACATTTGTAGAAAAATACATTATTTAGAACTAAAAAATGCAACCATAAACTTGCTAAATTTATTTTGTTTTTATTTTTTGATTTTATTTCAGTTGATTGCAAAAGAATTCGATATGCGGGCGAATGTGTATGCCGATTACCTTTAATCCATGAAGTAGAGCAATCCAAATTGGGAAATGCCGAACGAATAACGGAAATATGCGAGAAATGCAAAAAGGAACGAATTAAAGTGATCGATTCTATTCAATTTGGGACAGATGTGAATTCGGTCGTCAACAAATTCGCTTTGAAGTTGAACAGGCCACTGGATTGACTTGCAGTGCCGGTAAAAATTATAATACATTTGGGCAGGGTAAAGGAAAAAACACATTTTTGAAATGAAACACATTTTCTGAAATGAAACACATTTTTTGGATGTAACACATTTTCCAGAATGAAACACATTTTTGGGATGAAACACATTATTGGGATGAAACACATTTTTTTTAGGATGAAACACAGTTTTCAAGAATGAAACACATTTTCCGGTTGTAACACATTTTTCTGGAATGAAACACATTTTCCTGAATGAAATACATTTTCCGGAACGAAACACATTTTCCAGAATGAAACACATTTTTCTGGAAAGAAATACATTTTCCTAAATGATTTTTCTGGAATGAGATGAGATACATTTTCCTAAAACACATTTTTGGGATGAAACACATTTTCCAGGATTAAATAAATTTTTTTAAAATATTTGAAAAAATGAAATTTATTCAATTAAAGGAATTGCTTCGAATGGAAGACTGGCTAAAATTTGTTCCGATTTGAATAAACCAAATGGCCAATACTGCTTGGTGAACAGTCGAGAAGCAATTTTGGAATTTATGCGAGATTTGCCCATTCGAAAGGTGCCAGGCATTGGCCCAGTCAGTGAGGCCATTTTGAAGGCGCTTGACATGGAAACGTGCGGTCATCTTTTGAAGAAGGCAGCCATCCTTCGACTCCTTTTTTATCAACATTATTCGGAATGGCTTCTTCGCGTTTCATTGGGCATTTCTGGTGGTGATGGGGACCACCAAGGAGGATCAAATGAGGAAGGTGGGTCAATTATAATAAGGGAAATATATTATACCGAAAAAAAATTGAAAATGTCAAAAAGATTTAATAGTTCTGTGATTTTGCATAATTTGATTTGTTACATTCCCCTCCAATAATAAATTATGAATTTAAAGAGAGCGGTCCAAAGAGTACCAGTATTGAGCGAACATTTGCTCCAACGAATAATGTGGCAGAACTTTTACAAACATTGCACAAACTTTGCGACAAACTCATCCGTTCATTGCAAAAAGATGGTATTTTTGGAGGGCGTGCGGCCACTTTGAAGGTAATTTTTGGGCAATATGTTAATATTTTTTCATATTTAGATTAAATTTTCCACTTTTGATGTGATTACTCGATGCAAATCAGTGGATTTCCCAATCAGAACAACCGAAATTATTTACCCAATAATGGAAGGCCTGCTGAAGAAGGAAATGAAGGGGAAGAAGGACATTTCGGTTGGCGAAATTTAAATTTTAAAACAAAAGCACATTTTCTCTAATGAAAATCAGAATTCTTTCCGGAATGAAAATCAGAATTCTTTCCGGAATGAAAATCAGAATTCTTTCCGGAATGAAAATCAGAATTCTTTCCGGAATGAAAATCAGAATTCTTTCCGGAATGAAAATCAGAATTCTTTCCGGAATGAAAATCAGAATTCTTTCCGGAATGAAAATCAGAATTCTTTCCGGAATGAAAATCAGAATTCTTTCCGGAATGAAAATCAGAATTCTTTCCGGAATGAAAATCAGAATTGTTTCCGGAATAAAAATCAGAATTGTTTCCGGAATGAAAATCAGAATTGTTTCCGGAATGAAAATCAGAATTCTTTCCGGAATGAAAATCAGAATTCTTTCCGGAATGAAAATCAGAATTCTTTCCGGAATGAAAATCAGAATTCTTTCCGGAATGAAAATCAGAATTCTTTCTGGAATGAAAATCAGAATTCTTTCCGGAATGAAAATCAGAATTCTTTCCGGAATGAAAATCAGAATTCTTTCCGGAATGAAAATCAGAATTCTTTCCGGAATGAAAATCAGAATTGTTTTCAGAATGAAATACATTTGGGCAAAAACACATTCCGAAATTAAATAAATTTGTTAAAAATACAATTTAATACAAAAATAAATTATTGTAGATTCGACTGCTCGGTGTTCGACTGTCAAATTTGATTTTCTCGGAAAATATTTCGGAAGAAGACAAACGTGCTGTGGAATCAAAAGGAGTGCAGAAAAGTTTGCTGAATTTTTGTCGGCCAAGCACAAGCAATTCAACCGGGGATCCACCAATTTTGATTGAATTATCTTATTCTGATGGGGAAGAGGAGAATGAAAATATTGATCAAGGAATGAATGAGGAGGAAGAAGACATGTTGAACAACAATTCTTTTGATGAATTGCTTAATGAAGGTAGATAATATTAAAATTGAAATATATTGGGGTAATAATAAATATCTGGGGTTGGTTTTTCTTACTTGAATTACTTTATTTCGCCTATAAATTTATTGTAGATTTAAAAATGCATAAAAGTAAAAAATGCAGCCCAAAAATTCCCTGAACGATTCCGAACCCGAGTCTTAAATTTTATTAAAATCTAAGATTCCCTCTGGGCTAAAAATTTTCAAAAAATTATATTTGATAAAATCTCACAATTACTAAATTCTATTCCAGGAAATGCCAACAATGATGATCAAATGATGGAATTGGATGATGAAAATGAAAATGAGGAAAATAATACAATGCATAATGAAGAAGAAGAAGTGGCCGCCGCCGAAACATCCTCCTCGGGCGAGGATGATGATGATGAGGATGTTATTTTTGTGGAAGAAAAAACAACCAAGGAGGCGAAGAAGAGGAATAAAGTTGTACCGTCGCCGAAAGGGAAAAATCGGAAGAGAAAATCCACAACAAATGCCAAACAAAAGAAAGGAAAGGCCGAAAACAAGCCAAAAGGAATGATGAAAGATTTGCGTGATTATTTTCCCACAATCCTGTAGAAAATTTTATACCGTCCATAATTTTTTACACATTTTTATTACAGAATAAAAACGATTTTAATAATTTAATGTTCTTTTGTTATTTTCACTTTTTATAATATGTCACCCCAAAATTTCCCCTGAGAAATGAACTACGGTAGCCCAAAATTCGGCAATTTTTGGAGGGGAGTAAAAATGATGGAGATTCCTTTTTGCTTTTGGCACCTTGGGCTCTTTTATGTCCCCTCGCACATTAATTGATTCAAATTATTTAAATTTTCGTAAATCTTTAAATTTTTGGTGATAAATAAATTTTCTGGTAAATTTTGATTGAAAAATCAGCCGAAAAATTTATTGTAGATTAGACGGTAAAAAGGAATTGAATGTTGAAGGAATTTAAGGAAAGTGATTTGTCTAACCTAAATGTGAATTCCGGTTTTTGCTGAATTTCAATCTGGAAATTGTTTTTGGCCTTATTTCATTCCATAAAATGTATTTCAATCCATAAAATTGTTTTTAAATCGCCCAAATTGTGTTTCATTCCGGAAAGAAATATGTTTTTACTAATTGTGTCCATTACGGAAAGAAATGTGTTTTGCCCAATTTATTCCGGAAAATGTGTTTTTAATCTGCCCAAATGTGTTTCATTCCGGAAGAAATGTGTTTTTGCCTAATTTGTGTTTCATTCCGGAAAATGTGTTTGCCCAAATGTATTTCATTCCAGAAAATGTGTTTTTGCCCAAATGTATTTCATTCCAGAAAATGTGTTTTTGCCTACTTCCCACAATTCTATAAAAACAACAATTTACATACATCTTTTTATTATCGAATAAAAACTGATCTATTAATAATCCAAAATGGAGATCATAATGTGAGGGAATATTTATTTAAATCCAAACTTCCTTCTTATCTTCACTTTTGTTGATAAATTCCCCCTCCTTGTGCCATTAATTGGTGTAAAACGGCGGCGGATGCAGATTGATGTGCCCTCTGGGAAGATTTCTTCAGTTTGGCCCGTTTATTCTGCAAAAAAATGCAAATTGCCAATTAAATGTCAAGGGAATTTAAAACGGCAATCAACACTGACATTTCCCATGTATTTCCCCTTGTCATTCCCTCAATTCATCACCCTAATTGGCGATTCTAATTCCACCCTCCCCCCTTATTTGCTCAACAACCTTTTTCGGCTTGTTCTTCCGCCAAAACAAATCTACTCAACTAAACTACTCTTTGATTGAAAGCGGAGATTATTATCATTACCCTTCCCCTCCTTTGCGATCGTCCAAAATGGGTAAATGAATGACATTGCCCCCTCTCCCAAATTGTTGTGCTGTGAATGTGAATCTTCCCTCATTAATTAAAGTAATGATGCGCTTTCCTCCCCTCCCTCCTTTTAGTGAGAAGACTATATGTTAAAATGAGGGATAATGGAATGTGCTCTAAAAGCGGTTGACACAAAAAAAAATTTGCCCTTGAATAGATTTGTTTTGTTGGATATTTAATCGGATGAGAAATAAAATTGTATTTTTAATAGTAATCCTGTAATAATAAGTGATTAGGTCATATTTTCCCCTAAAATTCCCAAATTTGACAAATGTATCTAGGATTAACAGATTATAGAGTTCATTCCCTCATGTGGCTGGGGGGATAATCGAGTAATCGCATTAGGTTTTTGGCCCATATCTCAACTAGGAATTGGCCAATTTGGGAAGGCGATATGCCATTTAGAAGCCAAAAGTGCCCTCTACAAAGTGGCCATTTTAAATTTTAACAAATCAACCCACAATTCTTTCTATTTGAGAAACTTTGAATAATGCCATTGGGTTAGATGATTCAGTACCTTTATTGGTTTTTGATCCATAGCTCAACGAGGCATTAACCAATTCAGGGAGGCAATATACCTTTAAAAAGCCAAAAGTGTCCTCTACAAAGTGTCCTATTTAAATTTTCCAAAACCCAAAAATTTAAAAAGTTACATGTCTTTGAATTGAATAAACCCGAATTTGTTTGTTGGAGGAATATCCGCTTATTTTATAATTATTTTAACATTTCAAAAACAATTAGATTAGCCACTTTTTATACGACATTTAGGGCTTTCAAATGGCATATCGCCTTCCTGAATTGATAGCTTACCTCTAGAGATATGGACAAAATAATGGACTTGGGTACTCAATAGTACCCTTCGTTTTCTGATCCTTTCTCAATAAGAATATTTCTCAGTTTTGTAAATTCCCAAAATTTGGATAAATTCCTTATATTTTTTACCAATAATTAGTGAATCATATTTCTCACCTGAAACCAAATTTTGATCTGTGATTCGTTCAGGCCCAATTCATGGGCCAATTCCTGCCGTCTCTTCTCCGTCAAATATCGATTGCTTATGAATTGACTTTTCAATCTTTCCAACTGGAAAAATAATTAAATAAATAAATAAAAATTCGTTGGCACCTGATCCGCTGTGAATGCCGTCCTTGGCCGCTTCTCTTCTTCATTATTGTTGCTGACTTCCCGTCGTTTTATTTTTCTAATTCGTGGCCCTACAAAAATATTCAAATTCATTCAAAAAATCAATAAAATTGGGAAATATTTAATCTGGCGAAAAAAAAACATTGAAATTGCCGTAAGGTTCAGAATTTTATTCTAGACTGCTAAGCTTTATATTCAATCGATAAAACTAATTAACAAATCTTTTGATTAGGTTTTGGCTTGGGTTTAACCAATAATAACTGAGTTTTGAACCAAAAAATAAGAAGGGTTTAAACGGTTTAAAACCAAAATGCGTTTAAGCGGTTTAAAACCCTTTAATTCTGAGCCATAAAACCAAAATGTGGTTTAAACCGTTTAAAACCCTTTAATTGTTGACCAAAACCAAAATGTGGTTTAAACCGTTTAAAACCCTTTAATTGTCGACCAAACCATAACCAAATTATAGTCCATTCAATGCGTCTTGACCAGTTCTATCCAATTTTGGGTATATTTGGTTTATGAATGTGTGGGACAAACCATTAAACCATTAAACCATTATAATTATTTTGGCATCTACTCTTTTTCGGCAATTTCAATGTTTTTCGGCAATTAAATACTATCCAAAAAAATTTCACCGGAACTTGGCCGATCCGAATAGCGTGTACAAAATATCCAAGACGGCAAAAATTCATTTGATCTCAAGCCGCCAACGGTTGATTGAGACAAAATTGATGAAATGTTGCAGCAAATTTCCGGTGAGGAAAATGGAGGGGTCGACGGAAATTCCAGTGGGAAACATCGCTCATTTGATGAATTTTTCTGCTGGGTTAAATTTGAATGAAATTAAATTATGGAGGAAGATTAGCCCTGAGGCACCCAACTTGGCGCCGTTTAAAATAACTCATCAAGGAGTGAACCAATTTTGATGATTTTAGTATCAAATTAAAGAGCAGACTTTTGGCTATTAAATGATATTAATTTTATTTAAATTGGCTTAAAATTGATGGATTATGGCCAAAAAATCACTGAAAATTTCACAAATCATTCTAAAAATAATTTTGAATGGTTTTTTTGGCCATAATTCCTTCAATTCTGAACCAAATTTTAATAAAATTAATTCTATCAGATTACCAAAGTCTGCTATTTAATTTGATACCAAAATTATAAAAATTTGTTCAGAAATAATAAAGTTATAGCCGAAAAACCGCTTACAATTTTGTTAATCCATTTCAAAGGTCATTTTCATTGGTTTTTTGTACATAACTTAATAAATTCTAAATCAATTTAAATAAAATTAATTTCATTGATAGCCAAAAGTCTGCTCTTTAATTTGATACTAAAATCATCAAAAATTAGTTCACTCCTTGATAAGTTATTTTACACGGCGTCAAGTTGGGCTGTGTAAAAAATTACCCCAAAATCGGGTTGCAAAATGCTTTCAATGCTAAACTTCAAAAGGCGATTTTCTGCTGAACCACTAAAATTCCTCTCCTCTTCTGCTGTTGTCAATTCTTCTTTTGAATTGGGACTTTTGCAACACTGTTGGTGGTCGGAATTGGAATTGGGAGAAAATGTAGTGGCATTCGGCGATGGGCTTTTGATTATGTTGTTCTCCAAATCCAAATCTGCGGATGAATTCATTCGCAAAAGATGTCCAAAAATCTGTGAAAATGAGTGATTTTTAACCCAAAAATACCAATATACAAAATCATAACGAGAAAAATTGGTACTTTTGTACTTTGGGTCCCCTTTTTGAAAAGTGCTTGATCCCTCCCCCCTATGGGTCATCAGCAGGTTTGGGGTTAGGGTCATTCAGGGATATGTTAGTGATATGATGGGGATGGAGTAAAAATCATCCCAAATGTATCCTAAACCCAAATCCTAACCCTAATAACACCAAAGGGGGACCCTTCACTTTTTCCAAGATGACCCAAAAAGGGGACCCAAAGTACAAAAGTACCGAATTTAGGGCAAAATTTAAGGCTTTAGCTCTCAAAGGATGGGTCTTTTTTAAGGCTAATTTTAAGGTTAGGTTAGGCTTCTAGTTTTATCAATTGGGACTATGAATATTTATATTTTAGGTTTTGGGATTTTGGTGGTGAATCTGTGAAAATGGGTATAATAGTTCAAGAAATAAATGTGCAGCGTACAAAATTTTTAGATGGGGGGAAACGCCCCTTATTTTGGGTCCCCAATCTGCGCTATTTTCCATCCTCCTCCATTCCATTCATTCAACAAAACAATTTGGGGTCGGTACCGCCCCCATTCGCCACCACCCAATTAGTGAGTTGAATGGATGATGAAAATTACGGTAGGCAATTTTAGTTACGCGCCGAAGAAGGCCGCCGAACAACACAAATAATAAATGAAGGTTAATGAGAACGAGCAATCCTAATAATAATAAAATGGATGGATCATGGAATGGAGAATGAGGAAAAAAAAGGGTAAATTGAATATAATTGATGAATGTAATTTGGTGTATTTTTATTCTCGGCCATCCATCTTGTCTCGATGATTCCCGCGATTTGACCCCTGTTCCCCATCATTATGCCATTCCAAATCATCCAATATCCAAAGCCCAGAATGAATCAAAAATAACGAATAACCTCCCGCTAATCTCGCGCCATCTAGATAAATTCCCCCCTCATAAAGTGAAGCGCATTTTTGAATGAATGAATGGATCACATAGTTCCATTTCTCCCCTCCATGCTCCTCAATTAAAAAATCGAGGAGAAATCATTTCCAATTTAAAGCCGAATATTTTTTATGTTAAATTGTTAGCAAATTTAAACTATTTGGAGGCCAATTTTTTTCGCGGGCAATTTTGCCACCCCCAGCCCCCATAGCTCTGGTTGGATGGACGGGTTGAATATTTAATTAAAATGCGCCACTGTCGGCTGCTCTCAAATTGCCTTTTCATTCACTGTGTGTTGATTTTCCGGCAATTAGGTGTTTAGATAAACGGAGGGAAATGGATGGATGGGCGGCTGTCACATTGAGAAAGACTGGCGATATTGCGCTGCCTCAGTTGCCGTTTAATTTGGCATAAAGAAAGATTGACAGGAATGAATCGACAACAGCAGCGCGGCGCAATTTTCCCCTCATTGCCAATTGCCATTGATGATGGTGGACAAAGACAAAGTGGCCGCGCTTTTAATTGAGATAAGGAGGCCAATGGGCATTGGAAAATTGGAGAAAATTGGGAGGATAAAAGATTGAAAATTGTTGTGTCCAATTTAATTTATTAGTAAGGCAGACTCTCTAAAAGAAGCAAACTTTAGAGGCCCTAAAAAATAAAAGCCCACTCTCAAATAATAGTCCCCCTCATCCTCACAGAAAAATTTTGTTAAAATTGAAATAATTTTGGGTGAAAGTGAGTGGAAAATAGCAAAATTGTGCCTTAAAAACGATTGAAAATTTCTCCTTGGAGATGTCTAAAAATGGTCCATTTTCTAATAGAAGCCTCCCCATCGAAAATGTTTGTTTGGATAAAATTAAGCCGAAAATAACAAAATTACATCTCAAAAATGAATGAAAATTCCGTTTTGGAGAGTTCTCTAAAAAATAAAAGTCCACACTCTAATAGAAGCCCAACCTATAGAAGCTCTAAATAATAGAAGCCAAAAGGCTACTATTAGAAAAAAATATGGTTTAATAAATTTTATTCGGTTTAAATTCCAACAAGAAAAAAAGCAATTTAACGTGTTTTTTGCTTTGTGGCGGACAAATTATTTCCCAATTCCATTTCCATCATTTCTTCTTTCTTCCCAATTTTCTTGCCGCCGGTGGCCATTTCTTCCACTTCTCCTTCTTCCATTTTCCCTTCATTTTGGCGGAGAAATGTGGCCAATTTTGCATCAAAGTCAAATTTGTAATCAATGCCCTGCTGCTCAATTTTGTGCATTTTTTGACGTAATCCATTCACAAAACGCACCTAAATAATATATGAGAAGAAGAAAAAGTCATACAGTAAATTCTCTATTAGAAGCCCCTTTTCCTTTTCTATTAGAATCCCCCAACGAAAAATTTACTCAAAAATAACTAAATTTTAGGTGAAATTAAACCGAAATAATGGCATTTTTTGCCTCAAAAATTTCCGAAAAGTCACACATCTTGGAGGATCTCTGAGAAATCTATATATGCCCTAGGGCTTCTAATAGAGAATTTATTATGGTAGGTTGCCGTTGCCCCCCCCCCCCTCTATTTTCTTACAATTTGTTTCCATTCCTGTGTCGGCGTTTTCTCCTTGGAATGCGTTTTGGCATGTTTCAAACCTGAAGAATAAAAAAAAAATTGAATGGATGGTAATAATGTGAAATTGTGGCAGAGTAATTTTATTAATTGAATTAATTTGCAGAAAATTTCGTGTATTGGATAAATTCGCAGTGATTTTATGGGTAAATTACCAGGGTAAAAATTGCCTTCGGGGTAAATTATTTTATTAAAAAATTGCCTTAGGGTAAATTTATTTTTTATCGAATTTTATTAATTTAAAAAATTGTCCCAGGGTAATTTAATTTTTATTAATTTCCCTAGGGTAAATTAATTCTTTTTTAACCGAAATTTAATACTATTTTAAAAAATTGTAAAAAACTCACGACTCTCGCCCGGTTTCGGAATTTTGACAAACAGCGGTCCCCGACGGATTGTGTTCGGCACCAAGTCCGGCTTCACCACCCGGCAACGCAGTCGGTTTTCGGCCAACAAATAATTGTTCATTGTGTCCGCCGCAATTTTGGCCACTTCCGCATTGCGAAATTCCACAAAGGCAGTTCCGGTGTGATTTCCAGTCTGAGAATGAATAAATTTAAATATTGTGAAAATCAATTAATTTTTTCCTACTTTTTTGTTCCGAATAACTCGAACACGTTTGATATCGCCAAATTGACTAAAAATAAATTTAATTATTAAATATATTTAATTTTGTAAATTTGCCAATAAATTGATTTTGCCGAAAATGAGTAAATTAATGACAAAATTAATTTTTATGGTTTGGTCAACAATTAAATGGTTTTAAACGGCTTATAAACTATATTTTGGTTCTAAATTATTGAATTAAATTTAATCAGTTAATTTGCTAAAAAAATTGAAATTGTCGAAAAATGTGTAAAAAAGCCAAAATAATTATAATGGTTTAAGGGTTTAATTACAAAGGTTTAATGGTTTGTCCCACACATTCACAAACCAAATTTACCCAAAATTGGATAGAGCTGGTCCAGGACGCATTGAATGGTATATAATTTGGTTATGGTTTAGTCAACAATTAAAGGGTTTTAAACGGTTTAAAACTGATTTTGATTCAGAATAGGGTTGGCCCTCGGCGCCGGGGGAACCGCTTTTCGCGGACGGTGGAAATCATCGGCCGTTTTTCGGGGGCCTTGTATCCGGGGAATGGGGTAGTGTATTTTCGGAGGTGATTTAATTTTCTGGGATGACGAAAAATGGGAAAAGGAGGTCAACACTAGTTCAAAATGAAAGGGTATTAAACGGCTTAAACTCATTTTGGTTGAATACTAACTTATAATTGGTTAAACCCAAGCCAAAACATAGAGTCCTAACAAAGTCTATTAATTGAGTAAAGGTTTATGGGACTAGGATAAACTTCTGAACCATCTATCTTTTGGCGGCCATTTTCAATAATTTTTACAACATTTTAAATGTTTTTTTGTCAATTAAATATTTTCTTTACTAAAGTTGTTCATTCAAACACCCACCTGAAATATCCGTGCATTTCCTTCTCAAAGAATCCATATGGGACATGTGAGAGCAAAATGACATGTTGCGGCTCGCCGCCTTCCTCCGGTCTTGGGTGCAATTTATTCTTCTTTGACGGTGGCCCATCCTTTGGTTCGCGCTTCATTTTCTTCTTCAGATTTGCCATAATTAATTAACTAAAATTTGAATTTTTATTTAATTTAAATGAAAATAATTAAAAATATGATGAAAAATCGATAAATCAATAAATTTCAAAATTTTTTTATATTTTTATTCTCTGAATGAATTAATGAATATTATGTTGTGAGCGGGCAAAAATAATAAAATTGAAGGCAATTTTTGGAAAAATAAAATAAAATTGAATGCAATATATCATACTCGTTCAATTCAAAAGAAAAATCAAATCAAATGTGAATGTAAGTGCCAATATTTTGTGGAGGAGAAAGAGGAATTGTGTTTGCGCATTTTACCAGAAAAAGTCGTTTAAAACATTGCAATTAAACCACTTTTGTTAGTTTAAGGATTTTAAACCTATGGTTTGAAATTGGTTTTAGGAGTTTTCAAGTTTAATTCTTGCATAAATAGCCGAAAATCGCTTTCGATAAAATCTCTTAAACCGGTTTGGAAAAAAATGCTTAAATCGGTTTGTAAAAATGTCTTAAACCGGTTTGAATAAAAATGTCTTAAACCGGTTTGGATTTGGATAAAAATATCTTAAACTGGTTTGGAAAAAAGTTTAAACCGGTTTGGAAAAATGGCTTAAACCGGTTTGAATTTGAATAAAATGTATCAATCTTTTTTCAGTAAAATGCGCTAACACTATGGGATTGGGTCTAAACAGGCAACAAATATTGAAGAAAAGGTTGGGGGAAATGCATTTTGGGATTGGGAGTTGGGAATGAATAATGCAATGCAAAAAATAATGAAGGGAATTGCACGAAAAACAAAAATAATATTTAGGACGGGGCCAAAAAAAATAATATTTAACATGTGAGGGAATTGGTCAAGATTTCATCTTCTTCCGAAAGAATTGCTTAAGCCGATTCCCCTTCTTTTGGTTGATTGGATTGGCATTGGTGGAAGTAGATTGGCCGCTCAAAATTGATGTGGCATCATCTAATTCGCTTGGAGGTGGACTGCATTTATGGTTATTTTGGTTATTTTCGGGCGGTGGCAATTTTGGCAGTTGTCCAACGGATTGGAGGTTGAAAGGAGAAGAAGATCTATAATGAATAGAAATTAAAGGAAATGTTATTAAATTTACAAAAAATTTTTATAAATTGCAAAAAAGACAAAATATATGTGAATTTAGGTTTTTGTGAAATTTGCCAAAATACGGTTTCCTCAAAATGTTTGGTTTTTGATACATTTTTCTAATGAAATTTTCACTCAAAAAGTGCCAAAATATAAGTAAAATTAGGTCAAAAAATTACACCAATATGATATAAATGCTCTAAAAACATATTTATGTAGTTTTCTCATCAAACTTCTTAAAAATGGGTCTCAAACCTAAAAATCCGCTAAATTTTGCGTCGAAAAATCCCCGTTTTAAGGCAAAACTTGACCAAATTTGACTTGATTAGATTCTATATGGTTTATAAGCCTAGCCTTAATCTAACACTAAATCTCTGCCCAACATTTTAGTATGGTTAAATTATGTGGTTCAATTTTTATAAATTAATGTTATTTCAAAATTTTTAAGATGGTCATTAAACTTACTGCATTCGATGATTGTTTTCCTCAAATGAATTTTGTTGATGATTGTTGTTGCCCCAATTATCGTGAAGAATTGATGCGTTGATTTGCGGATGGGAATCGGCTGTGATGAAGCTTGAAGAATTTGGCATTGATGAATAATTGTGCAAGGCCATGTTGTGTTGTTGTTCAGCTTGGTATTTGATGGCCAAAAGGTGGTTGGCATCCAAATTTGGTAGTGATTGGGCGGCAACAATGCCTGACAAATTACAAAAAATATTGATGGTTAAAGTGAATAATAATATAAATTATGGAAAAGTATTTAATTTGCCGAAAAAAAACATTGAAATTGCCGAAAATATTATAAGTTTTATTTTGGCAATATGTACTCTTTTTTCGGCAATTTCAATGTTTTTTTCCGACAATTTTTAAATATCATATATTAAATTTTTGTGAGGATAAGGAGAAAAAGTAGGGACTAAGCGAAGGGATAAATTCTTTTAATTACCAAAAAAAATTAAATAATTTCAGCATCGCTAGATGATGAGGAAATATTGTCATGGGTTGAGGAGGATTGTTGATCAATTTGGTGGGGAAGGAACAAATTTTGGTAATAAAATTGTGGCGGAATTGGGGATGTAAAATTTTGGAAATTTTGAATTTGGTTTTGATTGCGCAATTCATTTTGGGCAAAAATGTTGTTTGCATGGTAATATATGCCATGCGATGTATTTTGAGGAGGAATGAAGGAGGAGAAGGTTTCGTCCACTGGAATAAAACCCAAAATTAGTGAGAGAATTGGAGGAACGAGCAATCGTTCGGAAATGAGGTCCCGAATAAAATTTATTCCTGTCTAATTGTATTACATTTATAATGCAATTTTTTAAAGATTTTTTAGGAATGAAAATCAGAATTGTTTCCGGAATGAAAATCAAAATTCTTTCCGGAATAAAAATCAGAATTCTTTCCGGAATGAAAATCAGAATTCTTTCCGGAATGAAAATCAGAATTGTTTCCGGAATGAAAATCAGAATTCTTTCCGGAATGAAAATCAGAATTGTTTCCGGAATGAAAATCAGAATTCTTTCTGGAATGAAAATCAGAATTGTTTCCGGAATGAAAATCAGAATTCTTTCCGGAATAAAAATCAGAATTCTTTCCGGAATAAAAATCAGAATTCTTTCCGGAATGAAAATCAGAATTGTTTCCGGAATGAAAATCAGAATTCTTTCCGGAATGAAAATCAGAATTCTTTCCGGAATAAAAATCAGAATTCTTTCCGGAATGAAAATCAGAATTGTTTCCGGAATGAAAATCAGAATTCTTTCCGGAATGAAAATCAGAATTCTTTCCGGAATGAAAATCAGAATTGTTTCCGGAATGAAAATCAGAATTCTTTCCGGAATGAAAATCAGAATTCTTTTCGGAATGAAAATCAGAATTGTTTCCGGAATGAAAATCAGAATTGTTTCCGGAATGAAAACGGAATGAAAATCAGAATTGTTTCCGGAATAAAAATCAGAATTGTTTCCGGAATGAAAATCAGAATTGTTTCCGGAATGAAAATCAGAATTGTTTCCGGAATGAAAACGGAATGAAAATCAGAATTCTAAGTTCTTTATGGTTAAATTTTTGAGACCACATTTCCAAAAGATTGGTGGAGAAAACAGCAAAAAGCAGATAGAAAAATTGACAAAAAAACATGGCTAAAAGCGATAAAGAAAAACAGAAAATAACACCCACCGAATGGTCCGGTGATTGAAAATCCGCACATCGACTCAATGTTGGCCCAACGCTGTGCCAACTCATCGACGGCCAGTTTGATTTTCTCCATCCTCGTCTTCAAATTGAATATTTTCGTATCGATGTCGCCAGTGCCCGATGTGGCGCCAGTGGCCAGCTTGAGTGAATTCATAAGGCTGGTCTGCTTTCGGCGCATTTTGTCCACCAACTCCTTTGCTTCCCGCATTTCGTGGAGGCATTCCAACTTTTGTTGATTCAAATAGGCTGATTCAATCACGAAGGTGCGTCTGAGGAGGTTTTGCAAATTGAATGGAAGGCCATATCCACCATTAATGTCAGCGGCCATTCGTTGGTCCCTTTCCGCTTCCAATTCATTTAATTGATTCTAGGAGGAAAAAAAATTGAAAAAATTATCCAAAATTGAATAAATTACCACATCAATGTTCTCATCGTCATCCATTGATTGTCGTTTTCGATTTTCATCATCAAGCCTAAAAATATAAAAAAAATTAAGAATATTTACTGCATTTTTCCTAGTAGTGGCCCGAAGCTCACTAAAGATGGCTATTATTGGAGATAATGCTTCTAATAGAGAGAGGCGATGCCTTTACTTTTCATTTTCAGTGACCCTCCAAATTAGGCAAAATCAAAATCACCTTTTTTCCTCTTCAAAAATCTTCAAAAGGGGCTATGCATGCTATTATTAGAGAAGAGAGGGGAATTTTATTTGAAAGAGGGCATTTATCTCTTTCACAAGAATAGGTAGATTCTTTAAGGAGTTTCTAAATACTACAAGGGCCAATATAAGTAAAAATATGGTCTTTGGTTTCCCATTCGTTTTATGCTTATATAATAGACGGTATTTCGTCTAGAAATGTAGAATGTACTATATTTAAAAAGGGATAAAATTTTACCAAGCCCGAAAAAAATTATTTTACTCGGAGCGGATTCGAACACATGACCTAAATACAGCAAAAAGTGAAGAGGTTTTGGGTCAAAATTTTTCAAATAACATAGGTAAAATTTTCTTTCTAAACCATGGAGAGCCCTAGGCTTGGCCCTAATCCATTAAATTTAATTAATTCAAATTCCAAACTTACTTTTGCTGTACTCCCTCAAAATCGGTCTCCATGTCGCGCAATTTGCTCAGCCTCGTCGACAGCTCTTCCATTTGCTTTTTTGAGCGATTTTTATGCGTTTTGAACACAATCAACACGGTGATGAGTATAACCAACAAACAGGCCAGAGCAATATCCTTCAGAATGGTGGAGGAATCCTGCAATCCAAACAGCACAATGTCCAGCGCTTTGAGTTGTAATTTTTGTTTGTGAACAATGCTGCGAATGCCCAACGAATTCAAATATGTTGAATTTTGTGCGGCCATTCTGTGAATTATTATATTATTGAATAAATAGTTTTTATGATTTAATTTAATGGAAAAATATTTTTGGTTTTAGTTCTATATACTTTAATCGTCTAGAAATGCACTTTAGAATAAAAAATGCATAAAATTGATTAAAAAGTCCGAAAAAAATATTTGCCTCAGGGCGGATTCGAACCCGAGACCTAAATTTTGTAAGTTTTAAGGTCCCTTTCTCTGTGTTCTGTGAGTCCTTGATCGAAAAATTTTGGAATTTTTATTCTATTTTATATCTCAATTCTCAATCAACGTGTTTTGATGACCTTCTATAAAGGAAAAGATACCTTGGTAAATACCGTCCAACGACTTCAGCTTTTTGGAAATTACTCGCGTATTGAGGCAATTTGACAATGTTGACAAGCCAATCGAGAACTGAATTCAATAATTGAATTTTATATTTCGCTTCTCTGTGAAACCTTGTTTCTGGTCCCAGTCGCGTTCATCCGATTCGAACCAAGCCTCCCAAAGATCATCAACCGTAATTGACTCGTCATTCTCGTGGAATGTCTTCTCCCGGCGTTCTCTTTCCTTCTCCCCGAATTTCAAATCTTCGGCTAAGAACTATGAAATACCTTTTATTTGCTTAAATTATTTTAAAATTTACATCCGCCGACTCATATCGATCAATTGAACCGGATTGGTCATCGTCCAAAATGGCATGAATGGATTTTATGGAATTGTATCCTTCTGGATCGCGTAATTTCTCCTCTTCTGCTGTTATTTCAATATCTTAATTAGCGATTGATTGATTATTAATTTGATTAAAAATTACTTCGAGTTGTAGTTGATTTGCTCGATTTCACTGGGCAAAATGAACAGAAAAACGAAAGGACAATGACGGCAATATAAATTCGATATTTCATGATGGTTTTTGCCCACAAATTCGATCTTAATTTATGCAATTTAGTGAGTAAAACCAAAATCATTAAAAGTTAAAACAAAAACACCAATTTACAAACCCAAACCCAAAAACTCTTTCGTTTTGTTGAGTGCGCGAGAGCCCGAGCCAGCCCAGCCCCGCCCCCGAGCCCCGACCCCGAGGCAAAATGAATAAGATAATTTTAAAACCAGAAAATTCATACATGAATTAAGAAAATATTATATAAATTAGAAGGTTAGAGAAATGATATTCAATTGCGGTTGATAGAAAGTTTATGGAGACAGATGAGAAGGAAAGAAATTTGTTAGAACGGAAAGGGAAGGTTGGGTTGGGTCTGCTGGGCTCTGGGTCGCCTGAGTTGATCGCATTTGATTTGTTTGATTGTGAATTGAACAAATAATGATGATGTGATGGAAGAATTGATCATTGTCATTATTAGTTCGAATTATGTTGCGTCTAGACATTATCGATTGATTGATTGGGGCCTGTACTGTATACAGGGCTTTTGTAAAAAAATGAAGAAACAGTATTTTTTGTCTAAGCCAATTTTATTTTGGCTTCTCAAAAGATATAAAAGCCGGCTCAGAATTATTGAGAAAATCATTCTCAATTTCAACAAAACAATTTTAGCGCATTTCAAATTGGGTGTTAATACTTGAATCAAAACAAAACAACACAACAACGACTTGATGATGAAAAGCGAGAATCGCATGTCAAAGGACGTTGTGAAGAGGCGTTTAAACAGTAAGTTGTGGGACATGGGTTTTGTAAAATTGTTAATTAAACAAAAACTTCAGGTCTTTTTGGTGATTATTCGGAGTTCATAAAGCCCACTCAACAACGCGCAGAAGTTCCGGCCAATTCATCAACAAATGTGAAGGTGGCAGCAACAGACCGGAATATTACAACGGATGATCAGCGGAGGAGGAATGAGATCCAACAACAAGAATTGCTGATGAATGGAACAGGAGGAGGCGAAGAGCAGCAACAACAGCGGAATGAAGCCAGGTTTTAATTTACTGATTTGATTGTTTAATTTTAATCCAATCCAAAATGTTTTCCAGTTCCAGCGTTGACAACATGATTGAGATTATGGATATCCCGCGACCCATTTCGCCCGTTCAAAGCACATCCAAAATGGAAATCATGCAGCAAGAAGAGGATGTTCAATGCAGCAAAGCGTCAACCCCAAAATGCACTGTGAAGTAAATTAATTAGTTGGAAAACTTGGACTAATAAAAAAATCTTCAGGTCTTGCTGGACAGGGCCAACAGCAGATTTGGATGCAATTATCAATTCATTGGTGCCACCGTTGCTCTCGCCAATCCGAATGGACATTTTCAACACAAAAAATGATGTGGTTACGGTTGCGGATGGCTCTGCTGAAACAACGACAAGCCGAAAAAGGCCGAACAGCGGTTTGGTTTTGGCTAAGGTTTAAATTTGAATTTTGAATAGGTGATGAAGTCATTAAAGCGAAGAAAAAGAAGGCAAAGAAAAGTGAAGGAGAAGAGCCGGTGAAGAAAAGTGAAGGAGAAGAGCCGGTGAAGAAAATGGAAGAAGAACAACCGGTGAAGAAAAGTGAAGAAAAACGACCACCAAAAAGTGAAAGAGAACAACCGGTGAAGAAAATAGTAGAAGAAAAACCGTCGTCTTCATTGCTTTATTCAATCAAATTGGCGCCTCCAACATTCAAAAAGCTGTTGCAAAGATTGGATGACCAACAAAAGACGCTAAATTTGGATGACCAAAAGGCCCAAAAATTGGATAACCAAAAGACGAAGAAGAATTGTACAGCAAAATTGGATGAACCAAAGCCGAATGCCGTGTCGGATGTTATACCTACGCCAACCTCGACTTCGAAGAACAGCAATAAACAGTCCAAAAGTGCAACAGCGGCTGCGCAGAGTAGTCAAATTCCGGTAAAATTTATTCCAATTTTGGTACTAATACTAATGGAGCTTGTCCACTACGAGGGAAAGGATGATGATGAAGAAGAAGATGAGGTGATCTTCTTCATCATCCTCATTTTCTTCTTTATTCCCATCTTCTTCTTCATCATCCTAATCATTATCTTCATCATCATCATCTTCATCATCCTCTTCTTCACCATCCTCTTCATCATCCTCATGCCTCATCTTCTTCTTCTTCTTTTTCTTCCTCCTCATCATCTTCTTCTTCTTCTCCATCATCCTCTTCTTCATCATCCTCATCATTATATTCCTCCTCATCATCTTCTTTTTCTTCTTCTTCTTCTTCATCATCTTCTTCTTCTTCATCATCTTCTTCTTCTTCATCACTCTCATCTTCTTCATCATCTTCATCATCATCTTCATCGTCATCTTCATCATCTTCTTCATCATCTTCTCCTCTCCTTATTTCCTTGTAGGGGACAAACTTCATTATAGTACACAAATGTCAAATTTTCTTTCAAAAAATAATATAAATTTGTTTAAGGTTGAAACGAAGATCACTTTCAATGTGCCCGCAAACACCAAAAAACCACCGTTCGATTATTTTACTGGTCGCGGCCGAGAGCTTCGGAAGAAGGCGGCTGAGAATGAGGTTTTTTTACATTTATTTTCATTTCCAATTCCAAATATTCAAAATTCGCAGAAAGACAAAGCGCAGCAAATACTTTTGAGCTTTGAGTCAATTGCCTACTACATTATGGCCTCGTCGACACTCTCTAGCTCTGGTGGGGACAAATTGCACCAATCCATTGCGGACAATAGCAATAGGATCAAGTACGGTTTATTTTAAATTAATTCAAAATGGTCCAAAAAGATCATAAAATAGACCTTAAGTTAATCAAAAACATTAAGGATGGTAATGGTTCACCCAAACTCAAATAACTTAAGATGACCAAAAATAACCCTAAACATCTTTAGATGGCCTAAAAACCTTTAGATGGATCAAAACACTAAACACTAAGAATGACCCAAAACCTTGAGTTGGGAAAAAACCTTAATCCAAAAAACTTTAAAATGGCCCACTCCCCACTAAAACCTTAAGATTAAGATAGCCAAAAAACCTTAAGAAGAGCAAAAAACCCTAATAGAAGGTCCAGAAAATTAAATGGTCCAAAAATCTTAAGAATGGCCCAAAAACCTTTAGATGGGCCAAAAACCTAAAGTATAGTTCAAAAACCTAAAAACCTTAAGATGACCTAAAGACCTTAAAATTAAGATAGCCCAAAAATAACTTAAGTTGGAACAAGTAACCCTAAGATGGCCCAATGACATTAAAATGAAAAAAATTTAAATCAATAACCCATTCAATTTTTTCAGTTCCACATGGTCAACCTTCAAACGCCAAAAAATGTCAGAACCGCTGATGAGGGCACTGCAGACCCGTTTAAAATACTTGCAAATGATGATTTCCGCCTGTCTTGCCTATCAATTATATTCAATTCGTTCGAATGTAAGTTCACCAAAATCATTCGTATTAATTTTTATTTTTTAGTCAGCATTTTCCGCCTATTCCCTGTTGGCTCAATATGAAAAAGAGAATCCGGTGGCGCAACGACGGCCTGGAAGCAGGACAAATGGTGGCAATGGCACAGCAATAAATGGAAACGGAGCAGATTCCACCGGAAACAACAGTGCAAATGGGGCCACCACAAGCACAACAACCACAAATTCATCCCCCGCGGCCTCCACTCCGGGATCGCTGAATTCACAGGCAACGGTTTGTTTCCCAAATTATAATAAAAAAATTGGTAAAATTAGTGAGGGGATATGGTATTTCGTCTCAGAAGTAAGTAAAAATGCATAAAAGTGAGAATCAAGCAAGAAAAAAATACCTTCCTCGGAGCGGATTCGAACCGAGACCCTCAAATTTTTGTAGGGACCTTCGCACTTTTATGTTTCAAAAATTTTTTCCTCATCAGAAATGCATTGTAGAATGTATAAAATACATAAAAGTAGGAATTAAGCCCGAAAAAAATGTTGGCCTCTGTGTGGATTCGAACCCGAGACCCCCAAATTTTCCCCTTAAGGGTTGAAAATTTTTAAATTTTTTTTTGGTAAAATCCATTGTGAACTCTAGTCATAGGCCCATAGCCATAGGTTATCCAACGCTTTAGTTCAACCAAAAAATTGATTGAAAAAAAAATCAACAATAATTTTTGCAATTTCCAGGTAATTGTGCCCGTCGAAATCTACAATGCCCTGACCGCCCAGAACCGGACCCTACACCATTTGATGTGGTCATTCAAGCTGTGGAACGATGCGAAACAGGAGCAGCCGGCCGATTGTAAAAGTCCGTTTTTGTCAAAATTTTTCATCATCCTAATTTTGGCCAAAATGCAGAATTCATGGATCGCTGGACCCTGGTGTGCGGCGGTGAGCTGCGGCAGAACTCCGAACTGGTGGATGTGGCCGAATATTTGCTGACAGCCGTCTACTTGTTGAGGCAGGAATTGGGCGAAGGAGGAACGACCGAAAATTGCAACAATGGAAATGATGAATGAATGCGCACGGACAGCAGATGACCAAATTTGTGGAGGAAGGAAGGAAGGAAGAAGAATGATGATGTCAACTCTCTAATCAATCAATATTTGTGATGATGATTATGGCCATTTTTTACCTATTCCATTATTATTTTTTTAATATTGTGTTTCCTATTTTGTACGGCGATGATGCATTTATACACACACCAGTGGACGCGGGTCCCCCATACATATTTTTTTTTTGTTTAATTTCCCATTCCCACGCACCTTTTCCCCATTCATTCATTTATTTATTTTTCGTGTACTTATCGGTTATCCGGGTTTAGCTTTTTTTACCCTAAAATCATCCTATGTTACCCCCAAAATTGGTAAAAATAATATTCTGACCTTAAATTAGTGTTTTTTTTTCATCATTTTACAATTATTTATGGAGAAAAATCAACAAAATTTCGAATTTTCGAACCCAAAAATTTTCAAAATTTCATAAAAATTTATGAATTCGAACCCAGTTAAAACCGATAAGTACCCATTTCATTCATAATTCATTTATTTGCGGTAGATCGTGTAGTTTTTTTAATGTTTTTAATTCTCACTGGTGATTTTATGATATGTTCATTTTTAATATCATTAAAATGTTTGTTATTTGTTTCATTCCTTCCATCTTTTCAACAACAACATGTACTCTGTTTTTCATTCAATTTTTATATAAATAATATCATCAAATTTTATTTTAAATCGGCCTAAATGCTTTTTTCTTTGTTATTTTATTTTTATTCTAATGCGAAGTAGAATTTATTAAATACACATAATTTTATATTAGTTTGATATAAATTTATAGAGAAGATATAATAGAAATTCGATTATCGATTTATTGATTAGCGAGTTAAAAACTTTGTCACAAAATACTGGTCCAAAACAATTTTTATTGATTGATTTATGCCTAATCAACAATTATTGATTGATTTATATTACTATAATCTATTCATTCATTTTGTATTCTTAAAAATTGCCCATTCTTATCCGTAAACCATGAAACACTTCAATCAATTTTATCATCACAAAAATGTGTTAATATTTGTTTTAAAATTCCTTCTCCCGAATTTTGCCCATCATTTTCATTACAAAAATGCTCCATTGTTTGATGCCCATTTTTAGACCCAAACCCAATTCATCATTCCCCATAATGTTTGAGTATTTTATTTGTTCTAAAAATTCTCGCCCATGAGGGGAGGAAAATGCACTTTTCCATCCATTCATTCAATCCATCCATCAAAAATGTTTTTGTTTTAATCGGCAAACAAACAATTTATATTTTTTTAAATACTCCATTGCCTGATGAACAAATTTTCCCCTTGCCCTAAAATTTTTCCACTATGAAAAAATATGTTTATTTGTTTGTCCTCACATCATCCATCCATCCATTCTCACGGTTTAGGCGTTTAGCGAACACAAAAAAGCAGCCCCATCAAACATTTCAATTTTGGGCAATTATTCGAAATTTGTTTATGAATTCATCCACAAATCAACACAAAACTACATTACATATTTACTATTAATTCTATTTAGAGAAGAAAGAATTTACATGTATTTTTATTTTTTTTCATATTTGTGAAGATTTATTACGGATAAACATGAAAAATTTATAATAGAATTTTATTCAAATCTATTCATATTCAGAGGGGAAATGAAGGAACATTTTGATGATAGTTTTTAAAATTGAGAGGGAAAATGGCCTCGTGATGTGACCTTTTGTTGTTTTTGATTGACTAGGAAGAATGGCGGCTTTGTTGTTTATCTTTAAAAAATTGGAGAACGTTTTTGAGTTTGACGTAATCATCAGGCCTACCCCATCCAAGATGACTTGCTGGCGATGATGGTGACGTCGTCGAGGACCCCATCATTTGCCTATTAAAATTGCCTAAATGAGCATCCAACACTTTCTGGAATGTGGAAGGGAAAAATAATTATTGTATTTTTATGATGCAGCCGATTTTAATTTTGGCATGTTCTAATGTTCTAATTAACGTACAGCATTAATCTAATAAGGCTCAAACGATTCATTTTAGAGGGTCGATTTTATTATGTGGTTTGAATCAAAATTATGTCCAATTGAAATGTTGGGTTTTAAACTGGTTTAACATTTCTAAATTCGGCGTGTTCTAATTTTCGTGCAGCCTTAAATCTATTTGTTAGGATCGATTTTATTTATAATCATTTTCAAATCGATTTTTAATGTTTTGAACCAATATTATAGCCAAATGATATGTGGTTTTTAAACCGGTTTAACATTTTTAAAACGGTTACCACAATTAACATTTATAAACTAACTAAATCGATAATGCTGAATCAAATGGGCCATAATTAGCTGGGATTTGGCCATTGATTTACAAATTTTTGGTTAATGAAATCAAATTCGGCTACAACATTTATCTATTACTTGATATCGAAGTTTGCAAGCGGCCTCAATTGTTTTGGCCAAAGGGGCCGCCGATGGTTCGGCATGAAAGACATAGCACACAAAATGGTCGGCCGATTGGGCCACAATGAAGGCACAATGTCTATTAAGTGGGATTAATCAATCAATCAAACATCCATTTCTCCAGGGAATGTTTCAAAACAGATATTTCAATACTTGGGCAATTCTTTTGACCATAACTCAACGAGGCGATTGCCCATTTGGGAAGGCGATATATCATTTGAAAGCCAAAAGTGTCCTCTACAAAATAGCTTATTTAAATTTTATAAAATCCCTGCTTTAAAAAAGTAAAGGTCTCTTTGAATGGAATAAACCCGAATTTGTTTGTTGGAGTAAAAGCCGCTTATTTTACAAATTATTTTAACATTTCAAAAACAATTAGAATTGGCCACTTTTTAGAGGACATTTAGGGCTTTCAAATGGCATATCGCCTTCCGGAATTGATTGCTTCCTTCCACGAGATATGGCCAAAAGAATGGCCAAGGGTATTGAAACTTCCCAAAAATGTGTCAACTTCACGTCTCGGCCAATGCCAAGGAAGGAAAGGTATCGGACACGGCACGAGGCAATTTGCCTTCTGGCTCCCAATGCCTCGAAAATGACAATTTCCGATGGCGAAATGTTTACGTCGACCAGTGTCCAATGGTCGGCTCTCACTTCAGCCAATAATCGGTCCACAGCGTCGTTGAGCATTTCGATGCCGGTGGCACGAGGCACTAAAGGGGATTTAGGCTAATTAAATAGGAGCTCAAATTTTGGAGACGGAGCAATGCAACTTGTTGCAGAGCCAACTTTACGCCATTTAAAATAACTCATCCAAGGACTGAACCAATTTTGATAATTTTAGTATCAAATTATAGAGCAGACTTTTGACTATACAATAAAATTAATTTTATTTAAATTGGTTTAGAATTGATGGAATTATGGCCAAAAAATCACGAAAATGTTGCTAATCCATAAATAAGGTCATTTTAAACGATTTTTTGGGCAAAACTTCATCAATTTTGAACCAATTTAAATAAAATTAATTTCATTTGATAGCCAAAAGTCTGCTCTTCAATTTGATATCAAAATCATCAAAATTGGTTCAGTCCTTGATGAGCTATTTCAAACGGCGCCAAGTTGGTTCTTATCCTTTTATGAGGCACAGCCTACCTTGGGTGACCCCAATAAAATGGCACCGTACAACTCGTTTTGGCTCTTGAATGGGCGAAATTGGCACGGATTGGTCTGTTTGACGTGACAAAATTAAATATTTTTAGGATTCGATGATTTTACGTGTTTTCCTACGGCCCAATGAATTTGGTCTTCTTTGTTGTTGAAGTAAATGAGCGCAGGCACGATCGAGTGCATGGGCCACGGTTTTGGCCGGTACATCATCGCATTGGAAAACGTGACAAATTGAGCGGCCATTTGGGTCTGGCTTACGTGTTACAAAGGCAAAATCCCTTTAAATAAAAAATCGATTTGCCCACGAAATATGAGATGGAATTTGAAAAATTTGAATACCCTTGGCCATTTTTTTGGCCATATCTCAAGAAGGAAGCAACCAATTCAGGAAAGCGATATGTCATTTGAAAGCCCTAAATGTCCTCTAAAAAGTGGCCAATTCTAATTGTTTTTTGAAATGTTATTTGTAAAATAAGCAGTTTTTTCCTCTAACAAACAAATATTCGGGTTTATTCCATTCAAAGATATGCAACTTTTTTAAAACCTAGATTTTATGAAATTTTTAAATGACAACTTTATAGAGGACACTTTGGGCTGTCCAATGATATATATCATTCCAAAATTGGCTTTTGCCTCCTTGAGATTTAGTCCAAAAACCTAGGCAGAGGCAGATACCAAAAACCGCTTCCCCTACCATTCTTCTCATCCTCTTTTTGGCCCGTAGCTCCACTAGTCATTAGCCAATCTGGGAAAGTTTTTATGCCATTTGAAAGGTCTGTATTTTCTCTACAAAAATAGCTTTATTAAGCATTTTGAATTAGGAAATAGTTTAGAGAAAATATTGGCATTTTCCCAGGGGAAGGAAGAAGTCGGGTTGTTCCGATTTGGAGAGCTTTTATTTTTTAAATATTGAATTTAATAAATTAATAATAGATAATTTTGTAAAGGACACTTTGAGCTTTCAAATGACATATCGACTTCCCGGATTGGCAATCGTCTCGCTAAAATATGGGTCAAAAAGCTAGGTCAGGTATTCAATCTTTGTTCCCAATAAATATCTTCTAACTAATTGTGGAAATCCGGCTTCTAGAAAATCCAGAAACTCTAGAATAGCCTCTTTCGACTTGGCACGATCGATTTAGTCTATGAAATTTCAATTTCAGAACAGCATTAAAGCCTAGGCAAAAGTTAGTAAACCAAAACCGGTTTAGGTTTAAACAATGGTTCAGCTTTTCAAAACCAATTCAGAGCGATTTGAAATTAAAATTTCCTAGACTAAATCGACCATGCTTAATCAAATTAACCCATTTTCGAATCTGCTAGATTTTTTTTTTGAAAAGTTAAACCGTTGCTTAAACTCAAACCAGTTTTGGTTTACTAACTTTTGCCCTAGCCTTAATAGTGGTCTGAAATTGAAATTTGATAGACTAAATCGACATGCTGAATCGAATTAGACTATTTTCGTGTATCTAGATTTTCTAGAAGCCGAAATTTCCGAAACTAGCTATTCGGAATTAGTAAATTTCCACATTTTATATTCACCCTTCATTCTCGCTGCCAACGGCCCAGCACCGGATCCGCTGGATTGGTTCCACCAAAAGCACTTCCCCATTGTTATTTTCGTCCACCAAACGCAATTCATTGTCGCCAATCTCCATCAAAACTTGCCTTCCTCTTTCGCCGCGGAATTTGGCCATTGCCCGATTCAATGCCGCTTGGCTGGCCTGTTCCCCTCCTTCCAATTCGGCATTTTCCAATTCACATTGGCCAAGCCAACGTACTTTGAAGCGAGCCAACTGTGAATGGAAAGGGCGAAAGGAGTTAATTTATTGGCATTTTTTCTATTATTCCGGCACTTATGGATTATATCTTTCTTGAATGTATTTCACTCACTGTTTTCCTTAAAATTAGTCATTGGATTTTGTCCAAAGTTTATCTAGATCCCCCATGATTATCAAAAGACTTTAGATTAGAGTTGCCTAAAGGCATCCTTTTTAATGATATTTTGGCATAAGTATATTCTAGCTTGTAAAACTGGGTACTGGGCCAACTTGATTAGGTACAAAATAACTCAACAAGGACGGAAGCAATTTTGATAATTTTAATATCAAATTAAAGTGCAGACTTGTGGCTATCAAATAAAATTAATTTTTATTTAAATTGGTTCAGTAATAGATGAAGTTGTGCCCCAAAAAACCATTTAAATTGACCTTTACTAACAATGTTTTCTCTAAATTAGCATCGGAGTTGTAGGCCTGGCCCAGAATTACCCTAGGATTCTTCTTGGGATCATCGAAAGACCTTACTAATAAGCAATGACGTAAGCCATAAACCACCTTTATACCTTTGGCACTCAGCAGGTGTTCAAAATATGCCAAAAGTACCCATATATCCTCTCCCTCACTTGTTTTCCGTCCACTCCTTCCTCCAGCATTTCATCCTCGGCCAATTCAATTCGTCTTTTTGTGGTCGTTTGCCGGAAGGCATGTTCCTCAATGACCGGAGGCGGTGTTTCCGGTGGAGGAGGAATGATGGCAGGCGGTGGCGCAGGTTCTGTTGGCTGAATTTACACCAAAATGAATTAAATTTTAATGCAAAATAACAAACCGGCGGTTGGGGCCTTCGACTTATGGGCGGTGGTTCCACCTTCCTGGGTCCACTGTCCACGTGCCAATAATGCGAAAAGCTGGTCGGATCTTAAATTGAAATATGTAAAACCTTGGATTTTTCAATTTCGTTCATATCTCGAGATGGAAGCAATCAAGAAAGGCGATATGCCATTTGAAAGCTCTAAATGTCCTCTAAAAAGTGGTTTTTGTCTAATTATTTTTGAAATTTTAAAACAATTTGCAAAATAAGCTGATTTTCTCCAACAAACAAATTCGGGTTTATTCCATTCAAAGACATGTAACTTTTTTAAATTATGATTTCATAAAATTTAAAAAGGCCACTTTATAAAGGGAACTTTGGGCTTTCCATCGGCATATCGCCTCCCCAAATTGGCTATTGCCTTATGGAAAACTATGGGCAAAAAGAAGATTGGAAGAATGCTAGGGTATATGTTGGTATCATTCTATGGTATTGGTATTTGGCCCGTAACTCAGCGAGGCGATTGCCAATTCGGGAAGTCGATATACATTCGAAAGCCCAAATTGTCCTCTATAAAATAGCTTAATTTAAATTTTATAAGATCCAGGATTTAAAGAAGTTACATGTGTTTGAGTGGAATAAACCCTGATTTGTTTATTTGGAGGAAAATCCGCTTATTTTACAAATTATTTTAACATTTCAAAAACAAATTGGAAAATCCACTTTTTAGAGGACATTTATGGCTTTCAAATGGCATATCGCCTTCCTGAATTGGTCACTTCCCTCTCAAGATATGGCCATAAGAATCACCTTCAGCGGCAATTTTCACTGGTTGGGCATATTCGCCCTCCTCGTCCCTTTCTCTCTCCACAAAATGCACTCCACTGTCCGGGGACAAAAATGGTTGACGCCGTGGGGGTGGCGGTGGACCTTCTTCTTCCTCATATTCTTCATAAATTTCTTCTTCCTTTCGTTCCTCCTCTTCCTCCTCCAAAACATAATCCACCGGAGGCGGTGGCCTTGGCGCCTCCTTTTCCGCCTTCCGCAACTTGTCCAATTGCCAATAGAAGGAATAGGGGTCGCGGTGTTCCGTAATCTAGGCGATGGAAAAATTAATGAATCCTTTATTCCAAAAATTCCGAATGAATTCACCCAAAATTCCTTATAATCAAAAATCTAATCTATTCTATTTCGCCTCATTTTTCCCTACGCTCAAAAACTGAAGTGTTGGTCTAATTTACTTTAAAATTTTTTTTTATTTTTCTCAGTCAGTTGGAATTTTGGTGGTTGAGGCTTGACGCATGACACATCTCCTAATGTCCCCCCCCCCCCCCCCCAAATTTTATTACCATAATTGGGGACAAATTGGATTCCGTGGCTCATTATAGGCATTTTAGTAGGCATCAACATTGCCCCCCTAGCCATCATAGGATCCATTTTTTTTTGATTTTCAAAATGTGACCAAAAAAAGTGGTGTTTTATATTTTGCTAGGCTAAAATTCGATAATGTTCAAAACACTTGCCATATTTGCCAATAGATTTTTTTTATCATAATTTAGTAAACTAATTTGATGCCTAGAGTGCTGTGGTCTCACTATACTTTAATTCAATTCTCGTAATGCCATTTTATTGGGCTTCTCAACAGTGCCCCCCTAGCCATTGGATCCATTTCTGATTATTTTAGACAAAATATAGCAGCCAAAAATTTTTTGCTTTTCTGATCCGGAACATTTTCCAAAAGATTTGCTCTATCATATTGGTAAATTGATTTGATGCCTAATAAAAATGGTCAATTCTTGTTCACAATTCACATCCTCAAAATATGGCGTCCTAAAATTTCCTATTATCTCATTGTTCAAAAATCAATTAATAAATAAAATATTATATACCACGGTGGTGTCCCCAATCTGCTTGACCCTCCGCAACCGATCTGGTGGGCCTCGGTCCTGTTGTCGGGCGGCCGCATCCTCAATGGCTGCCTTGGCCCTTCGAAAATCCCCGGGGCTATAATCCACTTGGCCACCTGATGAAGCGGATGTGGCCATTCCGTTGGCACCAAAATGTGCAGAGGAATGCTCGTTTGGATGATTTCTTCGATTCTGCGTTGATGGAATTCGCTAAAAATGAATGGGAAGAAAATAAAGAAAATGAGTTGGAAAGGTTCAAAGGAGGAGGAAAAGCAAATAAACAAGCAAAAAAAACCGAATGAATGAATGTGAAAAAGAAGATGATGAAAATGAAAACCCAGTCAAGGGAAAGGCTGAAGAAAGGCAAAAGTGAGGGCAAGGGCACGGGTCGAGGTGGCCCTCAAAATTGTTGGCCCTGGGGGGGGGGGCTTTCCCCCAAACAATGCCTCGGGCACCCTCGCCTCATTTTCTCTTCATTGACTGCTCTTCTCTCTAATCTCTATCTATTTGGCATTTTAGGCCTGGCCTTATATAGAGCCAGCGGTCTTTATTGGTTTTTTTTTGCAAAAAGCATAGCTGCTGGCATTACTATGCCCATTTTGGCACACCATGGAGAAATGTGGATGGATGGAATTAGTTGGGGTTGGGGCGGGCATTTTGGGTAAGGAAAGGGAATGTGAATTAATTTTGGCATTTTCCCCAGAGGCAGATGTTTTTCCCTTTGGCATTTTCCCTTAGAAAGATGTTTTTTCCTACCCACTTCGCTCATGTGAATTTGTGCCACATCCTCGGCCAATAATTCGGTGCCTCCTTTCGCCACTGCCCGTGGAATATGCCGTCGTCCTGCTCCAGCTTCTCGGTCGTCGTTCTGCATGGAAGGAGGGGAAGATTAGGGTTCATTTTCCATTTATGTCTTGTTTTGCCCCCTTTCTGGAAAATGTGTTTTGCCTACTTTTTTGTGTTTTTGCCCCTTTTTTTAAATGTGTTTTTGCCTCATTTCTTTAAAATGTGTTTTTGCCTTTTTTTTTTAAATGTGTTTTTGCCTCATTTCTTTAAAATGTGTTTTTGCTTTTTTTTTAAATGTGTTTTTGCCTCATTTCTTTAAAATGTGTTTTTGCCTTTTTTTTAAAATGTGTTTTTGCCTCATTTCTTTAAAATGTGTTTTTGCTTCATTTCTTTAAAATGTGTTTTGCCCCATTTCTCTAAAATGTGTTTTGCTCCATTTTTCTAAAATGTGTTTTTGCCCCATCTTTAAAATGTGTTTTTGCCCCATTTCTTTAAAATGTGTTTTTGCCTCTTTCCGGAAAATGTATTTTTGTATTCTTTCCGGAAATGTGTTTTTTGCCTTCTTTCTGGAAAATGTATTTTTCCTTTCTTTCCGGAAAATGTGTTTTTGCCTAATTTATGGAATATTTGTCAGTATTTCTTTGACCTTTATAGCCATAATTCTGTGAATACAATCAATTTTAAGGCTAATTTACAGCCATGTTCGCCAAATTTCTTTCTTGAACCAAAATGATCCCAAAACATTCCCCAATTTTAAATGACTGACTGACCAAAAAATGGATACTGGCCGAGTCGGAAGTGCGCGATTCGGGTCGATGTTGTTGGTGAAATGTTGCATATTCTTCCTCCTGCTGGTCCCGTTCCCTTTCCACCGTTCTCCAGCCTCCATTTTGCCCCCTCTCCCCATCTTCTTCCAGCTGATTTGCATTTGAAGGACCATTTCCCTCCCTTCCTCGAGCAGTTTGCTGCCTTCGAATGATGCCACTTTGGCCACCGCCGTTCATTTTTTACGTTTATTAGCCGCCCCAGCCGTGATACCAAAAGATGAAGAAGAAAATATGGAGGGAAATGGGGGAATGGATGGATTGGATAGGCCAAATCGACGTGAATCTTTGCTTTCCTTTCGCCCTCCTTGGCCGCCGCGGGGATACGAAGAGCCCATGGGCTGTGTAGAAGGGATGCATGGAGGGTGAAAAGGATGGATTGTTTGCATTGTGGCCCCAAGATTGTGATGACTTGACTTTGACTTGGCCATGAAGGTGAAGGAGAGGAAAGAGGGAGGAGGGACTTTGACTTGGCCGAAGGGAAAATTGAAGGGTTGGGTGGAAGGTGAATGTTTGTGCATGCACATGCATGAATCTGTGTTAGGCCTGACTCAATCGGATGGCTGATGCGATGGAATGGATTGTTTGGGAGGTCGGTGGTGCGCGGGCTCCTCGAGATTTGATGCGAGATGATCGAATCGATCAGCAGGAAAGGGTCGTGGTGAGGAGACCAATTCCGGCGGGGCATTGTGCATGAAGGTGAAGAGGAAATTGATCAGAAAAAGGTGGGACAAAAAAGAGGAACAAGGATACATAAATAATAATTAGTATGCATGTCGAGAAGATGAGAAAATAAATCAGGGGCTTATTAGGAGGCAACTTTTATTTGTTTGGCGGATTTAGGGATTTGGCAAACAAGGAAAATGGAAGGAAAAGGAGAGATTGGCTGGATTACAAATAAAGATGGGAAAATAGGGTGGATTAACTGGAAGAATGAAAGCAAATGTTTGAATTGAAACTATTTTTGATTGTGACAATAAGTGGAAAACAGAACAATGCCGTTATTTTGGCCTTATCTCTCGAAGGGAGAAAGCCAATTCATGAAGGCAATATGTCATTTGAAAGCCCTAAATATCCTCTAAAAAGCGGCCTTTCTAATTGTTTTTTTGAAATGTTAAAATAATTTGTAAAATAAGCAGTTTTTCCTCCAACAAACATATTCGAGTTTATCCCACTCAAAAACATGTAACTTTTTTTTATAGAAAAGGTAATTTTGTAGAGGACAGATTAGGCTTTCAAATGATATATTGCCTTTCTAGAATGGCTATTATCTTTATTGAGCTAATAATGGTAAAAAATCAAGGGCGTTATTTGTCCTTTACCCGAATAAAAAAACATATTTTAGGCCTAAATCTGAAATTTTATAAAATTTAAATTAAGCCACTTTTTTAGAGGACACTTTAGGCTTTCTAACGGTTTATCGCCTTCCTGAATTGGTCATTGCCTTATTAAGATATGGGCCAAAAGCCAAGGGGATGTCAGGCAGGTACTCTCACTCAAACCGAAGAAATGAAAACAATGACACAAATTGAAAATGTTTCAATTTAGCTCATCACAAAAATACAATATTTTGGCATTTACACATTTTGGCATTTCCCCAAAATGAATTAAATGACCAATCAAAAAATTGTTGATCTAACCAAAAAAGTAATCCCCAATTCTTTCTTCCAAATTCATACATTTTTCGCCCCAAAAACAATGGAAATGACCGCTCATTTTTTTGTCAGCCGATATTTGATTTGATCATTCCCCCTCCCCAATATTTAGTCAATCTGTGAATCATCGGCCTCCTTTTCTCGCCCTTTCCTCTATCCAAAAATAAAAATGTGAATCCAATCGTCGTCAGCGCACAGAATTTCTTTTCCCAAAAATGGATGGATGGATTGGTGAGCAAATCTTCCGATCAGCCAGTCGCCCTTTTCTTCCCTTTACATTTGGTGCTGTTTTTGCAGCTCCCAAAACCGCCAAGTCCAAAGTAGCAGATTTGTCCGCAAATAAATAATCCACAATCCCCTCTGCCCCTCATAAATCCCCCATACAATTCCCAAAAAGGGAATATATTTAAATGATGCTCGAGAGGGATTGATGGATGTGTTACAGATAATTTTTGGAAATCTCGACTTCCCGGCAATCCAGAGACTTGAGAATAGTGTCAATCGACTAGCCATGGTTGATTTAGCCTATGAAATTTCAATTTCGAACGGATTTGAGCTTGTTATAAAAAAAGTTGAACCGTTGTTTAAACCCAAATTAGTTTTGGTATATTAAAATTTAACCCATTATTTAAACTCAAACGGTTTGGTTTATTCAAATTTAACCCATTATTTAAACTCAAACGGTTTAGGTTTATTAAAAGCTGAACCCATTGTTAAACCCAAACCGGTTTTTGTTTTGAACCCAAACCACCCAAAATGGTTTTGGTTTAAAACCCCAAACCGATTTTGGTTTACTAACTTTGCCTAAGCCTTTATTCGGGTCTGAAATTGAAATTTCATAGACTAAATCGACCATGCCGAGTCAAAAGAGCCTATTCTCGGGTCTATGGATTTCCTAAAAGTCGAGATCGAGATTTATTAACCGAGCATCTAGCTAATTCAGAGGAGTTAGCTAATTTCTAATATTATCTATTATCTGTAAAGATGGATTGGTGAGCAAATCTTCCAATCAGCAGCCAGTCGCCCTTTTCATCTCCTTTTCCATTTGCTGTTTTTGCAGCTCCCAAAAAGCCCCCAAGCCCATAGCCCAAAGTAGCAGATTTGTCCGCAAATATATAATCCCCTCCCCACTGCTCTCCATAAATCCCATCCAATTCTCCTTATTTATTCCAAAAAATACCAAAAAAGGGAATAAATGGCGTGTGTTTGCCCCCATCGCTAATCCTCTTTTTTGCCCATAAATCCTTTCTATTCCCGGCTGCCCCATCCCCTTTCTTTCCCTTTCCAATTATTCCCATCCCACATTCCCCCAAGTCCAATCCCAGTTTCATTCCCACACGTCAATTCCCCTTTGGCGTTTGGCCCCTTCTCAATATTTAAATCGAAAAAAGAATGATGGAATGGCCACATAGAATCATTTTTGCATTTTAACCAAAACATGTTTTGTGTATCGAAAAATCGGAGGCATTTTTTGATTGAGGCTTTGCCAAAATCTGGGGTCAATTCTAAATTAAATCCTGCCTAATAAGTATGAGGTTCTATCCTTAACCTAAGTAAACCATGTAAAATTTTAGAGATTGCCTCAAAAAATTAGTGTAAATTTAGGTGATTTTATGAATGTTAATATATTTCTAAAAATCCTTTAATTCAATCCGTCTACCGTCGTCTCTCCATTCCCATTTCCCACACATTATTCCCTAAATTCAATGTTTTCTAAAAATTATGATTAATTCCCCATGGGCGGTTAATGAAATCACGGGTAACGGTAGTGTGATTAATGGGGGTGCGCATAATAACGGGACGGGTAATTAGCCCAAAATCCTGAGAATATCCGTCCCGTCTACTCGTCGGGCCCACGCAGCAGAATTAACCCTACTAAAAATAAAAATCCTCAAATTTTAATCCCTCACATCCATTCCCAGTTAAACACACGTCAATTCAATCTTCCCAATCCCCCGTTGGCCACATCAAAAAATGAATGATGAGATGGTCATATTATTAAAATCATTTTGTGCATGTTTGTGTTTTTTAGACTCAAAAATCCACATATATGAAATCATTTTGTGTGAATCAATTTATGTTTAAATGCCTCTAAATTCAAATAAAAATAGGACATTTTTAAAGCTATAAAATGATGTTAATCCTATCCTGTCTGATAAACCACAACTCCTAGCTGTATATAAGCCTTAAAACTTTATCGTTGTTATGGCCAAATTACATATAAGACTCCTCTCAAAAAATGATTCTATCCGAATCTTCTTTCAAAAATGTTTTCATTTTTCCTTCTCTATATATGTTGATTTTACCCTCAAAAATTGCCGTAATAAGAAAATTGTGTTGATTTTTCCCACAGGCCCAATTTTTTGACTTGGAAACTGTTCATTAAATTCAATGTTTTTAAGAGTTCATTTCTCAAAAAATAATTTTTAAATAGGTATTAATAAAAGATTCTCCATAGGCCATTTATCATCCTCCTCTGGTGCTCCTTTCTTTATTCGCCCGATTCACTTTTGTTTGGGTTTTGGGTTTTCGGTTCTTCGATGCTTCCTTCCAATTCCATTCCAATTAATCAAATGTTGAGGGTGGATTTGTCACAACAATTGCCCCCACATACTGTTTAAAATTGACTATTGAAATACAGACAAAAACACATTTTCCGGAATGAAATACAATTAATTTAGGCAAAACACATTTTTCGGAAATTTGCCGGAAAGGAATTAGTTTAGGCAAAACACATTTTCCGGAAAGGAATTAGTTTAGGCAAAACACATTTTCCGGAAAGGAATTAGTTTAGGCAAAACACATTTTCCGGAAAGGAATTAGTTTAGGCAAAACACATTTTCCGGAAAGGAATTAGTTTAGGCAAAACACATTTTCCGGAAAGGAATTAGTTTAGGCAAAACACATTTTCCGGAAAGGAATTAGTTTAGGCAAAACACATTTTCCGGAAAGGAATTAGTTTAGGCAAAACACATTTTCTGGATGAAACGCAATTTAATTTAGGCGAAACACATTTTCTGGAATGAAACACAATTAGGGCAAAAACACATTTCTTTCCGGAATGAAACGCATTTTCCGGGAAATACATTTATTGGAATGAAACACAATTAGGGCAAAAACACATTTCTTTCCGGAATGAAACACATTTGAGCAAAAACACATTTTCCGGAATGAAACACATTTGGAGCAAAAACACATTTTCCGAAATGAAACACAAGGGCAAAAACACATTTTCAGGATGAAACGCAATTTAATTTAGGCAAAACACATTTTTTGAATGAAACACTTCTTTCCAGCAGGGGAATCCAGCAAATCCTCTCATTTAAAGACTAAATTTCAACAAAAAATGAACATTTATAGAATATGCCATTTAATAGCGAACATTTTGAACTTCAAAATAGCATCTCACCCTACCCTTACCCTCCCCTTCCTTTTCATTATTCGCCCGATTCATTTTTGTTTGGGTTTTGTGTTGGGTTTTGGGTTCTTAGATGTTTCTTTCCATTCCATTCCAATTAATCAAAAATGTGAGGGTGGATCCGTCAGTCGTCAATTGCCCCCACAAACGCAGCACAAAATTGACTGTGATTAATACCAATATTTTTTGCTCTCCTTTCCCATTGTTTTCTTCAACTATTTGTTTGGTCGCGCGCAAATCGAGGGGATTGGGCGACATTGGGCGCGTGAAAAGGACAAAATCGGTGGGGGTATGACACGGATTGAATTTGTTGATTGTTTGACTGCCATTTTTGAATTGAATGTACTGCCTTATTGCTGGAAAATATTGTTGTTGCCAAAAATTCTTCTTTGGGTGCCCCTTCCCGCAAAAATGTCGTCAGCATCCTGCATTGGTTTTTGACTCATATCTCAACGAGGCAAGAACTATTTTGTGAAGGCGATATATTATTTAATAGCCAAAAGTGTCCTCTACAAAAGTGCCGTTTTATATTTTACAAAATCCGGGTTTTAAAAATATTAAATGTCTTTGAGTGGAATAAACTTGGATATTTTGTTGGAGGAAAAAACTGCTTATTTTACAAATTATTTTAACATTTCAAAATAAATTAGAAAAGCCACTTTTTAGAGGACATTTAGGGCTTTAAAATGGCATATCGCCTTCCTGAATTGGTTGCTTCCTTCCACGAGATATGGCCAAAAGAATAGCTTAGGTTCTGAACCGTCCTGCTGTTTTGCTTTTTTTGAATGCCTTTTGCCTGCTTGAAGAGCTCTGGCTAAAAGTACGGCCAAAGTACCCCCTTTTTGTTCTTTGGAATGTCTATTTTCCCCCAACCTTAGCCTAAAAATGTCTTTAAAGGCCACCACCCTCCTTCTGCGCAAACCCCGCGCGACGACCAAGATGGTTCCACCCTTCATCAATTGCCCCCAGGGTTTTTCATCCGCCCTCACATTTTCACGCACATTCTCTCCCCTTCCTTTCCCATAGGCCAATAATCAAGTCTCAATATTCGGGGCTGCCCCTTTGGATGTATTCGGGTGATCCCGGGGCCGGGGCTATTGCCTTTCTGAGAATTATAATTGCTTCCTTTTCGAAATATGGCCAAATGTGAAGGCCATTAAATTCTTTTGCTACTTCACTTTTTTGGAATTCCTTATACTTCCTTGTTGCGAGATATGGCCAAAAAATGGTTTTTTGGATAATCCTTGCTATGTTTCAATTATTCTTGGAATGTCCCATCTACCCCAAACTCCATCGTTCTCTCTGCAGATGCAGACCCCGCACGACCAAAATGGTTCCACCCTTCAATTGCCCTCTTGGTTCCGTTCCTTGGTTTTTCATCCACCCTCCGCCCTTTCGCGCAAATTTTTCATATTTTGCATTGCTCTATTGCTGGCCAATAATCCCCCTCGGGGCTGTTCATATTCCCCATCGATAAAGGGTGGTCCCGCCGTACACATTTCGATGATGCAGGCCTCGGGTGAACGCTCTCTTTCCAATGAAGTGGGAACAATGGAGCCAATAGAATAGAGGAGGGACCAAAAGTGGTGATTCCCCCGCATCCAAACACATGTTTGGTGTTGACGGCTTGTTGTATTGGGCTTTCGTCCCATCCATTTTTCTATTGACATTCATCGCCAATTCTGCAAAAATGTTTGCTCGCTACATTCAATCCGCTTTTTTTGGGCGATTTGCAGCGGCCTTGGGGCAATTCGCGCAACAAATACAAATATATATTAGTCTCACAAATTTCTGGGCTTCTTTCCTTTTCATGCATGGACGAAAATATTCCATAACTTTGCACATTTAATTCAAAAGATATGCCCAGAATTTGTTGTCGCTGAGCCAACTTGACGCCATTTAAAATAACACATCAAGGCTTGAATTAATTTTGATGTTTTTGTTTTCAAATTAAAGAGCAGACTTTTGGCTATCCAAAGAAATTTATTTTATTTAAATTGGTCCAGAATTAATGGAATTATGCTCAAAAAAACCATTTAAATGACCTTTACTATGGATTGGCAAAATCGTGAATAGTTTTTTGGACATAACTTCACGAATTTTTAGCCAATTTAAATAAAATTAATTTCATTTGATAGCCAAAAATCTGCTTTTTAATTTGAGACTAAAATCATCAAAATTGATTCAGTTCTTGATGAGTTATTTTCAGCGGCGTCAAGTTGGGCCGACGCCCGACGACAAGTTTGGCGTATCCTCCTTCCCTCTCCTTCCCCTTTCCTTTAGGGCAATTCGCAACAAAAAATGCACATATATTTATTTGCCTTAAATTCCGCTACACTCCTCTCACATATTGCTTTTTCGGAAGCCCAAAAGCCTCGGGGGCCGTTCGGGTTCGGGGGCCCAATCCTTCATTCGGGGAATGTGTTCCTTCTTCGTTAATGCTTTTTGATGGGTCCAAAATATATTCCATTTCCCTTTGGGTTTATCGCCCAATCACCGAAAAAATTATCGCTAATCACGGCTCCCCTTTTGGATGTATCGCCAATCCTTTCCTAATAAACTGGATTTTATGTAGCTCTGATCAAAAGGAAGGCTGGCACCCAAAAATAATGGAAAAATTTGTTGGGAAGAATTCATCGTCAATTGTTTCCATTCTTTTCTGGGGGCCTAATCCCCAACTTCATTCTTTCTTCCGCTTTATATTTTATTTGTTACCCCACCTTTTGTATTTGTTCCGGATACATTTTTGTACACAAAAAAAAAGAAGACAAAAATAGTCGCATCACCTGGCCCAAAGGAAAAGTCGCGCACCTGGGCTGGGGGCTGGCCTATGTTCCACATTTCCCTTCCTTTAAATTCAAATGAGCATTTTAGCCAATTTTTCCACATTTTTCACATTTATAAGCTTATACTAAATTGAACACATTTTACCTCATTTATAATAAGGAGCGGTTTTCAGTTTTTTGTTGACCAATTTTTTTGTATTTATACGTCCGATTAATGAGAAAAGCACATAAATATAATGTTTTTGAGCCACTTTTTTTTGACTATTTTTGACCTATTTTTTATCTTTTTTTTTCACTTTTTTCGAAGAAAATTTCATTAGAAAAATGCAATAAAAATAAAAACCAAAAATTACATCAATTTTGAGGTTCCCAAACCTATTTTTGGCAAATTTCATTAAAAAACATAAATTTTCACCTATTTTGACCATTTTTATGTCCAAAAAATCCGCTCCCTATCATTTATAATTCAATTTCAGATCCATAAAAAATCAATAAAATCAATAAATTTTCAGATCCAAAAAATCAATAAATTCCCTAAAAATGCCATTCCCAATTTTGGCACGAAAAATGCGCAAATTGGCCTCGCAGCAATTCCTTCAGCTCAAACAATTATTAACAGGTACCAAAATGTTCCCAAAACTCTAATTACCAATTTCCATCATTTTTAGGCCGCGGTTTCGCCAAATTCAAACGGATTTATCGCATCAAAGGGGAATTGGGCCAAGGCGGCTTTGGCGTGGTCTATCGGGGCGTACGGCTGGCAGATGGACTGCCGGTGGCCGTCAAATTCATTGAGAGGCGACATGTCCGGGAATGGGGCCGTCTGGATGAGCAACGGGTGCCCATGGAAATTTGGTCCGTTCACTAAAATTTTTTATTGGGGGGAAACTTTGAATTACATGCCATTAGAATGGATCATTCAATAACTGTCTGGTTTTAATCTATAGCTCAACGAGGCAATAATCAATTCGAGAAAGCGATCATTGGAAAGCACAAGTCTTTTACAATTTGGCCTATAATTTCCCTTCAATTCTTATTTTGAAGGAAAACTTTGAATAAATGCAATTGGGCTAGATCATTCAGATTATTCAATAACTGCCTGGGTTTTATTGGCTCATATCTCAAAGAGGCAATTGCCAATCTAATAAGACAATATACCGACGGAAAGCCCAAAGTGTCTTCTAAAAAATGACCCATTTAAATTTTTATAAAATTCTACCTAAAATCATTTTTATTGGAGAAAATTTGAATAATGCCATTTTGGGCTAGCTGATTGATGAGTACCAAGCACATTAGTTTTTGATCCATAACTCAACGAGGCAGTTGCCAATTTGGGAAGGCAATATATAATTTAAAAGCCTAAAGTGTCCTCTAAAAAGTAGCCATTTAAATTTTATTAAATCCAATTAGAGGGAGGCGGGAATTTTGACCAATACTTGGCAAGATCATTCCAATATCCAATCCATTATTTTGACACATATCTCAACGAAGCTCCCTAACCAATTTGTGTAGGCAATAAACCATTTTAAAGTTTAATGTGTCCTCTAAAAATTGATCTTAATAAATCCAACCAAAAATCCTTTTTTATTAGGAAAAATTTGAATAATGGCCATTGGAATGGATGGATTCATTATTCTAATATTTTTTCAGCATGTTGGCCCGTTGTGCCCGTGTCCCCGGGGTAATCGGCCTCCTCGACTGGTTTTCATTGCCCGAGGGCTTCCTTTTGGTCATGGAACGGCCATCCCCATGCATTGACCTCTTCGATTTTATTCATCAACAAAAATGCTTGGATGAATCGTTGGCCCGTTTCCTCTTTCGGCAGTTGGTCAGGGCCGTGGCGGATTGTGGGGAACGGCGGGTGTTGCACCGCGATTTGAAGGATGAGAATGTGCTATTGGAGCTGGCCACTGGGCGTGTTCGCCTCATCGATTTTGGGGCGGCCACCCTGTTGAACAGACAACGCTACACAGATTTCCAGGGCACTCGGCTGTACTGTCCACCAGGTAAAATTAATAATTTTAATTTATTTTATTCTTGCACAAAAGAGTTAATAATAATAAAAAAAGGTGCCATTCTTATGTCAAATTCTTATTTGAATGTAAAATGATGAAAAAAAAAATATGATTTTATGTGATTTTAGTGTTGACCAATTTTGGGGGCAGCATAGGGTAATTTTGGGAGTGCAAAAAAAATCTGCAGACGGATAAACTCACAAGTACCGTCAAAGGTGGGATTTTAATGAAAGAGAGTTACGCAAAAATGGAAGGCTTCAAATTGATTTATATAGGTAACAAATTGTGAGGGAAAGGGAAGAGGGAATAAATGAAATGTACCCGCAATGCATTTTCTATTCCTATTGACCGGTCGGTCCCCTGTTATCGTACTTTTCCTTTCCTTAAATCAAAAAGGGAAACAACAAATAAGTGAAGACACCTTCAAGGCATTTTTTGCTGACCAACAGAAGCAACAGAGTAGCCGCAGTAGTAGCCCTCTGCTACCGTACTTTTCCTTTCCTTAAATCAAAGTAGGAAAAGAAAGGGTAAGGGAAAAATAAGTGATACCCTCTCAAGGCATTATTGCTGACCATTGGGCCTTTGCTACCGTATAATTTCAAATGCTTATTATAACTAACTCATCCAATAGTTTAAACCAATTTTAATGAACTTGGTGTCCTTTAATAGAGCTGGAAATCCTCTATTAAAAGAAATAAAAAAGTTTATGAAAATTATTAATTTGATGAGATAAAAGTGAGAATTTAGTCATCGAACCGTCAGCCAATCGCTTTAATTAAGTTCCGCATAAGAAAAAGAGTTTAAAACCGATAAATGGCTGAACCGATTTTGATGGTTTTGGTACACTTAAATAGAGCGGGAAATGCTCTATTTAATGCTATAAAAATATTTGAAAATTATTCATCTGATTAGGTAAAAAAGAGAATTTCATCAACCAAAGATATAAATTTAAAAAATTTAAACCCATAAATTTCTGAACAAATTTTGACAGTTTTTACACATTTTGATAGTTGAGAAAATTTTTTAGAATTTTAGAGCCATTTGATGCCTAAAATCATCAATATTCTAAAATTAATTTCCATCTTTTCCCCCATAGAATGGTTCCTGCATTCACTGTATTTGGGCAAGGAGGCCGCCGTCTGGTCATTGGGTGTTCTCCTTTACAATATGCTCAATGGCCGGTTGCCATTCCTCAATGAAAAGGACATTTGTACGGCCCATTTGCTTGGCCCGCTGCCATTTTTTGCGCCACTCTCAAAAGGTAAATAATCCAGAAGGAAATAGAGGGAAATTCGCCAACTTGTCGCCTGGGGAGTCGACTGGCGCCGTTTAAAATAACTCATCAAGGACTGAACAAATTTTGATGATTTTGATATCAAATTAAAGAGCAGACTTTTGGCTATCAAATGAAATTAATTTTATTTAAATTGGTTCGGAATTGATGAAGTTATGGCCAAAAACATTTAAAATCGGCCTTTATTATGGATTTGCGAAATTATCCTCGGTTTTTTGGCCATAACTTCATCAATTCCGAACCAATTTAAATAAAATTAATTTCATTTGATAGCCAAAAGTCTGCTCTTTAATTTGATACTAAAATCATCAAAATTAGTTCATTTCTTGATGAGTTATTTTAAACGGCGTCAAGGTGGGCAGTTTCCATCCATGAACTGTTCCCCCCACATTCAATTCAATTCCATCCCTCTCTATATAGAAGTCCGTGATCTTCTCGGCCAGTGCCTCAATTTTGATCCATTTTCACGGCCATCACTCGATCAAATGCTTGCCCATCCATGGTTGAGCCGGCCTGGCCCGGAATGGATTCAATTGGTTGAAAATTACACAAAACAACAAACATCAGAAAAAGAAGAAAATCCAGAAGAAATAGGTGAATTGGAAAATGAGGAGGATGAAGAAAGGCAACAACAAGAATCCGGACTGGCCAGCGATGGCGAATATTCCGGTGCCGGCTCAATGGCCATTTCATCAGGTAATTCCCTCTCTGAACCGGTTAGGGGGTTTCTATCGCATTTTCGTCGGTTTTTGGCCCATATCTCACCGAGGCTATAGCCAATTCCGGAAGGCGATATACCATTTTATAGCCAAAAGTTTCCTCTACAAAGTGGCATATATTTAAAGTTTTCCCACAGCTCTTTCTATTGAGAGGTAAAACTCCGAATAATGTCATTGGGCTAGATCATTCAATACTTGCATTGGGTTTTTGGCCCATATCTCGCCGAGACAATTGCCAATTCAGGAAAGCGATTTACCATTGGAAAGCCAAAAGTGTCCTCTACAAAGTGGCCTAATTAAATTTTATAAAATCCATGGTTTAAAAAGTTACATGTCTTTGAGTGGAATAAACCCGAATATTTGTGTTGGAGGAAAAGCCACTTATTTTACAAATTATTTTAACATTTCAAAAACAATTAGAATTGGCCACTTTTTAAGGACATTTAGGGCTTTAAAATGGCCTATCGCCTTCCTGAATTGGTTGATTCCTTCCGGAGATATGGCCAAAAGAACTATCTAGGATAATGAAACAATTCCTCAATAAATAAAAAATCAATAAAATATCCCCCACTTTTTTCAGGTATCCGAAAACTAAAAATTCTACAAAATCCAAGTGCCGTGGCCTCTTCATCATCTTGCCATCAACATAATGGCACATCAAAGGGATGCCGACGAAATGCGCGGACTGCCCATAATTTTGGATGGAAGGATTGCGGCAGAGAAGGAGGCGGCGAAGAGGACACAATGAATCCGAATGCCGTAGATGAAGAGTCGATGATGGCCTACAGCATTGTTCGGCCATCCCTCCGGCAATTTGAACTGTGCCCACCGCAAAATAAGCAGACGAAATGTGCGGGCACCGCCGTTGGCTCGCTGGATTCGGGCACGGCTTCGGCCCTTCATTCGCCGCGATGTGGTGCCCAGCAGCCGAATGAGAATCCGTACCCTCAATTTTGTTGAGCAAATGACAGCGATTTGAATTAGATAAAACCTTTTTTAATCACGTGTATATTTAATTTGACAATTCACTCAATTTTATATTTGTGATGATTTTTTATATTAATTATGATGTATTTTTTATTAGGATTTTTTATTTTTGTTTCTCAAAAACTGCATAAAAATATGATGGACAAAAGGAAAAATTGGTTTGATTCATCAGTGTGAGCCCATAAAAAAGAGGGAAAAATTGGTCTGATTCATCAGTGAGCCCATAAAAAAGACGGAGGGAAGATTCCCCGGGAAACTTACGAGGAATTTTTCTAGGGAACTTTCCCTCATTTTCAAGGGAAAATTGGTAAAAAAAAAAGAAATCAAGGAAATTTTTTTTCTTTTATCCATCTCATTTTATTGCATTTTTTAATTGGAAATTGGATTTAAAAAAAATTAAGATTGAGAAAAAGGAATGAAAAATAAAATTTACAACAAAAAACCCGATAAAGATACGTATGAGAGAATCCCGTTTCATTCATTATTTTATGGAAAATCATTGTCTAATTTCTTTATTTTCCTTTTCTGCCGGAAGCCATTCCACTTTGACCATTTCCCATTTCTGAAAATAAGCAAAATTCACACAATTTTATCCATATATACCGCAAGTTCTCTATTATAAGCCACCTTTCTACATATTATTACAAGCCCACCCATAAGAAAATGTATGTCAAAAACAACTAAATTTTAGGTGAAATTAAGCGAAAATAGGCAATTTTTGTTTCCAAAAAAAAACCTCTGCATCCAGGTCCTAAAATATACAAGTTCATGGGCTTCTAATATAGAGAATTTACGGTATTTTGCCAGTACCTGCGATTGTTTGCCCCATCCACATTTGGACAATGTTGGAATTTTGTGCCCATTTTCCGTGTTGCTTTTCCCAATTTGCTGTTCAAATTCATCGATAGGTTCATTGCCTTTTGGCTCGTCCAAACAGAGTCCACTTTTTTGATGCACAAATCGTCCCTATAGTGTAAATTTTTTTGGTAATTAAATGCGAAAATGCCGTGTGGCTTACTCGTCCATCCACCAGCCAAAATTCCATGTCTAAAAGAAAAATATTGCCTCTTTTTAATTGGATAATATTTAATTTACTTAAAAAGAATAAATAAAGCTAAAATAATTATAATGGTTTAATGGTTTGTCCCACACATTCCCAAACCAAATATACCCAAAATTGGATAGAACTGGTCAAAACGCATTGAATGTTATTTAATTTGGTTATGGTTTGGTCAACAATTAAAGAGCATTAAACGGTTTAAACCGGTTTTGGTTTAATGGTTTAAAACTATTTAAACCACATTTTGGTTTATTGGTTCAAAACTAAGTTAGAATTGGTTAAACCTTAGCCAAAACATAATCAAATGATTCATCTTGATGAGAGATCTATTGAGTATGAGGTTTTATGGGTTTAGGTTTAGGCTAAATATCTGAAACTGAACTGTTATACTCTTTTAATATTTTTTTCGATAAATTAAATAATGTTCTTTTTTAAAGTTTTGAACCGTTACAATCTATACTTTTTTCTCCATTTTAAATAGTGTCCTTTTTAATTTGTTAATTTCTATTTTTCACTGGCCATGTTCGCCGCATTCCTTCAGCTGAACTCGCCAATGTCCCTTTTGTGGATGTTCTTCGATGGCACTCAAGCATTGATGCTCATCGCTCATTAGGCGAAAACCATCTTTTCCGTGTGCCGACAGCACCCAAAACTATAATTTGGAATTTTTTGAGGGAATTTTAAAAATTTTTTAGAAATCTTAAAAACTATTTTAAAAATTTTTGACGAAATTTTAAAAACTATTTTGAAATTTTTGAGGGAATTTTAAAAAATTTGTGAGGAAATTTTAAAAACTATTTTTAAAATTTTTTGAAGGAATTTTAAAAAATTTTTAGGAAATTTTGAAGGGATAAAGAATGGCCTACCTGCCAAAGATCGAACCCAAGGGAGCATTGGCCAACATTGAGTCGGTGCTTTTTGCCCGCAGAGGATGGCCTACTCAAAAGGCACAAATTGGTGGAAATGTGCTGAAACTTTGAAATTGAAATGAAATTATATATTGAATTATGGGATTAACTCTGCCAAAAATGGACGAAGAATCGTCAGTACTGAGTGGAGGCAGGAAGTGATCGGACCAAACATTTTCCAAAAACTGAATTTTCATAAATTCAATGCCTCATCCTAATCAAAGCCAAGCAGGACTATTCAGTCCCCCTGCTGGTTATTCTTTTGGCCATATCTCGAGAAGGAGGCAACCAATTCAGGAAGGCGATATGCCATTTGAAGCCCTAAATGTCCTCTAAAAAGTGGCCAATTATAATTGTTTTTTTTAATGTTTAAACAATTCGTAAAATAAGTGATTTTTCCTCCAAACAAACAATTCAGGGTTTATTCAATTCAAAGACATGTAACTTTTTTAAAAGCCTGGATTTTATAAAATTAAAATTGGCAACTTTGTAGAGGGCATTTTTGGCTTTCTAATGATATATCCCTTACAGAATTGGCTATTTACTCGTTGAGATATGGGTCAAAAAGCTAGGAAAGTACTCAATAATTCTGTTTCGCCAAAAAATTGTATTTAATTTTACCCAGCCAAAATTCTTGCATCCCAATTTTCTCTTCAATTCCATTCGTTCGCTTACATCCAATGAATGGACCAATGCCATAGCCTCTAAAAAGCCAACGGCAAAATCATTTAAAAATTAAGAGGTGTGATGGAACTTGGAGCAACTCAATATCCAACTTGACGCTTATTATAATAATTCATCAAAAACTGAACCAATTTTCTTGATTTTTGTATCAAATTAAAGAGAAGACTTTTGGCTATCAAATGAAATTAATTTTATTTAAATTGGTTTGAAATTGATGAAGTTATGACCAAAAAACTAAAGAAAATTTAGCTAATCCCGATTAAAGGTCATTCTAAATAGATTTTTGGACATAATTTCTTCAATTTTGAACCAATTTAAATAAAATTAAATTCATTAGATAGCCAAAAGTCTGCTCTTTAATTTAATACTAAAAATCATCAAAATTGTTTCCGTCCTTGATGAATTATTATAAACAGCGCAAAACGAATTGATAACAAGTTGGAGGGGGTGCGGAATTATCCGATGGACTTACGTGGGGCAACTTTATGGAAGAAATGCCTTTAAAAATGAATGAAAATAATTAAAAATAATCAAATTCAATGCCCAACCTCCATTGATCCATCCAAACTTCGCTAACCCTGGCCAAATTTGCATTCAGCACACGACCGGCCGAATTACCTCCCTTCGGGAATTCATGGGGTGAAGCGTGCCGGAACACATGGCCAACCTTCCTTTGGATTAAATTCAGAGGGAAATTTCCCAAAAATCAAACATGAGAGCAAGGCAAAATTTCGACCCTGCCACCGCATTGCCAAACGCGAAAGGACAGCTCCAAGTTTTCGCCACCCCAAATGTCCATATCCGGGTCGTAGGCGCCCAGCTCAAAGAAAAAGCTTCGATCCATGGAGAACAATCCGCCAGCCATTGTTGGCGATCTTTTTTGTATTGATTGTTTTTATGGGTAGAAAATTTAAAAAATGGAATATGACACAAATTTTCGTCGATCCAACCCGGCGCCATTTAAAATTACTCATTAAAGATTGAACTAGTTTTGATGTTTATGTTATCAAATAAAATTGCAGACTTTTGGCTATCCAATGAAATTAATTGTATTAAAATTGATTCAAAATTGATGAAATTGTGCCCTAAAAGCCATTTTAAATATCTTAATTATGGATTTGTGAGATTGTGCTGGTTTTTTGGTTACAATTTTATCAATTCTGAACAAATTTAAATAAAATTAATTTCATTGGATAGCGAAATGTCTCCTTTTTAATTTAATTATAAAAACATCAAAATTTGTTCAGTCCTCGATGAGTTATTCAAAACGGCGTCAAGATGGGCATATCTTAATGGCTTTTATAGGGAGGAAGATAAGAAAATGTACGGGATTGGAGCAGTAGGATCATTCAAATGCCGTTGCCGTGCCATTGGAGCCGGCACTGAATACCTTTGAATAACGTCATGAATTTTAGAATGAATTTTGTTTTAAAGGAAAAATTCTGATTTTTTAAATTTTCCGGAAGCAATTCTGATTTTTATTCCGGAAAGAATTCTGATTTTCATACCGGAAACAATTCTGATTTTCATTCCGGAAACAATTCTGATTTTTATTCCGGAAAGAATTCTGATTTTCATTCCGGAAAGAATTCTGATTTTCATTCCGGAAAGAATTCTGATTTTCATTCCGGAAAGAATTCTGATTTTCATTCCGGAAAGAATTCTGATTTTCATTCCGGAAACAATTCTGATTTTTATTCCGGAAAGAATTCTGATTTTCATTCCGGAAACAATTCTGATTTTCATTCCGGAAACAATTCTGATTTTCATTCCGGAAAGAATTCTGATTTTCATTCCGGAAACAATTCTGATTTTTATTCCGGAAAGAATTCTGATTTTCATTCCGGAAAGAATTCTGATTTTCATTCCGGAAACAATTCTGATTTTTATTCCGGAAACAATTCTGATTTTTATTCCGGAAAGAATTCTGATTTTCATTCCGGAAAGAATTCTGTTTTTTTTTTCAAATATTTTTCCTGCCCAAAAAACAACCATCGAAATTGTAAATTCCAATTGAATCCGCCACGGAACAGCTCAATGCCCTTTTGAAAAGCGAATGAACGGTCATTGATCACATCTTTAGGGCAAATTTATATAAAAATGACGCAGAAATGTCAACCAATGATTGGGCATACGACTGCTTTCCGATTCTCCACAATTCGGGCCAACAATGGTTCCAACCAGCCCTGGGTGCATTCACAATGGGACTGTGGAGAAAAAGTGATTTCATAAAAATAAGTGATCAATTATTGAAAATATATGGGATTATTATAGCGGCAAAAAATTTTACAATTTCTAGCCAATCTTTATTAAACTTTCAGTCAGCTCATTTGGTTAAAGTTCCTTCTGCTGGAGTGCATTTTAAAATCAAATGTTTGAACAAATAATTGGTCAGAGAATATTATGGCCAAAAATGTTTAGGGCAACTGCCAGCATTTTAACCTATTTTACCGCCTCTTTTTGATCATAACATAACTTTGTGTCCATTTCTATCAAATCCAGCAATTCTTTCTTGATTCAACTCAACTTAATTAAGGCTATAAAATAAGGCCAAATTTGCTAGACTTAAAGTTAATATTCACTTGAAATTGTAAGCGCAAATTTCATTCCACTAGGGATTAATACACAATTGAACAATTAAATTAAATAATATTATTTCTTTAATCAATTCATCCCCAATCCCTGTATTTTAAAATGGTCAGAAATGTTCTAAACTTAAAAAGAATTTTCGTTTTAAAAATTGAAATTTGTGTACAAAATTTGACTCGGAGGAGCCCAAATTTTAGTTCCACCGGGATTTAATTAATACAAAATCGAACAATTAATTAAATAATAATATTTACATCCAAAAATGTGAGCACTTGGCCATCCGCCTCCTGTGCACCCATCAAACGGGCACGGATTAGGCCAACCCGCTGTTTAGCCCGTAACAATTTTGTTGGAATTGGCAAAGTGCGAACAAATTTGTGGAGATCATTGTGAAGAAAGGCTTGGAAAAAGGCAAATGAAATATTTGGAAAATTCAAAAACTTCGATTGGAGAAATCATCCACCAAAATGAGTTGATGGAGAAGGGAATGAGGCGAACGGTTGATGACACTTTAGGAAAATATTATTTTATTACTGACTGAATTTTGATTGGTTCATTCAGAATAGAGAAAAATTCAGTATCCTCAACGGTTTTTTGGCTCATATCTCAACGAGACAATTACGAATTTGGGTAGGCGATATATCAGTGGAAAGCCTAAAGTATCCTCTAGAAAGTGGCCTGCTTTAAATTTTATAAAATGTTGTCTTTAAAAAGTTACATGTTTTTGAATCAGGGGTCTCATCAGATTTTTTTCAAAAAAAAAGTACATTGACCCTTGAAAAAAATTTTTTGGCGTCAAAAAAAAAAGATTTTTGTTTTAAGTGAATATAAATTGTTTAACACTTTTTTCATAAATGAACAAGAAGGGATCAACCAGCAGGACTAAGGATTACATGTTTTTGAGAAGACACTTTTAAAATTTTTCGAGCAGCATGCGAAAATTTTGCCAAAATGGCCCCACAGCGAAAAAATTTTATCATTTTTTTATAATTTTGTGATACAAAAAGTACACAATGGCCCAAAGTACAAATCTTTTAAAAAAGTACATCTGAGACACTTGCTTTGTGTAGAATAAACTTGAATTTTATTGTAGGGGGAAAAACCCATTTATTTCATAAATTGTTTTAAAATTTCATAACAATTAGAATGGCCACTTTTTAGAGGACATTTAGGGCTTTAAAATGGCATATCGCCTTCCGGAATTGGTTGCTTCCTTCCACGAGATATGGCCAAAAACAACCAATTGTCCTATTTCTCAATTCAGATTTACCTGGTAATTGTTCGAGCCAATGTGGAAAATGCCTAAAGGGAAAATTCTGATTTGTCAATGATTTGGATTGAAATGTACTTCATTGTGGAAAACAATAATAATGGAAGTGTTTGGCAAATGTTTTATATCCCATTTGCCATCATTTTGACGGCATTGAATTCGTCGAACATCCGGCAGTGAACGGTTCAATGCGATAGAATCACTGGCCAATAAATTGAACTATTTAGTAAAAAAAACATTATTTGACCATTCCAATATGGTGGAATTGGTAGAGGAGAGACCGAACTTGACGCCGTTTAAAATAACTCATCAAGGACTAAACCAATTTTGATGTTTTTAGTATCAAATTAAAGTGCAGACTTTTTGCTATGCAAAGAAAATAATTTTATTTAAATTGGTTCAGAATTGATGGAGTTATGGCCAAAAAACCACTGTAAATTTTGCCAATCTATCTTAAAGATCGATTTTAATTGGTTTTTTGTCCATAATTCCATCAATTCTGAACCAATCTAAATAAAATTAATTTAATTTGATAGCCAAAAGTCTACTCTTTAATTTGATCACAAAAATCATCAAATTTGGTTCATACCTTGATGAGTTATTTTAAACCGCGCTAAATTGGCTCGTTCTTCGAATTTGGTGGTTGATGGGTACTTGATTGATGGAAAAAGTGCGCTCGGAGCGAGCCTCCTCCTCGGGGCCAAATTCCACGGGTCTTCCCTGTTCACCGGCTCCCCGCCTTGGCGCATATCCATTCGCGTTCAATTCCTCTGTATGGGCCAAAAAATTCATAAAACCCTCATCCCACAACCCAGTTTAGAGTAGCCAAAAATTCGGTTTTAAACCAGATTTTCGGTTTCTCCTATTTTCGGTTATTTTGAACAAAAATTCGTAGTTTTGGTTTTAAATTTCATCGATTTTCTAAAATCAAAACCAACTCTACCAGTAAATCCTCGATTAGCTTATAATTTTCAGAACCCCTCCAAATGAGGAAAAAATCAATAATTTTTAACTTTTTCATCTTAAAATTCTCCAAAATGTGCTTTTATTGGAGAAATTGCGGTGTTTTTACCCTAGCCATTAGCCAATGTCACCAACCGAATGTCAAATTGGCCGCCTTTTCCGTCGGCAAATTCCCATTGAAATGGCCAACCAACAATTGAATTCCTCGGCCCGCATATGAGTCGGGGTCGACGGTGGCCATTGACAATGATTGGCCCGGAATGGGACCCAACAACTGTACGAAAAAAAGGATGGATGTAAGGGCTAATTTCTGGATTTTTAAGTTGCATAAAAATCAGAAAATTGAATGTTTATTTATGTTTTTTTCGTTAAATTTTCCAAAAATTGGTTTCGTCAACTGCAAAATAGGTTACTTTTGTTTTTTTTATTGCATTTTTCTAATGAATTATTCCTGGAAAAAAGTGCCAAAATTGGTCAAAATTAATGTCATAATAATGACGATGGAGGACAATTCTGTATCAAGTCAATTATTTTGGCTTATATCTCAACGAGGATATTGGCCAATTTAGGAAGGCAAAATACCATTTGAAAGCCTTAAGTGTCCTTTAAAAATTGCTTTTTTAATTTTATTCCCAATTCTTTTTTATCGCGGAAAATTTTAGAATAATTCCATTGGGCTAATTCATTAAGAAACTGCCTGGATTTTTTTTAAGCTCATATCTCAACGAGGCAGACACCAATTCAGGAAGGCAATATAACATTTTAAAGCCCAGAGTGTACACAAAATTAGGCCAATTTACATTTTATAAAATTCCAGTCTTTAAAAAGTTACATGTCTTTGAATGGAATAAACCCGAATATGTTTGTTGGAGGAAATTCCGCTAATTTTACAAATTATTTTAACATTTCAAAAAACAATTCGAATTGGCCACTTTTTAGAGGACATTTAGGGCTTTCAAATGGCATATCGCCTTCCTGAATTGGTTGCCCTATTCTCGAGATATGGCCAAAAAAGCGCAGAAGCTCAATAGTAATATATTGGAATAAAGGAAAAAGAACCTACAGCTTCCTGGGCCAAAAGAATGATCAAAGTGAGAAGCAACCAGCAAAGGAGAAAAGCACTGATTGCCAAGGCCCAAAGTAGGATTTTGTGCCGTCGCCGGAAGAGTCGATGTGCACGCAGAAATCCCATTTGATTTTGTGGGATTTGAAAATGTGAAGGGCGGATTGGATACGGCGGCAATTTTGTGAGGGAAGGAAGAGGAAGGAAGATGGACCAGCAGAGATGGATGAATGAATGGCCTTGAGGCAAGGTGAGGAAGGGCAATCCAAAATTGCGCGGACCAGAGAAGATAGATTCAATCGATTCCAATTCCAAATTATATTTATAATAATGTGGGTTCAACAATGGAAGATTGAAAAATTTGATCAAATTTACACACAATATAAAAGAATGGAGAATAAATAAAAATCAAGCAGATTAATTCCAATAATACAGCGCCGATTCACACGAGACTCATTTTTGACCCATAATAACTCAACAATGCCAATGGCCAATCTCTGAGAATATGGATAAACCAATGGAAAGTAGTCCAAAATGCCCCCTACAATTTGGCTTTTGTTTTTTAATTTCTAAAATCCAATCTTTAAAATAGTTATTAAATCCATAATTGTGCGGCGGAAGACACACATTCAATCGATTCCAATTCCAATTTATTTTTAAATATGTGGGTTCAACAATGAATGATTGTAAAAATGTTGATCAATTTACACATAAAAGGAAAGGATATTAAATAAAAATCAGCCACAGTATTCAATCAATTTATTATTAAAAATTTAATTCCTTAGGGAGAGATCTCTGCTATCGTATTATTTTCCTCCTTTCCTTTTTTTCTTAATCAAGAAGTATAAACGAAGGTTGAACACATATAGCCCGAGGATCCTTCATTTTTCACGGATTCTTCTACTATAAGCTTTTTTTAAATGTTGATGTTCTTTTTTGGTTCTTTTTTGGAATATAAAAATGTTAAATCAATTTATACACATATAAAAGATGGGATGGGAACAATAAATAAAAAAAAATCAACCAGTATTTTTTAATTACAATTAAATAATAATTAAAAAATCAATAATTAATCAATATTTGTATCATCGTGTGCCGGATCTGGCATGGAATTTATTTACAAAATGTTGCTGTGGTAATTGTGCATCATCGCCGCCCAATGCCGTCGAAATTGTCCTCCTTTCCTCCTCAATTTCTGTTCCAAATCTTTGTTGGGGCCTTCCTTGCTGTTTTTGTGGCCTTAAAATGAATTCAGCCTGATCCCCGCTTCCGCCACTGGTTGTGCCTTGACTCGGCCTTTTTCTCCCCGTTTGAAAGCCTTTTTGGCTTTCTTGCCTGAAAAGTACAAAATTATTGTTTAAATTATTCAAAATTTGCGTTAGGCCACATTTCAATAGGGACACGTTTAAAACTGGGCTAAGTCGCTTGTAGCTCATTAAGGACGAAACCGATTTGGATGATTTTGGTGTCAAATTAAAGAGCTCACTTCTGGCTATCGATTGATATAAAATTTATTTGGTTTGGTTCAGAGTTGGCAGAGTTGTACTTAAAAACCATGAAAAATTTACAAATATACTCTTTTTTAATGGTTTTTAAAGTACAACTCTGCTAATTCTGAACCAAATCAAATAAATATTTTATATCAATCGATAGCCAGAAGTGAGCTCTTTTATTTGACACAAAAATCATCTATATCTGTTTCGTCCTTAATGAACTACAAGCGGCCGCGCTAAGTTGAGAAGCCCAATTGTAGCGTACCGTTTCAATACATATGGGCTATTCTTTTTGGCTCATATCTCAACGAGGCAATTACCAATTTAGGAAAGATAATGTACCGTTTGAAAGCCTAAAGTGCCCTCTTCAAAGTGGCCTTTTTAAATTGTATAATATAAAATTCAGACTTTAAAAAAGTTACATGTCTTTGAATGGAATAAACCCGAATATTTGTTTGTTGGAGGAGCAGCCGCTTATTTTATAAATTATTTTAACATTTCAAAAAACAATTAGAATTGGCCACTTTTTAGAGGACATTTAGGGCTTTAAAATGGCATATCGCCTTCCTGAATTGGTTGCTTCCTTCTTGAGATATGGCCAAAACGGTACTTGTGTACTTTGGATCCCATTTTTTTCTCAGTCAATGCCCCTCCCCCTATGCCTATGGGTCATCGAAATTGCGGTTAGAGTCAATAATTTAGTGGTATAATATGACAAAATCACCTCAAGTTTCCCTAAAATTTTATAAGTAGCACCCATATGGAGGAAGGACCCTTCACTTCTACTTAATCATTTCCCTTTAGGCGGTTTATTAATTAATTTGCCCGCAAAATGACTGAAAATGACTGAATTTACCCCCAAATTCTTTCGTGCCGAAAAATAATGATTTTTTTGAGGCCATATATAGCTTGGCCAAATCAGACTTCTTTAAGATTCCCTAACCCCTAATCCCATCCTACCCTGAACCTCTATCCCTGAGCCTTAATACCTAGTTTTGGCCTAAAAAATATTATATTTCGACAGAAAGAATTTGGGTAAATTTAGGCATTTTTGGGTAAATTCAGGCATTTTTGGGTAAATTCCATTTATTCCTTTCCTTTTTGACAAAAATTGAGACCCAAATCCAAAAGTACACAAGTACCAAAAGAACGGCCCAGAGTACTTAAACATTGGTACTAAAACGTGATAGCCCGATTTTTAGCCAATATTCACCTGCCCAACATGTCCCTTAGCCGGCTATACACTGGGTTGCCCTCCATTTTTCGTTGCATCGACCGCCGCCACTGGGAATGTGCTTGACGAATTGGCCGATTGAACAGGGTGAAAATGGCCGGATAGGCGGCACAACTCACGTAGGGCATCAAATGCACGTAGTACATGGCAATTACGGCTTAAATGAATGAATAAATTTTGGGGGAAATATTTGAATGGGTCTGAGCATTTGGGAACAGCCTAACTTGTCGTCGACCCAACTTTGCGTCTTTTGAAATAACTCATCAATGACTGAACCAATTTTGGTGATTTTAGTATCAAATTAAAGAGCAGACTTTTAGCTATCCAAAGAAATTAATTTTACGTAAATTGGTTCAGAATTGATGGAGTTATGGCCAAAAAATTCAGAATGACATTTACTATGGATTAGCCAAATTCTCATTTGTTTTTTGGCCATAATTCCATCAATTCTAGACCAATTTAAATAAAATTAATTTCATTGGATAGCCAAAAGTCTGCTCTTTAATTTGATAATAAAATCATAAAAATAGGTTCACTCCTTGTTGAGTTATTTTAAACGGCGTCAAGTTGGCCCCATGCCGAGATATGGGTCTGTTTAGGGTTGCCCCGGAACCGGAACTAATTTTTCCAACCGGAACTCAAAAAAGCCGGAACTTCCGGCCACCGGAACTGGAACCGTAACTTCCGGGGCAACCCTAGTTCTGTTCCCTCTGTTGAATTTGACCAACTTTGTTTGTTCATTTTCAGCTGGAACAGACGTTGGGCGTACATGCCCACCCAATATGGGGTCCAACAAATCAAATAGACGGCGGCCAACACCACCACCGTCACAACCACACGTTTTATGACGGCCATCGACGGCGAGGGTTGATGATAGTTGTGGCCATTATTATTATTGTTGGCCATTTTTGGCCCAACAATTGGACCATTTGGATGGGAGTGATGCGAGGAAAAGGTGTTCGATGGATTCTGGCTTAACAGCTCCTTTCGGCGCCACAGGAAATAGGGCACCGAGGCGTACCAAAAGAGGAAACCGGCGAACGGAATGCAATAACTTCAGGGAAAATGGGAAGGCGTAATAAATAGAATATTGGATGGGATGGGCCAATTTGGTCATAAGGAAAAAAGGAAAATGTTTTTAAAAGAACGGTTTTTAGGTTCCGATTTTATAGTATGAATCAAATTTTGATGAGAAAAGCACATTAATAATGTATTATTTAGCATTTATTTCATGTTTTTTAAGTAATTTTTTGACCAATTTTTACCTATTTTGGCACTTTTTGGGCAAAATTTCATTAGAAAAATGCAATAAAAACCAAAAATTCACCTATTTTTAGGTTTTTAAAAATTATATTTTGGCAAATTTCGAAAAAAACTAAAGCAATAAATAGCTAGAATGAAAAGAAATTAATGGTCAATTTAGCCATAAGAAAAGTCAGAGGACATTTCAGTATCGTCATTTCAGCACCTGGACTATGCTTTTTGGCCATAACTCATCGAGGGAATAACTAATTCGGAAAGGCGATATGCCATTTGAAAGCCCAAAGTGTCCTCTAAAAAGTTGCCTATTTAAATTTTATAAAATCCAGACTAAAAAAGTTACATGTCTTTAAGTGAAATAAACCCGAATTTGTTTGTTGTGAGGAAAAGCCGCTTATTTTACAAATTATTTTAATATTTCAAAAAACAATTAGAATTGGCCACTTTTTAGAGGATATTTAGGGCTTTCAAATGGCATATCGCCTTCCTGAATTTGTTACTTCGTTCTCGAGATATGGCCAAAGAATGGCCTTGGGTACTGAAACGTCCTGTTTTGGAATGATGAATTGGGATTGGCTGATTTGGCCACAGGGAAATGGTATCAATTGACTTATCAACTGACCTGGTTATGCTGACCACAATATTGAACAATAACTCAACGCTGGGTGGAGGCAGGAATGCACATTTTCGCACAAATCTATGAACAAAATAAGATCAAATAAATGATTTAAAAAAAGGAAGGACACGAACAATTCCTGGCGATTGGACAAATCACGGCGGACAACAATTTCGGAGACCTTTAAATGTTTTTTGTTAAATGGAATTTGGCACATTAAAATGGGTAGTATTTAATTTGTCGAAAAGGTTTTAACGGTTTAATGGGTTTGTCCTAGACCCTCAAACCTTATACCCAGTCGATAGGTATATAATTTTTTATGGTTTGGTCAATAATTAAGGGTATTAAATTGGAACCGGTTTGCTTTTAAACCGCTTAAACCATTTGAACCGGTTTTGGATTTTGGTTAGGATTTAAATCCGTTTGAACCGTTTTTATATTTTTGGTTTTAAACCGTTTGAACCGATTTTATATTTTTGGTTTTAAACCATTTGAACCGATTTTGGTTTTAAATCGTCTGAACCGATTTTGGTGTTGGTTTTAAACGATTTGAATTGGTTTTATATTTTTTGTTCAAAACTAATTTAAATTTGGTTAAACCTAAGCCGAATCTTTCCTCCATTTGCAATGTTTTTCTCCATTTAAATATTTCCCATATTAAAAATGAATTGAGTTCCCACCTCAGAATAGACCAACAGTGGCCAAAGTAGACAAAGGACAATGGCCAATGCGAGCAAAACTTGGAGGAATGCGAGGCGAAGGCCGGCGGCCTGTTGCCTTTGTCGGCCTTTGTCCAGACAAATGATGGAATAACAAGTACGGGAAATGAGCAAAACAATGACGGGTGCCGAAAATTTGTTGAGCGAATCGAAGAGAAGATAGGCCCGGCAAGCCAGGAGGCCAAAACGCCAAGTCCCATTCAAAATCTCCAAATTCAGTAGAACCATGCCTGTGAAAGGGGAGGAATTGATGAATTTTATTAGAGGAAGCAAAAATAGCCTTTTTGAGTGAATGCCTTAATAACATTAATATTCGGAATATTTTCATTGAATTTTTATGCCAAATTAACGGATGGGAATGGAACTATTGAATGATGTTTAAAATATGAATTATGGTCAAAAAAATTCGAAAAGGTGATTAAAATTCCACCTTTCCCCGAAATGAAACACACGTGGGGAAAAATTCCGATAAAAATTAGGCAAAACACCATTTTCTGGTATGAATTAAAGTTTCGAGGACAAAAACACATTTTGACTAGGCAGAAATATATTCCCTGAAGGCATAAAAACACATTTTCAGGAAAGAATGAAGGACAAATATTTTCGGAATGAAATACATTTAGGCAAAAACACATTTTCCAGAATGAAATACATTTAGGCAAAACACATTTTCCAGAATGAAAAACATTTAGGCAAAAACACATTTTTTGGAATGAAATACATTTAGGCAAAAACACATTTTCCAGAATGAAATACATTTAGGCAAAAACACATTTTCCAGAATGAAATACATTTAGGCAAAAACACATTTTCCAGAATGAAATACATTTAGGCAAAAACACATTTTCCAGAATGAAATACAAACATTTTGGCAACAAAAACAATACAAAGTGAAATCCACACACACAATTTTTCTTGAACCCATATTCCCTCAAATTCTAATCCAATCTATTTATGGAATATTTCATTCAATAGCCATGAGTTTGCCCTTAAAAATGATATAAAATTTGTTAAAAATGTTTTAGTGCTTCGGCGGCTATGAAGCCAAAAATTTTTCTGTACCGAGACTACCAGATTTAAAAGAGGATTAAAACATATGATTTAATTTTTTAAAGGAAAGACCAAAAGGCAAAAAGAATCTATGAGCTGAATTGTATGGCTTCGGATTCGAAAAATAACCTTTCCTTATTTTGCACTAAAAATGAGAAAAAATTTCCTTTATGTTAGGGACAGCGAAAGGATTAACAAAAAAAATGTCACATCATTTTTGGCACTGTGCTTACCAAACATTGTGGCCAAATCCGAAACGCAAAGGGCCAAAATATGGCAAAGAATTGATTTGGGCACACGGACTTGGGCCAACCAAAGGAGTGGGGCAACGACGAAGAACACCCAGGAATTGGCCAAAAAGCCCAGCAAATTGCAGGCCAAATAGGTGATGGCCACAAATTGACGAAAACCCTGGAAAATAATTTTGTTAAATTACCGAGTGATGGAAGATATCGATAAGAGATGATTCAGTATTACTATTCCAGTATTTGGACAATTTTGTTGACTTATAATTCAAAAGGCAATTGCCAATTTGGGAAGGCGATATATCGATGGAAAGCCCAAATTGTACTCTCTAAAAGTGGCCTTTAATTCAGGCTTTAAAAAATGTTGCATCTCTTTGATTGGCTAAATAGGCGGAATTATTCTAACCAGGCGGAATTATAAAGCAGAACAGGCGGAATTATTCTTGTTTAAGATTAGAATAAACCCGAATTTGTTTGTTGTGAGGAAAGCCGCTTATTTAACAAATTATTTTAGCATTTCAAAAACAATTAGAATTGGCCACTTTTTAGAGGAAATTTAGGGCTTTAAAATGACATATCGCCTTCCTGAATTTGGTTGATTTCTTCTCGAGATATGGTCAAAATAATGCCTCAAGTGCTTAAATTCCTATTAAAATGGGTGTGGGGCATTGACCTTCAATGGCATCAACAATTCAATTCGGGTGAAATTCGGCTCCAAATGTAAATAATCGGTGGAGGGGAATAATGCAGCTGCTGCCATCGAATTTGTGCCGCCACCTTCAGTGGATGTCATTTTTTCGCGACACTTTATATTTTTTTTGCTGTTTGTTTGCCCTTTTCTGGAATTTGGGAATAAAGTATTTTTTTATTTGTCCAATATGTGGAAAAAAACAATGAATGTATTTTTTTCGGTTTGTTTGCTTTATATGGAATTTAGGCATGTTTACGCGTTTTACCTTCTACCGAAAAAAAAATGTACTTAAAACTTTCAACTTGTTTTGCTATTTTAATATTTAGGGTATAAATTTGATATTCTGAACTGGTTTTATGGATTTTCCTTATGCCAAATCCGAAATATCATTGGTTTTATTTGCCCTATAGGGAAATTTGGTAAACAATGAATGAATGGAAATGGAACAGCCTAACTTGTTGCCGTTTTTTATTAATAATTCATCAAGGTGTGGATTCAATTTTGATGTTTTTGTTATCAAATTAAGGAGCAGACTTTTGGCTATCAAAATAAAATTAATTTTTTTTAAATTGATTCAGAATTGATTAATTTATGTCCAAAAACCATTTAAAATGACCTTAGGATTCGCGAAAATTTGTGATAGTTTTTTGGTCATAACTACATCAATTCTGAACCAATTTAAATATAATTAATTTCATTTAATAGCCAAAAATCTGCACTTTAATTTAATACTAAAAACATCAAAATTGGTTCTATCCTTGATGTGTTATTTTAAACGGCGCCAAGTTGGTCGGGCCACAAGATGGGCTGTTCCTTATGTGGAATTTATGAAATTGGGGAACAATGAAATGAATGAATAATGGATGAAAATTGGCTTATGATGCAATTTAGTAAATATGCAAAATTGGAGGTTCCGGCGGACAATTTAGATATGCAAATTATGGCGGTGAGGGGTTCCGGTGCAGCCGCAAAATAAATTTATTCAATAAATTTTGCGCGCATTTTCATCATTCTCCAATTATGCAAATGAAGGTAAAAAAAAAAAGAAAAAAGGCTCATCAAAAAAATGAGGCCAAAAGGAATAATGCAGCTATCATTGAGTTTCTGTCTGCCAGAAGTCGGTGTCTTTTTTCGAGCGCCATCAATTTTTTTTTGCCTTTTTTGTTGAAATTGGGCAAAAAATAAATATTTTTTTCTGTTTGTTTGCTCTATATTTGAATATGTTTACGAGTTTCGCCGAAAAAAAAATAAGTTAAAACTTTTCAATAAAATCTTTTGGCTGTTTTGAATTGGTTTTAAGGTTTCCATTATGCTAAATCGGAAAATATCATTTTTTAGTTTAATCCTTGTAAATTGCCGAAAACCGATTTGGATAAAATATCTTAAACCGGTTCGGATAATAAAATGTCTTAAACCGGTTTGGATAATAAAATGTCTTAAACCGGTTTGGATAATAAAATGTCTTAAACGATACATTTTTTCGATGAAATGCGCTAACACCGAATAAATGAGTAATGAATGGATGAATAAATTGGCTTATGATGCAATTTAGAAGATATGCAAAATAATATGATGGCGGGGTGTTCCGGGCCACAATTTGGATATGCAAAATATGGCGGTGGGGGGTTCCGGTGCAGCCGCAAAATAAATTTATTCAATAAATTTTGCGCGCATTTTCATCATTCTCCAATTATGCCAATAAATTTTGCGCGCATTTTCATCATTCTCCAATTATGCAAATTGAAGAGGAAGGCTGACGGATAAAGTGGATAAATGCTCAAAAAAATGAGGCCTATTGCTGAGGGGAAGGGACGGAAGGTCGCGGGGCCAATTTGTGAAAGTCAACAAACACTGATGAGGTGGCCAATTTAGGTATATGTGTGTGTGTTTGTTCAGCTCATCTTCTTATTATCTTTACACCCTATGGGCACCACCTCACTCACCTCACCTATAAACCCTAGAGGGCAAAAATGGACGACAAATTACGCCTAAGGGGAACATTGCCCCCAAAGGGGGAATTGAGAGGCACAAAAGGCGCCGGAGAGGAACATCACCACAAAAACATATCTACAAATTTCCCCTTGGTAACCACCGGTTGCCTCATAATTTCCTTTCCGTCATCATCATCAACATTGATGGCACCCACCGACTACCAGCCAAAAGGTCAAGAGGGAATTATGGAATATTATTAAAATGGTATGGAAGTGGAAGGAAGGAAAGGAAATGGAAGGACGGCGATAAATGGGATTAGCCAAGCAAATTGCCAAAATGGCCGGGCACACCTTCCTTCCTTCACCCAATGCCGACATTCCCCTTTTATAAATGGGCATGGGCATGGTGTTTCGCGGGGACAGATGGCGTTCAAAATGAAATGGCCAGTCAAAATTAAAATTACAAGTGGCTGAATTAACAAAGAATGACGCGCACAGGACAAAAGAGTGAAAAAATAATTTTGTTTCCGAATTAAATAGACTCCTCCTCTAATAAGATAGGACCCAAAAATATAATAGAGAAACTCCTTAGGTGGTTATTGGATTTTAGGCCAATGAGCATCTTCGGAAATGGCCAAATTTGGTGAAACCTAAACCGATGGCGACAAATGGCATTAGCCGAGCAAATGGCACACCTTCCAAAAGTCGAATGCCAAAAGTTTTGCTTCCTTCCCCAATGCCACCTTCATTAGTCGAAAAACAACAAATTTTGAACTTTTCGAACTCATAAGGACACTTTTTTGGGATTAGCTCTAAGTAAGTGTTGGCACACCTTCCTTCTTTTCTTCCTCATTGCCGAAAGTTGCGTTTCTTTTTCCCACACTCCTTATAAATAAATGGAGCCCCGAAAAACAAATTTTGTACTTTTGTTAACCCTAAGAAGGGATCCCCCCTTCACTATGAGAATTTTAAATGGCCATAACTTGGCCACACAATTTTTAATTTAGCTCGAAGGCATATCATTTGGTTGCTTTTTGAGTCTGTGGGCCCTCTCAAAATCAATTTTACTACCAAAATCAATTTTAGCAATTTTACATTGATGGCACCCACCGGCCACCGAACAAAAGGTCAAGGAGGAACTATGGAATATTATTAAAATGGTATGGAAGTGGAAGGAAGGAAAGAAGAAAGGACGGACATAAAAGCATTGTAATATATTTTGGAAAAAAATTGATTTTTAATGAATAATAAAATAATAATAATACTAATAAATTCGATTTTATTTATTTTTCCATTCGACCAAAAATGGTCAAGCGGGAATTATAGAATTAATGAAATGCGGGAAGAAAGGACGGCAACAAATGGGATTAATAGCAAGTAAAAGTAAAAGTGCTACCGAAAGTTTTGCTTCTCCTCCCTTTAATTCGGCCTTTATAAATGGCAAGGTGTTTCGCGCGGACGCAGATCGCGTGCAAAATGAAATGAAATTGGGCAGTCAAAATTAAAATCAGGTGGGCAGTGGGGATATGACGCGAAAAGGCAAATGGCTAAAACGGATTTGAATTTTGTTGCCGAAAATTAAAAATGGCCTTTTCGATGAGATTGCCAAATAAAAAAGGAAAAACAAAATGTGAATTCCGAGGATTCTTTTGAAGGTGACATAGCCAAATTTAATATGAAAAGGGCAAAAAAGGATTGAACATTGTTTCCGAATTAAATATGGAATTCTTAATGGCAAAAATATGTAAAGAACCTCAAAATGGGGGCAGATTTCATATCCAAAATCGATTTGGCAATTTTACAAGGATTAAAAAACCAATTTTATGCAAACCGCTTTTCGACTATTTTTAGGGATTAAACCAAAAACCAATGCTGATTTTGGATTTAGTATTTCGGAAAACACTTAAAGCAAAAATAATTAACAAAGGGATTGCTTAATTTTGGAATGTTTTAACGGCCTTTTAGGCAAAAAACGCGCTAAGGCCGAAAATTAATTGGAAAGATGTAAATAGAGAAACCCTAAAATGTAGGAATCCGGAGTAGATTTGGCCAAGATCGTTTTTGGAATTAAGTGACAAAATTTGGCTCATTGGGGTATGAAAAGATTGAATATTTGTTTCCGAATTAAACATGAGACTCCTCGATGGGACGCAACCAAAAATATAGAGAAAACCCCAAAATGCGAGTTTTGTGATGGATTTGAGGCCAATGCCAATGATTCCATTTTGGAAATGGCCAAATTTGGTGCAACCGAAAGATAAAAAATGGCCAAAATTGGTAATTTAAGCTGCCGATGATGGATCCAAAAAAGGAAGAGGGGCATCAATGGCATCGTTTACGGAGCGGAGGATGGAAATGGAAACGGATGAAGCCAATGGTCGAACGTCGAATGGGGGACACATAATAAACGGGGGTGTTTGTATTGGCCAAAATACCCTCACAAATCCATCCTCTCCATTTTTGGTCCTTTTGCACATTAAATGGTCGGTTATGTGGCCAAGATTGGCCAAGGGAAGAGTGCCAGGCCAATTGCAAACTTTTCCCTCTTTTAAATTTCTGGGATTTTTGTAAGAACGATTTCTGTGGAAATGGCCAAATTTTGTACAAAATGCGAATCTGCCTAGGGTGGAAAATTGCCGAAGGGTCCAAAAAAGGACGGAGGCATTATCGGTTACGGATATGGAGAACGGAAAAGGAAGATACCGAAATGGAAAAGGATGAGGCCTATGGTCGAAGTCGAATGGTGGACACATAAACGGGGATGTTTGTATTGGCCAAAATACCCTCACAAATCCATCCTCTCCATTTTTGGTCCTTTTTCACATTAAATCGTCGGTTATTTGGCCAATGGGGAGGTACCAGGTGCAAACTTTTTCCCCGCCTACTAAACTTCTCCCACCCACCCCCATCAATTCCCTTCCGGCTCCTTTTTCTCGCTAATTGCCCCCTTCACACACATTTTTGCCCTCTTCTTCCCCCTATAATATTTAAGATTGGATTGGCAAAAATTGGCAATTGGCGGCAAAATTGGCAGCTTTACTTTCGGCGGCCATTTCCGGTGTGCCAATGCCGACCGACCGGCCGTCTTGGTCACGGCCACGCTTTTTTGCGCCTTTTGCCATCCTCCTCCTCTTTTGGTGTGGCTGGCGCGCAAACAAGTTTTCCACCATTCCAGTCCCCCGCATTCATTCACTTTTTGTGACTTTTTATGGTGGCAGTTTTGGCTTTCTTTTGAAGCGCATTTGACACAAAATTGCTCCCAATGAGAAAACACGGCAGGTGCGCAAAGGAGAAAGGAAAAGGCAAAATTGGAGGAGCGGCAAAAATGGGAAAGTGCTACAATTTCGGGCGGGCATCACATTTAAGGCTTACTTACTTAAAAGGGAGAAGGGAAGGCTTTTGAGGGTGGATTGGAGGGTAAGGCCAGGGGTAATTTGCGTGATTCACGCTCACGCTCACGGCTCAAACAAAATGGAAACGAAGGAACAAAATGAATGGCAACATTTCTTTTTGATCTTTTGTAATTCATCCACCATTGAATTCAATCACTTTTTGTGGTAACAATTTTGACTTTCTTTGAAGCGCGTTGAGCACAAAATTGTTCCCAATGAATGAAAGATGGCAGCAGTCGGCAGGTGCGCAAAATAAAAGGAAGAGGAGGAAAGGAAAAGGCAAAATTGGAAGAGCGGCAAAATGGGAAAAGGCTACAATTTTGGACATCACATTTAAGGCATAAAAGGCTGCCAGAGGTAATTTGCGTGATTCACGCTCACGGCTTACCAAAAATTTAAGAAGACAAGAAGGAAGAAGAAAATAATGAAAAAGACAACATTCCGTTCTTAATCTTTTATAATTCATCCGCCATCGAATTGAGAGTTATTTTTAATGAATATTTTGGAAATATAGATAAATTATGAAACCATTTTGGTACCCTACTATAAGATAAACAGTATTCAAAATTAGTATGTGAAATTCATAATTTTATTACTGATATTCTGATTTTGACTGAATCTAATTTGATCATTTGTATATAATTAATGGGGGCCAATTTTCGATTTCAAATCGATTGATCGCTTAGAACCTTATCCATTGGCTATTGCTGAACTTTTGGACGGATCGGAAAAGGCAAAATTGTGGAAAATGGAAAGCGCTACAATTTGGGCATCAATTTGAAAAGGCTTAAGGGTGGAGTGGATTGGATGGAATAATTGGGTAATTTTGGTGATTCACCCTCAAGGCTCATCAAATTGTTAGGGGAGGAAGGAGAAAGAAAATGATGGCAACTTTCCCCCTTTTGTAATTCATCGCCAATCGAAGATCGAATTTACCATTTCACGCAATCTTTTGGCCAACCTACCATTCATTCATTCATTCATTCACCTTTCAAAACTTTGAATTCAATTCCATTGTTCTCCTTTTCCGATTTCTTCGTTCACTCATTCATTTTTTTTTCAAAAACATTTCCCCAAAGAATACAAAATTGAAAAGAACGATGAGTGGTTTATTTTCCAATTTATGATAAAGACGAAAATTTTGTATTTGTGAAGAGGAAATTTGAGAGAAAAGAGGGAAATATACGCAAATTGAAAATGAATTTTAGGGAATTTGGAAGGAAAAACATTTCGTTTTCAAAATTTAAATCAACCCAATAAAGAATTTGGATGAAGAGCAAATTTTTTCGTGTCCAAATTGTCTATCAAAATTCGTATGGCATGGCTAAAATGAACGGAAGGAAAGTTGAAATTTGGAGTGAAAGAATTAAAATGCGAATTCAAAGAATTTACTTTTACAATTTACAGTAAATTTTATTGAAAAATTAGAAAATAATTGGCTTAAAAAATTTTATTTCGTGTTCAAAATTTAAATCCAACCAAAATTTTATGAAATTTTATGGCTGCGCAAAATGAACGGAAGGAATTTTGAAATAGGAAATTTGAACGCGAATTCAAAGAATTTAAATTTTACAATTTACAGTTCAAATCAGTCAAAATTTTATTGAAAAATTATGTAATAATTTTAATTTAGGGTGAAGAGCATTATTTCGTGTTTAAATTGTCTACAAAAATTTTATAGCATGACCAAAATGGACGGAAGGAAAGGAAAATATGGGAATTGAAAAACTCGAATTCAAGGACTTTGACTAATTAAAGTAGAAGAAAATAAATTTATTTATTTCTTTTATATATAATTGTTTAAAGTTTCATATTCATACGGTATAATAAGGGAATTTGGAGAGGAAAAGAGTATTTTTCGTGTTCAAAATTTGTTAAATCAGCCGGATATCTTATGGCTGCGCAAAATGAACGGAAGGGATTTGAAGTGGAAGAATAGACGAACGCGAATTCAAGGAATTTACTTTTACAATTTACACAACAGTTCAAATCACCCAAAATTGTATTGAAAAATTATGTAATAATTTGTGGCGTGAAAAACATTTTATTTCGTGTTCAAATCCGTCAAAAAATTTAATTGAAAATTAGGTAATAATTTAGAGCATTATTTCGTGTTCAAATTGTCTACAAAAATTTTATGGCCAAAATGAACAAAAAAATTGTTAAATTGGAGTGAGAAAATGAGGGAAAATTGGAACGCGAATTCAAGGAATTAGTGAATTTTGAATTTTACTTTTACAATTTATTCATTTTTACATACAAATTTCGAGGGTGCGCGCAATGTGACGGTTCATTTAGTGCTGGCTTTTTGAAATTATTAAAGGGTAAATTGCTCAGAAAATTGACAAAAATTTTGTAGTCAAATAGACACGAATATATTCACAGACAGACAAAAAAAAAGGTAAAATTGGTTGGAATGGTGGAAATTTGTTGGGTAAACAAAACAAACAGAAAATTTGGTTCAAAGCCAACAAAAAATTAATTAATTAATTTGAGTTTATTTTGACGAAAATATATAGGAAAGATGAGAATGTGAAAAGGGACCCGTCTCAAGATGGGTTCTGACAAAATATTCTCAATTAAATTTAAATTAATATTCAAAATTTTGGTGATCTGATTTGGTAGGTATAGATGAATATTAGGGAGCGGATTTTTACGTTTAGACCAATTTTTTGTAATAAATTTGATGAGAAAAACAAATAAATATTGTTTTTGAGCATTTATTTCATTTTTTTATGTAATTTTTGACCAATTTTACCTATTTTGACACTTTTTTGAGGAAAATTGCATTAAAAATGGAACAAAAACCAAAAATTATCAAATTTTGATGGGTAGTCAAAACTATTAATTATTTTTTATGAAAATTTCATTAGAAAATGCGATAAAAAAACCAAAAATCACCTCAATTTTTGACAAAGTTCACAAAAAAAATCATAAATTTCAGATTTTTAGACACCTAAAATCCGCTCCCTAATATTTCACAATTAAGTTCATAAATTAATATTCCACAAAATTTGGTGACATTGTTATGAATAGGAATGGATGAATATGAATACACTGCTCTGGGAGGAAAGAAAGGAATCAAGGGAATCGAGCATTAATTATTTATTTGTGAGAATTTATTCATTTTCTTCTTCTTTTTCCTCTGCTCAATTAGCAAAACGAACACTTCTAGGCGGTGGTACTGCCATTGAGGAATAATTATTGGCCGTCGACGCCGTTGAAGTTTCCAACAATGCCGCCGATGATCCCAACGTTGCTTGGGGCATTGTTTGACGAGGAAGAGGAGGCGGAAATGTGGATGATGCGGTGGATGTGGACGGTTGCTGATTTTGTTCATCATCCTCATCCATTAATCCATTGTTGGATATTACTTCCTCTTCATCCTCATCGCGGATTACGAATTCGGGCAGGGAATAGTAGGAAGCGGAACGTGGAATTGGCACCAATTTGCCGGAGGCACCATTCCGTCCTCCGCCATTTTGTTGTTGCGAGGGATTTGGCCAAAACGGTGGAATTGGTGGCGGTGGGACATCCTCGCCGAGCACATCTCGAATTGCTGCTTCCTGTGAAAATTAGAAAGAAGATTTAGAATAAATTTAAAATTATTAATATGAAATAAAATTATCATTAATTAATTATTCTCTATTTTTCTATAAATAAATATAAAAGAGGTAAGAATTAATTATTAAGGACTGATATTTAGTTCACAAAAATGGAAAAATAGATGCCAATTTATATTTAGGCTTTTTGTGAAATTTGCCAAAATATCTTTCGGGCATTTCAATATAAATGATTTTTATGGTTATTGCTTTTTTCTAATGAAATTTTCCCCAGAAAAAGGTTGCAAAAAATAGATTTTAAAAAATAAGTCAAAAAATACGTAGTAAAAAATACGAAATAAAATGCTCAAAAAAATTATTTATGTGCTTCCCTCATCAAATTTGATATATAAATAGGTTAATAAAGCCTAAAAATCTGCTAGATAATAATAAACAATTTTAAATAATTAATAAATAAAATATAATAGAAATCGAAATATAAAAGGCAATTGCTAAATGCTTATCATCGCAGAAAAAAATCTCCTTAGTAGTGGATTAGAACCGCCGATCTTCCTTAGAATATTCAAGATTCAACCCACAATCAATCCCGTTTCCCAGCCCCACCTTTTTGCTGATTAAATCCACATTTGTTTCTGTGGCAATTGCCTCCAACAATTTGTTCACATATCGCTGTTTGACTTTATATTGGCCCAAAATTTTCATCCTTTGTTCCAGTGTGAATGTCCTCACGGCCGAAATACTTTGACTGTAGCTTTCCCAAATTTGGTCCACTCTTCTGGAGCCATATTCTCGAAGGCGTCCAATCTTAATTGAGGCGGGAATGATTATTAAAATATTTGACTATTTAAAAAGGAAGCAGCCAAACTCGTCGTTGGACCAATTTGGCGCTGTTTAAAATAAATCATCAAGAAGTGAACCAATTTTGATGATTTTTGGCTATATTTAAATGATATTAAATTTATTTAAATTGGTCCAGAATTAATGAAGTTATGACCAGAAAAACACAAATTCTGATTTTTTAAAATACAAATTCTGATTAAAAACACAAATTCTGATTTGCTAAAAACACAAATTATTCTGATTTGCTAAAAACACAAATTATTCTGATTTACTAAAAACACAAATTCTGATTTGCTAAAAACACAAATTATTCTGATTTACTAAAAACATAAATTATTCTGATTTACTAAAAAGTAAAAACACAAATTCTGATTTGATAAAAACACAAATTCTGATTTACTAAAAAGTAAAAACACAAATTCTGATTTACTAAAACACAAATTCTGATTTGATAAAAACACAAATTATTCTGATTTACTAAAAAGTAAAAACACAAATTCTGATTTGCTAAAAACACAAATTATTCTGATTTACTAAAAAGTAAAAACACAAATTCTGATTTACTAAAAAGTAAAAACACAAATTCTGATTTGATAAAAAACACAAATTATTCTGTGAAAACACAAATTCTGATTTGCTAAAAACACAAATTATTCTGATTTGTTAAAAACACAAATTATTCTGATTTGATAAAAACACAAATTCTGATTTGCTAAAAACACAAATTCTGATTTACTAAAACACAAATTCTGATTTGCTAAAACACAAATTCTGATTTGCTAAAACACAAATTCTGATATATTATAATTTAAATAAAATCATCAAAAGATTCATTCTTTGATGAGCTATGATGATAAACGGCGATAAGCTAGGAGATATCCCATTTAGTAAAAAAACTCACTTGATGTGAATAATTGTCCAAATGTTGTTGAACATTGTCCTTTTTGGCCTGTTTATAGTCCCGGAAACGGTCGGCCGATTCGGCATAGGATTGCCGTAATGCTTCCATTTGATTGTGGTAATTTTCACGAATTTGGCTCATTCTCCGACTGTAGCCTTCATGAATGGATTCCATCTGCTTTTGCCGGTATTTTTCCATTGCCACCAACATTGCGCGGACACGGCTCAGTCGTTCTGAACATTTTGAATAATTATCAAAAAGAAAACATTTTATATTTTATTAAAAATTTAACATTGGGTTTTTATATTTCTATTTCTAGTCTGAGATTACCACCTAAGGATGGGGTTAAGGCTAGTTAGGCAGGATAGAGTTCTAAAAAATTGCTAAAAAAATTTTCAACAAAGGCAAAACTTCACACATTTAGGTTTGGGGTTAGAATATCTTGGGGAAATTTTTTGTCACATCCAAGATGAAATATAGTAATTTTAAAAATATCCGATTCTATGAGGATGAAGAGACCTTCGCTTTTGCAAATTTAGGGGTCTCGCATTCGAATCCTCTGCGAGGAAGGTATTTTTTCGGGCTTAATTATCATTTTTATAAGTTCTATAGTACATTTCTAGACGAAATACAGTAATCTGAATGAACCAAAAACTTTACAAAAAAAAACACTATTCTAGCCCACTTTATTAAAAAAATTTATTATTATATTTCTAAATGGAATTAAAGACACAAAATAAAAAGTGATATAAAATAAATAAATTGTGGGTGGGTGGGTGGGTTTATTTGCATTTATTATTGGAATGGGAAATTGTGGAGATCGCAGTTTTGGAGGAATGTTCCTCCCCTTCTTCCTTTTCTTCTATTGTTTTGTTCGTTTCCTTTTCTATTGTTTTGTGTGTTTTTGTGGATTGTTGCGTTGATTTTGTGGTTCTATTTGAGCCTCCTCCTTTCTGACCTGTCCTCCTGATCCATCGGAGCACAATCCAGCGGACAAAAATCCAAACAATGTTCAGCACAAATGAGGCGGCACAAAATGCGGCTGCAGCTATCAACGAGCCGTAGGAAAGGGCGAAGGGCTTTAGGGCGTACCAATTGGAGAAATCCAGCCGAAAATAGAGGGCATCCCGTTTGGTCCACTGCCTGTCCACACATTCATATCTGTGTGAATTTGTGGGTGTTATTTTTAGTAAATAAAATTTTAAATTCATTGATTTTTAGTCAAATAAGCCAAAAACCTTAAGTTTAATAATTTTTAGACAAAAAAAAAACAAAAAAAAAACCTTGAGAGATTAATGAATTTTGTAAATAAGCCAAAAAATAATTACTTTTTGTCAAATAAGACGAAAAACCTTAAGATTAATTTTTCTCAAAAACCCAAAAAATCAAATTTAATAATTTTTCGTCCAAAAAAAAAAACTAATTAATGAAATTCAAATACCTTTCCACCAATGCTCGGCGAACATTCAAAATTGTCAAACTTCCATTGCGCTCAATTCGGTAGGACCCGTCATTCGTCCAATTGGCAATAATTAACCTTAAAATAATTAATTATATTTTTTAAACAATAATAAAATGGATAATATTTAATTTGCCGAATAAATTAATGAAATTGCCAAATATGAATCCCTTAAGACCAAAAATAATTACTTATAATGGTTTAAGGGTTTGTCCCACACATTCAAAAACCAAATATACCCAGATAGAGCTGGTCAAAAACGCATTGAATGGTATATAATTTGGTGTTATGGTTTGGTCAACAATTAATGGGTTTTAAACGGTTTAAACCGATTTTTAGTTCAAAACTAAGTTGCTTTTAAAGGTTCAAATCTGTGTTGGTTTATAGCTCAAAAATAAATGGTTTTAACGGTTTAAACTTGTTTTGGTTCAAAATAGGTCCGAATTGGCTAAATCTTAAGCCAAAATATAATCAAATGATGCGTTCTGCTGGTGAGTTCTATCAATTTTGGAGTTCCAATATAAACTTTTGAATCATTAGAATTTATTCAGCACATTAAATATTTTATCATAAACAAAAAATTATAAACCCGGTGCTTCCATCGACGCTGCCAATCAGCCTTCCTTTCCGGCCTGCCTCCCGGTACCACCATTGTATTTGTTCATCATCGCTGGCATATTTTGCCCATTTGCATGGAAGGAGGGCATCCCTGGTCAATCTTTGCCTCACAATTTTTGTTGGATCTGCCATTGGATGAAGCTGCTTTGCATGTGGCGATTGATGATGAATTTGGTCGAGCAGCATTAGCAAAATGTAGAATATGGAATAGAGCGAATTTGTTGATGATGATGCCATCAAATTGTAGAAAATATTCATCTGGCTAATGGCTGGGTGATTGGCTAAATTTTTTTTAATAAATTCATTTACGTATTTTAATTTTGAAATTTTTATGTAAAAATCCAAGCTTTTTAAGCATAGGAAAATTAGGGTTTTTTGTTCCTTAAAAAATCGATTTTTCGAGAAAATAAAAAGATTTTTTAGTAATATTTTGCGAAGCTGAAATTTAAAGATTACTTTGAAAGTGAAACTTTTGGTCCTGTGGAACAAAACTTCGGGTTTTGCAAAATTAACACTTAGAATTTTGTGTAATTAAAGCTTTGGGATTTTGTGGAATTGAAACTTGAGGTTTTTGTTGGAACCAAAACTTAAAGGTTTTAAAATTTTTGAAGTTTATTGTAAAATTGACGGATTTTTATTTAAAATTAATTCGGGTTTTGTGGAATTGACATTTAAGGTTTTGAGGAGCCAAAATTTAAGGTTTTACAATTTTCGACTATTATTGATTAAAAATTATCGCATTCTTCTTATTTATAATTCGTAATCAAATACTTAAGATATAAAAAATTGTGCAGTACAATGTCCAGAGATCAGACAATACTAAAAGAATAAACAAAATTATTTATCAAGAAAAATAACACAAAAATGTAAATAAATTTGATGATTGATCTTCTCATTTCGTTGGTGTTGCTGTTTTCTTCTTCTTCTCTTCCCTTAATTTCTTCTGTTCCAAATATTTTTTATGGAAGATTGTCGTCTCTTTTTGGAAATTTTCCGCCCTTGGATTGTATCGTTTTATGTAGAAGAAGCTGCCCGGTTGCATTTTGAGTTTCAGCCGGAACATGTCCAAATCATCCTCCCAATGCCGGTTGAATTGTTTATAGCCGGTGCGGTCGAATTCCGGGATTGTCCGGTCCGGGAAAAGGCCACTCCAATGTGCTTGCATCACACAACGTTCCAAGCGTTGTTGCTGTTGACGACAAAGTCCTTGAAAAATTTATTTCATTAATTTAGTTGTGTGGATAAAGAATAGCTGACCACCCGAAAAATATTAGAGATAGAGGTTAAATCGGCTCAATCAAGCTTTTATGCTATTTAATGAATGAATTGGAAAGTATGGAAATATGGTTTTTTTTACTTTCCCCCGACTGTGAGTTCGAACCCTAACCCGTGACGTAAATTAAAAAGATGAAGAAGAAGGGTCCCTTGTTGGTTTACAAATTAACAAAATTTTTTGTTATGGTGAAATCTTTTTACCAACTTAAACCCATCTCTGCTAGCTCTAAAACCTAAGCTTAAATCCCTAACTCTAGGTGGATTTCTTTTTGAACACGAACCGATGACCTAAATTGCAATGGTGAAGAAGGGGCCCCCATTGGTTTGGAAATTTTCAATATTTTTTTTTGGTGAAATCTATTTATAAATGTTAACCAAAGATAAACCTAGCCTTAACCTAAAACCTATGTCCTTAACTCCCCCCAGGGATTTTAAAAATTATCAAACCAGTGAGCTCGGCCGGTCCTCCTTTGGTTGGGAAATTTACAAAATTTGTTATTTCGGTGAAAACTTCCAATGTTTACCAACCTAAACCTGGCTGCGGGCTCTAAAATCTAAACTTAAATCCTTAACTCTAGGCGGATTTCTTATATTTAACTTAAGGATTTTAAACCATAAAGAGCAAACCAGTGAGTTCAGCTGGAAGCACGGTGCCATCCAAGCGCATAAATTGTTCCAAAATAAGCACATCTTTGTAGCAAACTTTTACTGGGATTTGACAAAAAGCACATGAACATTGCGGCTTCTTAAAATTTTTATTAAGAATTTAAGTTTTAAATTAATGTAAATAAACCAATTGTTCTTCCGCATTTTCGGCCATTTGTTGACGAATTTCTTTTGCTGCTGCCAGCCGTTGTTGAAAATAACGCTGGCTTGGCTCATCCGGAACATTCTCCAGCTCGATTGTGGTCAAATCGCCTTCAGTAACTTCTTTGACTAAAAATTAAATGCATTTTGGGTATTTATCCAAAATTTTCACAAACTTCTTTTGATCAAACGAGCCGATGTTATTGAATAACAACGACGAAGGGCAAAACGGGAATGCAATGATGCCATTGAAAACATTTTATATTTGTGCTTTTATCCTAATAATTAATATTCATAAGTTCATTCTATTATAATCGATATTCATTTGGTATTAAAAATTGAACCAAATTTGATTTGCAAATTCATTGAATTGATAAATTTATCCCAAAAATAACAAAGAAAATGAGATGATTTATATTTAAAATATGGTCATGAGCAGAGATCGATAACAGCATTTACTATCACTTATTGATCCTTCCTTCATCGACGCATGTCTCATTCCTCAGAGATGGATGGCTCTGGATTCTCCGCATTAACCACTCCTAAACATGCGATTATATTGTACAATTGAAATTTTTATGTAAACAACCTTCACGAGCCAAATGGAATAATAGTTCGGCCTCCTTCAAACACTGATTTGCCAAATCCGCTCCATTGTTAATATGTCCAATTGTGGTCGCGTCAAGCCCGAATCCATTAACCCGGTTTTTCGCTTGGTCGGTGTGCATTGCAACTTCCTCTGCTTTGACTTTCACGTGGAAAACTTGGTTAGAAATTCCCTATAATTTTTCGAATATTATAAAATATAAAGAATAGGTTTTATACCTTTTTGTAATCCTGGAAATTACCGGCCAGCTCATTGATTTTGGCGTCCAGAGTTTCCTTCATTTCCTTCTGCGCTTTCTTCTGTGCTTCCAGGGCTTCCTTCATTTCCTTCTGCGCTTTCTTCTGTGCTTCCAGGGCTTCCTTCATTTCCTTCTGATTAATTTCCAAATTGTTGATGCGGTCTTCATAAGCTGTTTTCATTTTCTCATACTCTTCTTGTATGCCTTCGGTTGCCTCTCTCATTTTGTCCAAATGTCCTTCCATTGATAATTTTTGTTGGCTCTTTGTCTGCCAAATTTTTTGGGAATTTTATGAATATATGAATGTAATATAAAAAATATTCATTTGGTATTCATTATTGAACCAAAATTTGATTTAAAATGTACAAAATTTAAATAAATTTATCCCAAAAAATTACAAGGAAACAAGATGTGTGTATTTAAATATTGTCATCATCAAATCGAGATGGGGGAGAAAATTAAGATAGGTGGTTTTTGGTTTGTTGCAATTTTACATATCGAAAAGAAGGAATTTGATGTGATGTTTTTGGGAAGTGTTCATCTTTAAATAATAAGTTCATCCATAATCATCATTCTTTAATGAGAACATCATCAATTCACATCCATTGGCCGACTGGCTCAAGCACGTTCGCCACGAATACGACGGGCCAGCTGGATATCTTTAAAACGATTTTGTACTTTTTAAACAATTTATTTGAACCAAACCTTTCGGCATGATGGTAACACGCTTGGCATGGATGGCGCAAAGATTGGTGTCCTCGAAGAGGCCGACCAAATAGGCCTCGGAAGCTTCCTAAAATTAGGCTTATTCAATTTGCTTGGTCAAAAGTTTGATTTTTAAACCTGCAATGCACCAATGGCAGCGCTCTGGAAGCGCAGGTCAGTCTTGAAGTCCTGGGCAATCTCGCGAACAAGACGCTGGAATGGCAGCTTGCGAATCAGCAGCTCGGTGCTCTTCTGGTAACGGCGAATTTCACGAAGGGCAACCGTGCCTAAAATAATAAAATTAGTGATTAAATTTATGGTCATAAATATTACCGGGACGGTAACGATGAGGCTTCTTCACACCGCCAGTGGATGGTGCGGATTTGCGAGCAGCTTTGGTGGCCAATTGCTTGCGTGGAGCCTTGCCTCCGGTTGATTTGCGAGCAGTTTGTTTTGTACGAGCCATTTTTGTTCAATTCAATTCTTGAGATGCTTTAATTGATTGATTGAGTTTAAATTTATTGCTTTCTAAAAAATTAACTTTAAAAAATGGATTAATATTTATTGGAGGATGGAGGTGTGGAGGAGGTTTTATTAATGATTAATGAATGATTGATATTGCGGGGAATGAGGAATTTCGTAAAGCAAAAAATTTCGAAACATTATCGATTTCTTCTTAACAATATTTGACAAAAATAAAGGGGAAGAGAAATTGAAGTTATGGAAATAGCAGTGCTAATTTTAATGGCGGAATAAATCGATGTGTTGTAGTTGGAATTTCTATGCTTGTCTTGACGGCTTGGCTTTGGTTAGAGAACAAGAAAAATAAAAAGCCGACATGGCTATGAATGGAAAATGGGCATTGGTTTGGTATTTATCGCAAGCAAATCAAGTGTCAAAGGATCCGGTTTCTCTATTTGTCAAATATGGTTTTATTTTATGTAAAATTATGACTTGTTTGTTGGACAAATTGGTTAAGAATGGTTTTATAATTGTCAAGAATTTAATGAATTTTCGTCACTTATTGATTGTCTCGTTGAGCTGTTGGGAAATGGGGATTGGGAGATAAGGTTTTTTGGATTGAAATTTTGGGGATGTGTGAGAACGCGATTTTCCATTTATTTGTTGTGATTTGATCGAATTCTATGCTTTCTTATTCTTGATTTGATATGAAATGAATGCCAAAAGCCGATGCTGTGCCTCTGGTGACCATTTTATGAGTATGAAAAAATTTGGAAGCGGCTATGTCCTATGTGTGAGTGTGATGTGGGGTGTGGGCTTTACTTCGTCCGGGGGAAAGTGGGAAAGCAAAAGCAAGCAAGCAAAAAATAGAGAAACGAGAGAAATGAAAAAACATGTAGTGAAAAAATCGATAAATGACAAATCATCCAGATAATATGGTAGTATAGTATTGATTTTCTGTTTGTTCGTTAACAGAACAAATAAGAGAAAAAGAGAAAAAAGCTGTGGATGATCGATGATTAGAGATTTTAGTTTTAATCGAAAGTCGAAACTCGAAGATCCAAAATTGTGTGGAAATGTCAAAGTATGAATTTAGGAAATTATCCATTTATCTTGCAGTTGCTTCAAACTGAAGCTTATCTTTTGATTTTTTGGTACTAATTTTTTTTAATCCAAATCCACATCAACAGATAATTGAAAATATACAAAAAAATCATCATTCATTACAATGATGAATATAACAAAAATAACAACATGCCTCCAAAACAAAACAACAACAACATGATGGTGGCAATGGCACCACAGCCGCAAGAAGAAGACATGATCAAATTGCCAAGTAAGAGGAAAAACCTTAATAACATTGATTTCATTTCTAAAATTTAGCCAAAATCGTCAACCAGCACACATTTCGAACAATGGACCAGGCAAAGGTTGTGCTCAATGGCTTCCAAATGAGTTTGGCCAATGCCGTACCGCACATCTACCAATTCGAGCTTCACTTCATCGGCGAAAAGGCACCAAAGAAAGGAGCAGTGCCAGGTGCACCGGGAGATATGATCGCATTGGAGAAAGGACCGCACAATGAGTTAATCGATTATAAATTTAATTTCAATTCATTATCCAATCACTTCAGCGAAAGCAAGGAAACCCGCCGCCGCCTCTGCTGGGAGCTTTTCGGCCAACTTCTGCAACAAGAACATCCATTCTTCGGCAATGACAAGCACATCTTCGTTTACGATTGTGCCATCCTTCTCTTCAGCACCAAAGATTTGAACATGAAGCCAAATGAATCACATGCATTTCAGCTGCATCTCAACAAGGTATGAATAAGGAATGGATGTCAAAGAGTAATTAACCATTTCAGAACACTATGGAAGAGCGGTGCCTTGCCTACATCCGAAATATGCAATCCATCCATGTCAATTTGATGCGCACGGAAGTGATCATTAACCTGAAGGATGCGGCTGCCAATTACATTCGCGGTGATCGTTCCGTGGTGCAATTTTTGGAATTGCTCACCTCGCAAGAGTTTCTTCCATTTTTATTCAAAAATTCACATAATTCATTCAGAATGTTCCAACAAGGAATGCACATTTGCTTCGGCAATCGATTCTATGACCAGAATGAAAATATCAAATTGCGCGATGTCGCTCCCATCTTGAAAAAAGGACTCCAGAAGAATGTCCGCTATGTTGGCGACACAATGCAGGATGCCCAGCCAATCGTCCAAATCGACCGTAAGCCACATTATTCTACAAATTTTTTCATTTTCTTCTTTTTCAGCCAAGAAGTCACCATTTTTCCCGGCCATGAACGTCGTGGACTATTTGTGTGCATTTTTTTCGAACGGAGGTCGCCCAATGGATGCCAGACAATTTGAGGACAAAATTTGGCGCCAAGGGAACATGATGGAACAAGCCAATAAGCAAATCCGAAGTAAGCATTCATATTCATCCTTCTAGAATTTTAGACCTTGAGTTTTTTTGGACCTTGAATTTTTGGACCTTAAGTTTTTCAAACCATTATTACACCTAATTAATCAAATCCAATCAAAATTTTTAAAGATGTCGTCGTCCAAACAAAGCATTTGGAAAATGAGCAAATGACTTTCGCAAATGTCGGACTCACCGCTAAGCCGGCACAGGACATTTACTTTCCACGTCATGGTCATCAAGTTGGAGTCATTCAGCACATCGAGCAAACGTACAAATTCCGAATTAAATACCCTCGACTGCCGTGCCTCATTAAACGAACACCGCAAATGGAGTCATTCTTCCCAATGGAGCTGTTGACCATTTGGTTTGTTTTTAAAATTATAAATAATTGGTGTACTAATGGAGTTTGGCTCCCAAAAGAGAACCAGATCCTGCAGAATTAGCTAAGGGAATAGGGATGGGATGATGAATAAGATGAGGATAATGAGGAAGAAGAAGAAGATGAGGAGCAGGCCCGTAGCCAGGGGGGGGGCCCGGCCCCCCCCCCCCCCCCCAAAGGGAGGAGATGGAAAAATAAAAAGTAAAGGGGGGATCCTTTTGTTTTACGATTTTCATAAAAATTCAGTAAAATTTTTCGCTGCGCGGCAAATTTTGACCAAAATTTTTCGCTGCGCGGCAATTTTTGACCAAAATTTTTCGCTGCGCGGCAATCTTTGACCAAAATTTTTCGGGGCCACCCCCATCAGCAATTCCTGGCTACGGGCCTGATGAGGAGGATGATGAAGATTGAAGAATGAGATGAGGAAGAAGATGAGGAGGAGGATGATGAAGAAGAAGCTAAAGAGGAAGAAGAAGATGAGGAGGAGGAGGATGAAGAAGATTAGTAGGATGATGAGTATGAAATATGAATGATGGGGATGGGGATGAGAATGATGAAGAAGATTAGGAGGATAATGAAGAAGATGATGACGAAGAAGATAAAGACGAGGATGGTGTTGAGGATGATAATGATGAGGATAATGAAGAATGATTTTCATCTTCTTCATCATCCTTCTCCTCTTTGTTACGGGACAAACTCCATTAGCGCCCAAATTAAATTGAATTAAATTTACAAAAATAATTCTAGCGATGGACAGCGCATTCCACTGGAAAAACAAACGCCAAAGCTGACCGAACAAATGATCCGCCAATGCCAACTCCTTCCAGTGAATTTGCCTGACCAAATCAAGGAAGAGCGCAAAGCAGCCAATGTGATCAACACCAACCCATATCTCCATGCTCAAAATGTCCAGATCAATGAAGAACTGATGAAAGCCAAAGCCGAAGTGCTCTTCCCTCCGGCAATTCAGTACAATGGTCGAGACTGCGTTGAGCCGGACCCGAGAGGATGTAAGGGTTTTTTAATTTAAAAATTTAAATAGATGGGAGCACTAGTTCAAAATTTATATTGGGAATAGAAATATACTTAAGATGTGTAAAAATGGATAAAATTGCCTATAAAAATTACCTTCCTCTTAGCTGGTTCGAACCCGAGACTAAAAGTTTAGAATATTTGGACACCCCTCGATCGAAAATTTTCAATAAAATTTTTGGTTTAATATTTTGTTTCGGCTAGAAATATATTATGATAAATGTACAAAATTACTTACTAAGCCCATAAAAAAATACCTTCCTCTAAGCGGGTTTGAACCCGAGTGCCGGACCTCCAAATTTTGCCAAAAGTTAGAGTCCCTTTTTAGGTTGAAAATTTTCAAATCTTTATTCTCCCAATTAAATTCATTCATTTTCAGTCATTGATTGGAAAATGGTCGGACGTGATGTGATTCCGAATCGTCAATACTTCCAACCGGCCGAATGGCCAAAACGTTGGGCCATTATCATCGTCCAAAATGCGATCCCGACAAATGTCTGCGAGTATGTTTTTATTTTATCCTAAAGGCATTAAATCCGATATTTTCACAGAGAATTCATTCGTCGATTCACTGAAACGGCACGTCAAAAAGGCATAGCCGACTGTTCCATTCAAGCACCAATTCAAGTGAAGTGGGAATTGTGGGAGGAAGCCAATCTGTGAGTGAATTTTCCCAATCTTAATAATCATTTTTTGCCATTTTCACAGCGAATTCGTCGAAGAAAAGTTCAAATACTTTGAGAAGAACAATTGCCGTTTTATGATGGTCTTTGCTGAAGGCAAACGTCAGGCGCATCCGGGCGACATTCACCACGTGCTCAAATTGATGGAGCAGAAATACAGTGAGTTGAATGGGAAAGGGAATATATTAGCTAGGATTTACAAAGAAAATTTTCTCAAAAAAAATTTTTTTTTAACAATTTTCCGAGAGGGCCCTACATTTTTGAAAAATTTAGAGGGGTCTCGGTTTCGAATCCGCTCATAGGCAAATATTTTTTTCTGGTTTGATAGTCAATTTTATGCATTTTTATATATTTTACAGTACATTTATAGATAAAAAATTTTAAAATTTTCGACCCTAGGAGCATTTATTTTCCAAAATTTTGGGGGTCGTGGGTTCGATTTCGCTTTGAGGAAGTTATTTTTTCCGAACTTGATTCGAACTTTTATGCACTTTTGTAAATTCTACAGTAGATTTTTAGTTAAAATGCAGTAATTTGAACCAAAAATATTCATTTTAATTTTTCAGAAGTGCTCACACAACACGTCGGGCCGGATATGGCCAACAAAGCTGCGGGCTTGCATGGAGGACCTCCGGGCGGTGCTCAAATGGTCATCGAGAACATCCTGTTCAAAACCAATTTGAAGCTGGGTGGCGTCAATTACGCTTTGAACACTTCGAATGCATTCAAACACGCAAATCGAAATAACACCAATATTTTGTAAGTTTAAAACATTTTATCCTATATTTTCAATTTTCCAGGGCCGATCAATGGTTGGGCGCAAAGCGAATGTTTTTCGGGCTGGACTGGTCCCATGCACCGCCGCAGTCACTCTATGCACGTCAACGGGGAGAAGAGCCCGCAAATCCGACCATTATTGGGGTGAGTAATTAAAGGAAAAATTAATGAAAACAAATAATAATTTTTTGAAAAATTTTATCCCAAAGGGACCTAAAATTTTTGTAAAAATTAGGTCTCGGGTTCGAATCCTCTCAGAGGAAGTTATTTTTTATGGGACTTTATTTTCACTTTTATTCAATTTTATTTAGGTAAAATTTACATTTCAATGCAAAAAAAAATTTTTTAGTGATTCTTTCTACCCAAAAAGGAAGAATTCGCTTGCAAAATTTAGGTCTCGGGTATCGGGTTCGAATCCTCTCAATCAGAGGCAAATTTTTTCGAACTTGGTTTCCACTTTTATAAATTTTTAAACATTAATTATACGCTACGCTTATGGACAAATTACAGTAATTCTAACAAAAAAATCTTACCCGAAAAAATTTGTTTCACCCGAAAAAAATTGTTTTTGATATTTTCTATTTTAAGATGGCCTACACCATCGGAAAGCATTGTTTGGCCATGCGCGGAACATATTGGTGGGTCAATTCGAATTTTTACTTTTTTGTTCAAATAATTCATTAAATAAATTAAAGGTATCAGCAAGCCCGCTTGACGACCATCACCAAAGAATACATGGCACCATTCATGAAGAACATCAAAGAAGCGCTGCTGGCATATGAGGCCAAAAATGGCGAATTTCCGGACCATTTGTTCATTCTACGCGGCGGCGCCTCTGAAGGCGAATTTAAGCGAGTAAGTTTTTGATTTGAACCAAATTTTTGGGTAGCAATATGGTCATTCATTTAATTTGTTAGTAAAATTCGCCAAAAATGGTTTCGGGAACCTCAAAATAGGTGATTTTTGTTTTTTATTGCATTTTCTAATAAAATTTTTCTTCAAAAAAGAGATAAAAATTGGTAAAAAAAAATAAGTCAAAAAATTGTGAAAATCAAAAACATGAAAATGCCCAATAACTTTTTTTTCTTATCAAAATGTATACAAAAATAGGTCGAAAAATATTTCAGATTATTATGAATTAATCACATTAATCAATTTGAATTTAAAGGTGGCCTACTGGGAGGGTCGCGCATTCACCCAAGCATTCAATGAAATCCGCAAAGAACGTCCTTAACAAAAATTGGCGGAACCGGCCGTCACCATCATTGTTTGCCAGCGCCAATCAAATTACCGAGTATGCCTTTTTGGTTATAACAAAACTATTTTTTCTTTTGTAGATCGTGCCAGAGCGCATTGACAGCCGGGCAAAGGCACCGCAACAAAATGTCCAACCGGGCACAGTGGTGGACAAAGGCGTCATGAACGCCGCTTTGACTGAATTTCTGCTGGTCGGACATAAGGCACTCCAGGTAATCAAAGGCACAAATCCATGGGTTTTTAAAGAATTTACCAAAAAAAATCAAAAATTTTCGAACCAAATTGAAGAGGCTGACCCTCCATTTTTACAAAATTTGGGGGTCATGAGTTTGAATCCGCCCTGAGGAAGTTATTTTTTTCTGGCTTGTTTTTCACTTTTATGAATTTTTTATACATTTTAATGTACACTTCTAAACATAATACAGTAATTCAATCTGTAAAAATAAAAACGTTATAAAAAATATTCAATTTCCATTCTAACTCCACTTTTTCCTTCGCAGGGTACTGCCCAACCAATCCGATGCACAGTCGTTTTGGAACATCGCCCGGAATCGGGACCTGCCGCCAAACTTCCACCGCATGTTCCCGTCGAGGAACTCGAGAATATCGTCTACGCTCTGAACTATTCGCACGGAATTTGTTGCATGTCGACCGCTCTTCCCGGACCACTCTTCGAGGCCGGCGAACTGACCAAACGCGGCAAGAACAACTGGAAGACATCAACGTGAGGAATTCAAATTAATTTAATTAAAAAATGCCTTTTTTAAGAAATGACGGTGAAAAGGTGCAGCATTTTGAGCTTCCACCTCGTGAAGGCGAAGGCACCGAAGCGGCACAGCAGCAATTGGACCAAAAGAAGGGCGAATATTTTGCCGGGGTCTCCAAAAAACTGAAGCCCGAATTCCCGGGAGGCAAATTCTGGGCATGAAGAATTCAACAAAAATTTGGCACAAAATAAATGAAAGAAAAATTAACAAATCGCAAATTTCAACAAAATTAACACATCAAAAATAAAACAAATCCCATCCCCAATTATTATTCGATATATTATTTATCTTCTATTTAAACAAATTTTGCTATTCTTTACGGTTATTATCTTATTTGGATCTCTTTTATTTCGCCATTGTTGCCATATTTTTCTTTTAATATCATTATTAATTATCGCGATCTCAATTGATCCTTATTTATTCGATATTTTTGCTTATTATTTTATCCATTCATTTTGATTTTATTTTGCTTCTATTATACCAACAATTAAAAACAAGCTCACATTTCATTTTACGAAATTATCAATTCTTTTTTTCCTCTACAACAAGATAAAATTTGATTTAAATATAATTTGCCATTTTATTTATCCGTTCTATATTTTGGAAAAAAATATTTCCAATTTTTATTTTTATAAATAAAAATAAATGCTATTTATATTATTAACATTAACATTTATGAATTATGATTTAACAGCCATTTTTTAAATCAAAATTATGCTCAAAAAATTAAGCGGTGGATCTTCATTATGGAAATCCAAGAATCCGCACTCATTGGAATATTTAAGGTATAAAGATGATTTTTTTCAATTAAAAAAATTACAAAAATTTCTAGATATTTGCAAGGCGTTCTTGTGAAAAATGACAAAATTGTTGATGGCAACAGAGCACTGGTGATTGAAGCGCTGCGGGCCATTACAGAAATTCTGATTTGGGGAGATCAAAATGATGCGGCTGTTTTCGAGTTTGTTTTCCATTTTTAAATGGCTGAAAAAACATTGAAAATGGCAAAGATTTTAGCGGTTTAATGGTTTGCCAAAGACCACCAAACCTTGTACCCAATCGATAAGTATCTTTGAGACGCATCTTTTGATAATTATATGGTTTAGTTTTAATCAATTTAATAGTTTTGAACCAAAAATCATAAGATAAAGATGGTTTAAATGGGTTTAAACGGTTTAAAACACTAATTTTTTTATTAAACCATGGATAAATTATATACCAATCGACGCATTTTGATGTGATCTATCGATTGGATGTAGGATTTGTAGACTAGAACAATCCATTAAACAGCTAAAATCTTTTCACCATTTTCAATTTTTTTCCAAATTAAAACCATCCATTTAAAATTTAAACACAATTTGAATTTAAGTTTCTTCTTGGAGCGGCAAATGTTTTTGCATTTCTTGCGGATTATGCAGCAAACTGAAGCAAATTATGTGAACATTCAGCTGCTCCAAACGTTGAATATTTTATTCGAAAATATTCGGAATGAAACTTCCCTATGTTGGTTTATTAAAATTTATTCCAATTAATCAAAAGTTTTTTGGCAGATTTTTTATTAAGCAATAATCACGTGAATTCCATAATAACATTTGCATTTGATTTCACAAATGAAGAGATTATTGCCTATTATATTTCATTCCTAAAAACACTTTCATTCAAATTGAACGTCAAAACAGTGCATTTCTTTTTTAGCGAGGTTAATTAAATAATTTTTAATTAATTAATTAATTTTTTAAAGAGTACCGATGAATTTCCACTTTTTACGGAAGCCATAAAATTTTATAAACACAATGAATCAATGGTCCGAATTGCGGTCCGAACACTCACTTTGAACATTTTTAAGGTAAAATTTAAGGTCTAAAAAATTTAATTAACATTTTTTTTAAATTTTGGATTAACGAAGAAACACTCAACAATTTTGTCATCCAACATTCTCGAGAATATTTTAATGATGTTTGCAGTGAAGCTGCCATTCAAATAATTGAGGTTTTAGTCAAAAAAATGCTTTTTAATTTTGATTAAATATTTTTAGATGGATACATTTGCCAGATCCGCACAAAATGAATCCAGTAATCGGTAAATGAATTGAATTTATTCTAGATATTATTCAAAAAACCTTAAGTTTTTATTATCCAAAAAACCTTAAGTTTTTATTATTCAAAAAACCTTAAGTTTTTATTATTCAAAAAACCTTAAGTTTTTATTATTCAAAAAACCTTAAGTTTTTATTATTCAAAAAACCTTAAGTTTTTATTATTCAAAAAACCTTAAGTTTTTATTATTCAAAAAACCTTAAGTTTTTATTATCCAAAAAACCTTAAGTTTTTATTATCCAAACAATTAATTAAATAATTCAGTAATCGATTATTGCAATTGATGGATGTACATATGGACAATTTGCATTACATAAATGACATCCTCAGCATTGGAAAGGAGAAATTGGTAAAAATTTTTTTATAAAACTTAAAATTTTAAAAAAATTTTACAAATTTCAGAACACTCATATCATCGAATCCTTGCATCGATTTTTGATTGGACCAATCTATTTGGCTTCCCTTGCCTCTCTTCGCGCCCAGCCTCAAACAATCCTCGTCTCACGGGTCACCGCCCTATTCCTATTCTCACAATTCCTCCGAATTGTTCACGAAACGAACACAGTGCAAAGTGTCCTAACCGCATTGTTTTTTGGCGACCATGGCGACATTCGAACGGAATGGTTGAGAACGCTGGACAAGGGCCTTCATTTGGAACCAATTGGCAAGAAATGGGAAAAGCAACCGACGCAGGAGGAAAGGTTTTTACACATTTTTCATGAAAATATTTAAAATTTAACAAAAAAAAAGCACAAAAAATGCCGAAAAAAGACCGTATTTTATCCTATTAAACTCATAAAACCTTAAACTCAAAACCAAACAGTTATCGATATATCTCATCAAAATGCATAATTCGATCAGGTTTTGGCTTATTGGTTCAAATTAGTTTTGAATCAAAACCGGTTTAAACAGTTTAAAACCCTTCAATTTAACCAAAAATCAAAATCTGTTTAAAAAACGTTTAAAAGTCCTTTCATTTTTGAACCAAAATCGGTTAAGGGTTTTAAACTAAAAACCAAAATAGGTTTAAGCCGTTTAATACCCTTTTAAATGTTGACCAAACCATAACATCAAATTATATAAATGCGTCTTGAGCTGCTATATCCAATTTGGGGTTTATTTGGTTTGTGAATGTGTGGGATAAACCCTCCTTAAATCATAAAACAATTATAATTAATTTGGCATTATTTCCTCTTTTTTCGGAAATTTCAATAATTATTTTTACCAAATTAAATTCTAAACCTAAAATTAATTCCCACAAACAAATTCAGAGGTTCTTTCCACTCCCAATTGATTGCGGCATTGCATGAAGGTCAACAGGATGATCATGCCTGTTTATTTGCCCTCCTTTTGATCCAATGCATTTTTCAAAATGCCGGTGTGCCAAAGGATTTGTTCGATGCCGCCCAGCTGCCATCCCCAAATAATTCTACAAAAAATCAACAATGTGATCCGGAAATGGCGGAATGCCTGCTGAGGATTGTCGAAAACTGCTCATTGACAGGTTTAAATTAAAATTATCTAGGTTTTTTGAAAATTTTAAGCTAATCTTTAGTTTTTTTCAAAATTTTAACTTTTTTATTCTTTGGATTTCGGAAAATCTTATACGATTTTTTATATTTTTGTTCTTTAGGTTTTCTTTTGAAAATCTTTAGATTTTTTTTAAATTTTTAGTTTTTTTTTGAAAATTTTTAGATTATTTGAATTTTTTTAGGTTTTTTTAAATTTTTTAGGTTTTAAAATTGGGTTTTTTTGAAATTTTTCAGGTTTTTTGAAGTTTTTCAGGTTTTTTGAAATTTTAGTTTTTTTTATTGAAAATTTTAAGTTTTTAGAATTTTTAATTTTTTGAAAATCTTTTGGTTTTTAAAAATCTTTAGGTTTTTAAAATTTTAGTTTTTTTTCTAATAAGTTTTAAAGTATTTTTTTTAATTTTTTTCTCATTTTAGACACACAAATTCGTCCGGTAACCCTCGAACTTTGCTGCATGATCCTTCGCCATATTCTAATTTGCCTCGAATCCGCTGACCAAACATTTTATTCAACAATTGATTCCACCGTGAAGAAAACACAACAAAAATTAACGAATATCCTGAAAGGTGCACTTCAGACGGAAAAACTATTTTTGGAAATGTTTGAGGATGAATATTATCAATTGCAGGTTTTTTTTTGGCAATTTTTGGATATTTAATATTAAATTTTTTGCAGAAAAATGAACTGAAAATAACATCGCTTTTGGAGGATCCAGGACTTTATTTGCCGCCCAGCAACACTCCATTATCGTATAAATTAATTGAATATTTATTTATTTAAAATTGAATTTATTTCAGTGGACTCAACCTCACCAAACGTATTCCAAGCGGAAATGATGAACGGAATCGAAGGGTTTTTGTTTAAATTTAAAAAAAAATTATTTTAAAAATAATATTTACACAAAAAACGTTCATAAAACCTTAAGTTTTTGTTATTCAATCATATTTATTATCCTAAAAACCTAAATATTATTTATTGGAAAATATTTAATAGCCCAAAAAATTAATGAAAATTCCGAAAAAAAGTAGCGAAGAAAAGATTACAACGGCATACGGTACCAGTGATTGTCCTGGACTCCTAAGTCAAAACACGTCTAATGATATATATAATTTGCCGAGTTTTGGCCACAAATTAAAGTTGTTAAACCTAGGCAAAATCATTATCCACCTCGACCTCGATCCTCTGATCGATTGGTTGGCTTGGCTTATTGTTAGGGTCTAAGTAAGATAAATTTATAAACTGGTAAAAACCGATATATAGTTTCGACATTTAAAATATTTTCATTTATTTATTTAAACAGAGTCTCCAATTCTACTTCATCATTCGACGATTTGGCCAAGATTTATCCGGTGAAAGCGAACAATTGCTGCCACTCTCCTCCCGGATTCAGCCAATGGTTGAGCTGAATGATTGCATAAATTTGAGTAATTTTTGAAAACAATTATTCCTCAATTTAACGCATTTTTATAGACAACAGTGACCTTCTTTCGGTCACCGTTCATTCGACGGACAAAAATGAGAGGCAATCCCGCTTTTTGGTCACCGATCAATTCCAGCTGATTTTGGTGGAACCGGACAGTCGACGCCTGGGATGGGCCATCGTCCGATTTGTTGGACTGCTTCAGGACGTTCAAATCACCGGCACATCCGACAGCCGGGCACTGAATGTGGTCGTTGAAGTAAGTTTAATTGGTCATTAATTAATAAAATACATATAATCCCACCAAATGTTCGTTTGGTGTACTGGTATAGTCTCCCCATTTCTTGCCTAGAAGTCGGAGGTTCGATTCCCCCTCATTCCGAATATTTATTTCTCCTTTAAATTTGATTTTTTTAATGAAAATTCACACCGTCAATATGGGAATACACATTTGGTCTAGTGGTATAGGCTCCCTATTTATAGCCTGGGGGTTACGGGTTCGATCCTTCCAGTTCCAAATGTGTTTTTTATTTTCTCCTTATAAATTTGATTTTTTAACGAAAATTCACACCCAATTTAAATATTTTTTTTTTGCAAAAAATTTTACTAAATAAATAAAAAAAAGGGCGTCAATTGAGCTAAAATTAATTAGTCATTAAATAAGTATTAATAAAAAAAATAATTCGTTTTGTGTATTGGCATAGGCTCCCATTTTTAGCTCGGTGTTCAAAGGTTCGATTCCTTCTCATTTCGAATATATTTTTCTCCTAATAAATTTCAATTTTAACAAAAATTCACCCCTAATTTAATTAAGTTTTTTCGCATATTACTAAATAAATATTTTAAAAAATAACAATAACAAATTTCACGCGTCACTTTTGTGTAGTGGTATAGGCTCCCCATTTCTAGTCTAAAGCTCAGGGGTTCAATTCTTTCTCATTCCAAGTGTTTTTTTCCCTTATTATAAATGGCATTACAATAAATTCAACATTTAAATTTTTCACATAAAAGTTTACTAAATATAAATTCTCAAAAAGGACGTAAAAACAGCCGCAAATTAATTGGATAAATTTTTAATAAAATAAAACAAATCCTAAACATCACATTGGTGCAGTGGTATAGGTTCCCCATTTTTAGCTTGGGGGTCAGCGGTTCAATTCCTACTAAATCAAAATGTTTTTTTCTCCTTATAAATTTCACTTTTTAACGAAAATTTACTCCCAAATATTCAAAATTTTTTGCTTAAATTTTAATTAAATAAAAATTCTTAAAAGGACGTCAAAACGCGGGCGGCCCACCCCAATTCCCGCCCTCTGCTCAGTGCCAAATTCGTCTTTGACGATCACATCAGATGCATGGCCGCCAAACAACGGCTGAATCGGGGGAGGAAACGCTCGAGGACATACAAATTGGGGCTAATTGCCGAATTGTTTGGAATGCGATTGCCTCAACAACAACCGGGCACCACCGGCGGGCTGAATTCATTGCCAAATTCCCCTCAATTGGGTGGTGGCATCCAAAGGCATCGACTGGTCAGTGTGCCTGGCTCTGTTCAAAAGCTGTTCTCACCGTCAACTCCTGCCCAAAATAATGATCAATCGCAACAACAATTTGAGCAAATTCCACCCGATCCGGACACGGGAACTTCCACAAGCAGTGTAGTATCCAAGGCGGATAGAGGAGGAAGAATTCATCATATTTAATTTTTACCGTATTTCTGTGATAATTTTTAAAGCTTAATTTTAATACAAAATTTATTTTTTAATTGAAATTTAATTGAATAAAAAGAATTTTATTGACCAAAATTTACAATAAACATAATTTTTTATTCGTTTCACAAATCGAATACAATTATCGATTATTTATTGATTTTTTCACATTATTTTAACCATTAATTTTTAAAAGGTTTATTCAAAGCATAAAATGGTAAACAGCGATCAAGCACAATCATCATCATCGTCGAATGGAGGCGAAGCCAGCAACAATGCCAATGGTCCACCGTGTTTAATTGTTCTGGGAATGGCGGGAGCCGGGAAAACAAGCTTTGTTCAGGTAATGAATTTTATAAATATTTTAATTAAATTTTAATAAATATTTTAAAATATTTCGTAAATTTTTTAATAAATATTAAAATATTTCGTATTAAATTAATTAAATTTTAATAAATATTTTAAAATATTTCGTATTAAATTAATTAAATTTTTTAAAATTATTTTAAATATTTTTTTTAATTAATAAAATTTTTTAAAATTATTTTAAATATTTTTTTTAATTAATTAAATTTTTTAATAAATATTTTAAAATATTTCGTATTAAATTAATTAAATTTTTATAAAATATTTTAAAATTTTTCTATTAAATTAATTAAATTTTTATAAATATTTTAATTAATTTAAAAATTTTCAGCGTTTGACCAGCCATTTGCACTCCAAAAGCACATTCCCATATCTCATCAATTTGGATCCGGCCGCCGCCACTGTTCCATTTCCAGCCAACATTGACATTCGCGATACGGTACTGTTTAATTTAATTTGCCGAAAAAAATTTTTGAAAATACCAAAATGGTTTAAGGGGTTTTGTCCCACATATTTCACAAACCAAATATATTCAAAATTGGATAGAGCTGGTCAAAACGCATTGAATGGTATATAATTTGGTGTTATGGTTTAGTCAACAATTAAAGGGTTTTAAACGGTTTAAACCACAACAACATTTTGGTTCAAAACCGTTTAAACCAATTTTGGATTTTAGATTTTAAACCGTTTAAACTATTTTGGTTTTAAACCACAATTTGGTTTTTGGTTCAAAACTAAGTTAAAAATTGGTTAAACCCAAGCCAAAACATAATCAAATGATGCATCTAGTAAATACTTTTTCGGCAAATATTTCTCTTTAAAATTTACAAAAATATAAAATTTAAATATTTTTCAAGGTAAAATACAAATCCGTTATGCAAGAATATGGAATTGGGCCAAATGGGGCAATTTTGACCTGTCTGAATTTGTTGTGCACCAAATTTGATCAGGCAATCCACATTTAACAATTTTAAATTTTTGTATTTTTTAGGTACTTTCCCTGCTCGAAAAACGCCGTACCACTGTGCCCTACGTGATTTTGGACACTCCAGGACAAATTGAAGTTTTCACTTGGTCCGCTTCCGGCTCCATTATAACCGGCTCGCTGGCCGATAAATATCCAACCGTAAGGCACAATTTTCAGGGGTTGACCCGAAAATCTCTACATCCAAAATATCTACAGGGCAAATTTAAAGCTTTACCTCACAAAAAAGTTCAAATTTTCCCTCTAGGCATTTTGTTTTTTAGAGATTTTTGGGAAGAATTCCATTTTTAAATTTATAAATTAAATTCATTTTTCCCAATAATTTTAGATGATTGCCTATGTCATGGATAGGTAGGTTCAAATTGGAAATTTTTCCTAATTTTCCTCTGCAATTTTTCAGCGTTCGTTCAACCAATCCAACCACATTTATGTCAAATATGCTTTATGCATGTTCAATTCTTTATGTAAAAATTTTTATAAAATTTTAGAAATTTTTTTTTTGTATTTTAGCGAACAAAATTGCCATTTTTTCTCGTCCTAAACAAGGCCGATGTGGTGAGAAAATTTATTTTTTTGAATTAATTGGGGGAAATAATTATTTTATTATTAATGAATGGGTGGTGTAAATTTTGCTATAAAAATTTTTAAAAAATAATTTAAGAAAATAAATTTTTTTAGAGAAATTTAAAAATTCTAAAACCCTTTATTAAAAATTTTTGTAAATATAATTTCATTGTTAGTAAACTCTGTAAAATAAAATTAAAACCATATTATTAAAAAGTGAAAATTTTATTATTTTTTATGGAATATTTTCGCAAATAAATTTTTTAAAATAATTTTTATTTAATTTTATAAAATAAAAATTGACTTAATAATTTGGGAAATAAAATTTTAAAAGAAATTTATATATTTAAAAATTCTAAAACTTTAAAAAAATTATATTAGATAATTAATATAATGTTTAGTAATGTGTATAAGAAATTGAAACCATATTATTAAAAAATCCAAATTTCATTTTATTTTTATTAAATATTTATTTTTTATTTAATTTTATCAAATAAAAAAATGTGATTTTAAGGTTGAACCGGATTTTGCCGTCAATTGGATGACGGATTTTGAAAAGTTCCAAGTAAAAATTGGATTAATTTTATCTAAATTCTCCCCAATTTCGATTTAAGGATGCATTGGACAATCAAGGCACATCCAGCTATGCAAATGACCTGACCAGATCATTGAGTTTGGTGTTGGATGAATTCTACGCAAATTTGAATTGGGTTGCCGTTTCATCGAGGACGGGCCAGGGATTTGATAAGGTGGAGAGAGAATTTTATTAAATTAATTTTTTTAATTATTTAATTAATTTAATTTTAATTATTTAATTTTTATTATTTAATTATTTTTTAATTAATTTTTTAATTTTTAATTATTTAATTTTTTAATAATTTTTTATTAATTTTTAATTATTTTTAATTAGTTAATTTTATTTAATTTTTAATTATTTAATTAATTTAATTTGTTAATTATTTTTTAATTTTTATTTAATTTTTAATTATTTAATTAATTTAATTTTTAATTATTTTAAATTATTTCAAATTAATTTTAATTTAATTTTAATTTTTTTAATTATATTTAAGGTGTTGGAAATGATCGAAAAATGCAAATTGGAATTTGCGACCATTTACAAACCAATGTGCGAACAAATGGAAAAGGAAAGAACCGAAATGGAAGCAAAATATGCAGCCGAACGATTGGCTGGGCTGGAGATCAAGGAGACCAATGGATTTGGAGGCGAGAGGAAAAAGGAGGAAGGCGAGAATGGGACCAGAATGGACGGGAAAGAAAATGATACAAAATGAAGAGAAAAAAGGAATAATTAATGATCTAATAAGGAGTTTATTTTGTTACCAATTATTCATTTTTTGATAAATTTACATTTTTTATCCTTCCAATTTAATAAAATACAAATTTATTTTATTTTTAATTAACCATTTTTATGATAAGTTTGCACTTTTGTTCTTCAAATTTAATAATTTTTCCAAAATAAAAATAGGGTAAAAATAAAGATTTAAGGATTTTAATTTGTTGTTTTTTCTCGATTATCCATTTTTTTATTGATAAATTTGCACTATTTCTATTTATTCTCCCAATTTATAACAATTTTAAACATGATAATTGATAATCCGTCTATCTCCCTTCCCATTCCTCCCTCATTATCTATTCAACCACTTTTCCCCATTAAATCGCTGTTTGGTTGGGGTTCTCCCCCAATTGTTGCTGCTGATGATGAAAAGAACACGCCGAAGGGAAAATGGGTGGGTAATTGGCGAAGTGCGATAAGGAATGGGAAGGATGGCTTCAACAGAATGATGAATGAATTTGCTGCTGGGAGGAAATTGAACCCAATCCCCCTTTCGTCTGTTCCAATTCTTCAACCGATTTACTCCTTCCTTCGTCCTTCCTTTCCCCCATTTTTGGTTGTGCTTTTCACACATTTCTGTTGGTTGCTGGCTGCAGGAATTGTGTGCAAATCGATGGATGCGCATGCGCAAAATGTTGTGGACGGGTGGTTCGCCAGTCGCCACCTCCCTTTTTGAGTTGGCTGCTGCCATTTTTGGGTGGTGTATTTTACACTCGTCCACCATTGCCGATAGCAAATTGAGTGAATCGGCTAGCAAAAAAAAATCTCGGCTGAATTGATGGACTTGTTTTGGACAATAATAAATATATGTACGTAAAAATAAGTCTAGTCAATCAAAATTGCAACCAACAATCATCCAAATTTCCATCAGCTGTTGCCGATTTACAACCACTTTTCGTCATTTTAATTCCTCCTTCCTTCCTTCCCATCCATCGCCATCGCCGATGGGCACCCTCACGTCTGTTGTGTGACTTGGCCCTTTTCCTCCCCACATTTCCTCCTCCTTCTTCTCAATCACTTTTGGACGCGACGTTTGTGTTTGGTTGTTTATTTGCCCAAGTCTCTTTTCCCAAAAGTCTCCCAAGGGGAAAGGAGGACCCGAGACCCGTACCCGTCCATAGGGGAAAATGGGGTCGATGGGACCCAAAAATGTGAATGAAAACTGAGGAGGTGAAGAAGTTGAAGTTGAAGGGGATAATGGAGTCCTCGGGGGCCACTGCTGCTGCTGCTATTCGGCTCGGCTCAACACAATGTGCCCCGACCCGAATTTGTTGTTGGAAAGGAGGATTGATGCCAGCCCACATTTTCCATTCAAACACTTCCAACAGCCACCGCCTTCATCGTTCGTTTGTTGCAGTCCTCCTCTACCAAACTCAACTTCCAGCGGTAGCACCCGAAAATTTCTCTCTGTTCCGTTCCATTCATTTCCCCTTTCCCCCTTCGCTTCCATTCATTCATATTTTTCCCTTTGTTTTATGTGCATTTGGCCGCCGCCCGTTCTTTCCTTCTTCACACAATTCCCTTTAGGCCACGCGTGTTGTGTTCCACAGCTGCATTTGTCAATATTATTATTTCTTATTTGCGCTTTTTTCGCAAAGGAAGTAACCAATTCAGGAAGGCGATATGCCATTTGAAAGCCCTAAATGTCCTCTAAAAAGTGGCCAATCAAATTTGTTTTTTAAAAGTTAAAATAATTTATAAAATAAGCATCTTTTCCTCCAACAAATATTCAAATTTTACTCAAGTAAGAATAATTCCGCCTGTTCTGATTTTTAATAATTCCGCCTATTCTGATTTTAATAATTCCGCCTGTTCTGATTTTAATAATTCCGCCTGTTCTGATTTTAATAATTCCGCCTGTTCTGATTTTAATAATTCCGCCTGTTCTGATTTTAATAATTCCGCCTATTCTGATTTTAATAATTCCGCCTGTTCTGATTTTAATAATTCCGCCTGTTCTGATTTTAATAATTCCGCCTGTTCTGATTTTTAATAATTCCGCCTATTCTGATTTTAATAATTCCGCCTGTTCTGATTTTAATAATTCCGCCTGTTCTGATTTTAATAATTCCGCCTGTTCTGATTTTAATAATTCCGCCTATTCTGATTTTAATAATTCCGCCTGTTCTGATTTTAATAATTCCGCCTGTTCTGATTTTAATAATTCCGCCTGTTCTGATTTTAAATAATTCCTCCTATTCTGATTTTTAATAATTCCGCCTATTTGGATTCCGCCTGTTCTGATTTTAATAATTCCGCCTGTTCTGATTTTAATAATTCCGCCTGTTCTGATTTTAATAATTCCGCCTGTTCTGATTTTAATAATTCCGCCTGTTCTGATTTTAATAATTCCGCCTCTTTTAAAAAGCCTTGATTTCAATAAATTTAAAATGGCCATTTTGTAGAGGACACTTTGGGCTTTGAAATGAATATCCCCTTTCCAAATTGGCAATTGCCTCATTGAGCTATAGGCGAAAAACCCAGGCAGATATTGAATCGTCCATTTTTACTTTTATCTATGGAAATTATGAATGAGATGCCTTTTGGGGTTTTTGGAGACCGATAAATCCACAATGCATTTTGGGTTATCTCTGTAACTAATAAAACCAAAAAGTATCTTTATCCATTATCACAAAAATGTGAACACTGAACGAATTCTTCCATAAATCCACCCACCAATTTATCATTCATCTCACAAAGAAATAATAAAAATAATATTTGTTCGCCGTATCCACCCACCCAAATTTATTTTTTGGCGCAACCGCCTTCCTTTTTCGGTGGGTGTCCACTCCCCAACCAAACCAATTCCTTCCATTTTCTGAGTCATTTTTTTCCAAGAGTCGAAACCACCAAAAATCCTTCGTCCCCACCATTTTCCCACCTTCTTCGTCACAAACGTTTTCCGCAACTCATTTTTCGCACACACTTTTCCCTTCTCCAATTTTCATTTTTCACCAATTTTCCTACTTTTTCCCCTATCAATTCCTTCTCCAATAAAAAATTGAGGGGACGATGAAAATTGACGGCCAATGGCAAGGCAAAAAGAAGGAGGAAGAAAAACGCCAAAGGGGAAACCAAAAGGACGAAGCAAATGAAGGGAAGGTGGAAAAAGGAGAAATTTAAGGGTCCGGGCTAGGCCGTTGGGAGGCTGGCAGCAACAAAACGACGACAATCGACAATTTGCAGCAGCAGCCGTAAATGTGTTTAGAAGAAGGGGCAATGGAAAGGGGGTGAATTGGTGGAAGAAGAGACGAAACCTCCACAAAATGGAGGAGCATTTGAGGAAGGGAAGATTTTACGTTGTTGCCAGCCGCAGCCTCGACGTCGATAAATTAGGCGAAAATATTAGCAGCAAATTGGAAGGAAGGGGAGGGGAAAGGAGGCTGGTTCGTTGTGAATTGGCTCCAGCCCCATTTATTTTCATTCGCTTGACCGGCCACAATCATCGCATGGACCATCCACCCCAACATCAAGTGGGCAGCAAAAGAAGACCGCAAACGCCGGAAGGGACGACGAGGCCACCCCATTTTAATGCCTCCCTTCTCTTCGCCTCATCTCTGGCCATCTTTCCTTGGAAGGGGACAAATGTACAAACATACATTTGTTTGAAGGCAGCCCACATTTTCCCGCAAGCCAAAAGCGCGGAAATGGCCAGCCCAGCAGAGGACATCTGTCTCGACCAGCCACGACCATGGTGCCACCTTCCTTTAACCACCACTCAAATTAAATCTTCAATTTTGCCTTCGAACTCTATTCAGAAATCTCCAAGTTTACCCCAATTTTTTACCCCAATAATTCAATTCAACCCATTGTTGTCCTCGACTTCTTCTTCTTCCCCCATTCATTAATTTAATTGACTAATTCCCAATTCGTTCGCTCGCCACTGTTCATTTTTGCCCCCAAGGCCATTCACACAATATATTCGAATCGGTCTTTTGCCCCCCCCCCCCCCCGCCCTTTTCCCCACCAGTCCAAAATGCGCATTAATTGGGGCGCACGAATCAATTTTAAATGTATTGGCCAGTGGAAAGCCGAAATGGCCAGCCAATGGTAGCTGTCTCGACCAGCCACGGTGCCGCCTTCCTCAATTTCCACCCAAATTAAATCTTCAATTTTTTGCCCCACTAAAAAATCACCAAATTTGCCCCAATTCCATTCAACGCATTGTCCTCGACTTCTTCCACTCCATTATAATTCCATTGACTAATTCGCGCCCCCAAAATCCATCTCAAATTTGTTCTTTTGCCCGCCCCAAGGCCATTCGCCGCCATTCACACAATATTCGCGGCCTTTTGCCCCCGTCCAAAATAGAGCGAGCGGATTAATTGGGGCGCGCGAATCGATTTTATATACAAATTGGCCAGCCAACCAGCAGCAGTACAATTTGTGATGGTCACTTCACTTCAACAAGCAGCCAAAGGGTGTGGATTGAAGGATATTTGTACGAGGGGAAAGGTGGGGGATGCGAGAATGACAAAATTACACTGAATTGGATGGTCAATTGGATGGGCGAGTACCTGCACTTGTTTTTGGTCCATATCTCAACGAAGCTATTGCCAATTCAGGAAGGCGATATACCATTGGAAAGCCTAAAGTGTCCTCTATAAAGTGGCCTAATTTAACTTTTATAAAATCCAGGCTTTAAAAAGTTACATGTCTTCGACTGGAACAAACCCGAATGAATTTGTTGGAGGAAAAGCCGCTTATTTTGCAAATTATTTTAACATTTCAAAAACCAATTAGAACTGGCCACTTTTTAGAGGACATTTATGGCTTTCAAATGGCATATCGCCTTCCTGAATTGGTTGCTTCCTTCTTGAGATATGGCCAAAAGAATTAGCTGTACTCAAGCCAATATTCCTCCTTTCAATCCCATCTCGACCCATTCATTCCCCTTCACCGCCCTCATCGTCAATTGGCCACTTTACAAAAGAAAATAAGAAGAAGAATGTTGAAAGTCAAGTGAAGTGGCCACAAGAAAAAGAAGGGGAAGAATGAGGCCATTTGGGCCACCGCTTGACCATCAAACTTTCATCAAATCGCAGCCTCGCCCGCGTTGAAGAGTACCCCAGCGCCCTTCGCCCCCATCTTTTTCCTCAATTTTTGCACAACTCTCCTCTTCTTGTTGAATGTAATGTCCCCAAATTCTTCAATTCAATTCCCGTAAATCTCACCAAATCCCTTGCCTCCACCCCATCCAATTGCTACACATCCTCCACCCCTCTTTCTGTACTGCGACACTTGCGAATGAAACGGTCTGGAGCCGAAGGTGGTAAAGCTGGAGTGGCATTGTTTATGGCATATTATTAGGCATAAAATTAATAGCTACAAAATAACATCAAAAGTTATGGTCAATGTTGAATATTCACCGAGTTATGGCCAAAAAACCATTGATTTAATTGAAAATTGCGATTTTGACGGTTTTTGGCCATAACTCGGTGAAAAATTTGCCAAACCTTTTGATGTGATTTTGTAGCTAATTTTATGCCTAATTATATGCTATAAACAATGCCACTCCAGCTTTACCACCATCGGCTCCAGACCGTTTCGTTCGCAAGTGTGGCCACCCCCTCCCCCCCCCCCCCCCCCCCTCTTTCCCCCCAATATTTCCACCTAATATCCACCAGCCCATTCCCTCTGTTGAATAAGAAAGTTGAAAATCAAATGAAGTTTGGCCAAGGAAGGGGCAGGGGGAGAAGGCCAGCCAATTGTATGAGTGGATTAAATGAGGGGCTACCGCTTGACCATTAGGCAACAAAATGGGGAGGAGGCCATCAAGCATTCATCAATCAGTCGCCACTTTCCCACAGACCAACTTTTGCACAACTCTCCTCTTCTCGAATGTAATGACCCCAATTTAATTCCCATAAATCCCCTTTCATTTTTCAATGGCCAATTGACTGGAGAAGGCAATCGCTTTTAACCACCATCAATATGCCCAACTTTTCCCCCTCAATTTTTGTACAATTCTTCAAATTCCCAATCTACACAAATCCCCTCCTCTTCTTTACAACCCAATCTATACACAAATCCCACACAAAGGAGAATAAAGTTGAATCAGGCAGCCAGTGGCCACAAAGGAGGGGGGAGGATGGCCAATTCCCAATTGTGAGTCGATTGAACAAGGGGGGGGGGGGGCCACCGTTTGACCATCTAGACAACAATAGGAGAAGGCTGTCCCAATTCCATCATAAAATCCCATAAATCTCACTCAAATCCCCCCCCCCCTCCATTTCCCCGTTTCATCCATGTCCGCCTTGATTTCCTCGTCTTCTTGGATTGGCGCATTTCCCAGTTGCCTTCCAGCCTTGTCAAGGATCATTTCATTTCTTTCCGACCGTCCAATCCGCTTCTGAGTTCTGATTCTGAATCAAATGGAAATAGCCAAAGGAGAAGAAGACGGCCAATTTCGAGTGGATTAAGGCTTGAGTGACCACCGACCATCAAGCTTTCAGCAAGCATTCTCAATTGGCCACTTGCCTGCCTCCATTTTCCCCTCAATTTTTGCACAACTCCAAATGTAATGTCCCTAATTTAATTCCCATAAATCTCATCACTACAGATCTCCTCCTCCTTCCCAATCCAATTCATCCTTTTCCTCCATGTCCGCCCTGATTTCCCCTTCCTTTACGATTGGCGCATTTCCTTTCCCATCCAGCCTTGTCAAGGATCATTTCATTTTCCTTCCGCCCATTCAATCCACCTTCGCTTTTTGCACACAAATAAATCTACCTAATCCCCTTGTTTTCTTTAAGCTCAGATTCCATTTTCTTCCATTTTTCCATCCCCATTTTTATCCGGAAGCGGAATTCCCGTCACATCCCCGGAAGCGGAAATTCCCAATATTGCCGAAGACGGAAATTCCAAATATCACCGGAGGCTGAAATTGCCCATAAAATCGCCGGAGGCCAAAATTCCCAATACCACCGGAAGCCAAAATTCGAAATATCGCCGGAGGCTGAAATTGCCCAAAACAACGCCGGAGGCCGAAATTGACCAAAACAACGCCGAAGGCCGAAATTCCCTATATCGCCGGAGGCGCGTTTTCTGAAGACACGGAATGAGCTCATCGGGCCGGAAGTCGGAAGAAGGCGCCACCAGCATCAGTGAAAAATCCATCGATTGCCTTTACGCAGTTTTGGGCGTCAAAAAGGAAGCGGACGAGGCGGAAATCAAGAAAGCCTACAGGCGTTTGGCCCTGAAATGGCATCCGGACAAGAATCCGGAGAGGAAGGACCGGGCCGAGCGAATGTTCAAGCGAATTGCGCAGGCTTATGAGGTGGGGATGTTGGGGATGCCAAAATTCAAAAATTCCGGAATTCGGGTGTCTAAAAATCTGGAAAAATTTTGGCACGAATTGTACAAAAATACAAAAAAAACCTTCATATTTTCTGCTGGTGATGATTTGACTATAGTTGTTTGAACACCAATTCAGGCTATTAAATAAAAGATATCTTTTAATGTTTTTACCACACTCAGGGAGAAAAATTTTAAAAATGGCGAAGAATTTTAATCAAAAATTGCCTCGGAGAAGTTTAAAAATTTTATTAAAAAAATCAAAGGATTTCAAGAAATTTTGACCAATTTAAAGTAAAAATTGAAGAATTTTGACCAATTTTTAATAAAAAAAATAATTAGTCCTAATCTAGGGCTAAAATTGTTTGGGACGAGAGCCGGGCCTAGGCTATCGTCACGGGCCTTCGCCGGAGGCCTAAAAGCCCTCCAGTGCTCAATGAATTGGATAGGGATAAGAAGCGATTAATTTAAATTGTTCTTTAAAAATTGGGGAGCATAAAATGTGATAAAAATGCGAAGGTAAAAGATATCCGTAAAGGAAAGGGTGGGTTTAAATGGATTGATGAGGCAATATTTGATTGATATGATATGGAAGTTCGGATGATTAGGCAAAAGTGGGGGTACAGTTTACATTAGTATGAATAGGAAACACCCATGGGCATTATTGGTATAGACAAAGTTACAAAAATCTGGCATAAATTCTGCCAAAATTCCTAAAAATTCTAATCAGAACATGAAAATTCGGTAATTTTTTATTATAACATCCATCTTTAGGTGTTATCCGACGGCAAGAGGCGGGCAGAATACGATCGTCATGGACTGCTAAAGGCGGCTGCTGCCCAACAAGCACATCGACGGAGGACGGCGCCCGCCGGATTTGCATATGCACATGGCAGTGCATTTCCGAATCATGCTTTCCGCTCACCTTTTGACATTTTCCGTGAATTCTTTGGCGATCCATTCGCATTCGGAGATCCGCTGCATTCTTCGCCCCTCTTTTTTGGCCATCATCACCACAATGCTCATTCGGCTGGCAGCGGGGGAAGACGTAAAAATTTTAAATAATTTGGGTAGAATTTATTTGAGTACTGCCGATTGGGTGGGTACTTGTCATCGGTTTTTGGACCATATCTCAATGAGACAATTTCCAATTTTGGAAGGCGATATACCACTAGAAAGCTCTAAGTGCCCTCTAAAAAGTGGCCTAATTTAAATTTTATAAAATCCAGGCTTTAAAAAATGTTACATGTCTTTGATTGGCTAAATAGCGGATAACCAGCAGGCGGAATTAAAAATCAGAACAGGCGGAATTATTAAAATCAGAACAGGCTGAATTATTAAAATCAGAACAGGCGGAATTATTAAAATCAGAACAGGCTGAATTATTAAAATCAGAATAGGCGGAATTATTGAAATCAGAACAGGCGGAATTATTAAAATCAGAACAGGCGGAATTATTAAAATCAGAACAGGCGGAATTATTAAAATCAGAACAGGCGGAATTATTAAAATCAGAACAGACGGAATTATTAAAATCAGAACAGGCGGAATTATTAAAATCAGAACAGGCGGAATTATTAAAATCAGAACAGGCGGAATTATTAAAATCAGAACAGGCGGAATTATTAAAATCAGAACAGGCGGAATTATTAAAATCAGAACAGGCGGAATTATTAAAATCAGAACAGGCGGAATTATTAAAAATCAGAACAGGCGGAATTATTAAAATCAGAACAGGCGGAATTATTAAAATCAGAACAGGCGGAATTATTAAAATCAGAATAGGCGGAATTATTAAAAATCAGGACAGGCGGAATTATTAAAATCAGAACAGACGGAATTATTAAAATCAGAACAGGCGGAATTATTAAAATCAGAACAGGCGGAATTATTAAAATCAGAATAGGCGGAATTATTAAAATTAGAACAGGCGGAATTATTAAAATCAGAACAGGCGGAATTATTAAAATCAGAACAGGCGGAATTATTAAAATCAGAACAGGCGGAATTATTAAAAATCAGAACAGGCGGAATTATTAAAATCAGAACAGACGGAATTATTAAAATCAGAACAGGCGGAATTATTAAAAATCAGAACAGGCGGAATTATTTTAACCAGGCGGAATTATTTTTTATTGCTTAGGAAAAAACGGCTCATTTTCCAAAATGTTTTGACATTTCAAAACAATTAAAAATGCCACTTTTTAGAGGATATTTTGGGCTTTCAAATGGCATATCCCCTTCCTGAATATTGGTTACTTCCTTCTCGAGATATGGCCAAAATAAAAGCACAGATACTCAATCGGCTGTACTCAATTGCCTTGTTTCAAAATGCTTTAATTTTTATTGAATTGATTTTTACAGACAGAAGACGTCATACAACGAGTCTTTTTGGGGGATTTCCATTTGTGGACAAAGATGAAAACAACTGGTACGTTTTGGGCGAAGCAGAACATTTCACATTATCGTTGTTTCCTACCTGGATTTTTTTTTATTGGCCATATCTTATGAAGAAAGTAACCAATTTAGGAGGGCGATATGCCATTTGAAAACCCTAAATGTCCTCTAAAAATGGCTTTTATAATTGTTTTTTGAAATGTTAAAATAATTTGTAAAATAAGCGGCTTTTCCTCTAACAAACAAATTCGGTTTTATTCCGCTCAAAGACATGTAACTTTTTAAAGGATTGGATTTTGTAAAATTTAAATTAGGCCACTTTGTAGAGGACACTTTGGGCTTTCCATCCTTATATTGCCTTCACAAATTGGTTAATGCCTCGTTGAGATATAAATAAAATAATGACCCAAGTTCTGTAATGGAGATGTATTGAAACGTCCTACTATTATGGAAAAAATGCCTTCAAAACTTTTCAATTTTACAGTGAATTTTCCACTGTGATTCGATTCAGTAGCAGTTCAAAAGACCCGGGGAAAACGCTGAAAAAGACAATCACGCAGACGAGAATTGTGGACGGTGAGTACCCAAAAATATTTTCATCCAATTAAAACAAATTTTTCAGGGAAACGAATTGTTACGAAAAAGTTGGCCCTTGTTAATTCAATTTAAATTAATTTTGCCAATTTTAGAACGGAGGATGGCGAAGAGGAAACAGTTGAAGTGCTGGAAAATGGAGTAAAATAATTTATTTAAATATTCTGAATTTATCCAATTTATTAAAAGGTGCTAAAATCTCGGCTCATCAACGGTTGCCCAGTTGAGATTTCAGCTTAATTTATGATGGTCAAAGAGGAATTTAATTAATTGAATAAAAATCCATCCATAAGGACCGATTCAATTTTCGGCAGGAGATTTTACTCATTTTTTTTACAGTTCTTTCATAATGTTTTTTCTTTTTATGTAAATTTCCTTTCCGATAAATGCATTTTTTACAATCACATTGTTCTCACACATCCAATTAAGACTAATTTTAATAGCAAAAATCTCTAATTTCTATAACTTTTTGCACGGCGACCTTGAATTTTATTGAAGTAGAAAAAAAACATTAAAATTTTTAAGCTTGTGATATAATGTTTGAATTTTTCTATGTTGTTTAAAACAAAATTTGAAATGTTAGAAAAGCAATTGAATTGTGAAGAAGCGAAGAAAAAATGGAATATTCATAATTTTTGGCGATTTATTCAATTTGGGATGATATGAGGTTATTGATTGATGCTTGATGGCACATTGCACATACCAAATACTATATGGGTGAATATTGATTGGTGCTGATGCAGATTAATAATTGCATTGGTGTTTTGAATGATTTCTATAATCCACACTCCACTTTCCACTCCAATCCAACCGCGAAAAAATGCAACACATTTTATTTACTTTTTATAAAACATCAAATCAAACATCAATAAATGAAAATAAATTATATAAAATTTTTCCAAATTTTAATTCTAGCAAATTGAGTATTTTATTGTTGACAATTTATCAAGCAAAAAAACTTCGAAAATAATAACAACACCGAAAACAATGGCCATTGATTTATCAGCTGCAAACGGCAATGGATTGAAGTTGATTCTGTTGAAAGTGCCGGTCAAAGATTTGATCAAATCATGCACTCGGGTTTAGATTCATTTTTTAGAAAATGAAACAAAACAAATATTTTTCAGGTCTCAAAGCGATGGAACGGCATTCTGGCGGATAATGATTTTTGGCAGAAGAAAATGGAGGAAGATGGATATTTATGGCCGGACAAAATGTGCGAGAATGGAAACAAATTTGAATGGAAAATATTTGCTGCCCTTCCAACAAAATTATTCAAATCGATGGCACTGAAGCATTGCTTTGAACGCAATTTCATTAAGGATATCTGGAATTTGGATGAACAAAATGGGTCGTTTCTAACATTGGATCAAAGATGGGATGCAGATCAAATTTGGCAGAGACAGGAGGAGTTTCTTTCGTTAGTTTTTAATTTACAAATTATAAGAGATGGATTTTTGGGCTTTTCTTGCATTATTTTAGTCAAATAATTGATAACATTACTTAGTATTTTTATATGGTTCTAAAAGCGCTAGTCTAAACAAAAAATCATATAAATAATTTTTTGCAATTTGCAGCTACAATGCTCGAATCGAAATTCCACCAAAATTTGTTGATGGCGAGCCGAAAATTCCACCAGGATTTGAAAAGTCAATTCCAGCCTGCATTGCCATTCCTTATCAATTCGCAAAAAATATTCTCATCAAATTGGCCGATGAGGGATTGACAGTTAATACTTTAATAAATAAATAATATTAAAAATATTAAATTAAGGACGACATCATGGACAATTACCGGCCAACAATTGTTGTCTCCGAAATGGTCGCCAATCGTCGGGATTGCACTACTATTTATGCAATGAAATGTTCCCTGGATGCCAGCAAAAATAATGATCTGGAAGACCATTTTCGTGATGATCTCCCAACTGAACATCAGCGAGGACACCGCGAAGAACGCAACGATGGGAATGGCCGTTGGGCCAGCGTGTCAATCGCAAAACGATTCAAACAGGGGGAAGGTGCAATTTATAATAATTAATTTTCAAATCAAATTTTAAACAGAAAATATTCCCTAATTCACTTACTTAGTAAAAGGATTAGAAAGAAAGCCAAATTTAAGTCGAAAGATATTTTAAAATAAAATTGTAATAAAAATTCAATTTATGTATTAAGATGAGTGCTGGCATCGTATGGAGCATTCATTCAAGGATTATCCAGCCGGAATGCGTTATTTATTCTTGTGTTGCGGGGGATTTGGCGTACATCCGCAATGTGGACTCAAAATGGCCAATTGTTCGGTGAAGGCACTGTGCGAGAAAAATGCCCCAGAATAAAGTTGGAATATTTGAACAGAAGAGAATACGGATTAAATTAATGAATCGAATATGAACCGGATTTTAAATTTATTGGATTTTATTGTTGCCTTAAATTTTGACCACAGATCTCTCATTTATAAAGAAATTTGTCATAATTTTATTTCAATTTAAAAAAAGATTTGATCGATCGATGAATTATTTTTAATTTTATAATTTTTACATAAAGGGAGTCATTTAATTTGGCAACAAAAACACTGAATTTGGCAACAAAAATATTTAATTTGGCAACACGTATAAATATATTTATTTTGGCAACAAAAACACTGAATTTGGCAACAAATATACTTAATTTGGCAAAAACAATAAAAAATTATATTCGCTCGTTATAATCAATGCAAACCGGTTTGAAATGAACAAAATTGGATTAATAAATTAAAAATTGATGGAATATTAAATATTTTTGAGGGTGCGCGGGATATACCGGATATAGGTGAATTTGGGGGTGGATATAAGGGGGATTAAGCCCCAAAATTGATGGGAAATGGCTCGGACTGCTACTGGAAGGTCGGGGAAGACGGCCGAAGGCCATGAACATGCGCGGGATATAGCCGGATATAGGGGGATTAAGAAGGATTAAGAAAGATTAAGAGGATTAAGACGGATTTAAGGGGATTAAGCCCCGAAGTGGATGGGGAATAGCCCGGAGGGCCTTTGAAAGGTCGGGGAAATGCCTGAGAGTGAATGGGATATAGCCGGATATAGGTGGATTTGGTTGGATATAAGGGGGATTAAGCCGGATTAAGCTTAGTTAGGGGCTAGGGGTTCGGAGCACACGGGATATAGCCGGATAAAGGGGGATCAAGTATCAAAATGGTGGGATTAATTCGAGAAATGGATTGGAAGTAAAGGGGAAGCATGCCGAAGGCACGTGGGCCTAGCCAGAAGCCCAGGATTGCGCGGGAATTCACAGTCTCTAGGTAGAATTTAGCTTAATCCGGCTTTATCCCTCTTCATCCGACTTAATCCCCTTTTATCCGGCTTATCCCGCGTACTCTTGGGCCTTCCCCTTCGGGGCTCAGGGATATGCCTCAAGCCCTTCCACGCTTTAATCCAACCATTTTGACCTTTAATCCCTCTTAATCCTCCTTAATCACCCTATATCCGGCTATAACCTGTGCACTCTCAAGCACTTCCCCGACCTTCCAATGGCCCTCCGGGCTATTCCCCATCCATTTCGGGGCTTAATCCCCCTAAATCTGCCTTAATCCCTCTTAATCCTCCTTAATCGCCCTATATCCGGCTATATCTCCTGCACTCTCCTGGCCTCTGTTACTCTTACCCGACCTTCCAGTGGCCTTCTGGGCCATTTTCCATCCATTTCGGGGCTTAATCCGGCTTAATCCCCCTTATATCCACCCCCAAATTCACCTATATCCGGTATATCCCGCGCACCCTCAAAAATATTTAATATTCCATCAATTTTTAATTTATTAATCCAATTTTGTTCATTTCAAACCGGTTTGCATTGATTATAACGAGCGAATATAATTTTTTATTGTTTTTGCCAAATTAAGTATATTTGTTGCCAAATTCAGTGTTTTTGTTGCCAAAATAAATATATTTATACGTGTTGCCAAATTAAATATTTTTGTTGCCAAATTCAGTGTTTTTGTTGCCAAATTAATATTATCTCTTTACATAAATATTTGGCAAAATTTTGCTCTTTTATTTTTTATCCCTGTTGGTTTGACTCCATTTTCCATAAGTAAGCTCCATTAATCAATCCGAGAGAAAAATTTACATCAAATTTGTTGGAAACTGGGATATTTACAAAGCCATATCAATTTTCTCGATCGGGACCCTCGAAATTCACCAAAATTCATTAAATATACGTGTCATTGAATTATTGATTCCCCTTTTAGTCGGCATTTATCGGTTAATTGCCTGCAAATTTTTCCGAAGTTACCCACAAATTTTGCCTAAGGATTCTAATCTAATCTTTAAAACAGCATTTTTTCAAAATTTTACTTAAAAATTACAAAATCTTTAGATTGAATAACCGAAAGTACCTTACTAGTTGGCCAATGTTAATTTAAAAATTTTACCTTTTTTGGGCGGGTTATTTGTTTCAAAAATAAAATCATATGAAAGCAACGTGTCTTTTTATCAACCCAATCTAATACTTTAATAGTCCGCACTCCGCATTGATAACAATATTCAACATCATAAGGAAATTATAATTCTTTATTAGCATAGAAAATAAAGAGGATGGCACGAAAGAAAAATAAAAATACTAAACAATCAGCAAAGGACAAACCACCAACAAACAATAATCAGCAGAAGAAAAAGACGACGATGGAAAATGGCCAAGTCATTGGCGGTAATCAAAACCATCGACTCAGCAAAGGGAATAGCTCGGCGGCGGCGGCGAACAACGGAGCAACAATGGAAAGCAGCAACAAAAATACTATTTCATTTATGCCCAACTCAACAAAGTTTGTTTTATTTTATTAAAAGAGTATTGAAAATGACGAAAAATAGCAGTTTAATGGTTTGTTCTAAACCCCCAAACCCTTTACCCAATCGATAACACCAAGATGCGTCGATTGGTATATAATTTGTCATGTTTTGATCAAAAATTTTGGGTAGTTAAAACCATCTTACGGTTTTTGGTTCATAACTAATTTAAAATTGGTTAACAAAGCAGATTATGGTTTTGAATCGTCTGCTGAACCGGTTTGGTTTTAAACCGTTTAAACCTTCTTGGTTTTTGGGTTCAAAACTAGGTTTAAAATTGGTTAAACCTAAATCAAAACATAATCAAATGATGCGTCCTTGATGAGATCTATCGATTGGATATATGGTTTGGGGGTTTAGGATAAACCATTGAACCAGAATAATCTAATAATCTTTTCTCCATTTTAATTATTCCCAAAAAATTATTTATGACTTAATTTTTAAGTACCAGCAAAAACCGTCAACAAAAGTCAACCACCGATGTAAATAAGGAACAGCACCAGGCGAATGGCAGTGCGGCAAAAGGTGGAATGCACAAAAGTCCATCCACGAATACACTTGGACGAATTGAACGCCAGCATTTTGTCCTCTGGAAAAGGCCCTTCCGAACAATTCAATATTTCCTATTGGAAGTGCTTAACATCACTTGGATATTTATTAAGAGGTTTTTTTAGTTATTTTTGGGCATAAAAATTGGTTAAAATGGTCCAGGCACTAAATCCTAAAGTCTGACCGGAAATTAATTTTGGCCAAGTTATGACCTACATTTGGCCTTTAACTGAGCAATTTTAGAAATCTCGACTTATAGGCATCCTGGAGACTCGAAAATAGGTTCATTCGATTCAGAATGGTCGATTTAGTCTATGAAATTTTAATTTCAAACCGGTTTGAACTTGTTTTGTAAAGCTGAACCGTTGTTTAAACCCAAACCAGTTTTGGTTTACTAACTTCTGCCTAAGCCTTATTTCGGGTCTGAAATTGAAATTTCATAGACTAAATCGACCAAGCCGAGTCGAATGAGCCCATTCTCGTGACTTTAGGACATCTAGAAGCCAAAATTTCCAAAATTATATGTTTGGAGCCTGGACCATAAAAAATGATAATTTTAACTGAAAAATCATTTTTGCAGCTTTCTCTGCATTCAACGCCTCCTTCCGACTGTTCTCATCCTTTCCACGCTTGCTTGGCTTTACGCGGTGCCCGGTGTCCATACAAAATATTTTAAGCTGTTGGAGAAGCAAATTTATTGGTGTCTATATTGGGTGGGGCTGGGCGTTCTGTCATCGGTTGGGCTGGGCACCGGATTGCATACATTCCTCCTGTATTTGGTAAGATGGGCGGCTAATTTTTGGATAAATTCGATATTTTTAGGGACCCCATATTGCACGTGTCACGCTGGCCGCTTTCGAATGTAATTCGCTGGATTTTCCTGAACCACCGTATCCGGATGAGTTAGTTTAAAAAATCTTTTTTTTTATATTCAATAAATCAAAAAAAATAGGGTTGGACAAATTTGGCAAAAAAAAATCGAACCGAAAACCAAGGGTTCAAACCGACCAGTTTTTCCCTTTCGCCCTGACATGAGGGGCAATTTTTGGTCAAAATTTTTCTTTATGGGGCGGCCATTTTTAGTTTTAATTTCCCCTACCGGGCGCCATTTTTGGCTAAAATTTCCCTTACCGGGCGCCATTTTCGTCATCAAATTTTCTCTGCCAGCTTTGACTTAATTTTTTCACTGTCTAGGTCTAGGCCATTTCCATTCAACTTTTTCCCTAACTCGACCATTTTGGCTTAAATAGTTTAAATTTTATCAATGGTGAATTTTGCTTAAATTTTCCCCCTGCTGATGAAGGGCTATTTTCATATTCAGTTAAAATTTCTCTTTTTTTTGGCAAAAATTTAGAAATTGATAAAAGAAAAAAAAATATTGAAGATGATATTTTGAATTATTTTTTTTTGTTTTATTTTTTTCCATATTTTTTGAAAATGTAAATTTAAAAATTTTTTAACATTTAAAAACCTGATTTTTTCGATATTTTTTGAAAAATTAATTAAAAATTTTTGAAAATTTAAATTTTATCAAAATTTAAATTTTAAAAATTTTTGAAAATTTTTTTACCATTTTTCAAAAAACCGAAGACCTCGATTTTAAATTGACTCTGTCAAACCCTACAAAAAATCATAATTTTTTAATATCCAAAAAATACATTCAATAAAACAATTTTAATAAATTATTTATTCATATTTTTCAGTGTAACCTGTCCAACTTCTGCCCAATCGATTGCTACCACAATTTCACTTTGGGCAATTATTAGCAAAGTATAATTAAATTATTCAATAAATTAACTTAAAACCCAATTTTTTTCAAGGTTCGTCTCGAATCCCTAATGTGGGGCGCCGGCACAGCGCTGGGCGAATTGCCGCCGTATTTCATGGCAAAGGCGGCTCGTTTGTCGGGAGAGGAGCCGGACGACGAGGAATACAAGGAATTCCTTTCATTTGTTGAAGGCGATATTCAGAAGAAAGAGCTGGTTTGTAGAATACTTTTTGTGTCTAAAATATAATTTATTATAAAGGAAAATATTTAGAAAAGGTTTTAACGGTTCAATGGTTTATCCTAGAACCAAAAAAAATAAAATTTATTATCCAATTTAAGTTGGTTTTAAAATAAAACCGATTCAAACCGTTTAAAAACCAAAACCGGTTAAACCGTTAATCAAAACAGGTTTAAACGGTTTAAAAATTAAAACCAGTTTAAATCGTTAAAAAAACAAACCAGGTTTAAACGGTAAACGGTTTAAAAACCAAACCAGTTTAAACGGTTTAATACCCTTAATTTTGAACCAAAATCGGTTAAACCATTTAGAAACAAAAATCGGTTTAAACCTTAAAACCCAAAATTTGTTTAAATGGTTTAAAAACCAAATCCGGTTTGAACGGTTTAAAAATCAAAACCTGTTTAAGCCGTTTAAAAACCAAAACTAGTTCAACCTGCTCAAAAAAACAAAACCTGTTTAAACGTTTAAAAATAAAACCGGTTTAAACAGTCTAATACCCTTTTAATTTTGAAAACAAAATAGACCGTTTAAAAATCTTTAAGTTTTAAACCAAAATCCAAATCCCAAAATTGGTTTAAACCGTTTAAAACCCTTTAATTTTTGAACCAAAACCTATACTTTTTTTTCCCATATTCATCATTTTTCTCGGCAAATTAATACTAATAATTTACTTAAAAATTTGCAGTCTTCCGTGGACAAAATCAAATTATGGATGGAACGGGTTGTGACTCGCATCGGCTTTCCGGGCATTCTTTTGTTCGCTTCCATCCCAAATCCATTCTTCGATTTGGCCGGCATCACCTGTGGACATTTCCTCATCCCATTTTGGACATTCTTCGGTGCAACTTTGATTGGCAAAGCAATCGTCAAAATGCATGTTCAGGTAATTTGAAAGGGAAATGGGGGTAAAATGTTTTTGGGAGAATTACCGTAATTCGTCTAGAATTGTACTGTAAAATTTAAAAATGAATAAAAAAAGATACAAGCCCGAAAAAAATTAACTTCCTAGGCGAGGATTCGAACCCGAGACCCCCAAATTAGGTCCCCCTTTAGGTCGAAAAATTTTTTTTTCGTCTAGGAATTTAATTAAAATGTCTAAAAATGCATAAAAGTGGGAATCGAACCCAAAAAAATAACTTCTTCGGATAAGATTCGAACCGAGACCTTCAAATTTCGCTTTTATAATTTCAAATTTTTTTTCGTCTAAAAACACACTGTAAAATATTTTAAAAAAAACATAAAAATGAGATACAAGTCCAGAAAAAATACCTTCCTCTAGGTGGATTCAAACCCATGACCCTCAAATCCCCAAATTTTTCAAAAGTGAAGAGCCCCCCCCCCCCCCCATTTCCCTTTAGGCAAAAAATTTTCACAAATTTTTTTGCCTAGAAATATAGCAGCTAATGAAACTTTTCAAGAACTTATTAATGATAAAACAGTATTCTAAAATGCTTAAAAATATACTAAAGTAACTAAAAACCCTGAAAAATATAATTTGCCTCGGAGCGGATTCTAACCCATGGCCCCCAAATTTTGCTAAATTTAAGGTCCCCCTTAAATCGAAAATTTAAAAAAATTTTTTGGTAAAATACTTTAAATAACTAGCCTAAACCTAACCATAATTCAAATTTAAATTTCATTTAATTTTCACAGATGCTTTTTGTGGTGCTGACATTTTCGGAACATCATGTCGAACATTTGGTCACATTACTGAAACGAATTCCGCATGTTGGCCGCTTCATTCAGGCACCGTTGAAAGAATTTTTGAGTGCCCAAAAAATGCGATTGCATCGAAACCCGAATGATCCAATCCCAGAGCAGGCTTCCAGTTTAATTCAACAAGGTAGGCTCCACATTTTTTGAAATTTTTACTAATTTATGATTTTAAGTTATGTCCTATGTGGTCACGGCAATGGTGAGTAAAAAATTAAAAATAATTCTAATTAATATTAAATAATAGGCATTCCTTACGAATTGTGAACCCGAAAAATATCGGGTATTAATTAAATTATCCCGGACAAGCAGATGTTTTCTAAATGAAGGGTCTCCTTCATGGATGATAAGGATTGGGGTTACGGATATGTGGCAATGATACCCTATCCCCTAACAATCCCGTATCCAGGAATTTTCCAAGGAGGGGACCAAGAGGTGGGGCCAATTTGAAAAATTTTTCATTTCCAAGGAAAAAAAAGAAAAATTTTCCCGCAAGGGGGAAGGAAATTTAGTCAAAAAATGGCCTCGCAGGGAGAAAATTTCCCTTTTTTGGGGGCCTTTTTCCCAAATAGGGGAGCCATTGACCCTGATAGCCCTCCCCCCCCCCCCCCCCCTCTGGATATGGGCCTGTCCCCTAATAAAGACCCTAATAATCCTATACCGGATGACCCATGGGAGTAACCGTAACCTTTCCCTAGTAGACTTGAAAAAATCTCTTCCGGGATAATTAAAAAGACCAAATTTTTTTTTTTATTTTTTAAAAAATTATTTTGATTGTTTTTTTTGGGGGGGGGGGGGGGGGTTGCCGAGTGCCGACCACGAACCTCATAATCCGCCATTTTGTTATATTTTACCATCTTGGTAGGATATTGTTATTGTCACTTTAACTATGAAAAAAAAACCAAGAACTAATCCAAAATTGATTTTTTAAATTAATTTTTTATTGCCATATTATTTGGTCCTCTCTCAGTATTTTCATGGTAAAAGTCGGCATTATCTTACTAAGATTGCATGATTTAACAAATCTGATGTTAGATTCGTATTCTGCACCGTCGAAAACCCCCAAAAAAACAATTTTTAAAAAACATGCTATTTTTTTTCCTCCAAAAAAAACTTTTTTACCGCCAATGATCCCAAAACATGAAATTTTTGATTTTTTTTTCTAAAAATCATAAAGTAAATGGAATGAAGCTCTCTCAGCCAAATAAGAAATAATCTTAGCTTTGAAAAATCTTTATTCTAGCCCTGACCTTTTACGATATCCTTATTCTATTCTTAGCCCCTAGAACTCTTGCTCCGACCCTTAGCCCCTAACCCTTAGGACCCATACTCCCAACCTAACCTACCCTAACCATAGCCCTTAGCCCCTAGGACCCATCCTCCGACCCTAACCTACCCTAACCCTAGCCCATAATCCCTAGATCCGATGCTTCAACCCGTGTCTAAGTCCTAAATAGTGGCCCTAAAACATATTTTGAATAAAAAATTTTAGATTTTTTTGAGCATTGAACGTTTGAAATGGGTTGGATTAAATATAATTTTATGATTTTTTAGAAAAAAAAAATCAAAAATTTCATGTTTTGGGATCATTGGCGGTAAAAAAGTTATTTTTGGAGGAAAAAGAGGTATTGGCAGTAAAAAAGTGATTTTTGGAGGAAAAAAAGTCTTGGCGGTAAAAAAGATTTTTTTGGCGGAAAAAAAGTTTTTCTTGGAGGAAAAAAAGGTTATCACTTTTTAAAAATAATTTTTTTGGGACTACAATTTCGTAAGGATTGCCATAAAAAAATAAATAAATAATTTTAGAAAAAAATAATTAATTTTAAATAAAATTTCCATTAAAATTCACAGATTATTTGGTTCATCATTTCTCTGATCAACAGTTTGGCCCAACGCTATCACAAAAGGATTTGGGAAAGCCAAAACAATGAAGTGAAAAAGATGAAGAATTCGAAAGCCCAATGATTTTGTTGTGAATGCCCCAATTTTGACTATGTAAAAACCATTTCCTTCCCATTTAATATTGAATCTATCTATCTATCTATCTTCTCGTCATTCAATGGAATTTTGTATTTTTTTTTGGATGGTATTTAATTTGGCAAATAAATTATTGAAAATGGCAAATAGAGTATTTAATTTGGCAAATAGGATTTTTTGTCTCAAAAGTATTGAAAATGGCAAATAAATTATGGAAAATGGCAAATAGAGTATTTAATTTGGCAAATAGCAATAAAATTATCATTGCGTAGGAGTTGCGCGGGATTTAGCCGGATATAGGGGATTAAGGTGGATATACTTGGATTAGGCCGGATTAAGCATATAAATGGAATAGAAATGGCCCGGAAGGCCACTGGAAGGTCGGGGAAGTGCCTGAGAGTGCGGGGGATATAGGGGGATTAAGGTGGATATAAGGGGATTAAGGACTAAAATGATGGGATTAAGGCGGCAAATGGGTAGGAAGTGATGGGGAAGCCTGCCGAATGCATGTGGGCTGTCCAGGGGTGCGCGGGATATACCCGGATATAGGGGGATTAAGGAGGATTTAGGGGATTAAGCCGGATTAAGGCCTGGAATCGATGGGAAATGGCCCGGACGGCCAGTGAAAGGTCTGGGAAGTCCTGAGAATGCGCGGGATATATCCGGATAAAGGGGGATTAAGGTGGATTTGGGGGATTAAGCCGGATTAAGGCCTGGAATCGATGGGAACGAGCTCGGTTTGGGCTGTTTTGCTTCCGGCTTCGCGAGATTCCTATGCTCCGAAACCCTAACCCTAATCCTAGCCCATAACTAAGCTTAATCCGACTTAATCCTCATATATCCACATTAATCCCCCTATATCCCGCGTGCTCCAAACTCCTAAACCCCTAGCCCCTAGATCCCATGCCGCCCATAACCATAACCCTAATCCCTAGCCCCTAACTAAGCTTAATCCGGATTAATCCCCCTTAATCCACGTATATCCTCCTATATCCGGGGCTTATCCCGCGCTTTCTCCGGGCCTCTCTTACACTTCCCCGACATTCCCGTGGCATTTCGCATCCATTTCGGAGTTTAATCCTCCTATATCCACCTTAATCCCCCTATATCCGGATATATCCCGCGCAATCTCAGGCACTACTGCGACCTTCCACTGGCCCTACGGGCCATTTCCTATCAATTTCAGGGCTTAATCGGGCTTAATCCCTCCATATCCCCCTTAATCCCACTATATACACCTTAATCCCCCTATATCCGGCTAAATCCCGCGCACCTCCTGCTCAATAATAATTTTATTGCTATTTGCCAAATTAAATACTCTATTTGCCATTTTCCATAATTTATTTGCCATTTTCAATACTTTTGAGACAAAAAATCCTATTTGCCAAATTAAATACTCTATTTGCCATTTTCAATAATTTATTTGCCAAATTAAATATTTTCCTTTTTTTTTTTGTTTCCAACAAGCTCACTTGTCGATTTCTATATTCTAATTATTCGAATATATGTTTGTTTGTTTGTTAATTCGCAATCTGTTTTGATGAGTATAAACATTATTTGACCATAATTTCATTTGTCTAAAAACTTAAAAAACGTCGGTCTAAAAATTAATAATTGAAAATAAAGGTCTAGTCAGAAATTTACAACTCACTTAGGTATTTAAGATAAATAATTAAAAATTAGAATAATTACGCCTGTTCTGATTCTGATTTTTAATAGCCTGTTCTGATTTTAATAATTCCGCCTGTTCTGATTTTAATAATTCCGCCTGTTCTGATTTTAATAATTCCGCCTGTTCTGATTTTAATAATTCCGCCTGTTCTGATTTTAATAATTCCGCCTGTTCTGATTTTAATAATTCCGCCTGTTCGGATTTTAATAATTCCGCCTGTTCTGATTTTAATAATTCCGCCTTTCTGATTTTAATAATTCCGCCTGTTCTGATTTTAATAATTCCGCCTGTTCTGATTTTAATAATTCCGCCTGTTCTGATTTTAATAATTCCGCCTATTCTGATTTTAATAATTCCGCCTGTTCTGATTTTTAATAATTCCGCCTGTTCTGATTTTAATAATTCCGCCTTTTCTGATTTTAATAATTCCGCCTGCTTTTAGTCAGAACTTCTTAAGGTTCGAAAATTATTATCTATAACTTGCGGTCTAAAAATAAAAATTTTATATCCAATTTTTAAATAAATTTTGTGAATCACATCATTTTCCAATATTTTGAATGATGGATGAGAAAAAGAATGAATTTGCGTCATTACATCATTTTGAAGATGGCAGCACTTTGTCACACTTGAGATGGAAAAAATGATGGTTTTGGAATTGTGTGCCGTCTTTTCTTTTGTTTGAAGAACGATGTGCGGCGCATCCCGTGATGGAAATGGATGGAATTGGCCAAAAGAAGAAGCAATAATTTCTTTTCCTTCCCCTAAATATTTGTGTTTGATGGAAATGGGGGGCTTACAGTCCACGGAAAGGAATGGCAATGGAAATGAAAATGGGACGGCATGGGATTAGTCTTGTGGGCACTTTTGGTTTGTGGCACTTGGCCCCCACTCATCATTCATTGGCAGCCAGTTCGTCGCTTTTGCTGGTGATGGAAAAGAGAAAATGGCCTCGGGTCAAAATCATTATATAAAATGGGGAATGGGTACGGCAGTTTATTTTACTCGTTCTTCTTCTCCAGAAACCGAACAGAAATAATTCCACTGCTTTAATGGATTCCTGCATGCTTCCAACTGCAACTGTAGAAGTGGATGGCCTTCTTCGAAATGATTTGGTGCTCAATAACAAGAAAAAGCAACAAAAAAATGGACCAACAAAGTTGGAATTAGCGAAAGAAGAGAAGAAACTTTTGGCCATAGGTTGGTTTAGAATTCACCCCAAAATCCTAAAGGAGAAAATCGAAGCCCTAAACTACGGTTGTTCAAAGTCAGTTTTATAAAAGTGTTGGTTGTAAGATCCCGGTTCTCGATTTTTGAAAAAGTCTATCTATTTTCGGTTTTAAAGGGCAAAAATTCCCAATTTCGGTTTTAAATTTCATTGATTTTCTCAAACAGTTTTAAAACTAATCTTAAATCTAATCTGAGAGTCATCCTCTAAGCCCTTAAAGCCTAAACTTATTAGTCTAATTTTTTCCTTGGGATGTTGATTTTTGGATGTTTAGGTATTGAGTATAAGGATTTTTGGTCTACCCCGCTGTTGGTTCATTTTTTCTTCAACAATTTATATTAAATTACACAGATCTTCTGCCGCATAACGACACCGATGAGGGATGGGAGAATACACGCAAATTCCTTGAAGGCATTGTTCAAATCCTTTTGGAATATATTCGACAACAAAATGATCGCAAAACAAAAGGTGGGATTTCAATTGAGCCTTGGATTAGGGATAGTTGAGTAGTACCTTGCCTAATGTTCGGCCATAACTCAAAGAGACAATTGCCAATTTCGGAAGGCTATATTATATGCCTTCTGGCAGCCTAGAATGTCCTCCACAAATCAGATTATTTAAATTTTATTCCCATTCCATTTTTATTAGAGTAAACTTTGAATATTATCATTGGGCTATTAAATACCTGCTTCGGTTTTTCTGTCATATCTCAGCGAGGCAATAGTCAATCTGGGAAGGCTATAAGCCTTTTGAAAGGCAAAAGTGTCCTTACAATTTGTCATTTTAAATTTAAAAAAATTATTTTTTTATTGTAGAATACATAGAAAAATCCATAGAGCTAAATGATTCAATAGCTAATACTCGCATTGGTTTTTGGCTCATATCTCAGTCAGCGAGACAATTGCCAATTCGAGAAGGCAATATATCAGTGGAAAGCCCAAAGTGTCCTCTAAAAATCACCTAATTTAAATTTTATAAAATTCAACCACAATTTTTTTATTGGGGAAAATTTTGAATAATACCATTGGGTTGGATCATTCAGAACTTGCCTGGATATTTGACCTATAGATAAGTGAGACAATAACCAATTCTGGAAGGCAATATACCATTGGAAAGCTCAAAGTATCCTCTACAAAAAGACATAATTTAAATTTTATGAAATCGATACTTTAAAAAACTTTCATGACTTTGAATGGAATAAACCCGAATTTGTTTGTTGGAGGAAAAGCCGCTTATTTTACAAATTATTTTAACATTTCAAAATAATTAGAATTGGCCACTTTTTAGAGGACATTTAGGGCTTTCAAATTGCATATCACCTTCCTGAATTGGTTGCTTCCTTTTCGGGATATGGCTAAAAGAATTCAATAGACGGCAGTCAATGTCCTTAATTGAGGTGTTGGCCAATGAATTGATTCTAATTAATTCAATTTTAGTCCTCGATTTTCATCAACCGGAGGAAATGCCACGTCTAATTGATTTGACAATACCAGATTCACCAATGTCATTGGAAAAATTGCTTCAGGTTGACACATTCATCAAACATTTATAGCAAAATTTACAATTTTTAGTCTTGCCGAGAAGTTCTTCGCCTTGGAGTTCGAACTGGTCTTCAAAAAAAATTGTCCATTAATTTTTAAAATTTTCAGGCCATCCACACTTTTTCAATCAAATTTCGCAAGGATTGGATTTGGTTGCGATGGCTGGTGAATGGTTGACGGCAACTTGCAACACAAATATGTTCACCTATGAAATTGGTTTAAAAACACCTAAAATATTTCTTTAAAAATGTTCAATTTAGCGCCTGTATTTACTTTTATGGAAAAGGAAATCACTGAACGGATGATTCAATTGATTGGATGGGAACACGGTGATGCCATCTTTTCACCAGGTTAGATTAATTTTTAATTCCGCATAGTTAGAATAATTTCGCCTGTTCTGATTTTAATAATTCCGCCTGTTCTGATTTTAATAATTCCGCCTGTTCTGATTTTAATAATTCCGCCTGTTCTGATTTTAATAATTCCGCCTGTTCTGATTTTAAATAATTCCGCCTGTTCTGATTTTAATAATTCCGCCTGTTCTGATTTTAATAATTCCGCCTGTTCTGATTTTAATAATTCCGCCTGTTCTGATTTTAATAATTCCGCCTGTTCTGATTTTAATAATTCAGCCTGTTCTGATTTTAATAATTCCGCCTGTTCTGATTCTACTTAGAATAATTCCGCTAGTTCTGATTTTAATAATTCCGCCTGTTCTGATTCTACTTAGAATAATTCCGCCTGTTCTGATTTTAATAATTCCGCCTGTTCTGATTTTAATAATTCCGCCTGTTCTGATTTTAATAATTCAGCCTGTTCTGATTTTAATAATTCCGCCTGTTCTGATTCTACTTAGAATAATTCCGCTAGTTCTGATTTTAATAATTCCGCCTGTTCTGATTCTACTTAGAATAATTCCGCCTGTTCTGATTTTAATAATTCCGCCTGTTCTGATTTTAATAATTCCGCCTGTTCTGATTTTTAATAATTCCGCCTGTTCTGATTTTAATAATTCCGCCTGTTCTGATTTTTAATAATTCCGCCTGTTCTGATTCTACTTAGAATAATTCCGCTAGTTCTGATTTTAATAATTCCGCCTGTTCTGATTCTACTTAGAATAATTCCGCCTGTTCTGATTTTAATAATTCCGCCTGTTCTGATTTTAATAATTCCGCCTGTTCTGATTTTTAATAATTCCGCCTGTTCTGATTTTAATAATTCCGCCTGTTCTGATTTTTAATAATTCCGCCTGTTCTGATTTTAATAATTCCGCCTGTTCTGATTTTAATAATTCCGCCTGTTCTGATTTTTAATAATTCCGCCTGTTCTGATTTTTAATTCCGCCTAATTTTATATTTTTCTTAGGGATCTATTTTAATTAATTAATTTTAGGTGGAGCAATTGCCAATTTGTACGCCATGAATGCGGCTAGGTGAAAAAACCTAATAACAATTTAATCATTAGTGATATTGGATTTTAAAGTTTTGAACCAATTTTTTGTATTTATATATCAGATTTGATGAGAAAAAAAGTAAATAGCATTTATAACATTTTTTGGTGTAATTTTAGACCTATTTTACCTATTTTAGCAAATTTCGCAAAAAATTCTTACAATTTTAAAAGAATAAATATCCATTTTTTAATAGACATCGCATTTTTCCTCGAGCAAAACCACTTGGCATGGGATCAGTGCCGCCTCTTTGCTGTTTTACTTCGGAAGAAGTCACTCCTCTTCTAATATTTTTTTTTATTCATTTCAATTGTTTTTAGAGTCATTATTCGATTAAAAGTGCTGCCGCCGTCCTCGGAATTGGAGCCGATAATTGGTAAAATAATCAATATCATTTAATATTAAATTGTATCCCAACTTTAGTTTCAACATTGAAACGGATGCCACGGGCCGAATGATCCCCGAAGCCTTGGAAGAACGAATATTGAAGTGCAAAGAAGAAGTAAAAATAAGTATACAAGCATTTCAGTAGCTCGCCCTTTTTTTTTGGCCATATCCCGAGAAGGAATCAACCAATTCAGGAAGGTGATATGCAATTTGAAAGCCCTAAATGTCCTCTAAAAAGTGGCCAATTCTAATTATTTTGAAATGTTAAAATAATTTGCAAAATAAGCGGCTTTTCCTCCAACAAACAAATATTCGGGTTTATTTCACTCAAAGACATGTAACATTTTTAAAGCCTGGATTTTATAAAATTTAAAGAAGCCACTTTTTAGAGGACACTCTGGGCTTTAAAATGGTATATTGCCTTCCAGAATTGACAATTGCCTCACTGAGATATGGGTCAAAATAATTGGTCCAGAGATACTGAAACATTCCTTAATATTATTTTGGATTTAAATAATTCACATGATTTTGCACCCAGGGCCTCTACCCATTTTTTGTTTGTGCAACCGCTGGCACAACAGTGTACGGTGCTTGGGATCCAATCAACGCGATTGGTGACATTTGTGTCCGGCATGGCCTTTGGCTGCATGTTGATGTAAAAGGAATGAGGAATTAAATCCGAGTACAGAGTAATTTTTTAGGCCGCTTGGGGTGGAGGCCTTTTGTTAAGTCCGGAGCATAAATACCATTTGGCTGGCATCGAGCGAGCCAATTCAGGCAATTATGCATTTTGTGAATTATACATATTTAGGGGGGGGGTGCTTTAATTGTTGAAAAAAGCATTGAAAAATGTCGAGAAGAATTCAAATTGACAACCAAAAAAAGTAATAAATTCCAAAATAATCCTTTGTGTTTATTCTACGTAAATGGATGGTTTGGTCAAAATTAAATGGTGTTTTAAACGATTAAACCGATTTTGGATTTGATTTAAACCGTTTAAATCGCATTTTGGTTCAAAACTGAATTAGAATTGGTTATTAAACCAAAGTAATTATAAAATCAAAATGATATGCTTCTTTAGAAGATTTATTGATTGCAATGTTTATATAGTAGGTCTAGAATAAACTTGTGAATCATTATAATCTTTTCGGCAATTATAAATATTTCCATTACATTCGTCCAATTTTTTTTTGTACAAATATTTCCATTACATTCGTCCAATTTTTTTTGCTACAGTAACTTGGAATCCGCACAAATTGATGGGCGCCCTTTTGCAATGTTCCGCATGTTTCGTACGTCAAGAAGTACAAAATTGAATAATGACATTTTGATTAAATAAATTGAATTTATTTTTAGGGTCTACTCTTCCAGGTCCAAAAAATAATTTCTGTTTTTTTATTGAAATTTAAATAAAAATCCATTTTAGGTTAATCAAATGTCGGCGGACTACCTTTTCCAGCAGGATAAGCCGTATGATGTGAGCTATGACACCGGCGACAAAGCAATTCAATGTGGACGACACAATGACATTTTCAAGGTGTCATCAAGGCAGCAACTTGACGCCATTTAAAATAACTCATCAAGGAATGCACCAATTTTGATGATTTTAGTATCAAATTAAAGAGCAGACTTTTGGCTATCAAATAAATTAATTTTATTTAAATTTGTTTAAAATTGTAGGAGTTATGGCCAAAAAATCATTCAAAATGACCTTTACAATGGATTAGCAAAATTGTAAGTGGTTTTTTGGCTATGCCTTCATCAATTCTGAATCAATTTAAATAAAATTAATGTCATTTGATAGCCAAAAGTCTGCTCTTTAATTTGATACTAAAATCATCAAAATTGGTTCAGTATTTGATGAGTTATTGTAGATGGCGACAAGTTGAGTTGTAACAAAAATGTCTTTTTTAAGCTTTGGCTTATGTGGCGTTCAAAGGGAATGCAAGGCTATCGACAACAAATTAATCGACTCATGGTCAATATAAGTCCGAAAACAATTTCATATCCCCTTATTAGGACTTGGCCAAATATTTCACTGCACGAATAAAGGCAACCGAAGGATTTGAAATGGTTGTGGATAAGGTTGTGGAATTTTTGGATATTTTAAAACTGATTTTTGTTATTATTTAGCCCGAATTTCTGAACATTTGCTTCTGGTAAATATTTCAATTTGAGAATTACATTAAATATTCTCCCTAAAGGTATATACCACCAAGCATGCGGAACATGGATCCAAAAGAGAAAATGAGCCGATTGGACAAAATTGCACCAAAAATTAAAGCCCGAATGATGGAGAAGGGCACCACAATGGTCATTTCGGGCATTTTTATTTGCTATACCGTATTTCCTCTATCCGTGCCCCAGAGCTACTATGATTCAAAGGCCCTTTAAAAGGGGCTTTTATTGTAGAGGGGGGCTTCTATTAGAGGGGGGAGGGGGACTTTTTACAGCTTATAATCCTTATTCCCGGGACCAAAGTTTGGGACGAGAGTCGATCTAAGATCTCGCCCCTGGCCTTCGCCGGGAGTCTAAGCCCCCAGCGGCCCAAGGAAGAGGATTGGGTTTAGTTGGGTTTGACTTTATTGAATATATATTTATGAACGTCTTAAAAAAGTTGGGATGAAAAGTGAACAACCAAAAGTGAATATTTGCATAGTGGGGAAATTAGTGGATTTAAAAATACAGATTGGGGTAATATTTGATTGAATGGGCTGATGGGGGTGATTACTGATTAGTGATTGATTAGGCAAAAAGTGGGGGTACAGTAGGATGAATAGGAGAAGCCCTTAGGCATTTGTTAATTTTTAGCATTGACAAAGACCCTTTTAAGAGGGCTTTTAATTTGAGAGAGGAGGGGCAATAATAGAGGAAATATGTTATACGGTAATGAAAAATTTAAGGTTGGCTATCAGCCGGATGCACCAAAAGGTCGACCAAATTTCTTCAGAATGGTCATTTCCAATGCAGGAATTCAGGTGAATGTCTCCTTTGAAAATGATTTTAATTATATTTTTTAGGAAGCGGATTTGGACTTTTTGATTAATGAAATCATTGATTTGGCAAAGGATATGTGAAGATGAAAAATTTACCAAATTTGAACAAATTAAATAATCCATTCCATTCCATTCCATTGTATTAGATTAATTCAAATTTTATCAATAATTCATAGAACATATTAATGGATAAAGATTTTAATTCCATTCATTGATCACCATTTTTTAATTGGATTGGATTAAAATCAGAACAGGCGGAGCGGAATTATTTAAAATCAGAACAGGCGGAATTATTAAAAATCAGAATAGCGGAATTATTTAAAATCAGAACAGGCGGAATTATTAAAATCAGAACAGGCGGAATTATTAAAATCAGAACAGGCGGAATTATTAAAATCAGAACAGGCGGAATTATTAAAATCAGAACAGGCGGAACTAAATCAGAACAGGCGGAATTATTAAAAATCAGAACAGGCGGAATTATTAAAATCAGAACAGGCGGAATTATTAAAATCAGAACAGGCGGAATTATTAAAATCAGAAGAGGCGGAATTATGAAGATATTATGAAGGATGAATGTAAAATTAGTGGGCAGAAATTGGTAGGGTAATTGATTGGCCAACTAAAGCTAATCCACGGGAATCATCACATAATCAATGTAGAGCATATTAACGGAAAAGATTTTTCTTTTCATTGATCAGTGATAACCATTTTATTATCGTGATTCAATTAATGTTCAAATTCAAATCTCTCCAAGCCCAATGCCATTTTCGTCACATACCACTAACCAGCTAACCACATTGATTCTAGTTTCTAGGCTTCCAGCATTACTGTATAACTAGGCCTACAGTTAGCATTTCAAAAAATTAATGCTGGCGTATTGTAACAAAAGACATTTTATCCAAACCGGTTTTTATTTATTTTTTATTTTTTCAGTTTCAGCAATTTACAGGGAGGGAGGGATTAATTAAGCTAAAAAACAATGATATTTTCGGATTAGTGGAAGCCCTTAAAACCATTTTCAATGCATTAAATATGTTACATTACTAAAATACATGATTTTGTTCACTTCCGTCCCCAAAGATCACTTTTTTATGAACTTGTTTTATTGTTTTTATCCAAATGATGTGATTGATTTAATCAAATTAATATTTTCTTCATTCAAGCGTTTATTCTAAAGTTAATCAAAATGAATTTGAGACCACGCGCCGTAGATTTTGATGATGTATGGTCGAAGCTGAAAGAAACAATTGAGGCCATAATTACATTACAACCAATTGAACGCATTGTTTGGGACCACAACTTTAGGTAATTTCAAGTTAAAAACCGCTCATTAATAAATGCAATAATTTTCCAGCGACATCTATTTCGTATGCGTTTCCGTTCCCGAAGCTCAATCGAGAAAACTTTATCTTGCCGTCAAAGATTACTTAAAATTTCATACACGAAGAATTAAAGAGGTTATTTTGCAATAAATAAAAAATAATTTTCAAAGTCATTTTAGTCGCTTATTAACCAATCCGGCGACAAATTACTGAGTGTCTACAATCGAGAATGGTGCAAATATAAACAGGGAGCAAATATCCTGCATAACTTATATGGGTAAGAACGGTTTAAAATGGGAGCGGTTTTTTGCCGAGAAATTGGGGGTTCTTTTGCCGAAAGTTAAATAACTTATTGGTACTTGATCCTAGACTCCCATACCTTATACCCATTTTATAGAGCTGATCGAGACGCGTCGATTGATATATAGTTTATGGCAATTTGGTTCAAAACTAAAAGAGTTATAAACCAAAAACCAACATAGGATTTAAACGGTTTAATTCTTTGAATTTTAGTCAAACCATGACAAATTATACATCAATCGATGCGTCTCGATGAGCTCTATAAAATGGGTATAAGGTTTGGGGTCCTAGGATATAGCAAAAAAAAAGCTATAATCAAAAAACTGATCATTCGGTTAAAAAAACCTTTTCTCATTAAAATGAAAAAATCCATTAAAATTCATTTTTGTAGATATTTGAATAAACAGCTGGCCAAAGAAAAGTTGGATGCCGAATCGCAGCACACATTCATGTCCGATGACACCGAGGGCCCATTTCCACATTTGAGCGTTGGCGATGTAACGTTTTATCGGTTTTTTTTGCTTTAATTTGTTCTTTTAAGCTTGCATTTGCCATATGGAAAACGGAATTGGTCATCCCGTTGGCTTCTAGCCTGGTCATTCACATCATTGAGCTGATTGAACGAATCCGGCGGAGCGAGTCTCCTTTATCCGGCTTTGGTGGATATGACATCCGCGGTGCAATTCTCTCTTTTGTCGAGGTTTATTTGTGCATTTTGGAAATTATTTTAATTTAATTAATGACAAAGGTGAATGAAATGTTCCAACATGAATCATTTTTGGGCCAGCAAAAGTCACCGTTTACATTTTCCAGTGGCATTGTAGTGACAGAGGTTAGTGGATAATAGAAACTTATGGTTTTTTTGGATAATAAAAACTAGGTTTTTTTGGATAATAAAAACTTAAGGTTTTTTGGATAATAAAAACTTAAGGTTTTTTGGATAATAAAAACTTAAGGTTTTTTGAATAATAAAATCTTACGGTTTTTTGGATAATAAAAACTTACGGTTTTTGGATAATAAAAACTTAAGGTTTTTTGGATAATAAAAACTTAAGGTTTTTTGGATAATAAAAACTTACGGTTTTTTGGATAATAAAAACTTAAGGTTTTTTGGATAATAAAAACTTAAGGTTTTTTGGATAATAAAAACTTAGAGTTTTTGGATAACAAATTTTTTTTTTTGGGTAAATAATTTTTCTTTTTAGTTCTATGAAGAAATATTTGAACGAGAATTTCTTGATGCGACCGAAAGTTATTATCGATTGCTGACAAATGAGAGTTTTGCCCACTTGGATTGTTGCCCATATATGGAATCGGTTAGCCTTTTATTACTTAAATTATTAATAAATTGCTAAAAGGTAATTCAAAAAATGGAAGAGGAGCGCACATTGGCTCAACGCCTTCTCCACCATAGTACACTGCCAAAAATTGAACAACTTTGTTCGGAAATTTTGGTCAATGAACAGTTGGAGAAAATTAGTATTATGTGTCGGGACATTGTTCAAAAGGAGATGCTACACGGTTAGTTTCAGCTTTGGAGTTATTTTTAGTAACCCTATAGTAATTCGGGTCAGATTTTTTCGTTAAATGACACTATTTCGTCTTAAAATTTAATGTAGAATGCATAAAACTGACAATCAAGCTCCCTAAAAATACCTTCCTCGAAGCGGATTCGAACCCGAGACCTCCAAATTTTGCAAAAGTAAAGGGTCTTTCCTTCCCCGGCCCCTTGGTCATAAATTTTCACACAAAAAATTTTATGGTAAAATCTTCTTTATAAACCCTATTCAGCCATAAATCTAGTCTACTAATGGCGAAAGCCTAAGCCCTATTGTCTTAATCAAACCAAAAAAAATTTCTACCCAAAGGTACGAGGGACCTTCACTTTTGCAAAATTTAGGGGTCTCGAATTCGAATCCGCTCATCAGAGGAAGGTATTTTTTTCGGGCTCAATTCACACTTTTACGCATTTTTTTTATACATTCTACACTACATACATTTCTAGCCAAAATTCAGTATTTCGAACAAAAAAAACTTATCTTTTATCAGATTTAAAAAACATGTACATTCTGCTGAAACCATTGGCCAATGCGCTGCCCGTGCTAATTCATGAATTCGAACTGTTCGTGCGTAAATCCGGAATGGAATTTGTGGCCTCGGCCGTGAATGACCCGGCCCAATTTGTTATGAACATTACAAATTTGCACCAAAAATTCACCGAAATGATTTATGACATTTTTGCCGGCGACGGCGAATTCATTGCTTCACTGGACCGTGCCATCCAAACGGTGGTCAACCAGAGGGATGATCCAAAACAACCGCCGAAAATATCGGAACGGCTGAATCGATATATTGACTCGTTGATGCGGACGAAGAAGGGCAAAAATGAAGGTATTCTTTTTACTTAAAAGCCAATTTTTCTAGTGGACTTGGACTGACCAAGAAATAGCGGTAATACTTCGGTTTATACTTTATACCACACATTTTTATTTTTTTGTTGCATTAATTTTTGAATTCTGACAACCCTAAGCGTTTCAAAACCGGTTTACAAATAGGGTTTTCGAGGCGGCTGATTCAGGATATCCCATTGGTTTTCTTCTACTTATTAATTAAAACGGTTTAAAAACCGGTTTAAAAAATTTCTCATCATTATTTTTATTGTAAACCGTTTTTTGAACCGTTTGTTTTCGAAGTAGCATTCAAATTATCACATTGGTTTTCAATTCTGGCTACTGTGCTCTGTGCAAATGGTTTAAAAACGGTTTGTAAAAAATGAATAATGCAAAAGAAAATTTTTAAACCGGTAACCGGTTTTTAAACTGTTAGGAGTCATGTTTACAAACTGTTTAATAACTGTAATGAGAATAAATTTTTAAACCGGTTTTTAGACCGTTTGTAGTTGTAGTAGTCATATTTCAAAAAACCATCATTAAATACATCTAAATTTTTATAAAAAAAGGGGGGGTATGAACGAAAATATTACCACTATCACTCTCATTCCTAGATTGGTCTAGCAGATAAAAGTGATCTATTAACCTTAAAATTTTCAAAATTTTTCAGGCGAAATTGAGACACTGTTGACCAAATCCATTGTGATTTTCCGCTACATTGACGATAAGGATTTATTCCAAAAATATTATTCAAAAATGCTTTCCACTCGGCTGATTGGGAATTTGTCATTTTCAATGGATTTGGAAGAGTCGATGATCAACAAAATGAAGGAGGCTTGCGGATATGAATTCACCAGTAAACTTTCGAGGATGTTTACGGACATCAATGTCAGTCAAGGACTTTCAAAACGATTTCATGAGGTATAGATGGGAAATTTTTTAAATAATTTGGGAGTAGATTTTTAAGTCGAAAATCGCTAATTTAAAATTTTTGGTGAAATTTACCAAAAATTTGGTTTCCGAAACCTTAAATTAGGTAATTTTGGCTGATTTTTGGCTTTTAAACCAATCGACATTTTTTGAATTTTTTGTCCTATCTGGGAAGAGTGTGGATTTGGCTGGGGGGGAGGGGGTCGACAGTACGACAGTTCGAATCCCACGAAGGGTAAATAATTTTTTTTAGCTAAACTAATGTTCAAAAATGCAAAATAGGTTTTTATTTAGATTTTTTGTGAAATTTGCCAAAAAAATTAGTTTAGGGAACCTCAAAATGGGTGATTTTTGGTTTTTATTGCATTTTTCTAATGAAATTTCACTCAAAAAAGTGCCAAAATAGGTAAAATTGGTGAAAAAATTCCGTCAAAAATATGAAATAAATGTTCAAAAACATTATTTATGTGCTTTTCTCATCAAAATTGATACAAAAATAGATCAAAACCTAAAAGCTCCTAATTTAATACAAAATGAAATTTCCACTAGGAATTGGACAAAAAAGAGCTCAAGCTGGATGTGCCAATTTATGTGATGGTTTTGCAAGCCGGCGCCTGGCCTCTTTCGGCCCCATCCAACTCGACTGAATCAAATCCAACATCCACTTCGGCTCAACAGGAGGCCAATGCCGACTATGTTCCGCCGCCAATTTTGCAAAGTTCACTCAAAACATTTGAAGAATTTTACACTACAAGTCATTCGGGGAGGAAACTCACATGGCTCTATGCAAATTCAACAGGTTTATTTTTGTTTACACTAAATATTTTTTCGTTGTTTAAAAAATTTTGGGTTTTTTTAAGTCAAAATCTTAAAAAACCCGAAGTTTTTTTGTTAATTCAACAGTCGTAAAAATTTAAGGTTTTTGAGAACAACTTAAAAAAACAAGGTTTTTTGTAAGATAAACTTTAAAATAAGTTAAGGTTTTGTGAAACACTGAACCAAAAATTTGATGTTTTTTGTGAAGCTTGAACTCTTAAAAAATAAAATTTTTATCAAACCAAAACTAAAAACCCTTTAAAGCTTAAGGTTTTTTCTGAAACCTTAACCTATGCTCTTAAAAATAAGCTTAAACCAAAATCAAATCTTAGAAAATTTTATGAAATCAAATTCTAAGTTTTTTATGGGAGCAAACTTAAAAATAAGATTTTTGTCAAACCCAAACCCATAAAAAACTTAAGGTTAATTGTAAAACGCAAAATTTTAAAGAACTTATAATTTTCTGAAATCCAAACTCTTAAAAACTTACGGTTAATTTACTGAAATGAATCCAAAAATTAGTGTTTTTTGAAATCAAATCCTTAAAAACTTTAATGGTCTTTGTGGCTTATGAAACCAATACCCTTTAAAAATTGAGGTTTTTGGGAAACCCAAACTCCGAAAAAAAATCTAGTAGGAATTTTTACCAAATATTTACTAATAAAATTTTATCAGCAATTTAATAGATCCCATTTCATTTTTGCAGCGGATGTCCAGCTGAATTATCTTGACCGTCCCTACCAAGCGACCATGGGTGTTTATCAGGTTTAACAAAATTCACCAAAATAAATTCAATTTTTATGAAATATTTTAGCTCTCAATTTTATTGCTTTTCTCGAATAAGGACAGTGTTTCGGTGCAAGAAATTGTCCAACAATGCGCTCTCTCGCTTCAAACCGTTCTTCGAGCATCCAAAGGACTCATTGAAATTGGAATTTTAAACATGAATGAGGTATGAGGTTTACTTATTTTTATTCAAATCTCAAATAAACTTTAGGTTTTTTAGTCAATTCCAATAATCCTAATAAGATTTTGAGAAGAATTTCTGACATCTTTAGCTTTTGGGAATTATCTCCAATAATCTTCTTAAGGTTTTTTTTTGGGACCAAATCCTATATTTTTAAGGTTTTTTCGGCCCATGTTTTGGGAATCAAGGACCAGCCCTTACAAACTTATTCTTTAGGAATTATCTCCAATTACCTGAAGTTTTTTGGGGACAAGTCTTACAGTCGTTGGCCTTTTTGCGAATTATCTCCGATAATTTAGGGTTTTTGAGGATTATCCCCAATAACTTTAGGGTTTTTTGTTTCTATAAATGTGAGTTTTAGAGACCAATTCATATAATCCTTATCCTTAATTTTAGGGAGTCATCCTCAATCGATAATATAATTGAATTAATCAAATTTAGGGCGAATTTAATGAATCGTCAACGCTGAGCCTGAACACTTCCCTTGTGTCAAAACGCTTAATCCTAAAAGTCACATTGCCACAATCGAGTAAACCACAAGAGAAAGAGGCCGAAACCACATGCAACACACTTCATCAAGACCGAAAATATTACATGGAATGCACAATAGTGCGAATTATGAAGGCGCGGAAGGTGATGAAGCACAATGCGCTTGTTGATGAAGTAAACATTTATTATTTGATGTTCACTAAAATTGCCATTTTTAGATAATAAAGCAGACCCAGTCCAGATTTATGCCAGACATCCAGGTATTTTAACCACCAATTTATGAAATTGGCCAGGCCTTTATCCAGCCAATTTTGGAAATCTCGACTTTTAGGTTTCATACAAACTCACGAATGGGTTCATTCAACTCGGCATTGTCGATTTAGTCTAAGAAATTTTAATTTCAAACCGTTTTGAGCTTGTTTAGAAAAGCTGAACCCTTGTTTAAACCTGAACTGGTTTTAGTTTACTAACTTTTTCTAATCAGGTCTGAAATTGAAATTTCATAGACTAAAACGACCAAGCCGAGTCGAATAAGCCCATTCTCGAGTCTTCCGAGTTGCCTAGAAGTCGAGATTTCTTCTAAAATTGGCTGGACGGTCCATACTCTGTAAAATATAATATTTTTTCATTTTTAGTTTGTCAAAAAGAACATTGAGGCCTTGATCGATAAATTATACATCCAAAGAACGGATCAGAATGATGAATATGAATATATTTCATAAATCAATCAACAATATAATATTTTTATGATAAAAATAATAAAAAATTTATTTGCATTTTTTATGTTCTATCATATTTTGAAGAATGTTTCATTTCTTTAATATTTTTAAAATATTTTGTTATTGTTTGAACATTTTAAAATGTAAAAAAGCAGTTATCAAGGTAAGCTAAGGTTCAAAAATAGCGGATGACACGATTGTGAAAACCAAACCAAAGTAAAGTAAACGTAACATCGCTTTAAAAGAACAAGGAAAAACCTTGAATTTCACCACGAAAAGGGCTAGGAAAGGGTAGAGAACAACAATAAAAGCAATCTCGTTCGTGCGTGCTTGGTGCTTCCTACTTTTTTCCGTTTCTCATCATTTACTTTTGGGGTTTATTACGCGGCAGAACCGCAAAGAAATCAAAACCATATTTACGCGTCCCTATTTATTCATTTTTATTAATAAAATTCAACAAATATTTATTCAAAAAACCAAATTTTTGCAGCTTAAAAATTGAGAAAAATGGATCACGAAAAGAATAAAAATCATATTCCGGTCTCATCTCATATAAATGAATTTTTGATTCGAGCACTGCACTCCGAAGCGCAAACATTACAAGAATTTCCGGAATTGAACATCTCAAGGTTTTTCATTGATTTTTCTTCTTTATTGATTGTCGATTTTTCAGTGACTTGACACTACAAATTTCCACACAATTAATAACAGAAGTTGCAAAGTCAGCCCAGCAGAATGAATTGTGTCTATCAACGTAAGCATTGATTGATCGAACTAATCGATAATCAATCGATAATATTTAGGAAGCCATCTACTTCAAAAGTTTCACCGGCAGAATTCAAACCAATACAAATAATAATTGGCGATAATAACGTAAAATTTGTTCAACGAAATTTCTAATATGTTTGACTTTAGGACGCGGATGTTCCTTCGACCAGTTCCTCGCTGGTCAGTTCACAACCAGAATCATTGCAGGTTAATAAAATTAAAATTAGTAATGTCCACAATTTGCAAAATTAAAGGTGGGACCTTAAGTTTTGTTTCCTAGCTCTTAAGGTTTTGGTTTAGATTAGAACTAGGAAAGAATATTTTGCCCAAAAAAACTCCCGAAAATATCAAATTAATGTTTCGTCCCAGGTCCTACCTTCACTCTTGCAAATTTTGGATTAAACTTTAAGCTAAAAAATCAATATTTAAAATTGAATGTTCCAGGATGCAAAAGTGTACAATCGGATAAGGGAATTGCGGGAAGCTGGCCTCTGGGATTCGACAAAGCTGCCAAAATGTGAAGATCCGCCGAGGAGAAAAACTCATTGGGACTTTGTGCTGGAAGAAGTGCTGTGGATGGCGATGGACTTCAAAAATGAACGGAAGACGAAACGACATTGGGCTAGGAAGGTTTGTGAACTTTTTATATCCAAAAAACCTTAAGTTTTAATTATCCAAAAAACCTTAAAATTTTTAATATCCAAAAAACCTTAAGTTTTTATTATCCAAAAAACCTTAAGTTTTTATTATCCAAAAAACCTTAAGTTTTTATTATCCAAAAAACCTTAAGTTTTTATTATCCAAAAAACCTTAAGTTTTTATTATCCAAAAAACCGTAAGTTTTTATTATCCAAAAAACCTTAAGTTTTTATTATCCAAAAAACCTTAAGTTTTTATTATCCAAAAAACCTTAAGTTTTTATTATCCAAAAAAACCGTAAGTTTTTAAAATCCAAAAAACCTTAAGTTTTTATTATCCAAAAATTATAAAATTTTTAAGATTGCTTCAAATGCCAAAGCTGTATGGCGAAAAACGCGAGAGGAGAACAAAAAACAATCCACATCGACATTTGGAAGGGATGAGAAAGAGGCGAAGAGAGTTTGTTCTTCCATTGCAAAGATGATCCGAGAATTTTGGCAAAATGTGGACAAAGTTGTTGATTTCAGAGCAAATGTAATTTTTTTATTTTATTAATATATGTTACGGAAAATTTCGGTAAATTAGCTAGGCTCTTTTACACATCCAATTTTGGGAAATCTCGATTTTTAGGCAATCCAGAGGCACGAAAATGGGCTCATTCGACTCAGAATAGTTGATTTAGTCTATGAAATTTCAATTTTAGATCCGAAATAGGGCTTAGACAAAAGTTAGTAAACCGGTTTGGGTTTGAACAACGGTTCAGCTTTTTATAACAAGCTCAAATCAGTTTGAAATTGAAATTTCATAGACTAAGTCGACCCAGCCGAGTCGAATAAGCCTAATCTTGAGTCTCTAGGTTGCCTAGAAGCCTAAATTTCCAAAATCGGCCGAACCCGAAACATATATAAATCCTTTAAATTTTTAGGAAATTGTCGAATCGAAGAAACGCAAAGCCCTTGATCAGCATTTGAATTTCCTTGTTGGCGCAGCGGATAAAATAACATCAATTATTCAAGAAAGTTTGGCCGAATCACCGCTGATGAGACAATCCGCCCACACCTCAGTGGCAGATGAACATTCCGACTCGGAGGCAGAGGCGGATGAGGAAGAAGGAACCGATGATGAGACGACAATCGAAAAGGAAGAAGAAGCCGCACAGAACCAACAGGAAGAGGAGCTGGATGATTTGTACAAGGAGAGGGATATGGACATAGACCAGCTGCTTACTACGGTATATTTTGCGCATTGTTGAGGGGTGGATATTAAAAAGTGCATAAAAAATTGAAAATATAGAAAAAAAATTTTTGAACTTTTTATTAATTTTTTGGATTTTTTAAAACTATTAGTAATAATTTTTTTCAAAGAAAAATACCCTAAAATTGGGTCAAAATCGACTTTAAAAAATGATTGTGGCGAGAAACTTTGGCCACACATAAATGTTCCCCACTCTCTTCGCCAATTGGCCAAAGCCAAAATTTTCAAATTTACTATTTTTAACCAAAATAAAAGTAAAAAGGGTCAAATTTCGTGATATATCCAAGAAATGTTGGCATATTTAATCAATTTTATTAAATCTTAATTTTATAAATTTTCCTTTTTATTATAATTTTGATTGAAAATTTTCCAAAAAATTTCAAAATATTTATGTAAAAAAGGTAAAAAAATTTTTCAAATGTCGAAAATAGGTAAATTTATAATATAAGTTCAAAACAAGTGGAAAATGCTTTTTTATGCTTATTTCATTCTTTTGAAATCAGTAAAAATATTTAATATTTAATTAATTATAGCTGCCACGTGGATATCTTAATTCGCTGGTTCCACTGAAAAATGCCGAAGATTTGGATGAGGAAAGCAGCAGCCGAATGGAAAGTGTTGAGGATGAACAAACAAAGGAAATGGAAGCGGCGGCAAATGCGGCCATATTGAATGATAAACCGGATTTACAAAATGTTGACTGTGAAAAGCTGACATCCGAAAACAGTGAAGTGCGCCGAAAGGAATTGGACAATATTGCGGAAGCCGCACTGGAATTTCAACCCAGGGGATACACATTGGAAACCACTGAGGTTTGAATTAATCAATTTATTGTACAAAAAACCGTAGAATTGAATTCATTTTCAAGAAGCCCATATTCAGAAATGAGAAATTTATTATGAGGGGGAATTTTTCAACGGAAGGCGGATTTATTTTTGCTTCCCCAAAGAGGCAAATTGTTTGTGGGAAATAATTGAATTAAATTTGCTTTCGACGAAGAAAATTTAACCAAAAATAACCCTATTGCCTATAACTAAAAATAGCCTCAACTCCCTAACAGAAAATTTAACCAAAAATTTCCCCACCACAATAAGAAAATTTTAACCAAAAATAATCCCACAGAATATGGGGAAAATTAAATCAAAAATAGCCACACAGGGACGAATTTTAGGCAAAAATGGGTACTATAGGGAAGTGATGATAAAATTTCCCCCTTTTTGGGCGGTGAATGGTGGTGGTAGAACGAGAATTTTTGTCCGAGGAAGAGGTACTTTCTCCCTCCCCCCCCCCATCTCTGGGTATGGGCCTGAATTAATTATTGGTAAAAAAAAACGGTATTTACGGGTTCTGTAGATTTAAAAAGAAGGAATGGTCTCCCCTAAGGACCCTAACCCTATATAGGATGACCCATGGGGATCACCGGTACCTTACCCGAGTTGATCTAAAAAAAATCTGCAGGTAGTTAACCCGTAAGTAATTAATTGCTACAAAATTTTAGATATAATTAAAAAATTCATCCCAACATTGCTAGGTGAAAACCGAAGTACCATTCCTTCTCTGTGGGCAACTCCGAGAATATCAGCTGGTTGGGCTGGATTGGCTTGTGACACTGTACGATAAGAATTTGAATGGAATTTTGGCCGATGAGATGGGCCTGGGCAAAACCATCCAAACCATTGCTCTGTTGGCACATTTGGCATGCGCCCGAGCAGTTTGGGGTCCACACCTGATAATTGTGCCCACATCCGTAATCCTGAATTGGGAAATGGAACTGAAGAAATGGTGTCCATCGCTGAAAATTCTAACCTATTTTGGTACGGCAAAAGAGCGGGCCGAGAAACGGAAGGTTCGTTTGATGATTTAAGGGAGCAGATTTATAGGTTTTGGCCAATTTTTTATATTTTTTTTTTATCATTTTTGATGAAAAAAGCATATAAAATTAAAGTTTTTGGCCATTTATTTAATCTTTTTGACATGTTTTTTGGCTTATTTTTACATATTTTGGCAAATATCACCGAAAATTAATTCATTTTTGAGGTAATTTTTTTGACCAATTTACCTATTTTTTTGGACATTTTTCGAGGGAAAATTTCAATAGAAAAATTTAATAAAAAAACAAAAATCCGCCTATTTTGGGGTTCCTGAAAACTAATTTGTCAAATTTCATGAAAAAAAGTCCTAAATATGGCACCAATTTGCGATTTTTTAACACAAAAATCTTCAAAAAATTATTTAGACCTAATTTTTGACCAATTTATCTATTATTGCACTTTTGAAGGGAAATTTTATTAGAAAAATGAAAAAGCCAAAAAAACCTAAAAAATTTGCAATTTTTCGACACAAAAAATCCTAAAAAATTTTTTTTATTAAAATAAAAATTTATAGGGATGGTCCAAAATGAATGCATTTCACGTCTGCATCACTTCCTACAAATTGGCCACCCAGGATATTCGAGCATTCAAGAAGAAGGCCTGGCAATATTTGATATTGGATGAGGCACAGAATATTAAAAATTTTCGAAGTCAACGCTGGCAAATGCTTCTTGGGTTGCGTTCAAGGAGAAGACTTTTGCTGACAGGTTCGAATTTTTAATTTAACACCTAGGTTTAGGTTGAGACTATACTTGGTATTTTCAAAAAATTTTTAAAAATTTTCCGAAAATTTTTTTTTGAAAATTTACAGATTTTATAGAAAGTTCAGATTCCTATGCCAAAATTTAGGTCTCGGGTTCGAATCCGCTCATAGGCAAATAATTTCTTTCGGATTTGATAGTTACTTTTATGTATTTTTTATACATTCTACAGTATTTTCTAGGCGAAATTTTTTTTGAAATTTCATTCCGTTATTAGCGAACCTCACTTTTGCAAATTTAGGGGGTCTCAGGTTCGAATCCTCTCTCAGAGGAAGGTATTTTTCTGTCTTTTTAGTTACGTTTATGTATTTTTATACATTCTACAATACATTTCTGGCCAAAATACAGTAATTCAAAAACTACCAGAAACCATGTTAGACACTTTTAATATATTTGATTACAATTTTAGGCACTCCATTGCAAAATTCCCTGATGGAATTGTGGGCATTGCTCCATTTTCTGATGCCAAATGTGTTCGCATCGCATGATGATTTCAAGGATTGGTTCCATAATCCAATCACCGGGATGGTTGAGGGCACAAATGAAGTGGATCAAGCGTTGGTTCAACGGCTGCATAAGGTCAAAAATTAATTTCAAACTTTTATATAATTTATATTTTTTTAGGTACTTCGTCCATTCATTTTGCGTCGCCTGAAATCGGAAGTGGAAAAGCAGCTGCCAACGAAGACCGAAAAAATAATCCCCTGTTCACTTTCAAAACGGCAACGTTTTCTCTACAATGAATTCTTGTCCAAAACAGCGTAAGTTTTAAAATAAGAAAAATTAAAAGTATATTAATAAAAGTGGGTTTGATTGAGACAAAGTAGGAATATTTTAATGAAATTTTTTTGGTCCTTTACTTATTCATTTCATTGAGGTTTGAGGAGGAGGCAATTTTATTTACAAAATTCAAATCTTAAATGCCCAGCAGAGAGTTTTACACAATTTTTTTTTGATTTTTCCTTTATGTCTCCTTATGACGACTATATAAAAACTGAAGGGTAACGGTCATTTTTAAAAATATGATCCCTTTAGTTCATTGGTATGTGGCTAGCTTTAGATGGGAAGGCGGGTCTCGAGTTCGATTCCCATGAGTGAATGATCATTTCTGAAATTTTGTTTTTTGTGTTTTTTTATTTTTGGGTAATCAAAATAAAGTATTAAAAAATAACTCATCCGTTTCCCCCTTATGACTATAGGACAGCTGAAGGGTAATGGCCATTATGATTATAGATTATACCCTGGTTCGATTCCCATGAGCGAATTATGATTTTTCTTGTGTTTTTTTTCCTTATTTTGAGTTTCTAAATCAATAAAGTTACCAAATTGCTCATTCATTTCCAAATCCAGATGATTAAAATTATTATTATTTTCAGTACGGTTGAAAACCTTCGCTCTGGGAACATGCTCTCCGTTTTGGGCGTCATTATGCAGTTACGAAAATGTTGCAATCATCCAAATTTGTTCGAACCACGGCCCGTCATTTCTCCATATGTTGCGCCAATGATCTCACCGCAATTCCCTCGGCTCATCTTCTCAATTCAATCACAACAATCCAAGGACAATAGGAGAGTGAATTTGTTAATTCAAAACGTCGTTCACACATCAATGAATGCTTGGACGGTTTTCAATGAAATTTCCACACCAGCAAGCATTTTGAATGAACCAATTCATCCACAAAGCGGAGAAGAATCTCAGCATCAATTTCCGGATGGACTTAAATTTGTGATGGATGCACAGGGAGGCCATTTTTATAGGCCAACAAAACGTCCACCATCCGAATCCAAGGAATCATCAGCAACACCAATGTCGAATGGAGTCACTCATGTATGTTTTTTTTATTTATTAAAGATTTTACCAAAATTTTTGTGAAAATTTTCAACTTATAAGAGGGTCTTCATCTTTTCAAAATTTGAGGGTCTCGGGCATACATGCGCTGGGGGGGGGGGGGAATGTCCTCCCCTCCCCCCGGGTAGTAGTATTTGAAAATTTTGAAAAAGTGGGTAGTATCGGGGGCCGGAGAATTGAAAAATTTTTGGTAGTATTTTGCCCATTACTACCCATTTTTTTGCCTTTTTTCCTCCTAAAAATGGGTAAAAATCATAAAATTTTTCTTCTGCGGCGCCTATCGGCACCGCAGTAGTTTTTTAAAGGTATTTTCTCCTATTATTTGGCAAAAATATAAAATTTTGAAGGTTTTTTATCATATAATATCAAAATTTTCTCGAAAACTACCCACTTTTATCCACTTTTTCCAAAAAAGGTATACCTTGTTTTCGGTGGGTAGTATCGGAACAAAAAAAAATTTTTTTCGACCTTTTTTTAGGTGGGTAGTACCCGGCCAAAGTGTCCCCCCCCAAGCGCATGTATGGTCTCGGGTTCGAAATTCTAATCCGTTTATAGGAAATTTTTCAGGTTAGGTTTTCACTTTATGCATTTTTATAAATTCTTAGGTAAATTTCTAGTCGAAAAAATTTTTCAAAAATTTTCGCTTAGAGGGTAAATTCCTTTGCCTTTACATGGATGTCATGTGTTCGAATCCCTTCATAGGAAGTTATTTTTTGGGGTTTAATTAACATTTTTATACATTTTTATACACTTTACAGTAAAATTTTAAACGGAATACAGTAATTTGAGCAAAAAAATATTACAAAAAATGTACTAAATTTACCAGAATTATTATTTTATTTTTCTCATTTTTAGAATATACAATCCGCTGCATCATTCGTGAACAGTACGAGCAGGAAACGGCGATGGCTGAGCGGAGATGGTCAAAACGGTGAATCATCGCAGCAACAACAATCATCTTCAACTTCTACAAATGTCCCTGCAATCTTCCAATCAGCCTTGGCCGAATTGAAGACAATGGAAAAGCGAAGGGATTCGGCCAATAAAGAAATTGGAATCAACTTGACGAAAATTTTGAGGACATTCGGCTCACCGAAATTGCCAAATGAAACTGTGCGAATTTGCCAACAAATATTTTTGGATGAGGATTCAAAAACATCATTTGGCCAAATTGGGGGAAATTTGTTCGAAAAGGTCAATGAAAGGATCGCGCAACAAATGTTGAATTGGATTGAACCATCGCTGAATAGGTAAATAATTACATGTTGTGGCCAATTTTGAGAATCTCGACTTCTAGGTAACCTAGAGACTCGAGAATAGGTTCATTCGATTCGACATGGTCGATTTAGTCTATGAAATTTCAATTTCAAACCGGTATTAAAACTTAAGAAAAAGTTAGTAAACCAAAACCGGTTTGGGTTTAAACAACGATTTAATATTTTAAAACCAAGTTCTAGCGAATTGAGAATGAGTTCATTCGACTCGGATTGGTAGATTTAGCCTATGAAATTTCAATTTCAGACCCATTTGAGCTTGTTTAGAAAAGTTGAACCATTTCTTAAACCCAAACCGGTTTACCAACTTTTGACTAAGCCTTATTTCGGGTCTGAAATTTAAATTTCATAGACTAAATTGACTATGCTGATTCGAAAAAGCCTATTTTCGAGTCTCTGAGTTGGCTTTGAAGTAGAGATTTCCAAAATTTTCCAGAACATTTTCAAATAAAAACACAGTAAAAATATTAAAAATTTGCATTTTTACAGATTCCTTATTTGCATCAAAAAACTGCTGTTGGACCGTCATTTTGAACCCGCGCTGATTTCGGCAACAGAAAAGCATAAAAATCACCTCCTCAAATTGTGTTCTACAAAAATTTATTCCACCCAAAGCAATTTGGCACATCAAGTCGAAATCGCATCAAAACTGGAATTCCCCGAGCTACGGCTGATTGAATATGATTGCGGTGCGGTTTGCATTATATAATTTAATTTATGAATTGGAAGCGGGGTTTTCGGTAAATAGTTGTCTTTTTTAGGCTTTTTTGTGAAATTTGCCAAAAAAATAGGTTTCGGTAACATCAAAAATAGGTGATTTTTGGTTTAATGAAATTTTCCCTCAAAATTGTGCCAAAATAGATAAAATTGGTCAAAAATTACGTCAAAAAGATGAAATAAATGTTCAAAAATGTTATTTATTTGCTTTTCTCATTAAATATGATAGAAAAAATAGGTTAAAATATAAAAATCCGCTCTCTAAATATAAATATAAATAATCAATAATAAAATTTATTTCCAATATTCAGGAAAATTGCAAGTACTCGCCAAACTCCTCGGCCAACTCCATGAAAACAAACATCGATGCCTGATTTTCACTCAAATGTCCCGAATGTTGGATATTCTTCAAGCGTTTCTCTCCTACCACAACTACAAATATTTCCGTCTCGACGGTGCCACCCACATTGATCAACGCCAGGCAATGATGGAAAGGTTCAATTCGGATGATTCCATTTTCTGCTTTATTCTCTCAACTCGGTCCGGTGGCATTGGCGTGAATTTGACTGGCGCAGACACTGTCATTTTCTATGATAGCGATTGGAATCCGGTGAGCTCATTTTTATGGGAAATTTTTAATTAAAATGCAATTTTTTACAGACAATGGATGCTCAGGCTCAAGATCGTTGCCATCGGGTAATGATAAAAATAAATTAAAAATAATTAAAAAATTAAATTAAAAATTAAATTAATAAAAATTAAATTTAAAAAAAAACAAATTAAAATTATATTGAAAATTAAAATTAGATTAATTAAATTAAATCAAAAATTAGATTAAAAATTATATTAAAAATTACATTAAAAATAAAATTAAAAATTAGATTAAAAATTAAATTAAAAAATTAAATTAATTAAATTAAACAAAATTAAATTAAAAAATTAAATTAAAAATTAAATTAAAAATTAAATTAAATTAAAAATTAAATTAAAATAAAAATTAAATTAAAAATTAAATTAAAAATTAAATTAAAATAAAAATTAAAATAAAAATTAAATTAAAAATTAAATTAAAAATTAAAATAAAAATTAAATTAAAATAAAAATTAAAATAAAAATTAAATTAAAAATTAAATTAAAAATTAAAATAAAAATTAAATTAAAATAAAAATTAAAATAAAAATTAAATTAAAAATAAATTGAATACTAATTCACGAATATTTTTATAGATTGGACAAACGCGGAATGTCACAATTTATCGATTGATTAGTGAACGGACAATTGAAGAAAATATTCTCACAAAATCAATGCAAAAGAGGAAACTTGGCGAAATGGCAATTGATGAGGTAAATTAAATATATAAATTAAAAAAATATTTTTTGAAGGGTGAATTCACACCGGAATTTTTCAAATCGGCCACCAATTTGAGGGAATTGTTCAGTAATGAGGAAACAATTGCCGAAGTGATTGCACCAGTCGTGAATCCGGCACAAAATTCAAAGGAAATTGAAACAGTTTAGCCAAATATAATTTTAAAAATAATTAAAAATGGAATTTAAAGGCAATGCAAAGTGTCGAGGACCAACAGGACGTGGTGGCCACACAAATGGCAAAACAGGAAACGATGGCCGATTCAGCGGAGTTCGACGAGAATTTGGTCACCGCAAATGACATTGATTTGGAAAATCCATCCGAACAATATTTGGAATTGATTAAAGCGGTAAGGAGGATAGCGGAAAAATGTTAATTTGCCAAAAAAATTCTTTGAAATTTTTCACCTAGACGGAAATCCTTCACTTTTGAAAATTTAGGGGTCTCGGGTTCGAATCCCCTAATAGGGCAATTTATTTTTTTCGGGCTTTATCGCTTTTGTGTATTTTTATATATTTACAGTACATTTCTGAATAAAATACCATAATTAGAACCAAAAAAACGAAGCATCTAAAACGTAAGTGTACAATATCTTATTTTGATAATTTTTGGGACCTTTGCCCTTCAAAAAATTCATTATGAATACATCCTAAATAAAAATTTTCCTTTCCAGCTCAAACCAATTGAACGTTATGCAGTCAACTTTTTGGCAAAAGAATATCGGCCAGCTTTGGACAGGGAATTTGAAGAGACTGAGGCATGTTTTTCTTTTATTTTAGGGTTTTTTTTAGGTTTAATCTATTTTCTATATTTCATTAGAGATTTGATTAGAAAATCACAAAAAAAAATTTGAGTTTTTATTTCATGTCTATTGTCTAACTTTACCCTTTTTTGGCACTTTTTTTCAGGGGAAAATTTCATTAGAAAAACGCAATAAAAAACCCAAAAACCATTTATTTTGAGATTCCTGAAACCTATTTTTGGAAAATTTCAAAAATGACCCAAATAGCAACAAAAATTTTGCAATTTTTAAGACCTAAAAATCCGCTACTTATTTACTAAATTATTTTCTTAATTAATTTCATTAAATTGAAGGCCTTGATCAAAGCGAAACAAATGGAGCTGATGCAGGACGAGGAAATGTTCGACGATGAACAGGAATCCGTGGGCCAAAGCGAGGACTCATCAACACTGCTGGACGGCGGGCTGACCTACGAAAGCGGAGCAGCCAATGAGGTACAGAAGACAAAGGGGCGACAAAGGAAGGGTGGTTTATCCAAAAATCCACCATCACAATCAAATGCTCCTCCCAACCAACAAATGCCTCCGCCACGCTACAATACTCGACGACAATCATCGGTTGGAGTGAAGAAAACTGCAACAAAAGCCAAGGACAACACAACAAAAACTCACCAAAACAATAACAATAATAAAAACAGTGGCGGCGTTAATACGGCACCGGTGGTGATGACGAGAAGCGGAAGAAGACTGCCACCACCTCCGACTACTGCTTCTACCTCCTCCCGGATTTAACCACCAACACAAAAAAATACCTAAATAAAAAATAATTTTGCCAATATACGAGTATTTCTATCCCTTCCTTTTTGTCCTAAACCCTTCCTTTTTATTTCACATTATTGTTGTTTTTATCCACATCCATCCAATTCATTCATTATATCAATATCCATGCAAAACTTTGCTCTTTTTGTTTTTGTGTGTGTTCCGAGATTTGGAGAAAAGAAGAGTTTTTTTTTGAAAAAAAAACATCGGAAATGAATAAAAATTTTTATATTATTCAAAGAGGCTGGCCTTCATCGCAAAGCCTTGCTCTTTTCTTCCTTTGTTTTTAGTTTTGCTTTCTTTTCCGATGAAATTAGTAGCCAAAACTCCAAAAATTGGATACAAAAAAAAAAACAAAAAGAGCAAGGTTTTGCTTGATGTGTTTGATATTGGGTGTATTTTTGGGCATATTTGGGCATTTTTTATTTACCGTAATGTTTCCTAATAAAGTGGCCCCATCTCCAATAGTCGAACCCCCATCTCTAATAAGAGCCCATCTTGACGGCTCTTTAAAAATTAGTACCCCAGGGCCACTATTGGGAATAATTACAGTAATTATTTAGCATACGATACTTATTTTGCCCATTTTTCTAGTTGCCTTTCCTCGCCACGCTGAATGTGCCATTCGACGAAATTCCCACATGGATGCCACCGTCTCCACCGAATTCCGTTGAAGGCGCCCCCTATTATTGTGCAATTGATGGGGCCTACCTGTATGAATCCACACGAATACCCGAAGAAAAGTTGCCACCCTTGCCTTCACTGATCTCCCTGAATGAAGTGCCACCGAGAATTAGGCAAAGGAAGTTGCTTGGTTCAGGCAGTGGCATTAAATCGCCATCAACACGATTGTCACCTTCACAAAAAAGGCAAAAGGTGAAAAAGACCACCGGAACAAATTGGCCATCGAGTGGCGGGAAATTGGCCAACAGACCGGTGGATCAGCCAAGCAAATTTCGGCATCCAAAAGAGGAGAAATTGGATGCGGTCGCCACCCCAAAAGTGTCATCCTCATCCTCTTCGGTTACTTCCAATTCGGCACTCCTTTCACCTCCGAATACACCGGCCATGGCATCGATCATTCCATCGGCAGCGATTATGTCCATGGAACAACCAATTCAAGCGGGCAAATTTGACGATGTTCAATTGAACGGTGAACAACTGCAACAACAACAAAGGGCAGCAGGTGGTGGTGGTTCATCAATGCCACCATCTCGACATTCCGCAACACCATCCATCAATTCATTGGATGGTAAGTGTTTAAAAAGGGCATCTGGTAAGTATTTAAAATTGCTTCGATCGAAAATATTTAAGTCACGGACAAAAGGTATCAAAAATTTAGCTTTTTTGGTCAAAATTCAGAATGGTTACAAAAATTATTTAAAATCAAAGGAAAAAAAATATTGATTTCGCATATTTTTTTGAATTTAATTTTTGGGTCCTAATTTTAAGAAGAAATAAGCCACCAGAGAAAATATTAACCAAAAATGGACTACCGGGGAAAAAATTTAAGAAAAATGTCTAATTTTATAAAAAATCAGCACAAATCTAAGTCTTAAATGAAAATTAATTAATATTTTATTTAATATAATTTATTTTTATTTTAGAAGCCATCGAATCGACTGTTCGAAAAAGTCGCAAACAAATTGGCCATCCACCGCCCATCTCCCGTTATTTGTAAATAATTCATTAAAATTTCTGATTTAATCTAACCCTAAAAAGGACACGCTATTTGGGGCCACATCCATCTGTTGGTGGAAGCGAAAGACTGGCCACTGATCAGAATCGAGTCGTTTACCGAGTGATTTTGGCCACAAACACTTTGACATTGCCAACGGCCTCAACTGAGCCATTTGACTACGAAGGGCCAGCCTGGAATGCCATTGAAGATTTTTTCCTTTTGAAGGTGGGTTTTTTATGGAGAAATAATGTTGTGGCAATAGTTTTATCAAAAATAGATTGATAAAAGGGGATTTTGAATTTAATTTATATGAGAGAATTGAAATGGTATTCCCCAAATGTAAATATGTTTCATCAATGTGTATTTGTGTTTTTTTTTCCAGAAAGTTTGATTTTTTGTTTTGTATTTCAGCATTTTTTAAGCATTTAATAAAACTTTTTCATATCATTGGGTTAATCGTTAATCTCACTTTCAAGAACTGTTTAGTTAAGATTAATTCCGCCTATTCTGATTTTAATAATTCCGCCTGTTCTGATTTTAATAATTCCGCCTGTTCTGATTTTAATAATTCCGCCTATTCTGATTTTAATAATTCCGCCTGTTCTGATTTTAATAATTCCGCCTGTTCTGATTTTAATAATTCCGCCTGTTCTGATTTTAATAATTCCGCCTGTTCTGATTTTAATAATTCCGCCTGTTCTGATTTTAATAATTCCGCCTGTTCTGATTTTAATAATTCCGCCTGTTCTGATTTTAATAATTCCGCCTGTTCTGATTTTAATAATTCCGCCTGTTCTGATTTTAATAATTCCGCCTGTTCTGATTTTAATAATTCCGCCTGTTCTGATTTTAATAATTCCGCCTGTTCTGATTTTAATAATTCCGCCTGTTCTGATTTTAATTCCGCCTGGTTAGAATAATTTCGCTCTGTTTGCCCCAGATAAATAATACTTTTGGCAAATATTTTCAGGAATATATTGTACATTTTCTCAAACCAAATCAATTCCATTTCAGTTCCACTTTTTTTATAATCCTCTATCATTTTTGCATTGTTTAAAAAAACCTCACAATTTTCAATTTATTTTTTAAGGGGATTGGAAAATGGAATGAAAAAATATGAAATCAATCTAAATCAAATATTTTTTCAGGCAATCACCGAACGCCATGGATTGGCGGCACAAAATCATTTGCTACTTCAAAATGCTGGCATTCAAATCAATTGGGAATTCGTGTCTCAATATTTGTGCAAATATACCACCAATTACAGGTCAGTTCTCCTTATCCCCCTCATTCATTCCTCCCTTTCTTTTAATAGATCACCTCGTCAATGCGCTCTTCGCTATCAAAACCATGTCCTCCGGTGCGATGATGCCCCTTCAACGGAAAAAGGTGCCTTCTTCCCCCAATTTTCCATTTAGACTTACCGTAATCCTCTATTATTTGCTCTTCCCCCCTCTATTAGAAGCCCAATTTTCGGATTTTTAAGGTGAAAAAAATCTAATATATGAATTATTGGAGGGTATCTGAAAAACAATAGCCCCAGGGCCACTAATAGAGAAATAATACATTATGATATATTTTTTTTAGGTTCCGCCTCTTCGCGTCGCCATCGGGCCCATTCAATGGTGGCACCACCGCAATCCGTCATTTTTGATACAAATTTTTGCGTCCAAGAGGCAGTCAATTCCGTTCGGAAGCATTCTTCAATTGTGGCCGAAATTGGTAAGTTATAGCCAATATTGTTGAAATTGTCTAATTTCGGAGTATTAGCTAGATGCTAGGCTAGTTAATTTTGGGAATATCGACTTTTAGGCAATACAATGACTCGACAATAGGCTCATTCGATTTGACATAGGCAATTTAGTCTATGAAATTTCAAATTCAGACCAATATTAAGGTTTAGACAAAAGTTAGCAAACCAAAACCGGTTTGGGTTTAAATAATGGGTTCATTCAAAACAAGCTCAAATCGGTCTGAAATTGAAATTTCATAGTCTAAATCGACCATGCCGAGTCTATTGACCCCACATTTTCGGGTCTGCTAGAACCTTGTTTTGAAAAAATGAACCGATGTTTAAACTTAAACGGTTTAGGTTTACTAACTTTTGCCTAAGCGTTAATACTGACTTGAAATTAAAATTTAATAGACTAAATCGACCATGCTGCCGAATTTAATGAACTCATTTTCGAGTCTTTGGGTTGCCTAAAAGTCGAAATTTCCAAAATTAGCTAGAGAAAATTCCAAAAATAGAAATTAGCCAATTCCCAAAATTAATTTCAACAGGTAAACCTCGTGGCGATCATCGTCCGACACCGGCATCTGCTGGCCAACAAAGCGGTGGTGGTGGTGGTGGTCATCATCATTCGCATTCTTCCCATCATCCACCGCCACCTCAACAACAAACCCCACAACTCCTTTGCATGTCCGGCCGAATCCCACATTCCCATGAGCAACGGTTGGCGGAATTGGGTGCAGCACGGCATTCGAATGTGGCCCGGCCAATGGACATTTTGATGAAAAGCAGGAGGCAAATGAGGGCAAAGGGCGGCGCCGAACCAAAAGCAACCACAGCAGCAGCAGAAGAGACGATGACAATCATCAAAAAAGGGAATGTGCCGTCAAATTTGGCAATGGGAAGAAGATGAACACACACAAAAGAAACTGCCATTTTTAATTATACTTCCCCCATCCCCATATATTCATCGTTATCGCATTTTTTTATTTAAAGAATAAAATCTAAATCGGAATATTTTATTTGGGTTGGGAATTGGGTTTTTTTTTATAGAGTCCGGCGCCGGGCCCGGCGATTTTTGGGCAATTTTTTTGAGCCCAGAACCCGGCACATTTTAAAACACAACCGGGCCCGGAAGCTGGCCCTGTAATTTTTTTGTAATTTTCCGAAAACCGGCCAAAAACCGGCTCTTTTTGCCGGGCCTTGGTAATTTTTTTATGAAAAAAAACCCAGAATCGGGCCCGGAAATTTTGAAAAACCGGACTCTAGTTTTTTGGTAATTTGATGCAAAAATACTCAAGAGAAATTACTGAAACGAAGGCCATCAAAAATCAAAATCCAATATTTTAGTGCCCAAATTTCGCGATATATTTTAAAAAATATATCTCCCTTAATTTAATTAATTAATTGGATATTTATGGCCATACCGCAGTCCGAATGAATCTATTTAGGAAGGAGTTCAATGTGTTTTTTTTTAAATCTTGACCATTCTTTTGGCCAAATATCTCGTGGAAGGAAGCAACCAATTCAGGAAGGCGATATGCCATTTTAAAGCCCTAAATGTCCTCTAAAAAGTGGCCAATTCTAATTTGTTTTTTTGAAATGTTAAAATAATTTGTAAAATAAGCGGCTTTTCCTTCAATAACAAATATTCGGGTTTATTCCACTCAAAGACATTAGACATGTAACATTTTTTAAAGCTTTGATTTTATAAATTTAAAAATCCCTAGTGCCCAAATTTCCATCTTCTAATAAATATATTTCCCTAAATTTAATTAATTAATTGGATATGTATGGCCATTCCCCATATATTTGTGGCCCAAGCGGCCACAATTGTCATAAAATATTCCCATGTTCGATCTTTGATGAAATTGGCTTATTTATTGTTGGGAAAGGAAATAAATTTGAAGAAAATTTATTAATTTTTTAAAAGTTTCCAAGGAAATATAGTGGAAAGCGAATATTGAATTCACACTAATTCATTCGAAATCTTCGAGGAAATTTGAGAATATATTTTCCTTAAATAATTGGGGCAAAAACGCACCCTTTCCCCCAAACAAATTCTTACTATTTGCCATGACATGAGCACAAAAAATGGGGAGGGAAGGGAAGAGTGGAGCCGCAATACCCCAAAAATGCCATTTCAATTATTATGAACTCTACAATTTCACCCATTTATATTCACTTAATGCACTGAATATTTTTTTTAATAAAATAAAAATGAAACATATTTATTCATTGTCGATATTGAGAATAATTAAAATTGAATTGAAAGGCTGAATTGAATCTGAAGGAATGGCATAAATTTTTAGAGATTGAAAATTCAACTGGGAAAGGGAAAATTTCATTTGATCGATCAAAAAGTGGCATTGGGTTGGATTGGATGAATTTCTTCCTTTCAAAATAATTTTAGTCCTTCTTTTTTTAAATTTAAACTCCAATTTCTAATAATGAATGCCATTTCATTTTACATAAATAATTAATAATAAATAATAATAAAATTTATATATTGTTATTTCAATCAATATTATTTTCCATGACCCGTTTTGCTTTGTTTGGATTATTTGTTTGTGCCAATGCCATTCAAAATTAGAATAACAAAAAGCACGTGGCCACAACCATCAATAAAAATGTTGCCATTCCAATTTGCATTCCACCCCCACAGCCGGCGGCTCCATTCCCAATTTTCTTCGGTGTTGTGTTATTCACAATTGTTTGCGTAATTGAAATTGTGGTGGTTGCCATTGATTGAGTGGAAATGGTCGTTGTAGGCTTCATTGTTGTGGGGTACTTAATTTCGAGAAAAAGAATTGAAAATGTCGAAAAATGTACCGTATTTATTCTATTAGAAGCCCAGTCTCTATTAGAAGCCCACCCTAGAGAGCCTCTGAAACTTATATAAGCCTATGGGCTTCTAATAGAATAAATACGGTAGTCGAAAACGTTTCAATGGTTTTTCCTAAACCCCCAAAACAATATATCCAATCGATAGATCTCATCAAGACGCATCAATTGGTATATAATTTTTTATGGTTTGATCCAAAATTAATGGTTTTAAACCGTTTAAACCATCTTACGGTTTTTGGTTCAAAACTAATTTAAAATTGGTTTATATTTTTTGATTCAAACTAGGTATAAAATTGGTTGCAAACCGATTGTCGTTTTAACCGTTTGAACCGGTTTTGGTTTTAAACCGTTTAAACCAGTTTTGGTTTTCAGTTTTTAGTTCGAAACTAATTTAAAATTGGTTAATCTAAGCCAAAATATTATTAAGCGATGCATCTCGACCCGAAAAATCGATTGGATATAGGGTTTAAGGGTTTAGGATAAATCATTGAACCATTATTTTTTAATGATTTTTAATGTTTTTTCGACATTTTTCCCTCACCTTTTCATCATCAACTTTTACAAATTCCTCCTCTCCTTCCATTGATCCATTTTTGGCCAAAATTGGCTTTTGATCAGCGGAAAATTCCACTTCCGGCGTTTTTGGCACTTTTACTATGCCATTTGTGGTGAATTGGCCAAAATCGGGTGGCGAAAGAGAACACCCAGGTTGGAATGCATTGGCCCATCCATTGTAAAGTTCAAAAATGTGCAACAATGCTTCTTCGCCGCAGTCCGAATGAATCTATTTGAGAAAGGGGAGTAAATCCTGGCCATTATTTTGGCCATATCTGGAGAAGGAAGCATCCAATTCAGGAAGGCAATATGCCATTTTAAAGCCCTAAATGTCCTCTAAAAAGTGGCTTTTCTAATTGTTTTTTGAAATGCTAAAATAATTTGTAAAATAAGTGGAATTTCCTACAACAAACAAATTCATTCGGGTTCCATTCAAATTCAAAGACATGTAACTTTTTTAAAGCCGAGATTTTATAAAATTTAATTAAACTTCCTTGAAGACATTTTGGGCTTTCAAAAAGTATATGACCTTACCAAATGTTCAATAGTCTCATTGAGCTATTTGTCAAAAACCGAAGAAAGTATTGAATCATCCTCTAACCATCCCCCTCCCCAATATCTTCGAATTTATTCCACTTAAAGACACTTAACTTTCTTTAAATTTTATAAAATATAAATGGACAAATTGCAGAGGAACTCTGCGCTTTAAAATGGTATATAGTCTTCTTAGATTGGAAATTACCTCATTGAGATAAAGGCGAAAGAATGGTCTAGAAACTGAATAATCTAGCCCAATGGTCATAATTTTTCAATTTTCACAATAAAAAATGAAAAAAGTCTATTTTAATTTATGCTACTTTGTATAGGACATTTTAGGCTTTCAAATGGTTTATTGCCTTCCCAAATTAGCAATTGTCTTGTGGAGTTATGGGTCAAAAACAAATACAAATTCTGAATCATTCTCTATTTCTCCCCCACGACTCCGAATATTTCCAATTTTGTCAATTTCCTAAAAATCTTCCCCCTTCCAATTTTTTACTATTTTGGTCAAAGTGTAGAGGACACTTTGGGCTTTCAAATGGCATATTGCCTTCAAAAATTGGCAATAGCTTCGATGATATATGGGTCAAAAACCGAGGCAGTTATTATATTGATTCATCCCAATGGCTTATTCATAATTTTTCCTAATATCTTTTTTAAAGCCTAAATTTTATAAAATTTAGAAAAGCCACTTTTTAGAGGACACTTTGTGCTTTCAAATGGCATATCGACTTCCTGAATTGGTTGCTTCCTTCTCGAGATATGGATCAAAAACCAATGCCATCCCCTTCCCATCTCTACTCCAATTTCTTCAAGTTTTTAAGTCAAAAAGATGTAAATTGCCTGAATTTTATAAAATTTAAAGAGCCACTTTATAAAGGAAACTATAAGCTTTCAAATGGTATATTGCCTTCACGAATTGACTATTGCCTCGTTGAGATATGGGTCAAGAATCAATGCAGCTAATCGTCTCCTACATCTTCTTCCATCGATTCCCACTATCAATTTTTGCCAATTTCCCATCAATCTTCCCCCTCTAATATCTAAATTTCTACCATTTTCGCCGTGCACTCCAGCAGGTGATCAATGCCGGCACAAACTTTTGGCCCGGCCTCCTTTCCCAACAAATCCACCCCGCGGAATTGGTCCAAACATTGACGGCCTTCGGCCCTTTCGGTGACCGCCAAAAGGCATTGGCCGAATTGGCGTTGATCACGGGCCGAAATCTGCACACAAAAATTCAATGAATTTTAGGGATAAATAGGGAGCGGATTTTTAGGTTACAAAAATGGCCAAAATATGTGCCTATTTTGTGTTTTTATTATAAAATTGGCCAAAAATAATTTTCGGTAATCTCAAAATAGTCGGATTTTTGGATTTTTTATTGCATTTTTCTAATAAAATTTTCCTCTTAAAAAATGCCAAAAATAGGTAAAAATTGGGCAAAAAAAAATTACATCAAAAATGAAATAAATACTCAAAAATATAACATAAATTTTTGTGCTTTTCTCATCAAATTTAATAAATAAAAATAAATACAAAAAATATGTCAATACTCAAAAATTAGTTTCCTAATAATAAAAAATAAAAAAAAAATGAAAGGAGAGCGCAAACCTCCCGTTGGCAAACTGCCTCGGCCATGAACAATGCGGCACCGGCTGCCGGCTCGGGGCGACATTCCAATTTCTGGTTAGAATTGGAAGGGAAATATTGGGTCCAATAAAATTATGACTAGGAGAATTCTATGTTATCGTATTTTTTCCCCTTTTTTAATCATTGAGAGAGAGAGAGAGAGAGTTGAGTGAGCCCTAAGGGCATTCTTCTTCTCATCAACGAATCATCATTCACTTGTGCCATACCATGCTTTTTTGTTGCTTAATAAACTAATTAAAGGATGAACGGATTTTAATGATTTTGATATCAAATTAAAGAGCAGATATTTGGCTTTCAAATGAAATTATAATTTAATTTAAATTGATTCAGAATTAATGGAGTTATGCCTAAATAACCATTCAAAATGACCTTTGCTATGGATTAGCAAAATTTTGAGTATTTTTTTGGCCATAACTTCATCAATTCTGTATCAATTTAAATAAAATTAATATTATTGAATAGCCAAAATTCTGCTCTTTAATTTGAAATTAAAATCATCAAAATTGATTCACTCTTTGATGAGTTATTTTAAACGGCGTCAAATTGGGGCGTAACCCAAAGGAAATGGCCCCCTCCAAAGCTCAGCAAGTGGATTGTCCCAAAATTTCCCTGCGTCCAAATGAAAATAATGTCAATCCCTTCACCCTCGAACCTAACCTCAACACAAGGACGGAATTGGCCACTGGCCACTGCGCAATATTCATCCCATCTGGATTGGTTGCCAATGATGGCAATTGGCCTTGGCCTGAATCGGTCCATCGCCGCCTCACACTCCAAATAGGCAACCAGTTGGGGTTCAGTGCACCCCGTTTGAAGGGTTAAACTGGGCGCATCCAGTTGGCATTTGGCGCCTGGCACAATCTTTGACGGGGAATTTTGGAGGAATTATTGATTTGGTATTTTTTTGAATATGTCCCAACTTGACGCCTTTTAGAATAACTCATCAAGGATTGAACCAATTTTGATGATTTTAGTATCAAATTAAAGAGCAGACTTTTGGCTATCCAAGGATATTTATTTTATTTTAATTGATTCAGAATTTAGGAAGTTAAGGCCAAAAACCCTTAGAAAATTTTGCTAATCCTAACAATTAAGGTAATTTTAGATGTTTTTTGTGCAAAACTTCATCAATTCTGAACCAGTTTTAAATAAAATTAATTTCATTTAATAGTCAAAAGTCCGCTTTTTAATTTGATATAAAAATCATTAAAATTAATTTAGTCTTTGATGAGTTATTAATTATAAATGGAGTCAAGTTGAGCTGTTTTCGATATTTTTGCATTATGACTTCGGTTTTTGGTTCATATCTCAACGAGGCAATTGCCAATTTGAGAAGTCGATATACCATTGGAAATCCCAAAGTGTCCTCTAAAAAGTGGCCTTTTTAAATTTTATAAAATCCATGGTTTAAAAATGTTACATGTCTTTGAGTTGAATAAACCCAAATATTTGTGTTGGAGGAAAAAACGGCTCATTTTACAAATTATTTTAACATTTCAAACAATTAGAATTGGCCACTTTTTAGAGGACATTTAGGGCTTTAAAATGGCATATCGCCTTCCTGAATTGGTTGCTTCCTTCTCGAGATATGGCCAAAAGAATGGAAGTCATTTGCTTAAAAAACCCACTTGCGCCAAATATTCATTGGTGGCTGAAAACACAAATTCCAGCGCATCCGGACCACAATCGGCGAATATTTGTTGGGCCATGCATTGGCTGGTGGCATTGACAGCTTCACAGAAGTGTTCATCCTCGTCCGCCAATTTATGCTCAACACAGGGTTGGCCACTTTCAGATTCGGCAGCCGCTTTTAGGCATTCAAATTGGTGGGCAAATTCCACTTTGGATGAACACAATTTTGTGCCCAATGCACGCATTGCCCTCGCCTTCCCGTATGGTTCCTATTTTTGGGGCAAAATTACATTTGAAGAATTTCCCTCCAACAATTTTTCTTGAATCCCCCAACTTGTTATCAGGCCAACTTGGCGCCGTGTAAAATAACTAATCAAAGACTTAACCTATTTTGATGATTTTAGTATCAAATTAATGAGCTGACTTTTGGCTATCAAATGAAATTAATTTTATTCAAATTGGTTCAGAATTCATGGAATTGTGGCCAAAAAAAAACCAAATAAAATTTCGCTAATTCTTCATAAGGAACATTTGTAAATTTTTGGCTATAACTTTATCAATTCTTAACCAATTTAAATAAAATTAATTTCAATTGATAGCCAAAAGTCTGCTCTTTAATTTGATACTAAAATCATTAAAATTGGTTCAGTCTTTGATGAGTTATTTTAAAAAGCGCTAAGCTGACCCGATGATAAGATGGGTATTGGGTAGCTCCAAAATTTTTTCCCCTCCCAACTTCTGCTTCGCATGGTCTCGTTTCCAGTTCACATTTTTGCATTTTCTCCAAATCCGAACAAAATTGGTCCAATTCATCCGTTGTTTGATTTGCTAGGCTCAAATTGAGCAGCAAAATGGGCGAAAATTCATATTTGGAAAGGAGGAATGATTGCTGGCAATTTAGTCGATTTTGACTGAAACAACAAAAAATGATTATAAATAATAAAAATTCACAAAAGTCAAAGAATCCACCTGGGTTTTGGCTACAAGAATTATCCTAGAATTTTCTAAAAATCATCTTAAAATGCCTTATTAGAAGCATAAGAAAGCCTCACTATCCTTGGGCCGCGTAGTACCCATATTGATGCTGTTTAAAATAATTCATCAAGGATGGAACCAATTTTGATAATTTTAGTATCAAATTGAAGAGCAGACTTTTGGCTATCAAATGATATTAATTTTATTTAAATTGGTTCAGAATTGATAGAATTATACCCAAAAAACTATTACAAATTCAGCAATTTCATAATAAAGGTCATTTTAAGTGATTTTTTGGACATTATTCCATCAATTCTGAATCAATTTAAATAAAATTAATTTGATTGGATAGCCAAAAGTCTGCTCTTTAATTTAATACCAAAAACAACAAATTTGGTTCAGTCCTTGATGAGTTATTTTAAACGGCGTCAAGCCACTCCATGATTAAGCACACTCACGATATGTTTAAAATCAAAATTCAACTCAATAAAACCCATAAATGTGTGTTATTTCATAGGGAAATTACATATAGGGCAGTAGAATTATTATTTTTAGGAAATTGGAAGGCGTGGGAATTTAGGATGAATGGCTAACCGAAGTTGTTGGCTGCAAGTTTGAGGTGCCTAAAATGGGGAAAATATCATAAATTTGAACATTCAAATTCAAATTGACTTGTTGAATTTGGGCTGGCGGAGGCTGAGCGCCCAACGGACAATCGGCCTGCGATTTTGAGGCCAAAACCCGTAGAACATTCAACGGGACAGGGCCGCATTCGCGCAAAACAATTGGCTGAATGCATTCAACAAATTTGGGCAATGCCGTGCGCAAAGCGGTCAAATTCAGTTGGCGAAGTGGGCCCAAATGGGTTCGAATGCATTGGCCAAAGTCCGGATGGGAAACCTTTTGGAAAAATATTGCTATATTTAGGGAAAATGGGAAGGAAGAACTTGACGAAAAACGCAGCCCAAATTGGTGTCAATGGCAGCGCCCACATCCGGTTGGTCACAAATGCCGGCTCCCGACGCCAACAAACAACTTTAATAATGGAAGGATGGATTTAAATTTTAATATTTTTGGGTAATTTCCATCTCAAGGATTTTGGTAAGTCATATTTCAGCGATCATATAGTGAACGTTTTTTAAAGTACTTGGGCAATTCTTGTGGCCTTATCTCACCGAGGCAATTGCCAATCTAGAAAGGCAATATATCATTGGAAAGCCCAAAGTGTCCTCTACAATAAAATTTTATAAAATCCAGGCTACTAAAAAAGTTACATGTCTTTGAGTGGAATAAACCCGAATTTTCTTTGTTTGAGGAAAAGCCGCTTATTTTACAAATTGTTTTAATCTTTTCAAACAATTAGAATGGCCACTTTTTAGAGGACATTTAGGGCTTTCAAATGGCATATCGCCTTCCTTAATTGGTTGCTTCCTTCTCGAGATATGGTCAAAAAAAGAAGCAGGTAATGAAAGTTATGTTTCGTTCATTTTCACTAATTTTGTCGAATCATAATTCAGAAACTAATGAACCAATTTGAGTGAACTAAAGTGTATTTAATAGGCCAAAATGTTAGCTTTCAATTTTTATATTGATCTTTTTTTAAATATGATTTATGGCCAAGTTATGGCCATAAATTCAAAAAGTAAAGAATTTCCATGATATTTTCAAATTTATGGCCATAATTTTGTGAAATAATTTGTATTTTGCATTGATCATTGGATTCGCGCAAGTCTTTTAGCTATAAAATTCACTTTAGTTCATTTAAATTTGTTGATTAGTTGCTGAATTATGATTCTCCAAAATCGATTAAGACGGAAATGGCGAAACCTACTAGTATCTAATAGAAGCCCATTTTAAGAATTTTTAAGGTGAAAAAAGGTAAAAATGTTGATTTTTTCCTCATTTAGAGGGGCTCTGAAAATTATAAGCCCATGGGCTTCTAAAAGAGAATTTACGGTAATGGATTTTGTTAGGTTGGGCGAAGGACGCGGACCTGGAAATGGTGCATTCCGATTTGAGAATGGGCCCAATGCATGTTTGGAATTGGGCCGAAATGTAACAGCCTAAAAATTGGCACAAAACAATGACATTTATGGACCAAGCAATCACCTTGTTGGAACAAATTGGCCAATCCATTCAAATTCTTCAACAATGTTTGCATTCCACCCTGAAATGTAATTAATTAGCTTTAAATTAAGTATGTGAGGAATTGGATCCGTGTGCCATGTGCCTCATCTCCCTAATTATTCACAATTTCTTCTCCTATTCTCTCGGCAATTTCCCTAAAATTGATTCATTTCCAATGCCCAAATTACCGTAAATTTAAATTCCTCAGGAATTATCAGAGATATAAAAATAGCTGCAGGGGAATTATTTTTCAATCTCTCCAAATTGTGTCGAGAATTATTTGGAGTTTGTGGAATTAAAAGAGAATTTACGGTATCCATTGGTTTCAATGTGTTAGAGAATTGCCACAAGGCATATTCACTTTGAGCACACTTTTAGAAAGATGCCCCCTGTGATTCATGGTTTATCGTATCCCCATGCCCGTTGCCCATTTCCTTTTATATTTCTTTTATTTGTCAAATAAATTTTTAAATTCACAAAATTTTGTTTAAGATTTGGGAAGTTAGGCAGGAATAAACATGGCATTTTTATTTAATCAATATTCATGGTTTATCCATATTTTTATAGGCTAAATAAATTTTTTTTATCCCATAAAAATTCCAAAAAAATTTTTTCGGAACATTTGAGGGGAAAAGTGGTTTGGAAATTATTTTTTGGCACACTCACATTGAACATTCCATCCAATTGTGCCCTCAAATTGTCGATTGGGATTGCGCATTGTTGCACAATTTTGGATTGATCCTGGGAACAATTTTGGCCAAGAGAAATGGTAGAGGCTTCAAAAGAAAAGGGGGCTTGAAATGAATGAAAGAAGGAAAATTAAGAGGGATTTACGGAATGAAGTGTAAGGCTGTAAGGGTGGAAATCCTAACATGTCGCCTCGACGCCGTTTCGAATAACTCATCAAGGACTGAACCGATTTTAATGTTTTTAGTATCGAATTAAAGTGCAGACTTTTGTCTATCCAATGAAACTAATTTTATTTAAATTGGTTCAAAAATGTTGAAGTTATGGCCAAAAAACTATTTAAAATCGCCTTTATTATGGATTAGCAAAATTGTGATTGGTTTTTTGGCCATAATTCCATCAATTCTAAACCAATTTAAATAAAATTAATTCCAATTTGATAGCTAAAAGTCTGCTCTTTAATTTGACACCAAAATTATCAAAATTGATTCAGTCCTTGATGAATTATTTTAAACGGTGCTAAGTTGGCCCGACGACAAATTGGGGGTTATTTCCCTATATGAATATGAAGGGAAGTGGACTGACCCAAAGTGGACTGTGATGATGGCAAATCAATTTGCGATGACACAATGGAACATGTCGGCTCCAGTGCCCCCGCAAATCTGCCCACATATTCACGCACAAATTGCCCCGCCTTTTGGCCGCATTTTGCCTCAATTTGTGGAAGGGCACAGGCGAGAAGTTGACCGGAAGAGGGGCAAGCCTCTTGGGGTGAAGCACGCGAAAATGTCAAAACACATTCGCGCAACTCAGGCTGGTGAGTGACACGTCGAAGGCATTGACGAATCTACCGGGGTTGGGGATATTTGTGTTTGGGATTTTTGGTTAATTTTCAGTTTAGCATATTCTGATTATACTAGAACCTCAATCTATGGCTCAATCGATTCGTTAGTATCGGTTTTATTTATAAGATTTAAATTTCTGATCGATTTGATCAGTTAAAACTTAATTATCGCCAAGTGAAATTTCGGGTTTTAAACCAGTTGTTTAATGGTTAATTGAAATTTCGGGTTTCAAACCGGTTGGTCAATTAAAATTTGGGTTGTAAACCGGTTTGGCCAATGAAATTAGGGGATTTAAACTTGTTTGGCCAATGAAATTAGGGGATTTAAACCGGTTTGGCCAGCTGCAGTTAAACCGGTTTGGCCAATTGTAATTTTGGATTCTAAACTGGTATGGTCCTGAGAAAACTAGGTTGGCTAAAAATGAAAATCGACTTTAAAAATAGAGCTTTTTTCGGTGATTACATCGAGGAATTGTTGATTGCCAGCACCGCAGGCGAATTCGAACATTCCGGCCATTCCCTTGGACCAAAGTGGCACACATTGTGGAGGCAATTGGGCTTGGCATTCAGTGAAATTTGTAAATGCCGCGCAGGCATCTGCGATCAATCGAGGCTGTTTGATGACCGAAAGGGGATGCTGAAAATTGGGAGAATTAATGAATGGAAAGATAGGCTCCAACTTGTCGTCGAACCAATTTGACGCCGTTTAGAATAACTCATCAAGAAATGAACCAATTGTGATGATTTTGGTATCAAATTAAAGAGCAGACTTTTGGCTATCAAATGATATTAATTTTATTTAAATTGGTTCAGAATTTAGGAAGTTATGGCCGAAAAATCACAAGTAATTTTGCAAACCCATTGTAAATGTCATTTTAAGTTTTTTCAACATAATTCCATCAATTCTGAATCAATTTAAATAAAATTAATTTCATTTGATAGCCAAAAGTCTGCTCTTTAATTTGATACTAAAAACATCAAAATAGGTTCAGTCCCTGATGAGTTAATTTAAACGGCGCCAAATCGGTCCAATGATAATTTGGGCTATTCCCGTAGAGCCGTAAATGGAATGGGAAGGTTAAGTTAAGGAATTTACCGGCTGGAATGTGCTCAACGGTTGAACGCATTGTTGAAATTGTTGTTGGAGTGAAGATGGGCATTGTTGTTGTTGGCCATTGTTGGCGGTGGATGGAGGTGGCAGGGGGCGAGCCTGCGGAATGGACGGAGGCCGACTTGGAATTGATGAGGGAGGCATAGGTGGTGGTGGGGGAGGTGGCAACTGTAGGAAGGAGTCAAAATTGGCTGGCATTTCTTCAGGGCATCCTTCCTCACGGCCAATTGAATTCAACTACAATTAATAACGGATAGGGAACAATCGAATACTCGCAATGGTTTTTGGCCCATAGCTCAACGAGGCATTTGCCAATCTGGGAAGGCGATATACCATTTGAAAGCCTAAAGTGTCCTCTACAAAGTGGCCTATTATATTTTTATAAAATCCAGGCTTTTAAAAAGTTACATGTCTTTGAATGGAATAAACCCCGAATATTTGTTTGTTGGAGGAAAAGCCGCTTATTTAACAAATTATTTAACATTTCAAAAAACAATTAGAATTGGCCACTTTTTAGAGGACATTTAGGGCTTTCAAATGGCATATCGCCTTCCTGAATTGGTTGTCTCATTCTCGTGTTATGATGTTAAAAATTAGATCCCCTTTTTCTTAAATTAGATGCTCTTTATAGAAGATTGTAGGCCAATTAAAAATGGCTAACAAGCTTTGATCTTTTATTAATTATTTATAATAAGGATAAAAATATAAATTTATTTAATTTTTATTTTTTTATTCCACATTCATTCCCATAATCATTTGACCTACCATTGCAAGGAGTTCATCCAATTGGCTGGCACATTTTTCTTCCTCCCCAATTGCCTGTTGGCCACATTTGAATGCATCCCTCAATGAATAGAATGCTTTGCAAAATTGGGCCGGGCCATTTGCGCCACCTTGCAGAATTGCCCTATGAAAATAAATGGATTTTAATATTTGGAAGGGAAAATAATATTGACACACCCCTAAAACAGAATGATTTATTATATAGGCCGCTATTTTTGATCATATTTCGAGAAGGAAGCAACCAATTCAGGAAGGCGATATGACATTTGAAAGCCTTAAATGTCCTCTAAAAAGTGGCATTTCTAATTGGTTTTTGAAATCTTAAAACAATTTGTAAAATAAGCGGTTTTTCCTCCAACAAACAAATTCGGGTTTATTCTATTCAAAGACATTTAAATTTTTTAAAGCTTGGATTTTATAAAATCTAATAAGGCCACTTTGTAGAGAACACTTTGGGCTTTAAAATGATATATTGCTTTCCCAAATTGCCAAATGCCTCTTTTAGATATGGCCAAAAAACCCCCCAACTGACCCAACTGCATGACCAAGTGCTTCAACCGGCGCTTGGCATTGAGAAATGGAGGAGGCTGATTGGAGCAAACAATTTGAGGGGAATTTGCCTGCAGCAATGGCACGTGAATGGGCACAAATTGGGGCGAGGCCAACTCTATAGGATATTTTAAATTTTTATTGAAAAGGGAAGAAGATGGAGAACTCGTCAACTTGGCGCCGTTTAAAATAACTCATCACGGACAGAACCAATTTCGTCAATTTTAGTATCAAATTAAAGAGAAGACCTTTGGCTATCCAATGAAATTAATTTTATTTAAATTGTTTTTAGAATTATTGGAGTTGTGTCCCAAAAAACCATTTTTAATGTTCTTTACTATGGATTGGAAAAATTGCCATTGGTTTTTTGGTCACAACTCCATCAATTCTGAATCAATTTAAATAAAATTAATATTATTGGATAGCCAAAAGTCTGCTCTTTAATTTGATACCAAAATCATCAAAATTGGTCCATTCCTTGATGAGTTATTTTAAATGGCGTCAAGTTGGTTTCACGCAAAGTTGAGGCTTAACCCACGAACCGTGCCAATCCATTCAGCGGAGAATTCAATGCACATTTTGTGCCACTTTTTTGTGTGCCAACACCGAACACTCGAGATTGGATGCAAGCATCGTAGCGATCAAAGAGGGCACAAACTGGTTGTAGGAGGGAGGATTGATTGGAGAGAAGTGCACCAAGGGAGGGAAGGCGCTGCAGGCGAGCGGGCAAATCGGCCAATTCAGCGAGGCAAAGCATTCCGGTTTCCTAAAAATTGAATGGAATTTTGATTGTTTTACAAGGATTCCATCATTTATGATGGCAAATATTTTAGCTATCTTTCAAGCATAATTAATTAAATTTCACCCCATTGGATAATATCCTTTCTTTGGAACATTTTTAATTCCAAAATAATTAAACCAAAAATACAAAATTGGAAGGAAGAAGCCTATCTTTCCGGAGTGCCTTTTGAATGGAACCAATGATTTATAAATACCCAAATTTTGGCAAATATCAATAATATTTGAAGCTAATAATTAAATTAAATATAATTTCTACCATTATGTTTCTTTCAATAGAGTATAATATAAAATGATCGATTCAAAAACATAAATTGCACAATGGTTATTGTCAAAAAAAATGTTGGGAACATTTCCCTGATTTGGGGCCTATTTTTCCGCCTTTTTTGGGGCATAACTTTTTTTCCATTTCTATAAAATCCAAAAATTCTTTCTCTAATTAACTCATTCCAACAAAAGCAACAACATTTACTTAATATTTAAGCAAAATATTAATTTAAAAATTGGTGCACAAATTCGAGTAATTCCACTTGGTTTTTGAGACCAATATATTTTTAGGGCAAATACCTATCCATTCTTTTCTTTTCAATTTTAAAAATCCGATTTTTAATTAAATTTTATTTTCAAATTTTCCAACAATTCACCACAACCAACTTCCTGATCCGCTGAACATGGACTGTGCGCAGGCCGAAATGGGAATTGCTGCCTATTTTGTCCATTTGATGGTCGATCATTGTTGGCAGCTTCCTTTTGTTGATAACATTGCCGAGCAATTGCCTCGTCATTCAATTGTTCCTTAAATTAATGAATCAAAATTCAAAATTGCTCATATTTAGGAAATTCTCATCTTGTCGACATTTAAAATAACTCATCAAATAATGAATCAATTTTGATAATTTTTGTATAAAATTAAAGAACATACTTTTGGCTATCAAATGAAATTAATTTTATTTTAATTGATTCAGAATTGATGAAGGTATGGCCAAAAAACTACTGAAAATTTTGCTAATCCATAAAAAGCCAATTTTGAATGGATTTTTGGGCATAACTTCGTCATTTCTGAACGAATATAAATAAAATAAATATAATTTTAATAGCTAAAAGTCTTCTCTTTAATTTGATACTAAAATCATCAAAATTGCTTCAGTCCTTGATGAGCTATTTTAAAAGATGCCAAGTTAGGTTATTCCCCCTTCTAGTAAATTTGCCTGAATGCCAATCACGGCTTCCTGAATTTCAATGGGGCAAATTTCATTCAATGTCCGCAGGGAACAATCCAAATTTTTACTGAATCCTTCCAAAATGTCGCACGTTGAATTTGTTTGAATTGGCTAAAGGAAATCATTTACAAAAATACACATTTCCTTCCGTAATAGGATAATTGAATAGGCCGATTGAGTAAATGGAATGTTTTTTGGCCATATCTCGCGAAGGAAACAACCAATTCCGGAAGGCGATATGCCATTTGAAAGCTCTAAATGTCCTCTAAAAAGTAGCTAATCTAATTGTTTTTTGTAATGTTAAAATAATTTGTAAAATAAGCGGCTTTTCCTCAAACAACAAATATACAGGTTTATTACACTCAAAGACGTGTAACTTTTTAAAGCCTCGATTTTATAAAACATAAAATGGCAACTTTGTATAGGATACTTTGAGCTTTCCAAAGGTATATCACCTCCTCTGCTTGGCAAATTCCTCGTTGAGCTATGGTCCAAAAACCCAGACAAATTCAATTATTCCCTTCTTATTTCCCCTCTCCACTTTTTGATGGCATTTTTTGCCCTCCCTCTTGGCCAATTCCTCAAAGCATTTCCGGCCCTCTGTTCCAGTGAACACGTCCAGTCGATCGCAAATCTGTTTAAATATAAATTTATAAAATACGAAAATATTTTCGATTGCACTTTTGCCAAAATTGGTGTGGCCAATTCCTCCTCCTCCTCCTTCTGATTTTGGCAAACGCTTTCGGCTCCATTGAACATGGAAATGGCATCCCAAGGCGATGAAGCCTCATCTTTAATCATTGATCCGGTAACCGTTTCCGTAGGCATTGTCAGTGGCTCCAATGTAGGCGTTTTCCCTTCTTCCTCTCTATTTTCCTCCACTTCTGTTGATTCATTTCCCTCCACGGCCATTTCCGTTTCAGCCGATGATGATTCAACTGTATTCGGTGTATTGTCCAGCTGGCATTCCAGCTCCTGGGCCCAATGTTCACTCTCTTGATGCAATGGGGCCAACTTAAAATTGGCACATAAAAATGACACAGAGTTTGACCCAACTTTGCGCCGTTTAAAATTGAATTGCTCATCAAGGAATGAATCAATTTTGATGATTTTAGTATCAAATTAAAGAGCAGACTTTTGGCTATCAAATGAAATTAATTTTATTTAAATCGGTTCAAAATTGAAGAAATTATGGCCAAAAAGCATTTATAATGACCTTTATAATGGATTATCGAAATTTTCAATGGTTTTTTGGGCATAAATTCTTAATTTCTTTAATAATTTAAATACAATTAATTTCATTAAATAGCCAAAAGTCTGCTCTTTAATTTGATAAGAAAATTATTAAAACTGATTCAGTCTTTGATGAGTTATTCTAGGCATCAATTGGGCTCCAGAATTTGGCTGAATGCCAATTTCCAACCATTTCCAACGCTGAATCGGCGCATTCCGCAGGAGGAGCTGACTCTAAACATCGAAAATGCACGGAGGATTGGGCCAGCAGTGAGCATGGCAATGAAACATTTTGGCCAGGTGGCAATGCTGGCATTGGACAATGTTTGGAGGAGGAAAGGCAATCGGGCTGGTCGCGAAGGGCAGGGCCCAACAATTCGCAGAGGAACATTTGAAGGCGAGGCCATGTGGAGGTGGCGGCATTGTCATTTGGAGCTTTGTTTGGGGCAAGAAGGAAAGAGCAACCCTGAAGAATGAGTCGACCGGATCTAAAAGAGTTTTAAGGGAATATTGTTTTATGAAATCAAATATTGGGAGCAACTTGACGCCGTTTAAAATAACTCATCAAGGAGTGAACCAATTTTGACTATTTTAGTATTAAATTAAAGAGCAGACTTTTAGCTATCAAATGATATTAATTATATTTAAATTGGTTCAGAATTGATAAAGTTATGGCCAAAAAACCAATAGGAATTTTGTTAACACAAAGTAAAGGAGATTTTTAATTGGTTTTTTAGTCTAAAATTTCATCAGTTTGAAACTAATTTAAATAATTAATATAATTGGCTAAACAGTAGTTTGTTCTTTAATTTGATACTAAAATTTGGTTCACTCCTTTATAATCTATTTTATAACGGCAATAAGTTGTGGCATAAACAGACTGGAGGGGACGATCAAAAAAGTCGGGCAATTGTTGGCCAATTTGTTGAATCCATTCCTCCAGTGAATTGGCTGGTGCTAATGTGGCCGTCGCAAATGGATCCACCTAAAAATGGGGAATTCAATCCATTCCATCCATTCGGAGTAGGGAACAATCAGTACCACCAATAAAGCTCCCAAGTCTTTTTGACCCATAATTAAAAGAGGCAATTGCCAATTCGGAAAGGCAATATACTATTCGAAAGCCAAAAATGTCCTCTACAATTAGGCCTTTTAAATTTTATGAAAATCAACACTTTTTAAAAATTTACATTAGTTTTAGATTTGTTGAATAGTAGGTGGAAAAACAGGCGGAATTATTCTAAGTAAAATCAGAACAGGCGGAATTATTAAAAATCAGAACAGGCGGAATTATTAAAAATCAGAACAGGCGGAATTATTAAAATCAGAACAGGCGGAATTATTAAAATCAGAACAGGCGGAATTATTAAAATCAGAACAGGCGGAATTATTAAAATCAGAACAGGCGGAATTATTAAAAATCAGAACAGGCGGAATTATTAAAATCAGAACAGGCGGAATTATTAAAAATCAGAACAGGCGGAATTATTAAAATCAGAACAGGCGGAATTATTAAAAATCAGAAAAGGCGGAATTATTAAAATCAGAACAGGCGGAATTATTAAAATCAGAACAGGCGGAATTATTAAAAATCAGAACAGGCGGAATTATTAAAATCAGAACAGGCGGAATTATTAAAAATCAGAACAGGCGGAATTATTAAAATCAGAACAGGCGGAATTATTAAAAATCAGAACAGGCGGAATTATTAAAATCAGAACAGGCGGAATTATTAAAATCAGAACAGGCGGAAAAATTTTTTATAGATTATTGGAATAAACCCGAATGTTTGTTGGAGGAAAACCCGCTTATTTTACAAATTCTTTTAACATTTCAAAAAACAATTAAAAAGGGCTACTTTTTAGAGGACATTTAGGGCTTTAAAATTGCATATTGCCTTCCTGAATTGGTTAATTCCTTTTCGAGATATGGCCAAGTGAATGGCCTTCTATTTCCCATTCTTTTATACCTCCATTATTCCACTCCCATTGTTGTTGACGTTAGCATTTCCCAAAAGTGCCTTCCGTTCATCCGCCCCATCCTCACAATCCGGCTCCCCATCGCCAACCCAATCGGCCGGAATACAATTCCCTTGGCCCGGACAAATGAATGAATCGGGGGCACAATTTGAGGTAGAATTGGTGGGATTCTTGCCATCATTTAATGCAAATGAATTGGAGAAAAGTAGGAAAAGGACGAAAAAGAGCAAGACGGATGAATGGGGATTGTTGTTGACCGAGACCATGACCACTTGTTAACTAGGGACAATTGAAGAGAAATTAAATAGATTTTAATGGAAAAAATGGACGAAGGATGAGGAATTGCAATGTACATGTACCGTATTTTTTTTATTAGTGGCCTTGAGGCTATTATTTCTCAGAGAACCTCCAAAGAGGCAAAAAAAAATTATTTTTTTTTTAAAAATTTTATTTTCTCTTTAAAAACCCAAAAAAGGAGACTATTATTGGAGGGGGCTTCTATACTAGAGAATGGGCCATTAATAGAAAAAATACGATATTTTTAATTCATTTCATTTGGAAATGTAATGTAAAGATTGGAATCAACCCCCCCCCCCCCCCCAAAAAAAATAATTCCTCTGCGCGGATTTGAACCCGGGACCCCCAAATTAAAAGTGAATGGTCCTCCCATTAGGAAAGGTCAAAAATTTTCAAAAAATTTTTTTTATAAAATTTCTTTATAATTTGATGAAAGAATTGCGCGCGGAAGAGCAGCGAAATGTGGTGATGAATTGTGTGAATGAACGGAATTGGAATTGGATTGTTAGGAAGGGGGGCACTGTCCACCATCCCCCCCCCCCTCCCCCTCATATAATATTTTCCATCCATTTCGTCCATTCATTCTCCCTCTTTTCCTTCCCAATTCCATTTTCCATTCAGTCAGCCGGCAGCCGGTGGTGGTTGTGTTTCCGTGTTCTCCCCATGCACACGATCATTCGATTCCATATATCCTCACTTTCCGCGCATATTCTATCCAGCAGCTTTGGGGCTAGGGTCGATGGCATCCTCTCCAAAACAAAAATGGGGCAAAGGAACAGCCAAACAAGGGGAACAAACCAGAAAATATTGGGTGGGATGGATTTTGAAAAGAGAGGAAGGGACGCTCTACGGTTTAAAGGGCAGATTGGATTTAAAAGGCATATGGAACGGCATGGATTTGTGAAATGCATACATGGAAAAGTATGGATTTGTGGGGTGGATGAATGTATTGGAATGAAAATCACCATTGGATTGCTTCCATTCGAATCCTCCACAGTCCACACTTTCCGCGCATTCAATCCAGCAACTAGGATGGGGGAGGGGTGAGGCTAGGGCTAGGTTCGACGGTATCCCCTCCAAACAAAAATGGGGCATAGCACACAGCCAAACAGGGGAACAAACCAGAAAATATGGTGGAGGGGGGAATGGATTTTTGAAAAGAGGAAGGGACCGCGCGTTGATGCCTGGTTTAAAAACATGAAAAGGAGGCGATTGGATTTGAAAAGGTACGGAACGGTATGGATTCGTTGGGTGGATGAATGGATGGGAGGAAATTGGCCATCCGATTGCTTCCATTCGAATCCTCCACAGTCCACACTTTCCGCGCATTCAATCCAGCAGCTTTGGACTAGGGCTAGGTCGATGGCATATGGCATCCCCCTCCGCTCCAAACAAAAATGGGGCAAATAGCCAAATAAGTGGGGAAGGAAGAATTTTGAAAAGAAAGGGACCCGGTTTAAAGGAGACGATTGGATTTGTGGAACGTACACGGAACGGTATGGATTTGTGGGGGTAAATTGATGGGATGAACCGAAACTGGAAAATAGATGGTCGGTTATTTGGTATCCCCTTCCATTCATCACCAATCCCTTCATCCACCATTCCCGGCGGTGTGTGGCGCAACAATCCAATTCGCGAAATTGTGACTGGCAATGGGATGGAAGGATGGATGGGATGGATTATCATCATCGGAAGAATAGGAAGAGGTTTTGGTTTTGGACGAGAAATGGGGGGGGGGGGGGGGGGGGACAGCCGCAAAACCCCAACGGCAAAAATTGGGTCATTATCAAGTGGACTGCCGGCAGCAGGGGAGGAAATTGGGGAATGAATCGAGAGCACAAAACGATGTGTGATGACTGATGGCTACGAGAATGATGACACTGATTTGGAGGGACCAACCAAAAAGATGGAGAATTTGCGGATGATGCAAAAGTGGCAACTGGCAACAATTGTGTCTCATTGGCTGGCACTAAAAATAGTCCAAATATAAGCGAAGTTAACGATGATTATTTGCATATTTTTCTGATGATTCAAATGAAATTTTTGACATTCCAAATTTGTGGATTCATTCACTTTTGGGAAATAAATACTTATTTAAAATAGCAAAAAGATTATAACGATTCAATGGTTTATCATAGATCCCAAACTCTATATTCAATCGATATTGTTTGATATTGAAATGATTCGGCTTAGATTTAACCAATTTTATCTTAGTTTTGAACCAAAAACCCAAAGATGGTTTAAACGGTTTAAATCCCTTAATTTTTAATCAAACCATGACAAATTATATACCAATCGACGCGTCTTGACGAGATCTATCAATTGGGTATAGGGTTTGGTGGTCTAGGACAAACCATTAAACCGAAAATTCTGAATTTCACTATTGATTTTTTGATTATGGTAGAAAAAGGAATATTTGTTTATTAATTTGAATTAAAATGACATTTTGTCCTTATGTAAAATTTTATTTTTTTGATCGATTTGGATTTGTTGTTGAAATGAAAATGGATCAAAACTTGCGCAGTGCGCATTCGGAATTGGCTATTGATATTTGATGTTGCATCTATTTAGATGTCCATACTCCATAAACAGTAAAATTATTCCCATTCTAAGTTATCATTAAAATGATGAACCAATCATCAGAGTTTTAGGCCTTCAAAACATGTTTTTAATCCTTTTTACAACAAGCTAATTGTGTTCAATCACTCACAATTAAACTTCAAAATCCTTGTTTTCAACACATTTTTATTAAACATTTTGATTTTGGTTTTATTAATTAATAAATAATACACTCAAAATTAAGCTTAATTTATTGCCAAATATTTATTTTGTATTGCCAATTAGAAAATTAGAAAAGAACTGCTCTGAACTGTGATGGATTCATTGGAGATGTTAGCAGCAAACACCGAAGTCCCATATCATCGTTCCTCAACAAATTCATGCGAAAATGAGGTTCCATTTTATAATAATTTCCATTAAATAATTCCGGTTTTCAGCTCGAAATTAGCCAAGAGCAGCCATCGATCCACACTAATCCATATGTGAATGCGGGATTTGAAGAATGTGAAAAGAATGGTGGAGGAGGATCAAAATCGGATCCATTCCTGGCCAAAGGTTGCACAAAAACTTGGCATGGCGGCACTGATGATGGACTTGTTTATGCAAATTTGTCGGAAATTGCGAGGCGAAAGGAATTGGAAGCGATTGATCGACTTCCATATCCACCTTTTCCGGATGCTACCGCTCAACCATTGTTCATTTTATTCTTTTTTTATATAATTAGTAATTCAAATTTTAGGAGGATAATCGCAAATGGTTGGCGAGAATACCGGACCCAGGGTGGGCGGTCCTATTATTTTCATCCGGAGAATGGAATTTGTCAATGGAAGGTTTCTTCTTATTTTTGGATTAATTTATGGAAATTCCGCCAAAAATTTAGCCACCCAGAAATACAATCATTGGCCGGGCACTTCTTCAACAATTCGAGTCAAATTCATCATCGCCAAATGAGGCAGTACATGAAAATTGTGCGGCGTCCACATCAGCGGGATCGACAGAATTTTTTGCGGAAATTCCATTGCATCGGGACATGATGATGAGAAAATCGGAAAATGGACGGCAGGGCAGCAGCAGCAACAATTTTGACATTCACAAATCTGCGGTTGCCGAATGTTTGGAGAATATGAATACAGCAAAAAAGGTTAAACCCTTAAGTTTTAATTAACTAAAAAGTTTTTCCTATCCAAAAAACAAGTATTTGTCGGGTCGGTTATCCCCCGGCAAGGGCTTAATCAAGTTGGGGCTGATGGTGAGGGGGCTTTAGTATAATGTATAACCAACCCCCTTAAATCCGAGGAAAGCGGGAAAAATAAGCAATTTCTTTTTATAGATTATAATAAAAAATCAAAAATTCGAGGTTATCGGCTCGCGCTCACAAATGAAAATTTTAGTCTAAAAAAACACCCTTATTATAAAATTTTTTCAAAAAATGGTAAAAAATGCTTATTAGCCCCACCCGAAAAAATTTCTCCAAGCGGATTTTTTCACCCACAAAATTAATCCTATTTTATCCCAAAAATTTGTCAACCCAAAATCAGGTTTTTTTCATCATTTTGCAATAATCAAGTATGCAAATAAAATAGGAATTTCAAAAAAAAATTTAATCTATCCAGGGATAACCGATACGTACACAAAAACATTGTTTTTCCTTTTAAGTTTTTATTATCCAAAAAACCTTAAAAAACTTTTTTAGGAAATAATGTCACACAGTTTGGACGGAGGAATGAATCATCATCAGACCGAATCCGGCAAAGATGATCCGACGACGGCATTATATGACACACCGGCCAATGTTTCAACCCCTCCTCATCAACATCAGCAACGGGGTGCCCCAATCAAACATGGTCTTTTGGACAAATGCCGGCTAACGGAGAATGGAGTGAAGGTGAAGAGGAAGGATTGGTGCAGTGCATATGCCTATTTGTACATTGGCCATCTGCTCTTCTATAAGGATCAAAAGTCGGCCGAGAAGACGGGCAAACATTATCCGGCACCAACAGGTTCAGCTTTTTTTAATGGGGGTTAAATTAATTAATTTTACAAAAAAAAATAAATGAATTTACCCAAAAATTTAACGTCAAAAAATTTAATGGAATTTTTATAAAATGTAAAAATTATATTTAAAAAACCAAAAAAACACTCCATTTCGTCGCGGAGTCGAACTTCCGTCATAATGGGTAATAAATGCATACGTAAACCAATTGCACTATTCAAACACTACAGTATAATTTTTTTATTTTTACATACATTTTTTACATTGAAATTAATCAATATTTTTTGAGACTATTTAATTTTGCCACAGAAAATGCTGGCGACTTAGATTAAATTTGCTAGATTAGGTTTAGGCTTTTAGGCACAGAATAGGATTTAAAAAGGGGAGGTGTCCAATTTGGCCAAGTTTTAAGGCCTCAAAATATTCGGATTTACAATATGAAATAATTATGAATAAAAATCCACTGATTAATGATGATTCTGCCTGAAATCCTAATAGAGAAAAATGAGAAACCTTAAACTTAACTCGAAGAGCCATCCTGCAAGTTTAACCTTAAACATTACCATAAATTTTTCTGTTAAGGTTTTAATGAATTAGAATTTTGGGTTGGGTTGATCCCAAATTAATTGACATCATAAAATTTATCTAATATTATTAAATTTATTTAAAGATGTGTGCGATCTCCGGAATGCAATAATCAGCTACATTGAAAATGATAAGCAGAGGGATAAACGACGAAAATACATCATTTCGGTCGGTTTTTGGCAGCAAATTAATGAATTAATTTTAAATATATTTTTTAATTAATTAATGAATTAATAAATAAATTAATTAATTTTGTATATTAAATATTAATTTTGAATATATTTTTTAATTAATATCAAATTAATAAATTAATTTAAATATTAAATTAATTATTTTAAGCTAATTCTAATTTCCAACACTGAATACAATTTGTCATGCGGCGGCGATGACCATGAAATCCAGGATTGGTACAATGCATTGAGACAGGCAATCACAACAATGGTAAGGAAAATTCCTAAATTTTATAGACAAAATTAAATTAATTATTTAAAATTAATATTTATAAAAAAGACAATGATTAAATTATATTGCGTGTCATTTGACAATGTCCATCCTTCCCATAGAGTGGAGTGGTCATCAATGATATGATATTTATTTTATTTTTATTAAATGAGTCTTTTTTACAAAATTGACAAAATAATAAATCATTTTTTATTTTTAAATTTAATGTTATGGGTTATTATATTCAGTCTCCTAAGTAGGGCCCTGGAGAAGGGTCGTCTTGTAAAAGTTTTAGGCAGCTTTTTTTTGTTCTCCTAAAGGGAAAAATTTTAGCCATCTTAAATCAGTTGTCTCTGGATGCTTCTCTATACAAAATTTACCCAAATTATTTCAAATTCATAAAATTAGTCATTGGATTTGACTAATCAGAGGGTTATCCTATGATTCCCTCACAATTAGAGTAATCTTCTTTTAATATACTTTATTTTGTCATAAAGCCACCATAATCCCTATGGATTGATAAAGAGATTCCTTGGGAGGTCTGGTGGCCAAAATCTGGACATAGATAACAGAAAATGGCAATAAATATGCCATTAATATTCTTAGCAAAATAATTTATGTCCAAAACAATTTAATTATATTTTTTAGTCCACATCAAAAATTTCCACCATCACAAATCCTCCAATTGTGATTGAATACAATGGCAGTTTGCAACGATCAATTCGGCACAAACGCGGGGGAGGAGGAGGGGACAAAGACACATTTGGCACATTTTCCAGCAAATCCACTCTTCACAATTCCATCAAGTCTCGGCTGAAAACATCGTCCACCAGCAAAAGTGAGTTTTTTTGGAAATATTTATTAAATGTTTAAATATATTTTTGAAATTTTTAAGCATTTTTTGAAATTTTAAATGAAATTTTTTAGAATATTTGAAATTTTTAAAAATATTTTTTGAAAATTTTTAAAATTTTTAAATATATATTTGAAAATTTCTTTAAATTTTTGAAATTTTAAAAATATTTTTGAATTTCTTTAAATTTTTTGAAATTTTAAATGAAATTTTTTAAAATTTTTTGAAATTTTTAAAATATTTCTGAAAATTTTTTAAAATATATTTTTGAAATTTTTAAACATACTTTGATAATTTTTTAAATATTAATTAAAATTTTGCAGCAATTTCGTCGGAAGATCATTTATCGGTGTGCACTGAAAATAGCGCAATTGAGAGCAGTCCACCGGCCAAGGCCACAATCATCGAACGCCTGCTGCGTTTCTTCCGCACCCGGCCAACCATGGAATCGCTGAGGGAGAAGGGCATTTACAAACGTGAATATTTTTGATTTTTCATAAGTAATTATAAATAAATGGAAAAATTGCCATTTTAGTCCTTAAATTCCTATGATCTCAATTTGGGAAAAATATAAGATTTAGGTTTTAGGATGATAAAAATATAGAGATCTGGACTTTTTAGGCTAGACTAGAGCGTTTCGGTTTGGTATAAAACCTTAAAAAAAATAATTTCGTCCATTTTTAATTTCCCCCAGTTGGGTTAAAATAAAAATTAGGCTTAAATTTTAACTTTTTACAACTTGGGTATTGGGCCTAAAAGGATTGAATTAACGCTAGGTTTCGGGTAAAAAGAATTTTTTTTTTGAAAATTTTCAATCCCAAAAGAGGGACCTTCCACTTTTGCGCAATTGTGGGTCATGGTTTCGAACCCACTCAGTAGAAGGAAATTATTTTTTTCGGAATTGATAGGTAATTTTATTAACTTTACAGTATATTTCTACACTAAATAGTAAATACAGTAATTCTAGCCTAATTTTAATTTTTTGAATATGAATTAATTGATCAATTAAATTTTGTAGCGGAACCCGTTTTTGGAAGCACCCTCGGTGAAATTTGCACCCGGGAAAAGTCATTGGTGCCAAAATTCATTACGGAGGTCACCGCGCTGATTGAGCAAAAGGGCATCGACTCGGATGGGTCCGTTCCAATTCATTTTTAATAAATTATTTATTTAATTTATTTAGACTTTATCGGGTGAATGGAAATTTGTCGTCAGTCCAAAAAATTCGCTGCCAAATTGACCAAGGTGGAAAAACAATAAAATTATTTAAAATTAATTAAATCAATTTTTTAAAAAAATATTAAAATTAATTAGAAAAATATTAAAAATAATTTAAATTAATCAAAAAATTAAATAATTTAAAATAATTTAAAATTAATTAAAAAATTAAATAATTAAAAATAATTTAATTAAAAAATTAAATAATTAAAAATAATTAAAATTAATTAGAAAAATATTATTAAATTTTGACAGATTTCTATGATGCAATGCGCAACGAAGAGGACATCCATGTGTTGAGTGGCGCCCTGAAGCTATTCCTCCGGGAATTGGGCGAGCCAATTTTTCCAGTCTCAATGCACAAGGATTTTATGTCGGCCATGAGTAAGTTATTTTTAATTACTGTATTTCGTCTGGAAATGTACTGTAGAATGTATAAAAATTCTTAAAAGCGAAAAAAATAAGTCCGAAAAAATAACTTCCTCTGACAAGGGAATGCTTTTAGTTGACCACGAGCTTTAGGTTTGATTTAGGTCTTATTTTGTGTAAAATATATGGGTTTATGTTGAAAATTTTAATTTTAGCTGCTAAATGAGCCAACCCGGCCAGATATGGCCATAAAACCGGATTTTTCGGCTAATTTGGCCATAGTTCATATCTCCCTTTAGGGTTGGCCTAGAATTATGATTTAAACGTTATTTTGTAGAGAATTTAACGGGCTATAATATTGGTAAATGTTTCCTAGGCCTAAAATTTTTTTGAAATTTTTTATAGATTTTTTTCCAAATATGGCCAATTTGGCCACTTTTCAATGGGCCATAACTCGGTTAGAAGGCTAAATTAGGCCATAGCCCAATTATGTTTTTTGATTAATATATCATGAAGAATTACTATGCAAATTTTCAGATTTTTTCGTTAACTTGAAAATTCCTTGTATTTTGCCCATCCTAGGCCTAGCATTGTGAATTCGCAAAAAATTTCAAGTTAACGAAAAAATCTGAAAATTTGCATAGTAATTCTTCATGATATATTAATCAAAAAACATAATTGGGCTATGGCCTAATTTAGCCTTCTAACCGAGTTATGGCCCATTGAAAAGTGGCCAAATTGGCCATATTTGGAAAAAAATCTATAAAAAATTTCAAAAAAATTTTAGGCCTAGGAAACATTTACCAATATTATAGCCCGTTAAATTCTCTACAAAATAACGTTTAAATCATAATTCTAGGCCAACCCTAAAGGGAGATATGAACTATGGCCAAATTAGCCGAAAAATCCGGTTTTATGGCCATATCTGGCCGGGTTGGCTCATTTAGCAGCTAAAATTAAAATTTTCAACATAAACCCATATATTTTACACAAAATAAGACCTAAATCAAACCTAAAGCTCGTGGTCAACTAAAAGCATTCCCTTGTGAGCGGATTCGAACCTGTGACCCCCAAATTTTACATAAAAGAATCTACCCTTTAGGCCAAAAATCCGAGATTTTCAATCAAATTTAAATATTAGCCAGCTCAAACCTAGCCCTAATCTAAACTCTAAGTGGGGAAAATAGACATTTTTATCGATTTTATTTAAATGGGAAATCTGAAAAAGTCCTTTCCTTTTAATAGATCTTAACTTCTTTTTTTAGCCAACTTTTTAGAGTCAAATAATAAAAATAAAAAATGGACATAGAGGATGAATAAAATTAATTTTAAAGGGGAATCTGGAAACAAACGATTCCGATCAATCGATGAGCTGTTGCTGAGGATGCCGCCAGTCAACAAGGAAACATTGCGCGTTTTGATCACACATTTGAATAGGTAGCTTTATTTTTGTATTTTTATATTTATTTTTTTAATTTTTTAAATTGTTTTTTAAAATATTATTTTTTAATATAAATATTTTATATTTATTTTTTAATAATTTAAATATTTTTTAAAATTATATTAATATTTTTAATTAAATTTGTTTTAGAGTTGCAACAAATTCGGGCAAAAATCGGATGCAAGTGCACAATTTGGCCATCATTTTCGGCCCATCACTTTTCTGTTCCGAAGATCGGAGTGGCCATTTGAGGAAGCCAAGCCAGGATAAAGGTGGCAAGGGAGGCGGTGGCAGCAAACGAAAATCACTGGACAAGCGTGGTCCGGCCGAAGATGTACAGCAACAGCCAACTGGACCAACACAGAATCTTGCCTATAGAATGTGAGTTTATGGACACAAAAATGAGTAATTACTTTATGAATTGGGGCCCCTAATTTTTTGATTTTTTTCAAAAATTTTCTTGGTATTTTTAATCAACTAGCTGATTGAGATTGAAAGAAGCATTTGAGATTATTTTTTATATTTTACCATCTAATTTCAAATAAAAAATCCTTATAGGTTAAAAGAGAAAACCTCTCATGAATTAGGGTCAAATTTTTTTGATTTTGAAAATTATTAAAAGGTTTTTTGCTGGGCATAAATAAATCTGTTATCCATTTTGTCATATCTGCTGCATTTTTGGAAGTTTTTTATTTTCTCATTTTGTTGAAAAATCCATAAATAATGGTAAAAAATAAGTCGACATATTCTTTCTAAAAGTTGGAAATTGACATTGTAAAAATATGACAAAAATAATACCATGAGCTCTCTTTGACAGCCATCACCCACATAACCCAGAAAACAATTTTTAAAAAAAGGATAAAAATTTTTGGAATTCATTTTCCTAAGGATTACGATTACAAATAAATATTCTATAAAATAATTTCAAATTAATTTCCAGGATTGTTTATGGTCAAATTCTGGAATTTGTTTTGTCCGAAAGCGAACGATTGACAATTTTCCGTGGGCCAACATGATTGGATGATTACAATAATTGAACGAATGCGAAAAGACGAAAAGAAGAACTGCTCATTTTATTTTGTTTTGATTCCTTTTTTTTCATTCAAATCCATCCTATAATTAATTTTCTTCTTCCGGCCAATCACACACATTTTCCCATCAAAAAATATTTATTTTAAAATATGCAAGAAAATTAATGTCAATTTCCCACATTATTATCCAAAAAATTCCACACACCAAAAAACTTTCATACAACCCAAAAAAACATTCAATTCATTGTGTAAAATTTGCATTAAAAAATAAATAAATTTATTTAATAATTTTTTATTTATATTTAAAAAGGATTCAAAAATCCAATTTATTTATTTTAAAATTTCGAATTTAATTTATTAATTTTTAAAAATAGATTAAATGGATGAATTTGTGCTCTTTGGCAAGGCAGTGGCGGATCCTTTTATACGGGTTGGCCCAATAAGGAAGCCGGTGCTTCTCATGGTGGAATTTTGTCAAATTCAGGGACCCAGGTGCAGTACATTATACATTTTTTTTCTAATTTAAATCGATTAAATTTATATTTAACTTAAAAAGGGTAGGGTAGGGGGAAGGTCTGCTGATTTTTGAATCATAGCTCAACGAAACATTGGCCAATTAGGGTAGGCGATATACCATTTAAAAGCCCTAAGTGTTCTCTACAAAATGACCTCTTTAAATTTTATAAAATTTAGGCTTTAAAAAAGTTACATTTCTTTGAGTATGAGTATAATAAACCCGAATTTGTTTGTTTGGAGGAAAAGCCGCTAATTTTACAAATTGTTTTAACATTTCAAAAAACAATTAGAATTGGCCACATTTTAGAGGATATTTTGGGCTTGGCATATCGCCTTCCTGAATTGGTTGCTTCCTTCCACTAGATATGGCCAAAAGAATGGCTACAAATATTCAATTTTCCTATAAATGTTATATATTTTTAGGCCATTATTTGCACATCCCAAAAATGGTGACTATCTACATCATTTCCTTGAAGAAGTTTCCCTCTGGATTATGTGCACGGAAAACATTCATGGCAACTTCTCTTCACTCTACAATCAACAATTGGGCGTCCATGTTTTGGTGCAATACGCCACAATGTTGGACATAACTGCGAGGGCATTACAGGTATGGTTGTTCATACTTACCATTTTTAACATTTGATATAACCCTAAAGAATTAATAGTTCCTAATATTTTTCAAAAATTGATTTAATTTTTTTTCCTAAACAGCAACTAATTTGAGCATAAATCTGAAAAGTTTCCCACCTTATTTTTCATTCGGATTAGCGTATTTCGTCTAAAAATTTAATATAGAATTTTTAAAAAAATGCATAACATAAAAATGTTCACCAAGCCTGAAAAAATATCTTCTTCTGAGCGGTTTTCAGGCCCAAAACCTAAATTTACAAAAAAAAAAAAATGCTAAAACTAGTCATGGCATTTATACTCTCTATTATCTCCATTTCCAAGGGTTTTAGTTTTCTTAATTAATTGGAAAAAATCCACAATTAATTCTATAAATACAAAAATTGAGTTTTTTTTTTAAATTCGGCATTATACTTCTCAATAAAAAATGGTAAAATACAACAAAATGGATACTAGTAGCAAATTTTTATTGATCACCGCCTAAAACCCAAAAAACAATTTTTAAAAATTTTTGGGAGCTTAAATTCATAAAAGAAAATTCCCTATTTATATACTATATTTATAATTTTAAATATTAAAATATTTTATATATTTAAATTAGCGTCCTTTTGCAATTGCGCTGATTTTGCCGGACCAACCCAGCACGGAATTGACCGTTGCCTTCCAACAAATCATTGCGGAATGTCTTCAACCCCTGCTTTCATGCAATCGAAGCTACATTAGCCAAGTGATCGCATTTGCCACCCAATTGATTGAGAGGAGTGAACTGAAGAATTTTCAATCCTATTATTCAACGGCGGGCAATGCCCAACAAATTGTGATCATTTCAAACCGGATTAAGGGAATCGTTCAGCAGGTAAATTGGGAGGGGAAAATTCGATAAAATTTGGGGAATATTGAAAATGGCTAAAAATTGTACCGGTTCAAAAATTTATCTTAACCCCAAAAATTTATACCCAATCAATAGATTCATCTAGAAGCATCCTTTGATTATGTTTTGGTTTAGGTTTAACCATTTTTATATTCAGTTTTGAACCAAAAACGAAAACCGTTTTGATCCGTTTAAAACACTTAAATTTTTGAACCAAATAGGTTTTAAACCCTTTAGTACCCTTTAAATTTTGAACCAAAAACAAAATAGGTCAAAACCCCTATAATTTTTGAACCACAAAACCAAAATCAGTTTAATCCGTTTAAAACCCATTAATTGTTGACCAAACCATAACCAAATTATATACCATATTTAATGAGTTTTGACCAGCTCTATCCAATTTTTGGCATATTTGCTTTGTGAATGTGTAGGGACAAACCCTTAAACCATTATCATTATTTTGGCCTTATATACTTTTTCGGTCAATTAAATATTTTCCAATGGAAAAATGGCATTAAATTTAAATTTTTAATTGAATTTTCCCATAGTCCAAACCCTGGTACGACCGGTATATGGCCACAACGGCAGCAGCAACGGCAACAGCGACAGAAAATTGTTGTAATTGTGAATGCGGGGAGAAGGATTTCAGCAAATTCCTTCAAATACTCGCCAACAAACAAACCACACAATTGACCAATCTCATGGAATTGGCTCCTTGTGTATGTTTTGAACATTTAATTGCCAATTTAAATATAATTTTTCCATTTAGGTGGGAATAGCCTATTTTGATTCATTGAAATTGGTTTATTCACAATGCATGCAGAGAAGAAATGATAAAATTGCGGGTTTGATGTTTTCCGGCAATCAAGCTGTGATCAGGTCGGTCAAACATTTTATTTAAAATTTAAATTTTAATTAGTCCTTTTAATTAAATATTTAATTACTTTAATATATGTCCCTAAAATTTAAATTACCGTATTTTTTCTATTAGTAGCCCCGGAGTTATTAATTTTCAGAGATTTTCTAGAGGGGGTTATTAATAGAGAGAGAAAAATGGATGAATAATAATATTTATTCAATAAAATTTCCAACAAATCAGCAGAACATGTTTTTGCGATACAAAACATTTTTTTAAATAATATTTTTGAAATTCAAAAATATTTATGATGCCAAACATGTTTTTACAATTTAGGTCATGCTTTTTCGATTAAAAAAATGTTTTTACCATTCAAAATATGTTTAAAGATATAAAAAATTAGAAGTTGGAAAAATTTTTTGGAAAAGGGTTATAATTAGATGGGGGTTTCTAATAGAGGGGGGTGAGTAATAGAAGAAATACGATATTGATTTATCTATTTATTTATTAGATCTCAAAATTGAATAAAATTTATTAGTACCAAAAATTTAAATTATTAACTAATTAATTTATTACTCCTTAAAATAAATTATTACTTTATTTATTTAAATCCCTAAAATATTTTTTATAGGAGTACATTTGGTGCAAATTCACAAAAATCAGCAGCTGATTGCGATGATGAACGCCCGAATATTGATGATATTATGCAACAAATTCCCTATCCAATTGTTGGTGGCTTCTCGGAAAATACGCTCATATCACTTTCATTTCGTCTTGTTAGGGTAAAATTTCACAAATTTAAGAGAAAATATTAATTTTTTACCTAACTTTTTAACCGTAACAAAATCTGATGAAGCTTTGGATTAGGTTTATGATAAAAATTTTTTGACCTCAAAAATGATGATTTTTCGACACAATAAAATCTTTGGAAAATTTTATGATTTAATGAAAAAAATTCTATCCTTTAAATTATTAATATTTAACATTTTTTTAAAATTTATTTTAGATTTTATACCCACTTTTGGCTGGTGAGAAAATTCTAATTCTTGGATCGCAGCAAAGGGACACAACTGGCATGGATTTGATGTACAAATTGAACAGAATTCGGGTTGCCAAACGAATCGACAAAATTGAATGGAATTTCAAATATAATCAGTAAGTTTTGGGAAAAAGTTGAAATTAGAATTTTTCCTACCAAAATCCATCATAGTAACCGGAACAAAATTAAAACTCCAGAAAACATACCTTATTTTATTACTAATCCCTTTATTAAACCTCCTCTAAGCGGTCTCTGAAAATTATTGACCCCTTCACTCTTTATTGGCGAACCCCCCTTCTCTAATTAAAACCCACCCTACCGTATTTTTATGGAGAAAATTGGAATATTTGGTCTCTTTTAAAGGGTATCTACACTATCTCTATTATTAGAAACCCACTCCAGAGGGTCACTGAAAATTAGTAGCCCCTGGGTTACTAATAGAAGAAATACTGTAGTAGTTTTTAATTAACATTTTTTACAAGGGCCGATTCGGAGATGGACCGGGTAAACCAAGTATCCGGTTATTCTTGCAGCCGTGACAAATCAGCGGAATGGATTGGTCCACAAGTTGATCATGTAAATTTTAAAAACTTAATTATTTTTAATATTTTTAACACTCTTCAGGACTTGACCATTGTTGATTTGAATAACCACAAAATTCGGTGCCATCAATACACCGGCCGATTTCTAAGCTGCCTCTCCGGCAATCGACTTTTTCCATCCGAAAATGCAGTGATGGATTTTGTGGCCGCCACCGTGACGGACATTTTCCAAATTGTTCTGTTGGCCAAGTCAATTTCGCCCGAATCCGTTGTTGAACATTTTGGACTATGCAAGGAGGATAAACTAATTTTATTCCACAATTTGGTTGAGCTGAATTTGACAAAATACATTCGATTGAAAGTGAAAGCCCGGGAAGTTCAACAGAAAATGCCTTTTGTGATTCAACGATTTTAATTCTCCTTTTTTTTGAATGAATAAAGATTTTATAACATTTATGTTAATTTTATTAATTGTAAATGTCAATATTTTATATTGTTATAATTATATCAAGCTTTAACTTTTTATAAAATCAATATATAAAAACCTTTTAGTTCAAGTCAGAAAACACATCAAAAGTTCAAAAGGAAGAAATGTGGCAAACATCAAAACCAAAAAAGAATGACAAGGAGCAGAGAGGGCGACTGGAATCAGCAGGTTTCAATGGAAATTTCAATTTTTTTTAATATTCTTAAAAAATATAGATGTGATGAATGCGGTTGAGGAGCGCATTGAGTATCTCAAGGAATTGGGCCGTGATGAGGAGGCCGATTGTTTGATTAAAATTCATTATCCATTCACTAAATTTATTCGTGAAAAAATTGGGTCGCACGGTAAATTCTATTTCTAGTTCTATTAAAAACTTATTCCAGTGTTTGATTCGGATAAGATTATGCGCAACACTTCGAGGGCCTGGGTTCAACAATTTGTGGCTTTTGCAGCAGAAGAGAGCGATGACAATTTGATTAAATCAATTGTCGACGAAAATAGGAAATTGAACCCAAAAGTGATGGAATCCATTGTCGACATTTTCTTTACTTTGGCTCATGTCCTGCATATGGTAAGCTTATTTTAATATTAAATTTATCTGGTATGAAATATAAATGACAATTTATTTTTAAGAATGATTTGCGAAAAGAACATTCCCAAGAAGTTGAAAAATTGGCTTCACAACTAGTAGGGCCTATTAACCAGTAAATAACATCAGTAATAATTTGCTTTTAAGAATCGAGCAAAAAGTGTCTTTACGGTACGACAGGCCTTGGAAGAAGCAGCCGGTGCACCCCCGCCAAAAGGAGGTGCTATGCCGGATACGAAATACTATTTTTGGCAAAAATTCGGAACTGATAAACGTTTGCAACATATTTTCGAAAAACATTTCAACCGCCGAATTTGGAATGGCAAGGAAATTGGATCCAGAAATGACAAATTGGACATTGCTTCGAAACTCTTCTCCGAGTGTTGGGCCAAGTCAAGCGAAACGGTTTATTATCTATTTTTTCTAGAAACACAAATATTTTTCAGGTACATTTTCGACCAAATTCGGCACCTGAAATTGGCGGTGGAATAGTGGCGAACAAAATGCACTTCCGGAATCATCAGCAAGTGTTTTTGCAAGTTATTGCTGAGTATTTGGGAAGAGGGAACGTCATATGGCTTGATTGATGAGCAGCAGAAATAATTCCAATTCAAACCACATTTGGATGACATTTGGAAAATCCTTTTATGAATGATTCAACGATTTTTTATTCTCTTTATAAAAATTTTATACATTTCATTTTGATTTTAATATTAATTTATTTTAATTGTAAATGTTAATATTTTTAATTATATCAAATTTAACCTTTTATATATAAGATCAATAAATAAAAACCTTAGCAATAATAATTTAACTAATTTTAAGCATTTTTCTACAGCAGGAAATGGCACAACAGCAACAACCAACTTCATCCTCCTCATCATTTATTCTTATATCGCCGAAGAAAGCAGCGGCAGAACAACAAATTTCCGCTGCCATTGCCACAGAGGATCGAGCGATGGAAACAGTGTCCCGGCGAAGAATGGCTTTTCGACCAAATTCAATCAAGCGGAATAATCCTATGCTAAATAATTTGCAAAAAATGGATGCCACTGATGCGAGACAGCAACAACCTCAATCACAAATTCAAGAGACCTCCGAAAAATCAATACAAAATCCACAACAGCAATTAAATAGTCAAACAGGGAACAGTGAAATGATGGACAAATCCCGACGAATTCAATGGACACTGCCAGAGCAATCCGTTTTTTATGAAGCTTTAAAAGTGGTTTGTGTTTTGCTTTAGTTAATTAAATTAAAAAATTGTATATTAATTTAGCCAAAAAAAGTACATGAATCAAAAATAATTATAATGGTTTACGGTTTGTCCTACATATTCACAAACCATATACCAACCAAATTGGATAGAGCTGGTCCGCATTGAATGAATGTATATAATTTGGTTGTGGTTTGGTCAACAATTAAATGGGTTTTAAACGGTTTAAACCGGTTTTGGTTTATTGGTTCAAAAAATTAAATGGGTTTTAAACTGTTTAAACCGATTTTAGTTTTGGTTCAAAACTAACAAGTTATTTATTGGTCAAAACTAAGCCAAAACATGATCCAATGATATGTCTAGAAAAGATCTCTCGATTGGGTATATGGCCTGTGTCTGTGGGTCAAAAATAAACCACTAAAACATTATTTATAACACATTTTAAATATTTTTCCATATTTAAATAAAAAATAAATGCTTATTTTTTAGCATGGAAAAGACTTTGATGCCATTGCCAAATTTATGAACAAAAGGAAAATCAACAAAGACAAGGAACAAATTCGCAATTTTTTCCTCAACAATTACAAATGTTAGTTTTCATTTTTTTTAATAAATTTTAATAATTTTTTTAAGTATGGAAGGGAAAAGCCCAAATTGATGAATGCGAATGGGCCAACATTCCACGGGATTCCCGTGAGCTTTTCTTCGTCATAAATGGCTGTGAATGGCGAAAACGGGTGGAATCTTCATTTGACCAACAAAAATTCAAGCAATTAATTTTGGATGGCGTCGTCTCTTTTCGGCCGAAGAGGAAGAAATTTATCATCACAATTCGAACGCCGTATTGCCCAGCATTGCTTAAATATTTCCCATGTAAGTTCAAAAGCGTTTAATCAAAGGTCTTAAAGTTTGTATAATCTCAAGGTTTTTTTTTTGATTATAAATTTTGTAAATTGAGTAAGTAGCCACAAGCTCATAGCCAGAAAAACATTTCAGGGAGGAGAAAATTTTTCGGGAAGGGGAAAATGGCCCTTCAGGGAAAAATTTTGATCAAAAAGCAGCGAAAAATTTTTACCAGAGAAGGATCCCCACTTTATTTATTTTTTAATTTCGGAGGGGGAATTGCCCCCTTTCCCTCCTGTCTACGGACCTGGGTGGACCATTATATTTCATTTAAATAGAAGAAATTCGCAAATTAATGGTTTATTTATTGATTAGTAAAATTGATAAATAAATTACATTGAAATTTAATTAATTTTTTTTTGGTAAAAAACAATTTGGACTAATCAATAAAAATAAATCATATTGGAAGATTTAAAAAGACCAAAATTAACATATCCATAGCCCAGGAATTGCTGAAAGGGGAGCCGGGAGCTTTTCGATTTTTGCTAGCATTTTTCGTCAATTAAATATTCTTAAAGGGAACATAACCAAAAAATGGCTCCGTCTGAACCCCTATTCCAGGCTATGCCCTGCAATTTACAAAAATTATAGCTAAAAAAACCTTGAAATTATACCTAGTCTATTCCTGTCCAAAAAACATTGATCCAACCCAAAATAAATTAATAAAATTTATACTTTAGATGACAAACGAGGTGCCGACATTCCAACCCACGTTGATTGCAAATTGAAACCACTGAACAATGGGGACAGGGAATATATTGTTAGCCAATGTGAACAAAATCCATATGTTCAACTGCATTTGAATATAAATGACAAAATTGCATCCATATTCGATTTTTTGGCAAAGAAATGGCTTCCAATTCAATATCGAATTGTATGTCAATGAAATTATTTTAATGGGAAATATTTAAAATGTTTAAAAGATTAAGTGATTTAATGGTATGTCCTAGACCTCCAAACCAATATCCAGTCGATAGATCTTATCACGAAGAATCGTTGATAATAATTTGTCCAAGGTTTAACAAATTTTAAATTAGTTTTGAACCAAAACCCAAAGATGGTTTAAGTGGTTTAAAACCAAGAGCGGGTTAAATGGTTTAAAATCAAAGCGGTTTAGGTGGCTTAAATCCAAAACCGGTTTAGGTGGCTTAAAACCAAAACTGGTTTAAATGGTTAAGCCAAAACCGGTTTAAATGGTATAAACCAGCAGAACCAGTTAGGTGGTTTAAAATACTTACTTTTTGACCAAACCATGACAAAATATATACGAATCGGCGCTTCTAGATGGGTCTATCGATTGGGTTTAGAGGGTTTGGGCTTTGGGGGTCTAGGACAAACCATTGAACCGTAAAAATTTTTTCCATTTTTAATGTTTTTTTTTTGCCAAATAAAATTATTTAAATTATAATTAATTTAATTTAGATGGACAGCACTGACCCAGTGAAATTGGCCATGTTGGATGATCGAATTAGGCTGTTTGTGGACGGTGGAACACAAATTCACAAAATTTTGATTGGAATTGATGAGGAGAATTCACCGCTACTTTCCGTGAATCGACTCAAAAAGGATGTCCAACTAAGACAATGCGGCGAAAATAGCAGCGAAGTGCCGCAATGTTCAATTGCAGAACAGAATAATGGTTTGTGATTTTAGTGATTTTTGGATCCGTTTTTGCTCAGATTACTTAATTTTACCTAAAAATGTACTGTAAAATTATTTTAAAAAAATGCATAAAAATGGGAATCAAGAAGAAAAAATAACTTCTCCGGAGATGTTTCCCCTAGAGTCGAAAATTTTTCAAAAAAATTTTATCTAGAAATATACTGTAAAATATATTTTAAAATGCGTGAAATGAAAATTGCTACCATACCAAGCCAAGCCCAGAAAAAATTAACTTCCTCTAGGCGGAATCGTCTCTGAGACCTCAAATTTTTCAAAAATGAAGGTCTCCTTTGGGTTAAAAATTTTTTGTCCTATTAAATGTATTGTAGAATGTATAAAAATACATAAAAGTAAGAATCAAACCCGAAAATAGCTTCCTCTGAGCGAATTCGAACCCGAGACCTAGTGTTTTTGAAAGTGGAAGGATCCCCTTTCAATCGAAAATTTTTCAAAAAATTTTGTTACACCTAGAAATATAGTGTAGAATTTATGAAAATGCATAAAATTACTACTAGGCCCGAAAAAATACCTTCCTCTCATCAGAGGTTTCGAACCCCAAACCTGAAAATTTTTAAAATCGCTTTTTTGAGTAAAAAATTTCCAAAAAAATTTTTTTTTCTTTTTTCTCATAATTAATAATATATTTTATTTAAGATTCTTTGCCAAAAGATGCAACTGCCACAACAACAATGATTGGCTCAATTAACAATAGACCATGCCAGAAGGAAATATTCGAAATCAATGAGCAAAAAATACGGCTGGGCCTAACCCGTGGGAATGTTGGGAATGCCTCCATCCTCCAACTATTCTATTTGCTTGGGATGAATGCGGAAATTGTGTTCAATTATCAAATTTGCTATCAAAATTGCAACAAAACGAAGCCTTGGGAATTGTTCATTTCGCTGGTGGCCAATCGGGACTATGACGAACTGATGGCCAAATCCGCCGCCGCGGCCACTTCAAACAATTCTTCCGGATCCAATTTACAAAATGCACCAACAAAAATTGCGGATAACCTAAGCAATATTGAGGAAAACCCACAAAAATCTGCGGAAGATGAACAACAACCCACAACTTCAAGCAGCAGTTCAGCATTGGCCAAAAATACCACAGCACCAGCTGGGAATAGTAGGAATGATATTATGGAGGCGGAGAAGATGCGATTTATTCAACAAATTAGAGAGCAAACAACGCGAAGACCACCCAAAAGACAAATTAAGCTGGTCCATGATGGTCAAAAGGTGTGTTTTGGGTGATTTTTACGGTGTTTATTTTCATTTTTTGATGTAAAAATGTATAAAAATGTATTAAAGTGACAACGAAGTCTGGAAAAAAATACCTTCCTCGGAGCGGGTTCGAACCCAAGACCCCTAAATTTTTCAAATGTATGTGAAGGGTCCCCTTTTTAGTTCGAAATTTCAAAAATTTTTTTGGTCTAGAAATGTACCTTATAATGTAAAAATTTGCATAAAAGTGACACAAACCTGAAAAAATACCTTCCCCTGGGCGGATTTGAACCCATGACCTAATTTTTCCAAAAATGTCCAAAATTTCAAAAAAAAATTTTTTGATGAAATTTCCGCCTTTTTAGGATCAAAAACATTTAAAAATCACGGATCAGGCTTCTATTTTTAGTATTCACTATCCAACCCTATTAAGCCTAGCCGCCCAAACCTGAATCTAGCCCTACGGGCCCGTATCCAGGGTTGGGCCAGGGTACCATGGCTCCCTCATTTGAGAACAATCCCCCCTTTGGGGCCTATGGCTTCCAAAAAAGGAGATTTTTTTCACTGCAGGGCCATTTTCGGCTAAATTCTTCTCCTTTGGCCAAAAAATTTTTTGATTTATTTTCAAATTCCCCAAAAATGGGAAAAATTTTCAAATTGGCACCCTCCTTGGAAAATGCATGGTTACGGGCTTGTAGCCCTAACCTAAGACTAGGTGTTAGTAGCCTAACAAAAAAAATAATTTTTGTTAATTAAAATTTATCAAATTTTTAATTAAATTAATAAAATTATTTTAAGATTTGCAATCGATTACAACTGCGACCACCGCCTCTGGTAGTTGGCCCAAAATCCAATAATAACCAAAATCAAGGAGGAATGGCAAGATTTATCGTCCTAAATGGGATCGTCACCCAATTGGATGCTCAAGGCGGTGTTATTGGTCATCAACAAATCAACAATTCACCACAACAAAATGGAATTCTCTTAAATGGTGGCATTGGTGATTTAAACCAACAAAATCAACCGCAACCACCGTGTTTTGTGGCCACGGATTTCTCTTTACCCGCAGAACCGCCTAACAAAGTAGACAAAAAACACAAAATTAATAAGTAAATTAGGGGTTTTTTGACCAATTTTATCTATCAAATTTGATGGGGAAAAGTACAAAAATAATGTTTTTTGGCATTTATTTCATCTATTTGATGTATTTTTTGGCCTATTTTACCCATTTTGGCACTTTTTTGAGGGAAAATTTCATTAGAAAATGCAATAAAAAACCAAAATTCATCAATTTTGCGGTTCCCAAAAAGCCAAATGGTAAATAAATTTCACACAAAAAAGCTTAAATATCCACCTTTTTGATATTTTTAAACAAAAATGAACTAAAAATAATTATTTGCCCTTGGTTGGATTAGAACCGTCGACCCCCGCCCAGCCAAATCCCGCACTCTTCCCCGAGTCAGGAGTCGGCCAAAAAATTCAAGAAAGATGATTTTTAGACTAAAATGTGCGCCGGCTTCTAGGACAGAGGGTTTTGACTTTTGAGAATAGTCCCAATAAACTATATATTTTTGGAAAGCTCAAATTCCAGCGGAGTTCCCCCTTCTCCCGGCCCGAAACCAAATTTTTAAAGGGGAAAAATGTTTTACCTATACAAACTGAAAAAATCAAACCGGTTTTTTTCTAAAATATCCAAGCCAAAACTAATTTTAAAAATTATAAATAAAAATTACTTCATTTTTCAGCGAATAAACTTGACAATGAATCAAAGCAGCCATCATCCGGCGATCATTGATTTGGCTGGGGAAATCTCAATGGATTCCATTTCACTGGCCTCCCCATTTCATTCATCAACAATTTTGGACACATCCCCGAATAAAAGTTTACCCCATGATGTGAGGGATGCGATGAGTGAAATGTTGAAGGAATCATCCGGTAAATTTATTTGGAATTCTATTCAATTAAAATTTCCGTTTATTTCAGTTGATTATTGCAAAAAATTTGAACGCCTTACTCGAATGCACCGGGAAATTGCCTCACCAACATCAACAACAAAATTATCAGCAACGAATAGCAGCCATAATAATGGCCAGGATCAAGGCATAATTGATATTGATTAAAGAAGCAGAGGCCTTTATTACTTATTCAAAACTTTAAAGATGTTTTTTTTTCCAATTTTTTGAATTTAATTTGCATAAACATTTTTTCTCTCATATTTTTATTTTAATTTTGCATATGTATATTCCATTTTACAATATTTAATTTGTTGATGTCGAAAATGGCGAAAAATTATAGCGATACATTATTTTGATCTAAGATTGGCTCATAATGAATGACCGGAAAAGTTGGAAAAAACCATTTATTTTGCCACAGCATTCCATTGATGAAATATTCGAATTTTTGGTATTTTAAATTCAATAAAATTTTACGAGTCTAGTTTTCTCAAACATTGTCGCTTAATTTATCATCCACAATTAGGCCTAGATTAATGGTTTTAAGAGGTCAAATCTCAAGAAAAAATCGAAATTAAATTTGTTAAAAATATATAATAGATTAATTATGGGATGGGACAAAATTTTTTCAAAAAAAATTAAAAGTAAAATGAATAAAAAAATTGGTATGGATAATTCACAAAAAGAAACACTCATCCAATTTTAGCCTCGTCCTCCTCGTGGTCAGAACTTTTCACAACCGCCGAAGGAGACGATGACGATGACCGGGATGGAATGGGATGTTTCAAAATTTGGTCCGGCAGACTTGAAGGTGAACATGAACGCGGAGGGAGACAAAATTTTGGTCAGCGGAAAGCATCGTAAGGACGGAGGCGAGTGATTAGGGGGGTGGGGAACATAAAAATTATTCAATCAACTGCAGAAGATTACTACGAATCCCGGCCAGTTCCGGAGTGGGCTAAAAATGAGACCATCGTCGACGCCGAAAACATGGGGCGCACCGGAGACCTGCTTAATATTCATTTCACAACCACGCCGAAAGACACCATTGGTGGGGAGGCATCATCATCCGGAAAGTAAAATAAACGAAGATGATTTGAAATTTTGCAATAATTTGTTGATAAACGGATGATTTAATTTGTTGCATATCTTTTTTTCCGTACGGGGACATGTCCTGAATAGACAAAGGGCAGTGCAAATGTGGTCATGTCCTGAATAGTGCAAATGTGGGCGTTTTCGATTTCTAATTAAACAGAAACCAGTTTTAGACCCCACAAAGCTTATATAATTTTGTAGATCTCATCGTGACGCATCGATTGGTATATAATTTGTTATGGTTTGGCCAAAATAAAAGAGTTTAAAACCAAAAACCTAAAAAATGGTTTAATACCATTTAATTTTGGGCCAAATCACGACAATTTATATACCAATCGATGCGTCTCGATGAGATCTGCAAAATGGTATAAGGTTTGTGGGGTCTAAAACTGGTTTCTGTTTAATTAGAAATCGAAAACGCCCACATTTGCACTATTCAGGACATGACCACATTTGCACTATTCAGGAGTTGACATAGCACCCTTTTTTTCCTTTATTAAACAATAAAAGTTATACCCAATTTTTTATTTAATATTCCATATGTTTTTTTACAGTTAAAATTATCGTTTTTATCATTGATTCATATCAATTTTAATTTTATTCAAATTTAATTAATCCATCCAGTGCAAAATGCTCCAATCTTCACGCCATTTCCGACGACATTTCTGCCATTTACGAAAATTTACAACATCGACCAATAAAACAGCAACACAAATATTTCTTCGAAATATTCCAGCAGCACATTTTATAAGGCAAAATTCAACGGCACAATCACAGACGGCATCCACTGGAGAAGGGAAGAAGAAATTTGAATTCCAGGCAGAAATAAAGAATTTGCTGGAAATTGTTGCAAAATCGCTGTATTCTGATCAAGAGGTATAATAAAAAAATCAATAATTATGAAAATAGCGAAAAGCGGTTCAATGATTGGTCCTAGACCTCCAAACCATGTAACCAATGGATAGAACCAGTTTTGTAAAAAAGGTCCTCGTCTTCATCCTCGTCTCATCTTAAAATAAGAGACGAAAGAAGATGAGAGAAGAGGGAAGAAAAAGGCCAAGACGAGGACGAGTTGGGGAAAAAAAGCAAAGACGAGGACGAGCGATTTTCCATTTTTACTACATTTGATAGATCTCATTAAGAAGCAGCAGTTGATAAAGAATTTGGTTTAAGTTTAACCAATTTTTAAATTAGTTTTGACCCAAAAACCGTAAAGATGGTTTAAACGGTTTAAAACCCTTAATTTGAACAAACCATGACAAATTATATACCAATCGATACGTTTTGATGAGATCTATCGATTGGATATAAGGTTTGGGGGTTTAGGACAAACCATTGAACCGAAAAACCTTTGGCTATTTTTAATGTTTTTTGCCAAATTAAATATTAACCTTTATATAAATAATTCAAACCCTCATCATTTAAGGTTTTCATTCGAGAGCTCATTTCCAATGCGAGTGATGCCCTGGAGAAGAGAAAATGTTTGGATATGCAAAATGAAACGACAAAGGAGGGCGGCGGAGAACAAATTCCATATGAATTGAGAATTGAAGCGGACCCGAAAGAAATGAAATTGACATTTACGGACACTGGTTTATTAGTCAAAAATTATTTATAAATTATTAATTAATTATTTAAGGTATTGGAATGAACGAACAGGAGCTGGTGGATTTGTTAGGTACAATCGCAAAATCCGGTTCAAAACTGTTTCGCACCGATGAGAAGACAAAACAATCGGCGGAATCAATAATTGGTTTATTCAGCATTATTTAATATTATATTTTTATTATTTATTTTAAGGCCAATTTGGTGTTGGATTTTATTCGGTTTTTGTAGTCAGGTTTGCTCGATTATTTTTCATTTAAAATTAATTTTTATAAATTTGTTAGTAATAAAGTTTGTGTGACGACAAAGAAGAGTGGCGAAAATTCGGGACATATTTGGACTTGGACTGGCGGCTCTGATTTTGAAGTCGCAGAGAAGACTGATGCTTCAGTTGGAACCAAGGTTTTAGTTTTTATTAAAAAACATTAAATTTGGTTTAATGGTTTCAAAAACCTTAAAATGGTTCAAAACACCTTAAAATTGATTTAATGGTTTCAAAAAACCTTATAATTGGTTTAATGGTTTCAAAAAACCTTATAATTGGTTTAATGGTTCAAAAACCTTAAATTTGGTTTAATGGTTTCAAAAACCTTAAAATGGTTCAAAACACCTTAAAATTGATTTAATGGTTTCAAAAAACCTTATAATTGGTTTAATGGTTCAAAAACCTTAAATTTGGTTTAATGGTTTCAAAAACCTTAAAATGGTTCAAAACACCTTAAAATTGATTTAATGGTTTCAAAAAACCTTATAATTGGTTTAATGGTTCAAAAACCTTAAAATTGATTTAATGGTTTCAAAAATCTTAAAATGGTTCAAAACACCTTAAAATTGGTTTAATGGTTCAAAAACCTTAAAATTGATTTAATGGTTTCAAAAACCTTAAAATGGTTCAAAACACCTTAGAATTGGTTTAATGGTTTCAAAAACCAAAATGGGTTTAATGGTTTCAAAAACCAAAATGGGTTTAATGGTTCAAAAAACCTTAAAATTGGTTTAATGGTTCAAAAAACCTTAAATTTGGTTTAATGGTTTCAAAAACCTTAAAATGGTTCAAAACACCTTAAAATTGATTTAATGGTTTCAAAAAACCTTATAATTGGTTTAATGGTTCAAAAACCTTAAAATTGATTTAATGGTTTCAAAAATCTTAAAATGGTTCAAAACACCTTAAAATTGGTTTAATGGTTCAAAAACCTTAAAATTGATTTAATGGTTTCAAAAACCAAAATGGGTTTAATGGTTCAAAAAACCTTAAAATTGGTTTAATGGTTCAAAAAACCTTAAAATTGGTTTAATGGTTTAAAAATATTTTTAAGATTTGATTTAGTGGTTTCAAATACCATCAGATTAATATTTAATTATTTAAGATTGAACTATGGCTTCGCAGTGGAGAGACGGAAAAATTTGTGGATCCCCAGCGGGTCATTGATGTCATTAACAAGTAATTTTTGTGGGGAATAAAATACAAAATTAACATTTATTTTGCTTAAAGATATTCATATTTCGTCACAGTGCCCATTTTTGTGAACGGCGAGCGGGTGAATTCAATGCGAGCTTTGTGGACAATGCAACCGAGCGAAACTACACCGGTTTAATTTGAAAATAAATTACCAAAAAAATAATAATTTTTTTGTTTAGGAAATGCACGACAATTTCTTCAAGTTAGTTTTTTTTTTATTTTTAGGGAGCAAATTTATTTGCACTTTTCCAGGAAAATTTCATTTAAAAACCAAAAAAAATCCACAATTTTGAGATACACCCAAGCCTATTATGGTAATAAATTTTACAAAAAAAAAACCAAAAAGACCTATTTTGCTATTTTTGAACATTTTAGTTAACTAAAAAAATTATTTGCCCTTAGTGGGATTCTAACCGTCGACACCCACCCAGCCAAAACCTACACTCTTCCCAGTTAGGTGGCCTAAAAAACAAAAATTACCTATTTAGAGAGATTCCCGAAATTTTTCCCGAAACCCATCAAAAAATTAAATAAGCACTTATTTTGGCATTTTTGAAACCAAAAAATCCGAATTCCTATTACTAATCAATTTTTTACTTTTTTTTGTATAATTTGCCAAAATAGATACCTCAAAAATGGCTAATTTTTGGTTTTTTTTATTGCATTTTTTATGATATTTTCCCTTAAAAAGTGCCAATAATGGTAAAATATATCAAAAAATTAGGTCAAAAAATGAAATAAATATTCAAAAAGCATTTTTTTTTTGTACTTTTCTTATCAAATCTATTTTAAAAAATAGGGCAAAACGTAAAAATCCGCCTTATTAATTTATTTAATATTTAATTAAAAATAATAATTTCCAGGCACATTGTCAAAACCCATCATCCACATTTGAGCCACATTGACCGGCCCCAGTACACAATTCAATATGCCACCGACTCGCCCATAAATATTCGATCCGTTTTTTATGGTTTTTTACACATTTTTTTATATTTTAATAATATTTTGACATTTTTAAGTTCCCTCTGGAAAAGTTTCCAACTTGGAATTTGCGGCCGATTCCCAAAAGGAAAGTGGCATTTCCCTGTACAATCAACGGGTGCTGATTAAGCCAAATGCCAAGGAGCTGTTGCCTCATTATTTACGATTTTTGGTTGGCGTTGTTGATTCAGAGGTGAAATTTTTTAGGATAATTTTAAAAAAAATTGGCGCTCATAGTTTTTTTTTAAATCAGAATTGAACTTTTTTCACAATTTTTAGTTTATAATGACTTACAAAAATAAAAATATTTGGTTAAAAAATTTTTTCCTTGATTTTTTGATAAAAAAAACCAATTTTGAGCATTTTATGAATTAATAATTTTTGAAATTTTTTATTTGAATTTTTATAAAATTTTAAAATTTAACCCATCGAAAATTATTATAAAAAATTTTTTATTTTTTTTTTTGAAATTAGACTTTTAGACTATCTAATAAGAAACTATTTGTGAAAAATTTTTTAAATTTTTTTAACCTTACTTATTAAAATTTTTATAAAATTTTAAAATTATTTTCATCGAAAAAATATAATAAAACATTAAAATTTAATTGAAAAATTAATTTAAAAAATAATTAAACGGCTGAAAATAAAAAAAATATTTTTTTAAGATTAGTAAAAAATTAGAATTTTATGCTTAATTACAAAATAAAAAATATGACAAAAATTAGGCTTTAACGCAATATTTAAATTAAAAAAATTTAATTATTTAAATTAATTTTTTAAGGATATTCCATTGAATTTGTCCCGGGAAATGCTCCAAATGGATTTGATTATTGGGTTTAATTTTATTTTAATTAAATTATTTAATTAATTTAAAATTTTAGCAAAATTCGAGGAATTCTGACGGACAAATGTATTTCATTTTTTGTCAGTCAACTGAACAAGGATCGAATCAAATATTCGGAATTTTACAAAGGATATTCCCTGTTCCTGAAGGAGGGAATCATTACTGAACAATCAAATCCAGTCAAGGTTTGGATTTTAAATTTTATTATTTAATATGGAAAAAAAACCTTGAAAATGTCGAAAAGATTTTATACGGTTCAATGGTTTTTCTTAGACCCCCAAACCCTCTAAACCCAATCGATAGATCTCAAAACGTATCGATTGGTATATAATTTGTCATGGTTTGGTCAAAATGAAAGGGTTTTAAACCGTTTAAACCAGTTGAGTTTTTGGTTCAAAACTAGGTTTAAAATTGGTTAAAACCTAAGCCAAATCATTATCGAATGATGCAATTCGAAGATATCTATCGATTGATAAAATCTTTTCGACATTTTAAATATTTCCCTTTTTTAATTAGAAAAAATTTTAAAATTCAAAAATTTAATTTTTTTTAAAAACTTAAGATTTAATTCTTTAAATTTTTAGGAAAAAATTGGCAAATTGCTTCTGTTCGAATCATCAAATTTGCGGGCAAAAACAATGACCACTCTGACGGAATATGTTGAACGGATGCAGGCCGATCAGCAATATATTTTTTATTTATTTGCTCCCAGGTAAGTCACTTTGTAAAAATATTTTTTAATTAAAATTATTTTAGTCTTTTTTATTTTTAATTGAAAATAAATTATTTTAATTTTTTTTATAATTTAAATAATTATTTTTATTCTATTTTTTAATTAATTAAATTTTATTTTTAATTAAAATATTTTTATTTTTAATTAAAGTTAAATTATTATTTAATATTTTTATTTTATTTTTAATTAAATTATTCCCATTTTTAGCCGTCAATTGGCCGAAACTTCACCGTATTTTGAGAGTTTCGATAAACGCTTTGAGGTTTTATTCCTGATGGACCCGGCCGATGAGTTGGTGTTCCTTTCAATGCCTCAATTCAATGGGAAAAATGTTCAATCGGTTTTTTAATTAATTTAATATTAAAAATTATAATTTATTTTAAAGGTTGAACAATGGATTAAAAATGAACGTGTTTCGAATGTGGAAGACAAAACAATGACCACGGACCCATCAAAGAGAGGTTTTTTAACATTAAATACTCATTGGATTTGTTTGGCCTAACTGGGAAGAGCGTGGGATTTGATTGGACGGGGGTTGACGGTTCGAATCCCACCAAGGGCGAATAATTTTTTTAGCTAATTAAGTTTAAAAAATGGCAAAATAAATTCCTAATTTTGCCCCAAAAATTGGTTTTGTCCAAACTGAGAAGAGTGTGGGATTTGATTGGACGGGGGTTGACGGTCCGAGTTCCACCATGGGCAAATATTTTTTTCAATTAGCTAATGTTCAAAAAATGATAAAATAGATACTCAATTTAGGTTTTTTGTGTGAATTTCGAAAATACGGGTTCGGTAATTTTCATTGATTAAAATTTTTTGACCTAACTGGGAAGAGTGGGAGATTTGTTTGGAGGGGGTCGATGGTTCGAATCCCACCAAGGGCAAATAATTTTTTTTAGTTAACTAAATGTTCAAAAATGGCAAAATATGTGCACAATTTAAGTTTATTTGTGAATTTGTCAAAAATATATTTTTTGAGAACCTCAAAATAGGTGATTTTTTTGGTTTTTTTATTGTATTTTTTCTAATGAAATTTTCCCCTTAAAAAGTGCCAAAATAAGGTAAAATTGGTCAAAAAATTAAGTTAAAAATATGAAATAAATTCACAAAAACATTATTTTTTGTGCTTTTCTCATTAAAAAATAGGTCAAAAATCATAAAAATTTATAATTTAATATTTATTTAAACACCAAAATTTATTTCAGAATTCCTCGATTGGCTCAAAGATGCGCTGGGCTCGGTCCGTGTCAACGATGTGAAGCCAAGCGGACGAACATCGGAACATCCATTCATGGTTATTTTTTAAATTTATTTTCACATTTAATTTCATTCATTTATGAAGATTACAATTTCGGCGGATATGGGCGCAGCTCGCCACATGCTTAGGATATCCGAAATAAAGGAGGTAAATTCCAAAATTTTTTTAATTTAATCATTCGGGAATGGATTTTTTGGCTTTTTGGCCTATTTTTGTACCAAGAAATCAATTTAATGGAACGGATTTTTAGTTTTGGGCCTATTTTTGTATCAGATTTGAAGGGAAAAGCACAAAAAATAATGTTTTTGGGCTTTTAATTTCATGTTTTTGACATAGTTTTTGGCCTATTTTTCTACCTATTTTTGGCACTTTTTTGGGAAAATTTCATTGCAAAAATGCAATAAAAAAACCAAAAATCACCTAATTTTGAGGTCACCGATAGCTATTTTGTTGATTAATTTCACACAAAAAAAATAAATAGGCATTTATTTTCCGATTTTTAGGACCTGAAAATTCGCATTTTTTAAATAATTTTTTGACCTACTTTGGCACTTTTTGGTCGAAAATTTCATTAGAAAAATAGAATAAAAACCCAAAAAATTAATCTATTTTAAACCGAATATCTTATTAATTATCGAATAATTAATTTTCATTATCGAATAATTAATCTTAAATAATTCAATAACAGATGGAACATTTAATGATTCTCAAGCCGGTCCTCCATGTCAACTTTTTGCATCCCGTCATCAATGGGTTAATTAAGCTGAAGAAAACCAATCCGGAATTGGCTGAACAAATTGCCGAACAAGTAAAAATTAGCCAAAAAATTGAATAAAAAATAAGGGAAATATTTAATTTGGCAAATAAATTATTGAAAATGGCAAATAGAGTATTTAATTTGGCAAATAGGATTTTTTGTCTCAAAAGTATTGAAAATGGCAAATAAATTATGGAAAATGGCAAATAGAGTATTTAATTTGGCAAATAGGATTTTTTGTCTCAAAAGTATTGAAAATGGCAAATAAATTATGGAAAATGGCAATTAGAGTATTTAATTTGGCAAATAGCAATAAAATTATTATTGAGCAGGAGGTGCGCGGGATTTAGCCGGATATAGGGGGATTAATGAGGATATAGGAGGATTAAACTCCGAAATGGATGCGAAATGCCACGGGAATGTCGGGGAAGTGTAAGAGAGGCCCGGAGACAGCGCGGGATAAGCCCCGGATATAGGAGGATATACGTGGATTAAGGTGGATTAATCCGGATTAAGCTTAGTTAGGGGCTAGGGATTAGGGTTATGGTTATGGGCGGCATGTGATCTAGGGGTTAGGGGTTTAGGAGTTCGGAGCACGCGGGATATAGGGGGATTAATGTGGATATATGAGGATTAAGCCGGATTAAGCTTAGTTATGGGCTAGGGTTAGGGGTTCGGAGCATAGGAATCTCGCGAAGCCGAAAGCAAAACAGCCCAAACCGAGCTCGCTCCCATCGATTCCAGGCTTTAATCCGGCTTAATCCCCCAAATCCACCTTAATCCCCTTTATCCGGATATATCCACGCATTCTCAGGACTTTCCCAGACCTTTCACTGGCCGTCCGGGCCATTTCCCATCGTTTCCAGGCCTTAATCCGGCTTAATCCCCTAAATCCACCTTAATCCCCCTATATCCGGGTATATCCCGCGCACCCCTGGACAGCCCACATGCCTTCGGTAGGCTTCCCCATCACTTCCTACCCATTTGCCGCCTTAATCCCATCATTTTGGTCCTTAATCCCCTTATATCCACCTTAATCCCCCTATATCCCTCGCACTCTCAGGCACTTCCCCGACCTTCCAGTGGCCTTCCGGGCCATTTCTATTCCATTTCTATGCTTAATCCGGCCTAATCCAAGTATATCCACCTTAATCCCCCTATATCCGGCTAAATCCCGCGCACCTCCTACGCAATGATAATTTTATTGCTATTTGCCAAATTAAATACTCTAATTGCCATTTTCCATAATTTATTTGCCATTTTCAATACTTTTGAGACAAAAAATCCTATTTGCCAAATTAAATACTCTATTTGCCATTTTCAATAATTTATTTGCCAAATTAAATACCATCCTAAAAAATAATTTTATATTCAGGTCTATGACAATGCGCTCATTTCCGCCGGCCTTTTGAAGGATTCCAGCAAAATGGTGAACAGATTGAATAAGATTTTTGGCGATTTATTGCTTCTGAATTCGGAGAAATCACAAATTTTGACACCTTGAATTTTATTTTTTTGATGATCCACATTTAATTTTGTTGTTTTTCAATTAAATTATTTTTGATAAATTTATAGTCCTATTTATTTTCATTCATTATTTTTTAATTCGAAATATTCGATTTTATATATAAATTTTAAATTTGGAAAGCTGAAAAAATATCACGTAATGGGATCGAACTTTGACAAAAATTTATCACTTCGGTCATCTGTGCGAGATTAGTTGCTATACTCGCCTTCTGTCTTTTAAAAAACGAAAAGGGAATCGATAAATTTAATCAATAAGCCTGTACAGTATGGTGAGAGACATTATTAGGGTCTCTCCACTTCCATTTCAGTGTTTTTGACGAGCCTTATCTCATCAGCCTATTAACCAATTTTAACGATTTAAAGTACATTTAATAGCCCTATCTATTAGCAATCCATTGATATATGGATCATCCAAAACTGAAATGTTTTGGCCAATATATGGCCGTAAATACGGAAACAAAGGCGATTTTTCTGTTTTTGGCCACATCTTGGCCAAAATTTTACTATTTTGGATGATCAATATATCAATGGATAGCCAATAGGCAGGGCTATTAAATGCACTTTAGATCGTTTAAATTGGTTAGTTGGCTGATGAGCTACGGCTCGCCAAAATCAAGAGATGCCTGACGAGACTAATACAGCATATCACATTGATCCATTCCCATTCCATCCCTAATCTAATTGATGGTTCCCAAAAACTAATTTTATAATTAATATAAATTTCAGTCAAAAATCTTATTCAAATTTCTTTGGTAAAAATCAATTGAGGCAAAAATTGGAAAAATGGAACCAGCAAAAAAGAAGGTTTATTGTTTTTATTTCTTACTCTTATTTTTAATATTTACACAGCAAAAATTGTCAATTCGCCGTCGTGGAATGCCAGCTGAATTGATGAATGAATTGTTCGGCTCATTACCACTGGAAAATGCCTTTCGCCTTCTGGCCCAAATGCCAAATGGCCTTCTGGCCAGAAATGCCCAAAAAATGATCATTGGTATTAAAGAGGTTGAATTTATATCAGGGTGTCTATAAGGTCTGACCAAAAATGTGGCATTGGCTAAGAAAAATGTGGGAAAAATGTGGCAAAATTGGCCAAAAATGTGGCAAAAAATGTGGCATTTTTTAAAACAATTAAGATTCAAATAAAAATTAATTTAAAAATATTTATTTTGTATATTTCTTTATTATTTTATATCCAAATATGGCCGCACAGCGAAAAATTTTACTCAAAAATGGCCGCACAACTAAAAATTTTAGTCGAAGATGGCTAAACCGAAAAATTGTAACAAAAAGTGCTCGCCAAAAAAATCAAAAATGTGGGAAAAATGTGGCGAGATTGTCGAAAATGTGACAAATGCCACATTTATGTGGTATTTTAGACACCCTGATTTATATAGAAAATTAAAATATTAATATATTTTATTTAGGCAATGAAGAACAATAAATTGAATGAAAATGATTGCGGGTCGGGATTCGCAATTTCTGATGAAGGACTCACCGCCAAGCATTCTGGCCCAGATGGTGAAAATGGAAGAAAATTGGGAAAAAAAATATTTTTTAGAATCCAATTGCATTCGCGCAGTTTTGCCGATTCCAACATTGAATTTGAACAGCAATAAACGGACAATTGCCTTCTATTTTGAAGTGCACATTCTCAACAAAAAAATGTAATTTAAATTGATTTTGTAATTATTTATTAGAAAAAAGATAAATTAAAAATTACTTTAAAAAAGGTACTATTGCAGTTTAGAGGCTGGAAGGGAATTAAGATGATGAAGAAGATCATCATCCTCAGTTTCACCTCTTCCTTCTTCATCGTCCTCATCCTTTTTCCCTTCCAACCGCTAAAACTGCAATAGTACCAAAAATAAACAAGCCAATATAGAAAATTCATTATGACTAATAAAATTATTCATTATCCAGGCCAATTTATATTGGTTTTTGCGATCACCAATTTCCATTGGAAGACAACTATCTTGGATGGGAGGATAATTCAAATTCAATTGGAATTCGACGCAAAGATATACTGCTGATTGAAGGGTACATGGCCAATTTCGGAAGCATTTTCGGACCACGCGTAAGATTTTTCAAAAAAGGCGATGTGATTGGCCTCGGAATAATCCAACAACGAAATTTATCATTGGAATGCTTTGCGACCTGCAATGCCGAATTGCTAGGTAAAATAATTGAAAAATTTTGAAAAATTTACAAATGAAAAAAGATTAAATTGAATAGGCTTCAAAACCCCAAAATATGTAATTTTTCAGTTTTTATTGCATTTTTACAATGAAATTTACTCCCAAAAAAGTACCAAAATAGGTAATAAGGTCAAGAAAATGTTCACCAAAAACACGAAATAAATGCATAAAAACATCATTTATGTGCTTTTCTCATCAAATCCGATGCATACAAAAAAAAAGGTCAAAATGCTAAAATCAGCTCCCTAATTATTACATTTTACATGAAAAAATTTCACATTAAGGGAAGCAATCTTTGCCATTCAAATTTGCGAATATCCAACTTTTCCCGGCCATCATTTTGCATGATGCTGACGATTCAATTCGGGCGAATTTTGGCAAAAAATGAATGGAAATTTAAAAACTTCAGAAGTGCCATTGAATGAGATTTTGATAAAAAAAACAAAAACCAAAAATAAACAAAAAAAAAAAATACAAAAAAAAGAAAAAATAAAAAAACAACAAAAAAACAAATAAAAAAACAAAAACACAAAAATAAATCCTCCTTCCCCCCATGGCCCCTGCACATAACCCGCCCCCCCCCCCCCAAAAAAAAACAAAAAAAAAAAAAAACTTAACCCAAACGGCCCTCTTTAGGGCCACTATCGTAATGAGTTTAGTGGATGACTTGATTTCAATTTTTTGTGTAATTTTATTTTTGAATAAATTATGAATGAATATGTTTTACGTTTCACAGATAAAATTTGACAATTTCCCATGATATTAACCAAAATTGCCCCAATCCATCATTTTAATCCTTGAAAAGGATGCTCATATAAAAAAGGAGGCGAATTCCCTCAATATTTGTTCATTTTTTTGGCATTAGGAAAATATTGATAACGTATTCTCATTTTTTTCATTCCCATTTCCCAAGCTAAAAATAAAAATGCTTACTTTCAATTTTAAAATTTAAATTTCAGCTTAATTATTCAAATTTATCTTTGGAAGAAAACCAAGCATTGAAGTCAAAAATGGGAAAAATTGAACCAGCAAAAAAGAAGGTTTATTGTTTTTAGCTTTTATTTAAATTTTTAATATTTCTCCACAGCCAAAATCATCGATTCGTCGTCGAGGATTGCCGGCCGAATTATTGAACCAACTGTTCACCTCAATGCCCTTCCAAAATGCCTTTGGCCTTTTGGCCAAAATGCCGAATGGTCTTTTGGCCAGAAATGCTCAAAAAATGATCATTGGCATTAAAGAGGTTGAATTAGAAAATCAAAATAAAATTAATTTTTTTATAGGCAATGGTAAATAATAAATGGAATGCAGATGATTGTGGACCAAGTTTGGCAATTTCCCATGATGAACTTGTTGCTAAGCATCTTGGCCCAAATGGTAAAAATTGAATAATAGAAAAATTTTGGAAAAAATTTTAGAATACAATTGCATTCGAACAGTTTTGCCTATTCCAACATTGAATTTGAAAATCAATAAGCAGAGAATTGCCTACTACTATGAAGTGCAGATTCTTGCCATTACCGGGTATAAATTTATACATTTTTAAATATGAAAATGAAATAATAGTTTATCTATTATTTATGAATGGTATTAATATTGGATTTTGCGACCGACTTTTTCCATTGGTTGGAAAATGGCTTGGATCTGTGGACAATTCAATTGGAATTTGTTACAAAGAAAGAATTGATATTGATAGACGCGGGACAAAAATTGGAAATAGCACTGGATATTTCAGTAAAGGGAATTTTGTTGGCATCGGAATAATTCAACAGCCAAATTCAAAATTGGAATGCTTTGCTACTTGGAATGGCAAATTGCTAGGTAAATTATTAAAAATATTTGCAAAAATAAATATTTCTAATTCACAGGGAAGAAGGAATTGCCACCAAAATTTGCAAATTTTCAACTTTTCCCAACTGTTGTTTTATACTGCACTGGCGATTCCGTCCGTGTGAATTTTGGCAAAGAAGAATGGCAATTCAAGGAATTCCAAAGTGTTATTGAATAATTTTGAGAATATTGGAAAGGCAGAAAACGAAGATGGACCATTAATTTAATTAATTTCATGCTTAATTTCCAATTATATTTTTAAAATCTTTGTTGAACATTCACCTAAATTTTATCTGACTTTATTCTTTATTTTTGACAACTTGATTTTTGCATAAAAACAATAAAACTTTGATCTTACAATTTATTTATTATGCTCTGATTATTCAATTGCACATTTGAAAATGCAAATATTTAAATCTTTATATTTATTAGTAGCGTTTTTCACTAAATGAGGTTTAAAACATTTTATCCAAACCGATTTTCGGCAATTTGCAAAGATTAAAACGAAAAAAAACCAATCAAATTTTCGGATTTAGCTTGTTGAAAAACCCTAAACTAGTTTTAAAACATTAAATTTATATCTAAAATATTAAACTAGCAAAAACATGGTTTAATTTATTGAACAGGTTTAATCATTGAAACGCGCAACGAAAATTAGACAAAAATTGCTTAGAAATGTCGTAAAATTAAACCAAAAATACCAATTTTATTAAAAATTTATTTTGACTGTTTTTCAGCCGCAAAATCGTCGGCGGAATGGCCCAACCCGTACTCGTTCAGGCATTCTTTGAAATGCCACCAGTAAATTTTAATTGTTTTTTTTGTGAAAAATATTCAAAAAATTAAAGGTCACCAGAGCATACACGGCCACGTGCATTCTCTGCACTTTGGCCGTTCAATTGGATTTGTTGACGCCTTTCCATTTGTATTTCAATTGGCACTTAATTCTTTATCAATGGCAGGTTAGTAATACATATGTGGTGGGCAATCTTGGAAATTGCTCATTTTCGGAATTGCCTGGGCCTTTAGCTGGCCAATTTTGGGAATCTCAGCTTATATTTATTCGTAAAATTGTGAGAATAGGCTCATTCGACTCGCAATGGTCGATTTAGTCAATGAAATTTCAATTTAAAACCAATATTAGGGCCTAGGGAAAAGTTAATAAACCAAAACCGGTTTGGGTTTAAACAACGGTTCAACTTCTCAAAACAAGTCAAACTGGTTTGAAATTGAAACTTCATAGACTAAATCGACTAAGCTGCGGCGAATGAGCCTACACTCAAGTCTATAGATTGACAAGAAGTTGAGATTCCCAAAATCGACCAGCCAAAGGCCCAAGCAATTAGCAATTCCCGACGGAAAATTTCCAAGATTGTCCTTAACAAACTTAACGATTTTAATTACAATTTAATTAACTCCATTTTATTTATTTTAGTGGTGGCGACTGTTCACTTCATTTTGTTATTTTGGCTCAATTGGCTTTACATTCCTTTTCAACATAATATTTACATACAGGTTTGTGGAAATAACAAAATTAAATTGACAATATATTTGAAGGCATTGCTCAATGCTAGAAGAGGGCTCATTTCGTGGGAAAACCGCCGATTTTGTGTTCATGTTCATTTTTGGATGGCTTTTCATGGTTTCTTTTTCAATTCCAAAAATAATTAAATTAATAATTATTTTGCCGACAAACTTATAACGGTTTAAAATGCGATTTTCGGCTGGCAAATCATTTAACATTTTTTCTAATGAAATCATTAAAGATGCGTCAATTCCTAAATAGTTTGTCTGATTTCAGCTGAAACCAATAAAGGGTTTTAAACCAAAAATCAGACAATAAACCTATATATGAATCGACGCTTCTCATCATGAGCTCTCAAATAATCGCTTCCTAAACCGTTAGAGGTTGTCAACAAACAAAGATTTAAATTTATCAACAAAAAATTGGCACCCAAATAAAATATTTATCAGATTATTTGTGCTTGTTTCGTTCATCTCATCTTCCTTGGCCATGCCTTCACACTGATGATTGTCTATGTTTGGAGCAGGCGAAATCCCTTCGTTGGAATGAACTTTTTTGGGGTCTTCTCATTTTCGGCGCCATATTTGGTTTAAATTTTCAAAATTAATATTAAAAATTAATTAAATTTTAGCCTTGGGTTTTGCTCTTTTTCTCACTTTTGCTTGGTCAAAATGCAATGGTCGATATTTTTGGTATTTTCATTTTTAATTATTGAGCGGATTTTTAGGTCGAAAAATGGCAAAAATTAGTTATTATTAAGGTTTTTTGTGAATTTGCCAAAAATAGAAGGTTTTGGGAACCTCAAAATAAGCTGATTTTTGGTTTTATTGCATTTTTCTAATGAAATTTTCTCTTAAAAAGTGCCAAATTTGGTAAAAATTGGTCAAAAAATTACGTCAAAAATATAGAAATAAATGCCCAAAAACATTATTTATACGCTTTTCCCATCAAATTGATACAAAAAATGAGTCAAAACCTAAAAACCCGCTCCCAAATTCATCACAAAATAATTTATTGATTGATTTGAAGGGATTGCCTGCGGCCATCTGTATTTTTTCCTCGAGGACATTTTCCCAAATCAACCGGGCGGATTTCGTGTCCTCGAAACGCCACGCCTCCTCAAATGGATGTTCGATGCACCGCCGGTGATTGTCGACCCAAGGGAGCGGCCCGGAGGTTTTAATTGGGGCCAAGAAGAACAACATCAACAACCAAGAGAAGAAGCAATGGAAGAAAATGCAAATGCAGCAGCACCGGTGGATGAAGAAAGAAATGATGAAAATGAGGAGGAGGAATAAATTTATACATATTTTTAAAAATTTTTATTTTATATATTTATCGATTGGGAAAAACGCATTAAATTTTTTAAATTTGTTAAAATTATATTTAAATAATTATCGATTTTATCGATTGAATATTATATATATTTTTTGTAAAATATTTAAACATTTTGTCACATCTTGCCATCTTGGTAAGGAATTGCCGACTTTTACCAAGACAATTTTTTCTCATTTTTCCTTTGCTGATAATCTTTTCTCGTGTTGATTGATATCTGCTGTTGATTTGATTGAGCCTTCATCCTTGGCTGTGATTGATATTTATTTGTCGAATGACTCTTCTCTCGCTATTTGAGAAATGAGTAATCTGTGATTAGAATTTGATAATTGATAAATAATAATGTAAAATGTGAATTGATGAGTGATATTTGATATGATTGGGATTAATGAAATGAATTGTGGATGATTTTTATGGATGAATGACTGATTGATTGAAAATGGATTGCTTAAAAATGAGGAGTATTTCTTGGTTTTTAATCATTTATTACTAAATTCCCATATCCCTGTAAAAGTCCCCATTTCCTTACCAAGATGGTAAGATATGTTAAAAATGGACGCCATATTCGGATTCTTCACCCTCAAAAATCCTTGAAAATCCTAATTTTTAGACAAAAAGTACCCAAATTCATTTTTTCCAAAAATTGGGGCTACGAAGCACTTTCAACCATTTTTATTTATTTTTTGCTAATTAAATTTTACTTTTATAGATTAATTAATTAGCAAATATTAAAAAGATGGATTTTGAAGAATCAGCAGATGAACAGCAATTGGCAAATGGCCTCACATTTGATGGCGGCAAAAAAGGGCAAATTTATGTGGTCGACTTTGGTGAACACATGTTCCAAGGAGAGGATGACAAAAAACCACAATGGCGATTCAGATTGGCATTACAGGTTTTTTGGACTAAAATTTAAAGAAAATTATACCAAAAAATGTGATGACCTTAAGAGAAGACCTTAACTTTTAAAAAAATTTAAGGGTCGCGGGTTCGAATCCACTTTTAGAGAAGGGTTTTTTTCGGATTATTCCCCGCTTTTATTCACTTTTACTTATTCTTTGGTATATTTCTAGAAAAATTAATTTTAAAAATTTTCGACCTTAGAGGAGACCTTAACTTTTCAAAATTTATGGGTCTCGGGTTCGAATCCACTCGGGGGAAGTTTTTTTCGGACTGATTTCCCACTTTTGTAACCAATTTTCAAAAATTAAAAAACTTTTGGGACCTCAATTCATAGGATTATCGATTGAAAAATCAATAAAAAGATTTTAAAATATTATAAATCGAAAAATCAATCTAAATTATTATTGTTAAATTAAGACTGTCCGTGACCAAATCAATCAACAATGTTGTACGGGCGACATGAACGAGCTGGGTGCGGTGATTTTCTTCAACACAACCCAATCGAAGACCAGCCGCGAAAGCATTGAATGCATTTTCGTCCATCGCGAGTTGGGCACATTCGATGCGGACTATGTGAAAAGGCTGGATGAGCTGCTGGCCAAGCCAGATTTATTGGCCGAAATGCAACCCGAATTGGGCCCAAGTGGAATTTGTGATTGGGGTGACGTGATTTTGGCGTGCCAGGATGTACTGCAAAGGTTCGCATTTAGACAAATTTATTACATTATTTAATAAAAAAAAATATGTACCGTAATTCCTCTATTAAAAGCCCATGGCCTTATAATTTTTCAGATTCCCTCCAAATTGGGAAAAAAATAAATATTTTTACCATTTTTCGCCTAAAAATTCTCACAAGTGGACTTTTATTAAAGGATGGGCTTTTAATAGAAGATTTACCGTAGAATTTACCCTTAAATTTTCGGGTATAAAACAACCAATTTTCAATTTTTGAGGCCATTTAACTTCCCCACTACAAATTAATAATGGATTTATATTTCGGACTATTGACCTTTATGGTGTAGTGGTAAAGTCCTTGCTTTTAATCCAAAAAGTCAAGGGTTCAATTCCCATCAGTGGCAAATCTTTTTTTAGGCCCTAAAATATGGATAGGCTTTAAAATAGGAGTCCGATTTGGCAAAAGGCCACAAAATTGTTCATTTTTTGACATGAAAATTCATAGTTAAATTCCAATAATTTTTTGCAATGTAAATTAATTGCCATCCTAAAATTTTATTTTTTAGTATTAAAGCATTGCGAAAGAAAGTGATCAACATATTCACAACGGACAATGCCGAATTCATTGATTCAAACAGTTTGGTAAGTTGCCGAAAATATTAAGAAATTAAAAAATATTTAAATTATCACATTTTCCCAAATAGTCAAATTTAAGGTTAGATTTAGGGTAATTTTAGACTTTAGATATGCTAATTTAAAGAAGTCTAATTTTAATTTTTTCGACCCTAAAGATGTCGATTTTTCGAAAAAATATTATTAAATTAATACATTTAATAAAAGATAATTTATCTAATCAATAATTCAATCAATAAATCAATCACTTGGCCCTAACAAGCTTATTTTTAGGCTTAAAAGAAATTTTTAGGAAGTATTATTTGATCAATTTTCGAAAAAGAAAGCTTTAAAGCTCTTAAAATTCCAATTCCATTTATGGTCTAAAAAAAAATTAAATATTTAATATAATTTATCAATCCAAAATCCAATCAATAATTACAGAAAGCAGCAAAGAAGCGAGTCCTTGAAGAATTGGCACCAAAAAATGTGGACATTAAAGTATTTGTGTTGGAAGAGGACAAAGATGAGGAAACTGAATTCACCAAATTTTTGGTAAAATTTAATATTAAAATATTTCTATCAATTAATTAATTAATTTTTTTAGAAAGCAATTAGCCCCGAAATGGGACGCTACACAAATTTTGATCAGCTCCGTGAAGGGTTGGTTTTGGTTCAATTTTAATTAAATAAAATAATTTTTAATTTAAATAAAATAATTTTAAACTTTTTTAATTAAATAAAATAATTTTTTTGTGTGCTTTTTCAGACTTCATTTCAAGAATTATTCCCTTCGTTCGACCACATCCGTTCCATTCATTTTGGGTGAAGGATTTCAATTTGCCGTTGGCATCTATTTTCTGATCAAACCATTGGATAAACCCAAAGGAGTTTCGATGGATTCCGAAACGAATGAAAAGTGAGAATACAATTTTTCCAAAATTTTTTTTTCGAAAAATTTCAAAATTTTTAGAAGAAAATTTTCGTGCTAAATTTTCGTGCTAAATTTTTAGTTTTTTTTTATAATTTACCATTTTAAAAATGCTCTCAGATCACTCAAAAAATTCGAAAAAATATGGCAAAAAATTTTTAAATACGGCAAAAATATGGCACGTGCCCTATTTATGTGGTATTATGGGACCCTTGGGTGCTACAGCATACCCTTTGGCTACGTCCTTGATTGCTAGGTAGGGTAGGGATAATCCGATTTGGCCAAGTTATATGGCCTAAAAAATATTATTTTTCGACACCTAAAAAATTTCGGGAAATTCAATATCATTTTTTGAGTAAATTAAATGTCATCCTTTTTTGCATTTTTAATTTTTTTGAAGAATTGAACTACGAAGCCATTACATTCCAAAAGACAAAGAAATTGTGGCAGCAGAGAATGCACCCGAATCCACCGCTAATTCCAATTTGGTCCCGGGCGCAGTGGAAGGCGAAGTTTTTGAGGGTGAAGTGAATTTCATGCGGAATGTTGGCGACGTTGACATTGTTTTGAGCCGCGAGGAGATGGAGAATTTGAGGCGATTCGATCAGCCAGGTAAGGCCCAAAAAAAGCCCTCAATGCTTTTCCCATCTTATTTTTTGAGTTATTATATAAATCATAAAATTTATTAACTAAATATGGCTTAAATTATAGCTATGGATATGGATAGAGTTTATCTAAAAAACATTTTGCTAGAGGTTTCTCGTTGGCCTAAAGGAGAAACCCTTCAATTTGCAAATTTAGAGGTCTCGGGTTCGAATCCGCTCCGAGGAAGTTATTTTTTTCCGGGCTTAATTCCCACTTTTATTCATTTTTAATATATTTTATAGCTAATAAGGTTTATAAATTAAAAAATTTTGCAAATTTTCGACCCAAAAAGGGAGAGCGACCCTCATTTTTGCAAAATTTAGAAGTCTCTGGTTCAAACCCGCTCCGTAGAAGTTATTTTTTTCGGACTTGATAATCACTTTTATGCATTTATACAAATTATGCAGTAAATTATTAGACGTCTAACAAAAAACCTGACCCGAAAGGTGTTTAGACTTATCCAAAATCTAGGGGTCACGGATTCGAATCCGCTCACAGAGGAAGGTATTTTTTCCGGGCTTAATTCTTTATTTTTCGGACTTTTATATACATTCTACAGTACATTTATAGACAAAAAAAAAAGTAATTTGAACCAAAAAAATGAAGTGCAAAATTCCCTAGTTTGTTACTAAGCCATCCAAATTAATAAAAATTCCCCTCCTCTCCTACACAGGAATAACCCTGATTGGGTTTAAACCAATGAAATTGCTGAAGGATTCACATCGAATGAGCCCGGCCAAATTCATTCATCCATTGGACAATGTTCGCCACTATTTTCAAATATTTTTGCAATTTTACGGTTTTAGGTCATTTCTGGAAGCTCAAAATTGTATCGAGCATTGTTGAATCGTTGCATCCAACGCCAATTGTTCATTTTGGTTCGATACACCCAAAAGACGAATACTCCGCCTCAGTTATGTGCCCTGGTGCCCCAATCCAACACAAATGAAGATGGGAAAGTGAGTTTTGGTTTTGGGATATTTTTTTATGGGAAATATTTAATTTGTCAAAAAATATTTATAAAATATTGAAAACTATCGAAAAGAATATAATAATAGATAGTTCATAGTTTTATCCTTGACCCACAAACTTTATTGTAGAGGTTCAAAAGGTAATCCTAGACTCCCAAACCATTTATTCAATCATAGAGCTCATCAGTGGCGTAGCCAGCCAGCAGGGGGGGGGGGGGGGGGAAAGGGGGGAAATCCCCCTCCCGAAATGAAATCGAGGAAGAAAAAAAAATGATTTTTTTTTCTTGAAAAAATTATAAGAAAAAAAATTTCGCGCTCGCACCTTAGACCTTAGGTAGAATTTTAGTCAAAAATCGTGAAAAAATTTATTTTTTTTTTGTGTTTTTCCTTATAATTTACAAATTTTTGAAAAATAAACACCTAATAACGCAATTTTTAGAATTCCCCCCTACGAAATAAAATATTTTGTTGGAATTCCCCCTCCCGAAATGAAATTTCTGGCTACGCCACTGGAGCTCATCAAGACATCACATATCATTTGATTAGGTTTTGGCATAGATTTAATCAATTTTGACTAAACCATAATCAAATAATTATATATCACCATTCACCATTAACCATTCATTGCCATTTGACCAGCAGCTCTATTCAATATGGTATATGTTTTGTGAATGTAGGATTAGCTTTTTATCATTATTTTTGTCATTAATATAATTTACTTCGATAAATTCAATATGCTATACATTTTCAATAAATTAAATACTTTATTCTATCCTATTTTTAATCGAATTTAATTTTGAAAATAGCTGAATAAATAGATATTAAACCCTTCATTTTTATTAAGTTACTTTTAATTATTATTTTTTTTTTGTTTTGAATAGATGACTGTGAATTCTTCCTACGTCTATGAGGGTTTCCATCTGCTGGAATTGCCATTTGCGGAAGAGGCCAGGAATTTACGCGATCGTTATGGACCACCGCCGGATGGATTGGGGAAATGGCCATCGCCGGATGATCAAAAAATCAATGCGGCCAGGGAATTCGTCCGAAAGTTGATCAAAGGCTTTACTCCCGATCAATTTGCGAATCCAGGTGGGGATGGTGGATTTATTCAAAATTAATTTACATTCTTTCAGTTCTTCAACGCCATTATAAGGTGGGCTTTTATTGTCATTTAGTTTTAATAGTAGGAAGACTTAGTTATAATCGGGCTAACAATGTGGAATTGTTCTTTCCGGAAGGAAATAAAAAAAATCAGAATTAAAACTTTCCGGAAGAAATATAAAATAAATAAACTTTCTAGAATTATTTCTAAACTAACTAAACAGGCATTTTTTACATTTGAAGGGAGTCGAAACCCTGGCATTGGATTTGAGCATGGAATCATTTGAGGAGGAAGTCAGCAAATTGGATGCATTACGTAAAAATTAATTCAAAATAAATTTATGTAAATTTGAATAATTTTTAGAGCCATATTTCTTGAATCCTGCAAATGTGTGCCGTGTAGCCAATGAAATTGCAAAATTGAAGGAATTATGTTCTTCATCAAAAGAGGAGAAAAAACCAGCAGTGTCAGCAAAGAAGGGTTCTTCATCAAAAGACAAAATTGACTTTTCCCATGGAAATTTTCCAGCAAATTTGGTAAATTAATTATTTTATTAATGTAATTTAACCAGTCGAGGCAAGCTCGATGGTAAAATTTGGAGGGCATATGATTCGAATTCGATGGGTGTAAGGCAGTGCTGCGCGTCAGCTATTTTGAGCCCCAGCCCCGGGCCCCGGCTTTTCAGAATTCTGGCCCCGGCCCCAGCCCCGGAGCTTAACTCGCGGCCCCGGCCCCAGCCCCGGGGCTGCCCCGGGGCCGGCCCCGGACTAATAGCAAAAAAATTTTTTTTGCCTATTAAATTTTGAAAAATTCTTAAAATCAAAGAAATTTTATAAAAATTATTAAATTATTTAATGTATTTTTAATTTTTAACTATCTATCCTCGAAATATAACTATATTTCCATTCATTCAACTTCAAAAAAGAAAATTTTGCCCTTCAAAATCAAAATAATGACCATAATTTTTGTTAAATTTGGGGCCGGCCCCGGGGCTGGCCCCGACCCTCAAAATTCGGCCCCAGCCCCGGCCCCGAGCACCGGGTTTTCAGAATCTCAGCCCCGGCCCCAGCCCCGGGGCCGGGGCCGCCCCGGGGCCGGGGCCCGGGGCCCGCGCAGCACTGGTGTAAGGAGGAATACATGGGACGATTAGAAATTTTGCTTTTGGTAGGAAGAAAGCGGCTATCGCGCTTTAAAAGATCTCTAGTAGGATTCCTTTTAAGTTTATACGGCTTAATCCCGGGCATCTTTCGGCCTTCGTCCGGGCTCTCGTGCCTAAAAAAATTGGTTAGAACTCCCAAAACTTGAAAAATGAACAAAACTCAAAATTTTTTTTAAATATTATATAAAAACATTTTAGTTATCACCTGCTCCCCTGTATGGTCCCATTTCTCCAATAACTCCTGCTGGTACATTAGCCACTGGATTTGAAGATTGTTATGAATCAGCATTGGAAAATTTGCGTGATCGTTTTGGTGTCGAGCATCTTTCTGAATGCGCAGAACCTAAATTATTTGAATATCCAGTATTTTTAAGCATTTAGTAAATTAAAATTCATTTTGTCTTTTAGATAGCTGGAATTGTCCACGGGGCTAACCGCCTTGTGATCCCACTCAAAGTTCGTGCATTTCCAAATTCAAAAAATTTCGTCGTCTTCTTTGTTTTTGATACCGGGGCTCCAATGACAAGTCTCACTCGGAAGACCATGCTGGCATTATCTGCTGGACGTGATAATCTCCAAGAAATTATTATTCAAGGTTTTTCTTGACTTATTTTTTGAAATTTTGGCTAAATTATTTAGACAGACATTTTCCTTGTCGTCTTTCCTCAAATTGTAGTGAATCAATGGCGAATGTGAATCTATTGGGCTCCCCGTTCCAGTTCCATTTGGACCTTTGTTGCATATTTTCTCCGCATCCATTCGACTACATTTCAGACCCGATTAGAATTTTCTACCTTACGCCATTTAAGAACGCAAGTCAAGTTTTGAAAATGGCCGCTTTTCCTCACCAAAATCCGAATATAAGAAATAAATTGCACAATTTTTCCAGCTCTAACCCCGAGGCTACTTCCAAGCTGCTTAGGGAGGAAAAAGGTATATAAACTAATTAAATTAAAATAAAGAAGCAATGAAATTAAATAACAAATTTCATAAATAATTTTACGGAAAATAATTTAGGGTGCGGAATTTTTTGTCGACAAAATTAGTACTTTTTGTCAATAAACCAGTTTTTTTTAGTATAGCTTTTTTGTGCTTGATCCTAGATTCCCAAACTTTTTACCCATTTTATAGAGCTCAACGAGACGCGTCGATTGATGTATAACTTATCGGGGTTTGGCAAAAATTCAAAGTGTTAAACCATTTTTTAAACCATATTTTGGTTTTTGTTCATAACTCTTTTAATTTTGAACAAAACCCGATAAATTATAGATCAATCGACGCGTCTCGATGAGCTCTATAAAATGGGTAAAAAGTTTGGGAATCTAGGATCAAGCTTAAAGGTTATACTCAAAAAAAACTGATTTGTCGACAAAAAATACTTTTCTAAAATATAATTTATATTTTAGTATTTTACAATTGTGAATCGAAAGAGAAAAGCACTTCCGCCTCAACGCAAGAATCTGATGTTTCACAAAAATCATCCATAAATTTGAATTTGGACGGAGAAGAGAATGAAGATGCCGGAGGCAGTGGTCCTTCAACAAAACGCACAAAACGAAGCTGAATGAAAGCATAAAAAATGAATAAATTCGATGAAAATGAAAGCACAAAAGTTAATAATTTCAATTGACATTATTTTGAAAAAATTTTGAACCAATTTATTTATTATTTATTTTGATAAAATCAATTTTATATTTATATAAAATGAATAAATGGGAAAGGGAAGGGAATTTTTGTTATCGCCATTCCACCTCCTCCACCCCCCCCCCCCCCAAAATCCTTCAATTTTTTGGGTGGACTCTGGGCCACCTCCGCCCATGGAAGTTAATAATGCTTCATTATTCCCATCACTTAATTTTCCCCCATTTTTCCTAATATTTTGTGTATAAATAATAAGGCTTCCTTTTAGCCAGTCAGTTTTGGAAATACTGACTTCTGGACTTTGTACCAACTTGAGAAGAGGCTCATTCGATTCGATATGGTCGATTTAGTCTATGAAATTTCAAAACGGTTTTAGCTTGTCCGAAAAAGTTGTACCATTGTTTAAAAAGCTGGTTTTGGTTTATTAACTTTTGCTTAAGTTTATATTTTCCCCTAAAATATGTGGTGCTCACTGCTCAGCAGAGCTGGGAGCTGCTGCCCATCTCAAATTCCAATCTCATTGCCCGCCATCAGCACTGCTGAATGCCGCACGAAATTGGGAGATTCGAGATTGGCATTGGAGGGCATTTAATTATCGATTTTATCGACTGGAAATGAATTAAATTTTTTCATTTTAAATTCGTTAAATTTTATTTTTAAAATTATCGATTTTATCGATTGTAAAATATTTGCATTTTTTAAAAATAATTAACCATTTTTAAGGGTTTTTAGGGTGGATAATCCGAATTTGACGTCCATTTTATCATATCTTACCATCTTGGTAAGGAAATACCGACTTTTACCCAAGATATTTTTTTTCGTTTTTCCCTTTGTTAAAAATCTTCTCTCACATTGAATGATATCTGTTGATTGACACCCTTCATCCTCAGCTGATTGTGATGTTTGTCGAATGACTCCTCTCATTTCTCCCCATAAAAAAATGTGAATTGATGTAGAAATGAGTGATTTGAATTAGGGTTGGCCCCCGTCCCCGCCCCGTCCCCGGGCTTTTTTGCTCCCGTCCCCCGTCCCCGAAAATGAAAACTCCCCGTCCCCGAATCTCTCCCTGAGATGCGTCGATTGAGGTATAATATGTCGATATAAAAAATTTTAACTTTTTCGACCCATGGACCCTTCACTTTTGCGATTTTCAAATGGTACATAACTTGGCCAAAAGTGTAAGCGCGCAGAAATTTTTGGTATTTTCAGACTCAGCTCGACGAGCTCTATCGAATGGTGTATCATTTGATTGATTTTGAGTCTGGGGGCTCAGAACCAATTTTTCCGAGAATTCGAAACAGTTAGGTATCCGTTTTGTCTTATTTTACCATCTTGGTAAGATAATGCCAAATTTAATCTTTAACCAAGAAAAGGCAAAGGGGATAGTAGACCAGAGTTACCAAAATACTTACCAAATTTTTATGGAATTTGCCAGATTTTCAAGGAATTGCTTTATTTTTTTGCCTAATTTTTAATTTGCCTTATAAATGCCATATTTTAAAAATTTCTTTAAAAAATTGATGATGTTTGTTTGGCCATTTTTCTTCCAATTTTTCACTTGCATGGCCAAATTTTGGTCTAATTTTTCGCTGCGCGGCTATTTGGGCTAAAAATTTTTTCAACAATTCTGGCTCCATACAATCGCAGTTAAAAATTTGCTGTTGGCGAAGGCAAATTTAATTTCGAATCATTATTGGTGGAAAAAAAACCAAAGAAATGGAGCCATGATTGGATGATGAGCCAATTTTGGAACAAATTTCGGATGAAGAAATGTGGTCCGTCTTTTGTTATAAAATATTTAAAAATCATCCAATTTTATGCAATTTATTTATTTATTAAACATTCAGAAAAATTTTAGAAATAAAAAAATTTTTTGAAAGATGAAAAAAAAATTTTTTTCAAAAAGGCAAATTCCCCGAAATTTAGGGGTTCCCGTTCCCCTCACTGCGAAGCTCTCCCCGTCCCCGTCCCCGAAGCTTGACTCCCCGCAATTCCCCGTCCCCGAAAATCGTTCCCCGGGCGCCGGGGTCCAACCCTAATTTGAATATAATAAAATGTGTGAATGGTGAGTGATATCTGATATATATGATTGATTGGGATTAATGAATTGTGATTTATGGATGAGTGATTGATTGAAATTGCTATAAAAATGAAGAATATTTCAGTTTTTTTAATCATTTACTAAATTCGAAATTCCCATAATATCTTGGTAAAAGTCGGTACATTTCCTTATCAAGATATGATAAAATGGACGTCATATTCAGTTTCTCCCACCCTCAAAACCCCTAAAAAACTAATTTTGAGAAAAAAAAAGTAAATTTATTTTTTTTCCAAAATTTAGGGCTAAAAAGTTTCCATTTTTATTTATTTTTGCCAATTAAATTTACTTTTTACAGATTAATATTAGCGAATATTAAATGATGGATTTTGAAGAATCAGCAGATGAACAGCAATTGGCAAATGGCCTCACATTTGATGGCGGCAAAAAAGGACAAATTTATGTGGTCGACTTTGGTGAACACATGTTCCAAGGAGAGGATGACAAAAAACCACAATGGCGATTCAGATTGGCATTACAGGTTTTTTGGACTAAAATTTAAAGAAAATTTTACCAAAAAAATTTGAAAAAATTTCGACCTTAAGAGAAGACTTTATCTCGAAAAATTTAGGGGCAATGGGTTCGAATCGTTTAATTGTAAGGGCAAATTATTTTTCTGATTTAGTAAATTTTATTCATTTTTGTACATTTTTGAACAAAAAATTTTTGAAAATTTCCGACTTTAAAAAAGACCTTAACTGTAAAATTTATGGGTTTCGGGTTTAAATCCGCTCGTAGGAATATATTTTTATCAGACTTAATTCCTACTTTTGTAACCAATTTTCAAAAAACGTGGGACATCATTTGATAGGATTATCGGTTGATAAATCAATAAAATTCAAAAATAATCAAAACCGAAATATCATAAAATTCAAAATATAATCGAAAAATCAATCTAAATTATTATTGTTAAATTAAGACTGTCCGTGACCAAATCAATCAACAATGTTGTACGGGCGACATGAACGAGCTGGGTGCGGTGATTTTCTTCAACACAACCCAATCGAAGACCAGCCGCGAAAGCATTGAATGCATTTTCGTCCATCGCGAGTTGGGCACATTCGATGCGGACTATGTGAAAAGGCTGGATGAGCTGCTGGCCAAGCCAGATTTATTGGCCGAAATGCAACCCGAATTGGGCCCAAGTGGAATTTGTGATTGGGGTGACGTGATTTTGGCGTGCCAGGATGTACTGCAAAGGTTCGCTTTCGCAACAAATTTATTAAATTATTTTGAAAAAAATACCGTAAATTCTCTATTAAAAGCCCATGGTCTTATAATTTTCAGAGTCCCTTCAAATGAGGAAAAATCAATATTTTTACCTATTTTCACCCTAAAATTATGAAAAATGGGTTTCTATTAGAGGGTGGGCTTTTAATAGAGGATTTACGGTAGAATTTGCTCTTAAATTTTCGGGTATAATACAACCCATTTTCAATTTTTGAGGCCATTTAACTTCCCCACTACAAATTAATAATGGATTTATTAATAGCTCTGACAATTGACCTTGGTGGTGTAGTGGTAAATTCCTTGCATTTAATCCACAAAGTCAAGGGTTCAAATCCCATTGGTGGTAAATCATTTTTTCGGCATTAATAATGGATGGACTAAATAAAAAAGAATCTTAGCCAAATTTTTGGCCACAAATTGTTTTTTTGACACGAAAATTATGGGTAAATTCCAATGATTTTTTGCCTTGTAAATTAATTGCCATCCTAAAATTTTATTTTTTAGTATTAAAGCATTGCGAAAGAAGGTGATCAACATATTCACAACGGACAGTGCGGAATTCATTGATTCAAACAGTTTGGTAAGTGACAGAAAATATTGAAAAATTAAAAAAATTACAAAATTTATCTGCGACTAGCGACTCCACTGTCCCATAACCCACATACTTGTTAGGTTTAGATTTAGGTTTTAGGGTAATTCTACGCTTTAAACATGATAGAAATTTAAATATAATTTGATCAATTTTATTAGGACCCTAAAATGTCCATTTTTCGAAACAATATTTTTAAATTAATACATTTTATAAATATTAATATAATATTTATAAATATTATAATATAATTTATTCAATCAATAATTCAATTAATAAATCAATAATCAATCACTTGGCCTTAAAACAAAATGTTGAAACTTAAGCTTAGTTTTAGGCTTAAAGAAATTTTAAGGAAGTACTATCTAATATTTGGTTAATTTTCGAAATAGAAAGCTTTTTAAATGAAAACACTTATATATAAAAACCTTAAAATCTCTTTTATCTTAATATAATTTATCCAATCAATAATCAGCCTCCTTAAAAAATCTGATTCTAAAAATGTCGATTTTTTCTTCAAATAGAATTAAATAATTTATCAATCAAAATCCAATCAATAAAAATCAATCAATCAATAATTAGGAAGGAGCGGATAGTTAGGTAAAAAGGTTGGAACAGGTTGATTTTTATATCTTGATTTAGAATAAATATTTATATAAAAATTTTATATCATTTTATAGGAAATTTTTTGCTTAATCTTTCTGTAAAAGAAAAAAATTTTTTTATTAATAACTAAAAGCTAATAGAAAATTCCGCCTGCTGGCCAAAACTTGAAATTCCGCCTGGTGTAAAACTTGACCAGGCGGAATTACAAATTTTGGCCAGGCGGAATTTTTTTATTCAATTCGTAGTCAATAAAATTTGTTTTTTTCTTTTACAGAAAGATTAAGCAAAAAATTTCCTATAAAATGATATAAAATTTTTTTATAAATATTTATTCTAAATCAAGATATAAAAATCAACCTGTTCCAACCTTTTTACCTAACTATCCGCTCCTTTAATTACAGAAAGCAGCAAAGAAGCGAATCCTTGAAGAATTGGCACCAAAAAATGTGGACATTAAAGTATTTGTGTTGGAAGAGGACAAAGATGAGGAAACTGAATTCACAAAATTTTTGGTAAATTAAATTTATATCAAATTATTTAATTAATTAAATTTTTAGAAAGCAATTAGCCCCGAAATGGGACGCTACACAAATTTTGATCAGCTCCGTGAAGGGTTGGTTTTGGTTCAATTTTAATTAAATAAAATAATTTTTAATTTAAATAAAATAATTTTAAACTTTTTTAATTAAATAAAATAATTTTTTTGTGTGCTTTTTCAGACTTCATTACAAGAATTATTCCCTTCGTTCGACCACATCCGTTCCATTCATTTTGGGTGAGGGGTTTCAATTTGCCGTTGGCATCTATTTTCTGATCAAACCGTTGGATAAACCCAAAGGCATTTTGATGGATTCCGAAACGAATGAAAAGTGAGAAATTGGACAATTTTCTATGGAATAAATTTAATTTAACCGGAAAATGACACACTGAATCTACCTGAAATTTTTTCGAGTCGAAAAATAATATTTTTTAGACCATATAATTTAGCCATAAATTGGTTTTAGGGCTTATTAGGATTAGATTCAGGGCCAAGCATGGGTTTAGAACCTAAGGGCATACATGCGCTTGGGGGTTGGGGTCATTTTGGTCGGGTACAAATTAAAACTCACTCAAAATGAGACCTATTTTAGGGGAAAAAAACGGATACTACCCATACCGACCGAAAACAATGTATCTTTTTTGAAAAAAATTTAGGCATCGCAGGAGAAAAATTTTGGGTTTCAATGTTAAAAAACTCCAAAAAAAAACCTTCACAATTTTGAATTTGCCATATATTAGTAGAAAATGCCCTAAAAAAATACCATGGGACCCGATAGGCGCAAATAGGCACCACAGAAGAAAAAATTTACGATTTTACTCATTTTTAGGAGCAAAAAATATAAGAAAATGGGTATTAATTTTAATGATCAATTTTTTCAATTCTTTTGCCCCCAATACTACCAACTTTTTCACAATTTCCAAACAGCACACGTATTGGCCTAGGATAGGTAAGTTATGAAACTTAAGGAGTCCGATTTGGCCAAATTATAATGGCCTCAAAAAATACCAAAAATTTCGGGTAAATTCAGTCATTTTTGGTTAAATTAAATGACACCCTTTTTACATATTTTAATTTTTTTTTATTTAATATTTTAAGAATTGAACAACGAAGCCATTACATTCCAAAAGACAAAGAAATTATGGCCGCCGAAAATGCACCCGAAACCACCACTAATTCCAATTTGGTCCCCGGCGCGGTGGAAGGCGAAGTTTTTGAGGGTGAAGTGAATTTCATGCGGAATGTTGGCGGCGTTGACATTGTTTTGAGCCGGGAGGAACTGGAGAATTTGAGGCGATTCGATCAGCCAGGTAAAGCCGAAAAAAGACACTGAATAGGCTAGAGCGCTTTCCCACCTAATTTTTTTAGGTTGGATATTATATAAACCTTTAAAAAATTATATTAGGCTTAAATTCAGGCTAGGTTTTCCAATTAGGTTCTGTAAAAGCATTTTTATTAAAAAAAATTCTGGTTGAAATTTTTAGCCTAAAGGATAAACCCTTTACTTTTTAAATTTTTGAGGTCTCAGGTTCGAATCCGCTCCGAGGAGGGTATTTTTCCGAGCATAATACATTTTTTTACGCATTCTACAGTGCATCATTTCTAAACGAAATTCAGTAATTTGGACCAAAAAAAATTTTTGCCTAAAGGAGAAACCCTTCATTCTGCAAAATTTGGTGGTCTCGGGTTCGAACCCGCTCCGAGGAAGCTATTTATTATCAAGCTTAATTCCCATTTTAAGCCTTTTTTATATATTTTACTTTATTCTAGGGTAGGATTATAAATAAGAATTTATTAAAAAATTTTGAAAATTTTCGACCCAACGGGGGAGAGACACCCTTCATTTTTGCTAAAAATTTGGGGTCTCGGGTTCGAATCCGCCGCTCCGAGGAAGGTATTTTTTCAATTTTGATTCCACTTTTATGCATTTTGCGATACATTTCTAGAGAAAATACAGTAATTTAAGCAAAAAATGAGTTGGAAAATGCGCTAATATTACTAAATTCCCCACAATTTAATACAATTTCCACTCTTACACAGGAATAACCCTGATTGGATTTAAACCAATGAAATTGCTGAAGGATTCGCATCGAATGAGTCCGGCCAAATTCATTCATCCATTGGACAATGTCTGTGCTAAATTGGTTCAATTTTGTACAATTCCAAGCACTTTAGGTCATTTCCGGAAGCTCCAAACTGTATCGGGCATTGTTGAATCGTTGCATCCAACGACAGCTGTTCATTTTGGTTCGCTACACCCAAAAGACGAATACACCGCCTCAATTATGCGCACTGGTGCCACAATCCAATACAAATGTTGAAGATGGAAAAGTGAGTTTTGGGATATTTTTATGGGAAATATTTACCGAAAAGATTGTATGTCAGAATCCTAGACCCCCACTTAATATGCTCAATCAATAGATCTTCAAGATATATATATTTATAACATGGATTTAGGTTATAAAAAAATAGTGAAAATTTTGACAAGAATTTAACGGTTCAGAAATTTCCTAGATACCCGAACCATAAATCCAAGAAAGATAACGACGAAACGCATCATTTATAATATGTTTTGGCTTATGTTTACCAATTATAACTTAGTTTTGGATCAAAAACCAAATTTTGGTTTGAACATTTTAAAACCCTCTAATTTTGGCCAAGCCATTTGTAAATTATTTATATTACATCTTAACCAGCTCTCTATGCAAATGCAAATATGGTATATGATTTTTGAATATATGGGACAAACTCCTAAAACCTAAACCATTTGAATTTATTTTGGCATAATTATGTACTCGTTTTTCGACAATTTCAATATATTTTCGGTGAATTAAATATAATCCATATTTTTAATTAAATTATTTTTTATTAGATGACGGTGAATTCTTCCTACGTCTATGAGGGTTTCCATCTGCTGGAATTGCCATTTGCGGAAGAGGCCAGGAATTTACGCGATCGTTATGGACCACCGCCGGATGGATTGGGGAAATGGCCATCGCCGGACGACCAAAAAATCAAGGCGGCCAGGGAATTCGTCCGAAAGTTGACCAAGGCATTTACACCCGATCAATTTGCGAATCCGGGTAGGCCTGAGAGGGAGATTAATTCAAATTTAATATTTTTCATTCATTCATTTTCAGTGATTCAACGCCATTTTAAGGTGAGTTCGCACTTACTCTATTCCTTAAAAATGTAAAATGTCACTTTTACTAAAAATATGTTGCGTTTCTTAAAATAAAAAAATCGTCGCTTTGTAAAAATTTTAAAATTATTGAATTAATTAAAATCAGAACAGGCGGAATTATTAAAATCAGAATAGGCGGAATTATTAAAATCAGAACAGGCGGAATTATTAAAATCAGAACAGGCGGAATTATTAAAAATCAGAACAGGCGGAATTATTAAAATCAGAACAGGCGGAATTATTAAAATCAGAACAGGCGGAATTATTAAAATCAGAACAGGCGGAATTATTAAAATCAGAACAGGCGGAATTATTAAAATCAGAACAGGCGGAATTATTAAAATCAGAACAGGCGGAATTATTAAAATCAGAACAGGCGGAATTATTAAAATCAGAACAGGCGGAATTATTAAAATCAGAACAGGCGGAATTATTAAAATCAGAACAGGCGGAATTATTAAAATCAGAACAGGCGGAATTATTAAAATCAGAACAGGCGGAATTATTAAAATCAGAACAGGCGGAATTATTAAAATCAGAACAGGCGGAATTATTAAAATCAGAACAGGCGGAATTATTAAAATCAGAACAGGCGGAATTATTAAAATCAGAACAGGCGGAATTATTAAAATCAGAACAGGCGGAATTATTAAAATCAGAACAGGCGGAATTAATCTAAGATTTCCGGATTAAACCTATCAAATTACAACCTAACCCGAACCGTAACATTACAATCTCTCCAGAAAACTTATCTGTTCTTTTAAACTCTCAGAAAATTTAATACTTAAAATTAAAACCCTAAAAGCCATGAAATAAAATTAAAACTTTCTCAAGATACCCATCTCCTTCTCGTATAAAAATTTCAAAACAATTCCTCCTTTCAATACTTTTTTTAGGAAACGCAACATTTTGTCTTTTTTTTTTAATAAATAGAGCACAGTTTTATATTATTCTTTTTTTACATTTTAATTTTTGAAGGGTGTCGAAACTCTGGCATTGGATTTGAGCTTGGAATCATTTGAGGAGGAAGTCAGCAAATTGGATGCATTACGTAAAATAAAATTAAAATGGAAATAAATATGTAAATTTGAATATTTTATAGAGCCATATTTCTTGAATCCAGCAAATGTGAGCCGTGTGGCCAATGAAATTACAAAATTGAAGGAATTATGCTCATCAAAGGAGGAGGAAAAAGCACCGGCACCATCAAAGAGAGGTGGAAGGCCAAAGAAAGAGCCGACAGCATCGGCAATGGAAGTTGATGGAGAAGAGGTGGGGGAAGATGCCGGCGGCCCTTCAACAAAGCGAACAAAACGAAGCCGGAAATAAATCAAAATGAAGAAAAAGTATAAAAAATGACCAATGATATTTTGGCAAATTATTTTTTGAAACATCAATTTATTTTTTTATTTATTTTATTTTGAAAAAAAAATCATTTTTATATAAAATTTGAATAAATGAATGGGAAAAAGGGAATATTTTTGTGTTATCGCCATTCCACATCCTGCTCCATTGAATGCGATTCTCCCATGTTAAATGATGACATCCCACCACCTCCTCCGCCGCCTCCAAATCCTCCTTCATTTTGCATATTCGGTTCCACTGCAAAAATTTTGGTTTTCAAAATTGGATACCTTCAATTTTTGGGTGGCCCCTGGGCCACCTCCCCCAAGGAAAAATACTTCGATTATTCCCATCATTTAATAATTCCCCCGTTTTTCTAATATTTAATACCGTATATATGGCCTTTAACCAGCCAATTTTTTGAAATTTCGACTTCTAGGCAAATCAGGGGCTCGAGAATAGGCTCATTCGATTCGACATTTTCGAACTTCTATACGGAATTTCAATTTCAAACTGATTTGAACTTGTTTTAAAAAGTTGAACCATTGTTTAAACCTAAACCAGTTTAGGTTTAATAACTTTTGTCTAAGCCTTATTTCGGGTCTGAAATTGAAATTTCCTAGACTAAATCACTAAATCGACCATGCCGGACTGAATGAGCCTATTTTCCAGCCTCACCGGTTGCCTAGAATTCAAGATTTCCAAAAATTGGCTGGCTAAAAGTCTTGCCCTTTCTGGAAAAGGCCGATTTCTAAAATTGGCCACAAAATATATACGGTATTAATATTTTCCCTAAAATGGGTGTGCTCTGCTGGGGAGGCGCCCACCTCAATTCTGCCCGCCATCCGCACTTCTTCTGAATGCCGCACGGAATTGGGAGAATGGCATCGGGGGGCACGGGGGCGGTGCAGCCGCCACCGGATATGCTGGGGCAATTGCCGCCGGTGCTGGCATTGGTGCCGGAGCAATTGGGGCGGGCACAGCCGGGGGTGGAGGCGGTGGCATCTTTTGGAAAAAGGGCCGAATTTTTAATCACATTTAAATATGAATTTATAAGAAGTCCAAAATTTGCAAAAGTAAAGGTGGGCCCTTAACTCGAAATTTTCGGAAAAAAATTTTATAAAATCTTCTTTATAAACCATTGCCCCAACCGTAAACCTAACCTTAATCTACCGTATTTACTCTATTATAGCCGCCCTCTCTAATAATAGCCCCCTCCCCTTCTAATAATAGCCTCATTTGGAGGGTCACTGAGAAACAAAATCTGGAAGGTTGTAAAATAAGAGCTCTTTCCCTCTAATATAACAGCCGCCCTCAACTCTCTGATAATAGCCCTCTCTGGGGATTTTTAAGAGAAAAAAACACACAAAAAATGGATTATTTGCCCTCTTTTGAAGGGTATCTGAAAAATAGTTGCCCTGCTGGGGGGCTGGGGCCACTAATAGAGGAAAATACGGTAAGCCTTAACCCTAAAAAATAGGCCTTAAAATTAAACGTCTCCTTTCACTTTTGCAAATTTTGGACTTAAACTTTTAATAAGCTCTGATAAATATTCCACATACATAGGCGACTGGTGCCGGCGGAGGCGGTGCCATTGGCGGAACTACACCGTAGATACTGTAACAAAAATTATATGAAAATTTAATAATTTTATTGTATTTTACGTTCTCGACACGCAAACCGTTCCCTCTTGGACCAATTCGGGTGGGCAAAGGCCTAAAGAAAAATGTATTTTAAAGAGACGACCCAACTTGACGCCGTTTGAAATAACTCATCACGGGACTGAATCAGTTTTAATGATTTTAGTATCAAATTAAAGAGCAGACTTTTGGCTATCAAATGAAATTAATTTTATTTAAATTGGTTCAAAATTGATGAAGTTATGCCCAAAAAACTATTAAAAATGGGCTTTTTATGAATTTGCGAAATGTTCATTGGTATTTTGGGCATAACTCCATCAATTCTGAACCAATCTAAATAAAATTAATTTCATTGGATAGCCAAAAGTCTGCTCTTTAATTTGATACTAAAATCATCAAAATTGGTCCATTCCTTGATGAGTTATTTTAAACGGCGTCAAGTTGGTCAGATGACGAATATTTGGAATATGACCAAATTCAACACTCACAAATTCCCATGGAACAAACACTGCCACCGGTGCATTCAACGCCCGGTTCGCAGGGGGCACCGGGCAGGGCCTGTGGGATTAGTCTTCCACCGGGTGGCGGTGGAACCGGTGGCACAGGGGCGGCTGGCGGAGGCGGAAGTGCGGCAATTGGTGGGGCACTAAATTTGGCCAAAAATACAGAATTTTACCTAAAAATAAGTGTCCCTACCATCCAACTGGTGCCGCACAGGGGCATGGGCCATACCTGTGGATGAGGGGTGAATTTTGATTGAAAATGGAATTGGCAAAGAAAATTACGGTCCAGCTGGAACTGAAAAATGAGGGAATTTAGCATTGAAATAAAATTACCAAAAAATGGTTCTTTGTCGGTAATCTACCTCTGCAGATTTTAAAACCCTCAAGGATAGACTAGGTTTCCTTAATATCACTGGGACTGGCTAAAAATTACCATATACATTTTCTAATAATAGCCCCCTCCTCTAATAATTCCCCATGGGGTATTAAAATGGCATATACGGTATATTGTTTATCTTAAAATAACCCCTCACTAATAATAGCCCTTTGGATGGACCATGAAAAGTAGTAGCCCAGAGGCCACTACTGGAAGAAATACGGTAATCTGGGCCAACATTCCCGTACAATGATTTAAGGCCCTATGCCATCCTAATAAGAATGAATCAGTACAGAGATATTGGGTTCAGAATCCGCAGATAGATGACCGACAAATACCAAAAGATTGTTCTTCACACTTACTTTGCCGTTTCAACGGGTCATCCAATCCGGCCAAATCGGCTGCTTTCAACAATCCATTATTTTGGATAAGGCAAAAGAGTAAAATGAAAAGGAAGGTGGTCATTTTTAGAAGGAATTGTGATACACTCCAAAATGATACTCCAAGGAGAATTTGTGGCTCCGGAAGTCCGAATAAATGCAGCCAAGGCAAATAATGTGTGGCTTGGGTAATGTGGCTGAAGGAAGGAAAAGAAAAGGTGGGGCCAATTGAGGAAGGAAGAAATGAATGGACAAAGGGGCTTGGCCGAATTGGTCTTCAATGATGATGATGATGATCGGATTGGCGGGGGGAATTGTGGCCAATTTGTAATGGACAAAACAGTCAAAATAATAGGAAGGAGGAAGGAAGTCCGCGCACTTCCGCTCATCATTTCAATGGGATGGATGAAGAGTGGATGATGCGCCTGGATGGAAACAAACACAAACAAAAATCATATTCCTCCCTTCCATTTCCACAATTATTCATTGCGATTTGTGGTTGGCCATTGTCCCCTCAATTCATCTTCTTTTAATTCTTTGGGCAATTTGGGTGGATGATTGGGACCGGAAATTGTTGGATTTGATTTCGGAAATGGGAAAGAAATGAGAAATGAAATGTGAATTGGAATTTTCAGTGAAAGTGGACACACACAATTGCGCGCTTTTCTTCTATTTATAAAAATGAATTAAAATCAAGAACAAAAATATTAAAGCGAAAATAAATTTTATCATTTATTTTAGTGCCATAAATTTGAGTCCAATAAAATAATTTATTGTAATAATTTTTTTTTAAAAAAAAGAAAAATAAAGGATAAAATTAAAGGGGAATTGGTTGATTAATGAAAGGAGTATGGTATTCCGGAAATGTATTTTCGGCCAATTTTAATCCGAATATACAATTTGTCGAACATTTCCGGAAAGAAAAGACACATATTTATAATCAAAAACACATTTACAATCGCAATTACAATCCTTCCGGAAAGAAAAGTGCAATTACAATTACAATCCTTCCGGAAAGAAAAGTGCAATTACAATCCTTCCGGAAAGAAAAGTGCAATTACAATTACAATCCTTCCGGAAAGAAAAGTGCAATTACAATCCTTCCGGAAAGAAAAGTGCAATTACAATTACAATCCTTCCGGAAAGAAAAGTGCAATTACAATCCTTCCGGAAAGAAAAGTGCAATTACAATCCTTCCGGAAAGAAAAGTGCAATTACAATTACAATCCTTCCGGAAAGAAAAGTGCAATTACAATCCTTCCAGAAAGAAAAGTGCAATTACAATCCTTCCGGAAAGAAAAGTGCAATTACAATTACAATCCTTCCAGAAAGAAAAGTGCAATTACAATCCTTTCGGAAAGAAAAGTGCAATTACAATTACAATCCTTTCGGAAAGAAAAGTGCAATTACAATCCTTTCCGGAAAGAAAAGTGCAATTACAATTACAATCCTTTCGGAAAGAAAAGTGCAATTACAATCCTTTCGGAAAGAAAAGTGCAATTACAATTACAATCCTTTCGGAAAGAAAAGTGCAATTACAATCCTTCCGGAAAGAAAAGTGCAATTACAATTACAATCCTTCCGGAATGAAAAGTGTGGAATAAAAAGTGCAATTACAATTACAATCCTTTCGGAAAGAAAAGTGCAATTACAATCCTTTCCGGAAAGAAAAGTGCAATTACAATTACAATCCTTTCGGAAAGAAAAGTGCAATTACAATCCTTCCGGAAAGAAAAGTGCAATTACAATTACAATCCTTTCGGAAAGAAAAGTGCAATTACAATCCTTTCCGGAAAGAAAAGTGCAATTACAATCCTTCCGGAATAAAAAGTGCAATTACAATTACAATCCTTCCGGAATGAAAAGTGCAATTACAATTACAATCCTTCCGGAAAGAAAAGTGCAATTACAATCCTTTCCGGAAAGAAAAGTGCAATTACAATTACAATCCTTCCGGAAAGAAAAGTGCAATTACAATTACAATCCTTCCGGAATGAAAAGTGCAATTACAATTACAATCCTTCCGGAAAGAAAAGTGCAATTACAATTACAATCCTTCCGGAATGAAAAGTGCAATTACAATTACAATCCTTCCGGAATGAAAAGTGCAATTACAATTACAATCCTTCCGGAATGAAAAGTGCAATTACAATTACAATCCTTCCGGAAAGAAAAGTGCAATTACAATTACAATCCTTCCGGAATGAAAAGTGCAATTACAATTACAATCCTTCCGGAATGAAAAGTGCAATTACAATTACAATCCTTCCGGAATGAAAAGTGCAATTACAATTACAATCCTTCCGGAAAGAAAAGTGCAATTACAATTACAATCCTTCCGGAATGAAAAGTGCAATTACAATTACAATCCTTCCGGAATGAAAAGTGCAATTACAATTACAATCCTTCCGGAATGAAAAGTGCAATTACAATTACAATCCTTCCGGAAAGAAAAGTGCAATTACAATTACAATCCTTCCGGAATGAAAAGTGCAATTACAATTACAATCCTTCCGGAATGAAAAGTGCAATTACAATTACAATCCTTCCGGAATGAAAAGTGCAATTACAATTACAATCCTTCCGGAATGAAAAGTGCAATTACAATTACAATCCTTCCGGAATGAAAAGTGCAATTACAATTACAATCCTTCCGGAAAGAAAAGTGCAATTACAATTACAATCCTTCCGGAATGAAAAGTGCAATTACAATTACAATCCTTCCGGAAAGAAAAGTGCAATTACAATTACAATCCTTCCGGAATGAAAAGTGCAATTACAATTACAATCCTTCCGGAAAGAAAAGTGCAATTACAATTACAATCCTTCCGGAATGAAAAGTGCAATTACAATTACAATCCTTCCGGAATGAAAAGTGCAATTACAATTACAATCCTTCCGGAATGAAAAGTGCAATTACAATTAAAATTCCGAAACCAATGAATCGCTATAATTTTTATTTTCAATAATTTTTCAACAAATTATATAGTCTACACTTTAAAAATTTTATCAAAAATGAATGAAATAAAATTAAAATCAACAATTTAAAAAAAATATAAGACAAATTAAGCATTTGCTGTTGAAATATGAGAATTGAGCAGCGATGAGGTTTGGCCAACGGCACGGTCAAGCGTCGCCGGCACCTGTTCCGTTGCATAGCTCAGCGATTGAACAATTTGGCCCTGAAGCCGTTGCATTGAGTCCGGATGGGCCAATTCATTGGCCTGGTCGATTGCCAAAATTCGATTGTCGAATGTGACCACTGAAATTTATTTGTGTTTTGTTGAATTGGAGAGAGGTAATACTTAATACTAGAGAATTTATAGTCGGTTTTTTTTGTTCTAATATAAATGTATAAAAGCGGGAATCAAACTCCTAAAAAAATACCTTCCCCAGAAAGGATTCGAACCCGAGACCCCTAAATCTTTTAAAAAAGTAAAAGGTCCCTCTTTGGGTCGAAAATTTTCATACATTTTTTCGTCTAGAAATGTAGCGTATAAAAATGTTAATCAAGCCCAAAAATACCTCTCAGAGAGGATTCGAACCCGAGAACTCAAAATTTTGCAAAAGTGAAAAGCCCCCTTTGCCCTTTGGATCGAAAATTTCAAAATTTTTTTGTAAATCTTTTTAAACTTAGGCTTAAAATGTATAAAAAAGTAAAAAATGTTCCCCGAAAAAAATAGCTTCCTTTGAGTGGACTCGAACCCGAGACCTAAATTTTTTGCAAAAATAATCCCCCTTTGTTCTGTTCTCAAAAATTACAAAATTTTTAACAAAAAAAAAACTGACCATAAACACTTATTGTTAGTGTAGCCTAAAAAAGCCTTAAAAAACTTCAAAAACACTCACCGATTGGTGAAAGCCAACTGTATCGATTGCATTGGGAAATGATGATGGGGATGGCATCAAATTGCCTGCCAAACAAAATGCAAGTGCATTCATCCACCAACAAATGGCTGAAACATTGGAATGGGGTGCCCGCGAACATTTTCCTCAATATTTTGCATTGTTCATGGCAAAGATCAATTTGATCTTTTCGAAATCTGCAAAAGAGCAAATTTACAAGATTTTATTCGGTTGAATGAATTTAATTGGCCATAACTCATCAATTAATTAACCGATTTAAATGAGCTAAAGTGTATTTAATAGCCAAAAATGCTGGCTATCCATTGGTATATTGCCCATTCAAAACTAAAATGTTCTGGCCAAAATATGGCCATAAAACTGAAAATATCATAGTAATTCAACGCTTTTTGAATTTTTTGGTCAAAATTTTGGCAAAAATTTACATTTTCGAACGGTCAATATACCATTGGATAGCCAAGACTTTGTACTAAATGCACCTTAAAGTATTCTAATTCATTTAAAAGTTACTGACTTATGAGACGCCAAAATTTACATACCCATCAGCGATTAGATAACTCATAACTCATCAAATAATTAACCAATTTTAATGTACTAAAGAGTATTTTATAGCCTAAAATGTTGCATACCAATTGGCATATTGAACATCCAAAACTATAAAATTCTTGCTGAGATATGGCCATAAATCTGAAAATATCATGGAAATTCTCCACTTTTTTGGATTTATGGCCATAACTTGGCCAAAGTTTTATAATTTTGGATAGTCAATATATCAATGGATAGCCAATACTTAGGACTATTAAATGCACTTTAGTTCAGTTGAATTGATTCCCAAAGTTTGGTAAATTCCAGAGAATTTACAATTTACTAATTTTAATTTAAAATATTTTCTGCAAAACATATAAACTTACTGATTTTTGGCCATCCAGAATGGCTCAGGCTTGACGTAGTTCAAATGACAAATTGCCATCACCCGAAATTGCCCATCCAATATCCAATTTCGCGTTTTATCCACCAAAGCCAATTCATATGGAGAAAACTGGAGCAAAATATTTGGTTTAATTAATTCACATAATTTAATTCTTTTTAAACCTCATTTTCAGCGATTTCACTGGATGGCGGTGAGACTGCGTGAATATTGTACGGATCATTCAGCTTTTGCCATTCTTTTTCCACATTTTTCGGTAAAATTGGGTCCAATGCAGCGTCGAAAAGCCTTTTCTTATATGGCCGAGGACGTGGCCGCACAAAAAGTTGCGATACATAGCGTCGTCCAACACAAAATGAACTTTTTATCAACATTGATTTATATTTAATTAAGCTGAATTAAAAAATGTGGAAATAATAACAACGTAATTTATTGATTTTTTTAAAGTTCTTATCTTTTAATTTTAATTAAATTTCATTAATTGTTATTATTAGGTGAGGATTAGATATTTTCTAACATAGCCATAGCCATATACAGAGAAATCGCTTATTAAACAGTTTTTAACTTAATCCATATCCCTGTAAATAGCCGAAACCGGTTTGGATATGTCTTAAACCTGCGCGGGTTTGATTTTTTGTCGGTGCTCGGTGGGTCGTTTTAAAAACACTTAAACCGCTTTCAAACATAAATTTTCAAATGTAAATTAGTTAAATTCAAATATAACACTTTTTCGGTGTATATGTATAGCCTTTTTTGAAACTTTATTAGAAGAATGTTATGTTTTATATTTTATTAATAAAATAAAATTTCTGACAAAAATAAAAAAACAAATGAGAATCTAAATCTGGTTTTTCATTTTCGATAAATTGATCCATCATTTTTGTGCTCCCTCCGATCAAATGGATCCTTCCACAATGGCATATGGTTGTCTGCGGCTATTTTCTCCCGCGGAACTGGCAATCTTTTATACAATTCTGCTTGTTGTTCGGCAAAATAATTGTGGAAAAACTGAAATTTAAAATTATTTTTGATATCACAAAATCAATCAATTAATTACCATTGGCATAACCGCAACGAGGCCGAAAACGCCAACAATCATTCCGACAGTGCCAATGACGAATTTTTTATTGCCACCCAATTTTGAATTCCTTAGAGCAAACCATTCATTTTTGATCCTCGTTAAATATGGTAATTTCGGACCGGACGATGGATATCGCATATTCTCTTGAAATAAGGAAATATTGCAGAACAGTTTTTACGGTTTAGCGATTTTGTTCTAGGCCCACCAATCATATACCCAATAGATAGAACTCATCAAGACGCATCATTTGCTATTGATTTGGCTAAGGTTTAACCAATTTTAAACTAGTTTTGAACCAAAAACCATAAAATGGTTTAAACGGTTTAAAACCCTTAATTTTCGATCAAACCATGACAAATTATATACCAATTGATACGTCTTGATGAGATTTATCGATTGGGTATAGGTTAGGTGCTCTAGAACAAACCATTGAACCGCTTATAAATCTTTTCTGCAAATTAAATATTATCCATTGAAATATTTTGATGTTAATAAAAAAAATAGTACTCGACGAAAGAGAACGAAAATTTCATAAAAATAATTTTATTTTTTAAAATTTATCAATAATTAGCAAAAATTTTGATGGCATAAATTAAAAAAATGAAATTTTCTAATTTTTCCTTGTGGTAATTTCACAAAATGGACCATCTTGATGGAGGCCAAATCAGAAAAGTTGCTTTTCCCTTGAGTAGACTTTTATGAACCTGATAAAATTTAAAAAAAAATTTTTGGGACATTTCAAATGAGCTTACTGCTCCAAAGGCTCGACTATCGTTGACCTAAAAAGCATTATTAAAATTTAAAATATTTTTTATTGTACTGTTGGGCTCGTATGATTGTCGGAAAGCATCCAAAAATAATGATTTGGAATGGTAACACGTTCCCCCTTTTTGTTTTCGGCAACATCTCCGGGAATTCCAGTGATGCCTAAATTAAATTTGTATTTTGTAAAAATTTTTAAAATACGTTTGATGTTATTTCTTGATGGATCCGTTGGGGAACTTGAAAATTTTATTGATAAAAATATCAATAATTTTAATTATACGTGAATACGAAAATGTCATCTCGTTTAGGCTTGGCCAGTTTTGAAATCCAAACAACTTCGCCGGGATTAAGTGTTGGCTAAATTAGGCTTTTATCGCTGAATTTTAATTAATTAAAATAACTCACAAACCGTCATAGAGTGACCATTTATGGACAATGGTGAAGCAACGCGGTCGAGAAAGGTGTATCCAGTGCAAAAGACTCCGGTCATACGGAAAATTAGCCGCCGAAGAATTCCCATTTTTATATTTTAAAAGAATTAATTTGAGCCTTAATTTTGTTAAAAATTATCGCTCAAGGGTCAAGCAAGGCGGCTCATCAGAGATCAGAGTTCATCAATCATCAGCCCAGCGTTCAGTTTTGCTTCTTTCCAGCCTTAAAACATAGACATTTTATCCAAACCGGTTTTCGGCAATTTCTCTGAGATGAGATTGGAAGGAAGGGGAAGGGGGGAAGGAAGTTCTTGATTTTTGCTTGATGAAAAAAATAGCCTAATTTTTGCTCAAATTACATTTGTTTGTTTTTGATTTATTTATTACTTTGGCCCGGATTTATAATAAAATTTACTTAAAAATATGCAATTTTATATTTTATTGCATTTTTGAACGATTTGGTTGGAAAACCATTTAAAACCATTTTCAAAACATCATTTAATGTTAGTTAGATTAGCAAAAACATGGTATGGTTTGATTGAAATTTTTAAATGACTTTTTAGGCTGGTCATCACATTTTTATCATTTAGATTTCAAAGAAATAATTAAAATATCTGAGTGAATAAATTGAAAAATGAACTCTTCCGGGAGCAGCATCTCATCCGGCATGCGCAGTTTTTCGCGAAAGTCAGAGGATGCCTTGCAAGATTGGGAGAATCATTTGTTGCTGCGTTTTCCACCCGAAATTGCACAGAAAATCAGAGAATATTTGGAGGATGAGGCGCATTCTAATGACAGCCGGATGAGTTTAAGCATCAATTCGAATTTGCGCACCGGAACGCTGAAATTTGATAAGCAGGAGATGCCATTTACACTTTATGATTTGCCATGCATTACGGAGGTTTGCTTTTCTGTGCGAATTTTCTTATTTAAAAGCTCAAACTTTTTAATGCTTGATTTTAAATCTAAACCTACAAACTTTATACCATTAGATAGTGTTCGATAAGACGCGTCGATTAGCCTAAAGATTGTTAGGATTTAGATCAAAATCAAAAGTAGTAAACAAAAAACCAATTATGTTTTTGACGGTCTAATATACTACTTTCAATTTTGACCCAAACCTTATCAATCAATAAATCAATCGACGCATTTCTACGAACTCTCGAATAGTTTAAGATTTATAGGATATAAAAACAAGTATTAAAAAGTTAGAAATAGAAACTTTTGGCGAATAAATTTGATTTTTAGGAAAAAATCCTCTTCTTTTTATTTTTTAACAATAAATATAGCCAAATTCTACTCATCAGAGACTCGAGAATAGCTTTCGGCTCGACATGGTCGATTTAGTGAATGAAATTTCAATTTAAAACCGGTAATAAGGCTTAGACAAATCTTAGTAAACCAAAACCGGTTTGGGTTTAAACCAACGGCTTAGCATTTCAAAGCAAGTTCATACTAGTTTGAAATAAAAATTTCATAGACTAAATTGATCAAGCCTAGTCGAAAGAGCCCATTCTCGAATTTCTGGGTTGCTTGGAAGCCGAGATCTCCAAAATTAGCCACAAATATTTACAAATAAACCCGTAAATTTTAAGGTTATGAAGACACTGGACAATAAGACCGTCTACAAAGTGGCCGACATTTCGCAAATGATTGTTTGTTCCCCGCCTTTGGGAGACAAATCCAGACGTGAAATGAGGACAGAGGATGAGGACATGCAGCAAAAAGTTCCGGCCGACTATGAATGGCCAAATGGATTGTGTCCGCCGATGAGGAATGCCCGGAAGAAGCGTTTCCGTAAAGTTATTGCGAAGAAATATATGGATGGTATAAATTTATATTGATTTTAGTGTTTTAATGTTAAATAAATAAAATTTTAGCAGCGGATGTTGAACGGGAGCTGAAACGATTGTTGAGGTAATTACAATATTAATTTGAAAATATCGAAAAGATTATGACGGTTCAAAGTTTTGATATAGATCCCCAAACCATATGCCAAATCGATAGATCTGGTCAAAACGCATCGATTGGTATAAAATTTGCCATGGTTTGGTCAAAAATTAAAGGATTTTAAACCGTTTAAACCATTTTATGGTTTATGGTTCAAAACTAATTTTAAATTGGTTAAACCTTAGCAAAATCATTATCAATCGATGCGTCTTGATGAGATCTATCGATTGGATATAAGGTTTAGGGTTCTAGGACTAGGACAACCACTGAACCATTAAAACCTTTTTGGCCATTTTCAATATTTCACTTATTTAATTATTTATTTTTTCTTTAGGTCTGATTTGGAAGCCGCTTCAGTTAGATGGGAGGTTGTGGCCGGCGATGAACCGGAAAAGAACATTCCTGCTGAATTGCGCACCGAATCGAGGGCTGAAACATTCGTAAAAATATCAAAATTTTATTCAAAATTAATTTTAATCGCAACAGGAGGATGCCGGAATTGATGAATATGGACTTTCGCTGTCCGAATCGGATGAAGAGGATCTCGCATAAATGATTGATTATTTATTGATTATTTATTTGGAATATACGAGTTTTTCTTTTATTAAAATAATTTTTGAAAATTTATTGATTGTTTATTGATTAATTATTGATTGATTGATCAAAATTATTTCATAATTTAAATTAACTAAAATTAATTATACTAATTAAATTTAAACAAAAGATTCGATGGTTATTCGCCAACGGAAACAATGCATTTTGCTGACATTTTCAATTTTTATTTTTGGCACTATTTTCATGCTTTATTCCCGAGATAGCTCCAATTTGGATGATAGGCGAATTTCCAGCGCACAAAGAACACCTGCAGAATTGATGCAAACAAATATGGACAATTCAGCGCCGTTCATTTTTATTGGTGGAATTCCAAGGTTTTGAGTTAAATTTGAATTGAAAAATACTCAAATTTTAGATCGGGTACAACCCTAATGAGGGCAATGCTGGATGCTCATCCGGATGTTCGATGGTAAACTAAATTAATAAAATTTAAAAAATTTTATTAAATTAAAGCGGTGAAGAGACCCGAGTCATCCCACGTATTCTTGCACTTCGGGCACAGTGGAAGAAAAGTGAAAAAGAATGGCGACGGTTGCAGGTAACCATCATTTTCGTACTGGTTTACTAAGATTTATAAAGAAATTTTTACGTAAAAATTTTTTTGAAAATTTTCTACCCAAAGCTTTTTAAAAATTTAGGTCCCGGGTTCGAACACTCTCCGAGGAAAGTATTTTTTCCTGGCTAGTAATAACTTTTAATCATTTTCTACATACATTTCCATTCCAAATACAGTATTTCAAACCTAAAAATTTTTCTGAAAATTTTCGAATGCCATTTTTTGCAAAATTTGGGTGTCTCGGGTTCGAACCCGCCCCGAGGAAGTTATTTTTTATTACGACCTGATTCCCCATTTTATGCATTTTTTACATTTTACAGACATTTCTAGGAAAAAATACAGTAATTATAATAAAAAATGAAGTATTAAAATTATTCTAAAAATATTAATTTTTAGGAAGCAGGCGTGGACGATGCAGTCATCGATTCAGCCATTTCCGCATTTATTGTGAATGTTATTGTCAGGCATGGAAAGCCGGCCCCCCGACTCTGCAATAAGGATCCATTCACGTTGAAATCAACAACATATTTGGCCGAATTGTTCCCAAAATCCAAATTCATTTTGATGATTCGCGATGGTCGTGCCACCGTCCACTCAATCATTTCGAGAAAAGTGACAATCACCGGTTTTGACTTGAATGATTTTCGGCAATGCCTTCAAAAATGGAATGCTGGCATTCAAGTGGGTGAAATTTTTATGAATATTTTCGTAACCATATTTTTTTCTCACTATTTCCCATGCTCATTTTTCTGGAAAAAATACAATTACAATTTTCCGGAATCTAACCGGAACAACCGGAAAGGAAATTACAATCTAACCGGAACAACCGGAAAGGAAATTACAATCTAACCGGAGCAACCGGAAAGGAAAATACAATCTAACCGGAACAACCGGAAAGGAAATTACAATCTAACCGGAACAACCGGAAAGGAAATTACAATCTAACCGGAGCAACCGGAAAGGAAATTACAATCTAACCGGAACAACCGGAAAGGAAATTACAATCTAACCGGAACAACCGGAAAGGAAATTACAATCTAACCGGAACAACCGGAAAGGAAATTACAATCTAACCGGAGCAACCGGAAAGGAAATTACAATCTAACCGGAACAACCGGAAAGGAAATTACAATCTAACCGGAACAACCGGAAAGGAAATTACAATCTAACCGGAACAACCGGAAAGAAAATTACAATCCTTCCGGAAAGAAAATTACAATCTAACCGGAACAACCGGAAAGAAAATTACAATCCTTCCGGAACAAATTTACAATCTAACCATAAATCTTAATTTGAAATAAATTTTTATTAAATTAAAAAAAAAAAAAATAAATTTAAAGATAATGCATGAACAATGCAATTCAGTGGGTCGACATCGGTGTTTACATGTTTATTATGAGCAGGCAAGAAAATATACCAAAAATACAAAATAATTCACATTTTTAGTTGGTTTTACATCCAGAACGAGAGATGAAACGCATTTTGGAATTTTTGGACTTACCTTGGAATATATCCGTTTTACATCATGAAATGTTCATTGGCAAGGACATTAAATTGTCAAAGTCAGTAAAAAATTCATTCCATATTTATTTTATTTGAAATTTAGGACCGAAAGGAGCACGGATCAAGTGATCAAGCCACTCAATTTGGGTCAGTAAGAGAATTATTTTTCATATTTTAACCCCAACATTTTTGCACAGATGCACTCTCCAAATGGGTTGGCAAAATTCCGGAAGATGTGGTCGCTCAAATGGCCGAAATTGCTCCAATGCTTCAAGTGCTTGGCTATGATCCGGTGAGTTTAATTAATTAATAAAAGGGATAAGGGAATGTTAATTATTCACCCCAAAAATGATTGAATTTACCAGAAATCTTTAAGGTAATATTGAGGCCATATAGCTTGGCCAAATCAGACTTCTTTAAGAATACTACCCTGCCTACCCTGGCCCTAAACCTAGCACTAAGCCATAACATCTATTTATGGCCAAGTTATATGGATATGGCCTCAAAAATAAATTATTTTTCGGCGCTAAAAATTTTGGATAAATTCAGTCATTTTCCGGGTAAATTAAATTTATTCCTATCAATAAAATAATTTATTCCAGAATGGGAATCCACCAAACTATGGAGATGCGGACGAATTTGTGCGCAAAAAGACGGAACAATTGCATCGGGAGGAGGTGAAATACTATGAAAAGGCCAAAGAAATTGTCATCGATCCAGAGAGATTGGAGCCTCCAGCACCAAATTTGGATAATAGAACTTCCGAATGAACAGAGGAAAAAATGGCATTTTACACTTCAACCTCATAATCATTTTTATTTTTATTAGCCGTCCGTCCATCCCCCCTCTCCCCAGCCTAAATGCAAATATTCTTCCTTATTTTCTTGTGATAACCGCAATTTTCCATACTCGGGTATCCAAAAATCATCAACTAGGCACATTGTATAATTTTTTTTTGTATTTTTACCAATTTTACCAATAAATTTATACCATATTTTTCCTAGCATTAGTACCCTCTCTAATAATAGCCCGTTTTTGAGGTTTTTTAAAGGAGAAGGATGAAAAAGTTAATTTTTTGCCTCGAAGTACTATGAAAAATAATAGCCCCGGGCCACTATTAGGAAAAATACGGTAATTATTTTTCGTTTCGCCTTTTTCTTGCCCTTATACCCCCTATTTTCATTTTATGTTATTTTCTCCCATTTCTAGTCTTCGGCAAGTATCCCCAATCCATCCACCAATGTGTATTTTTGGCGGTATTAATTAAGCCGAATAAACCGAAAAAAATGAAACCAGTATTGTGCCTTTTGCCCCCTGCATTCATAAAATAATTTGTTCCCTTTCTTCTTTTCTTCCTCTTTTCCAACTTTTCTTCCCAATATTCGCGGTCTTTCTCTCCACAATCCAAACCAAATCCAGCAATCCCGATCACACATCAATAAATGAATATTATAAAAATATTTTCTTCAGTTTGACATTTTTTATCGTTTATCCTATTCTATCAAAAATAAAAATTGAGTGTCCATTTCGCCACTATTTCCCCCTTCCACCACAAACCCAAAACCCACACCCGCAAATCACCTTTGAGGGGACTGACCCAAATCTGGCGCACCCATCCATCGCCTTGGGAAAGATTTGAAGGGGGATTTTTTGCGGCTACGTGTCAGTGTGTCGCATTATCTTCGACAGTTTAACCGGCGACTCAATTATCCTCTTCATTAATAATAAGAAAAGCAGATTAAAGGGCGAGGAGGAAGTTTTTGATTGAATTCCAAAGGTCCTCCCGAAACCGGGCCCAAATCCCTCTACTGCCAAATTATACAGAGCCAAATGTTTTTCATTCCCGACTGTAATTGTAATTTTCATTCAGGATTGTAATTGTAATTGCCTAAGTTCATTCCGGAAAGGGATTGTAATTGAGGATTGTAATTGCACTTTTCATTCCGGAAGGATTGTAATTGCACTTTTTATTCCGGAAGGATTGTAATTGCACTTTTTATTCCGGAAGGATTGTAATTGCACTTTTCATTCCGGAAGGATTGTAATTACACTTTTCATTCCGGAAGGATTGTAATTGCACTTTTCATTCCGGAAGGATTGTAATTGCACTTTTTATTCCGGAAGGATTGTAATTGCACTTTTTATTCCAGAAGGATTGTAATTGCACTTTTCATTCCGGAAGGATTGTAATTGTAATTGCACTTTTCATTCCGGAAGGATTGTAATTGTAATTGTCTAAGTTCATTCCGGAAAATTTATTTTGCCCAAATGTTTTTTTTTCATTTCTGAAAATCTGTTTCTGCCCGTATACGCCCATCATCATCCATTCACTTTCATCCGTGTCCCCTTACATGTTCCACCGGTTGGCTAATTGCCTTTATGATGACTTATTGGGAGAAAGGGAAAGGGACATCATATATGCAATAGTTGAAGATGGAACAATGCGCCTGATTACCCCCAAATCCTAGCCACATTCTCACCATTTTTTCTTATTATTAGCAACATTCTTTGCAAATTAGAATGCTGATGGCAACAATTGCCTCATCCATATTCTTCATTGTGATTTTTGTTGCTCATCTTTCATCCGGCTTCCATTTAACAAGCAGATTTGCCAGACAATCTCCGCATCAAAATGGTATTGGTTATTTTATTACTATATTAATGGACCCCGGAGCTATTTTTCCTATACCCTCCAAAGGGAACAAACATTCATATTTTTTACTTTTTCACTTTAAAAATCCTAAAAAGAGGGCTATGTAAATAGGGAGGAGCAATAATAGAGGAATTACGGTATAAATTATATTCTTTTTATGTAAATTCCACCACTCATTTTCAGCAGCATTCCCCCAGCATCAACAACAATTTCCACCGTTTCAACAGCCAGCAAATAGCCCATTTGGTAGTCCGGCACAATTTCCTCCAGCCCAGGCTTTTGCATCCAAATTGGCTGAATCACCGGTGGAAAGTATTCCACATCAACCGCATCGTCAACAACAACAATTTGTTGCCAACAATGGTCCATTGATTAGGGCACCCGATGGACAATTTGTGTTGGCTGCTGTAAGTCATTTTTTGTAGTATTTGTTGCGGCAAAGGAAATTGGGCATTTCCGGAATTGACCCAGGAAATTTCGGCTTCTAGACTTCATTCAGACTCGAGAATAGGCTCCTTCGATTCGGCATGTTTGACTCATTCTATGAAATTTCAATTTTATACTAATTTGACCATGCCGAGTCGAATTAGTCTGTTTGTTTTCAAAACTTTGGGTTGCCTATAAGTCGATATTTCAAAAAAATTGGTTGAATAAAGGCCTTTGGCCAATCCATAATTGGCTGATTTTTGTAATTGTTCGTTACATAATATTAATTTGACCCAATTTTTCAGACCCCACAACAACAATTTATTCCATTCCAAAATGGCCCATCACCCCAGCAACAATTTGTTTCAAAAAATCAACAACAACCGCAACAACAATTTCCACCAATTAATAGGCAACAGCCACCTCCCTCTGCATTCGGTGCCTTCCAACAACAACAATTCCATGGTCAATCACCGATTAATGGTAATCAAAGTGATTAATTATTTGATAAAAGAAATCCATAGGGTTTAAACTGGGAAAATTTTTAACAATTTTTATTCCAACCTATGCTTTGATTTTTATTTCCGCCTGGTTAGAATAATTCCGCCTGTTCTGATTTTAATAATTCCGCTTGTTCTGATTTTAATAATTCCGCCTGTTCTGATTTTAATAATTCCGCCTGTTCTGATTTTAATAATTCAACCTATTCTGATTTTAATAATTCCGCCTGTTCTGATTTTTAATAATTCCGCCTGTTCTGATTTTAATAATTCCGCCTGTTCTGATTTTAATAATTCCGCCTATTCTGATTTTTAATAATTCCGCTTGTTCTGATTTTAATAATTCCGCCTGTTCTGATTTTAATAATTCCGCCTGTTCTGATTTTAATAATTCCGCCTGTTCTGATTTTAATAATTCCGCCTGTTCTGATTTTAATAATTCCGCCTGTTCTGATTTTAATAATTCCGCCTATTCTGATTTTTAATAATTCCGTCTGTTCTGATTTTAATAATTCCGCCTGTTCTGATTTTAATAATTCAACCTATTCTGATTTTAATAATTCCGCCTGTTCTGATTTTAATAATTCCGCCTGTTCTGATTTTTAATAATTCCGCCTGTTCTGATTTTAATAATTCCGCCTGTTCTGATTTTAATAATTCCGCCTGTTCTGATTTTAATAATTCCGCTTGTTCTGATTTTAATAATTCCGCTTGTTCTGATTTTAATAATTCCGCTTGTTCTGATTTTAATAATTCCGCCTGTTCTGATTTTAATAATTCCGCCTGTTCTGATTTTAATAATTCCGCCTGTTCTGATTTTAATAATTCCGCCTGTTCTGATTTTAATAATTCCGCCTGTTCTGATTTTAATAATTCCGCCTATTCTGATTTTTAATAATTCCGTCTGTTCTGATTTTAATAATTCCGCCTGTTCTGATTTTAATAATTCAACCTATTCTGATTTTAATAATTCCGCCTGTTCTGATTTTAATAATTCCGCCTGTTCTGATTTTTAATAATTCCGCCTGTTCTGATTTTAATAATTCCGCCTGTTCTGATTTTAATAATTCCGCCTGTTCTGATTTTAATAATTCCGCCTGTTCTGATTTTAATAATTCCGCTTGTTCTGATTTTAATAATTCCGCCTGTTCTGATTTTAATAATTCCGCCTGTTCTGATTTTAATAATTCCGCCTGTTCTGATTTTAATAATTCCGCCTGTTCTGATTTTAATAATTCCGCCTGTTCTGATTTTAATAATTCCGCCTGTTCTGATTTTAATAATTCCGCCTGTTCTGATTTTAATAATTCCGCCTGTTCTGATTTTAATAATTCCGCCTGTTCTGATTTTAATAATTCCGCCTGTTCTGATTTTTAATAATTCCGCCTGTTCTGATTTTAATAATTCCGCCTGTTCTGATTTTAATAATTCCGCCTGTTCTGATTTTAATAATTCCGCCTGTTCTGATTTTAATAATTCCGCCTGTTCTGATTTTAATAATTCCGCCTGTTCTGATTTTAATAATTCCGCTTGTTCTGTTTTTAATAATTCCGCCTGTTCTGATTTTAATAATTCCGCCTGTTCTGATTTTAATAATTCCGCCTGTTCTGATTTTAATAATTCCGCCTCTGCTGGTTAGATTAATTCTTCCTGTTCTTATTAGAATAATTCTACCTGAGGTTTTAATTTAAGATTTAGATTATAGCAAGATTTTAGGCGGGATAGGGTTTAAAAAGAACAATTTACCAAAGAAAAAATCTTGAAAATTTCGACCCTTTAGGGGTGGGGGGGGGGGGATCCTCCACTCATTTTTGAAAAATTTAGTTTCGCTTTTCCAATCCGCCTAAGGAAACTTATTTTTTCGAGTTAGGTAGTGTAGTTGTAGTCACTTTTATGGCTTTTTTTTTGTCAATTCTCTAGATGAAATACAGTACGAACAAAAAATATACAATTATCTAATAAATTTTTTTATAAATTTAAGTGAATCCATCACCACCGCCACAAACTTCGCAGCCATCTCCATCTTTGCCAGGCGCAATCAACAACAATAACAATAGCCCAGCGGCATTGTTCTCAGAAAGCAACGTGGAATTGTCCGTCGGAAATGGATCCTCCACCAATTCAACTCCTTCCACCACGGCCATTCCAACACCCCCACCGCCACCGGTTGACAAAAGTGTGGATTTGGATGGGGATGGAGCCCTCTCCCTAAATGAAGTCCAATATGCTGCCGTAAGTTCACTTTAATAATTAATATTGAAATAATAAATTATTTCAATCAAAGTTTGTGCATCATGGATTGAGTTCATCGGTTGTGGAGAATTTGTTCAAGTTCGTGTAAAAATTTTGATTAACCGAATTTTGCGGCACTTATCCAAAGCAAAATTTAGCCCAATATACCCATTCTTTGGGATCTAAGCATCTAAGGCCTAGCCTAGATCCAAGAGCCATCCTTCGAACTCTTAAAACCTTAATTTTTACTTTGTTATCGTTTTTGGTAAGGGCCGCAAAATTCGTGTGCCCACTCATGTAAAAATTACATTAAATTCATATCTTTTAAGTGAGGTCGACCATAACAATGATGGCTTTTTATCGGCAATCGGTGGGTCACGATTTTATTAATTATTATTGATTTGTTTTTCATTAGAATTTAACGACATTCGGCCATTGGTATTGGCCAAGGCGGAGAACGCTGCATTGCGCTATTTACAAGTAGGTTCAAAGGAAATCATTTACTAAAGCACTTTTCTCTTTTTTTGATTCTAATTATTGCATTCCAAAAGGCATTTCTTGGTCAAAAAACCGAACCCAAAACCGAGGGTCCAAACCGACCGGTTTTTCGGTTTTACCCTTATTAGGCTCTCTTGCCGGAAGTTTAAACTCCCAGAGTAACCCAATGAACTGGATAGGGAGGAATAAGGGGAATTCGACTTTAAATTACCTATTCGCAGAAAATGTGATAAATAATATGAAGGTAAAAGACATGCATGAGGGAAAAGGGCACTTTAAAAAAGACACATTTGGGGCAATATTTGATTGATAAGCTGACGGGTGACGGGAGCGATTATGCAAAAAGTGGGGATACAGTAGGTCAAATAGGAGAGGCCCTAGGCATTGTTGGCATTGACAAGGTCAACGGGAGATCATTTAATAAGGCGCTTTTCGTACCTCCTTTTTTGATCCAATTACTGTATTTCTTCCATAAATTTGCACATAAAATGTCTAAAAATATACATAAAATAAATTACCTAGCCCGAAAAAAAATATCTTCAACCAAGCGGTTTAGAACCTGTGACTTTTTCCAAATGAAGGATCTCATTTTGGGTCAAAAATTTACCAAAAATTTTTTTGTAAGATAGAAAATTTTCAAAATTTTTTACTAAAATCTTCTTTAAAAACCCTAATCTAGCCAATTTAATTAATTATTAACTTTAGAATGTTGATTTGGATCACAATGGCCTGTTGAGTTTGCAAGAGGCTCAAGCCTATATCCTACGTGAATATGGAATCAGCAACAGAGATGTGGAGCGGATATGGCGTTTGGTGGTACCGAGCAGTAGCGACGAAATGGATGCCCTGCTTTTTAGCAAACTTCGAAGACGTACGGAACGAAAATTTTATTAAAATTTTAATAAATTCAACCCAAAATTGATTAATAATTTGGGAAGCGGATTTTTGGGTTCGCAAAAATCACAAAATATGGGCCTTATTATTGGTTTTTGTTTTAAAATTTGCCAAAAGGGGAACCTCAAAATATTTAATTTGGAAAAAGTGCCAAAATAGGCAAAGGTCAGAAAATTATGCCAAAAATATGAAATAAATATTCAAAAACATTATTAGGTCAAAAGTCTAACCTAAGTATTCATTTTTTAAGGAGTCCGAGGAATGAGCATCCGACTGGCACGACAAATCATGAAGGTAATCAGAGAAAAATGTATTACTAATTGGTGGAATTATATTACAGGGAGCTGACCATGACCAAGATGGACATGTTGACCTGCGAGAGGCACAATTAATTGCCTTCGAGCAAGAAGGGATTGGTCCGGCGGAAGTGGTCGAAATGCTGGGTAAGTTTTAAGGGCAAATCAATGGGAATGGAGCAGAGCAATATAGTTCCGAAAAAAATATATTTTTATAAAAAAAATTTATATTTGGAATTTAGCCTTTATCTCCTCTGCTGGGCATTTTTTTGGTTAAACATAAAATAAGAATTACAATCCGGAATGAATTTAAATTACAATTACAATCCTTACGGAAAGAAATAAACTTTCCGGAATGAAACACAAATAAAATAAACTTTCCGGAATGAAACACAAATAAAATAAACTTTCCGGAATGAAACACAAATTAAATAAACTTTCCGGAATGAAACACAAATTAAATAAACTTTCCGGAATGAACACAAATTAAATAAACTTTCCGGAATGAAACACAAATTAAATAAACTTTCCGGAATGAAACACAAATAAAATAAACTTTCCGGAATGAAACACAAATAAAATAAACTTTCCGGAATGAAACACAAATAAAATATACTTTCCGGAATGAAACACAAATTAAATAAACTTTCCGGAATGAAACACAAATAAAATAAACTTTCCGGAATGAAACACAAATTAAATAAACTTTCCGGAATGAAACACAAATTAAATAAACTTTCCGGAATGAAACACAAATTAAATAAACTTTCCGGAATGAACACAAATTAAATAAACTTTCCGGAATGAAACACAAATTAAATAAACTTTCCGGAATGAAACACAAATAAAATAAACTTTCCGGAATGAAACACAAATAAAATAAACTTTCCGGAATGAAACACAAATAAAATAAACTTTCCGGAATGAAACACAAATTAAATATACTTTCCGGAATGAAACACAAATTAAATAAACTTTCCGGAATGAAACACAAATTAAATAAACTTTCCGGAATGAAACACAAATAAAATAAACTTTCCGGAATGAAACACAAATAAAATAAACTTTCCGGAATGAAACACAAATTAAATAAACTTTCCGGAATGAAACACAAATTAAATAAACTTTCCGGAATGAAACACAAATAAAATAAACTTTCCGGAATGAAACACAAATAAAATAAACTTTCCGGAATGAAACACAAATAAAATAAACTTTCCGGAATGAAACACAAATAAAATATACTTTCCGGAATGAAACACAAATTAAATAAACTTTCCGGAATGAAACACAAATAAAATAAACTTTCCGGAATGAAACACAAATTAAATATACTTTCCGGAATGAAACACAAATTAAATAAACTTTCCGGAATGAAACACAAATAAAATAAACTTTCCGGAATGAAACACAAATAAAATAAACTTTCCGGAATGAAACACAAATTAAATAAACTTTCCGGAATGAAACATAAATTAAATAAACTTTCCGGAATGAAACACAAATAAAATAAACTTTCCGGAATGAAACACAAATTAAATAAACTTTCCGGAATGAAACACAAATTAAATAAACTTTCCGGAATGAAACATAAATTAAATAAACTTTCCGGAATGAAACATAAATTAAATAAACTTTCCGGAATGAAACACAAATAAAATAAACTTTCCGGAATCAAAATTACAATCCTTAACTACTCAGAAAACAATTTTTAAAAATTTTGAAAATTAATTTTTTTTTGGAATTGCAATTATAAAGGATGCCTGGAATGATAATTTTTCTATTTACAATTTTAAGCAAGCGTGGATGACAACAATGATGGACAATTGAATGCACCGGAATTTGCAGATTTTGAGCGAATTGTAATCAACAAAATTTAAAATAATTTGGATTACAATAAGTTGGATTAAAATATTTTTGAATTTTCTAGGTCAGAGCCAAGGCGGTGGAAACATCGAAGAAGGCGCTGAAAGTTGTGGATTCGGATGGGAGTGGTACGCTGACAATGGAAGAGGCTAAAAAGATTGCCTTCGATCATTACGGCTTCGATGAGCCAACCCTGGAGCCATTTTTCGCTCAGGCTGACGAAAATGAAGTACCGTATTTTTCCCTTTAGAAAGTTATAATTTGTTATATTTTTTTCATAGCCATTTTCTAATCATTTATAAGAGCAAAAAATAAAAACTTTTTTACCGATTAGACCGTAGGCGAATTTGATAAGGGGAACCTTTTAACCAATTGAGACAAATATAATCTTTTATAATTTCACAGGATGGACAATTGGATGCTGTGGAATTTGCCGGCTTTCGATCGGTCATTCGCGGTCGTGCCGTCAAAAATTCGTTCATGTTGTTGCCGGAATTGGACGATGATGGAGATGGGGTAAAATTTTGGGAAGCAGTCCAACTTTCGCCGTTTATTAAAATAACTCATCAAAGACCGAATAAATTTTGATGATTTTAGTATCAAATTAAAGAGCAGACTTAGATTAAAAATTGATGAAGTTATGACCGAAAAACCACTTAAAATTTCGCAAATCCATAGTATAAGTCATTTTTAATGGTTTTGTTGGTCATAATTTCATCAATTCTGAACCAATTTTAATAAAATTATTCATTTAATAGCCAAAAGTCCGCTCTTTAATTTGATACTAAAATCATTAAAATTGGTTATGTTTTTTGATGAGTTATTTTTTAAACGGCGACAAGTTGAGTTGTCCCTAAAGAAAATGAATATAAAATGAATTGCCCTCGGGGCATATAGGTGATCAGTGAAGCCGAAGCGGAGCAGAGAACACGTCGCGAGGATGACATGACCCCAAGTGAAACGCATGGCCTCTTCTCGGTGGCCGATCAAGATCGAAATGGATTATTGGACAAAGTGGATGGAATTTATAATTTATTCAATTCTTTTGACCATATCTGGAGAAGAAAGTAACCAATACAGGAAGGCGATATGCCATTTGAAAGCCCTAAATGTCCTCTAAAAAGTGGCTTTCTAATTGTTTTTGAAATTTTAAAATAATTTGTAAATAAACGGCTTTTCCTCCAACAAACAAATATTCGGGTTTATTCCACTCAAAGATATGTAACTTTTAAAAAGCCTTGAATTTTATGAAATTTATAGGTCATTTTGTTAAGAACACTTTGGGCTTTTCATTGGTATATCGCCTTTTTGGATTAGGAATTGCCTCGCTGAGATATGGCCAAAATAATGTCCTAGGGTACTGAATTGGCGGTACTCATTCAAATTAGACCTTACCCGAAAATTAATTAAAATGATTTTTGTTCGAATTACTTTGTTTCGACTTATACTGTAGAAAATGTATAAAAGTGGGAACTAAATCCGGAATAATACCTTCCTCGGAGCGGAATCGAACCCGAGGCCCATAAATTTTACAAAAGTGAAGTTCCACAGCAGGTCGAAAATTTTCAAATTTACAAACCCTAGCCATCCTAAACCAAGCCCTAAAAACCTTAAGTCTAAATTAAATCAGTATCCTCAAAATTTTGCAGGTTGAATTGGCCGATTTTGTACGCCTCGTCCGGTTGACTTCGATCAAATTTGTGGCCGACCATTTCCGTGATTATGACTCAAATCGGGACAAACTGGTCACCATTGATGAGTTGGAAAGATTGGTCAAGGACAGATACAAATTGGATCCGGCGGTCCAAAAAATATCCAAAAATTGTAATTTTAAGCCAATTTTAGGCAACTAGACGATTCTTTGACAAAGTCGACGTGGACCGGAGCGGGGATTTGAGCCCCGGAGAAATTGTCGATTTTCGACATGAAGTGAGAAGATTTGCGCAGGACAGGGGTTCGACATAATTAATTTTGAATATTTTTATTTATTTGTGTAAATTCTTTAGTAATGCAAGCCGAATTTGAGGAACAAAACAAGAAAGAAATGGCCGAAATTGAACAAAAATTGAGACAAGAAGCTGAGGTGGGTTTGAAAGGATAATAGCCCTTGTCGCTGTTTAATTCATCAATGATTGAACAAATTTTGATGATTTTAGTATCGAATTAAAGAGCAGACTTTTGGCTATAAAATGAAATTAATTTTATTTAAATTGATTCAGAATTAATGAATTTATGGCCAAAAACCATTTAAAATGACCTTTATAATGGATTAGTTAAATTTTCATTGGTTTTTTGGACATAACTCCATTAATTCTGAGCCAATTTAAATAAAATTAATTTCATTTGATAGCCAAAAGTTTGCTCTTTAATTTTATACTAAAATCATCAAAATTGGTTCCGTCTTTGATGAGTTATTTTAAACGGCGCCAAGTTTGGTCATTCCGATTTGATTAAAATAAAACTTGGTAAAAAATATGTAATTTTTCAGTTGCAAAAAGCGGCCGAAACTGGCAAAAATGGCGGTGATGGAGAAAATGAAGAAAAAATTGAAACTACTGCTGCCGAATTATCAGTGACCACAACGAATAGTGGAAGAATTGCTGTTGCGGATTCCAATAATTCGGATGAGGAAGATAATGTTGATGGAGTGGATGAAGAAGAGGGCGAAATGGAAAAGAGCAGCATAGGTGTTATTGGCATTCAGAAACTGCAAAAAGATGAACCAAAAAGTGGTGGAAATTCAACAAAAGAAGATGGAGAGGAAATTGGAATAAAACGTGATGAATTGGAAGTGAAAAAGGAGGAAAAATTATTGGATGATGAAAGTTCCATTTCCATATTAATGCCAGACATTGGCCAAAACCAAACAGCAATAAAGGTAAACTATAGTCCAGATTACCCATTTTACCTGGACTAAGTTTTTGTTCGGGGCGAGAGTGGACCTAAATCTCACCCCGGACCTTCGGCGGGGGCCTTAAGCCCCCAGTGGCCCAAGATTAGGGGATGGGGGGATTAGGCGAAAGTCTTCAAATAATATTTATTTATTGTGCGGAAAATATATGATAAAATAATTATCGTCAAAGTGGGGAGGAAAAATGAACCAAAAAACAGTAAACCTTTAATGGGGAAAGGAGCGGGTTTAAAAAAGCAGATTGGGAGGCAATATTTGATTGATTGGGTGACAGGGCGATTAGGCAAAAAGTGCGGGTACCGTAGGATGAATAGCATAAGTACTTAAGGCATTTAATGGCATTGACACACGCCCTCCCTTACAGCAGGTAGAAGAAGGAAAGATTGCCGAATCTTCGACATTGATGCCATCATCATCTTCATCTCCGTCAACCACCGTGGCCGCTACTTCATCATCATCATCAGTAACCGTTGTGGCGGATTCAGTCAATCGAAATCAAAATAATGTAGAGATGTCAAAAAATGAATCCATTGTTTTGACTGAAACTAAGGTCGCTCAAACACTTTCAAATTCATCAACAAATGCACCATCAACGACAGTAGGACACGTAAAGGAAGCGGCGGTGGTGGCGTTGGATTCAATTGGGACAACGACGACGAAAAAGTTGAAGAAAAGGCGCAGAAAAACCACCACTTTAGCACCTACAACAACGACAACCACAACAACTTTGGCTCCAATAACTGAGGCAGCGGCCGAAGAAAGTTATGGTGTGTAAATGAAATTTAAATATTTTATTTGCCGGAAAAAACATCGTCAAAAAGACAAAAGTTAAGAACAGTTCAAAAGTTATCCTAAACCCCCAAAACGTATACCTACCTAATTGATGATAGATCTCATTAAGACGAATCTCGTAATGATCATTTGGTTCGAGTTTAACCAATTTCTAACTTAGTTTTGAACCAAAAAGCTTTAAACAGTTTAAAACCCTTTCATTTCGACCAAACCATAACCAAGTTATATACCATTGATTGTGTCTTGGATATATGGTTTGTGAATGAGGATAAACCACCCTTTTAAAGCATTTCGTATCCTTTTTCCGGCAAATTAAATATTAAACAAATAGTTTAAAATTGAATAAAATCCCAAAATTTAGAAGATGAACAAGAAGAATAACAAGCCGCCGATGGAAATTGAACACAAAAAGATGAAAAATGTGCCTATATTTATTCCCTTCTATTAAATCCATTATCCCCTTCACTTTGTTGATTAATCAATTTTATTCCCAAATCAAAATTTTAAAATAAAATAATATTTTAATGAATTTCATCAATGATTGATAATAAAAATAAATTGAAATTATGTGGAATTGTTGTTCGGACTTCGGAGGGGGAAATTAATGCATAATGTAAAGGAATAGGAAGATTAAACATCCGGAAATGACTGCGGCCAGAATCAATGTGTCCTTCCTCTTCTTCATGCGTATTTTGTTCATCAAATTGTTTATTGCCGGATATTTCTCTGAAAATACAAAAAAAAACATTAATATTTGAATGATTAAATTTATAATTTGCCGTAATTTTTCTTTCGGAAAATTGTGTTTTTGATTAATATTAATGTGTTTTGTTCCGAAATTTGTTTTATTCCGGAAGTTCCGGAAAGTTTTATTTTTTGTTCCGGTTGTTCCGGAAAGTTTTATTTTTTGTTCCGGTTGTTCCGGAAAGTTTTATTTTTTTTTCCGGTTGTTCCGGAAAGTTTTATTTTTTGTTCCGGTTGTTCCGGAAAGTTTTATTTTTTGTTCTGGTTGTTCCGGAAAGTTTTATTTTTTGTTTGTTCCGGTTGTTCCGGAAAGTTTTATTTTTTGTTCTGGTTGTTCCGGAAAGTTTTATTTTTTGTTTGTTCCGGTTGTTCCGGAAAGTTTTATTTTTTGTTCTGGTTGTTCCGGAAAGTTTTATTTTTTGTTTGTTCTGGTTGTTCCGGAAAGTTTTATTTTTTGTTTGTTCCGGTTGTTCCGGAAAGTTTTATTTTTTGTTCTGGTTGTTCCGGAAAGTTTTATTTTTTGTTTGTTCCGGTTGTTCCGAAAAGTTTTATTTTTTGTTCCGGTTGTTCCGGAAAGTTTATTTTTTTTCCGGTTGTTCCGGAAAGTTTATTTATGTTCCGGAAAGTTTATTTTTTTGTTCCGGTTGTTCCGGAAAGTTTATTTTTTTTGTTCCGGTTGTTCCGGAAAGTTTTATTTTTTGTTCCGGTTGTTCCGGAAAGTTTTTTTTGTTCCGGAAATTTTATTTTTTTTTTGTTCTGGAGTTTTATTTTTTGTATTTCATTCCGGAAAAAAGTTTTGCCTAATTTATTCGAGAAATTGTTTTTTTTACTTGTCAATTGGTGAACACGTTTATTGATTGAGCCAAGCCCGGAACTCTGCGAATAAATTCCCTCCCGCACGGACATTGCAATGCTGATTTGATCGCTGAGGAGACGATCACAACTGAAAATTTCACACCTTCAGCTTATATTATATAGGTTTTTAGCCTACTCATTTATATGCTCATTCTCGCGCATCAAATAGTCGGTTGGCCTGCATCGATTATTCACTGTTGATTCCGCGCCGTTGATTGTCATTTCCATTAGCTCTTCCCTGGATTGAATTAATTTATATTTGTCGTTTACCGGTTAGATTAGCGTTTCCGGACTAATTAGATTTGTTTTTGTTTCTTTCCGGTTAGTTTTATATTTTATTTTTAAATATTTCGATTATCCCCCATTATTTTAACCTTTGCAATTGGCTGTTGATGTTTGTGGTTGTTCGGCTAAATTCCGCACTGTAATCGCGAAGAATATCCCGATGCCTCCGGATTATATGTTGCTGTGTTGTTTTACTGCCGCCGAATTCCGCTTTGTCATTTTCCAAACATTCTTGCATCTAAAAAATTGTTTCAATTTAATTAAAATAACATTATCCAAACCGCATCATTCAACTCATTCAGCTTTGACAGTTTCGATTCAATTTCTCCGGTTAATGAGTCGAACATTGTGCGACGACCGTGCAGTTTGGTTTGCTGATGATTATAGGCTAAAATTTATGTTTTTCTTACACTAAGAGAGTGGAATAAAAACCTGAACTTGAAGTGTTGAATTTGTTCAATGTGATTAACTTTACATCCAGCTCATTTTCCAGCAACCGTGCTTTTCTTTGCAAATCTTCAAGCAGTGTACTGCTCATTATTTGGTAATGTTTTTGCTAAAATATTTTTTAATTATTTATGTAATGTGTATTAAGATTTAAAATATCAATCGAATATTTCATCCAACAGTATAATTGGCAATTGAGAAATATTTTATTTACACGTTCATTTCCGAATTATATTTTTTTTCGTTGTTGTTCACATCGGGAAAATCGAGTTAAGTAGAGTGAGTAAGAGCTGACTGAGGAAGGGCAAGTTTTTAGCTGGGAAAATGGGTGGAGGAGAGTTTAACCTTAAATTCCTAAGCAATTTTTTTTCTACTTATTTTTTATACTATCTTATACATATAGGTAATAAGTAATAACTAATAATAATAAGGTATTAAGTATTTGCATTGCATAATTGAATAATCATTATAATCTGAACATAAATTGTAAAATCAAACATGTATTGTTTTATGCAAAATCAAGTGGTCAAAAAATGAAGAATAAAGGTAGATGAAAATTAGGTGAATGTTCAACAAAGATAAAAAAAACTGGAAATTAAGCATGAAGTTAATTAAATGAATGATTCCATCTTTGTTTTTTCTGCCTTTATCTTCTTCATCTCTCAATTATTCAAGAACACTTTGGAACTCCTTGAATTGCCATTCTTCTTTGCCAAAGTTCACACGGACTGAATCGCCAGTCGAGTATAAATCAATGGCTGGGAAAAATTGGAAATTTGCGTTTCGTGTCAATTCAGAGGGTAAATCATTGGATGGAAGTGGGAAATTTGCAGTTCTTGGTACCAATTCAGTCTTTTCCCCTGAATTAAAATATTTATTTTTGCAGTATTAATATTTATTTAAGCATTTTCAATTAATAAATTTTGCAAATATTTTTCAAATAATTTTACCCAGCAATTTTCCGTTCCAAGTGGCAAAACATTCCAATTTTAAATTTGGCTGTTGGACAATGCCGAGACCAATAAAATTCCCTTTCTCGAACACTCCTTTGCTATTTTCGAATTCAGTCATGGATCTATCAATAACAATTCCACTTTTGCTCCAGAATCCAATTGAATTGTCCACACTTCCGAGCGAATTTCCTTCTAATGGAAAAAGCTGGTCGCAAAATCCAATATTAATGCTATTAACCCTGAATAATGGAAAATTAGTGGCTCAAGAATTTTTATAAATTGTAAAATCCTACATTGTGTTAAGAATTTGCACTTCAAAGTAGAAGGCAATTCGCGGTTTATTGATTTTCAAATTCAATGTTGGAATCGGCAAAACTGCTCGAATGCAATTGGATTCTAAAATTCATATTAGATTTTTTTTTTATTTTCAATTTTTACCATCTGGACCAGAATGCTTGGTGGTGAGTCCTTCATCGGAAATTGTCAAACCTAACCCACAATCCTCAGTATTCAATTTGTTATTCTTCATTGCCTATAAAAAATTTATTATAATTTTATTTTATATATAAATATTAAACCTTTTTAATGCCATTGGCCATTTTTTGAGCATTTCTAGCCAAAAGACCATTCGGCATCTTGGTCAAAAGACCAAAGGCATTTCGGAAGGGCATTGAGCCAAACAATTCATTTAATAATTCTGTCGGCAATCCTCGACGCCAAATTGAAGAATTCGGCTGCTGAAAAAATTAAAAATTTATTCCCAAATTGGTCCAAAAATTTGTTTCCGATTTTTCCTCTACCTTTTTTCCTGAAAAATTTGGTTTATTCTCCATCAATTTCCGTTTCATGCCAACATTTTCATTTTTCCCATCCATTTTTGCCATTTCCTTCCCTAAATTTTGTCGTTGGTCATGGTTTTCCATTTTGAATTTAATATTTCTAAATTATCGCTTTTTGTTTTTCTTCTAAATTTTACAAAAATATTTCGAATAAAAAATGATGCAACTTACTTAGAATTAGAATTAAGGTTTAAGAATATATTTTTATTTTTAGTTGAAAATGAAGAACCTAATGTCATAAAAAAAGAATGGGGGAACAGGACTATTTGTCGCCGGCCGATTTGTCGCCGTTTAATAACTCATCAATATGTGAACCAATTTTGATGTTTTTGGTATAAAATTAAAGAGCAGACTCTTGGCTATTAAATGATATAATTTTATTTAGATTGGTTCAGAATTGATAGGGATGTCCAAAAAACCACTGAAAATTTCGCAAATCCATAGTAAAGTTCATTTTAAATGGTTTCTTGGCCATAATTCTATCAATTCTGAACCAATTTAAATAAAATTTATATCATTTAATAGCCAAGAGTCTGCTCTTTAATTTGATACCAAAAACATCAAAATTGGTTCACATATTGATGAGTTATTAAACGGCGACAAAACGGCTCGGCGACAAACTGGCCGGCGACAAAACGAGGCGTCCCAAAAGAATGGACAATGGACAAATATTGGGGGAGGGAATTCACTTTATAATAGAGATTATTATATTAGGCATTAGGGCAATTTTGGATAGGAAATATTCGATGGGGGAATGGGTAAAAATATAATCATTTTAAAAGGAATCCATTTTAATACTTTGGGTTAAATTGAGTACATCAACAAATGCCAATGCCAGATTATAAAAATAAGGGAATGGAATTTGTTAAGAAAGACGATTGGGAAATTAACTCGGCCAAAAAGTAAAATAAGGCGGATTGATGATGGCTAATAGGGAATGAGATAAATTGATTCTTTTTTTTTAATGTCAATGCCTAACCTACTCATTCCAAATAATTTCACCCATACTTTCTTTCCATTTTTCAACCTTTTTTTTTGTTTGATTCGTACCCTATAGCCAAAAGTAATTTATATTTTTTGATTGTTATTCATTCACAATTTGGTTGAGGTTGAGGATTAGAATTGAATTCTGATTGTGAAAAACATGAAATTTATGAATGAAAGGATGGGTGAATTTCATTATTTGTTGTTTTATCCATTGCCGAGCAATTGAACGGACAAAAATGAAATTGTTTGTCAATATCATTTCGTTCAACCATTGTGAAATGTGAATATTTAAACTCAAATGCCCTGAATACCAATGAAAAAATAAATGAAGATTAATTATCGATTTATTCTTTAACAAAAAATTAGTGCATTTTTTTATCTTTCATAATTCATCCATCCACAACATTCTTGAATTCAGTAAAGTACCAATCCTCCTTGAGAAAGTACACACGGATGGATTCATCAAAAGTGGCCAAAATCACAACCGGAAACAGTGTGACATCCGCAAATTTTTGCGCCTCTGTCTTACCTTAATTTGTTTATAATATTTTTAAAATGTAATAATCATAATTTTTATTTAAACATTTTCAATTGATAATTTTAATATAATCTTACCCAGCAATTCTCCGTTCAAGGTGGCAAATATTTCAATCACGGAAGTTGGCTGTTGGACAATGCCCAGACCAATCACATCTCCTGTGATGAATTCTCCACTGGTTTCGAATTTTCTCTCGAATCCATTAACCAAAATTGATGACTTGTTCCAAAGCCCAACTGAATTTTTATCGACTCCAAGTCGGCAATTGTCTTTGATTTGAAATTCTTTTGCAGAAAAACCAATTCCAACACCATGCCTGAAAAAATAAATACATTTTCTGTATACCTTTTGGGTACTTATGTACTCATTTTATAAAAAATCTTTGCTATCCTTTTTAAATAAATTGCAAAATCATACGATGATTTTCGGCTGATTTTGGCTTCAAAGTAAAATGTAATGGCCGGTTTTTTGACACCGCCCTTGATGAATTGAGGAACCGGAAAAACTGTTCGCACCGAATTAAATTCTAAAAATGATTATTTTAACTATTTATTTAAATTTACAAATTTTTTACCTTGTGGGCCAGAATGTTTTGCTTCAAATCCATCCGCCGAAATTATCAATTTTTGGCCAGAGTCATGTTCATTGAGTTTGTTGGTTTTCATCGCCTGGAAAAATTCATTTATTATTTTAATTTTCTGTATATTTCACCTCCTTAATTGCGGTCATCAGTTTCTGAATGTTCTTGGCCAGTAAACCGTTCGACAATTTGGCCAAAAGACCGTAGGCATTTTTCAGCGGCATTGATCCGAAAAATTCATTTATCAATTCATTGGGCAATCCTCGACGGGAATGAATTGGTGGCAAATTCAGCCGACGGCGAATTGACGGCAAATTCAAACGAATTTGAATTGATGGCAATGCCAGAGGACGATGAATTAATGGTTTAGGCTGAAAAATTTTCGACTAATTTATTATAATTTTATCAAATATTTATATTTTACCTTGAATTTGCTTTTATTGACCAATTTCATTGGCAAACCCATTTTGCTGAACTTGGGAGATTTTTTGATATTCTGAAATTTATTAAATAGAAAATTGAATAATAAAAATGTAAAGTCCATAAATATTGATAATCGTCCAAGACGACAATTTTTAATTACACAAAAATTGATATGAACAACAAAACATACATAATTTCACACAATACAAATAATAATATTAGGCGGATTATGTTTTGGGGTACAATATAAACAAAAAACACACAAGAGGAGACAAAAATGTTTGTGGGGTTTATAGAGGGGAAAAACAAAAACACTAATATTTATCACAAAATTTTCATCACATATTTCTCTTCTTCTATGGCTTCTTCCTTTTTCACATCTTCATCCGTGCGCCATTCCATTGTTGTGGCCACCGCCATTATGGTTGTTGTAGTAGTAGTTGTTTGAACGACGTTGATGATGATGATGATGGCCGCCGCCGCCTGCTCCTCCTTTTGATGTTTGTGGACGAATGTTGTTGGTGACATCGGCCATCGGCGGTGGTGGGATGATCGGCAGGAAGTTGCTGATGTCGTTGCCATCCCCGTCGCTGCCGCCAGAATTGAACCAAGGAAGATGGGCACATTCGGAAATGATCTGCAAAAAAATTGAAATGAGATTAAAATTTTGAAAATTTTTGACCAGAAGATTGCAAAATTTGGGGGTCTAAGCCAACTTTTGTCAGGATCATTCGCGCAGTTGGACGTACAGCAGCAGCAGCAGGCGGCTCCATTGAATACATTGAGTTGTACATCCTCTTGTCGTTGTTGGTTGAAGAGCAAGTTAGAAGAAGCGTTGAATTTAATATTAACAGCGGCAAAATAATATTGAAGAATTAGAATGGTATGGATTGTGTGTGTTTCTGGAAATTGCTTTTTATACAAAAAATCTTTCATTTATTTTTAAGAAAGTGACGCATTGATATTGATTTATCGATTAGTAGAATAGGTAGTGTACGATATCGATTTTAGTATCGTATTCGTATTATAATTATAAATAATAATATCGATTTATTGATTGATTAGTAGTAGTAGTAGGATATTAAGAAGACAATGGCATTTGTTTTAGCATGCCGGTATTAAATATAAAAGTCCTAAGTTGAATATTCAAGTATTGCATCCACATAATTCTCCAATTAAGTTTGAGGACAAACCATTGAACCGATTTAAACTTTTCACGATTTTCAATATTTTTTTCGCCATTTTTATTATTTATTTTTCGACAAATTTAGATAAACTTAAACGGCAATCATTTTAATTGGATTTAAATTGATAACAACAGCGAACAAAAAATTGGAATGGATGAAAATTGCGCCGAACAAATTATTGAAATTAAAACTGAAAATGTGGAATTAAAAACAGAGGGAATGGAGGAAAGGGTTAAATTTAATTTTTAGTTAAAGTTTTAATTCATTCAATTTAGTCAACTTCAATGGGCAATGCATTGGATGCTGGAAACGCGGAACAGAAATCCAACAAGAAAAGGTTAAAAAAATAATTAATAAATTATTATTTTTATTTAAAGCCTCAAATTCGGTGGTTGGTTGCCGGATGTTCTGGATTGGTTCAAGCGACCGGAATTGGCCCGAACTTCACTGAGCACCTCATCGTACATATTCAATCGATATTGTTGGCCAAAATTACATGGAAAAGTGAAACCGCGCATTGTTCCTTATTTGGCATTTTCACGTGAACGTGATGAAGCAGGCAATTGGCAGACAATTCTGAAGAAAAACCGTAACACTTCGATTCCAATTGCGGACATCGAACCACCGGAATACATCATTGGATTTGAGAACATCAATTTCTGGTAACATTTTGCTACGAAAATTTGGAATAATTTATTTCAATTTAGGACCATCAATGATGGAGTTTTGCATTTTGTGGATTGCATTCAACCATTGCTCAAGGAAGACGTCGAAATACATTTTGCTTATATACCCATCATTGAGAACAATCAGCAAATTGGCCCAATTACACGTCTCATGGAATTGCTGGCACCAAAAACGAACAAATTGGAAATTCATGGTGGAAATTTATATTTATACGACAATTTGAACAAATTCAACCAACAATTTCCCGGCTTTATTAATGGAGGAGTTCAATCAATTTGTCTATATCAGTGCACAAAATCGGCGGCGGATTTGCTTCTGGAATGGTTGACAACACCGAGGGAGGATGGCTCACCTAAAATGCTCAAAATTTGTTTTTGTGCAAATGCAAAGACATTAATTGATCGCGTCAAAGAGGTAAGGTAAAAGTGATGAAAAAATATTGAATTGAGTTATATGTCTTATTTTTAAGGAATTTGTCAACTCCAAAAAGCCAGCCAATTCCATCATCCAGCTGATTTATCATGATCACGATGCGCAAATTGGCTACGAGGATTTCAAAACTGTTAATGAAATAACGAAGGAAATGCTCGAATTAAAACATGAAGAAGAGCCGAATAAATATTTCCTTGTTCGATGCAAAATTGATAGCCAAACAACACCAAAAATCGATGATTTGGAGAAGCAAATGAAGCTAGAATCGAAGACAACAATTTGGATTGCTGTTTCGGGAATGGAGGAGGAGGAATGAAATAATTGAAAGTTGTCTATTGTTGTATTGTTTATTCCATATGAATATTTTTTTGTATGTAATATAACTAGTGGACGTAAGGGAAGTGGGGCGTAAGGGATGTGGGTTTAAGGAATATGTGGGAAGGATTTGGTAAGATGTCGGGACGGATTACAACCTTCTGTTCATGTTAACGCGCCAAGGCGCGTTCGACCTACCCTAGGGATTCGGATTCTGAAATTATTTAACGGTCGCGGCCAGGCTCGCTTCGCTCGCCAGCTCTTCTTTAGGTCGTATGCAGGCTCACTTCGCTCGCCCGCATTTTCCAGGTCGCGTGCAGGCTCGCTTCGCTCGCCCGTTCTTTAGGTCGTGTGCAGGCTCGCTTCGCCCGCCCGCTTTTCTTTAGGTCATGTGCAGGCTCGCTTCGCCCGCCCGCTTTTCTTTAGGTCATGTGCAGGCTCGCTTCGCTCGCCCGCTCTTCTTTAGGTCGTGTGCAGGCTCGCTTCGCTCGCCCGCTTTTTCCCTATTTTAAAAATTTTTGAACCGGTTTGCAAACCACCTTTTTCATAGATCATAAAATGAACATCATTTCTGAATTCTCCATACCCGAAAACCCCAGAATCTCAATTTTCACCTCAATCCAATAAAAATTTCCATTTTAAACCGGTTTGCAAACCACTGGTTGCGCAGAACAATAAACTGATGTCATATTTGGATTTGACATACCCGAAAACCCCCGAGTCCCAAATTTCACCTCATTCTGACAAAATTTTCACTTTTTGAAAATTTTTAAGCCGGTTTGCAAACCACCCGTTGCGCGGATCTCAAAACTAATGTCATATTTGAATTCCACATGGCCGAAAACCCCCGAGTCCCAATTTTCATCTTCCAATTCCTACTTCCACTATAGGGTTAGCTCTGGAGCGGGATATGGCCAAATCATGACTTGCGCATAGAAGTTAACAAACTCCTCCTTGGCCAAGCTGCGCACCCCGACATGCTATATACCATTTTGAAGCCCTCACATGGGTGCGGGGTGAGGGCTATAAAACATTGCAAAATATTAACACACAAAAAAGTTATAAGCGAAAATGTAAAAAAAGCGGCCAAATTCTAAGTCCAAAAACCGGTTTTCCCCCTCTGCTAACCATGTGGCCAAACTCAACCTCACACCAAACCCTCTTAAATTTTTCTAAACGAACGCATTTTGGATATAATTATCGAAGTCCCATCCCCCAACTCTCATCCAGAACCTTATTCTACCCGAAAAACCGCCTGACATTAGCTTTTTATATTATATATAATATGAATAATTTATCCGAATAAATAATTTCCTTTTAATAATTTTAATTTCCTTTCCGTTATGAACAAGAATTTGAATATTTATTTATTAAATTTATCAAAAAACAAAAATATCAAATTATAATTAAAAATACAAAAATTGTCTTCAAAAATATTAATTTTGTTGATTATGTTTTAGGGGAAAATAAGCACAAGATTATCGATTAAACATAGAAATATATAGGATTAATATTAATCACATTGGTCATCTTATTAATTTCACATCATTCGGAATTCAAATCACTTTTGACAGTCCGACTAGAGTTACACCTAAAAATGAGGGAATTTATCATTTAAAAATGCCGTAAAAATTACCAAAAATTGTCACGAACATTGCGGCACCCAACAACTTTAAATCCTTGCGTTCCACCTCTTTGAAGTAGAAAACGGACCACAGGCTGGCGATCAACCCCGGCGACATTGCATTGATTGGGAATGTTATGGCCTAAGGAATTATGAAAAAATATTGAAAAAGTAGAAAAAAAGTATTGAAAATGGCAAAAAGATTTTAGGATTCAGTTGTTTGTCCTAAACAACTAAACTTTATATTTAATCGATAAATCTCATCCTTACGCATCGATTGATATATAATTTGTCATGGTTTCATCAAAAAATAAGGGTTTTAAACCGTTTAAACCATCTTACCTTTTTTGGTTTAAAACAAATTTAAAATTGGTTAAACTTAAACCAAAACATTATCAAATGATGCGCTTTGATGAGATCAATCGATTGGATGGATAAAGGGTTTGGGGGTCTAGGATAAACCATTAAAATCTTTAGGCAAAGTAAATATTTTTTTCGGTAAATTAAATAGTATCCTTGCCTGTGAGAGAATGTCATTGGCCACGAACCAGGCAAGCATTGCCACGGCCCATAGGACACCGGCAATCATTGAGGGGAAAATCAGGCGGTTATCAAAATATGGATTGTTCTGCCGGAAGGCAATGTAGGCAAGCAAAACGGCGGTGGATGTCAAATAGATGCCAGTGAAATGGGAGAACACATAATAGATTGCATCCTTTGGTGGATTGTTGAATTTCTCAGGATTGTCTTGCATATAACTGTGTGAATTTAAGGGCAAAAATTTATTTCATTTGGGTAATGTGTTTTCGATTATTGTTTTTTTTTATTCCGAGTTTATTTATTTTGTGTTTCATCGTGAAAATTTTGTATTTTGTCCTTTTAGATTTGTGTTTTCCGGAAAGAAATGTGATTCATCCGGTTAGATTTGTTTTTTCCGGAAAGAAATGTGTTTCATCCGGTTAGATTTGTGTTTTCCGGAAAGAAATGTGTTTCATCCGGTTAAATTTGTGTTTTCCGGAAAGAAATGTGTTTCATCCGGTTAAATTTGTGTTTTCCGGAAAGAAATGTGTTTCATCTGGTTAGATTTGTGTTTTCCGGAAAGAAATGTGTTTCATCCGGTTAAATTTGTGTTTTCTGGAAAGAAATGTGTTTCATCCGGTTAGATTTGTGTTTTCCGGAAAGAAATGTGTTTCATCCGGTTAAATTTGTGTTTTCCGGAAAGAAATGTGTTTCATCCGATTAGATTTGTGTTTTCCGGAAAGAAATGTGTTTCATCCGGTTAAATTTGTGTTTTCCGGAAAGAAATGTGTTTCATCGGGTTAGATTCCAATTTTTTTTCCTGTTGTTCCGGTTAGATTATAATTTCCTTTCCGGTTGTTCCGGTTAGATTGTAAATTTCCTTTCCGGTTGTTCCGGTTAGATTGTAATTTCCTTTCCGGTTGTTCCGGTTAGATTGTAATTTCCTTTCCGGTTAAATTGTAATTTTCTTTCCAGTTGTTCCGGAAGGATTGTAATTTCCTTTCCGGTTGTTTTGTTCCAGAAATGTTGCATTTTTTGTGTTTTCAACCCGGTAATTTTTTTTGTGTTTAATTCGATTAAAATATTTAATTGTCATTTGCGCATTTTTGACTTACATAACTGGCGTAAATCTGCAAAATTAAATCAATTTTTAATTGGAAAAATTTTCTCGCGCTTACGTGGATCCGTAACAAATTCCGGCCAAAAGAGCGAACATAATTGCTCTAAAATTCAATAACATTTTTTTTTTCTTATTTTGAATTAACCCACAAAATTCGTTTCTTTGTATTTGTCTGACCATTTCCATTTGGTCCAGCAGCTGTTTGAACCGTTGCCTCAATTATTACTCGCTCGGCGCCGGCTTCTTCCATTAAACTTTGACTTTCCTCTGCCGTTCCTTCTGCTGCTTCGATTTCTTCTCGACCAACACGGATTGATGATGCCGGTTGTTGTTCATCCCTAAAGGTTTAGGAAAATATTTATAAAAAAAATGCCGAAAAGGTTGTAATGGTTTAGCGTTTTATCCTAAACCCAAAAAAAACTTAATCTAATCTATACACATCTCGCTAAAAATCATTATTTGAATATGATATGTTTTAGGTTTAAATCGTTTAAAACTGAAAAGACCAAAATGAAGTTTGATTGGTTTAAAGCCAAATTCAAAATGAAACGGTTTAAAAAATGAAGTTTGAATGGTTTAAAACTAAAAACCAAAATGAGGTTTATGTTTTAAAATTCTTTAATTTTGACCAAAACAAACCAATAAATCCTTTAAATTATTAAAGCAATTTCATTTTTTCCGACAAATTAAAATATTAACCTTTTGGCTGGCACTGTTTTTGGGCGAACAAAGGCGAATAAAATTCCACTAAAATTTGATATTTAGATTAATTAAATTCATTTAAAATTAAAATGTACCCGACAATGACGAGAACAAGTCCCAAATAGTTCATATTCGGCGAAACGGGCATACTGCTTTTCACCCCAAACAGCCCGAATCGACCCGTGGCCCAGCCAACAATGCAATTCACCGCACCCCAAATCAAAATTCCCATTCCCAAGCCAATCGTGTTAATGATTGGGATTGCCGTCAAATTGCCTAAAATTGGGGTAATAAGCAAATATTATCAATAGGAAGTGGATTTTTTGGTGTTTTAACTTTTAACCTATTTTTATATATTAGATTTGATGAGAAAAGCACAAAAATAATGTTTTTGGAACATCATCTAACGTATTTTTGACCTATTTTTTTGACCAATTTTTGGCACTTTTTTATGGGAAAATTTCATTCGAAAAATAAAATAAAAAAAACCAAAAATCACCAATTTTTAAGTTTACGAAACCTATTTTATGGCAAATTTCACAAAATAAAACCTAAATAGGCACCTATTTTGACCATTTTTGTGACCTAAAAATCCACTTCCTAATTATTATCAAGCACAAACCAATAGCCCAAAGGAAGCCGCCAATCATTGCAAATGGTTGAAATGGGGGAGCACCCGTTGCAATGTACTAAAATAAACATTTATTTTGACCTTAAATAGAAAAATTTACCGTCACAAGTCCGGACAAGAAAATTGCAGAACAAACCTTGCATTTTTCGGGATTAATAAAATGAATTTTGGATTAAAACTAACAATCCATTGGACGACAATTCCATCGCCGGGATCACCGGAAATTCGAACGGACTAAATGTTTAAATTATTAAAATTCTCCGAATATTTGCTTACCACGTACATTGAACCAAACGCAAAACTGCTGGCCACACAGGCGGCAAGGCCGGCCACAACACTCATCCTATTTTTGGATAAATTTTATTAAATAAAATCAATTTAATAATTATGAAAGTAATCGATCATTGTAAAAACAATAAAATAAAAATGAATAAAAAACAAAAAAAAACTAATTTTATTCATCAAAATTAATCAAAAATAACAAAAAATCAATAAAAAAAACTATAAATCAAAGCTTTCTCATCTCATTCCTCCGGAAGATCATCGCCCTCATTTGTGGGCATCAACTCTTCGAATTCACTGTTCGTCTCATTCACCTCCGCATATTGGCCAAGATATTTGGTGGTGGCCCCTATCACGTCACCCATTTTTGTGAACAATTTATCGCCTCTCTGGACAATTTCCCTGAGCAATCTGTCAAAAAACAATAAAAAGGCTGATAAAAATTGATAAAAACCGACCGATTTCGTTGAAGAAATTTCCTATAATATTCCCTTCCGCCTTGGGTGTGCTTTGTTGATAAATTTGCCGCTTGCACATTTGCATGATGCTCATTTATATAACTAAAAAAATTGGTAGTAGAAATTATTGAGGAAATTTAAAAAGAAATTTTGGAGTTTTTAAGGTAACAATAGTAAATTTTTTGGCTCGAAATACTGTATTTTGTCCAGAAATGTACTTTAGAATGCATAAAAATGTACAAAAAGTTACAAGTAAGCCAGGAAAAAATACCTTCCTCTGAGCGGGTTCGAACCCGAGACCCCCAAATTTTTCAAAAGTGAAGGATTACCCATTAGGAAAAAAATTTTCAAGGCCAAAAATTTTCAAAAAAAATTTTCTTAAAATCTTCTTTAAATCTGAGGCTTAAACTGCATAAAAATGCGAATCAAGCCCGAAAAAAATACCTTCCTCCGAGTGGATACGAACCCGAGACCCCTAAATTTTGAAAAAGTCAAGGGTTACCCATTAGACCAAAAATGTTCAAAAATTTTTTTTGATAGATTTTTATAATAAATGTAGTAATTCTTACATTCCAAGTTTATTCCACGAAACCGCAGAATATATTGACAATGCCATCATAATTGGGAGGCCAACGAAGAAAAAGACGGAATCGCCTTGGAAAAGGAACACATGCATGAAGAAGAAAGTAATCATGAAGGTGAAAACCTGCGGAAAAATTATTTTATTTTATTTAAATTAAAAAAACGAACATAGCAGAAATAAGTCAGAGAATCCTTAAATGAATTAAAATTAAAAAAATAATTTTTGAATAAAAAAATACCCGATAAACAAGATAGTGGCTTTGGACACTGTACAGATCGCGGGCAATCAAAAATGCAAGTGCCTTAAATATATAAATTAATTATTAATAAAAAATTAAGTGGGATGACCTCATTGGAAAGGACAAAAGTGGAAAGAATTTTTCGGCCATTATCCGAATTCCAATCAACCGTAGTGGTTTTTCCCATCACATTGAATGGCTACAAATTTTAATTTAATTTTTAATTTAATTTTTATTAATTAATTAATTTTTATTTTAATTATATTTTAATTAAATTTGTATTAAATTTTAATTTATTTTTTTTAATTTAATTTTTAATTTAATTTTTAATTTAATTTAATTTTTATTTAATTAAATTTTAATTTAATTTTTAATTTAATTTAAATTAATTTATTTTTTTTTAAATATAATTTAAAAACCGTCAAATTTTTTTCCGCATATTCCTTTGCCTCAGACAATGTTTGGAAACGAGCATAAAATGGCAGAGCAATTTGGGCGCCCATCAATGTGGCCATTGACCCATATCGAATGGAATCAAAGCTGCCTAAAATACCAAAAATTGTGAATTTTTACATTTTTTCGATCTACGTTTTGCATTCTCCTGGATAGTAAAAGTGAAATGAATATTCGCATGGGAACCACCCTCCTTCTCCAGCCAAGCATATGATTGCTAAAAATCGGAAATTGGATGGGAAAATGAAAAAAAATATTTCGAAAAACCTGGTCAATGACTTTTCGTAAATGGTCGGATAAACTGAAAAAAAATGTATTAATTTATGGCATTTATTTTATTGATAATATAATTTTGAACACCTCGAAGGCATTTTTCTTTGTATAGGGTGGCCCTAAAAGGCAGAATCAACCCATTTAATACACAGAAATTTAAAAATTTGGGTTTTAGGTTAAGGTTGTCAAAATTTATTAGGTTTTCTATCTTTGGTGAATAAGGAAAAAATAGAGAAAAAATATTTGTCGATTATCCAGGTCGAAATTCATAATAATAAAATAATACTTTGAAATTTTAATTGTATTTCCATATATTTTTTGTAAAAAAGATGGAAAAGAAAAAATATTATTTTAGGGCTTTTTTCAGAAAACATTCTTGTAATTTTGGGTTGATGGATGATTATAAAGTTTGGATTCATTACCCGTAAGTTAATTATCAACCCAAAAATGTGTGTTTTTTTTTTAATTTTGTGGAACTTTCTACTCTCTATGCCAATCCTAGGACCTTAAGATTTATAGCCATAGCCGTATTAAAAAACCCTTGTTTTCTTTTTCGAGATGTTCTTTTCTTGGAGGTTTAAAGAAAACTCACTCTGTGTTGACATTATATCTCCACGGGAATGTCAATTTCAACAATGGACCATTGAAAATTGCATTCGATAAAGGATACGCTTAAATTTTTGGATATTATTTTAAATAATAAAAATTGCAAACCGAAAATGGTAACCATGATTGAGCCAAATCGGAGGAATGTGCCATTTCTGGACATCAACATTTTATCCGCCTTTTTCTTATAATGCCTAAAAATTATTATTATTATTTTTAGTGAAATATTTAAAATGGCCATTGGCCAAAAGCGTTTAACAGTTCAATGGTTTATCCTAGACACCCAAACCATATATCCAATCGATAGATCTCTTCGAGATCCATCGTTTGATAATGTTTTGGCTAAGTTTAATCAATTTTAAATTAGTTTTAAACCAAAAATGGTAAAATGGTTTAAACGGTTTAATACCCTTTAATTTTGAATAAACCATGACAAATTATATATCAATCGACGCGTCTCGATGAGATCTATCGATTGGGTATATGGTTTGGTGGTCTAGTTCAAACCATTGAACCGGTATAAGCCTTTAAACCGTTATAAGTTTCTTGCCATTTTCAATAGTTTCAATAATTAAATATTAATCCATTATTCTATATAAATTTAAGTAATTCAAAATTAATTAAGCTTACTGAAATTTATCATAAAATTCATCAATGTCAAATTTTCGGCCAAATAGAGATGACATTTTTTAATACTAAAAATAATAAACAAATTCATTAAAAAATTTTAATAAATAAATAGAAAAATTAACAATTTTTGGCAAAAATGATTAAAAAATAAATTCCTATTTTATCGATTTTTAAACAAAAAACAAAAACAAATGAAAAAATAATAACAAATTTGTGGATTATTTCGGTTTCTTTTTTAATTTATTCAAATTTTCCAGCCTTTCAGTGAATGAAATTGGATCCGCCAAAAAATTTCCCTCTTTCGTAAAATTCGTTGACGATGAAATTAGTATTTGATGGAGGAATTTGCCCAATTCAATGTTGTTTTTGAAATACTCACTGAAAAATGAATTCAATTTTATTGATTAATTTAAAAGGGGAATATTTAAAAGGCAAAAGATTATAGCGGTTCAATGGTTTTTGTTTTGTCCTAAACCCACAAACCATAAACCCAATCGATAGATCGCATTAAAACGCGTCGATTGGTAAATAATTTGTCATGGTTTGTTGGTCAAAATTAAGGGTATTAAACCACCTCAGGTTTTGGTTTTAAACCACATAAACCGGTTTTGATCTTAAACCGGTTTTTAAACCGTTTAAACCATTTAGCGGTTTTTGGTTCAAAACTAATTTAAAATTGGCTAAACCTAAAACCAAATCATTATCAATCGACGCGTTTTGAGCCACACATGGGCAAGGGGGGGGGGGGTCATCCCCCCCCCCCCCCCCCACCACGCTGCAATCGGGGGCGGGTACCGGGGGGGACTTCGCAGGTGGAGGGTGATGAAGGTGCGAAGTGGGTGTTAGGGGTAGGGGGTGCGAAGTCGCAGAGGCAATTTTGACCGAAATTTTTCGTTGCGCGGCCATTTTTGGCCAAATTTTCCCTTGCGAAGTCAATTTTTAGCCGTTGCGCGGCAATTTTTGACCGCAATTTTTCGCTGCGCGGCCATTTTTGGCCAAATTTTCCCTTGCGAAGTCAATTTTTGGCCATTGCGCGACAATTTTTGGACAAAATTTTCGCCTGCGGCGCAAAATACCAAAAAGGGACTTCGCAAAAAAATTTTTTTGGACCCTCCCCCACTTCGCAATGGTCCAAGTGATCCCCCCCCCCTTGCCCATGTATGGTTTAGACGAAATCTATCGATTGGGTATATGGTTTTGGGTGTCTTGGAGAACCATTGAACCCTTTTGGCCATTTAAATGTTTTTAAAAACTTACATTCCGCCATTTAAATGATCATTGTCACTAAATTTATAATCATTAATTAAAAAATATTTTTGGTAAAAATATACATTTTGGCCGCCGCTTCATCCAAAGAGAGCATTTCATAGATGAAATACCATTTCAGCAAAAAATAATAGAATAAAATTGACAAAATGAAAGCAATGAAAAATGTTGGATAATGGCCGCCCAATTTTTGATGGCCAAAACGACAAGTTAGCCAACCGGCTGTAAAGATGCAAAGGGAGATTATGCCTGGAAATGATGCTCTCCAACTAAAATTTTTAATTTATTTATTGATAAATAATTTTGGATAATATTTTGTTGGAAAAAAAAAAATTTAATTTTAAACCGGTTCAATGGTTTGTCTTTGACCCTTAAAAACCCTATACCGTATATTCAATTGATAATCTCTTCGAGAATCGAGACGCATCATTTTAAAATTATTTGGCTTAGGTTTAACCAATTTTAAATTAGTTTGAACCGAAAACCGTAAGATGATTTAAACGGTTCAAAACCAAAGCCGGTTCAAAATTTAATGATCCTAATTTTTGAACAAACCAGCATTGTATATGATAATGATTTTGCATAGGTTTAACCAATTTTTAGTTTTAAGCCAAAAAACCTAAAGAAGGTTTAAACGGTTTAAAACCTTTAGTTTTTGATTAAACCATCAAATTAAAATTATATACCAATCGATGCGTCTATTTGAGAACTATCGATTAGGGTATAGGTTTTGGATGTCTAATACAAACCATTGAACCGTTTATGATATTTTTCAAATTTTTCGGTTCAAATTTAAAAAAATTTAAACCTGTTTGCAAAAAGCAATTCTCTGGAAATGGCGAATTTCTTTGCATTTTCACTTAATAGCACTTTTTGCAGGTCACTGTCATTTATTTGAGCTGTTTCAATGTTAATTTTAGCTTTAGAAGAAAATAATTTTAGCAATTTTTGAAGGCCGCTTTCAGGGTTTCCAGAACTAAAATTGAACTTGAATTTATTTTTATTAATTTTTAACCGTACATTTCCTTGAAGAAGAGATCATGCAAATTTGGATAATATTCTCGGATTGTTTTTACATCATTTAAAGCCAAACGAGAAGAAAATGTGAAAAAGGCACTTCCTTTGAAATCAAACATTGAAAAAGTTTGCGATTGGAATTTGTCCACTAGCAATAATTGGAACTGAATTGGATAAATTGGGTTCGATTGATATTATATTAAGTACTGGAAACTTCAACTGGGCGACGTCGCTTGTAGCTCATTAAGTACGAAACCGATATTGATGATTTTAGTGTCAGATTAAAGAACTCACTTCTGGCTATCGATTTAACATTTAATATAAGATTTATTTGGTTTGGTCCAAAATTAGGATATTGTACTAAAAAACTGTTAAAAAAACATTATAAATTTGCGAATTATTCATGGTTTTTAAAGTATAACTCTGATAATTCTGAACCAAACCAAATAAATTTCTTATCTATCGATTGCCAGTAATACGCTCTTTAATATGACACTAAATCATCAATATGGGTTTGGGTTTCGTCCTTCGCCCACTTGTAATGTAGTGATTGGTATCCCATTCCTCTTTTTTTTTGGAAAATAATTGATTTTTGTCTTCATTTTAGTGGCTTTCGAGTTCAGGAATCCGAATTTGATATTCAATTTTGAATTCGGATCACACCGTTTTGGTTCGAAAACCGGTTTAAAAAATTTATATCGATGAAAGAATGTATTTTTAGAGCACTAGTTTTTGTGTCATTTGCACTGATCAGAATTCAAATTCGGATTCCCTATCATCAAAAATCCCAAAAATTTTTGGCGTTTTTAAAGGTTGGGTACCAACCGAAATATAAAAAATATTCCAAACCTTTGATCTGGCCATTGGATATGCTTGCTTTGAAGAAATGGTAAATAGTTCATCGTCAACAATTCTCATCAAATCATCCGTGTATTTATCTGGAAGATCTGATGGCAGCAATGCTTCCTTCCAATTTCTTACAAATGAGTATTGATGTTCATGCGTGTCTAAAATGGTCGAAAATTAATCCGAAAAATGTTCAAAAAGTATTACGTCTTAAAATAAAGTAAAGTGGTACATTTCCGATCAACATGGAATATGTATAAACTGTCCAATGTTGCCGAAAAAATTGATATCGAAATGGAAACATTTCTATTCAATCTGTGCGGATGAATTCTAAAATTTAAAATATGTTAAGAAATTTTCATCAGTATTATAAAAGTAATAATTTAATCAAGAAATTTGCTTAATAAATAATTAATGTTAAAATAAAAATGATAATTTGATTTATAAATATTCAATCAATTTTTAATTAAAGACAAAATATATGCAAATAACAAATTGAGATAAATAAGAAAGGCATATATTTCAATTTGGTCAATCTATTGCCACTGAATCTTTGGAATCATGAACATTATATGGTGGCAATGGTGTCTCTTTTGGCCCCTGATCAGCTAATTTTGCCAGCTCCTTTTCAGCTTCTTTTCGCTTCTCTTCAATCAATTTATGCTACAAAATGGAAACGAATTTAATTTTTAATTAATTTACTAAAAAATTACCTCCAACATTGTCTTAATCGCTGTTGCCGGACAAATATAATTTTTGAAATATTTATCAGTTCCCGTTGCTACTGATGTGATCATAATTCCCAAATTTATTCCGATCAACCCTCGTGCGGACCAGCACCCTCCTCCTGAATATTTTTCTTCAAATTTTTCATCGATTTCATTAATCCGAAAAATTTACCTGATTGTGAGTCTCCTGGTGAACTACGAATTGTCACAAAAAAAAATGGACCCATTGTTGTTCCTTGATGGTCTTTGAAAAAATGTGAGCGAAGCGAATAAACATTTCCGAGTGTATTTGCTAAAGTCTGTCTTCCTTGTCGGTTGTCACCAAATCCCGTCAAATAAAAGCATTCGGATTGCTTTGGGGCCACCAATTCGGGCGAATGCTAGAAAAAAAACTTGTTATGAGGAAATAATCTAGCTAAATTAACCGTAACAACATCGATCTCGCATTCTAGTAAAATGAAATCACATTCCTCGTCAATGTCTATCACCGTGACTTTATGTGGCTTTAAATCATTAGGATCGTCCGTTGCAGGATAGATGAAAAAAGAAGTCTCGTTTCGTTTGAATTTGAGGTGCGGACCGTGACGAAAAGTGACGAAAAATCTTGGGTGAATGCACACAACCGTCGATTTTGCACCATCAAAAAGAGCATAAAACATCCATTTGATGAAAGACTCCGAAGGGGGCGGAAGTTTCGATGGATCTGAAATTATATTTTATTTTGTATTTAGCAATATTATATCTAATAATGAATTTGAGTGAATTTGGTATAAAACTCTTATTTTAATGTTTATTTGATGGTTCTATATTAAAGGTTTTTTTTTAAATAAACAAAAATTTAAAAAAAAAAACCATGTTCATATGGGGAAGTTGATCGACTGTCATTTCCTAACACTGGAGAAGTTGATCTTGAGTTGCTAGCTAAAAAAGTAATAATTAATAAATTTTATTTTCGATATTTTTAAGACCTTCCATCATTTTTGTAAATTGTTTTTGTTGATTGTCCAAAATTTGTTCAAATCGAGTCTGTTGAGTCTGCTGTTGTTTCTCCAGCATTTGTTCAAATCGAGTCTGTTGAGTCCGCAACATTTTTTCAAATTTTTTATTTTGATTTTTCGTCATGTTGTTTAAATAGAAATTATTTGAGAATTTTATGTTTGCTAGATAACAAATTGTAAATTAGGTTAATCAATAAGGAATAATAGGATGGGAATTGGGTATTAACCCTATTCGTATAAAACCATATGGTTTCCTTTACTTTATTCTTAATCTTACTCATCCTTCCCCCAAACGGCAAACGTAGAGTAGTGTGTTCTGCCTGGATTTTGATTTTAAACATTAGGAAAACACGTTTTTAGGAGTAGTTTGATGCGCTGAACACGAATCCGAGCTCGGATTTTTGATACAAAATTTTTAAATTTTAGTCAAACCACTAAACAGGTATAAACTTTTCTTCAATTTCAATTTTTTTCTGCAAATTAAATATTTCCCTTTTTTAAATAATTATTTTGGTGCTGTGTAAGTTCAGCGAAAAAGACAAATAAGCGCAGTTCAGCGAAAATGGACATTTATCGAAATATTTCGGTTTATAGAGGTTAAACCAAAAAACCAATGATGTTTTTGGATTCAGCGTGTTGGAAAACCCTTAAAAACATTTTCAAAACATACATTGTTTACGCTAAAACATTTAAAACATCCATGTTTTTGTTATTTGACCTTTGTTTCAAACAAAGCATGTTTTTGCTAGTTTAACATTTATAAATGTATGTTTTGAAAATGTTTTTAGGGATTTTCCAATACGCTGAATCCAAAAACATCATTGGTTTTTTGGTTTAACCTCTATAAACCGAAATATTTCGATAAATGTCCATTTTCGCTGAACTGCGCTTATTTGTCTTTTTCGCTGAAATGAGCATTCACGAATTATTTTAGTTTATTTCAAGTTTAAAAACGTCTAAGCTTTTTTGTCTCAATCAAATCAATCCAATCAATTCATCCATCTCAATTCTTAAGGTCGTCTAGTTTAGGATTTAGGTTTCGGCTTCGGTTTTTACCAAAATAGGAAAAAAGGAAAATCGCAATGACATTACGTCCCATCGAAAAGATATTTTGTCCAAACCGGGTTTTCGTTTTCGATTTTAGAGTTTAGAGAGGCTTTAGGTTTTTCGCTTTAGGACAATTCGCAATCTGCAGGGCTTTAAAAAAATATATATTTTCGGATTTAGCATCTTGTTGGAAAATCGTTAAAAAAAGTTCCAAAAACATCAAAAACCTAATTTAATGAATATTAAACCAGCAAAAATGGCTAATAGTTAAAAGTTTTTTTCGACGATATGCAAAAACAGGCAAATTTTCTAAATTTATTCTAAAAATTTAATGCTTCTTTCTTCACTAGAAAAATTGAATTGATAGCTTTATTCTTTTTAATTATCATTTAAATAAAAATATTACATTTTCATTTTTTCAGAGTTAATTTAATTGAATTTATGTTTTTAACTTTGGCCAGATTTGCTCGACGCCCTGACAAACGACCACTCTACAGGCGAATATTCACAAACAAACGCTGGGATATACTTCATCGATGTATTATTTCATTTTAATTTAATCAATAAAATTGAAAAAAACGGAAAATATTTATCGAAAAAAAATAATTGAAAATGTCGAGAAGATTATAGATAGCGGTTCAATGGTTTGTCGTTTGTCCTAATCCATAATCCTAGATAGTTAAACCCTAGAGCCAATCGATTGATCTCATCAATACGCATAGTTTAATAATGATTTGGTTTTGATTGGTTAAACCAATTTTGAATTAGTTTTGAACCAGAAACCATAAGATGGTTTAAATGGTTTAAAACCCTTTAATTTTGAACAAACCATAACCAAATTATATACCATTCAATGCGTCTTGATGGGACTATCGATTTGGTATAAGGTTTATGGGTTTAGGACAAACCATTGAACCCTTATAATCAATTTTGGCATTTTAAATACTTTTTCACCATTTAAATATTTTCCAATCTTTAATGATTTAATTTTTAGCTGCGGTTCGCTTCATTGTTTTCATCAACATCCCCTACGTCGCATCCGTCATTCTCACCTGGGGTGCCCTCTACTACATCTACGAGAAGCCAATCAAACGACAAGAAAGGCGCAAACTTGAACTCGAAATTTTGCAAGCCCAATTTTCGGGATACAACGTTCAGGACGACGAATAAACATCCAAACAACCATCATAATAGAGCAATCGAGAGAATGAATAAAGTAAGTCAAAAAATGATCCGAAAATAATTTTCAAAAAATGGAATATATTTTCATTTTTTCAAAATAGCCGAATTTGTCTTCATTTCATTATTATAACTCATCAATGAGCAATGACTGAACCAATTTTGATGATTTTAGTATCAAATTAAAGAGCAGTCTTTCGGCTATCAAATGGAAATTAATTTTATTTAAATTGGTTCGGAATTGATGAATTTATGCCCAAAAATCCGCTGAAAATTTTACTAATCCATTGTAAAGGTCATTTTTAAATGGTTTTTTTTGGCCATAACTTCATCAATTCTGAATCAATTTAAATAAAATTAATTTCATTTGATAGCCAAAAGTCAGCTCTTTAATTTGATACCAAAATCATCAAAATTGATTCTGTCTTTGATGAATTATTTTAAACGGCGTCAAGTTGGGGTTTATCTTTATCTTTTTTTGATCATTTATCAAAATTTTATGCTAAAAATAAATTTAAAAATATTAAAATTTTTAACAGTCATTTTTCCTTTTAAATTCAGTCAAAATTTATTGTTTTTTTTACAGGTACCGGAGGCGATCAAAACTGTTGCGAAGATGCGAGCAAATGCACAAGGGCGTGGGTGGCGTCAAAATTTGGTGGACTTTTCATTTTTTGCCATGGAAAGCAATTTTCGAATTTTTGGTACCGGCATTTTTATTGGATCGGCATTTGAAATTTTCAAAAATCATTTCACCATTGGCGAGACCTCCTTCTACAAAGTGTTCATCCGGAATAATTTACAACGGGAGCTGGACGATTTTGAGGATAAATTGAAGCAAAGGGAGCAAAGAATCATCAAAAGTATTGAAAAATTGAAGGAGGAAATGCCGGATGAAAAAGTGGAAGAAGAAAAACAAAAAAGAAGTGGAGTAATGATTTTTGGTGTACGAATAATTTAGTCATAGCTCATCGAAATTCCTTTTAAAATGTCCATCCCGCCTCCTCTCCTCCAACCCCCACCCCATCTCTATTTTGTTTTATTTAGACATTTTTTGATTTTTGTTGTTAAATGAATAAAAAAAAATATTTAATTGGACTTTATAATTGTGTTTAAAACAAATTATTTTGCTTTCTTCAAATTATGAGGGAGTCAGGAGTAGAATAAAAAGAAGGGAAACAATGAAAATAGTCGGCAGAATTCAGTGGGAATTGATTACCGGTATATATTCCCTCAATTAGTTGCCCCGGAGCTCTTCTATTTTTCCTCCAAAGTGGGATTTTATTAAAAGGCGGGAATTAATTTTTCAGAATCCTTAAAAAAATTCCATTTTTCACCTTTTTTTCTCATATAATTAAAGGCTATTATTAGAGGAGAGACGGGGGCAATAAAGGGAGGAAATACGGTAATAAATTAGCCTAAAAACTCTTCTAAATTCGTTCAGAACAGAATGTCCATCCCCTTCTTTCATTTTAGTTCATCTTTTTATTTAAAAAAAACATTCAATAAATTGGATTTTATACTTATTAGGTAAGTAATTGTGCAACAAATTAATATTTTATTTTCCTCATCCATTTCCATGTTCATCAATCATCACCATATTCCCTCAGCCTTTGTTGGCTGTTGTGCGGCGGCCAATCTCAACGTGAATGAGGCCGAAATTTCCTGTGGTTGCTGTCCATTTTGTTGTTGTTGATTTGTGCCATTGCGTGTGGCATTTGCATTCAATTCATCCAAAATTGCGTCCAGCGGATGGCTATCCGATTTTTGGTTTGATTGTGCTGTGGGTTGACAATTTCTCAAGGAGATATGCCTAACGGGGATTGTTCGGCGCTGATGGTGAAAATTTTGGGCAGGTGGGGTTGGCCTCTCCTCATCTTGAATTATGGCCAATTTTTTCATTGTAACCTTAAATTGATAGGAGAGGATTTGACGCATAATTAGCCCTTTAGGCTACCATCATGTTGGCCAATGTTTTGCACCGTCGTAAGCAGGCATCCACCAAAGGCACTGTGAAAATATTGATTAAAAAATGATTATTCCCGGAATAGGGCAATTGAGTAATTGTTCCGTTCTTTTGGCCATATTTTGAAAAGGAAGCAGCTAATTCCAGAAGGCGATATGCCTTTCGGAAACCCTAAATGTCGTCTAAAAAGTCGCTTTTCTAATTGTTTTGAAATATTAAAACAATTTGTAAAATAAGTAGTTTTTTTCTCTACAAACAGGTTCGGGTTTATTCATTATTCCACTCAAAGACATGTAACTTTTTTAAAAGCAGGATTTTTTAATTATAATAGGGCAACTTTATAGAGGACACTTTGGGCTTTCAAATGGTATATCGCATTCCATGATTGGTAAACGCCTCTTTTAGATTATGGCCAAAAACTAAGGAAAATACTCAATAGACAGTCATTTATCCCCTACCGGATTATTCCATCCCTTTACCCTCTTTACATTTCTCTCGTATGGCCCTTTCTTCCGAGGCCAGCCGTTCCACAGTTTGGCGCATTTCTTCTTCCATTTGCCTTTGTAAAATTGGCATTTCAACTAGGGAAAAATGTGGAAAATTATTCAATGTTTACTCCTTCAAAATTGTACCTTTTAGCTCCACAGTTTCCCTTCCAATTTCGCCCAATCTCGCTGCCAACTCATCGACTTCATCCAATTTCAGGCGTCTGGTCGAATTCAACACGGCACTTCGCGTGTTTTCCAGACTTGCTTCGAATGTTCGCAGTGCAGACTGTGAAAAAAGAATGTGGTGGATTTCTTTTAATTCCGCCTGTTCTGATTTTAATAATTCCGCCTGTTCTGATTTAAATAATTCCGCCTGTTCTGATTTTTAATAATTCCGCCTGTTCTGATTTTAATAATTCCGCCTGTTCTGATTTTTAATAATTCCGCCTGTTCTGATTTTAATAATTCCGCCTGTTCTGATTTTAATAATTCCGCCTGTTCTGATTTTAATAATTCCGCCTGTTCTGATTTTAATAATTCCGCCTGTTCTGATTTTTAATAATTCCGCCTGTTCTGATTTTAATAATTCCGCCTGTTCTGATTTTAATAATTCCGCCTGTTCTGATTTTAATAATTCCCCCTGTTCTGATTTTAATAATTCCGCATGTTCTGATTTTAATAATTCCGCCTGTTCTGATTTTAATTTCCCCTAGTTTCCGGAAAGTTTTAACCGGAAGAAATTAATTCCGCCTTGTTATTAGTTTTAATTCCAGATGAAAAAAGGGTTGATTGTGCCCTAAAGGCATTCTTTACCTGAACATTGGCCAGTCTTTCCAAATGGCCAACACTACTCAATTCTTTCCATCCTTCTTGCCTCCGCATTCCTCTCTTCACAACATCCATTGCCTTTTGGATCATTTCATGGCCAACAAATGTATTCCTCTGTGAACGTAAATACAATTAAACTTCTCATATCAAATTAAATAATATTAATTTACCCAAAAAATGAATGTAATTTACCCAATTCAAATCGAAAAATAATATATTTTTGAGGCCGTATAAACTTGGCTATAACTAGATTTTAGGATTAGGTTTAGAGCCTTGTATAGGTCTAGGACTAGGGCTAGGTATATTAAGATTCTTAAAGAAATCTGATTTAGCCAAATTATACGACCAAAAATAATTTTTCGACACGACACAAGAGTCATTTTTGTGTAAATTTATACTCTTACCTGTGCCTCCCTTCTCAATTCGCCCAATTCCGCCTTCATTGCGCCCAAATCGGACAAAATTTGGCCAAAATCTCCCCTTCGTTCACTGTTGCCATTACAATAGATGGCGGAACCATTGGAAAGTGTGGATGTGGTGGAATCCACCATTGGTGTGGCACTACCACCATTTACAAAGTGGTTTTGGGAAGAATGCATTGAAGATGGCGGCTCATATTCCACAATTTGAGCGCGCAATTGGGCCAATTCAGCGCTAACCGTTGAATCGCGTCGGCTACTGGGCAATAAAGCGGAATGAACTAGGGAACACAGTGAAGCCAATTGTCGTTCCAAACTGCAAGGAATTAAATTAGAATGTGAACAATTTAAATAGGTAGAGGATGATTCACATATAGTCCAATGTTATAATTGAAATTTTTCTTCAAAAACGGGATTTAAGCCTGAATTTTTAAAAATTTAAAATGGCCTCTTTTTAGAGGACATTTAGGGCTTTCAAATGGCATATCGCCTTCCTGAATTGGTTATTTCCTCGTTGAGATATGGGTCAAAAACCGAAGGCACTGAGTTAGCTAGGTGATCAAAAATTTGGCAATTTTTTGACCATAGTTCAAAAAGGAAATTACCAATTTAGGAAGGCGATATACCATTGGAAAGCCCAAAGTGTCCTCTATAAAGTGGCTTAATTTAAATTTTATAAAATTCAGGATTTAAAAAGTTTTATGTCTTTGAGCGGAAAAAACCCGAATATGTTTGTTGGAGGAAAAACCGCTTATTTTACAAATTATTTTAACATTCAAAAACAATTAGACAAAAGCCACTTCTAGGACATTTAAGGCTTTCAAATGGCATATCGCCTCCCTGAATTGGTTACTTCCTTCTCGAGATATGGTCAAAAGAATGTTCTAAGTTCTCAATTTTATCCAATTTACCTATCAACTTTTCGCCTCGTCTCCTCCCGATCTTCCCTGGTTGGCGTTGATGAACCCGATTTTGGGTATTGTGCCCCGGCTGAACATGAGGATGTATCGCTACTGTGGCCACTCCAATCATTTGTCATCATTAAGGGCGTAAATCCAGCCGATCTTCGCCGTCGTCCATTTCCACCGCCGCCATCCCTTTCGCCACCCAAAACTGAGGCCGGCCTCAGCTGGGCCAATTCCCTAGTAGCCATGGCACCGCCGCCTTTTCCACCCGCATTTCGGCCATTCCACTCCAACAGCATTTCCGGCTCACTCAAATATTCAACCGGTTCGCCAGCGGTTGATCCATTAAAAACTCCGCCGGTTGGAATTCGAGGAGGCAAAATGGGCGGTGGATGCGCCGCCGGCGACGGAGGACTTTGTTCGAAAAGACGAAGAATGGAATGGGCTTCCAAATCGTGAATATCCTCCAATTCATAGAATAAGCCACGTGGAGCACCCGGCTTTTGGATGTAAACTTTGACCGATTTGGATTGAAGTTGACCGGAAGCGAGGCCGGGAAAACTGCGGAGGAAGAGGCCTTAAAGGGTATAATATTAGTATATTGTAGTCTAATTCAAAGTAGATTTTAGTATGGTTCGTTTTTAAAATCCGGTTTTAGTCTTTTGAAAAAATGTCGTTTTTTCGGTTTCGCCTATTTTTTATTTTTTCGGTTTCGGTTTCGCCTATTTTTGGTTTTTTCGGTTTCGGTTTTTCTTATTTCTTATTTGGTTTGTTTTGGTTTTGTCAATGCCTAATAATAATAATGTCTAAGGGCTTTTCCTATTCATCCTATTGTACCCACACTTTTTTCCTAATCACCTCGTCATCCTATCAATCAAATATTGTCCCAATGTGTCTTTTTAAATCCGCTCATTTCCCCACAAAATATTCACTTTTTCGCCCAATTTTACGACGTTCTATTTATCACATTTTACCGAACAACAGATTAATATATTTACTAAAGTCCAGTTCAACTAATCCCAATCGCCTTTCTTGGGCCACTGGGGCTTTACGCTCCTGGCAAAGGCCCCAGACGAAGGCCCGGGATAAGAGCCTATAAGCCCACTTTCGTCCAAACAACATTAGTCCCGGGAATAATAATTATAAAGTTTTTTGAGCAAAAATTCGCAATTTCAATTTTAAATTGCATCGATTTTTTGAAACCGAAACCGACTGTCTTTCCTTATTAAGAATCAATCTAAAAATTCGCCCATAAATCACAACCAACTTTTCAATTGTTCAACTGTCCGTAAATTCGATGGTAACATTGATCGTTTCGTCTCGCCTTGATGCTCCAAGAATACGCAAATTTGTTTGGGCGAAAGTGTTGAATGCATTTTTGGTGCTCCCCTTGTTTCTGTGGCCATTTCCCCATCGTCACTTCCGCTGGTCCGCAATTGTTGAAGCAACAAATTGCCACGTTGCTGCTGCTGCTGATGAGGCTGAATAAATAAAATATAATATCCCGGCCTTTTTTGGCTATAACTCAAGAAGGAAGCAACCAATTCAAGAAGGCGATATGCCATTTTAAAGCCCTAATGTCCTTTAAAATGTGGCCTTTCTAAATATTTTGAAATGCCAAAACATTTTGTAAAATAAGCGGCTTTTCCTCAGCAAAAATTTTTTAGGTGATTCGATTCTTAAATTCTAGTTTTTACTTTATCAAATTAAAAATTTTCGAAATATTTTAAAATCATTAAATAGAGAATTCTTCCTTCTATCAAACCATACCAAGATCATTAAAATTGGTTCAGTTATTCTAAAGTTAAAAGCTTCTAAAAAATAGGCATAAACAATCAATTTTGCTTGCCCCAAACATGGATTAAGGGATGAAGGCGCCCTCAGGGCACTTTGAACACAGCTCTTTCGTTGATTAAGGAAAGGAAAGGAAAAAATACTGTAGCACAAGAGCACTCTCCAATTTCGGCAGCAAAAAAAGAAAAGATATGCCTTTGAGGGCCCTTCCCTTTGTATTTGAGGGAATGGCCTCTTAAATTGAAGCCACCATTTTTGAGCCATCATAATTCATAACTCTTTTCAATCCAAACCGTTCTTGATAATCTTGGCATCGTTTGATAGAGCGGAAAATTGCCTATCTTTTGACACAAAAAATGTTCCATAATTTTTAAAAATTCAATTTTTTATTGGGATTTAAAAGGATTAAAATAGATTTGATGTTTGGGAGAATGAGATTAGAATTCCATACGTGTAACTTTTTTTAAAGACAGGATTTCCTCAAATTTAAAAGGCTAAATTGCAAAGGACACTTTCGGCTTTCCAATGGTATATCGCCTTCCTGAATTGGCTATTTCCTCATTGAGTTATAAGCCAAAAACCGAAGCAAGTACTCAATTTGGTACTTATCAGTTATCTACCTTCGTTTTTTTTGGTTTTTTAGAGAAAGGTAATTAATTTAAAAATGGCCACTTTGTAGAGGGCACTTTCGGCTTTCCAATGGTATATCGCCTTCCCGAATTGGCTAATGCCTCATTGATCTATGGGCCAAAAACCAAAGAAAAGACTCAATCGACTCTTACACTTATTTCCCCTCATTTTTTTACCCACATTATTATTGTTTCTGGCCGGCCTTGGCGGTTGCGAATTTTCGCTTCCTCCACTGTCATCCCAACCACCATTCAATGGACTCAATGGTTCAGAGTAGATGGGGATTGGGCTGATTTGTTGCTGCTGATGATGAACAATGACGGGTTGTGGCGATTGTGGTTTGGGAGGAAGTGCGGCCGATGATGATTGGGACGATGGAAATGGACATGGGGGTGGAAGGGATTGCTGTTGTTGTTGGGATGGGGGCAAAGGTGGCGATGGGATGACCGGATCTGAAGAAAATTGGATTATTCAAATTTGGTTTTAAACCGGTATTAGTCAGTTTTAAATTGGGATTTTCTCTAAATCCGGTTTTAAACCGGTTCTGTTTTAAACCGGAATTGGTACTTCTCTATTAACGGGGGGGGGGGGCATTCTATTAATGGGGGGGGGGGGGGGGGGGGGGGGGGGCATATCATTAGTGGGGCGGGGGGAGGGGGGGGCACCCAAAAATTTATTATTCTGCCTCCCCCGTTATTCTAAAGACCCTTAAACAATAGAAGAACGACCCTAAACCGAATTTTACCAAACCTAACCCTAAACCCTACCTACCCCTAACTTACCCCTACCCTACCCCTAGAACCCATCCAGCCGAACCCTAACCTAACCCTATAGAATTCCCTCCCGTACTATTTTTCGGTTCTCTAAGTACCGGGGGAGGCAGAATAATAAATTTTTGGGTGCCCCCCCCCATTAATAGAATGCCCCCCCCCCCGTTAATAGAGAAGTACCCCGGAATTTAAAAGTCAGTTTGGTTTTAAACCGGAATTAGATTCAGATTTTGTCAAAATCCGGTTTTAAACCGGTTCTGTTTTAAACCTAGGATTTCAAAGTCAGCTTTAAACCTGAATTTATAAGTCGATTGTAAACTGGTTTCAAAGTAGGTTATAAACTGGTTTCAAAGTAGGTTTTATACCAGGATTTCAAAAATTCGGGTTTTTTAACCAGGGTTTCAAAGTTAGTTTTAAACCGGTTTTAAAGTTGGTTTTAAACCGGGAATTCTAAGTTGGGTTTTAAATCGTAATTTCAAAGTCGGGTCTAAATCTAAACTAGGATTTCAAAGTTGGTTTTAAGAATTTCAAAATCGGTTTTAAACTGGGATCTCAAAGACGTTTTAAACCGGGATTTCAAAGTCGGTTTTAAACCGAAATTCCGAAGTCGGTTATAAACCAAAAGTCGGCTTTAAAACTGAATTCCAAAGTCGGTATTAAACCAGGATTTTCTCTAAGTCCGATTTTCGATTTTCAAATTAGAGTTTTCTGTTATTTTGAGCAAAAAATTCCAAATTTCGGGTTTTAATTGGTATCGATTTTCTCAAACCAAAACAGACTTTGAACAACCCTAAAACAATGAATGAATGAAAAATGAATATTGCCAAATTGGTTAAATTAAGGAAAATTGGAAAGCACATAAAAATGGCCCAAATTAATCCCCCAAAAAGATTTCGCGCCTTCACAAAAGCGAACAGCCCTTTGCCGCCTTTGTTCACCCATTACAGCATTTTTGGGTGCCGAATCCACAATTTGATCATCCAACGTTGCGGCCAATCCATCCGCCAACTGCAAATCCTCTTCATCCGTCGATTCGGGTCCATCCAAACGAGGTAATCGCTTCAAGCGAACTTGAAGTTTGGAAAACAATGACGAGGATTTTGGCATTTTTGTGGGTAATTATTTTATAGTAATTTGGTTTATTTGGAGAAGGAATTTTGGGGGTCGATTTGAGTTTGGAAGAAATGGCAAAGGGAAAGAGGGGATGACTAAATCGAAGCTTTTTGGTATTTTTGGGTGAGGAAAGAATGTGAGGCCAGTGTGATGGATGGGCAATTGGTCTTGGCCACCACCCCCACCCGCCGATTGGGTCCGGGCCAAGAAAATATATTGGGCGGTGGGTGGAAGCAGTTAGCCATCAGCCACTTTACAGCAGAAAAGCAATGGAAAAGCTTTTGGAAAATAACATTCATCCGGACGAAGGGGGACAGGGTCTCGACTTTCGAGAGGGAGGAGATAACCAATTGGAAACAGTTGTGGGGAAAGCACAAAGTAAAATTTGGGGACTTCTTTCGGGCTCGGGATAATCCAATATTCACTTCATATTTTGGGGTAGACCAACTTGTCGCCGTTTACAATAACTCATCAAGGACACCAAACTAATTTTTATGATTTTGTTATCAAATTAAAGAGCAGACTTTTGGCTATCAAATGAAATTTTAATTTAAATTGGCTCAGAATTAATGAAGTTATTCCTAAAAAAAACATTTAAAACGACCTTTACTAAGGATTAACGATATTTTCAATGGATTTTTGGCCATAACTCTATCAATTCTGAACCAATTTATATAAAATTAATATCAATCGATAGCCAAAAGTCTGCTCTTTAAAAAGATACTAAAAACACAAAAAATGGTTCACTCCTTGATGAGTTATTTTAAATGGCGACAAGTTGGGGTGTATTCGCATATTTTCACCCTTTGGGAATCTGATTTGGGTGACCTTTTCTGCTGGTTTGCCGCAAAATCAACGTATCCATTTGCGGTGGCACTGAAGCAGCAGCCAGAGGGCAAATTCTCCAATGCTTTTGACCCATCTCACGTGCCCTTTGCCTGCACCGTTCGCAGGCTTCCTCGCTGAATGGCATTGAGAGAATTTGGTTATCGCCGGAATAGGAAGCAGATCGCCATGAAGTGACCGACTTTTGACGAATACAATTCAAAAGCATTTAAAAAAGTAATAATTAATTGGCCACAAAAGCAGCAGTTTTGGAATGAAATGAAAATGATGGATTTGCGGTGGGCAACAAAATGAAAATGATTTAAATCAAAGTGAAATGGCCTGCTGGCCACCCTTCCCCTCCCTTTCCAAAATGTCAAAAAAGTAGCAAAAAAAGAAGGAAAAATTTTGGATGATGTTGATGAGATGACAAGCGATGACGATGACGAAGTTGGTGGGGGGTAATCCCATCCACCGGCACGGCAGTTGTCATTGGATTTTGGGATAAGGGAGAATAATGGTGCCAGGATAAACCAAAAAATTTTTGATAATTTGATTTATTTGACTGATTGACAATTTTGCACAAATGGGAAAATATGATTGAATTTGGGTGAATTGATTTGATTGATGCTTTTCATCTATTCTTTTCATTATTCCTCATCGACCAATGAATTGTGGAGGCATTCCTCCTCGGGCAATGGCCTCCGTTTCCAGCGTGGATTGGCAATGAGGAAAAGGATGCAACCGCAGTAGCCAACCAATGAGAGGCCAAGAAAATTTGCAAGGAATTGACGGCCGCACAACTCGTGGCCAACTGTCCAACAACTGCGCGAAAAAATTGGGAGATTTAGCTGGGGAAATGTCGAAAAATTGAGGGATTGTTTCAGAGCAGCCGACGTTTATAATTAACTCACAAGGATTGAACCTAGTTTGATGATTTTATTATCAAATTAAAGAGCAGACTTTTGGCAATCCAATGAAGATAAATTTTATTTAAATTGGTTCAGAAAGGACGAAATTGTGGAAAGATTTAATTCCATCTGGATAAAATTTAATTCGACTAGATTCCAGTCCGCCTGTTTTCCGGTTAGATTATAATTTTGGATTGTAATTTTGTTGTTCCGGAAAAGAATTATTTCCATTTGTTTCCGCGAATGTTTTTAGGCAAAAGTTCATCATTCTTAATCAATTTAAATAAAATTTTTCCTTAGATTGCCAAAAATCTGCTCTTTAATTTGATAAAAAAATACATTAAAATTGGTTCAGTCTTTGATGGGTTATAGGCGGGGCAATTAGGGGACATATCCGAAAAGTGGAATTATTTATTTTCCAGGGAATTGTCGAAAAAGGGATGAATATTTCCAGGGAATGTTTTAAAATTCACCTATGATGCCAGGCGGCATATTCAGAAATGCCAAGTAGGGCGGCACCGGTGCATGCGACAAGAATGAAGAGGCCAAAAAGTTGATGGAAAGGAAGAAAAGTTTTACGAAGGCCAAGTGAAAATCCAGGCCAGAAGAATGTGAGGAAGCCACCGGCAAACTTTATGAGGGAATTACAGTTAAATTTGAAGGATGGGAGGAATTTGCCTGGAGGAAATAGAGGACAATGGCGGAAATGCCTAGCCAACTGTGCAACGAGACCAAGTTGGGCTGGGGATCGAGTTCACCTGCCGGATTTCGGTGCAAATCTACGGGCAAATTTTGGTAAAATTTGAATTTGGGAGAAATTGTGGACCATGCGAATCCCAAACGGCCTTCAATGCAATTAATGCCAAAAAGAGGGCGGCCGAATGAATGGAAAGGTGGAGAAGCTAAAATGTAAAGGAATTTGGCAAATTTAGAGGGAGGAGCTACCTTGGTGAACTGTTTGCGCTCATTGCTGTGAATTTAATTGAAATAAATTGTGAATTAATGAGGTGAAATAGGATTGATTCAATACTTTGACCATTCATTTGGCCAATAACTCAACAAGGAAGCACCCAATTCAGGAAGGCGATATGCCATTTAAAAGCCCTAAATGTCCTATAAAAAGTTACTTTTTTAATTTGTTTTTTGAAATGTTAAAATAATTTGTAAAATAATCGGATTTTCCTCAACAAAAGTCGGGAAGGATTTGGTTCTTAATTCAAGTTTTTCTCTTATTAATTTGATTATTTATGAAATATTTTTACATCTTTAAATAGAGCATTTTCTTCTCTATAAACCATACTAAAATCACCAAAATCGGTTGATTCCTTAATGAGTTATAAACATCCAAAAACATTGCCCTCAACCATGGATTATAATTGGGATTATAAAATGCCTCATCAGGCTTCATGGAACTTTAACGGCCTACTTTGATTAAGGAAAGGAAAAAAGTATGGTATCAGCAGCATTCCTTTTCCTACTTATCAATCAGTCAGCCAAGAGAAATGCTTTAAGGGCAAGTTCATCTATTATTCCTTTGGTACCCTTCTCTTCCATTCGAGGTCCACCATCTTTGAGCTTTCATAACTCCCTTCAATCCCAACCGTTATTGATGATCTTGGTATGATTTGATAGATGGGAAATTTCTCTATCTTTTGATATAAAGATTCCTTAATTTTTCAAATGAAGAATTTATTGGGATTTAAAAATGAGCGCTCTACACCCTTCCCAATTTGAGAGCTTTGTCTTGTTGAGCTTACGGACAAAAGAATGGCCAATGTTGTTGACCCTGAGGGGAAATTTACCGGAAAACGCGATAAACAAGTCTGAAAAATAAATAAAAAAATATTGATTGAATTCATTATCGAACATTGCTTCGCCTTGGAGGAAAAGAACGGCCATGGCCATGAACTATAAATTAATTTATTTATTTTGGATTTCGGATTGTCCCTAACGGTTGGATGATAATGGAATTGTTTGGCCGGCTGCTCGCTCCAAGCAAATCCGCCATCCTCGAACGAACCCATCCAAATGGCCACCGAAAGGACCGCACAAATGCCAAAGCATTGGGACAGAACAAAAAGGCAATTGAAAAGTTTGGCGCTTTGGTAGTCATCGAGGAGGGGTTCACTTTCGAAGATCAACATCACAAAAAATTGGGTTATATTTGGATGGGTTAATTACCTATAAATTTAGGGAGAATTTACCTATAAATTTACGGATAAATTATCTATAAATTTAGGGATAAATTACCTACAAATTTAGGGATAAATTACCTAAAAAATTAAGGATAAATTAACTATAAATTTAGGGAGAATTTACCAAAAAAAAGAAGGGATAAATTACTTAAAAATTTGTGTGTATTTGGGAGTGAGCCCGGCGGAATGAAAATGAAGGTTGCTGCGGGGGAAATTGACCGGCCCCCCTCGTCTCTTTTCCTTCACATAATATTCTATTTCTATGTGGCTATGCTCATTTTTGGGACGAAAAAAAGACAAGGAAAATAAGGTGGTCGGGAATATATGGAACGGACAGCAGCAGGAAAAAACGCACACAACACAAACATTTGGACTGGTAATAAATGGCCACAAATGGAGCCTCAGTTAATGAAAAATGCCAAAGGCACAAAAATATATAATAAATCCAATCAATATTCCACAAGTTTATTCTATAAGGATGAAAAAAATGGTTAATTTGTAATAAAGAATTTTTGGTTTAAATCACAATATTAAAAAAAGTTATATAAACTTTATTGGAATTTTTCTATTATTTTTATATATTTTTCGCTCTTCACACATTGGAAAGTCACTCTTCGTTTTTCTAAGTAAACAGAACGGGCAAATCCTCCTCCGCGTCCAGCAAACTTCGCTGCGGTCGTCCATCGTCCGGTTGTCGTTCGGTCAACATTCCGTTCACCTCTTTGGCTTGTTGCTCCCGATCGCGCTTCTTCTTCGCTTGAATTTTCTTCATCCGGAAGAATTCCTCTCTTTCCATTTCGTCCAATTCAGTCACTTTAATTTTGCTATTTTCGAATATATAAAAATAAATGTTTACCAATATAAGTGAGTGTGTTCTCAATTTTGGGTATGATGACATGTTCGATGGCATTCACCCGGCGATTTGTGATTTTGATAGCCTCGTCCAGTGTGATGAAGCAAGTTTGGAGGGTGGCCAATTCCACGAGCAATTCCACCGCACGATTATAGTTCTAAACCGTTTAATTATTATTAGTGAATAATTTATTGGGTTAAACCTTCTTCAACTTGGCTATATTGGCACCACCTTTGCCAAGCCCCGTCAAATTGTAAGCATCCCCATCGGAACCCTCACGTCTATGCGCTTCGAATACAGGCAGAAATACACCTTAATGAATGTGGAATTGAATAAATTGATATTTTAGGGCAAATTTACCGACAACATTGTCCTTTTTCATGCGAACCTAAATATAAAACGAATAAGTTGAGGAATTTATTTTGGATTATTTACGGTGTATTGAGCTTGTGAAGACACATTCTGAATGACATGAGGTGAAAAGTCACCGGCCGTAAATTTTGCTTCAGCCAATGAAAAAGCTGCTTCTTTCAGCACTTCGGCCATCTTTTTCTTATTCTATAAATTTTTGATAATTTTATAGCGAATTTAAACAAACTTCGGTGATCTTTTTCAATATTTCGCGGAAACGCAAGTTCAAGGCATCGGCCTTCTTTTTCAGCAAACTATGGCCTTTCTGTGCTCCTTTCAGCCGAGTCTTCATAACAGTTTGAGCCCTGGAAATTAAGGAAAATTAATTGGATTTAATTGGATGACTTACATTCGGGACGGAAAAACCGCAATTCTATCTTTTCCTCCGCCAGACATTTTTAATTATTAACAAACTTAAACAGAATAAATCTAAATTTAAATTAAATAATTTATTCCAAAAAATTAAATTAAATGAGTCAATTCTGATCACATAATATCACAACAAAGTCCAAAATGGTCGATAAAAATCAACGCAACAAGGACCAAAAACCAATGGTCGAATTATTTATTTTTTTATTTTTTATTTGGGATATAATGTCAAAAGAAATAGAGAAATAGTACAGGAAGCAGATAGTTAGAGAACAATTTAATTGATCGATCGATTGAAGTTGATGAAAGAAAAGCTTAAAAGCACCGCGCCGCGCACGGCATTGCATTGGCATAGCAAACATCGATGTGCGCTGCTGGTACTGAAACTTTACTCCTAAATTAAGTCCCAATTCTCTACGAATATTCATATTGGCAACAACATTCGCTACGACCTCATTCATAAATTAATTAAGTCACCATCTAGGTTTTTAGTTAGATAGGCTTAGTACCGCGTATAAGTTCGATAACCAATCAATTAACTAACAAAAAGTAAGTAAATAACAATCTTATTCTCACTTCTGTAAAGATCTCCATAAAATGGATTTAATTGCAAACGAGTCACCGCCGAGCGATATTATTCAAAAAATTCAGGTTATTAATAAGTCTTTTCTAATTAATGATTTAAAATCTTTAATATAGGAATCAGGTTCGACATTCACTTCTAGTGTAGAAGGATGTCAGCAGCAAATTTTCTCATTGCTCGGTGGAAATCCACTCGATGCACTATCAACAGCAAAAATGGTAAAGTTGTTGGTAGAGCCGAAAGGCAAAGCTTTTAATCGCATAACAATTCTAACTGGCAGCCACATATTAATGTGTGCAAAGTGCCAAGAGTTCTAATTAGCATAAACTCTTTAAGTGTAAGGCCTGGACTAGGATCAGATTTACTCTATCACCCTTTGGGGTTTTGAAGTAGGGTAAAATACCCTGTAGCCAGTACTCTGAATTTCTATGTAGATTACGGCAATGATAACGGCAGAATCGCCATTCACCCAAATGGTGTTGGGCAACCCGGCCAATGCCACTCTTCCCTTTGATGGGACAATATTTGTGGCCGCTGTCCGTGCAATGGTCAGTCAGTATATTAAAATATCAAATTTATTATGGAAAAAGGCACCAACATTGGATTGGACAAAAGTTTGTCATGCATTGGACAATCCGCATTTTTGGGTCCGATCCAAAGCAGCACTCCAACTACTCACGTTGATACTTATTTCGGGCATTGCTCCGAATCCATTCCCAATTGGTCTAATCTATCGACTTTGGAGTGTGAATAAACAAGGCCAACTCTCATGGCTCGGTCAGATCATACAACATCCGGATGTGGTCTGTGTCGATTTTTATTACTTAACGTTATTTTTCGTTTTTTCTCAGTTTTACGTTTTGGACTATCCCCATCAGCCTGTTGGCAATTTGGGCTGCTTAAAAGTTCCACATGAAGATTCGAACAGAACAGTGGGAATGTGGAAATGTTTGGATCTTGTGGAAATCCTTTTTCGCATTGTTCAAGAAGATCAATCATTAGGCAATCAAGTGTTTAACCTACTCAGAGGACCCGGTCCAATGCTACAATGCCCAGATCTACTCCTCTTGGGTGTTATTCAAATCAACACTTTGCCCAATGTTAGATTGAAAAACATTTCTTGGGAAATTTATTCATATTCCAGAGTCAATTACCTCAATTTCGTGTTCACATACTCAAATACCTTATAACCACTCTTCTCAATGGAAATGCAAATGCAGTTCCAGTACTTCATTTTGCATGGAATTTTGAAAATAATAAACAACAAATGCACCAAATTATTCTCGCTTCAATCGGTGCTTATTATGCACAAAACCAAGAAGATCAGAGCCGACTTACTCGTATTCTCGAGGTGCAAAAATTTAATTTTTGAAATTTATAAAACGCAATTTCAAGATTGCCCATGAAATAAAAGCGTTGACGGAATTGTTTAGCAACATGAACCAATTTCCTTTTGTGATCGATTTAGCGATTTTGGCAGCAAGAAGAGATTTCCTAAAATTAGACAAATTCATTGAAGACAAATTGGCTGAACATGGTGAAAGATTTGCGCAACAATTGTGCGAAGTGATGAAAAGGCGTTCTGCGGAGGGAATACACAACCCATTGCCAAGCGAAACATTTCAATTAATGTTTTCCGTACTGCAACCCCGAGCGCCAGCTTGGCCTATGGTTGCGGCGGAGCTTAGCCAATTAATGGCACAAATTCGAAACAAGGTGTGACACCTTGGAGGGTGGAGAAATAAAGCAATTATTTAGGGAATGCCAGGAATGGGGTCAACAACCCCGTTCGGAGCTGCCGCTGCTCCATTTCTTCCAAAAATGTCCGATGCGCGCATTAATGGTTGGATTGTGTGTGATTTATAATGTTTAAAACCCAATTCAGCTGGGACGCCAGGAATTGGTTCAGCGTCCTTAGGTGGAGCGAACCAGTTTACGCTGTTCCAACAACGCGACCAAATGATGCGTAATCTTCGTTCTACGCCCGCAAACGAATTTCGAGACTTCCGTAACATCTCATCCATTCATTCCACATCCCCAAACCCTAACAACGCGCTAGATTTTGGTGGTGAGTGAAACCGCAAATTATTTCAAATAAATCATTCCATATTCTAATACCAACCAACCTTTACCCTTAACCTGAAATGACAATTCTATTTAGTTCTCTAAATTATCGATTTTCAGTGAAATTATAAATCATTTTTCAGAGGAGAAAATTAATAAAAACAAATAAATAAATGTTTCAAGAAAATCAATATCATCAAAATATGACAAATTCAGAAGACTTAGCGAATGCACAGTTCTCAGACGAAATTCAAGAGGAAGCAAATTCTTACTTCCAGCAGGTATTACCATTTTGAATCCCAAATTTTTCATTTAAATTACCTAATTTGCAGATTTATGCGCCTAATGGACAAATGTCAGTGAATGAATTCATCAATCGACTCAAAGCGTTTCGACAGTCCGGTCAACCTCGACATCGGGTTTAATTTATAACAATTAAATTAGAAATGAATGAAAATTTAAGGAATTGCTGATGTGCATTGTCAAGAATTTGTTTGACGAATATCGATTTTTCCGTGAATATCCAGAACGGGAACTGCGAACCACCGCCGAAGTTTATGGAGGCATTCTTCGTGAAGGGATTATCGCGTAAGCTTTTCATCAAGGTTTTATTGAGTATAGGCAATCTTAAGAGATTTGATCAATTTAAGGTTTTAAAGGCAATCTTAAGGTTTTTTTGACCATCAAGGTTTTCTTATGGGCCAGATTATAGGGTTTTCTAGCCGGCACAAAGTTTTTTGGCCGTCTTTAGGTTTTAAATGTCTTCTTAAAGTTTTATAGGCCAAGGTTTATATGGTCCATATTAAGGTTTTAGTAGGCCATCTAAGGTTTTTGTCCATCTTAGGGTTTTATAGGCCATCTTAAAGTTTAATGGGCCATCTTAAGGTTTTTGGCCATACGGTTTTAATGGGCCATCTCAGTCAAGGTTTTTTGACCATCTAAGGTTGTTAGTGGGCAATCTTAAGTTTTTGGTCATCTTAATGTTTTCATTTCAACATTTTTGGCCATCTTAAGGTTTTTTGGGTCATCTCAAAATTTTTTACCATCTTTGGGGTTTTTAGACCATCTTAAGTTTTATAGGCGCTTACAATTTCAAACGAAATATAATTTTTAAGAAACATCCATTTCGCCACTGCAATTCGCCGTGTCTTCGATGCGCTCAGCGACGAGTCCAGTGGAATGCTTTGGATCTTCGGGATTGTTGCTCTGAGCGCCTGCCGAAATGTTCTGCACAAATTCCCAAAAATGTGCCAAATGATCACCACACTGGACAGTTATGGCCGATTTCCACCGGGCATGAAGGAATATGTCCAGGCCGGCATCCAAGGTCAACTTCCAATCAATGCTGGTCTGGGGGATCGCGACACTTCCTCATGGGCAACCGGCGGTTTGACATTCCACAGTGGAATTGGCGGTGGTGGTGCCAATACTCCATTCACCAATCCGCTGACTCCAACTTCGGCATTGACAAACACAACAAATCTGAAATTCTCTGCACCAAAAGGCATTACTTCGGTTTGTCCTCAACTTTAGGATTAAATAATAAATATAATTATTTTAGGGAACCTCCATTTTGAATGTGACCAATGTGGACATTCTGGTCAGTGCCACCGAGCGGGATGGAATTCAAATTAAGCAACCGTCGCAAAATGTCGTTGAGAAGGTCGCATTCATTTGCAACAATTTGTGCACCAACAATCTTATGGAAAAGGTTTGGAACATTTTTTGGTTAACATTAGCATTTTTGGGACTTGTTTTTTGCTTGAATTACTGTGTTAGCTTAGAAATGAACTGTAGATATATAAAAATGCATAAAAATTGAGAAACAAATCTGATAAAAAATTACTTCTTCAGAGCGAATTCGAACCCGAAACCTAAATTTTACAATAGCGGATGTCCCCCCCCCCCTTTTTTTTTGGTCGAAATTTTTCAAATAATTTTTGGTAAAATATTATTTATAAATCCTGGAAAGCGGAAACCTAATCTAGCCTACTATGAACCCTAAACCTAGAATTTTCAAAATTTTCGACGGAGACTTCCTTTGTTATTTAGGTCTCGGGTTCGATTCCGCTTAGAGGAAGTTTATTTTTTTTAACCGGCTTGGTTTTTATTTTTATGCATTTTTATACATTTTAATATGTATTTTTTGTCAAAATTTAGTTTGACATAAAAACTAGGTTCTAAAAGCGCTAATCACAAGCCCATTTTGAAATAAATATAAATAAATAATAAACCATTTTACAGACACAAGAAATCAATGAATTGATCCAAGAGGAGGACGATGAATTCATTCAATGGTTTGCGCAATATTTGGTCATGAAACGTGTCACCGTTGAGCAAAACTATCAGCCACTTTACAACAGCTACCTTCTCCTCATAAACAACAAAAAGTTGGACGGATATGTGCGAAAAGAGACCTATCGAAATATTCAAATTCTGCTGCGAAGTGACAAACGACAGGCCGCATCCAATTTTGGCGATCGTCAATTGCTGAAGAATTTGGGCCATTGGTTGGGCATCATCACCATTGGCCGCGATCAACCGGTTTTGACGAAGGATTTGGACCTGAAATATTTGCTGATTGAGGCATTCTACAAAGGCCAGCAGGATTTGCTCTACATTATCCCGTTTGTGGTCAAATCGTTGACATCCAGCGCCAAAAGCACGGTAAACATCATTATTTAAATTGTATTAAAATATAATGTAGAGTCCAAAGAAATAATTCAGTCTTGAGATTTTTGGTCTCAGATTATTTTGAATTATTTAAGGGTAAGACCTTAACTTTTATGATCTATTGAGATTTTTGGACCATGACCAATTTTGGGATTTGGCTAATCCTAAGATTTTTTTTTAAAGAATTAATTTTTTATCTTGAGGTTTTTCGGACCAGGAATATTTTGAAAAATCTCAGGGTTTTTAAAGACCTTAACTTTATAATCTTTGTGTTTTTTTGGACCTTAATTTTATTGAGGTTTTTGGACTATGACTATTTTAAATAATCTCAAAGTTTTTCTTGAGATTTTTTACGACCGTAACTTTTTTATAAGATGGTTAATCGGAAAGAATAATCCAATATATCATTTTATAGCGAAATAAATCTCAAATAATTAAATAAAATATTCTAAGTTGTTTGGACCAAAATGCGCATGGATCTATAAACTGCTGAAGGTGCTCGTCGAAATCCATCATGAACCGGATTTAAAGCTGAATCTCAAATTCGAAATTGAAGTCCTCTGCAAGGAGCTGAACATTGATTTGCGCAGTGTGGAAGTCGGGAATTATTTGAAGGAATCCAGCCGATTGGTAATTAATTTTTAAATAAATTTAATTTGGCTAAAAATAAATTATAAATGGTTTAAGGATTTAACCTATCCTATATATTTACAAATTAAAAACCACATTAAATAGGCTGGTCAAGACGCATTAAATGGTCTATAGTTTAATTTTGGCTTAGGAAAAATTAAAGGGCATTAAAACAGTTTAAACCGATTTTGGTTTTTGGTTCAAAACCCGGTATAAGCCGATTTTGCTCGATAAAACGATTTAAATCTGTTTGTTTGTTTTTGGTTCATTAAGCGGTTTAAACCCTTTTATGGTTTTAAATGGTTTAAACTAGATGGAGTTGGGATTTTTGGTTCAAAACTAAGTTTATAATTGGTTAAACCGTAGCCGAGTCATTATCAAACGATGCGTCTTGTAGAATGTAGATTTATCGATAAAAGGTTTATCGATCTAGCGCCTAGGATAAACTTCTTGAACTATAAAATAAAAATATCATATCCATATAATTAATTATCTTATTAAGCCAAAATTGGTGCCAGTCAAGAACGAAGGGCTTTCGCCAATTCCACCGCAATCCTCCGCGTTCGCCTCATCCACGATGCCATTCCCTTCATTCGGAGGCGCAGGTGACTATTCCGGTATGCTCTCTTCGCTGAGCATTTCAAGTGGAACTGCAACCGCTGGCAAAGATTCACCCGCAAATGACCAATTTCCAACAATTTCCGCTACACCTCATCCACCGCAAATTCCGGCCCAAGTGGCATCTGCAGGAAAAACCAGTCAATCTCCACAGATTCCGGCCTTCAACTATGGGGATGTTGCCGTCTACACTCAATCGGGTAAATGAATTTAATGATTGGCAAATATTTTTGGCCATCTTAAGGTTTTTTAGCTTTTTAGAGATTTTATGGTTTTTAGGCCATTTTAAGTTTTTTTTGGGTCAACTTTAGGGTTTTTGACATCTCATAAAATTTTTTAATTTTAGGATTAATGCAAAACGTTACGGTGCCACAACATCTTTTGCTGTTCCAAATGCATCCTCAACTCAAATATGTGTGCAAAACTGCCGTTTTCCATGCAATCAAAGAACTCATTGGTATGGATTTGATTTGAGCTTTATAAAAAATTATTACACTTCCAAACAGTCAATTTAGTACACGAAAATTTTCCATTTCGAAAATCATTTAAAATAAAAACATTTACCCACACTTGGAATCGAACTTTAATCGAAAAGGGCAAAAACGAAGCTGTAACCCACTGAGCTAAAAATTCCCATCGACGAAAAAATTTTTTAATTAATCAAATTTAAATAATTTTAATTCAATTTTTTTAATTAATTAAAATATTCATAGGTGGAATTGCCGACCGTTCAATCAGTGTTGCGATCACCGCAACTGAGCATGTTTGCCGCAAAGACTTCTGCTTGGATGGCAATGAGCAATTTTTGCGTCGAGCCATCCACCAAATGATGCGGGCAATGACCGCCGGGATGGCCGCAATCACTTGCCGTGAGCCGTTGACCACCACCATGTTGGGCATGCTGAAACAGGCTTTGTTAAATGCAATTGGGACAATGATTACTGGGTAGATGTTTATTTAAATTAAAAAATATGTTACTGAAATATTGGAAATTAGCAAATTTTGGAATTTATTGGAAGCTAGCCTAGTAAATTTTGAAAATCTCGGTTTTTAGATTTCATATTTACTTGGGAATGGGTTCATTCAATTTGGCCTAGTCGATTTAGTTAGTCTATGAAATTACAATTTCAAACCGGTTTGAGCTTATTTTGAAAAGCTGAACCGTTGTTTAAAACCAAACCGGTCTACTAACTTTTCCTCAGGCCTTATTTCGGGTCGGGTTTGAAATTGAAATTTCTCGAATGAGCCAATTCTCGAGTCTCTGGGTTACTAAGGAGTCGAAATTTCCAATTACTAAAAAAATTTATTAAAAAATTAAATATAATATGTAAATAAAATAAATAAAAAATTAAAGGAATGATCAAATCAAAATGGTCGAGGAGGCAGCAATTGCCGTCGCCGAAGCAAATGTTGCGTTGGCCACCAATTTCATCGTCAAAAATGCATGCGAAAAGGCAGTGTTGGAAATTGAGAAACGATTTGAGCAAGAATTCGCTAGCCGTCGACAAGCACAGAAGGAGGGTCGCAAATTCCAAGGAGATGCGGATTTGATGGCCGCCATCATCGAGAAAATCCCAGAGCAAATTCGGCTGAAGCCGGACACAATCAATGAGGCAAAAATGAAGATCTACGACGACTTTTCATCGTAAATTTTTGGAATATTTAAAAATCCTTTCTGGCCTAACTGTGGTTAAATAGTGGAAATTTAGGGGAAAAGGACGTGGATTCGATTCCTTCAAAGTTCAAAAATTTTTTTAAGATGAACATAAATGGGGAAAGAGTTTTTTGGGGATGAGATAAACATTTTTTGAAGTGAGAAATGACCAAAAATGGTACGCGAAACGGTTAAGCTAAATGGATAAAAACGGTTTAAATCCACAAAAAATGATGGTTTGGTTTTTAAGGATAAAATCGGTTTAGGGTTCATTGGTAATAAGAGTTTAATTTTCCGTTGGTTTTGAGGATAAACCGGTTTTGAATGAGCTGGAAAGGGGCGGTTTAAGTGTTTATTTTGCTATATTTAGCATCCAAATTAAATTTTTTTTAATTAAAATTAATTAAAAATGCATAATTTGCAGGAAAATTTGCGGATTCAAGCCACTCTCATCGGATGAACGCTTCATTGAGCTGTCCCGTCGCACTCAAATGACCACTCCGGCCGCCTCAAGTCGAACACCGACAAATGCCTTTGCCGCTCCATTCATCCCCGCATCCGCTGGGAATTTGTCTGCCATTTCCGGCAGCGATGGTCGCCCTTCAACCGGTCTTCAAGGAGTCATTTCGGCCCATCATCCACCACAGCTGCCCCATCCTTCGGCCGGAATTTTGCCTGGAGGCACCGATCGAATGGCCGCTGCAATGCAAAATGTCCTCTTCCCCGACGAACAGCCAGTTTTCCCGCCTCCATCTTCGGGATTGGGCGTCCGAAAGCTGAATGATGATCAAATTTTGCAAAACAAAGTGGAGAATATTCTGCGAGAATGGATTACAATTTGCTACACACCGGTGGCTCAACGCGATCCGCAAAGTGCACTGGCATGCATTGTTCAAATGGTGGGTGGACAGTGGACGGTTTATTCAAATTAAAAATTATTTCATTTAAAAAAATTGAAAAGAAAACCCAAAGAAATTGACCAAAAAGAACCATAAAAATTATTCAACCCGGAAGGGAATTGAACCCCAGTGACCTAGGTAGCATAAAACGAAAGAATAAACCACTGAACTAACCATCATAAATTAGAAACTTACTTTTTTTTTATTTTAAATATTTAATCCAAATTCCAATCAATGATGACAACTGGTCATGCTAATCATGAAAGGGCGTCTCCGGTTGATGCCCAACAAAATCACATGTTGGATAAAAACCATTCTGAGATTGTGATTTGATTAATAAAACTAAAAAATTATTGAATTATTAAGCCAAAATTTTAAAAAATTAGGAAATAATTTTAGAAATAAATTTCTAGAAAATCAAAGACAGTTTTTTATAGTTTTTTTAATAGGGAAAATGTTTCATCAGCCAAAAGAAAAGGGAAGAGTTTCTCTTAAAATTAGCATTTTTATTTCTACATTTTTTAGTTTTCTTTTTAAACAAAAAATTAATTAAAAAAGAACAAAAAAATAAAAACGAAAAAAAAAATATTAAAAATAATTTATCTATTGAATATTTTTCCAATTTTTAAAGATGCATGACAATGGGGTGCTGGCCACGGATGAGATGATCACTAAATTCTTCCGCCTTTGTGCCGACATTTGCTTCGATGTTTCCTATCGCCTTCTGAAGAATGAAAGCACCGGACAATCGACGGTGGTTCGTCAACGTTGCTACTACACACTGGATGCTTTCACCAAACTCACATGGTTTGAAGTTTATTTTTTAATTAAAAATAATAGACAATATTTTTACCTAATATGGCCCCGGTGCTATTTTTACAGAAGCCATCCAAAGAAGACAAAAAAAAAATGTTTTTCACCATTTTCTCCTTAAAAATCACCAAAGAGGGGCTATTATGAGCCATTATTAAGAAAAAAACGGTAGTAGACCTAAATTTTTTCTTCAAATTAGCCTCTAAATTTTATAGATATATAAGTAAAAACCGGTTTCAAAAATTAAACTTTTTTTTTTATTTTATGTAGATAAAACTTTTTCCTTTTGACTTTTCTTATACCTAATCTCTATAACTAAAAACTTAAATTACAATCTTAGCTACATAATGATATATGGTTTTCTCAAAACCGAGGCCTTTGGAAAGCCGACAAAAATTTGCCAAATTGGCATTTTTTTTATTTTTCTGTCCTAACTGGGAAGAGCGGGTATTTATTTGGAAGTGAGTTCAAAAGTTCGAATCCCAGCTAAGGCAAATAATTCTTAAAAATGTTAGAATTTATAAATAAATATTTTAAATAAAAAATAAAAATTTAACTTTAAATTTCAGTTTGATGGTCAAATATTCCAATGGAGAACATCACTCAACCAAGGTTAATTTGCTGAAGAAAGTGCTGAACATTTTGAGCACCGCACTGGCCAAAGACCATGAACAGCGTAAAATGGACTTCAATGGGATGCCATTCCACCGTATTTTGATCATTATGTTCAATGAGTTGACCGCACCCGGCGATCCCGTGTTGGACTCAATTCAATGGAATATTCTCGAGGCTTTTGGGTAATTATTTTATTTATTTTTAAATAATTAATTTAGATATTTTTGAGCATTTTTTAATTTTTACAAAATTTAATTCAAATATTTTTGGATATTTTTTTTTTAATTTAAAAAAAACTTTAAAATATTTTTGGGTATTAATTAAAAAATAATTAATTAATTTTAATTTCCAGACAAACACTTTTTATGCTTCAACCACGCCGTGTGCCCGGATTCGCCTTCCATTGGCTGGACATTATTGGACATCGCAATTTCATTGGCCGTCTCCTCGCCGACAGTTTCGATTTGGGAAAGACCGGCGCAATGTACACCCAATTGATTCTTTGCCATTTGAAATTTTTGGCCCCATTCCTTCGCAATGTTCAACTGCCAAAATCAATTGCATTCATCTATAAGGGAACATTGCGCGTCCTTTTGGTCATTTTGCACGACTTTCCAGGTTTTTATTGATTGATTTTTATTCAATTATTTAGACTAGTTTTGGCTTTTGAATAATTATTAATGAAAATAGTATTTAGTCTTTAAAATATACTGAAACATATATAAAAATTCATAAAAATGGCCAATAAAAATGCCATAAAAGTGACTACCAAGCTTCTTGGAAAAATAATGTCCCCTAATAGGATTCGAACCCGAGACCTAAATTTTCAAAAAAGTTGAGACTCTTTTTGGATTAAAAATTTTCAAAAAAATTTCTTGGTAAAATCTTCTATAAAAATCCCAGCCTAAACCGAGCCCTAATCTAATAGCCAAAACCCAACTACAATACTAAAATTTTAGCTTAAGTTATATGATATTTAATTGATATTATAAATTTTAAGAAATTCTTTGTGACTATCATTATGTGCTTTGCGATGCAATCCCGGCAAATTGTGTCCAACTCCGCAATTTGATTCTGAGTGCCTATCCACGGGACATGCGACTTCCGGATCCATTCACTGAGAATTTGTCAAAGGTAAATATTGTTTAATAAAAAAATATCAAAATTGTCGATCGAAAAAATAATGGTTTAGAAGTTTATCCTAAACCCCCAACCCATTACCCAATCAATAGATCCCATCAATTCGCATCGATTTTGGTATATAATTTGTTCATGGTTTGTTCAAAAATAAAGGGTTTTCAAACCGTTTAAACCATTTTACAGTTTTTGGTTCAAAACTAATTTAGAATTTTTTTTAACCTAACCCAATCATATTCAAACGATGCGTTTTGATGAGATCTATTTATTGGGCATACGGTTTGGAGGTCTAGATTCTAGAACAAACCAATGAACCATTGAAACGTTTTTAAATGATTTTGATAAATTAGATTATTTACCAAAAATATATTCACCCCAATTTTTTTTAGATTGAGAATTTACCCGAAATGGCCACAAACCCGAAAACCCACCGAGAAATCAATTGCATAATTTCGGACGAATTCCGCAAAAAGTTGGACGACTACCTGGAAACTCGCTCCTCCGTCAGTTTCCTCTCCGACCTGCCATCATTTTTGACCAACCCCCCATCGCCCGCTCAACGCTACAACATCAGTGTGGTGAATGCGGTGGTGATGTATGTTGGAGTGAGGGCAATTGATTCGATCGCCGAAAAGCAACAACGCATTTCAATGGACACAATCGCCCACACCGCCTACATGGATATTTTCCAAAATTTGGCCGTTTCTCTTTGTACGGAAGGTAAACACATATTTTTAAATATTTAATAGGGAGCAAATTTTTAGGTCACAAAATAGAGGTGCCATATTTAGTTTTTTTTTGTGCGAAATTTCTCTAAAATTGGTTTAGGAAATCTCAAAATTATTTTTGGCTTTTTATTGCAATTTTCGAATTAAAATTTCTCAAAAAATGAGGAAATTTTTAAGTCTAGAAATTGCAAAATAATAGTAATTTAAGATTTTTGTGAAATTTAGGTTTTCTATCATAGATCCCCTCAATGGACGATTTTTTGGTTTTTTATTTTTAAATGAAATTTTCCCCGTAAAAATGATAAAATAGGTCAACAAAAACTCAAAAAACATGAAATAAATGCTCAAAATACATACAAAATTAGATTAAAACCTAAAAATATGTTCCATAATAATTATTAATTACAATTTTTAAATCCATTCTTTAAATTTAGGCAAATATCTCCTCTTCAATGCCATCGCCAACCAATTGCGCTATCCAAATTCGCATACCCACTACTTCAGCTGCACTCTTCTCTACCTTTTCCTTGAGGCCAATTCCGAACAAATTCAGGAACAAATCACTCGGTAAATTTGGAAATGTATTTAAATATGTCATACCCAATCGATAGATCATTTCAAGACTCATATTTTAACTTAGTTTTGAACCAAAAAATAGGTTTAAACCATTTTTTGAACCACAAATAAAAAACCATTTTTGAACAAAAAAAACAAAACCGGTTTATACCATTTTTTGAACCAAAAATAAAAAACCATTTTAAACCATTTTTGAACCTGAACCAAAATTAAAAAACCGGTTTAAACCAATTTTGGACTAAAAAAGAAAATCGGTTCAAACGGTTTAATACCCGTCAATTTTGATCAAGCATTAAAAATTGTATACTATTCGATGCGTCTATATTTTATATAAGGAACGGGTGTTGGCCAAAACAAAAAAAAAACTAATTGACTTTAATATATTTTTTGATATTTTTAATTTTTGTTCAGCAAATTAATATAAATATCATCAAAAGATAAATTTATTTTTATAAATTCCATTCAATTGTTTTAGTATTCTCTTCGAACGACTTGTTGCACTTCGACCGCATCCTTGGGGACTTCTGATCACATTCATTGAGCTCATTCGCAATCCCCGCTATGGATTCTGGAAGCATGACTTTGTTCGCTGTGCTCCCGAAATTGAACGGTAAACCTCAATTAATAAAATGGATTTTTAGACTTCAAAAATTAATATAGGTGTCTTTTTCGGCTTTTTATTGCCCATTTTTCTAATGAATTTTTCCCCAAAAAATGCAAAAATAGGTCAAAAAAACATTATTTTTACGTGTTTTCCTCATAAAATCTGGTACTCATACAAAAATAGGTTCATGCTTAAAAAACCAGTCTAAATTTATAATCAACAAATTAATTAATCAATCCATCAATTTTTCAGCCTATTCCTGTCAGTGGCCAATTCGTGCAGTGTCGCTTCTGTGCCGGAACAACAATCTAATGGCAATTAATCATATATTATGAATGAGATGAACAAAGACAGTCAACTTCTTTATTATTTTATGATTATAAAATCACATAAAAATTATGCTTATACTTTAAAACCAAACAGCATCCAGACATCATCACCCCCTTATACTCCCTCCATCCCAATCCCAACCCATCGGACATTATTAAATTTGATTTATCATATTTCCCATTCCTTTGTAGCTTTTTTAAAAGTTCATCATTATTCGTTTTGTGATGTCGGGTAATGTATAAATAAATTTGTGTTGCATATTATTATTATTTTTTTGGGAAGATTTAATTAGGAGAATCTATTGAACAATTGTGTACGCTAAAATGAAGTAAGGTAATAAGCCCTTTTGCATCATTGAGAGAAAAAAAAGCTTGATATCTGCTAGAAATGGGATTCAGATGCTCGGCATGGCCTCATTCGATTCCGATTGGTCGGTAGAGTATAGGAAATTTCAAATTCAAAAATAATCAAGAAATTAGTCCAAATATACGGCCATTAGTCCTTTCAAATAAGACCTATGAAAAAATTACTCATGTGAAATTATTTTTAAATCCGTTAAAAAAGATTTATCTAGTGTTTCTCGACATGGCTATTTCTTTTATTCCGTGTTTGTGATATTTTTTGAATGTATTTTTATTGACAGCCAATTGGCAGATTAGAAAAGAAATAGATTAGAAATGAATTTTTATTGACAGCCAATTGGCAGATTAGAAAAGAAATAGATTAGAAATGAATTTTTATTGACAGCCGTTTGGCAAACTAGAAGAAAGAAGATGAGAGAAAAGAATTTATATGGACAGCTAGTGAGCACATTTGAAAAAGGAATAAAGGAAAAAAGAATTTTGTTTGTCAGTGTATTACGGCCACTGGAAGAAGAAAGAAGGGAGAATGAATTTTGATTGGCAGGTTTTATGGACACACAAAGAAGAAAGAAGGGAAAAACATATTTAATATGGGCAGTCAGTGAGCACACTGGGAGAAAAAAGAAGGGAGAAATGTATTTATATAGATAGGTATTACGGTCACTGTAAGAAGAAAAAAGCGAAATGAATTTTGATTGATAGGTATTAAGGACACTGGAAGAAGAAAAAAGGGAGAAATAATTTTGACCCCCTTATTTTGATCAAAAAAATTTTTTTCCCACTATTTTAATTCATTAATTCTCTGGAAATAATGGAGTATGATTTAAATTTAAAAGACCATAACTTGCCATTTTTTGCTCAAAAATTTTGTTGGTACTCAGTTCATCAAGATGCGTCGATTAGTTTATCATTAGCTTAATTTCAGCAAAGCCGCATAAATAAATATTTAAATAAAATACTTCATTTCAATAATTTAAAATTTCAAATTTATACATTAAAATAAAAATGATAAAATATCCCATTTATTTTCAAATTGACAAAATATCCCAATTTATTATTTCTTAATGAAATGCGAGAAATCCGACAAAATTAAATTTTTTGGCAAATAATTCTTATGCGCCTATTTTGGTTAGTTTCCATTTAGTAAAAATTTGTAAAAACAATTAAAAGAAGTAATAAAATGAATGAACCAGCGGAATTGGATGTTCCACATAATTTATTTGGAAATTTTTACTATTGTTTATCTATATAAAAACGGATTAAATAATGTAATAAATCCACAAATTTTATGCAGGTCTGTGAGCAATCATTGTTCGAAAATTTGGCCACCAATCCAGTCCAAAGCCGCCATGATCAGAATAATTTATGGGCCACAGTTCTTTCCGAGGGATTCCATTATAACATTTTTCGGGCTATATTTTTCCGTATTTCGCCCTCATTTGTGGCGAGGAAAGATGAGAAAAAAAAAGAATAAAGGATAGAGAGTGAGAGAGAGAGATGCGAGTTTTAGGGATAGCATCTATTTGAAGTAAATGCGCCTTCGGGAGGGCATCTATTTGAAATAAATCGCCTTCGAGAGGGATTTATTTGAAGTAAATGCGCCTTCGAGAGGGCTTTTACTTGAAGTAAATGCGCTTTAGGGAAAGCATCTATTTGAAATGTCCAGCAAAATGGAAAGAGAGGCATTTCGTGAGTGCCTCTCTTTTCTGCTGGAAGAGGAAACAGCCATTATAGGCTGAGGCAGAGAAACCAGCCAAAATGGCTGCTGAGTTGGATGGTGCCTATGGGGCTAAATTCTCTTGCGGTTTTAGGAAAGGCTTAAAACGCATTTAAACGCAAATTGGCTCCAAGGACACAAAATCTCGAGAATCTCGAGAATAAGCACTGAATGTGCTTTCAAATATTTTATGTGGTGAGGATTATGTGTAAATAGCACTTTTGGGCGCTATATGTGAATGAGAAGTGGAATTGAAAGAATAGCTGCGGGCTCAAAACCACTTGGGAATTTGGAAAAATGAAGCCTTCGACACAAGGCTCACAGTTTATGACCTGACTGTGAAAATTTATGTCGATAAATGGCCAATTGTAATTTTAAATAATTATTTGGAAGGCTGTGCACTGCCGTTAGGTGGTGCAGCTGAAAGCCAGTTATCTGGTTGATCCTGCCTGAACTGATGTGTTCATTTCAAAGATTAAGCCATGCATGTATAAGTATAAACGCTCTGAAGCGTGAAACCGCGAACGGCTCATTACAACAGCTATAATTTACTTGATCTTGACATCCAACTTGGATAACTGTGGTAATTCTAGAGCTAATACATGCACCAAAGCTCCAACCCGATGAGGGAAGAGCGCATTTATTAGAACAAAACCATGCGGCTTCGGCCGCTCAATGTTGACTCAGAATAACTAAGCTGATCGCATGGTCTTGAACCGGCGACGTGTCTTTCAAGTATCTGCCTTATCAACTTTCGATGGTACTGTCATTGACTACCATGGTGGTGACGGGTAACGGAGGATCAGGGTTCGACTCCGGAGAAGGGGCCTGAGAAATGGCCACTACGTCTAAGGATGGCAGCAGGCGCGCAAATTACCCACTCTCAGAACAATTTGAGGAGGTAGTGACGAGAAATAACGAGACCGTTCTCAACAGAGGCCGGTCATCGGAATGGGTACAATTTAAACCCTTTAACGAGTATCTATGCGAGGGCAAGCCTGGTGCCAGCAGCCGCGGTAATTCCAGCTCGCAAAATGCATAGAATTATTGCTGCGGTTAAAAAGCTCGTAGTTGGATCTGTGCTGACAGACTGGTCCATCTTCGGATGCGTACTGGTTATTGTCGGCTTTCCTGCAGTTTTGCGGCTCGGTGCCTCTTACGGGGTGCAGTGTCCGTTGCTGCAAGTTTACTTTGAACAAATCAGAGTGCTCTAAACAGGCGTTTCGCTTGAATGTTCGTGCATGGAATAATAGAAGAGGATTTCGGTTCTATTTTATTGGTTTTATAGACTGAGATAATGGTTAACAGAGACAAACGGGGGCATTCGTATTGCTACGTGAGAGGTGAAATTCTTGGACCGTAGCAAGACGAACTACAGCGAAAGCATTTGCCAAGAATGTCTTCATTAATCAAGAACGAAAGTCAGAGGTTCGAAGGCGATCAGATACCGCCCTAGTTCTGACCGTAAACGATGCCAACTAGCGATCCGCCGGCGGAATTCTTGCCCTGGTGGGGAGCTTCCCGGAAACGAAAGTCTTCCGGTTCCGGGGGAAGTATGGTTGCAAAGCTGAAACTTAAAGGAATTGACGGAAGGGCACCACCAGGAGTGGAGCCTGCGGCTTAATTTGACTCAACACGGGAAAACTCACCCGGCCCGGACACCGTAAGGATTGACAGATTGATAGCTTTTTCATGATTCGGTGGATGGTGGTGCATGGCCGTTCTTAGTTCGTGGAGCGATTTGTCTGGTTTATTCCGATAACGAGCGAGACTCTGGCCTACTAAATAGTCGGCGCATTGTCTCTGTGTGCATGACTTCTTAGAGGGATTTTCGGTGTTCAGCCGCACGAAATTGAGCAATAACAGGTCTGTGATGCCCTTAGATGTCCGGGGCTGCACGCGCGCTACACTGGCAAAATCAGCGTGCTTGTCCTCCTCCGAAAGGAGTTGGTAAACCATTGAAAATTTGCCGTGATTGGGATCGGAAATTGCAATTATTTTCCGTGAACGAGGAATTCCAAGTAAGTGCGAGTCATCAACTCGCGTTGATTACGTCCCTGCCCTTTGTACACACCGCCCGTCGCTGCCCGGGACTGAGCCATTTCGAGAAACTTGGGGACCGCTGATTTGCAGTCTTTCGGGCCTGCTTATTGGTGGGAACCAATTTAATCGCAGTGGCTTGAACCGGGCAAAAGTCGTAACAAGGTAGCTGTAGGTGAACCTGCTGCTGGATCATTACATTCGTACCAAAATGTATGGTCAAACTTGTTTTTGTTATGGAGCACTCCTCATCAGATGTGTGCGATGAGTTAGAAGAGTGCGAGTTATGTGTGCACAGTTGAGTGTCGGCACATATGGCGACTTTCCGCTTAACCGCACAAGTGAGCTGTGTGGTTCCATCGGTGTTTTGATGGCTTTTGCGATGGAGCGGTCAAGAAAACGGCTTCTGCTGGTGTCTATGTGTTGCTGAGCAGTCGTCTTCGTCCGTGGCTGTGATGAGGCAATGCGGTAGGGCCTGTATACGGTGTGTGTATGCATGGCTTAAGACTTGATGAGCCCATTTATTGTGTGTGGGACGCCAGCATCCCTTTTTTTCCAATATTTTTTTATGACAAGTGAAAAATTCTAGTCTTATCGGTGGATCACTCGGCTCGTGGGTCGATGAAGAACGCAGCTAACTGCGATAATTAGTGTGAACTGTAGAAACCGTGAACACAAAAGCTTCGAATGCACATTGCACCATGGGAGTCTTAACCCTTGGTACGCTTGGTTCAGGGTCGTAAACCCTAAAACG